>OY821761.1:6719648-8029648 GCA_963682095.1 Potentilla sterilis
AACAACTTAATAGTCAGTGTAACTTGCACCATTTAGAGGAAATGGAAATTCTCGCAATGATTAGATGGCGAGTAGATCCTAATACTAGACATTCACAAACAGGACCATGCTAATATCTTCGCTTCATACTAAATTACTAATACATAGATATAACAAAAATGTTTGCTAGAGTAACCACCCATACCGAAAATTAACTTAAGAGTAACCAGCATCAAAAGTCACAACATGGAAGAAAATTGAGAAAAGAACAAAAATTGCATCACCATCAGTCTAGTGAAAATAAGACGATAACAAAAACCAGATATCTAGACTGCTGCCGGCAAAGATCTCACTTGAGAGGAATGAACCTTGAAGAGTGGGTGGCACCAATACCAGGTCTACCGTGCTTGACGGGCTTGTATGAAATTGAGAACTCAGCAAGGTAGTGACTAATCATCTCAGGCTTGATTTCAACCTGATTGAAGGTCTTTCCATTGTAAACCCCAATAATGCTTCCTATCATCTCTGGTACTATAATCATGTTACGCAGATGGGTACGTACTGGCTCCGGCTTCTCACCAGGCGGGGCCTCCCTTTTCTGTTTCAAATCAACACGATGAGACATGTTTAGAACACAAACAATTGAACCTTAAATTATATTCATAAAGAGGAATTGATAATAACAATCATATTCATTGAGAGAATAAATAAGACTTTTATTAAATAAACAAGTTCTTATTCATGCAAGAAAAAGTGGAGTTGATTTTCAGTTTGCAACATGACCAAACTGAAGTGAGAAGTTCGGAAAATAGAATTACTCGTGTGTTCTTATCATGCACCATATTCCGTTACTACCGCATCTAGACACATAATAAATAATTCTACACTAACGCTCCAATTCACTAGCAACTCTCAGTAAACATTGATTCAACCAAACTTCTATTGCATCACAGCCCAAACTAAAAGGAGGAAACAACTATAAAGAGCAGATCTTATCTACCTAAAGATGGTTAGAACCGGTTCTTAAAAGTAAATAGTTTTAAGGTTTGGAGCTTGCCAGTGGACCAATTTCGGACTTTCACTTCTACACTTGAAATTATTGGCAAACATATGAGAGAAAGGAGTCTTTAAATTGAAGAAAGAGGAGGGGACAAGCAGAGAAACTACAAATACTTAAAACGTGAAATTGAATACTAAGCTTCACTACTTTCAAAATGAGTGTTCATTTTTACTTGTCCTTCCAGCAAAATGAAACAAACAGACCTTTCAGCAATCAAGGAATAACTAACTCACCAATACCATATTTGCATTCATTAACAAATTTTAGTATAGCCAGTAAACACTTACTAGCGAATAAAAGTGTAAGCTTTGGAAAAAAAACTGATCAATGGATCAAAAATTTTGATACCTTTGAACTATATATTAAATATAATTGAGCTCCTATTTGACCAATCTAATCACAATAACACATTCCATTCACCATAACTAATTGAGCCAAATAGCTTCACTAAATCTCACCGCTTTGCGAAGCTTCTTGATCAAAGCCATGGGCTTGCGCTTCAGACCCCTCTGGAACCTAATCAAACACAAACCAAACAAACTCAAACCCAATTCACAAAACCACAAAACACATCGAAAAATCAAATCTTTACAGAGCCCAACAGAAACTAGTACCTTCTGCGAGCGCGAGCAGGGAAAAGCTTGACGAGTTCGTCAGTGGACATGTCGAGCAGAGCATCGAGATCGACGCCTCTGAAGCTGAACTTCTTGAACGTTCTCTTCTTCGGGACTCCGGCCGCCGCCACATCGGTTTCAACGTCCGCCTGAAACACACAGACACAGAGAGCTCAGATTACAGAGAGAGAGAGAGAGAGAGAGATGAGAATGGGGGCTCACCATGATTGGATTGGGAGAGTTGGGAGGCGCAAAGCAGGAGGAGAAAGGTGAGAGCTTTGAGGATTAAGGGCCGCTAGGGTTTTCAGAGGTTTTTGAGCTGAAATTTATACTTGACGATTTTGGGTGGTGGTCATTTACCCTAGAGATAGTTTGGGCCTCATAGATCAACTTATCAACAAGGCTTTTGGTTTTCTCTGTCTTGGGCTCTTTGTGGCTAGGCCCACCATGACATTTGATTAATTAATTTTTTTTTTCAAAATGTCTCTTTTTATTAACTTTTAGTCTTTTTGTATTTCAAAATTTTGGTCCATTCACTTTTGCCACAACCAGTGTTTTAAAATTTGGTCCAAGGAAACAGATAGTCTGCCCCCAATAATTTAAGATAGACGAGTTAAGTTTTGGACGGGCGTTTATATATGCGGCTTGGAACTTATAGACAGTCTAGCTAGTTAGGTAGGGATTATAGAATTTTAATATTTTTTTTTTTATGGATTTATGCTCCGATTCTTATGTATTTTATTTTCTATCTCTTTTTATCTCATTTCATCAAGGGTGATTACTCCATTGTTTTATTGTATGCTTAATACTTTCTCCCTATTTTGAGTAATTTTAGTTAACTATATCACGTTTTATATTTTCTTTTCTTTTTTTAAAACCATCTCTCATATGTTATCGATTTAAAATCCTAAAAGAATCCTAAAGGATTGTGTCAAGGGATTGACGGGTGTGCATTAAACTCAACCTTGCGAGTCCGTTTTGGCCTTGAAAAATGCATTAAACTCAATCTTACTAATGGAGGAGATAGTTTAACCTTCGAGTAAGATATTAAGACTAATTTGTGCTCAGTCGATGTATGTCGTGAGTCATGACAATGAATTCTAGATCAACTCTTCAATCCGGGCGGCCTTTGTTACTTAGAGCTATTGCGCCTTGGGTCTTGGCATGGCCTTATAGCCACCTCTGATTTCATTTGAGAGACCAATGCTACATAATAGTTGACTATAAACTACTTAAACTTCTATTTATTTTGATAATGTTTTGCACTTAGATATGGATAGAAAAATGATGATTTTTTTTTACATGTAGAAAATGATGATAAAATATCCAAAAACAATCTCTTTTATTTTCTCTCTTCTATTTTTACAAGTTTGTGTCAGTGTGCCCTATCATCCCCATGTCTAAGCATGATTCATTGCTCCTTGCACATATCTCTAATAATGAACGCACAAAGGTAGAAGAAATATGGACCAAATGGATTAATAAAAAGTACTGTTAACTTGACTCGTCAGCAGTAGTACTTGAAGTTTCAATTCTTTGAATGCAAGCCTTTAGCTTGAGCTGAATGGCTGGCCTTGCGGAGGACAAAACAGCTTCTTTCCAAACAGAACCAGGTTCCAGTATAAGGCCTGGGTTGTGCGTGTAGAGCTCGTAGATCGAATCGGCTTTAGAGTTCAAATTGCTCAAGTCGGCCAAGCATTTGATTTCTTCCGGATCCACAAGCAGGTTGTGATCTCCTTCTTTCCATCCTATCAGCTGCATTAACACATAATTACATAAATCATGTCAGTAAATACTAAATACCACGCACACTAAACAATGAAATGTCTCCGAAACCCTAACTAGGGCAGTATTTTGTATCCTAGATTCCTAGTTAATATAAGTCAAGTCGAAAATGGAAATTACCTTAGGAGGACCAGCCATAGAATTGCTGCAGTAGAGCCTGGCATTATCAACAAGCTGGCAATAATCAGTAAATGCACTGGCAAATCTCTGGTGGGATTGTATCTGTGAATTCACCCTCACTGCCCTACGAATCATTATAGCTCTCCTGACTCCTCTAACAACAGCTAAATAAGCATCACAAACCACTCCAACCAACTCAATTCTGTACGGTTTTCTCTGGGGTTTTCCTGCTTTTTCCAACTTTTGATGTTCATCCTCTTCTTCTTCATTTACTTGTTCCCAATAATTTTCAGTGATAGTGCCATTATCCTCGACCTTGTATCCAACTCCCATCCGGTAACGGCAGTTGTGAACATTTCGAGCCATTGCTATTGTCTGCTCTAAAAAGGGTGCCCATGATAGAGTGCCATCCATGATCACGTCTCGGCCTTCATTGAGTGCAGTCACTAGGAGCGACGATGCAGCATCGGTGGATGATTGGTGCACCTACATTGATAAAAATAAGTCTCATTCATTTGATGCAATTGCATAGCTTTTATAATGGACATCTGCATTATTATTGAAAGGTAAACATGTACTGATATAGCATAAAAGATAGAACTCTGCCCCTCTTTATAGTTTTTTCTGACAAATGCTACTAATGGTTCCCTACAGGGTGTGGATGATTCGGTAGTTTAGTCACTTTATATCTTAGTGACTCCCAGATCAGTGAGTTTGTCACTTCCATGTTGTATGAAAAATGCTAGCAAACCCCACATCAACTATGAGTAAATGATTGTTGGTCGATGGTTGATGTGTGTATCAGCAGTGGAAGTCACATCAATCGTTAGTTAAAGAGTAAATTCCACTCACGTACTCAAACGATAATGGAAAATAAATCAAATGAGAGTTTACCAATTCAGCAGATTGGAGCATGTCATGGTGATGACCTTTCAGGCTTAGAGCTCTGTAAAGAACATCAGTCTCCTTGAAAGCGTCGGCCTCTACAACCACCGCATTTTTCGCGGCTCCTGCCCAGAACCCGCTGCAGCCATACACATCATTTCCACTAAGTTAGCACACACTCTCATGAATATGATCAACTACATTCAATCAATTCATGATATGATATGATATGATATGATCAACAAGTATTTCATATAGTTACGTACTCTTTGAGAATGTCTTTGAGGGCAGTGCTTTTGCCAGCTCCCATTCCACCACCCATGAGAAGAAGCACAGGACTCCTCTCACTATGTGCCATAGGTTTCATTATTTCGGTGCATTTTGACTCTCCTTTTGATGTGTTGCCAATCACTTTCATTTCCTCTAGCAAAGTAGAGAACACCCTTGTCACTTTTAGGACCTTGCTTATCCTCTCAAATCTTTGTTTCCTGCATATACCAGAACCAAAATTTAATCCCAGAGATTCAGAGGCAAGTAGCTACTATATATAGTAAATACTAAACACTAATTAACCACTAACTACTAAGAGCATTTTTAGCACTCTATATTATAACTATTTAACTACTTTAGAGAGCATATTTAGATTTTTGTAAAAAAATAGCAGCTATATCAGACTCTCTATTAACACTCTATGTTGACTTTTAGCTATATCACTAGCTAAATTTAGAGAGCGTGGTAGCTAAAAGTTAAAACTTTTAAATTAAAACATTCCTCATATGTAATTATATATAATTTATATATATACATTTAAACAACTTTTTATTTATTTAATAAATATTTTTAATTCAAATCAAGCTAAATAAAGAAAATTGATATAGACGCATTTCTAAAGTAGCTAACTAAAATGACTTTTAACTATTTTACTAAAATTTAACTAAAATATAACTAGCATTGCTAAAGATACTTTAACACACAACTATTAAATTAACCAAGTCATAAAATATTTTTAGACACTAGCAGCTAACTTGGCATAACTTTTGGAGTGCTTATAAGTTGAGAAGCACAAAAATGTTTGTAAAAAAATTAATAAAGCAGTTTCTTTCAAAATTTACATCATTCAGTTTTGTTGTTTATAAATGTTGGCAAACAAACAGCTTTTCATCATACATGATATTCCTCAGCTATCCTAAATAAAGACTACACATGTTTCGAGCCCTCCCAAGACTTATTTATTCATGGATCGTAAATGCATGAATGTGATGGACCAAAAAATCTGCGGTTCCTATTGTCTTATTTTGGAAATCGCCATTTGTTGTGGCCTGTTCTCCAGAAATATCTTATCCTTAGAACCAGCCATTCATGGGGATGATTTGACAATTATTGGAACTATTACTATTGTTATTAAAATAGTAATAGTGCAATCTCATTCTGAATGACCAAAACAAAGAAAGACAGTATAATCAAATTTACTAGACAAGTTACTGAAATATTTACAGATAATTGTATGTGTTACCTGGTAGCTGCTAATACATAGTCTTTGAGCTTCGTCTTCTTCTCAGATTCCACTTCAAAAACCTGCAATTGCAAATAACTAATTATTAGTTGTATCCAGAAAAAAAAAAAAAAAAAATTATGTTTTCAATGACGTAAGAACAAACCTAGCTACTATCCAGCTGAAAGTTTAATTTCTTGACCATACCTTTGTCTTCAAGCTCTAGTTTAATATATATATTCTCATTTTCCTTGTGGGAATTACATTAGTAGTTTTTTATTAAACTGGTTTTTTGAATTAAATGGTTAATTACCTGGCTAATCATCCGAGAAGTTTGACTCCAATGAAATGCAAAGTAACCAAGGATGCATCGATCCAGTTCTTCTGTAAACTCGATGTAGACAGACTCTGCATCTGCTTCCGAGGCGAAATATTGGTAGAGGCTATCTTTACATCCATTGGAGTTGCGCAGGTACTCGTATACTAACTTGCACATCTTGGGGCACTCATTTTGGTCCGAAAATCCTAGCTGTCTAGCTGCATGTATCCAAAATTCCAAAATTTGATTTAGAATAGTATTAAGTGGAATCGCAAATGAGAGTGAGAGTGTTGTTCATACCAACATAGTGGGAGAATCTTTCGATGTTTCCGACACGGCCGGAGTCTGTCCTGTCGAGACGTGGAAAGATTTCCTTCGGAGCTGTCAAGGCCGTCTTTGCTTCCTTTTTCCGGTGATAAGTGGTGACTGCCGCAGCTGCACCTCCAACAAACGAGGCGGCTAGTAGGTGCGTGATGTACTTGATTTTCTCATACCCTCCATCTTATTTAAATACAACTCAGTTTCATCAGAACTTGATTCACATGAGAGAGAGAGAGAGAGAGAGAGAGAGAGAGAGAGAGAAGGGTTTTGGCTTACCATGGTGGTGTGGCTGCTGCTGCTGCATCTTGTTAGTTAAGACAGAGAGCAGAAACAACTTTTGCTTAACTAGATTTGGAGGTGATAACTAATTGCCTATTCTATCATGCTCAGGCTGCAACTTAAAAAGAGGAAGATGGGGTATTCTATTGATTATGAACAGTTGGTGACTTCATTATCCACCTTTGACGGGTCCATTGGCTTTTTTAAAAAGAAGAATAAGAAAGAAGATAGTGAGTGGATAAGAAAGACGTATTCCATGACCAAATAGTTTCACTCGCTCCGGAAAATTAAACGGTGACTGGCACATGTTCATAAGGACAAGGATTCTTTGTTTATTTCGTGCTCGGACGTGTTTGGATCGATTCAATCTTACCCGTGTATTAATCATTCAACGATCGTCGATCTTGTCTTGTAGTATATAGTATACAGTTAAGATCCATACCTGAGCAGCTGAACACAAAAAATTATGAACAGTGGTTTCAGATCATGAACAAGCTGGCTGAATGATGAGTTTGATTTCATGACAGCTATATATGATATGTACGTTTCTCAACGTGCTTCATAAGTATTTTCTTTTTCTTAATTAGTTCGAATTGCTTCATCTTTAATCTCTGTGATGATACTCTATTATTGTAATGGATGGAAGCATGTCAGAAGATCGAACTAGTTGGCTTTGTTTAGAATATATCCTGACCACGAGAAAGACGACTGACTAGTAAAGAGTAAAGAATGGCCTGAATCAATGATATCGACAATGCATTCCAATTCCAAAGTAGATCTGGAGTTGCTAGCTAATGAGATTAATAAGTCAATAACCTTGTGTGCAGAAGAATTACATTTGACATCGATCAGAAGCATCAGATAGATCAAAGCATTGAAACTTAAGCATCGGATAGTCAATCAATAGGGCTCTAGAGCTTAATGGTGAGTTTCATAATACGAATTGAAACTCACCGCCAGTTATACTAAGATTTTAACTATATACCCGTATATTTTCCGTTTAATATATAATTTCTTATGAGTATATCACTTATGAAAAATTTTCAGCGAAATAACTTATCATTTGATTATGAAGCGGCTTGTGTCATAACTACTGACTTTAAGCATCAAGACAACTTAAAATGAGTTATAAAAAAATAAAAAAAAACACTTACGGCTGTGTTGAATAACTGCGCATTAGAGGCAATGCATTATTGCATTATCAGATAAACATGCCTCAAATCCCAATAGTACAATCTCATGAATTAGTTTTGCAATAAATAAAGGTCTACCACGCACGTCCATTTCTCCCACTTGTTATAAATTATAGAACTTCGATGTACTGTAAGATTATTAATTATGATTAATGAATTGTATTTCGAGCAGACACCAGAAAAGAATGATGTGAAATTAATGTTTAAATATCAAATTATCATTTTAGAATATTATCTATGTTTCACTTGTGCCTTAACCTCGTGCTTTTGACAGGTCATGTACATATTTATGTTTATGATTTTACTTTAAGAGTTGAGGTTTTGCATAGTTTGTATGCATTGTAACGAGTTGGAATGCTTGTTTAGGAGAATTAAATAGTTGTTTACCTGCCATTTCCTCTACATAACGATGCTTTTATTTTTGGGAAAAAGACCATTTGAACAAAATGGGTTTAAAAATTGCCCATTCTAATGTTTATATCTCACTCCAATGAATCTTATTAAAAATACCTAAATACCCTATACTAAACCCTAATATCTTCTCTCTCTCTCTCTCTCTCTAGTCGACGATCTCCAGAGCATAAGCTTCACCTCCACAACCACAACCGCGGCCACCGTATCCAAACGCAGCACAAGCTCCAGCTCTGAAGCCACCACCCTCACCTCCTCTTGCTCCTCCTCTGCCAGCATCACCTCTCTCGTCTCCTCTAAGCCCTCACACGCCTCCTCCGACCCCTTGTGGTCCGCCATCCACAAAATCCTATATGAGTCCCTGACCCGCAATCTTCCTCTTGGATCTCTGTTGAAGCACTAAGAAATCGATTACTGGGGGTTAGTAATACTATTGACGGCGGGTCCTCCTCCTCCTCCAACATTAGGGTTTTGATCGAATTGGGAATACTATTACTGGGGGTCAGTAATCAATTACTGGGGGTCAGTAATCGATTACTGGGGGTCAGTAATACTATTGACGGCGGGTCCTCCTCCTCCTCCAACATTAGGGTTTTGATCGAATTGGGAATCGATTACTGGGGGTCAGTAATCGATTAATGGGGGTCAGTAACGGGGTCAGTAACATGGTTACTGAAAAATATGGAATCTGTAACCTGATTACCGGGGGTCAGTAATCGATTACTGGGGGTAAGTAATTAACTTGATTACTATGGATCAGTAACTCCAGTAACCTGATTACTGGGGGTCAGTAACCTGATTACTGGGGGTCAATAATCGATTATTGGGGGTCAGTAACATGATTACTGGAAAATATGAAATCTGTAACATAACTACTAGGGGTCAGTAATCGATTACTGGGGGTCAGTAATTGATTACTGGAAATCTGTAATCTGTAAATTATTTACTGAGGGTTAGTAACCATCGTCCAATAATCTGATTATATAAAAAAAATATATTAAAAATCTGGCGAGAAAAAAATTCCGGCGAAAAAAAAAATTTGGTGACAGGAATCCGGCTACTCCGGCGACCGGCCATGGGAGGCCGGAGGGAGTTGAGTGATATTTCGGCAAAGTTCTTTTTTTATCTTCCACTTTCTCAGCAAATTATAATTCAAAAATATGTTAGATAAGACAAAAGGCCAAAAAAGGAAGAAAAAAATTAAATTTGTACTAGAATTGAAAAAGATTTGTTCAAATGGGCAATAGAGTTGTTACCTTATGTTGAATAAGGGAGAAAATAAGATGGTCATTGAAATAGATAATGAGGGGGCCTTTTTTATACTAAATGGACATTTTCCCTTTATTTTTTGGCCTACCTGGTCATCTAATAATATGACCTTTATTTTGTTCATAAAAGTGAGCGCATGTAGAAAATTTACATACTTCAACAGCTCACCCGTCAAGGACAACAACAACAAGGGTCGTCCCTAGAGCACCAGAACATTTTCAAAAACCACAATTCAACACTAACAACATGCACCCTAAGAACTGATCATATGCCTAAGCATAAAGAAACTTAATAGTAATCCCTTGACGAATGTTAGAAACTCGGCCTGATTGGAAGCAAGTATATCATAATCTCAACAGTGAACTGTAGTCTGGTTGGTTAAGTGACCTAGTTGAGATCCTGTATTAGTTCAAATACCACTATCATATGTCAAATGGGTTAATTAATAGAATTTCTATTTATTTATGATATCTCCAAGTTTTTAAAATTCAATTACACTAGGAGAACAATGAGTAGACTCTTGACAGTGTTTTATATTCATAGATCATTTTTAGCAATGCTCTCAATTCCATCGTGCCACTTCTCCCTCTCTCAAACTTAAGTTCAGTCGGTTTGACTAGACATTAATTTCAATTTTTTTATGGGTCAAAAAGAAAATAATTCAAATAATTAATGAGTTTCTAAAGTGCCTACCACACCCACCCATACATTAGTCAATATGCCTCCGAGTCTCCCTCCCACTCGTTCGAAACTGTGAGGCGCGCGCCATGATTTTATTGCTTCCCCTGACTACTACTTCCAGTCTTCAGTCTTCGTCTCAAAGTGGCCTCCATGATATCACCACACTTCCCCTCCACACTTTTAGTAGTTGAGTTTATGTCTCATCCATCCCATAGATTGGCACCTAAATAATTAAAGTTCTAGCTATACTACCAACTACTAATTAAGTAATTATTACACTTCCGCCCTAGAACATGTATAAAATTTTTAAGTTTGGATTTCTAAAAGATTTACAGATTACACAACACAATGTTAGATTACTGACAATACTGATCAAACTTAACGTGACTTAATCATAAATACGTTGATACCAACTGAACCAACCTACGTAACTAATTATGCCTTTACTAGTTTATTGTAATTATTTTCGTATACATCACATAAATTGGTATCAGTATAATGTTGACGAGCTAATGGTCTTTATAAATCGCAAGTTGCTCAACCAGATTGATTATTGAGGTCTGCAGCTAGATTTTAATATTCCCAAGTCGTGCATCATATGCTAAATGAAATCCGAAGGAAGGTTAGATGGATAGAAGTCGTGGCCTCTCAGTTCTGAAATGAAATTATTCAATTTGGTCGACTTAACAATCAATTAATCATTCCTTTATAAAATAAATTGTTTGTATGAACAAGACCAAATTGGTTGGCTCCTTAACAACCAATCCAACTTAAGAAAGGTCAGAAAACTTTGGGACTCTTATTCTATGAAGCCATTTCCTCTCTAGTCTTCTTACATTGATAGCTAGTGTGATTTAGTGCCAAATCCTGTTTCGTTAATCTTTTACTTGTTTATTATGAGATTTCAGGCTTCAGGCTCAAGCACTGACCAGAAAAATCTCAGCGAATCGCGGTAGCTTTATAGAAAATTAACCTACATGTGCTTGTAAATATAGCTTCTGTATTTTGCAAACAAGGTAAAAGAAAATGGGATTATATGTAACTGAAAGAATTATTCAACTCTTTGTATAATTGCAGTAGGAATTGTATTCCTATTCAGCGGCACAAGGCTCTTTGTGTACAAAAGAATATTCAAGGGAAAATTTTAGAAGTTGTATATACAGAAACCGTCAAGTAGATCCTCACTCGTGCATTTTGGCACAGATTTCAGACAAAGAACTAAGTATATTGAATAGTCAGGGCTAGAAGCCCAACAAAGTTTTCATCTTTACCTTCTCTCTCAAGTCTTCTTCAGATGGAATCTTGGCCTTGTTTATTGACATTGCAGACCACCATGCCCTCAGCTCATCCTGCAATAAATATGAGCAAAACGTTAAATGCCAAATACTTGTAAATCACATGAATTTGGATAGAAATCCGCCGAGGACAGAAACCCTATAACTGACCCATAAAATAGACTACAGCGTTAGTGGTAAATTTCATAGTGCATGACAGTGGACTATAGGTTAAAACAATCAATGAAGAATTTTGATGATACTTCATCCTTATAGTAGTGGACCCTTACAAACCACAGAGGATAAGTAGTACTGCAGAGGTGGATTTTGTAATGACAGAAATTCAGATTGCTTTATTGGCTATAAAAGCTAAAAAAGAAAAAATAAAATCAAAAGAGTCTGAGAAGAAACAGACGTAGATAGCCTTTATCAACTATACACAGGGGAAGGCAAGCATGTTCCCAACTATTCAAGTGAGCTGTACGTGGGAATGAAGAGAGATGAATTTCAAGGAGTTGGATCAAGGGGTTAGCAAATCAGATTATTACCTCAAGGAAGTCATGGTTGGATACATACTGGGTCTCAACCACACATCTAATGCCCCCAACAATGACGGATATCGAGTTTCTGGGATTCAGTGGATGACTTTCTCTCTGAGAACCTGTTGCGCCTAGAGGGACAAAAGAAAGCATTAAAACCATACACAAGTCTGATAAACACAATCAGATCATCCTCCTAAAAGATAGATTTTAGCAACTATACAAGCATGACGGATTTATAATTGTACCAGTTATGCATGACACATAGTATCCAGTTCCGCCTAGTCCTGTTTCACATTTTCCAAGCCGCAGGCGCAAGAAAAACCCCTCCAGATTCGAGAGCGAAGTACGAGAACTCATCCATCTGATGCATGAAGATCGTATCAGACCTTAAATATCTAACAAGTCAGGAGGACAAGCAACAAAAGTCTTCCTTTAGTTGTATTAATTCTCATTATTTAACTTGTTGTTGAACTAGTATAAAGTAAAAAAAAAAAAACATGAGACAATTTAAGGTAAGTTATAGTAACGTAAGTGGATCCAGTGAACCTCCTGGTCATAATTCACATGCTAAGTAATTGAGACCTGAATAGTTAGTTATCTAACCTCATAAGTTCCCTAAAGTGCTGCTTGGTAGTGTTGTACTTTACCATCAACTTTGTTATAATTAAAAATGAAAAAAGTTCTACTATTTTATCTCGTCAGTATGCTTCAAAGACACTAATCTTATGTGAAAAAAGAAACCTTTTTTCCTTACAGCCTTGAGGTCTAACATAAATAAATTATCTCGGTGGATTCAGATCACTTTCAAGGTATCTACCTTCCTATAATTTTCCTGCTCATAGAGTTCTATAATCAAACAAGTAGAGAGCAGGAAAACAGCTAAACTTTATATCTGTGATATACTAAACAGCTAAGGTGCATGTGCGACTGCACACTATCGGAGCTCAAATAAACTATACTTACTAAACCCATGCAAAAGATAAAACAAAAAAAAATATCCAAAAAATAGAAACCAAGAAAACTAAATATACTAGTGAAATGCCAGTTGGTGCTCAGCTTACTTCAGGATATCTGTGCGAGACAAGCGAAGCCTTTTTATAGAGTCAGAGATTCCGTTAGGTACTTTAACAGGCATCTGGACAAAATGTGACACTTCTTTGATCGTATTTTTCCCAGAGCTAGAAACACCGTATATCTTAACTGAATTTGAAGAATGTCTCATTTTCTTGGAGGCTACATTTGATTTCCAGCTCAAATTAAGATCTATCTCCCGTCTAGAGTCATCCTGATCGATAAAAGCTTGAGATCCACTCTCTTTACCAAATATGAGCTTCATGTTTCCTTCTGCGTTAAGCTTGGTTTGACTAGGACTGCAGCAATAAGACACATTACATTCCAATTGAGGTTGGCTCACTTTCACATAAGGACATGAGACAGCCCCATGACTGGATTGAAAACATCTAATGCAGAAAGAAGACAAATACTCAGCTCCATTATAAGACTTGAGTTTACTTGGTAAATCCTGAGGTTCAGAATCTTTTATCTTCGAACAGTCTCGTAGATGGTGACCTTTTATGCCACAAAAGAAACAGGTCATGATTTTATCAGCAGCATTACCTGTTATGCCAGATTGAGTGATGTGCTTAAGAGCATCTAATCTCCTAGCAAAGACAGAAGCCATTGCTTCAGAACCACCAATCTTAGGGGAATGACACGTTGGATTTAGTTTAGAAACTGACTTCTCACCACTCTGGCCTTCATTTCTATTGAAAGCAAATGAGCCTCCATTGTCCGCTGCACAATCTTGTAGCTCATTACCAGAGACAACAACTATATCTTCAATAAACTGCTCCTTCACCGCCACATTGTTCTCGTCATGGGAGCAGTCAAGAACTGCACCAACAGTATAATGATCTGACATTAACGATGGACCTGATATTTTTGGAGTGAAGCGAGTTACCCACAAACTTCTCAGAATGTCTCTTCTATGAACAAACTTATCATTTGTCTTCCCCTCAGACTGTGGGTCAGATTCAACATGCTCAATGCTATTTTTCTTACATTTTCCCAGAGAAGAACTAGAGCTAACTCCACCTTTGTTTTTACCATACTCCAAGTTGCATGCATATTTGCTTTCTAAAGAATCAGTATTCTTGCGTTTCTCCTGACTACTGGCAACTTTTGCAGAGAAAATCTCAGGTTGGATTGCTGAACCTACTTCATTCCCGCATGTAGATTCATTGAACTTTCCAACTGGCAGCAGACATCCTTTGCCTAGATTCATTTTCTCCCCTTGAAAAACTTTTGGAATAATAGCTTTCTCAAGTTCCTCAGATCTTTCTCCTATTTCATGATCACCACTTGACGTTCTTGTTCCCTTCTCCTCTTCCCTTGGGCAATACAAGGAATGGAAAATTGACTGGAAACCAATACTTTTAATTCTACCATCTTGGTTCTTGTTGTATGTGATAAGTTTCTTATCAGAACTCTCATGTGCATGATCAGGATGTACAGCGGTAAGAGGTAGTGCTTCATCGTGTATTGATTTTGAGAAACCCTTCATCATGCATGATATCCAATTCATGAAGGAGCTATCTTGTTTTACATAGGAAGTGCAGCCCGGTGTTTCTTGAATTTGCTTTCTGAATCGTTTACTCCCAACAATAAACTGTTCTTCAGTGCCCCACCTCTTCTTGCCTGATGACACCAATCTGGTACTGTTACAGCTCTCAACACTCTCATGGCTATCATCCTCTTCTCTTGACATTCTCCCACTAAGATTTCCATCAGATAAAGCTTTTTTGGTCATTCTCCCGCTAAGATTTCCATCAGATAAAGCTTTTTCCTTGCCTTTCCTCTGAAGTTTATGGACTCTACTGTTAGTCGGAGAGTGTTTATCCAGAACAGAGTTGTTAACTGGAAGCAACTCCTCAACATTCTCAAAGCTTTCTTTATCCCCCAAGAGGTATTCTGATCCTAATTTCGGACTTGCTGCACCATAAGCATTTTCATTTCTCAGCTTTTGTATATCATTATCAGCAGTTGACTCCAGTTTAACCAAGGGCCTTCTCCCCTGGGAATTTTGCTCCGCCACTAATGCACTGGAATCTTTACTTTCATTCACTAGGTAGGCTTTGGAGGTCAAAAGAAAATCCATTACCCTATTCGGATTTCCATCATCAGTATTTATGTTTTTACTGACAGGTTCCCCCAACAATGGTTCACTTTGCCCCACAAAAGGTTGATCTGATTTCATCATATTAGCCTTTTCTGTGTCAACATCCCCTGCAGGGGTATAATCACATCAGTAAAATGCTATAGTAAGAGCAAGAAAAAGTCAGATTTTTATTCATGGCCTCATTGATTGAAATAAGAACTCAGGAACTGAATATCGGCTTAATAGTTCTAAAGGATTAGCCAATATCACTACATTTTGAATATTTTCGTTTTGGTCCGAGACTATGTTTTGAGTATAAGCTACCGAAATTTCTAAATCTGTCTGCCAAATTACTTTGCAAAATTAATATCTGAATAGCAGATGCACCTGGCAATGCTGTAGAAAAAATTTCACCAGTTTCAGGCATCTCAGGTATTTCATCTACTTCAAAATTGATTGGACTGCAGGTGTCCACCTGTTTATGCAAAATAGATACTTCCCCAGGTGTTTTCACTTCCTCCACGTTAGTAACGTCTTCTGCAAAGAAGATTTTCTAAGCAATTTAAGCAACATCACCAGAGAATTGAATAAGATTAAAAGACTACTCATATTCTTACTAGATGACTCAAAACATCTTAATCTTGCACTTAATTAAGATAGTGATTAGGAGAAGGCCTGACCAATATGCCTAAACATAGCATGATAGCAATTTCCCTAGAAACAGTTATCCTCACCTGTCTCATATTCATGGCTCGACCCACGTGCCAGTATGATGCCAACATCACTTGTCGGCGATGTGGTCAAAGCATCTTTGCCAGCAGCTTCACTTTTCCCACGAAATGATGTATCAGAGGTTATAAAATTCTCTTCATCTGTAGGCTTCTCAGCAGCTGACCTCCCACCTGTAATGCTTTGTGGTGGCGAAAGAGTCACATTGCTTGGACCTGCACCGAAGAAAAGTGAGATTTTATTTTTTGGACAAGCTTATACCAGCTCTCAGTTTAGACTCAGACCTTTATCTGTAGACCAAACTAACTCTGACAGGGGCTCGGTGGCCACAAACTTCATGCCTAACACTGAACCTGCATTTGCACCTGCACCTAAATCACTGTTCAGCCTGCTCTGAATACACTGATTGGAATAACCCAAAGCAAGCCCCAAATCAGTCACTGGCTCTATGTTCTCATTGTTCTTATCCATTTTTGGCTTGATAACTCTCTATCCTGAAACTCCAAAACGAACCAAGTTAGACTTTCTCAACATGCTTAACATGCAAACTTTCTCCAAATAAAACACCATCAATTTTCATTAATTTGTGATAGAGTCACCCGTTGGCTTCTACTTGAAAATAATGGGAACAACAATGGAAAACTATGCTATAAAGATGTTAGAAATAGTGAAATGAGGCACCTAACAGTTAGAAAGTAACTATCAGCTTGTCATATAGACAAAAAGCAATTGGGGACCAAAATCAGCAAATCATAAGGCCCACTATTAAACAATTTATCAACTTGAATCATTCTCTAAGGTAAGGGAAGGTAGTTTTCATAATTAATTGTATTCTTCAAAGCAGAGGCAACATTTCTGACATATGTATGAGATAGATGTAACCTACTCTCAATCTGTTTCAGCAATGTTGATACTTATCCGCAATCTGAGGGGTTGTGGCAGTTGTAATCCTTATATCTATCACCTGTGATATTATGAAATATTTAAATCAGGCTCCATAATATTTAGTTTCTTCAGATATATGAGTGAGTACTTATATTAGTGAGTTGATATATCGGATCACAAACTTTTGCATAACTAAATAATATCTCTGCCCTTTAAAAAATTATTTATGTGTGTGTGCGTATATATATATATATCACTGCAAGGGTGAGGGAGCATAGAAAGCAAAAGGCACAAGTTGGAACACATTATAACACACCTCTGTTCTATATACAAAGAATCAAGATGGCAGGAACTCACTATCACAGAGACGAACAAATATGAGTTTTACTGCAGGACAAAATGAAGTTGTTCAAGGGAAGAAACAAAAAGACTAAATACGGAAAGTAATATACCCCAGAAACAGTTTTAGATGAAATTCCAGTTTGAAACAACGAGAGGGAAAATTTGGAGCTTTTTTTTAAGTTGAATAATACAATTGCTCAAGAGATTAAGAATTACAGACAAAAGCATTTTTTCTGTTTTTTCTTTTTGACAAAAAGGGTTATAATATAAAGCCAGTTCACTCTGTTATAAACTAGTGCAGATACTAGAATTGTGCACCGCTGAAGATCATTTTGTCATGAACAAGCACTAATACCATGAATTTTTAGAACATAAGTTGTGGATTGAATCATACACTAATACTTCTGTGTTTGTTCAGAAGAATGAGAAAGTTCTTTTAGTGCCAAAATGAGTAATACTAATAAAGGGCTCAGCATGCTTCTTACATGTTCAGACCATAAAACTTTCTTTGATTTGAACTCACCCCAATCAAATATCCCTCTATATCTCAAATTAGACGAAGTAAAGATATAGATATTTTGTTCTCAGCTAGTTAAAACGGGTGTCTCATCCCAGCAAAAACCCATTTCTTCCAATACATACATTTTTCATTTGCATGATTTGAAATATAAAATAAAAAAACTAAAAAAAAGAGTCACCATCCATTTCTGAAAAGCAATTATCAATTCTTAAACCATTTAATTGGATGCAAGATTACAACTTCATCCAAAAGATAAGTAAACCATATAATTCTTAAACCCAATTCATCAATGCCTAGGCATGTCTTATCATCTGATAGCATTAACAACTAAAGCTTGACAAACTTCGGAAACAGCAGGAATTTCAGTCCAGAAGTATTGAACTGATCAGAAGAACAAGAAGGTTCCTCTATTTTACACATCTCTGGAAAACAGCTTTCTAAAGTAGTCAAATACAGAAACAAAAAGAAGTACAAAAAAGTCCTAATACATCATATGAGTATCTCACCAAAAAATGCAAAAAGTAGAACCTTGAAGAACAGAAGTTACAGTACAAAGCAATCAAATTTGATAGACACCCATTAAAGCAAAACCATTTATAGTGGATACCCAAGAAAGTACACACAATCATCTTTTACTCACCAGAAAGTAAATTAAAGAAGAAGCTTAGAGGTTTAAGAAACAGAAGTTGCAGTAAAAAGCAAACAAATTAGGGAAAGAAAAAAATAACCCATGAAAAGTGGAGACACACGTACCTGTTGTCCTTCAAATCCATAACTTGCTGTCTAAAATGCGAGAGGGTGAAAGAGAGGTCTTGTTTCTTCAAAGAGAGGAAAAGAGAGAACTGGAAGTGAATGCATGCCATCTCTTGTAACCACACACAGCAGTTTCTAAGCTATCATGGAATGAATGGAACCACCCACCTTAACCTTTTGCTGAGATTCTGAGGTATAAGGCTCAGGAGCCGCCACGTGGACGCAGTCCATGTCAACAACACTATGGCAGGGTTACTATAATGGGGTGGTGTACATGTAAAACGCACAGAGATTCACAAAGTGACGATCTCATAGAAGAATATAACAGAGTGAAGGATATGGGTGATCTTTTGAAATTGGGGAATGCAGCAATGCTTGACTTTGGGGTCAAGGACAATACAGTGGAGGCTGGTACGTTTTCTGTATTCATTTCTAAATTAGGAAGATGAATGCGTCCTTAGCAAATCATTTGGGTGTCGTGTATCCCCCCAAAAGGTGCATAACCCATGATGCTTACCAATTTGTAGTCATGTCAGTGTCATACGTATATACGTACTGTCTTTTGTCACTTCCTCTCTAACTACCATCATTAGGGCTTTAACCTGCAATCATATTCTTAAGTTCAAGATAACTATGGAGGTCGAGTCTCTTTCACTCATTGAAAGTATTGCGCGCAAAGAAGAAAAAATTTACACAATAACTCGGCCTTATGAAGGGCTAAGCAAAAATGAGCTACTAGTTAGAGTCCCAAAGCTAGAATTCTACTTATAGATGCCTTGGTCATCGATGTCATTTTAAGTAATTTGACACTACTAAGGAAGGAATCGGGTGTTAGAGAGAGGAGATCTCACGTTAAAAAAGTGGCAGATAAAATTTAATTTATATGTGGATAATACTCAATTGTTTCGAAGTCTTTTGTGATTAAAACCCAACACTTTTAAAGTGGTCCTAACCCAATAGCAAATGTTCATAACATCCAGATCCACGTCCTGGTCCCTGCCACAGTTGTTAAGCCGCACAAAGAAAAAGTAATGAATTTATTTTGCCTAAATAAGTAAATATGTATAATCTAAACTAATAATTAGGTTTTTTTAATGAGTTGTGGTTTGTTTGGTTGTTACTTAACTAATATCGAGGTTATCGGTTCAAATGTCATACATATGTATGAATAAGGTGGAGTATGTAAGAATAAGGTGCATTAATGAATTTTATTAATAGATTAGGAAAAAACTAATAATTAGGTTAAACATTTGCAGTTTTACACAATTGATGATCAGTGAAACATAATTTCTGTAGATGAATTGGTGGTGTTGTTCAGAGTTCTCTACTTATTGCAAAGAGAGGATGATTGGTTATACGAAAATGAGCAAACCAATCCTCAATTGAGTCAATTCTAGAACAAGAAACACTCTTGATTGAAGCTAAAGGTCCACCTTGTAATACAAAGCCAAATGACAAGGCAGAGACACAGGGCACTCCTTCCTGACCTTTGAATGACCGAACTACTGCCACTATTATGGACGGCGGTGGCTTTGCCACTAACAATGAATTAGAGCCTAACACTAAATTAATTTTGCATATAGGATTCGACAGACCATCTAGAAGTTATACTAGATTCTTTTTTTTAGTGAGAGATTGTGAATTCAACATAAACTATACGTGATTCTAATTACCATAGTTTATGACAAACCTTATATAGATGTGAGAATAATTTATACGGCAATTTGTTTTTTAGGTAAGTGATTGGTTTATATTTTTATTATTATTATTATTATTTCTATTAAGTTTGAACAAGGCCTTTCTAGTGATGGATCTCTTTTTTTTGTTCTAAAAAAAGGATAAGTCATTTGACAAACTTTTGAATCACCAAACCACATCATCACCGTTCAGTTTGTAGAGCTATATGAGTAGATCATCCCTACAAATTTTCAGAAGATTTGGTAATCATTAAGTCATTCAGAAGACTGATTTATTTTTAATAATTTTGAACGACTCAGGTTTGTCAGATTGTGTTGAATTGTTTGATTTAATCTCAGCCATCCAAGAGCATTACAAAAACATATCTAAGGGTGATTTGTTATCCCTTTTTAGAAAAAAAAAAAAACCTCTTAATGGAAGGGCCCTGTAAGTTTATATACCTCAAATTTGTAGTTTTTTTTTTCTTCTCTTTTTTATATGGTATTAATCTCTGATGGTGGGTGGTGTAGATGTGTATGTTGATGGGAGAAAGGTGAAGCAGGTAGTGTGCAATTTGGCCATTTGGATAGGATGCTGATCCAAAGATGTGACTAGTACAAAAACAGTTACAGAAACTTAGCTATATTATTTGGATTAGGATAGGATCCTCTCCTGAGCTCAGCTGATCCAACCGCCTAGAATTCCCCTGCAAGGCCCACCTCACAACAGCCCACCCCTTGTAAGGCCTCTCCACCGTCGGATGGAGGTCAGGTTAGATCAGGCAAAAAAAAAAAGGACAGGAGAGGATCCTTGTCCATATTATTTTCCAATTTCACATATACATCCATTTCAATCCATCAATTCAAATCAATTCTAGGGTTGTCAACCACCATTGTAGGGTCTGGACTTTGGTCCCATGACACCTATAGTGCCTTTATTACACAAGAAGAAAGTGGCATAGTCTCTTTCAAGGTTGTCCTCCATCCATTGAGACAGTGCATGAGAGCATTGTTGCTTGTTGAAGAATAATCCAGAGAAAACTGGTTTCTTTTACCACAGAGGTACTGATAAGATTAGTGTTTGTCCCTGACAATGACCAGTTTGCTATACCAAAAGACATTAATTTCACACTGCATTTGTGGAACTGTTATCTCTGTGACTCTCTGAGTTGTGCTCATAGTTATTTTCAGTTCAAATATGACATCAATGGAAATTATTTTTAGATGGGTACATTTCCAGCAACCATAAAAGGAGGCTCCTTTGACTACTGTATAGCTGAAACTATTTGAATCAACAGACCCTAGAACATTTGAGTCAATTTCATTTAACTATGTCTACAGGTAAACAAATTGTTTTGCAGATGCACTAGTAAATTTGGGGCATAAATTTGGAAAAAGTCGTATTTGGACTAACTTCATTCCTAATGAGGCTATCTAGACCGTTTATTTGATGGTAAAGTTTTGCCGCCCTATGGGTTTCCACTTTTTATTTAGCCATTTTCGCATCTAAAATCATAATTATTTGTAGATAAAATGACCATATGATACACCTAAATTATAAAAAATAAAAAAAAATAAAAAAAAGGCCGTGTAGCATGTCCTTTTCTCTGCCCACAAGCTCTGCAAGTTGCAGGCTGCAACTGATTATATAGTGGCATGGAAGTTCATCCACATGTTTAGTTGGAAAACTGGAACAAATTTGAAGCTTTTATTAAATCTTAGAAGATGATAGTTGAAGCTTTCACAGTATAGGTTCTAGTTGCAACTATGATAATCCCGAGATACATACGTAAAAAACTTGTAACAACTTTTTTTTTTTTTTTTTTTTAAGGGAAAAACGACATAATTATATTAGATGAGATCTAAAAAATACATAGCGCAATGCAAACACATCAAAAAGGAACACTAATACATAACAAAATGCATAAACGCATATGAAATAAAATAATGAAAGATAACAAGATGTAGAGACGCATCTAGATTGAAAGGTGACCATATAACTTGATGTCGTACGACATCGCTGCACCGCATATATCACAAAATCAGTGTAAAAGTAATCGTAATTGTAACCATGATCGTATCTCATATTGTGATCACCTAGAAGAGGTGATTTGTCTATTAGAAGTTCTAGGGTAACCGACGGTGTCAAAAACTCGAAAATTAGCAAACGAACTCTTAAGAACCTGAACCGATACCAGATTATTGAAAGCCGCTATCTCATATCCAAATTCATGAATTGAACACCATCTGGGTCTTAAATAAGAATCCACAATTAGCCAGAACCCAAAGTCAAGAAAACAAAAGCAATCTTAACGAAAAGCACAGCTAAACTGACTTGGGCACCCAAATAATCCCTTTGTACACCCAAGAATTTGGAATCTCGTCCAACTCCACATCTGTGTAGTGTTCGACCACACCTCCGCACCGGTGATAGGCTAAGGGCTGAATCTCTTTCCAAATGAGATCTCCACCGCACGCCCAAAGAACCTAACTTGAATGGCCACTAGAAAGTCTGCCGCTGGAGAACATGCGAAATCAAAGTCACCATCTCCTTTTTACATCGAACCATGGTGGAGAACTGGATCTCGACACATCTCAAAAGCCATCGATTAAAGGAGCTAGGATCCCATGTTTAATTTGGACCCACAAGGCCACTTCTCCGCCTCCCATCATCATCGCAACTAAAAACCATGGGTAGTGAACCTCATCGCCGAAACAACAAGATGAAGGTACAACAACCATGAGGCTGAACAGAAGAGATGCACGGCTCCAAAGGGAGCTCCAACCAAGGACCACAGGCACCGCCGCCATGGTTCAAGGGAAACAATCGACTAAACCCTAGGATTAGATGAAAAGAAGAGAGAACGAGAGCCCTCATTTTTTGTACCATCAGGAGCAACACAATCTACTGAGAGTCAAGCGATTAGATTTGGGCAATATATAAAGGGTAAAGAATGAAAGGTGGAGCAGCCGCTGGATCAGAACCTCGTCCATCTTGAGACAAGGAGATTAGGGCATTTCTAAATCATCTTGAGTGGTCGCTGAGACTTGTAACAACTTTTGAAGAGATATAAGTGCCTCTAACATGTTGTTTCTTCCATCAGCAGACACAAAAATCTATGACTACCATGAATTTTTAGAAAGTGTTAGGTACAGTGGAAAATAAGTTTCCAGTACCAGTTCACATGCTCCACTTAGAAATGACCAGTTCACACAAATCCACCTTGTTGAGCTCTGCGTTCACTTTGTTCCAGTCACATTTACCCGGAAGGCTGGAAGCTCAAGGGCGTGTGTTGAAGGAACTAAAGCTCCTACTAGACCTGTAGCACATGTATTGTTTCTTGTTTTGCTCACCCTTTACAGCAAGCACTTCAACCTCAATAGGCACCTCAATATGGACTGAGATTCTCTGCTCATATTTGTCTGGTCATATTGCATCATGAATGAATCTTGTCCATCCAATTGTAAGCATGTGGACATGTTTTTCTCTGTATTTAAACCATGTAATGTGGAGCCAACACCAATGTAAGAAAAACTAGATGCAGCATGATGATCCGAGTCCCCTCAACATACTCCCTATAGAGTCCTGGCATGTCAAACCAGAATTTGTCATTTGATCTCATTCTCATTGTCTCTGATGTCCCAAGACGCGCAAACCCTCACCTCCTCTTCGGTGTCTGCTGCCGGGGAGTGTACATAGTGTCATCGAAAAGTACTGTCCATTGTGTCCAGCATCCATGGTCCTCATTGGGGACTAGGGATCCAACTAGATTAGTAAGTAAAAAGTGGAACCGCAGAATAGACATAACACCAGCAAATGTATCTCATTGTTTCCCTTTACTCCTTTAATACAGCACATCATAATTATAGACATATAAGGGCTGCTCACCCATTTCAACAGCGCATTTGTTTCAAGGCATGAAGGCAATACAAAACTTTACCCATACAATTTACCATAGTTTGCAACAAATTAATGTATCATTGTGCCAATACGACTGCAGAAATAATAGCAGATACAGAGATGATCTCAGTATTGAAGACTATAATAACTCTTCCGATAAATAATGACTTATCTCCTTCGGGCAATTCTCTGCCCTGCTCCGAGTAACAATGATTTTCCTACTACACCAGTATGAAGTCCACAAACCAGAGCCACAGCTCCCCCTATAACTATCCATTTCCAATCGATGCCATTATTATTATTATCCACTCTCTCCTTGCTCCCTGCTCTACTTTTCTCTTCTTCACCAGGTACTACCAAATAATTTGTGCTTCCTTCTGAAGATATCTTAGTGGTGATTCCTGCCATACGGGCACATTGTGATATACAAGATTCTGAAGATCTCCTTGCATTCTGGTACCCTCTCATTCCAGAGTGTAATTTTTTGACAGTGCACCACATCCCATGACGGACGCCCAACTTAGCCACATCCTTGGGGATTCCCATGTCTTCATAGTGGACAAGGGTAACCTCACATGCAGATAATTGCCCATCTCCCTTTCGTGACTCCACTGCAGTCATTTCAACCAAGATACTTAAACATATACTATTACATGCTAGTTTGGCAAAACGACTGATGAATTTATTGTTGGCAATTCATATATTAACTACCAATTCATACCAGGCTTGACAATCCAACTAGAGAAATAATGGTCCACACGTCTAGGCTTATCACGCTTGGGCAAACCTGGATAAGGAACACCCTGCAATATTGTAGATCCCAAAAAAAGATTTAAGAAAAAAATGTACGCAAATCATACCTACATACGTCACACTGGTTTCAAATCATAGTACACAAATGAATAATTTTCAACACACAGAAAGAAACAATCAAATGCACATTCACCCATAAAAGAAAAGAAACAACGAAAAAGAAACAGATGCTCAACAACAAACTCTGTTTTTTGGCCTTTAATGTTTTTGGATCATATCCCAATTTCCAAATCTATCTCAAGGATTCCTTACGCTTCAAAATAACAAATGAATGTAGGTTCAGTTCCTGTCATAATCAATTCGATTTAATCCAAAACTGTCAATTGACTCGATTCTGATCTACATCCTTTTCTCTGAAGCGAAATATATTACACTGCACATCATTATTTATCTCCCAGATACTATACTTTCTTCCTATATAATAATAATAATAATAATAATAATAATAATAATAATAATAATAATAATAATAATAAAAAATAAAAAATAAATAAATAAATAAAAAGAGTGGCAAAAGCTACTTTTCCAGATAGAAAGTATAAGAAGTAATTGCGGAAAAAGGCTATGAAATATTATATGCTTTGAGAAGTACCTTTGTCACACAGTAGTAAGTTTTTACAGCCTCCCATATTCTTCGACCAATTATATATTCTCGATCACTGCAGAAGAAAGGGAACTGCATAGCGGAGTAAAGTGAGAAATCAAATACAAGTTTCAACTGATAAGCGATATCATGTAAGCACAGAATCTGCATGCAATCCCATGTTCCACATACCTTTTTAATCCAGTGTACAATCATAGTTCCAGTATCAGGGCATTCCTCCAATATTTTACAATATGCCAGCATAGGATCCCATTTAGGTCGAAACTCATCATCCCAGAAGAAATCTCTAACCAACTCTGGAGTTGCATCCTCAAAGACAGTTCTACTACAGTAAACAGTAGGACCTGTCTGTAAGCAATACTGCTATTAGATGCTAAAAAATAGTAGAAACAGAATCTTGGAGAGAGAAAGGAATCAAAGAGTTTATGATGATTTTGTTTCACAATAATAAAGCTGGGAAAAAATAATAAATCTGGAAAGAAGAAGAAGAAGAAGAAGAAGAAACATGGTGGGGAATCTACAAAAACAGACATCACTTTTGTGTCAATTTCATTAAAGGAAACACAGAAGTGCTTTTCTACTAAGAAGAGTTGCTGGGGAATCTACACAAATAGACATCACTTTTGGGTCAATTTCATAAAAGGAAACAACAGAAGTGCTCTTCTACTAAGAAGAGTTGCTCAGAGAGCATCATACATGAAAACAAAAGTCCATAATTGAGTACCACAAGAAAAAGAAGATGCAAAAAAGCAATGCATGTATAAAGTACACATCCCCGCTAACAAATTATCGATAAATAAGACCAGCTATTTCGTAAAGAGAAATTCATCCAAACAGTGTCCCAACTTTTTCAGACTATTAAATTTGGTATCTCAAATTTGAGAAATATCAAAATGGTATCTAAGATTATGACTTGGTCTCAACAACAATACCTGAAGCCGTTAACTTCTTTACGGTGTTAGTCATCTACCATAAGTGGAAGGGCATTCATGTCTTTCTCATGTTCTCTTCTCCAAAGCGACGCAGAGCTAGGGTTCTGTGTGATCCGAGCTTCCTCCCCCAAAGAAAGTCATCTCTGGTCCGATTATAAACCCCCCAATAAACATGCATAAACCCCGAAATCCAATCCCATATACCACATGCATTACCAAAATCAAACCTAAACCCAATTCCTATCAAAGCTCACTATCGCATTACTCTAACCTCTATTCCTAATCAAAGCTCACTATCCCACCTACTCTAATCTCTATTCCTAATCAAAGCTCACTATCCCATTAGTGCATTACCAATCCAGAACCAAACCATGAAGATCCTTATCTTGTTCCTATTCATTTTCTCCAACACTCTGTTTTTGTCAGGCCAAAGCCAAAGGTCCCATCATGTATTTGTGGCCGTTGCCGGCGGAGTTCACCTCCTGCAACGAGAAGCCCTCCAACGACCCGACGCTGTCGTTGGTCGTCGGCGGGAATGGGAGAGGGGAAACTCCGGCGTTCTGAGGGTGGCGTTTGATCGGTACAGGGCGATTATATTCAAGAACAGTAATGGGGGGTTACTGGGATTGAGAGAAGGCGGCCAGGAAGGGGAGCTATAATATTGTGGTGAGAGTGAAGAGGTGAGTTGGGATGTTGGTGGAATTTGGGATTGATTTGTGGAGATTTTGATACTGCATTCGTTTTGGTTATTTGGACTCTTCATCATCTATTAAGATTGAATCAGTCTCCAGACTGAGATAATTTTGCCCTTAAAATTTTGACGGAAGTAACGTCAAAAACGCTTCGAGATACCAAAACTGGGTCGTGTCCAAAATGTGAGATACCTTTTTGATATTTCTGAAACTTGAGATACCAAAACTACTAGATTAGAAAAATTCAGACACTATTTGCATGATTTTCTCTTTAGTAAATGAACATCAGAAGTCATTTGGTCAAAAGAATTAAAGGTCAGACTCAGAGTCTACCTCGGGGTCATAGCGCCATGCTTTGTACGCCATGGTTGGGGTGGTTTTCTCCATCAAACTTTGCCATTCCATTTCTCCATCTCTCCCTCCAATTAAGTTCACTAGGTGGTCCAAATCAGCTTCTGTGACGACATCTTGCGCTCTTTGTGCACCTTTATTGCTTGGTCTGTTTGAGAGTGAGGAATCATGAAGCAATCAGAAACATAAATCAGTCCACTTAAACAACAACAAGAACAACAGTATGAACACTAGAATGGCCATATCCATATAACTAAAAAACAGATTACATCTGTATAAACAAAACCTTTCTCAATTCTTGAGTACCTAGTGTTCACTTAATGATATCAAAATCCAGTAAACTAACAAACATATCAGCAAGCCAATAACAACTCAAGTCATCCAACCAATATGAATGCCTATTTTACAAAACCAAAAAATGAAGTATTGCTGCACACTCTTCCAAATATTCTTGAATGATTGGAAAATTCCATCAATTATCAAGCAGAACCATTCTAGTTTCTGAGAAAACATTTCACTACCTCAACATGGTGGAATCACAGTTAATTAAATTTCTGCTTATTAATCCCGATCTGTTTACCCCCCTCCCCCCCCCCCCCCCCAAGAAGGGGTGGCCTTGTACTCGACTTGGCTTGTGATGACTAAGGTCAGGATGCATACAATGACTTGACTTGAAAGAAATTGTATTATAGTACCCTCTGGAGAAGTGTGGGATGGTCAAGCCAGGAGGAATCAATTCTGCTTACGAGATGGGCTACCACATAGAATAAGCTATTGTCCTTCGAGCCATCACTCTAACAATTTAACTGCACCTAAAAGGCAGAGTTCCCAAAGACTCTTCCGACTACAGTATGATTGTCAGGGTGATGATGAAATAATCTCCAGCTTCATCCAGGTCGTAACAAAACAGAAATCAAGTATTGCCTAACCATCACGCTGAGGTAGTAAAACATCCAATGTTAAAAGATCGCATCTTATCAGTTCCAACTCACTCGGACCAACTAACACATTGAAAACCATAACAGAACAGGGAAAACGACTATGTATCCCTAAAGCAATCACATGGAAAATTAGCAACGTATGACTTCTTCCATCTTTTATTCGGAGAATCCAAAGTCATTTAACTCTACCGTGTCCCTAATCAGCCTTATAAGTCCTTCATAGTCAGCATTAAAAGGTCATAAACTTAGCTAATCAGTAGGTCAGAAAACACGAACTAATTAATAAATAATAACTAACTCTGTTCTCACTAATTCCAACCAGCTCAACTTCACTCTCTCCGATTATCACTACGTCATTGATCAATTCCATTCAACTCCTAATTAAATTCAAAGATTTCAACTTCAAAGAGCAAAATGTAGCAAAGCCTATAAAAAATTAGCACTTATAAGCTAAAAAGAGCTCAAAAGAAAAGCTAGAGCTACTCACTCAGAAATGTCGGTGCCGCTCTCAGCCGATCGACTCTCCGCTGGTGCTGAAACCGATCCTCCGGCCGCCGCCGGCGACGCCGCTTTGTTCTTCCCTTCGAAATTGGACCACATCTTTCGGCAAATGGAGAAAGCGGAGAACGCCGTGAACGCCAGCCAGAGCCGTCGAGCGCCGAACCCCGGCGGCGCGGTCCAGACGAACCGGAACTTGCTCCGGAGGCCGAGAAAGACCAAACCGGTCCACCTCGGCCGCCAGGACCAGCCGATGACGAGTCCGATCATCACCGCCAGCCATATCGGAACTGCGCAGAGCAAAATGTCGACGAATGTTTCGGTGATCGTTGGGTTGCTGAAGAACTCCACCAGATCGAACACCGCCTCCTCCATTTTCTTTATTTAATTGAAAATTGAAACCCTAAAATTTCCCGAGAAAATGAGAGAGGTAAACCGGAGCTACATAATAAAGCCGATCCAATAATTTTTTTAATTTTCAGAGGAAGAAATTTTCTAGAGAGAGAAGGAGGGTGAGTTATAGGAGAGAGAGAGAGAGTGGGGGATTTTAGGCGGTTAGTTTAGGGAGTACGGTAATGTGACGTGGCGGTGTCAGGGCCGTTGATTGGGGGTAATGATTTAATGATATGAGATGCGGAGGTTTGCGATTTGGCCCGTGGCGAGTTTTGGGGTGAGGAGGGTTGTGGGGTGAGATGCACGCGCGGGAGGGAGAGTGTGGGGTGGGTGGTGGTGAAATTGTTGAGAGGATAAGGTTGATATTTTAGGAACGGAAAAAGGACGGTTTATTTACTGTTAGATGTTCTTTTGTCCGGTTTGAGTGATTCCGTGTTCGAGGGTGTATGACGCGACAGTAGACTTTTGCAGTTACGTGGTGACACCTGGCACTGAAATGAACATTCTACCTGGATGACACAAGTGGCAGTAGAATAATTTTTTTATTTTTTTTTAATTATGAGTATTTGCTGGAATTTTAAGCTGTTAACTCATTGAGCTAGAAAAAGTGAAAGACCAGTAATCATCTCTGATTTTATTTAAGACGTTATTATAAAGGATCGATGATTGTATGAATGTACGAAGTAAACAATAAATCTGTGTCTCCCTCGGATTACTATAGGGAAGAGTACTATAACCACAACCTAACTAATTTATATACCTGTTTTAAAAAAAGGAACAAAAGCAGGATCATTTTGGACAAGGTTGAATTAAAACCACATGAGACTAGTCCACCGGGATAATTGAAGCTATTCGTGTGGTTTGGGTTTGGCAGTAGACTTATGTTTGGCTTGAGAAATATTCATATTTAGCGGTACGTTACTTTCATTCTCCTAATCTAATTCTTTGGCGTCTTCGGCGTGTTTGGTTCAACTGTCTGCATCAAGCTAAAGACTTGTATGCACTTGTTACTCACACTTATAAAGAAGATAATGGGGTAGCTGAAAGGCTTGCGAAATATGGTGCTTCAGTGGAGGGCTCTATTTGGTGGGTGTCCCCTCTGTCTTTCTTATGGTCTAATCTAGGTCAGGATGTTTTATTGCGTACTACATACCGGTCATCTTAAGAACATGTTTCTTTTTTCTTATTTTGATGTTTTAGGTTTCATAGTTTCAAGTTTGTCTGTAATGAAAAAAAAAAGTTTGTTCTTGGTTACTATACAGCTATGGGTATGTCCTATTTGTTAAGTGGTATCTTGGAGGTGGTTTTGGTCTAGTCTCCCCTTCTTTTTGTACTATACTTTTTCTATCAATAAACTTTCGGCAATGGGTGATGATTTAGCTCTTAGCTCGCTTACCCATAAAAAAAATTAAAAAAAAAGTCCACCCCTTACATTACTTTTACCTCATAACTATGACAACGTTTTGAATGTTTGGAATACCAGTATTTGGATGAGTTGACAATACAAGAACCGTTGACGGTTATTAATAGTTAGAATTCAACAGTGGAGATTGATGTCAACATGACGGAGTATCAAAACTTCAAATATGTAAGACTTTTGCTATGCACAGTTCATCCTATAAGCTTTTAAAAGCTTTTTCCTTCTAGGATTAACACCAAGGCATATAAGGCCCCTTCTGATTGCCACTTTCTTAATTAGTACATAATCTATGCGTGTACATATATACCCAACTATTGAATTATAGGAGGTTCTTACTTTGTGTTTGCAAAATTGTTTGATGGTGATGCTCAACAAAATTCTTTCTTTCACTCTTTTAAAATGAACTTTCCAGACCAATTTTAATCTGTGTTGAACACTTTACAGGAGTTTCAAATGCTCAATCAAAAAAAAGTGGTACACGAAAGTATATGAGAAATGACCACTCTTCCAATATCTGTATAGGAATTTCAATTCCAATGGCTTTATCGAGCATAGGAATTGCTTTATATCCTACATACTCAATATGTCTCTCTTCTTTTGACTCCCCCTTGACGATTATGAAGTGCATATATCATATCACATCACATATAATTGTGTCTCATTGATCCATCCTATCTGAGAATCCAAATTGATCTACATTCCTATATATTTCTGATGTACGTACGGAATTGGTTTCCAAAAAACAAAGAGAAAGGCTAAAGCATGATTTTCCTAGCTATTTGCCATTTGAAATGTTTACTCATCCATGAACACCCTATTAGAAATCTTGAGTTCTACAGTACAGCAATGCGAGTACTCAAGTAGAGTCCGTCATCAGCATTCTAGTTGACTCGATTCACTAATCGAAGACTACTGTTGAATTGAACTCTACACTATTCGATTCACTAATCGAACACTAATCTAGATAACCCTAGATGACATTATTTTTCACTTGGACGATCGACATAACTCACGAGCATTGCTGAAAGTACAGTTGGGGACAAGGGAACACTATTTCACTTAGAGTGAATCCCTTGCCAACCCAACATTCTAGTACATATAACTTAATTTACCATACCCTACTCTTCTCATACGTACCAAAGTAGCTAGAGATATATATATATATATACATATAACTTAATTTACCATACCCTACTCTTCTCATACGTACCAAAGTAGCTAGAGATATATATATATATATATATATATATATATGGTCTTGATGTCTTGCATATTGACTGGGAAAGGTTTTAAATGATCCCACATGGAGATGACAATGATGAATATATAAGTATCAGCAATTAGTGTGTGGGGTGTACGCTAAGAATAATTAAGTTGTCCTCTCACTCCTCAGCAAGACTACACAGGTTTGAGTGAAGGGTATTCATCTTCAACAATGTATAGGATCTTCTTGATCGACGCACATGGATTTTTAGTAAAGGTGAAGAACATATACAAATGGGGTACAAGACTATAAGGGAGAGAGCCCCTGGTTATGATTGCAGTCATAAGGTGGAAATAAAGGAGTAAATTCAAAGCTCATCTTTGATATCTTCCTCTCCCTCAAGATCTTATGGAATTCACATAAAGTGATCGATATTAAAGCTCTCACTTGGAAGCGCTTATATTCTTTGTAAACCCCCACAAGCAAAGCCAAATTGGCAAAAGTTTCAACAACAAAAAGATGATGCTGCATATACATATTACTTTGTTTTTGCTTGTTCCTTTTCAGACACATTTTCACACAAACCCCCTTAAGCAATCACTGTTTTTCAACGGATTTGGTATGCAAACTAAGAAAGTGTTGATGGAATTCAAGCCAATTAACCCAGCTGAAGTAGGTCTCTTTCACCATCCACCAATTTGTCAAAGATTTAGACTGAGCGAAAGCTCTTCATTTATGCAAGATCCTTCTTCTTTTCTCAGTATTGTATCTTATTAATGTTAGAACGTGAACCAAGACTGTAGGATTTAAGTATGCATGTAGTTTATAACTATAATCCTATTATATAAGATTCCAAAATGTCTTTTAAAACAGATATGCACATTGTTCTTATATAAAGCTATAAAAAGAGCAAAATTGAATCAAGGTCCTCAAGGATCACAGTCATGCATTACGTGGTAACTGTTTGTTGCCTATATTGTAGATATTCTCATATATATGTAAGAGAATCGACCTACTGGGTTGCAACTTCAAAAAACTAAGATTCAAAAGCATAAGAGTCGAGCTTAGATTATATACCTGAGATTTATACCTACCTCTTGTTCAGTAAAAAGTTTCTTGTTGTCTTCGAAGGCTCCCTCTTTTGGCTGCAAATGAATGTTAAAGAGGAAGGTTAAGAAGCAAGAATACATATTTGCATTCTGGAAGAGAACAGTGAGATCGATCGATGGATGCATGAAAAGTTAGTGTTGGGGGGAATGAAGCCTGGTCCGAAATCATTCAGGTGGTCGTGATGTTCCTTTGCTTGCTCCACACCACTAATGATCTCGAACCAGCCAGCATTCCCCGCAACTGTTTCCAACTCATTTCGATGTTTCTGACTCATTTCGATGTTTCCGACTCATTCCGATTAGAGAGAGAGAGAGATGGAGATGTTCAGACTGGTTCTAGATTTTGATTTGGCCATGCAATACATTTTTTTCATGGCCCTTTATATAACGTGAAGAGGAGAAGAGACTGTTATGTGGGTCAGGAAATACCTCTTTCCACGGCTTCCCCCGTCAGTGTTATATTTTGCTTTTCACAAAGCTTTGCAAATCAATTTCAGGCTTCATTTGGTGTGGTTGATGATAAAGCTGAGCAAGAAAATTAGAGAGAAGACAATTTTGTTCATACCTAATTTGGTTTCTCTTTGGTACCAGGATGCTTAAAAACTGAATGCGCAGCTGAAAATTAAATTTTCTGTACAAGGACTGAAGAACATTTCTAAGGAAAACTATGTCAAAGTTAGGATTGACCAATAATTTGATAGAGGTTGGTGACAAAAATGAAGACCATTTGCTATTGCTAATAACTGGCCTACAATTTTGTAACGATTTCGGGCAGAATTGAAGGCAAAGCAAGAGCTTTATGTAGGCATGTGATTACAGACTATGAGCTATTTTTGCTGCCTGCCCTGCCCTCTCCTAGCTATTGACCTAGTTTATATGGACGGACACATGAATTGTTTATGCTATGGTTCGTGAGCGGGATCATGAACACTGATGCACAATGTCTCACACACACCCATACATGTCGATTTTTGGCCTAATTTATCGCGTAAATTGAATTCGCGCTTGTGCATAACCTTCGTTATATACCAATCGATGACTCCTTTGTAAGCAGAAAGATTGTGTTACCATCTTCACACATCTGTCGATGACTCTGAAGATGGTGTAGATGATAGGTAAGAAAGCCTTCTTGGACGAACAAATCAAGGGTTTTCTTGTTAAAGCTTGAATAGATCTACCAAGAAAGAAATAAGAGCAGTAGATGGTGAGCTAGTTGTAGCTAAGGATTAAAATGTCGATATTGGTAGAGATATCGGTCGGCCGAAAAAAAGAGATATCGGAGATATTCGGAAAGATTTTTTTTTTATTTAAATATGAAATTTATTCATTTTACACATAAAATCATAAATACATACAAATAATAGATTCATTTAGTACCAGAAAGAGACTCTAGGTGCTTCAAATTCCCCACGTTGATTCACGAAAGTACAATAATCTGACCAAGACATTTGACCCATATAGTATGAATTATAGTGATTAATATGATAATCATATATCTCTTTGGAACTGCCGACGGTATCCCCTATAATGAGATAATAAAGATGAATCCAACTATATGATTGGTCATGCACTTCTCCATATTAACCATATTCAAAAATATTATAACCAAATTGATTGTTGTCTTCATGTGATTCATTTGACGTCCCACTAGGCTTTGTGCCTAAACTGATAAAATCAAAACTTAAGGCAACTGAAGCAACATCTGATGGGGTACTTTGATCATCAATTGCACATCTAGTCATGCTGCCATGCCGATTCCGCTTTTGCGCACCATGACGAGTTTCTCTAGATCCGTGGTCTTCATCTTGGGTAACATGATCAAAATTACTTTCATATGTAAACTGGTTTATGTCTCCCCCTACAGAAGATTGTCCATATTGGAACTCTGTATCTCCACCACTTTTTCCGCTTCCACCACCATCATCATCTGAACTATCCGGAGTTGCAGTGCCCCCCCATGCAGCATCACTGTTAGAATTATCTCCTTGGTTTCCAACATCTTCAGATAATACCTTATTCACATTAATTCCGCTGTCAGTTGCAGTTTCTACCACTTGTGGACAAAGGTTTCCATCTTCATCATCGAGGTGTGCAGACATAATCCAATCATGAAGTGGATCAATGTCATTTTCCAGTGGTTTACTAGCAATATGAAGAAGATCGATGTAGTTGTTTTCATTTATCACACTCTCTGCTTGTTTATCACGTACTCGTAACTTCATGTTGTAGTAGCAATATACAAGCTTTTCCAACTTCTTATATGCAAGACGGTTTCTTTGCTTCGTATGAATAAGAGCAAATGTATTCCAGTTTCTTTCACAAGCTGAAGAAGGGGTCGTCTGTGCTCAAATACGCATTGCAATTTTTTATTTGTTTGGTGCAGAATAGCCCCATTGTGCCCACCAATCAGCTGTAAATAAACTAAAAGAGTTAGTTTTGTAGCTCATCAACCGTGTCTAATAATGAAGGTTCATATAAACTACAAACCTGAACTTCTAGTCTCTCTTGTTTGCTTTGCAATGCTAGAACCAAATGATCCTTTTGCTTCTCTAAAGCATACGATCTGAATGAACCATTTAAATATTAATCGTATATAATGCCAAATATTCTTTTAAAAAAAATATCAACAATTTACCTCATCTACAAAAGTATCCACATCAGCAATGCTTCCGTCAGTTGTGTTGAATTGTTCGAACACTACTCCAATTGCTTGTGAATTTTTTTTGTTATGACCAACCCCAGGTAGATATTGAAAATTCGGGTTTAAGAAATATGCTACAACCAAGAAACCAACAAATTATATAGTAATATACCAACTTAATAAATAGAGTATTAGACAAATATTTGTAGAGATATAAGAATAGTACAAACCTGCTGCATGCAACGGTTGACTTAATGTTTTGTCCCATCGATCATTGATGATATCAAGCACCCATTTCTTTCCATTCATCTGTGATACTTGTTGTTTCATTCTTTAAAACATATCATATAATATGGGCATGGTCGGTTGAATTTCTGTATCAACAATTCGAAGAATCTCATACAGTGGGTTGTAAATTTGATGGACTATTTCCATGCCTTCCCAAAAACTGGAGTCTAAGATTATTCTTTCTACCCTGTTGTCTTCTCTAGTTCGGCTTGCTGCATTATGATTCCATGCGCTGCTTGTAAATAATCTTCTCAAATTTGCTTTATTTTTCAGTATGCTATTGATGGCGATGTGATTTGTTGCAAATCGAGTTTTGCCAGGTCGATTTAAATCCCCATGAGTGATGCTCCTCATTTCTGCAAGTACCCAACTATGATTGTAGATATAGTTAGTTACAGTTTGAGCCATTTTAATTGTACTGCACACTGGTTTTCTCTTCCCAATATCTTCAAATATCAAATCAATGCAGTGAGCAGCACATGGAATCCAAAACAGGGGCTATTTTTTCTCCAAGTCTCTTCCGGCCTTTTTAAATGCTGATGCATTATCAGTGACAATTTGAACAACATTTTCTGCTCCAATATCTTGGATAATCTCATCTAACATACCATATATGTACTGAGCAGATTTTTTTATATGGGAAACATCTACAGATTTCAGAAACACAGTTGCACCTTTCGAATACACCATAAAATTTATAATAGATAATTTCGTTGGCCCAGTCCATCCATCACACATAATAGTGCATCCAAATATTTTCTAAGATTCTCTATGCTTATCCACATACCTTTGCATTTCTGTGTACTCTGCCTCCAGACAAGGACCTTGAATTTCATATAGGGTTGGAGACTTTATGGCAGGACCTATAAACAACAAACGATATATTTAATAAAATTGGTCAGTATGTATATTCTACAACAAGTGCATTAAAGTATTAAATATTTACCACAATCTCCTGCGACAGAAAGCATCTCCTTAAAATATGGGGAGTTTGCCTTGTTTGCAGCAATACCAGTCTATATGAAAAATCTTGCAGTCGATTTTAGTAAAGTTTCTCTCGCACCTTTAAATATTCCTTTAACTGTGCTTTGCTTTGATTTACTACCTGTTGACAGTAGCCACATAGGGGCTACATAGGCCCACAGACCCGCAGCCAGTACGTCCGGGGCCGGACTGAGGCCCGGAGCAGGATCACCAGCACCCGGACCTGAGGTCCAGCAGTCTACCTTGTGACCAGGGGCCCGGGGACTGGGGACGCCAGCCTGCCAAACAGACCACCAGAGTTGTTCTTTTGTGTACGAACAGAAGGAAACCAGTCCCACATCAAAGAGTAAAACCAGACCTCACGCCCGACCACTTGTATAAGGGCCTCAACTACCCTCTTTAATAGGTAATTGATCTTTCCAACTGCTTATCACTCTTGCTTAAGTTATCTATTCATCCCAACTGTACTAACTTAAGCATCGGAGAGGAGAAGACCGGCCCGCCCGGTATTCCCCTTAGTTAGCAGGTTCGCAGGAGAAGATCACATCCAGATTCATCAGTTTCCACTAGGCCTATGGGTTTGTGCGGAAACAATTGGCGCCGTCTGTGGGAAACTTGTATAAAAGTCACGTAGGCATCACCAAATGGAAGAAAGCTCAGAAGCGGGCCAGGAAAGAAATACGACGGAGGGTCAGCGGGTTGCACCAGAGCAAGTGCTCATCTCCACCCCGGTCGCTGTACGGGAGCAGCGCAGCGACCAGGGCAACAAGGACGACGGCAGCTATGGGAGGCCGAACAGCACGCCGGGGGCATACAACGATGGCGCGCACGAGAAAGGCCAGGCGGAAGGCGACCAACCAACGCACCGGGGCTTTTCGCTGACATTCTCGGACGATCTGAGCGACAAAGAGGAGAGTCTTTGGGCAACACCTGTTGAAGAGAAAGCGGGAAGAGTATCCCCCGGCCAGCCGAGAAAACAAGGCCAGCCAGCGGAGCGAGAACCGAGGCGCCCAACCCAGCAGACTCGGCAGAAATTGGGGAAACCAACAGCAGCAGAAGCCCTATCATGACAAATCCCAGGGCGACCATAAGCCGGCGCAGTACCGGTAAGAACGCCCCCTGACGATCATGCCAGCAGAACGTCAAGAGGTCTTCACCACTCTAACCTCTTCATACGAGGACATCTTGCACGAAAAAGGGAACATCATTCCCCCACCGCAGAGGAGCAAGTACCCAAAGGGGAAACTTACCCAGGCGCGAACAGGCAAGTACTGCTCCTATCACGATGAAGCTACCCATCGGACGAACAGTTGCTTCACCCTCAAGACAGCGGTGGAGGGTTTGATTAACAGCGGTCAGCTTCAGCTGTATATAGGGGAAAGGTGAGCAGATCCCGACCGGGAGCAGGGCCAGGGCTGGTAATCACGCCCGGACCCAGTAAGGGTTAGGTGCTAGAAATTTCAAGCAGTTAGTTTGGCATATCAACGGTTCAACCAACGTAACATCATATGTATGCCAACTATTTTGAGAGAAATCCAAGGAATTCCACCGGTGCAAAAGTGTATATCCAAAGGGTATTGTTGACAGTAGCTACAGAGGGGCTACAACAGGCCCACAGACCCGCAACCAGTGCACCCGGGGCCGGCCTAGGGCCCGGAACCGGATCGCCAGCACCCGGAGCCGGGGTCCAGCAGTCTACCTTGCGACCAGGGACCCGGAGACCGGGGGCGCCAGCCTGCCAAAGAGGTCACCAGAGCTGCCCTTTGGTGTACGAACAGATGGAAACCAGTCCCACATCGAAGAGTGAGGCCAGACCTCACGCCCGGCCACCTATATAAGGGCCTCAACTACCCTCATTAATAGGTAACTGATCTTTCCTACTGCTTATCATACGTGCTTAAGTTATCTATTCATCCCAACTGTACTAACTTAGGCATCGGAGAGGAGAAGACCTGCCCGCCCGGTATTCCCCTTAGTAAGTAGGTTTACAGGACATCACACTTAGATTCATCTGTCTCTGCCAGGCCTACGGGTTTTAGGTACGAATAATTGGCGCCGTGTGTGGGAAGAGATACGATAAAACCACGTAAGCATTACCAATGACAGAAAGCTCTGAGGCAGGCCAGGAAAGAAATACCATCAAGGAGTAGCGTGTTGTGCTAGAACAAGCGCTCATCTCCACCCCGGTCAACGCGCGAGAGCAGCGCAGCGACCAGGACAACCAGGAAGGCAGTAGCTGTGGGAGGCCGGCCGGCACGCCGGGGCCATACCTTGATAGCTCGCGCGAGAAAGGCCCGGTGAAGGGCGACCAACCAGCGCACCGGGGCTTTTCGCTGACATTCTCGGACGATTCGAGCGACAGGGAGGAGAGCCCGCTCGGTGACAGTGACCTGGACACCACGTACAGCCCCGACCGGCGGGATATAGCGGGGGAGATACGGACGATGGCAGCGGAAGTCGGTCGCCTGCGCGAGGAGGGCGACCGGGATAGGGCAAGATCCAATGCCCGGTATGAGGAAATGGAGGCGGTGAATGCTGTCCTGGAAGCCGCCCTGGAGAGAGGACAGCAGCGCGACGACGCTATGACTAGGGCACATGCACCTGCGCCAGGCCGATCTCAGCGGTTTGAAGCGGGACAGTCATCGGAGAGAAGGCCCCGCTCCCCCGAGCGAGCGGAGATCCCGGCCGGCACAGCCCCACCAAAGAGCGTGCCGACCTCCCGGCAACCACACGCTTCATTCGAGGATGAAGCCACGACCCCGACTGCACGGGCATTGCAGATACTCACCGATACTGTGTCAGATCTGAAGGCCCAAGTGGAGGCCAACGAGAGAAGGGCGGCGCGGCCGATGGAAGGCGCGCGATTCAACGAGCGCATGGGCCCTTTCTCTCACCGGGTTCTGGAATCGGGGAGGTCTAGTAACCAGAAATCCCTAAAACTCACATACTCAGGATCCAGCTGCCCTTACCAGCATTTGGACAGTTTCCGGTCCCAGACGTGCGCCAAGGGCTATTCCGATGCAGTATGCTGCAACATTTTCCAGGAAACCCTGTCTGGAGAGGCGCTCAGCTTCGAGCAGCTGGCCGATCGGTTCGTAGGCGGCTTCATCCTCCACGTCGAAGGAGCCCGGATATCGACCATCCTCTTCAACTGCATGCAGGCACCCGGCGAGGAGCTGAGGACCTTCGTCAACCGCTGGCAGACGGCGACGGCCGGGGTTCGGAACCTCGACAAGGGTATCGCCGAGATGGCGTTCAAACAAGGGCTTCGGCCAGGAAAATTTTCCTACGCCGTACGGGTGGAACTCTCGCAGGGGTATGACGAGCTGATGGCGATGACCATCAGACATGCTCAGGCCGACCATGAAACGTATGGACAGCACCTGCTGAAAAGAAAACGGGACGAGCAGCAGGAGGAGCACCCCTGGAAGGAGTACCCCCCTCCCGGCCAAGAAGACAAGGCCAGCCACCGGACCGAGAACCGAGGTGCCCGACCGAGTCGGCCCAGCAGATATTGGGGGTAACGGCAGCAGAGGCCCTATCATGACAAACCCTAGAACGAGCACAAACCGGCGCAGTACCGGCAAGAACGCCCCCTGGCAATCATGCCAGCAGAACGTCAAGAGGTCTTCACTACCCTAACCTCTTCATACGAAGACATCTTGCACGAGAACGGGAACATCATTCCCCCACCGCCCAGGAGAAAGTACCCAAAAGGGAAGCTTACTCCGGCGCAAACGGGCAAGTACTGCTCCTACCACGATGAAGCTACTCATCGGACAAACAAGTGCTTCGCTCTCAAGACAGCGGTGGAGGGTTTGATTAGCAACGGGCAGCTCTAGCGGTATATAGGGGAAAGGAGAGCAGATCCCGACCGGAAGCCGGGCCAGGCCTGGTAGGCACGCCCAAACCTCCAAGCAGTTAGTTTGGCATATCATCGGTTCGGCTGCTATAACATCATGAGATGTATGCCAACTATTTTGAGAAAAAATTTCACCGGTTCCGCCAATGCAAGTGTATTTATATCCAAGGAGTAATACAAACAAAAACCGTTCCGCCGGGTTTACAAAAAAAAAAAGGAGATCAAAACAAAAATCTCAAGGAGCCGCGCTCCCCCTTTCAGCGGGCATTCCACCAGCTTCTCCAGATGAAGCCGCCGCACCTTCTTTAGGCCCGCCTACCCCTTCCGGTTGCTCCTCGCCTACCGACTGCTCATGGATATCCGACTACTCATGGATATCCGACTGCTCATGGATATTCTCATCAGCTCCGGCCTTCGGCATTCGAGAGGTCTCCAGGTACCCCTTCTCTTCCCACTCCACGTAGGCGTCCGCGATACCCAATTCCCTGGCCTTCTCTAGGAACTTGAGAAACTGATCGCTCTCATGATACTTGAGGACAACCCGCTGGTAAAGCTCCGGGTCCTCTTCTCCAGATGCAGCGGCAGCGGCGGCGCGCGCAGCGGCAGCTCCCACCTGGAGCTCATCCACTTTTGCCTCCAGCTCGGCCCTCTCCTCTTCGGCCAGCTCCTTCTCCTCCTCAAGGCTCCGGACCCGCTCTTCCAGTTTGGCCACCTGCTTCTTGGCCCTCTCCTCAAGCCTGACCTTCTCCCGCTCTAGCCTGGACTTCTCTACTTCCAGACTCTCTCGGGCTTCTGTCAGAGCGGCCACCTGCCTCTTCAACCCCGGCAGCTCCTCGCTCGGATCCGGCTGGTACAGATTGTACAATAACTACACAACAACAGGGAGCCAATTAGACAAGCAGCAAAGGTAACGAGTTACGAGCAGTGCCATGGCACCGAGCAATTCTCACCCGGAGGGCCGACTCCTTGCACTTTTGGCGGTTCTCCCCCACCAAGGCTCCGGTGACCCCAGGCTTGTCCAGGCCAAGGCCAGCCACATTTGCCGCCACCTTCCGGACGAAGGGATTCTCTAGACTCCCCCTTTGTTCCTCCGTAGGAGCAGGGCTACTCTGCTGACAGGTAGAGTTTGGAGCAGCGGCAGCCTTGTCCCCAGCGGAACTCGACGCACCACTGGCCACCTTGAGCCACTTCGCCAAGTTATCACCTGACGACCGGCCGGTCAGCGTCACCAGCGTGGAGGGAGGAACGTCCATGACCCTCCGCCTCTTCTCACCCTGGCCGTCAGGTGAAGAAGATTGTGCGCCTGACCAGGTGACCCTGGTGACTAGCGGGACTGATTTCGGCCGGTACGGAATCCGGTTCACCCCACCAGGAACCTTTGGTGGCCCCCCGGTGGTCTTGCCCTTTCCAGGTCCCGCCTTGGGCGTAGCAGGGTGACTCTTCACACGCCTCAGAATATAGGCGTCGCCCTCAACGTCCATGGCCCTCAGTTCAGGATGAACGGTAAGCCGACCGGACTCCTCATCCACCGAGGTCCGCGAAACGGCCTCCCCTTTCTCCTTTAGACTTGAGGGAAGGTCTTCACCGTCTATGGATAAGGTATTGTCGGGTTTAATGACCGCCCGGGAAGATGCACCTACAGGACAAGCAAAACGTTAGTGTTTAAAACTCGGCCAGCAGAAACGCCACCGCTAGACCTTGCTACGCACCAGGATCTCGCCCGAGACCGCAGTACTCCAACACCTCCCGCCGAATGAAGTTGTAAGAGCTTCGCTCGAGATCGTCCCAGCATCCGAGTATAGTCATAATCCTTTCCCGCTCCAACTCGGATAGTTCGAACGATTGGTCGCCAAGGGGCTGGAATGCACCAGGAACCCGGTACATTTTACTCCTCTTCTGCCACTTCCCCCCCCCCCCCCCCCCCCCCCCCCCGCCATCACCACCTTTTTCCTCCAGCTATTGTCTATCCAGGAAGGCATGTGGGTGATGATAGGCTGGAACTGTCAGGCGCTAAAGATCCGACAACCCCGGGAGCCCCTCTTCTTCGAGAAGGATATTCTGTACAATGCCCGGAACTCGTTCACCGTCGGCATGCTCATCCCGGACAACTCGTACAGGCAACCGAGGCTCAGCAGCTTCCTCCACTGGTTCCCGGGAAGCTGCGCGGAAGATACTTGCAGGGCACTGAGCGTGTACTGCACGAAATCTGGCAGCGGGAGGGAAAACCCGTGGCGAAATTGGTTCAAGTGCACGGCAACCCAACCCGCCTCCGGGTAACAGGCCGATTCTCCGGGATTCAGCGGCCGTAACGCCACCTCATCGGGGATACTCCACGTCTCCCGGAAGGCGGCAATCTCTTCGAGATTCATACTACCCTCTGGTTCATCGCACACCACGGCCCCTTTCCCACTCCCGATGGTGTAGCTCACGGGCGGAGTGCCAGAAAAGCGCACCCCGTGCGGGATTTCCTTAGATCCCGAGGACCCGGAAGACGAAACTTCGCTTCAGGAGCGGTCAGCGGCTTCGGCATCCGGGAATTCCGAACCGAGCCAATCTTCCAGTCTCTCCTCATCGTCCACAACGGGACGCCTGCCGGCCGATTCGGAAGCCCCATCAGAACTTGCAGAAGCCATTTAACCTAAGGGGAAGAAAACAAAACCCCACCGCTGGTCAGCAACAGGCTAGAACAGCGCCCTCTGCGGCTCCTCCCCAAGATTACCGCAGCTGCCCCACTTAAAACAACTCACTATCGGTAACAGAGCCCCCCCCCCCCCCCCCCCCACCCCTCTCTCGCCGCAAAACGCCAAAAAGAAAAAGAAAAAAAACACCAGACAAAGAAAGCAAGACTTACCCCCCCCCCCCCCCCCCCCCCCCCCCCGCCATCACCACCTTTTTCCTCCAGCTATTGTCTATCCAGGAAGGCATGTGGGTGATGATAGGCTGGAACTGTCAGGCGCTAAAGATCCGACAACCCCGGGAGCCCCTCTTCTTCGAGAAGGATATTCTGTACAATGCCCGGAACTCGTTCACCGTCGGCATGCTCATCCCGGACAACTCGTACAGGCAACCGAGGCTCAGCAGCTTCCTCCACTGGTTCCCGGGAAGCTGCGCGGAAGATACTTGCAGGGCACTGAGCGTGTACTGCACGAAATCTGGCAGCGGGAGGGAAAACCCGTGGCGAAATTGGTTCAAGTGCACGGCAACCCAACCCGCCTCCGGGTAACAGGCCGATTCTCCGGGATTCAGCGGCCGTAACGCCACCTCATCGGGGATACTCCACGTCTCCCGGAAGGCGGCAATCTCTTCGAGATTCATACTACCCTCTGGTTCATCGCACACCACGGCCCCTTTCCCACTCCCGATGGTGTAGCTCACGGGCGGAGTGCCAGAAAAGCGCACCCCGTGCGGGATTTCCTTAGATCCCGAGGACCCGGAAGACGAAACTTCGCTTCAGGAGCGGTCAGCGGCTTCGGCATCCGGGAATTCCGAACCGAGCCAATCTTCCAGTCTCTCCTCATCGTCCACAACGGGACGCCTGCCGGCCGATTCGGAAGCCCCATCAGAACTTGCAGAAGCCATTTAACCTAAGGGGAAGAAAACAAAACCCCACCGCTGGTCAGCAACAGGCTAGAACAGCGCCCTCTGCGGCTCCTCCCCAAGATTACCGCAGCTGCCCCACTTAAAACAACTCACTATCGGTAACAGAGCCCCCCCCCCCCCCCCCCCCCCCCCCCACCCCTCTCTCGCCGCAAAACGCCAAAAAGAAAAAGAAAAAAAACACCAGACAAAGAAAGCAAGACTTACCGATTACTATGCACAATCGAGGAAAGTCCGTCCTATGAAAACACCGAGCAATGGTAGGAAAAGAACAAGAACGCTTGAGGCAACGGATGTCGCGGGGCACCTCCACAGAGCTTTCGCCGGATTCCTCTCCAACCTTCTCTTCTCTCTGGGCCAAAGAGCAAAACAGAACTTATGAAGGCAGAGGAGGCCTTTTTATAGAGGGGTCCGATGCCCTAGGCGCTTGTAATTCCCCCAAAACACGCAATCAGGGCAACTCAAACGCCTGCGAATCCAGACCCTCCATCTCAGATCGCTCCCTACTGGCACGTGTTCCAGCATTGGTAAACTTCTCATGCCATCATAACTGACGGGACTGATGGGCTTCCTCCTTAAATGCATGTCAGCCACTTGTCCCGCCTACGAGCGACATGGAGGAGAGATGGAGCAGGAACCGAGGCGTCAAGCCCCCCCCCCCCCCCCCCCCTCTTCCCCAAGGGCCATGGCAGCTCTCCGGTTATGATTTTTCAACCGGCTCGAAGGCTTCTCACCGGTTATGATCTTCCAACCGGAGCCATGGCAGTTCACCGGTTAGGTATCATTCAACCGGCTGCATGGCATCTCCACGACAGCTCTCCGGTTATGATTTTTCAACCGGCTCGAAGGCTTCTCACCGGTTATGATCTTCCAACCGGAGCCATGGCAGTTCACCGGTTAGGTATCATTCAACCGGCTGCATGGCATCTCTACGACAGCTCTCTGGTTATGATTTTTCAACCGGCTCGAAGGCTTCTCACCGGTTATGATCTTCCAACCGGAGCCATGGCAGTTCACCGGTTAGGTATCATTCAACCGGCTGCATGGCATCTCCACGACAGCTCTCCGGTTATGATTTTTCAACCGGCTCGAAGGCTTCTCACTGGTTATGATCTTCCAACCGGAGCCATGGCAGTTCACTGGTTAGGTATCATTCAACCGGCTGCATGGCATCTCCACGACAGCTCACCGGTTATGACCTCTCAACCGGCTTGAGAGCATTTCACCGGTTAGGAGACATCCAACCGGCTCCATGGCCCCTCACCGGTTAGGTATCATTCAACCGGATCCATGGCATGACTCCGGTTATGAGAACATTCAACCGGCATGGGCTTTATACACCCGGGCGAGTTTACATCTAACACATGTACTCTTGTCCAGCAGGATAAAAACCCTGCATCGCACTGAACTGCGATCAAAATGGGGATTCAAGGCGAGACTTGTCATCTCAACGCCTCCCCACCGGGTAGATTGTTTCTCTGACCCAGAACTCTCCCCGCAGGCACGTCGCCCCACACTTATTCCAACACAAGCTGGGGCGAGCCACCGGGCCCCTCCCGGCCTGCCGTTGGCAGCAATTTCGCCTTGGGGACTCGTTCCGATATGGCAGAACGCCCGGTCGAGATCCCATGCACTCTCCGACTCGATACGGTATGGGGGTCCACCGGTCGGTTCGGCAATTTCGCCTTGGGGGACTCGTTCCGATATGGCAGAACGCCCGGTCGAGATCCCATGCACTCCCCGACTCGATACGGTATGGGGGTCCACCGGTCGGTTCGGCAATTTCGCCTTGGGGGACTCGTTCCGATATGGCAGAACGCCCGGTCGAGATCCCATGCACTCCCCGACTCGGTACGGTATGGGGGTCCACCGGTCGGTTCGGCAATTTCGCCTTGGGGGACTCGTTCCGATATGGCAGAACGCCCGGTCGAGATCCCATGCACTCTCCGACTCGATACGATACTCACCGCGCCTCGTCTGACCGAACGCCCGGTCACGCCCAATCTTCAATACGGACTTGGGGGACTGGGTATCGTTGGGTTGGTAACTGCGGGTCTGCGGGACAGAAGCAAGACATATTAAGTCCCCATTCAAGATTGCACTTAACCGGGAACTTGGGGGACTTGTTGACAGTAGCCACAGAGGGGCTACAACAGGCCCACAGACCCGCAACCAGTGCACCCGGGGCCGGCCTAGGGCCCGAAACCGGATCGCCAACACCCGGAGCCGGGGTCCAGCAGTCTACCTTGCGACCAGGGACCCGGGGACCGGGGGCGCCAGCCTGCCAAAGAGGTCACCAGAGCTGCCATTTGGTGTACGAACAGAAGGAAACCAGTCCCACATCGAAGAGTGAGGCCAGACCTCACGCCCGACCACCTATATAAGGGCCTCAACTACCCTCATTAATAGGTAACTGATCTTTCCTACTGCTTATCATACGTGCTTAAGTTATTTATTCATCCCAACTGTACTAACTTAGGCATCGGAGAGGAGAAGACCGGCCCGCCCGGTATTCCCCTTAGTAAGAAGGTTTACAGGAGATCACACTTGGATTCATCTGTCTCTGCCAGGCCTACGGGTTTTAGGTACGAACAGGTATAATACAAAAAAACTGTTCCAGCAGATTTACAAAAAAAAGAGCAAAACAAAAATCTTAAGGAGCCGCGTCTCCCTCCTCAGCGGGCATCCCACCAGCTTCCCCAGATGGAGCCACCGCATCCTCTCTAGCAGGTGCAGATGGTCGAAGCCCGCCTTCCCCTCCCGGCTGCTCCTCTTCTGCCAGCTGCCCATGGGTATCGTTATCGGCCCCCGCCTACGGCATTTGTGAGGTATCCAGATACCCCTTCTCTTCCCACTCCACGTAGGCATCGACGATACCCGACTCCCTAGCCTTTTCCAGGAGCTCAAGAAACTGATCACTATCGTGATATTTATGGATAACCCGCTGGAAAAGCTCTGGGTCATCTTCTCCAGCCGCAGCGGCAGCGGGGCGCGCACAGCGGTAGCTCCCACCTGGAGCTCATCCACTCTGGCCTCCAGCTCGGCCCTCTCCTCCTCAGCCCGCTCATTTTCCTCCTCGAGGCTCCGGACCTGGTCTTCTAGCTTGGCCACCTGTTTCTTTGCCCTCTCCTCCAGCCTGACCTTCTCCCGCTCAAGCCTGGACTTCGCAACTTCCAGGCGCTCACGGGCTCCTGTCAGAGCGGTCACCTGCCTCTTCAACTCCGACAGCTCCTCACTCGGGTCCGGCTGGTACAGATTGTACAATAGCTACAGAACAACAGGGAGCCGATTAAGCAAACAACAAAAATAACGAAACCCGGCAGAAGTTATGAGCGGTGCCGTGGCACCAAGCAATTCTTACCCGGAGGACCGACTCCTTGCTCTTCTGGCGGTTCTCCCCCGACAAGGCTCCAGCGACCCCAGGCCTATCCAGACCAAGGCCAGCCACATCTGCCGCCAAACTCCGGACGAAGGGACTCTCCAGACCTCCCCTCTGTTCCTCCGCAGGAGCGGGGCTACTCTGCTGACCGGCAGAATTTGAGGCAGCAGCGGCCTTGTCCCCAGCGGAACTCGTCGCACCGTTGGCCAACTTGAGTCGTTTCGCCAAGTTCTCGCCAGACGACCGACCAGTCAGCGTCACCAGCGCGGAGGGAGGAACGTCCATGATCCTCCGCCTCTTCTCACCCAGGTCGACCGGTGAAGAAGATTGTGCGCCTGTCCGAGAGACCCTGGTGACAAGCGGGACCGATCCCGGCCGGTATGGAATCCTGTTCGTCCCACCAGGAACCTTTGGTGGTCCACCGGTGGTCTTGCCCTTTTCGGGTCCCGCCTTGGACGCAGCGGGGTGAGTCTTCACACGCCTTAGGTATAGGCGTCGTCCTCAACGTCCAAGGCCCTCGGTTCGGCATGAACGGTAAGCCGACCGGACTCCTCATCCACCGAGGTCCGTGAAACGGCCTCCCCTTTCTCCTTCAGCCTCGAGACAAGGTCTTCACCGTCCATGGATAGTGTATTACCGGGCTTGACGACCGTCCGGGAAGATGCACCTGCAGAACAAACAAAGGGTTAGTATCAACTCGGTCAGCAGAAACGCCACCACAAAAACTCTGCTACGCACCGGGATCCCGCCCAAGACAGCAGTACTCTAACACCTCCCGCCGTATGAAGTTGTAGGAGCTTCGCTCAAGATCGTCCCAGCACCCGAGTATCGTCATAATCCTATCCCGCTCCAATTCGGATAGTACGAACGATTGGTCGCCAAGGGGTTGGAAGACACCATGAACCCGGTACATCTTCCTCCTTTTCTGCCACTTCCTGCCCGCCATCACCACCTTCTTCCTCCAATTATTGTCTACCCAGGAAGGCAGGTGGGTGATGATAGGCTGGAAGTGTCGGGCGCTAAAAGTCAGACAACCCCGACACCCTTTCTTGTTCGAGAAGGACAGTTTGTACAGTGTCCGGAACTCGTTCACCGTTGGCATGCTCATCCCGGACAGCTCGTACAGACAGCCAAGGCTCAGCAGCTGCCTCCACTGGTTCCCGGAAAGCTGCGCGGGAGACACTTGCAGAGCGCTAAGCATGTACTGCACGAAGTCTGGCAGCGGGAGGGAGAACCCGTGATGAAATTGGTCTCCGTGAACAGCAACCCAACCCGCCTCCGGGTTATAGGCCGATTCTCCGGGATTCAGCGGTCGTAACGTCACCTCATCAGGGATGTTCCATGTCTCCCGGAAGGCGGCAATCTTTGCAGGGCTCATAGTACCCTCTGGTTCATCGCACACTACAGCCTCTTTCCCACTCCAGATCAAGTCCCAAGGCCTCAATGGTAGATGCCACGAACCTACCAAAACCACCATCACCAGAGCCGCGATCGGCTTCCGGCTCAACGGTTTCCAGACTCCTTCGGCCACCGGTTCCCTCCACCATAACCAATGATGACCCCCCACCGACCGAGCTTGACGCCCCGGTATCAAACATCCTCGCCCTCTTGGCCGGAGCTTCGCCAAGACCGTTTCTGCGGTACCAAGTCATCTCCGCTGCCTCTCTCTCCCGCGGGGCTCGTATCCCCACCGGCCGCGCTAGAGGTTCCGGACCCGGTGAGCCCACCGATCCTACATCCCGAATAACAAGTGGAGCATTGTCCTCACAGCCCGGCCGCCTACCGTAGTGGGAATCCGGAAACATGAGCGGCACAGGAGTACTATGCACCGTGCTCTCTAGGGTGTCTGGATCTACAACGGTTTTCGAGGCCATCTCCCCCATCTTCATCAACCTCTGGGCCACAAGTTCGTCATCCGCCTCGACAGTCTCCTCGCTCCGAACAGCAAGCCGGGGGGCATTAGCTGCAAATCAATAAACCGAACGGTTAGAATAAAATACGATCGCACAAAACAATAGTGCAAGGCACTTTACCAGGTTTCTTTCCCATCTCGCATATCTCCAACACATTCCACCGGATGAAATTGTAAGAGCTCCGGCCCAGACTGTCCCAGCAAACAAAAAGCAGGGTTATCCGTTGCCTCTCCAAATCGACCAACCGGTACGACTGATCCCCGATAGCTTGATAAGCCCCGGGCACCCGAAAGCTCCTCGAATTACGCTGCCACCTACCCCCGGCCATCACAACTTGTCTCCTCTATACATTCGAAACCGACGACGGCAGGTGGGTGATGGGAGGATCGAAGTCTCGCGCTGCAAAATTGACACAGCCGGAGGCCTGGGCCTTTTTGCAGTAGAGAATCTTATACAGCGCCCGGAACTCATTTATCGTGGGCCAGTCCATGTTGCTAAGACTGAATAAATACCTGAGACCAAGCAACTGCCTCCACTGGTTGCTAGGAAGCTGGGCAGGGGAGACATTTATCAGGCTCAGCACGTACTGGACAAACATTGGCAGTGGCAGAGATAGCCCGTGCTGAAATTGATCCTAAAAAACGGCAACCCAACCCTCCTCCGGGTTGCAGGCCAGTTCCCCGGGATATAGGCCCTGGAGCTTAACGAAGGAGTCAATGCCCCACTTCGCCCGGAAATCCCTTATCTCGCCAGCAGTCATGCTTCCGGTCGGCTCGTCACAAAAAATCACCATGTCGCCATCCAACAGCTGGTACCTCACGGACCCTCCCGTCGACGCACGGCCGGCACCGACAGGATTGGCTGACCTCCCAGATTCCATAAAACCTAATAACAGAATTTACCCTACGCCCAGTTAGTTGTGTAGCAAGATAACAACACAGACAGACGGCAGACGAGGAGCCGAGCTTCCACAAAATACGACAGGAAGAGAAGAAAGGGGTGCGAAGCATCTTATAGACGGCAAAGCTACACCTTGTTGATAATTAGGGCAATCAAAAAGGAGAGGCAACCCCAGTCGCAGATTCCCTCCATCTCAGACCGCTCCCTACTGACACGTGTCCCAGCATCGATAAAGTTTCCCACGCCATCATAACTGATGGGACTAATGGGCTCTCTCCTTCATTGCATGTCAGCCACCTGTCCCGCCTACATGCGGCAGTTAGGGGAGGTAGGAGCGAGAACCGAGGCGTCCAGCCCCCCCACTTCCCCAAGAGTCAACCTCAAATCAAGGAATGGCATCCCACCGGTTATGTAGTATTCAACCGGCTCCATGGCATCCCACCGGTTATGTAGCATTCAACCGGCTCCATGACATCCCACCGGTTATGTAGTATTCAACCGGCTCCATGGCATCCCACCGGTTATGTAGCATTCAACCGGCTCTATGACATCCCACCGGTTATGTAGTATTCAACCGGCTCCATGGCATCCCACCGGTTATTTACCATTCAACCGGCTCCATGGCATTCCACTGGTTTAGTCACTCTCCTTCGCCCTTGCGGGCAAGGACAAGCCAACAACAACTCAAGGCTTCAAACACATGGGCTTTATAAACTCGGGAGAGTATACATCTAACACATGCAAACTCTTCCAGCAGGATAAAAACCTTGCATCACACTGAACTGTGATAAATTTGGGGATCCATGGCGAGACTTGTTATCTCCACGCCACCCCACCGGGCAGATTGTTTCTCTAACACAGAACAAGTCTCCCCGCATGCTAGAAAACCTGCATATTACCTCACGCTTATTCCAACACAAGCTGAGAAGAACTAGCAGGTGTTAACCGGTGCTTCAACATGGCCGCAACACCCCACCGGGGTACCTGTTGGCTTATTCCACGCTCCAACAGACCTCCCCGCAGGCTAGCAACCCTGTATATTACCCCACGCTTATTCCAGCACAAGCTGGGCCGAACCACTGGGCTACTCCCCGGCCTGCCTCACCGTTGGCAGCAATTTCACCCTGGGAACTTGGGGGACTCGGCAGTCCACCGGTCGAGCCCTCACATCATCATCCTATGCACTCGTCCGGGGTACTCACATCACCACTCCTTCTCTGCCCGAACGCCCGGTCACTCCCAATCTTCAATACGGACTTGGGAGACTAGGCACCGTTGGGTCGGTAACCCTGCGGGTCTGCGGGACAGGAGCGAGACATATTAAGTCCCCATTCAAGATTGCACTTGACCGGGAACTTGGGGGACTTGTTGACAGTAGCCACAGAGGGGCTACACAGGTCCACAGACCCGCAACCAGTACGTCCGGGGCCGGACTGAGGCCCGGAGCAGGATCACCAGCACCCGGACCCGAGGTCCAGCAGTCTACCTTGTGACCAGGGGCCCGGGGACCGGGGATGCCAGCCTGCCGAACAGACCACCAAAGTTGTCTTTTTGTGTACGAACAGAAGGAAACCAGTCCTACATCGAAGAGTAAGACCAGACCTCACGCCCGACCACCTATATAAGGGCCTCAACTACCCTCTTTAATAGGTAACTGATCTCTCCAACTACTTATCACTCTTGCTTAAGTTATCTATTCATCCCAACTGTACTAACTTAGGTATCGGAGAGGAGGAGACCGGCCCGCCCGGTATTCCCCTTAGTTAGCAGGTTCGCAGGAGGAGATCACATCCAGATTCATCAGTTTCCACTAGGCCTACGGGCTTGTGAGGAAACACTACCCTTATATGACATTTCTACTAGAGGTTCAGGAAATTGATACCCATGACTATGAGGTTTTAATCGATCAAATTGTTGAGTTTGACGATTGCTACTACCACCCTTCGATCTTGTTGGAAATCTCAAACTTGCACTCCTTGTAAATTGAGAGTTATCACGATCTACAGTTGATCGTCTTACTGCTTTCCGATAATCTCCTTGTTCAGAACGACGCATGTCTTGAGGATATTGATATCCATCATCGCCATCACTCCCATCATCTTCATTGAGATTTTGTTCACTCCCAAGATATTCATTTCGGAGTTCTTCTCTGATATCTTCTTCCACAGCTGCCTTTCCTTATTTGATAGCATCTTTTCTCTTGATCCATGATATCACCTCTTGTTTCACATCTGGTGGCACCTTATCACATTTTTTAACACCCCTGTGTGGATCATAACCTAATAAATTACTCTTCAATCTTGTAATTCTCCCACTTTGAAATCTGCTAAAACAAAATTTGCAGATTGTGCCACTTTTATTTCCTTCAATAGCAGTTGCATACTTCCATGCTAGATCATTTTCACGTCCACTACCACTTGTCATTATTGATCTAGCACATAATAATACTCAACATCAGTTAAACATTTAGTATAAGTATAGTAGGTAATAAGTAATAACTATAAAATTAAAGACAAAACTTGTCTTATAAGGAGATTTAGTTACCTGAATTCTACAGCTACATTTCGTAAGGAGAAGAAGAATGCAAATATGCTTGCATGTTGAAGTACCTACACATGCGATCTCTTATATAGATTCATCACCAGTCTTGGGTAATTAGTAGTTCAATACTTTTCCATGTGTCTTCATTATTTTGTTGAATAAAGTGAATGACATTACGTGTGTTTTATTTTGGTCGGGCTAAAAGAAGGCCTATGTTTTGCATTATTAGCTTTTTCTTACTAGTTATAGTACTCCTAGCCGATACTAGACATTCATCACCTTCCAATCTGCTCGAGGGCATCTTCAATATGCTCGAGGACATCTTCAATATGTTCGGAGGCATCTTCGAATCTCATCAAGGTCTCTAGTTGTTCTCATACAATTGTGAAAGAACACGCTAAGATCATCATTGATCTCTTCGACATCCACATTTTCTCTTTTCTTTGTAATCCAACTATTGATTTTATTTGTGTTATTTTATCAATTATGAGTAGCTAAACTCTTTTGTTAGGAGGATGAACTTACTACATTCATTCAATATTGTTGTGTGACTTGCGTCCACTATCGATTATTGATCACAGTTTTTATGTTCTATCACTTCTATGACTTCCATCAAGAATTAATTATATTAGAACAAGTTGTTGATTGATCGTTCATCACAACTTTTGCATATGTCTTTATTGTTTTGTGGAACCAAGTAATATTGTCGGGCTAAAACAAGCCTTATTTTTTCTTCGAACACTCGAGGCGATTACTTATTCCAGAACTCGATGTGATTATTAATTCGAGAACTCGAGGCGATTACTTCTTCGAGGACTCGAAGCGATTACTAATTATGAGTCCATAAGACGATTGCTTTTTCAAGAACTCGATGAGATTACTTATTCGAGCACTCGAGGCAGTTACTTATTCGAGAACTCGAGGCGATTACTTATTCGAGCAATTGAGACGATTACTTATTAAGGAATTCGAATCGATTACTTATTTAAGAACTCGAGGCGATTACTTATTTGAGCAATCGAGGTGATTACTTTTTTCATACTTTCTTACATATTCCTCGAGGAAAACACTCCTCACCAATATTTATCAAGACTGTCTACCACTTCTCTCATTTTTTTTATATCCCTTAAGGTGATCACTGATTATTTATTCAATTACTCCTCTTAAACATTCTCGAATCTCGAAAAAAAAAATTAATTTTTTTTTTTTTACAGTCATTTCGTTAAAATATCCGAGATATATCGCAAATATCGGAGATATTTTAAGTTATCGGAGATATATCGTAGATACGGGAAAAGAGAAGATATTTACCTCAAAGATATATCGGTTGGCCGAAAAAATGAGATATCGGTAGAGATATCGGATATATCGTAGAGATTTTAAACTTTAGTTGTAGCTATAGATTTTGAAGTTGAACTACATGTCGGTTTTAGATTGTGTTAGAAATATAATATTACAGATCTACCGTCATGTACAACACATTTAGTGGCTGAGAAGCAAGCATTTTGGAGATCAGTTTGCATATAGGATTTTGAATGTGGATATGTGCAGTTGCGTTTATATAAAGCATTACTCCATTCTACTTAAACTGTTCACAACTAGCTGTCTTAAGCAACACCAAACTATCCTTTTTTCTAGGATCATAAACTGCACGCATAACCTCCTCTAGCAGAGCAAAGGTTTAGAATTCGACTCTAACCAATGTCATCAAGAAAGTTAAGACAAGCAGCTCGGAACAGAAGGTTTCCTCTTAACATGTTTACTCGATGAATAGGCAAAGCCTCGACATATCATTTGCTGCCTCATGAATTATTTGGAGGGTTATTTGAAATGACAATAAATTCGAGTACAACAGTAATATAAGTAGGTATTAAAGCTTATGAAAAAATTGAAGTTTGAATTCGTCCTAGTTCAATTTAAGTTCTTATAGTGTCATTTTATCTGGTACACGATTTACCGTTGTCCAATAGGGTCTCTAGGTTTCTAGAGTCTCTAGGTAGCAACTCAAATTTTGACGAGAGAACCCACTGCAAACAAATATTTGTGTTGGTCTAACCCTCATTTTATTAGATTGGCATCCCCCATTTAAAAAATATATAAAAAAAGGAAGCAAAATCTAAAGCCTATATGCTTTTGAGTAGGAATTTTGCTTCCATAAATGGAGCACACCTTTGTTTTTTCTGTTCATAAAAAAACCACTTCAACATTTAACACTTTGTTCCTCTAACAGTATCTTTTTCTTTGTTTGCTTTATAGGACTTTTTATAGCTTACTGCAGCAAAAGGATTTCTATCCCCAACAAAGCATAATTTCCACCCTACCAAAGCAAAGATTAATGTGCCTTACCTCTCTAACTTTTGATCAATCTCTGTAATAGTTTCCTACATCACTGACCAGACACATCATGTAAACCAGAGAGCTAAGGGCCAATCTTCACTAAAAACATAGATTCATTTCTTACAATGCCACAGTACTATCTTATGGAATCATCAAATGCCAAATAAACTTCTGCCTGTTTCTTATACAGTGGCAAAAGTAATCAGAAATAATATTTGTTGCTCTACAACATTAATTAGATTATTCAAACAAGAGTATAAATACTCTTCAAGTAAAATAAATAACTCTTCAATTCTTCATATACATGAGTGCACATAAATTACAGGGGATGTACACTTTCACATTACACACAAACAATGCAACAAGTCACTGCTAGTTAATGAAACATAAAGTGCACATGCTTAGAACAAGTCACAAGATAAAAAGAGAAAATGACGTCTTTTCCTCTCATAGATTAGGAAACTCACCAGAAAACTCAGGATTCAACGATTATGTCGATGTGCTGTCCATTTTGGTTTGCTGGAATGAACTTGCTTATCTCATCCACTTTCATAGGCTCTTCAACAATCTTGCAATCAGCATTGCCATTTTGAATGTTAATCTGATCCTTACGTTGCACAGAAGAATCCTTTTTGGTGCTACCAATACTGTGCCGATTTGCCGGACCAGCAGCACCTTTCATTCCTTCTCCTTGGGATACTTTCACTGTATCACTGCAGCTCTTCCTTCGGCCAAGCTTTGGTGACTTTGCACGAGTTGGGGGCAGCTGCAATCAAGACCAGGAAAAACATTAAAACTATGAGCTGCCATGTACAGTTAATTTCATTATATCTTCTCTGCAATGTAATGACTTGGAAGTATGACCTTTTTGAGTTCAGTCTTAGCTGGAGGTCCATCATGGTAGAAACTTGGCATGGGATTTGCCTTGAATGTTAAACTCTTTCTCAATTGCTTAACAGCTTCCTCTTTCTCTTCCTTGAAGTTTCAAATGGCCAGACAAAAAGCCAAGAAGACAAATATATCAGAACTCACCTCAACTATTATTATGTATAGATCGAAACAAGCTCGAGAGAGAGAGAGAGAGAGAGAGAGAGAGAGGCTGTAAAAATACGTGAAAATAAATAAATCAAACCTTGGTCCTTGCTTCACTTTGATTTTTCTCAGCCTCGAGTGCGTGATGTTTCTCCTCTAATTTTGAATAAAACTAAATATAACAACACAAAACATGTCAAAAACAATATATAAGGGATTACTTCTTCTACAAGCCATGAAATTAACCCCGCATAATCAGATTCAGTTTAGGCACTACCTCCTTCCTTTTCTCTGCACGTTCATTACTCCTAAACATTGGAGCTGATCCCACTGTTATCCTGGACCTAATAGTTCGTACAGATGCTACTGTGCTATGCGTGTTTAAGGAATCAAATTCAGAAATGGATAGTAGGAAGAGGATAAAGGGACCAAAACAATCAGACTAAGACTTCAAAATGTAGTAGGATACGAGGAAGCAACAGAACAGGTATCTTCCTCATCAAGGTGCTTCTTCTCATATGGTTGAAATGGCTTCCTTGGTACCAAAAGTGATATTGGCTGCAAAGATGCTATTGGTAATCAAGAACTTTAAAACTTCAACATGGATAATTTTGCATACAATCAAGTCAAATGAAAAGCATGAAAAATGTTTTCCTCATATTTCAATGCATAGATATACAAGTTGTACGTACGGGAGTGGGATTTGTTTGCAAAGTGACTTTCCAAAGACAAATACAGAAGATTAAAACAATGAACATTGGATATTCTACAAAGAGGCAGCTACCTGGGTATGCTTTGTGGTATGAAGATGTCGTGGATTGCTCGAGTTGGGTGATTTATTGATGCCATTACCGCAATCAACTGTAGCACTGACGTTACGAGCTCCACTCGAAGCACGCTTTTCAGTTGCTAAGGTAAACGGACGCGGAACAGTGTGTTTTGTTTTAGCATTTCCAGCAGAAGGTTTTGCTGCTTGATTAACAGATGGGCGTGACTTGATTCCATCCTTTGTTTTCTCAGAGTCCCGCTGAACCTTCTCCAAAGGCTTGCCATTTTCAGGCTTCATGCTTAATACATTCTGATCTTTGTTAGCATTTTCATTCTGACTCAACTGGGACATGTCAACAGAAGTTTCTGTAGTGCATTCCTTTACTTCATAATCCTTCACTTCAGTACTCTCCTGCAGATTTTGGGTATGCTCATATGACTCTGAAATCACATGATTATTGGGAATCCTTTCACGACTTGAGTCATTAGAAACATCTGAATAAATTATAGCACCATCTGACTCCTTGTCCATGCAAATATCTGTAACTTCTATTGCCATTGCACTTGCTATACAGAAAATAAACATCACAATCATATCAATATCACTAATCAGTATGGATTTATCTTGGCTGCAAACTCAACATGTTTGCACCATATGCCTATTTCCAATTGTCATTGTTTCATGCTTACAGTATCACTGGATAACATAAGTGGTTTAAGTCCTGCAAATGGAGAACAATTTAACCTACAAATCAAAACTGAAAGATAACAAAAAACCATCCTCCTGGATCTGCTGCTACAGGGGAAAGCACTTATCTTTCCAAAAGGATGGAGATGGAGGGAGTTAACGGAAGAAAAAGAAAGAAATCCATAATACGAAATTAAGAAAAACAAATGTATGAGACAGTATTTCGAGAAGTAAAAGTAAAGTTAAAAACGGTTGCAGTATATGTAGAACACAAAGCAGTCACAGAGCAAGTACAGTGGGAAATATCAATCAGGAAACTGAGTTGAGTAATTGATTACTTAACATGTAACAGAATAATTTGAACATTCTGTATGATTCAGTCCCCCCACCCCCCTAAGAAAGCAATTTTTGTTGTGGACTTGCCGATGCACTAAAACCTTCCCCTCATGACCAAAGATTTAATGATAACAATTTTTTTTTCCTTCAAGTTAAAATCAAAATTGTCTTCATGTATGGACATCCACTGAAATGATGCACCATATAGAGATTTTATCCTGCAGAGGAAAATACTATTAATTAAAATGGGTCCACCCAGCTTTTAATTCAAATCTTAGTGGCCTCTCTTTATCTGTCAGCATCAAAACTTCATTTTATGAGAGTTCACTTGCCAAATTTTGCCATGGAGAAAAACTTTGGATTCTAATTTTGTTCAGAAAAATCAAGATGCTTTGCAGTGGGGGCAAAAAAAAACTAGCCCTTTGGTTATCAAAACAACTGAGGGAGATTAAAGAGTGCACCTCTGGCTATGTGCATGGTAAAAGTGAAAAGACCTGTTGGTAAACAAAAAAAGAAGTAAAGAAACAGAATCATTGTCTTCCAAGTGGTATGAAGTGTGAATACAAGGGGAAGAACACTACAAATTTGAAATGAAACGTAAAAAGTAGGTAGCTGGGAAATTGCCAAATGAAGTGGAGAAAGAAAAAGAACACAGACCAAATGTGATTTCACCAAATATAGAATCCATCTGAAAACAAATCACCCATTTACCTCATGTTATATTCACATTCAAATTTATACAACTCACCAAATAACGACTCCAAAAATTACAAGTACACCATATACACTTTGCTTCAATAAGAAAGATAAGAATCCTTAACACTCAAAGTTTCTCTTTAAGCAAATACAACCAAGTTGCAACACATCTAATCTCCCAAGCAAACACCAGAAGAGTACACACACAAGAAACAAAATAAATTTTTAGCTTGATTAGGGGCCAAAAGAGCTCTACCCAACTGAACCCAATACATGCATTTCCTTTGGCTGATCACACATACATGTTTCTTAAAAAAAATCAAAAATGTTCTCTGCCACATACACACCCACATAACCCATAATGATATATGACACAAACACACATTCAGCATACCCACATTACTAAAAGATTATTACTTTCCAATGTCCCAGATAAAATCAACACCCCAAAACTCCAAAATTAAAAAAAAATTAAAAAATTAAAAATCGTTTCTTTACTGAGCTACATTATCTCATCTCCAAAACCAAAGATCTAAAGCAGCACCCTCCATTTCATATCCATCAAATTAGAGAGATTCAACAATCCCCAAATTCAAAAACCACCGACGAAATCAACCCCAAAATAAGCACACAAACAGATCAAACAAATCAATACTGCATTTCATGAACAAAGCTCAAGTCTTTGAGCGGATCCACAGAGAAGAGAGGTGGCAAATGCAGTAAATGACTCACCGAAGTTTGAAGGTGGAGGATGAAGAGAGAGAGAGAGAGAGGTCTTTCTTCACTGTGCGCGCAGCTCTGTGGGAACACAGGGCCTTCTTATCGAGCTGTTTAACAATTTCTAGTGTGCGTCTCTGTTACTTTCTTTTATGCACAGCAGCCTCCTCCAAATTTAACGCCGTTTCTTCACGGTAGCCATTTTGAATATCTTTTTTCTGAAGTGTAACTCAGGATTTTTTTTATTATTATTTTTTTACTAGGATTTTGTTGTTAACGAATGTCTTGTGGGAATGAAGATGATGACTATGGATGTGGGTTTCTCTATCGACGCCTATGGTTGATGGGGGGACGCTAGTGGCGATTACTCATTAGGAAGATATAGTTAGATGTGTCTATTTCAAAACTCACTATTTTTTTAGAGTAGATAATTACTAGAAGCGGTAACTCTTGAGTTGTAGTTAGTTTTTCAATTTTTTTTTTATTTCAGGGTCGGATAGTATTTTTTGTCAAATTTGCTTGTACTCGAGAATTGATGTGAGATTTTATTTTTTCTACCCAATTCATTATTATCGAAGGTGACCCTAAACTGCTAATTCATGCTCCTAATCGTCGCATAATATGTTTTCTTGGTGGATTAAGTACTCAAAACATTTAAGAACTTATAGTACAACTTTTTCGTTATGTTTTGTATTGTTCGATATGTTTGGCGCGATCTCAGTTTCTTAGCTGATAGCCTACCAGTTTTAGTTCGTTCCTAATCTACACAACTTGCCGCTACTAACTCTGCCTTCCAGTTTGATCTATTTGCGGGTGGTTGCTTTGGGATTCTGTTTGTAAGGTTGTTTTCTCCTACGAAAGGAATAAGATTGCGGCATAGCCTTTCTTAGTGTTTAGCTTCTCACTTCGACACTTTCCAGTCACCATTCATGTTTCACTAGTTAGTATTTCCATCTCAGCTCGATCTCTTCCATCAACTGAAGAATCCTTTGAGGTGTAGCATGTCCCCAACGGCCAACACATCACTAACTTATATGTCGAACCAAAATCGAGGCCGGAATGAGTGACCAACACTGGTACGTAACTTGGTTTCCAAAATTTTGAAGTGCAAGAGAGAATTGACCAACTACAAAGTACTGTCAACAAACTTGCGACCTAATGATTAGTCTTGATCCTTTTTTAATCATAAGAACACCATTTGCATAATTTGGAAAATTGTTGGCGCTAAATGTGACGGAGTTAAACAGAAAGCTTGTCAAATTATCAGATAGATGTTCAAATATGTGAACCATATCTTAAACAGAAAGCAATGAAAGAGTAGACATACCATCCATAATTATTGCTTAGGCCCATTGCGCGCTTGATTATTCCTGCTTCACCCTTTTGATAAAGCCCTAACACCCTCTAATTAAATATGTCGCTCCCAATTTCAAAACTCAAAACACAACAAATTAGAATCGAAGAAGAAGAAGAAGTTCGATCAACAACCCCGGCCCTCTCATATATGCTTTAGTTACAATATTGTTAAGTAACATCATAACCGAGGTATATCCAATCATCGACTCATACTATTTCAATCGATCACATCAATGTAATTACAGTTCAGATATTTTTTGTCTAGTTAATTAAGGAGATCAAGAAACTCTAAACCTAGTAACTTGTATCAACAGTTTGTTCCAAATGACGGAAACACTCATTTTTGACGTGAAAATGCATATAATTAGTAAGATATTAGATATACGTACGTGAAGCTAATATAATAATCTATTTGAATAGAAAAATGCTTTATCCCACCAATACGAGACGACATATATTGGATGGTGATTATATTATGGGTAGCGAGAATATTTCGATATGTTCACGAATAAGGAGCACTATTGTTTATTATAACAGAGCATCAACTGTTTGCATCATTGCATGCATGTCACCTAATTTTGTAAGGAAGTGAAGAATGCCAGAAAACAATATTCTTAAACAAGAGTAGCTCGAAGTATCTGATATACGTGTTCTTAATATTTTCTAAACATCCATGCAGTGGTTGAGAGAGGAATTAGGTTAAGTCACATATATATCAACAATTATATATATAGTTGATGTTGATTAGTGGGTTGTTGAAGGCGAACTAATCGTAGATAATGAAGATTAATTAAATGGAGATGTGAGCTGGGATCAGCTTGTGAGTTTTGTTGTTGTTGAAGACCAGGCTAGCTTATCGTGTAGGCACCAGTGAACTGTGTGCGTACGTGAATGAAATGAAAATAGAATGAATTGAAGCAGAAACTAATAAAGCTAGGGCATATTCTATAATTTCTTTGCAGGGCATCTCGACACATTACGGGTTCTGGGATTCAATAAGAAGCTAGCAAACGATCATATCACTAACAGATCGGACAGAATAGCCGACGAAAAAAATTTCGTCTACTATTCAAAATTTTCGTCGGGTATTCCTTCTATCGACGAAAATTTCGTCGGCTATTATTCGTCGATAAAACGGCGTCGGTAAAAATATACCCGACGACAATAACGAGATCGTCGGCCATTCCAAAGTTATCACCGACGAAAATACATTTCGTCGACCAAACCTTGGTATAATGCCCGACGAAATTCGTCGGATATTTTCACATATGGCCGACGATATCGTAAAATATAGCCGACGATCTCTTCTGTTTCGTCGGTTATTTGTTCTGAAATATAGCCGACGATCTCTTCTGTTTCGTCGGTTATTTTCGTCGGTTATAACAGTTATAGCCGACGAAATTTGGTAAAAATCGTCAGCTATAGCAGTGATAGCCGACGAAATAATGTCAATATCGTCGGCTGTTCTTACATTTTGGGGAAAAAAAATTAAATTAATTTCTAAATTACCATTCCAAGCAACCTGCAATTCACAATGACAATCCAACAAGAAACACATTTTTCATTAATTATTTAATTTGTTCCATCCTGGCCACCATCCTGATGTCCATCATGCTCGTCATCCTGCTGAATGAACTCGGGAGCTCTCGGCATTCGAGGTTCATCTAACGGCTCAAACGGAGGCGGGGGTTCAAGGCCTTGTTGTTGTGCCGCGAACATAGCATACCACCAGTTTTGTTGGCCGGCGTAGTTCTGTCGCCGAATTCTCTCGCATTCAGCATGCCAACGCTCCATTTCCATCTGAGGTTGGCTGGTGGTCCTCTCAGGCTGGCTAGGGGTCCTCTCGGAGTCCCCTGATCCGCCAGAACTTCCAGAACCCCTAGATCTGGAACGACAGCCTCCGAATAGCTGTCTAAATGCATCGGCCATCTGGAAACAAATAAATTAATACATTAATTAATATTAAATTATATTACATTAAATAACAAATTCTAATTAATATAATAACCAATAATACTCGCAACAGAGGCGCCTCTCCCTCATTTTCTGCAACGAAAACCCTAGCTAATTTCCCCCCCCACCCGATCGACCGATCGACCCAGAACAAGCCGACGCCGATCTACTATCCCCGGCCCCACCCGACCCCTCCCCGCCCCGGCCCCCTCCTTCCCGAGCGCTCCCCGACCCGAATACTGTCCGAACGGCAACGCCACCAGCCGCCGTCGCCGCCGCACCGCACCACCTCCCCTAGCCGCACCACCATGTCAGGTAGTCCCGCTCTCCCTCATTTATGGTTTTTGGAAATTTTGTGGAATTTTGTGGTTTTGTGGAATTTAGGGATTTTGTGAAATTTTATGGTTTTTGTGAAATTATGTGGAATTTAGGGTTGTTGTGCAATTTATGGAATGTTGTGGAATTTTTGTTAATTTTGTGGAATTTTGTGGAGGATATATATATATATATATATATATATATATATATATATTTTTCGGAATATATATATATATATATATATATTTAGGTATAAATATAGTTATGTATATATATAATTAGGTATATATATATTTAATGAAGTTTTTTATTTTTTTGTGAAATTTATGGAATTTTGTGGAAATTTTTTTAATGTTGTGGAATTTTTGTTAATTTTGTGTAATTTTTAGGAGGATATATATATATATATATATATATATATATATATATATTTCGGAATATATATATAATTAGGTATAAATATATTTATGTATATATATAATTAGGTATATATATATTTAATGAAGTTTTTTATTTTTTTGTGAGATTTATGGAATTTTGTGGAAATTTTTTTAATGTTGTGGAATTTTTGTTAATTTTGTGTAATTTTTAGGAGGATATATATATATATATATATTTCGGAATATATATATATAATTAGGTATAAATATATTTATGTATATATATAATTAGGTATATATATATTTAATGAAGTTTTTTATTTTTTTGTGAAATTTATGGAATTTTGTGGATTTTTTTTTAATTTTGTGGAATTAACAACGATTTGTAGGAGGATATATATATATATATACAATTAGGTATAAATATATTTAGGTATATATATAATTAGGTATATATACATTTAATAAAGTTTTTAATTTTTTTGTGGAATTTTTGTGAAATTTATGGAATTTATATACTAATTGTGCAGGAAACCGCCGCGCTGTAGACCGATGGCTTGCCAGACCGACCGAGAGCGACCCCGACGCTCAGGCAGGACCCAGCCGTGGGGGGAGCGGATCCAGCGGTCGTCGGGGCCTACGCCGAACTATGAGTCGACGAGAGGAGACCTTGATGGGATTGACCCCGAGCGATCCACGTGGGGGCTCCTCGTATGAGTCGACGGGAGCGGGCCCTGACTCGAGTGTCGGAGGAGGACGCAGAGCCTCCAGACCCCAGTGCACTTCAGAACTGTTCCAGGATCGGCAGCCGACCCCACCGCGTGCCGATCTGGACCCTCTAGAGATGCTCCCTGTCCCCCCACAGCGACATCGTCCACAGCTATGGGGCCCACCGTCAGAGGGATCAGGCCCCTCAGGGTCCACGCCCCGTATGTCTCCGCCATCGGGGATGTACATGGTCCAGTTCCTCCCTGCCATCCCCGAGTACGACGCCAGGGGGAGGCAGATTTGGAGGCACGACTGGCCCCACGAGATTCCCTGGGAGGAGACCTACGTCCACAGGCCTTTCAACTCAGAGGACTGCCGCGGCCTGTGGTGTGTTCGTGAGAAGGACAAGCAGTACAACGACGCAGGTAATTGGTTAGTTTAATTAATTATTTAGATTGTTTAATTAATTATTTAATTAGTTAGTTTAAATAATTATTTAACTATGTATTCATTTTAATTATGAAACAGGCGTCCTCGTAAATAAACCCACGGGGATGAGACGGACCAGTGGGCCAGCGAACATGTCGACCCTGGAGAGGGAGCTCGCCGGTGGGATCAGGGAGATCCTGCCCGGTCCCGGTGATGATGGACGCCCGATCGAGAGGAGAGACACCACCACCAAGTATATCAACGCGACGGGCATGCTCGTGCGGGACAGGGTCCCACTGTTGTGGCCCGACTGGGGCTCTGTGCCCGATGACATCAAGGCGCGAGTGTACAATGCACTGTCGGTGAGTTAAATCGTATTTTTATTATAGAAAATAAACATTTATGAATTCAGTCCTTATAACTATATAAAAATATTTTCTAATTAATTTATAATATTGGAGCAATGGTTTAGAGTTCATCCTACCTTGGACTGGTGGAGAGACGAGCAGCTGAAGAACAGGTTATGTGTTTCGCTTTTTTTTGTATAAATATATTTATTGGCAGTGTACGAATATATCTAACAGTTGTGTTTTGTTAATATAGGTACTCCGAGTGGAAGAACGAGCTGTCGACGCACTACAGGACGTACCATGTGGAGCAGGGCTTGGGGCGAGGTGCAACCCCCCACGAGTTCCGGTACAGGGAGTATGAGTGGCTATGGCTGGTAGCCTACTTCGGGAGCGACAGGGTCTCGGTAAGAAAATTTAGCCTGCTAGTATATAACTTTTTACTGTTATTTAATAATTAAATTATGTAGTTACTTAATTAAATTAATTAGTTAGTTATTAGTTATTAAATTAAGTTAGTTAGTTAGTTACATAGTTAGTTAGTTCGTTACTAAATTAAATTAAATTAAATTAAATTAAATTAGGTAGTTAGTAAGTTAGTTAGTTACTAAATTAAATTAGTTAGTTAAGTAGTTACTAATTAAATTAAATTAGTTAGTAACTAAATTAGTTAATAATTTTATTTTTGTTAGTTCCTAATATTTTAATTTAGTTACTAATTTATATTTGCGTTTATATGTTCGTTCTTATAATACAGAAAATCTCGAAGACGAACAGCGACAACCGCAAGAGGAACGAGCACCCCCACAACGGCGGCGCCCGCTCCTGGAGGCAGTGGGCAGAGATTGCGAGGAGGGACCGACCGCTGAGGCCGTTGTCGTGGATTCATGCGCAGATGTATCCGGGGCGTCCCGACCAAGTGGTAAGTATTCGCCCATCTTCAATAAAAGTGTTTCATTAAATTAATTTATATATTTTTTTTATTAATTCGTTTATTATATTTTCTTGTCAACTAGGCGGAAATAGATGCGGAGACCGACGCGATCACCTTCGGGATCGCGCGAGACACCCTGGGGGAAGGGGCGTCCGACGAGGCGATCGCGGAGTTTGCCTCCACGATCGACACCCTTGAGCCGCGCTTGGCCTCTCAGATCATGCACGCGGCGGTAGGGACGGGCAACAACTACTTCTACCAGAGAGGCCTAGGCGCGGCGGGAGATGGGGTTCTCAAGTACACGCCGGCCAATCCCAGCACGCAGCGTGCGGCTTCGACGAGAGGAGACTTGCAGACACAGCTGCAGAGGACTCAGGCGGAGTTGGCGAGGGCGGTGGAGGCGCTCCAGCAGGCGGAGTTGGCGAGGGCCGCGGAGGCTTCGGCGCAGTAGGCCAGAGACGCATCTGTGGCGGAGATGTACCGATGGATGCAGCAATCTTGGGAGGCCCAGCAGGCTGGACTCCAGCCCCCGCCTCCGCCACAGATGCCCCAGTTCGTCGTCCCCACTCCCCCCCCCCCCCGCATCGGAGTACGCCGCCAGGCGATCAGGGTAGCCATATCCACCGGAACTCGAACGATCCCGTCGACGACGCTACGCGTTTAGGGGGTGATGATGAGTAGATGACTAGTTAGGGGGTTAATTTGTACAGTAGGTAGGATATTAGGGATGGATTGATGTGGATATTTGTTGGATATTTGGATGTTTGTTTGTGGATTTTCTGCAGCCAAACCGAAGACGAAGTGAAATTGGGCCCGAGTTAAATTTTTAAATTTTTTTTAAATATTTAGGGGTTATAGCCGACGAAATGAACCATATTTCGTCGGATATACCCTCCCGGCTTCCGGCAAAAAAAAGCTGTTCCTGGTACCGGCGATTGTTATGGCCGACGATGAATTCGTCGGCTATGCCGGACGTATAGCCGACGATAGTGTCGTCGGCTATACTTCAGGGTTAGGGGCAATTACGTTGTTGAAGCTGACGATTCTGTCGTCGGCAATGTTCGAAGTATAGCCGACGACGCTTTATTCGTCGGCTATACTATAGCCGACGGAGCATTCCCGACGAGAGAATAGCCGACGATACTTCGTCAGCTATGACTATAGCCGACGATTTAATGAAAACGGCCGACGAGATGGCGTCGTCGGCTATAACCCCTTTTCTGGTAGTGATATATAATAATTTAACACACACTTAAATATCTAAATTATATACTTAAATTATACAATTAAAATAAATTGTAAAAAAAAAAAAAATTACCTAGCGGAGGAGGACGCCTGCGCCGATTTGAGGAGGAGGAGGAGAAGGACGCTGCAGATCGGAGAAAGAGGAGGAACTCGATGAAATTCGAAGGATTGGAGACGCAGATTGGCGGAGGAGAGCGGCGGAGATGTTTTTCCGGAGGAGGAGAGAAAAAGTCAGGCTGAAAGCGACTTTCAGCTTTTAAAATATTTTGTCGGCTATTCTTTGAATGTCGTCGGCTATACTTTGGAAGATCAACAGCCGTCGGTTCTGTGTCATCCAACGGCGCACAATAAAAAGGCGCGGATCGCAAGAGTTTAGCCGACGAAATATAATTTTCTTCGGCTAAACTATAGGTCAAACCACTAAGTCAAACCTCTAAACGCTTAAAAATGGAAATTAGTCTAGTTAAACGACGGTTTCTGGCCTTACCTTCAACAGATAATAGTTTCAAATCAATGAGACGCAACTAATCATATAAAAATTTTACAAAATTGATTTAACGAACGTCAGGCTACCCATAGAAAAACGAAAGTAAAAAACAGTTAACCGCAACATTCGGCACACAGATTTTATCAGAACCTTGTCATTTTTCTACCGTAGACGTATTTCATTATTTCGGTCATATCTTATTTCACAACATTTTTGCATTTGAAGAGTCTACGTATAGTAACTATTTGAAACTATACATTCACTTAAACACTTAGTAAACAAGTTAAGGAACATTAGTGCATATGTTCTGATTTTGAATCTAAAAGTTTAGAAAATCTATTCCAACAGTCAGATATCACCGTTAAGATTAAATACATGTATGAAAAAAAATCCAACTTCAGATGACAACGTTAAAGGCTCGATCGGAACGGTCAACCGGGTAAGTCAAACCTCTAAACGCTTAGAAATGGTAATTGGACTGTCTAAATGACGTTTTTTTGCCTGACCTTCAACAGATAATAGTTTCAAATCGATGAGATGCAACTAATCGTATAAAAATTTTCCTCAAAATATTTACCGAAGGTAACGCTACCATTAGGGAAACGAAGGAATAAAACCTTTGACCGCATCTTTCGACACTCAGATTTTATCGGAATCTTGTCATTTTTCAACCATAAACCTATTTTATCATTTTGGTCATATCTTATCTCACGACTTTTTTCTGTTTGAAGGACGAAGTAATGGTTTATCGTTACTGATAGAAAATGGAATCTGGTCATTTTTTTTTTTTAAATCATAGCCGACGAGAGACAACCTCGTACTCGTCGGCTATTCTTTTGTCGTTTTCTGTCTAAAATAAAATATGTATTTTTCAATATAGTTATGGCCGACGAAATAATGCATTTTTCGTCTGCTATTATGAGTATAGCCGACGAAATAACGTGTTTTTCATCGGCTATTATATGAAAAAGGTAAAAAAAATCAGTAGGTTTACACCTCTCGTATTCCTATTTCCTGTTCATATATAACCAAAATTGAACATCAAGAAAACAGAAACCCAGCAGTAAACATATTTCAAATTTTTTTTAAGGGGTTTGGAACCCAGCCTAGCTGGGAGGCTCATCCCCACGCCCGTTCATTAGAAATTAGTGGATTACAAATGAAATGATTACATCATCTAAATTACTTAATCCATCGGATTGTAATCGGAATCATCGGATGAGTCTTCATCAAAATCAACTCAACTAAAACTCAAAATCAACATATATACACATATACGTACCTATATATAGCTCCACAATGTAAGAGATGACGGATTTCAACAATACCCATAGATTTTTCACTCTTTCTCCCGTTTTTTTCCCTTTTTTTTTTTAAATGAGCAGCTGCTGTCTAGATCTGAAAATATATAGACTTATAGCCGACGAAAATGTCAATTTCGTCGGTCAAAAATTCAAAAGTTTTCGTCGGCTAATGTTTTAGAGAAAGGCTGATGAAAATCCAAATCGTCGACTGAAATATAAATATAGCCGACGCTTTTTGTTTATACCAACGAAAAAACAGTATCGTCGGCCATGGTTAAACTATGGCCGACGATTTTGTTTTTCCACCGACGAAAAATAAAATCGTCGATTATTCGTTGGAAGTACCGACGAAAATTTTAATTCGTCGGCCGTTTTTTTTTAATTTCGTCGAGAAAAGCCTTTTTTCTGGTAGTGTATATACCAACTTTCCACACCGAGCAAGGTAGCAAATTAATTGACTACACCAGGGCTAGCTAGAGGGGAAAAAATCCAGTCAACTGAGCCAAGTGCCACTAGGGTCAGAACCATGCAGTCCAATACATGCAGTCATGCACCAAGTGAAATCCTAGGGCTCTTGAACCGGCACCAACAATGCCAACCCAAAAGCAACAGACACCAACAACGGCCGACACCAAAATTATTTTCTCCCTTAACGTCCTTACCATATTCCATGCCCTATGCTTCTGAGCATCCATCGTAGTAATCTTTAGTTCCTCACTTTTTTTTTGTATAATTAAATGAAAAATAATCATTTGATACAAATTTGGGAGTTTTTTTTCCAAACCAATTACCACTCTTAAAAATTGTCCAAGTCAACACAAGATAAATAAATTATTGTCCAAATAATACAAAAAGTTTTATTTTGTATATTTTTGAGACTTTTTTGCCCTTATCTCTTATACACTTATAGAGAGATAAAGTGGAAAATAGAGAAAACTTTGCCGGAAGGTTACCAAACTCCGGTCGTAAACCGCTGGACTCCGATAGCCAGATTTTATTATGACACTACTATCTCACCGACCATTGCCGGAACGAAATTAGACTCTTGCCGAAGTTTTACAAGAGAGCTATAAACTGCATATATAATTTATTGAACCCTAATAAGCCCTAATATTAAATTATTGACCCTCTAGTAACCCCAAATAATAAATTACTGACCCTGGTAATCCTGAGTAATAAATTACTGACCCTCAGTCACTCTAAATATTGACCTTTGGACCCTAAATACTGACCTATAATAACCCTAATAATAAAAAACTGACCCCTATTAACCCCAAATAATAAATTAGTGACTCCTAGTAACACCGAATAATAAATTACTGACCTTTAGTAACTTTAAATATTGACCTCTGATCCCTAAATACTAACCCCTAATAACCCCAATTATAAAATACTATCCATAATTAATGTCTCAAATGCTGATCCCAATAACCACAATAATAAATTACTGGCACCCAATAACCCCAATAATAAATTACTAAATGTCTGTAAATATTTTAATGAACATTTATAAATATTTTACTAATATTAAGCAAACAATATACCGACAAACATATTGGTTTATTGACCCCAATAAATTGTGTATATGATATACTGACCCCAGTAAATATGGTGTTGACCTTATAATAACAAATACTAACGCTAAATAATAATCTACTGACTCAAATAATAAATTACTGATACACAACAATTCTTAATAACAAAAAAATATGGTAAAATAGTCAAAATGCACCCTAAACTTAGCTCAAATTGTCAACTTACACCTTGAACTTGCGATTGCGAAATTTTACCTCCTCAACTTGTTAAAAAATACCGATTTGTACCCACTCCGTCAAATCTAACGGTTTCCATCTAACTAAGAGTCACATGCCTAGCACATAAGGGGTATTTTCATTATTTTATATTTATTTTATTTTTTTAAATAAATTACACAAATAATTTATTTTTAAAAATAAATTACACAAATAATTTATTTTTTGTACAATTATGTCTACTTACTCACAATAGTCTTTTTTTTTTCTCAAAATAATGCATGCATACTTTACGTGATATAATTGGTCAATAAGAAAAATTATGTGGATAACTAAAATTGAATTGTCGAACCACTATTTTAATTAATAAGAAACATGATATAATTTGTCTAAGACTAAAGAACTCAAATATCTCCATAAAGTTAGTTTTTAGGTTACAAATATAATGATATAATTGTAGAAAATGTTGTACAAAAATAAATTTCTTGTGTATTTTTATTAATAAAATGAAATAAATATAAAATAACGAATATACCCCTCATGTGCAAGGCATATGACTCTGAAGTTGATGGAAACCGTTAGATTTGACAGATTGGGTGTAAATCGGCAGTTTTTGACAAGTTGAAAAGGCAAAATTTCACAATTACAAGTTTGGGTGCAAATTGACATTTTGAGTCAAGTTTAGGGTGCATTTTGGCTATTATGTCAAAAAAATTCCTTAAGTGAAATTCTATTACCACTTCAATGTCTATATGTGAGAAGTGAAACCAGTAAGGTAAAAGAAGTGAAGAAACAAAGCAGTTCTAAACAAAATACGGGGGTGTATTGTATATGAAATTAGTGGATATTTTAAGGAAATCAATGAAATTTAAAAGTCTAGGTATATTCAATACAAACTTTTGATAATCTATAAAAGTTTGGGTGTATTTAATAAGGATTTTAAAAAGTCTTTATGAAATCTATAAAGTTTAGGAGTACTCAATTAGGACTTTTAAAAATAAATAGAATTTTGAGGGTATTCAAAATATCATTCATACTTATGAAATTAGTAACTCATGGATAATCATGGACTTTGTAGTGTAAATTATGTACACAAAACTCCAATATTTTTCCAGTCTCCAGACTAAAGATTTTGAAAAGTCCACAACAGACTTTTTATGCATATGAAGAGGTTAATCCTCTGTCATCTCTTTATTTTTTTTAACATATCATCTGTCTTTCCTGTTTTTCTTTCCTCTCATTTTTCCTATAATATTTTATGCAATCAAACTCTTATACTAACAGGTTCATTAATGTTGTTGATTTTTTTTTCAAATATTTTTAATTTATTTCTCATTTATTTATGAAATTCTAAAACATAAATATTATCGTTTGCACGAGTCAGTTATGGAGTTTTCAATTTTATTTTTCCCAATACTCATTAATAAATGAATAAGATTGATCAAATAAATATAAATCAAACTACATATTTGTAGTCGGTCTATTAGGCTGTCATGATTAACATCTTATATGCGGATGGACGCTCAATTATTTCGTGACTATAAGTTTTGTTTCCCCTTTTAGGTACTGAATCGATTATGCGTAGCAGATTGGAGCATCACCCTACATCAACTCAAATGAATTTTATTTTTCATTCTAAATTTTTGTTTGTTAGTATTGAGAATCTGTACAAGTCGTTCATAATAAAGTTTGTAGATTTTTATAAATTAGTATGAAGTCTGTGTAAAAATCGATAGTTTTAAAAAATTAACAAAATTCTGTGAACATTTTAAATAATCTGTGAATTTTTAAAAAAAATTGTGAATTACAAAATATCCATACAAATCTAAATACAATAAAACCCCTTAGAGTTTCTAAACCGTAGCTATTAGAATTGATTGCTCTATGCCAAATCGCAGCGTTCAAGGGAAAAAAGAAATGTAAAAAAGTTGGCAAAAACTACCAAATCTCACCAGTAAAAAAAACACATATGATTATACACGTATGTGATCTCTTGATGTAATCATCAATCATCTCTTCCTTCTTCATCAACTCTCTCTGTGTTTTGGAAAAAAATAATAATAATAATAATAATACAAAAAGCGTGTTTCAAATCTCATCTCTCTCGCTCACTGTGCGAGAGACCTCACTGCAAACTTCAAGTTTGACTTGAGTTTTGCTCTAGTAGATCGTCATCGAGACTTTGTCCGGGCCTTCCATTGGCGTTGTCAAGGCCTTTGTCGGCATTGTCGTTGAGGTCCTTTGTCGCCGTCTTCTTTGTTGGCGAATGAATGAGAGAGAGAGACATTGAGGTTAAATTTGTATTTTCAATTAAATTTGTTTGATTGGGCACATACTATTGAATTTGATACCCTGTTTTTGACTGAAAGATCATCATCCCATAATTGTACTACAATTACGCATATATGGTAAACTCTTATAGAGAATAAACATCATTTTCGCATAAATGCTTAAAGTATTTTAATTATATTTAATTAATTTTCAATCACCATAGTATTTTTCATGGCAAAGAATGACTTATCTAAGCCATGCATACTGTTATAAGTTATAACTCAATGTACGTCATAAGCTTCAAAAATATATGCTTTAGCTGGCAAAAAATGACTTAGTTCAAATTAATCACATGTTTAGTTGATTGACTATTTACTGTTAATCCATAAAAAAATTTCCCCACTCATGCGGTTTTAATTTTGCTTTAAGCATGGCCTAATTGTCACTTAGCAGTCTTACATCTTAAATCATATGTTTCAACCACGACATCGTTACATAACCGACAAGAACCAGCCATTAATTATGGTGGCGGATCTAAAATTTAAAATCCGACACTTTTTTTTTAAAACAATATGTTGAACCTTTTCAATTAATTTTCTAGACCATTATTTACATCAAACACACATTAAAGAAGTTTGGCAATATAGGAAGTACTAATTACAATTGAAATATATGAATAATTAATAAACACTCAAGGCTCTAGCTACAAAAGTCTTCAAACTTCTTAATTCCATGGCGTAGATGCCTTTCACCCAGGGCCGGCCCTGAAAATTTTGGGGCCCTAGGCGAAATTTTTTTTTGGCCCTATCGTTTTAACCTTTCGAATTAATAATACATCAAAATGAAAAATAATCAAATAAAATCCAATCAAAATTCTTTTAAATAATAAAAAATTAGCCACATCAGTAGTTTGATAAACTAAAAATCACTTAAATACAACTCGTCGTGCATTTTTAGATGCAAATGTGGCAATTAAACTTGCATAATCAAGTTTCTTTACCAAATCTTTCTCAATTGATAATATAGCCAAACCGCTCAATCTCTCTTGTGACATAGTTGACCGAAGATAAGTTTTGATCAACTTCAACTTTGAAAAACTTCTTTCTGCGGAAGCAACTGTGACTGGTATGGTTAGCAAAATCCTGTAAGCAATCAAGGCATTTGGATAACAGCCATCCCTTTCAATCATATAATTCAGCACATCAATAGCTCTTGTGGCTTCTTCAGGTAAATCATCACACAACATTCGTAAATCTTGATACAGATCATCTTTATCAAGATCAATTTTTTCACCAAGATTAATTAGATTCGCAAGATTACCACAGAATTTCTTCAAGCTATCACGATCTGTAGACTTCAACTTTTCCAGATCATAAAGAAGACCAAAGTTCTTTTCATAAATTTGAAATTGTTCAAACCTGGTATACAAAAAATAAATAAGATTCAACTAAAAATAATGATTAGCTGCGCATTATAAATGAATAATGAAGTTATTCAAACCTGGTTTTGAATGATGAAATGGCTTGATCAACTATGTATAAAAAATAGTTGACTTTAAAACTTTCAGTAGCTGATTGTCTCACGGCTTCAGTAGCATTCTCATCAAATTGTCTTCTACGTTGAACTGGTCTTCTGTCTTTGAATACTGGTTCCACTCCCATCTCACTTGCAATTTCTTTAGCTTCAATCATGGCATCCTCAAACCCTGTATCTCTGAACTTTTGAAGAAACGAAAGAAGTTTATTCACTTCTCTAACAGCAACATCGATCTGCATATCTTCACTTTGAAGAACTTTGCTGACATAGTTAACTTTATACAACAACTCATACCAAATAACAATGCCTAGCAAAAACTCAAAGTTGTGCATATTATAATTTGCTAAAGTCTCAGCATTATTTCTTGTTCCGTTCTCTTCAAGACGATTCTCTGCCAAGTGCAATAGAGCTGCTCGTATTTGTGGAGCTTGGTATCTGACTGCTTTAACACTATCAATACGACTTTCCCAACGTGTTTCTGACAATGGCTTAACAGTGAGACCTTTGACATGATCTTTAAAGACTTTCCATCTCTTGGTAGAAGCCGAAAACAATACATATATGTGTTGCATGATTCCAAAAAAAGTAACAGCATCTTTACAGCTATTAGCCATGTCAGAAAGTACAAGATTCAAAGAATGACAAGCACAAGGAGTGTAAAATGCTCTGGGATTTATCTCAAGTAGTCTACTCTGTACACCTTTGTTCTTCCCTTTTATGTTGGAACCATTATCATATCCCTGGCCTCTTATATCATCAACATCAAGTCCAAGCGTCTTCATTGCCTCCAAAAACACATTAAGCAATCCCAATCCAGATGTATCATCTACCTTTAAGAAGTCAATAAAAAATTCCTCAACCTTCACAGGACTTGCTGAGGTGTTGACACATCTTATTACAAGAGACATTTGTTCCTCATTACCTACATCAGGAGTACAATCAAGTATAATTGAAAAGTATTTGGCTTCTTTTATTTGACGAATAATTGAGATTTTCACCTCACTTGCCATCAACTGTATGATTTCATTCTGAATCTTGTGACTCAAATAATGATAATGAGTCTCACGATTTTGAATACGCCTCACATGCACTTTCATAACTGGATCAAACTCAGCAAACAACTCAACTATCTGTAAAAACAGACCATTGTTATCTTCATATAACTTTTCGTTATCTCCCCGAAATGCCAAATTATTTTTTCCAAGTCTTTTCACAACTGCAAAAATTCTCTCCAACACTTGCTTCCAATGCTCTGTCTCCTGGTCAATTTGTTCATGCAAACTCGCATCTATCGTTGACTTAAGTTTCAATCTTTTCCCCAATTCCACCCAGCTATTAATAGAGGCAATATGTTGTTGGTTTCTTTCATGACTTCTAAGACGATCAGCAATATTATGCCAATCATTCGTCCCTTCATCAGCTAACAACCCAACTAGATGTTTCTTTGCAAACAACTTGCAACAAAAACAGTAGACTTTATTCAAAGAATTTGAGTATGCCAACCACTTCCTGTCACGTTTCTCACCATTCGGCATATGCTGAAAGTAATGCTTTGAAGAAAAAGATCTTTCAGAATCATCTTTGGGAAAGACAGTAATGCTCTCTCTTTTAGGACCTCTTGCAACTAAAAAGTCTCTCATATTTTGATCAATTATATTCCACTTAGCTGGATCATCCACATCAAAAGGAAGACTTGTTTCTTCATTAACTTCTTCATTAACAATTTCATCAACCTCCTCATTCTCTTGTTGTAGCTCTGCATTCTCCGATATTTCTTCATTCTCATTCGTATTCTCGGTTTGAGTTTCTTCTTCATTATCATTCAATGGTTCATCGTTTTCTTCATTCCCCTGAGTATTATTGTTACTCGTTTCTGCGGTTTCTCCCGCTTTGCTAGTAAAGTATCTATCAAGGGAACCAACTAGAGTCTTATGTAACGCCTCTCTCTTTTTTTGCTCTTTTTTTTTTTGTAGCCCCAGATTTGCACTCTAATCGGAGCCATGATAACAACAAATCCAATGACTAAATTCCCTAACAAAAATATATATAGCATTTAAATCAAGTTTAACAAAAATATCTAATACACACAAAGAGAGTAGAGAAACGTTTAGGTTAAACTAATGAAAGAGGCAAAGAGGGATTGAAAGTTACCTGTTATACAAATCACAATCGGTGATGAGAGATACTTCTCTTAATTTTTTTTTTCTCTGGTAGTCTTGTACTTGCACTTGGTATTGTATTCTGCAAAGTCTGCCGGCTGCAAGTCTGCAACTGTGCAACACCGCCAACACAGCCACCACTTTTCCCTCTTGTTGATGTATCTAATCTAACAAGGGTTTTATTTTTATTTTTTATGACACACTTTTTATGGAGTTTGGAAAATTTGAAGATCAGAACACTCCAATTCAGTTTTGGACTTAAAGAATTGGGGGCCCCACTAGCATATAAAAAAGAAATAAAATTATAAAACTATAAACCTAATAAAAGTCATGTGGGTTGTGGTGTATGTTTTGTCTCCCACTCTTAGTCTCTTACGTACGTTTGATTGCAAATATATATATATATATATTATATTTTTTTTTTTAGTAAACTGTAATTTAAAATTTTTGGGGCCTATCAATTTTGGGGGCCCTAGGCCCACGCCTTGCCCGCCTTAGCCCAGGCCCGGCCCTGCTTTCACCAACAGCTTGACCCGACTGTTAATAGATTAAACATCAGTTCCATATCTCACCATCACGCTCATGATAACCCCGACACGGTCCATGCAACCGCCCACTAATATTATTAATATATGCCTTGAATTAGCCAGTCGGGGATCTCGTTCTCCTCTGCCCGTGGACGTAGCTAACATATCATTAGCGAACTACGTAAATCTGTGTTTTTTCTTAATCTGTTACAACAAATATAATATGTCCGCCTCTTCTTATGGAATACCCTATCAAAGCAAATAAACCCAACCCAACTAACAGAGATACGAACAGGAAGCTAGACCATAACTGATGAAAATTCCAAATCAGCTGGGCATGTAGAGCGAAGAACTCACATAAATTGGTAAACAGAGTATCTAAACGAACGAGTTCATCTGCCCACCACGGCGGCGGTGCGGGCTCTACCGCTGGCGGTGGCGTGGTGGCTGTGATTGGAAGGAGCTGGTCTCCGCTCCTGCTACCGGAAAACCAAACCCACCTCTAGTTTCTCCGGCTCACATACAACACTATTTCTTATAACCTGTTTCTTCAATATATGTGTCAAGCCTTCCTACAAGCGTTATGAGCGTGCAAAAGAGCCACGCTCGCGTGTGCGCTTAAATGGAGGTCACTATTTATTATCGAGTTTAGTTGTTTTAGGTATAAAACATAAGGTTTGAAACCTTAAAGAAAAAACAAATTATGCCCCTTTGAATTTTGTTTTATTTTGACTGAAAATAAAAAAAGTGTCGGCTTTTTTTAGAAGCATAAATAGTGACCATAATTGAGAGAACATAAATGGGCATAAATAGTGTTAACTTCCAATTTGAAATATAGTTTATCACTATTTCTCATTGAGTTTAGTTAATTTCGATATATATGGCAGATAACTGAGAGAAGAAGAGTTAAAAAGGTGGGACTTAAAAAGAAATAGTGGGTAGTTAAAACAACTAAACTCGATGAGAAATAGTGATAAACTCGCCCATTTATGTTCTCTCAATTTAGTCAATTATGGTCACTATTTATGTTTCTTAAAAAAGCTGACATATTTTTATTTTCAATCAAACTAAAACAAAATTCAAAGGGGCATAATTTTTTTTTCTCTCTCTAAGGTTTCAAACCTAGTGGGAGGCAAAATTTTGACATCGTTTTATTTTCAATCAAAACATACACCAGGAGGACATAAAGCAAAACCCAGTACATTAAAAACTAAGAGTATAAATTTGTAGAACTGGAACAATGACCTCCATTTTGGAGCTTCTATCAATTAATTTTAACACTATTCAAGTCTTTAAAACGTTCTTATAAGAGTTAATGAACATTGCGATTAGTGATACTTCAACTTTGTGAAGTTAACCAATCAAAAAGTCAATCGCAAAGTGCTGAATCAATCACAATTTTCAATCATAATGTTTATAACGAATCACAAACTTAAATGACAATTACAAAGTTTATGAACGTTGTGATTGAACTTTGTGATTGGTTATAATGAAACTGAAACCCTAAATCTTCTAAAAACTGGATGAACTTCACCAAAATGTCAAGGAAATGATCATAGCTATAACATGTTCACAGGATTAACATAATCACTACACATATGGGGCTCAGGGGAAACCTAGGATAATCGTCAATATCAATCTCATCCAACATTGACTCTCTTATCTTTTTTTCTAACGTAAGTGCGGTGGCAGAGTGCCATTCTCATATCCTTGAATAACAATTTAAGGTTTACTGAAAAATTCATATAACAAAAACCCTAATGCAAAAGTGACAAATTCACTACTTAAACCCAAATTTCATTAAGAAGAACACTAATCTAAAATAATAAAGACCAATACCATGGAGAGTGAAATAATTGATCGTTTCACGTTGTTAACATGGAAGGAGGGTGATGATTCTAACCTTCCAGGTTCGGTGGCGGTACTTTGGGGGATGAAGAATAAGCTCGCAGTCTCTGTTATGACTGAAGGTCTGTTTCTATTTTGACTTCAATCTCGCACATACTTAATAGCACAGTAGATGTAAAGAATGCATTGTTTCTTTGTGGTTGCAGGTAAATCTTTCTTCATCGATGGCTTCATTTCTTAAAACTTCAATGCAAGCATCATCACTCTCTTATCGGATAAAGATGAAGCTGAAACCATTTTAGATTATCGTCCAATTGCTTTAATTAGCAAATTCTGTTTTCAAAATAATCATAAAGATTTTGGCAGATAGGCTGGGAGTCATAACTGCAAGAGTAATTTCTCCTAATTAGAGCGGCTTTATCAAAGGGATGACGATTGTTGATCTAATTAGAATGCATCAATCTATTGGACAAGGATTGTGGTGAGGCCTACGGATTGTACGCAAAGATTGCAGAATTTGGAGCTGCACGACATATCTAACTGTTAGGATGACTGGATATGGTAAAGAAACTATAAATTAAGTAAACTGATTACAACACCTTGATCCTGTGGAGTAAAACAAATTGAAGTTGGTAGTAGTTATTTCGAACGGGGAAGTGTTTGACAGTTGACACACAACTAACTTAACTATGTGGGAATTACCGAACAAAAATGAATCTTAAAGTTAGTCATTTATTTGTGGTTTTCATACTTAGGTAGAAGTTTACATTGTAATATGATCAATAGTCAGGCCTTTAATGGCATGAATTCTTACGTGCTTCAAGGGCGTTTGCACTCCCGAACTTCCTCTAGCATATTGTACCTTCCTTTAGCTCTTCATTACATTGGTAGTTCTTAATAACAGTATTCCATTTCAGACTCACATGATCTACATTCATCTTTAGGCCTTCTCCCAGGTATGTTGGAGAATACATAAGTTTTCCTTGCTTGTTACTCATGTGTTTGTTCAAGTTTCTCATCTCAGCAAATTCTTCACCACCATTTTCAACTTTGCACAAATGGGTCTTTGTAGGTGTCTGCAACATACAACCAAAACAAACCTAAATCTCTAAGTCACAAACCAGAATCAAAGCACCATATGGCAAAAGTTCAAGTCACAACCCAACTAACTCTTCAAGTCGTAATTCCCCAAATGACAACCAATCTCATACAAATTTACAAAGCTAGTTACATATACCAATTATCATGACACTGCTAAAAACTACAACTTGTAATAGGAAAAATGGAATAGTCTATGCATTTCATTAGAGAACCCATTTATATAGGGTAATGATTACAACGGTAATAATAATTACATTTATGATTACACCTAATTCACTATTGTCAGTACTTTGACAATCGTCATTACTTTGACGAAGGCACACAAATATTATTTTTCTTCAACACTCCCCCTTGTGCCAAGTCAAAAACAAAATGGTGCATAGATCGTTGTCTTATTAAAAACTTTGACAAGTAACAAAACCCAGTCGGACAAAATAAAACTTGGTCAAAGGGAAAAAGAGCGCAACACACCTTTAATCTTTAAAGATGACATGTATATATTGGACTCCCCCTGGAGTCTACATCTCCCCCTGATTCTTACATCAATCAAAGAAGCTTTGAAAGTTGCACTGTCTTCATAAATACAAGTAGGCTCTTCAGTGGTAGTACTTAAATCACTAGTCTCTAGGATATGTGTAATGATGATCCTCAACCATATACACTCACGAACCGCCTCATGTAGAGCAATAATCTTAGAGTGGTTCGAGTTGGTAGCCGCAAGGTTTTACTTGGTTGATCTCTAAGATATTGTCGTGTTCCCAATGGTAAATACATAACTAGTTTGAGAACGACCCTTATGTGGGTCCGAGAGGTACCCAGAATCAGCAAACCCAATTAGTACATTATTTGGGGTTTCAGTATAGTGGGGGGTACCTTCTCTATTGAAATTTCATTTAGGGGTTACATTTCCATTTGTAGTCCTTCTTGTCTTTATGTAGGGATAGAATAGGTCCAAGTCAATGGTTCATTTTAGGTATCGAAATATGTGCTTAATACCATTCCAATGACGCTGTGTTGGCGCTGAGCTAAATCTACCTAACAAGTTCACTGAGAATGCAATATATGGTCGAGTACATTGAGCTAGGTACAATAATGCGCCTATTGCACATAAGTAGGAAATTTCAACTCCCAGTAGCTCTTCGTCATCTTCCTTTGGACGAAATGAATCTTTCTTTATATCCAAACTTCGACCGATCATATGAGTGCTAACATGATGCGTTTTGTCCATGTTAAATCGCTTGATCATCTTTTGGATAAAAGCAGACTGGTGGATAAGTATTCCACAAACTCAGTGTTCTAGTTCTATGTCTAGACAGAACTGAGTTTTCCCAAGGTCTTTCATCTCAAACTCGGATTTCAAGTAGCTCGCGGTTTCTTTTATTTCATTAAGAGTACCTATTATGTTCATATCATCGATATATACAGCTACAATTGCGAATCCAGAACTCATTTTCTTTATGAATACACAGGGGGCATAATTCATCATTCTTATATCCATTCCCAATCAAGTAGTCACTTAGGCGGGTATACCACATCCGCCCGGATTGTTTCAATCCGTAAAGTGAGCGTTTTAATCTGATTGCAAACTAACTTCGTGGTTTAGAGTCACTTGACTTGGGCAATGGAATGCCATTAGACACTTTCATATATATCTCTGAATCAAGATCCCCATAGAGATAAGTTATAACCACATCCATGAGCTGCATTTCCAGTCCTTCGGAAACTACTAAGCTAACTAAGTAGCGGAACGTTATAACGTCCATTACGGGAGAGTATGTCTCCTCGTAGTCAATTCCAGGGTGTTGTGAGAAACCTTGCACCGCAAGTCGAGCCTTGTACCTTAGGACTTCATTATTCTCGTTATTCTTTTTGACAAAATCTCATTTATGTCCTACAGGCTTCATACTTGGTGGGGTTAGCACTACCGGACCAAATACCTATCTCTTTGTCAGAGAATCTAGTTCTGCCTGGATTGCTTCTTTCCATTGAGGCCAAATATGCTATTTTTTGACATTCTACAACAGAGCATGGTTCGATATCATCGCGCTCTATGATTCCTTGAGCAACAGTGTATGCAAATACATCATCAATGTACATGGAAGATCTTTCCATCAACTCGTATGCCTCCTCACAATCTATTGAGATTTCTTTGTTGTCTGGAATCATTTCAAACATCAGAGCGTCCTCCAGTATTGATTAATAGACATATCTATAGTAAGAGACAATATCATGGGAGAGATTTTCTACATTGATGATTAATGTATCGGGTTGTGCCTTACTCGCCCTCGTTTTCCTTGGGTGAGTCTCAGTCGAATCATGTGGCCTTTCCCTCTTCCTTTGGGAAGCCACTGCATAAACCACATCTCCACTAAGTGTGGTATCAATGCCTCTCTCTGCGGTATTGTGCCCCTTTTTTGGGACTTTCAATTTTGCAGGTATATTTGTAGCTGGTATATGTGATCTTATCATTTTAGCAATATCAGAAAACGCATCAGGCATCGAATCTGCTACGTTCTGAAGATTGATTATTCTTTTCACTTCACTTTCATATTGTGAAGTGCGGAGATCTAAATGAGATTGAGTGGGCCCACGATAATTCCTTCTTGTCATTCCCTTAGAAATTCTTTTTTCTTATCTCCTCCTAACGACGGAAAGACTGTCTCATTAAAGTGACAATCTGCAAATTTAGCGGTAAAAAGATCACCCGTCCAATGTGTCAAATAGCGGATAATAGTTGGGGACTCATATCTAATATAAATACCTAATCGTCTCTGAGGATCCATTTTAGTGTGCTGTGGGGGGGGGGGGGGGGGGGGGGGGGGGCAATAGGCACATATACTACACAACCAAATATGCGTAAGTATGAAATATCATGCTCATATCCAGTAACCAAGTGATACGCAGAAAATGGTTGGCTAGCAGTGGGTCTGAAACGAATAACTAAAGCTGCATGCAATATTGCATAACCCCAAGCAGATATAGGCATGTTGGTTCCCATAAGCAGTGCCCTAGCCACCATCTGTAGCCTTTTGATGGTGGCCTCTGTGAGACCATTTTGTGTATGCACATGGGGTACATGATGATCTACATCGATCTCAATTGACATGCAATAATCATCAAATACTTTTGATGTGAACTCTCTAGCGTTGTCAAGTCTTATATACTTTTGATGTGATCAAATACTTTTGATCAGGGTGGTGAGCCCTTAAATGTATAATTTGTACTAGGAGTTTTGCGAATGCAGCATTTCTTGTGGACAATAATGCGACATGTGACCAGCATGTCGAAACATCCACTACAACCATAAAGTACTTTGAATGGCCCACATTCTGGATGGATAGGTCCACATATATCACCATGTATCCTTTGTAAGAATGGAATATTTTGTTTATATCTTTAGAATAGGAAGGTCACGATCCCGTTTTTGCTAAAGAGCAGGCTTTGCAAAACGATTGATGTGCCTTTGAAATAGTTAGTGAGGCAGAGGGACATAGTACATCTGGTGCTTCATAATGTAATGGTTGTGTTGAAGCAACACTACGACCGGCACTTTACATTGTGTCGGATTTTTGTCCCACTTTATTTTTTTCTCGGAAGAAGGGATGTCCATGTGAGTTCTTTAAAACACGAATCATCATGTCGCGACAAGGGTGTCCTAGTCGGTCTTGCCAAAGCCAGTATGCGTCAGTGTCCCAAATTTCTTTGTTGGTGATAGCATAAGATTCAATAATCCGGATGGTAGTAAGATATAGTCAATTATCTTGACGCATTAGTTTTTCTAGAATGCAATTCCTTCCACATTCAGAAGGAGTGATATACAAATATTCAATTTCATTCTCACAGTAAGTTTGCAAATGATAACCGTTGGTACAAATATCTTTGAAACTTAACAAGGTTCGATTGCCTCTAAGTACATATAGAGCATTTGTGACTTTTATCATTGAACTGTTAGGCATAAAAAATGAGGCATTTCCTCTCCCCTTTATTGCTTGTGATGATCCCTCCAACATGGTCACATATATGTTATAATTGAACTGTTAGGTATAAAAAATGAGGCATTTCCTCTCCCCTTTATTGCTTGTGATGATCCCTCCAACATGGTTACATATATGTTATAAGGAATTAAGTTAAATTGTTAATTCCTTAATATAGTGTGAGTAGTCCCACTATTAGCTAAGCACTCTATTTCTCCTCGATACATTCCTACAATTAAATTATAAGAAATTGTAAAGTCGAAAAATATATCTCACATTCTTTAGAGTATTTCGATTGAGGTAGAATGATATGCTTGTCATTCTAATATTGTTTTTCTTTTATTTGCTAAATATATTACTTTACATCGTAATTGCTAGATGTATTACTTTACATCGTAATAGTGCTATTTTCGAACCATGTATTACTTTATATCGTAATAAGGAATAAAAGCGAATAATATTCAATGCTTTAGAATAGAATCCAAAATTTATTAATAAGCCAACGGTAATCAAATCAAAGTCTTGGACATCAAAATCCAATTCAACAAATCATTATTGAAATAAACTTTAAGACTAAAACAATAGTCTAATTAAAATAAGGCATGCCGCCTTTTTATAGCATTCTTGGAAAAATAAAGCAGACCAATCATCAAAGTCTGGGGCATCTATAGATTGGGCAGGGTTCATATTGCTATTGAACTCTACAGTTGTGAGGTTGACATCAGTGTCATCGCCTCCATCTTCCACATAGTGAGCCTCTTGTTCTTTAGACTCCTTATACCTCTTGTAATTGGCTGTTACTTTATTACTTGTTTGGCAGTTCGTATACCAATGCTCAGTAACTCCACACCTATAACAAGCTTCATTTATAACTTTCTCCCTTTTAACTGGAGGGTACTTGGGTGCTCTTTGCATTTTGGTCGTAGCACCATCATGGCCATTAAGACCAACACCACTTTCTCTGTGCCATACATTAAGAGGGCCTCCACGGCCCATCCCATGGCCCATACTACGGCCCATAGATGCCCTTACACGTGGTGCATTGTATCCACGTGGGTAGGGCTTAGCACGTCCAAACCCATTTTCTTTGGGATACTTTCCACCTTTTATTTTAGCATAGTTAATCTTAGGAATTTTCTTTGTCCCAACATGCCTGACATTATTGTTCATAAGAACTTGATCATGCTACTCAACCACTTGCAACATGTTGATCAATTTGTTGAAGGTTGTTATATTTTTCTTGTCATACTCCAACCTATACTGGTTCGCTAGTATAAGTGCTAAACTAAGAAAAGTGGAAATAGTCTTCTGGATCATATCATCTTCTGTGAGTTCCTTGCCACAAAAAATTTAGACTTGTTTTAAGGTGCAAACATTTCTTTGTTGAATTCATTAACCCTTTTGTAGTCAAGTAAGCGGGCTTCATTCCACTGAGTATTAAGTTCTGGGAGTAAAGTGTCATGAATGTTCCAAAAACGACCCTTTAAGGCATACCACAGTTCTTTGAGTGTTTTTAATTGAAAGTACTCCCAGCGTAAGCTAGGGTCAATATGTCGCCTCAAAAACATTAAGGCGTTTGCTTTAACTTTTGCAGACGGTACTTCATCCTTAGGGTCGGTCAATGGTGTGATGGTGGAAGTATAATCCTTTCAAATAAAGGCAGTTTCCACATCCGAAATCCAACAGTGGTACTCAATTCCTTCTGAGTCCAATATTTCAAATTCGGGTCGAGTTGGATCAGCCATCTACATATACAAGAGTGGAGGATGTATTAATTATGAAGTCATAAGACATCCACAATAATTAATTTTCAAGAATGTGAATTGGATTTTGTGACCATAATTCATAGTGGTCACATATTTTCGATGCTTTGTGAAAAATACTTTGTCACATGCTGTTTCTGTATAAACCCGTAGGCCTGGCAGAAGCACAATAATAAAGATAGAACATGAACACAAGCAAGTATAGTGGTTCACCGTGCCATCGGAGGGCACGGCTACGTCCACTTGGAATACACTATAGGCGGCTAATAAGCCATTGGTGGTACAAGGGTGGAATGCCTCGGAACCAAGATCCTTAACACTAAGGGGGAAGCCTCCTATTTATAAGGAAGGAAGACTCCCTCCTTTACAACTTCTCCAATGTGGGATGCTTATTACACTATTACATAATTCCTTACTCACGAAGCTACTTCAGAGGCCCGGTGGCACGGCTTCCGAGTGCGGCACCGGTGATGTGGAACAATGGAGATGTAGCCGGGGTGCTGGTCTACTCGCTAGATGCCGGAAGTAGGACCTATGATGCCGGTTGCACGGTCCACGAGGTCGCCGAACATGCTTGGCGGTGTACCATATATACTGTCAACACATGCTTTGTGAAAATACTTTATCACATGTCATATAATATGCTTGACATATAATATGCGAAATAAATCAACATTTATATAAAAAAATACATATAGTAGGTTTGATAATTAATTTTTTTTTTAAAATATAACACATAATATTTGCATATAAAAACGATGTCACATTAATTTCAAAATAACATATAAATAAAAAATATTGCCTATATAAGTTTAATGCTTTATTTATCACAAATATATATATATATATATATATATATGCATTTACATAGGCAGTAAAAATATCAAATAGACAATCATATTTCACATTTATAATTAATTTCATTAAATAGTGAAAAAACAGTAAGTTTATTTTTCACCACGGTAAGTTTCAAAAACTAACCTTAATTTATCAAAAATGGTAACTATCCTTTTCCTGCTTGCGGGTCGGGTCACGAATCGGGTCAGACTTCCGAGTCGGGCAGCAAATCGGATCAAGGTGGCCAGAGCAATTTTCTGGGTGTCCTAAGTAAAACCGGGGGGTAATCTTTACCGACAACGGAGTTGTCGGCAGAGGTTTCTGCAGGGGTGGACGATCCGGGTACTGGGTGTTCAGATCAGGTCTAGATTGTGGGGTTCATCGTCCGATCTGGATCGAGGCGTGTTGAACGGCGACAGATTCTGGTGATGGAGCGACTTGGTGGTCCAATCGAAGGTCGAGACTCCGGACTGTTGGGTCGAGGCAGCGGTGGCGAGGCAGAGGTGGTTTGATCGGGGGTCGTTGTGCTCTCATTGGTCTGGATCGGCTTGAGCGGCAGGGAGAGCAGAGCGGCGTTGACGGGGGTGGCCGATCTAGAGGCTGGCGTCGTCAGCCAAGGCTGTTGGGTCGAGGCTGCTTGGTTGGAGGTTGCGGAGGTTGCTGCTAGGCGGCGGCGGCAACGTGTTGATAATGTGTAATAGGAAAAATGAAATAGTCTACTCATTTCATTAGAGAACCCTTTTATATAGGGTGAGGATTACAACGGTAATAACAATTACATTTATGATTACACCTAATTCACTATTGTCAGTACTTTGACGATCGTCATTTCTTTGACGAAGACACACAAATGTTATTTTCCTTCAATACACCTCTATAAAATGTCATTTTTCTTTAAAATAAATAAATAATTGAATCCATAAATAAACTTGTAATTTTTTTTAAAAAAATCCATAAACAAACTCATTAATTTAAACTTTCCACATTTCCACAAGTTCTCTTCCATCAACACGTACCCTCTACTTTCCTTAAAAAGAAAAATGTACCGTCTACTCGATTACTAGTATCATCAAAACTAGGGCTGGGCGCGGACCGGACCGAGCCAAGATTTTACAAAACCCGACTCAAAGCTCGACACATTCAGACTGAGCTAAACTGGTCTTTTTAGAGACTGAGGTCGGAGGTGGGCTGGTGGGCGGTGCCACAGTGGATTCAGATGAAGTGATGAAGGTTGGAGGAGAGTTCGCAGAATCACAGTCCCGCAGAGAACTAGAGACGATGAGTCGATTGAAGTACGAAGAAATTGACTAAATTAGGGCAGGTCGGCTGGGCCTGGGCTGGGCCTTGGTGATGGGCTGATACCTGATAGGGCCTTGTTCAATAACTTCGGGCGTAGCCGAGCTTTCAGTTTAAAAAAAAAAAAAAAAACCTCGAGCTTGGACTGATTTTCAGAGTTACGGGTCGGTCCTTAAATTTTTTTTGCTTGACTCGTTTAAGGCTTTTTTTGGGTTTTCAAACCGGACATTTCGTCGTTCTGGTCCAAACGAGCCCAGTCCTAATCAAAACCCACACACCTATAAAATTGTCATATGACAACACACATGCAATTGGGGTTATCAACAAACCAAATTGAGTTTTTATATACACTACAAAACAATTTATAATACTAGTGAAGATAGACGGAAGAGAGGAGATTACCATTGAGTGAATACACGTGTTGATTGTAGACGCAACTCGAAGATGTGGGCAAGCTCGTGGGAGAGTCCGGACCATAGCTAAGATCGAGCTTGGCGAAGACGACTGCGGGTATTATTGCATATGTTGTTAATGGTGATTAAATGCAGGTCTTGCGGATTTGGGGTTTGTAAAGAGAGTTTAGGTGGGTTCGCAATAATATTTGGTGTTTGAGATTTGGGTTACGTTTCACCTCTCTAGTGTCAAAGTGTGGTGCGGAAGCAGTATGAGAGATGGAAAAAGAAATGGTGCTAGAAGTGATGATTGAGGTGGCCAAGAAGCAGAGAGGAAAAAAATTAACTGTCTGTTAGGTCGTTAAATAATTTAAAATGCAAAAACTAATTTTTCTATGTTGCCAATTATTTGCTGGATTCTTTCCCTTCCAAGTACTAAGATTCATGAAAAAAATCCTTGCAGTAAGCTTTTCCATAGTGAATTAAAGGTCTAACCACTTCGAACGTCATGTGTACATGTGAATTTGGTAAAGACACCTTACATATTGCCAATATAGCATATTGATGATATAGATGACTAGAATGTGTTTCAGTGGTTTTAGGTTATGGTAGTTACGGGTGGATAGGTGGAACTGAAAAAAAAAAAAAAAAAAATAGAGCCGGAAAAACCGAACTGCAGAAAAAAAAAACAAAAAACAAAAAAAAGGACACTAAACTTATTCGTTTGGGTTGGGTTTCGGTTTTGGTCCCGCAAAAATATAACTAAACTGAAAGTTGAAGTCAATAGTCAACATTCTAAAAGGACGTCGTTATTTTCAAGAAAAAAAAAACCTCTCATAGATTCTAATATTACTTTACTGTTCTCTTTGTAATTAGTTATGTTTAAACTGTAAATCCTAAAATTTAAACTGTAGACTTTTTATTTTTCATGTTAAAGTTGAATTTTGTACTTTGAATTTTTTGAATTATGAATTATGAAATTTATATTTTTCAGCTTAAGGTGAAATTATATACTTTATATTCCTCTGAAAATTTTGAATTATATCTTGTTAATGTTTTTTAATTATATGTTTGTAAATAGAAGTATACAATTTTAAAAAAAATTAAAGATTATGATTTTACAGAATTTTTCTTTTAAAATTTAAAATTTAATAATATATTTTTATATAAATAAAAAAAAACCAATATAAGACTTAACCGAACCATGTGGGTAAATTTTGGCAAAACCCCAACCGAAGACTCGTGTCGACCCTAATCTTAGTTTCTTAACCTTGATTTCATTTACTTGGGGTACAATATTCAGTATATATAATCATCACACATTCACACATTCACACGTGCACACATTTGATGTTCTCTATACAATCCCTATGCCAACTAGCATTTTCTTTATTGAACAGTTCTTTCATACAAGTCTGTTGTGCAATACTGGGTAATTTGAATATTTACATCACCAATATGCGAAGTTACATGTGATGAGAACAACAATTAATGTAACATCACTGATTCACTGCACTGACAACTTTGCAATGGTCAAGCTATTCACCAGTATGTGAATTCACTCTGGTGACAACAACAATGGAAGTAACATCACTGCAATGACAACTTCGCAAGGGTCAAGGCTAATACTTTGACCCCATTCGATATATCCTGAGTGGAGGAATACTCTTCTGGTTTATGGCTGTAACCTGCAAACATAATGTTTATTAAGCATAAGATACAGATTCAAGCAGTAATCCAGAAGTATGACGTTCATTTAAAGAAAAAACTCAATTAACTAAAGGAAATATATAGTAGCAATTCGGTGGAAAAGAGCGGAATCGAGATTCTACCTTTGTAACATGGAATGAATATCATGCCCATAGGGGATATTCTGCAAGGATGAAAACATGATCAAAATCCTCTTGTGGCAGAAAAAGAACTATGTAATTCTGTTCTCCTTCGAATAGGTAAACTGGAACTACTTTCAGTTATTTACTTCTACAGAATCCTAAATAATTTGCTTGGCATCTGACGATCAGTCTAATAACAAAACTAAAATACAAATCTTGGCATATTCAAGGTGAAGACATGTGTACATAAACTCTGCAACCCATGAGAGTCTCTGTCTTACCTGGCCATGAACAATGAATCATGGTAAGCTCGGCTAATCATCAACTTGTGCGTTAGGTTGAGCTCTTTTGATGAAGCTTCCATCGCGTGAATTATTGAATTCTCAGAAAGTGCTGGTGGATCTTGATTTACAATTTTGAATTCGGATAGATTTACCCCCCGCTTTCTGGCGATAGAAATTGCAGATTGATGGGTTTTCTCAATTACAATGTTTCTTCGCTCTTCATCAATGTCTCTTGTGTCTGCAGAATGAAAGAAAGCTATAAACAGATCTCTAGATACACAAAACGAGCAATAATCCGATGGACGAATGAGTCAATGACTGTCTTGGAACCAACACATGTTCTTTTGAAACATCAGTTAAGTTAACGACCACAAAGTACTGAGGTGAAAATTCTGAATTAAGTCACTGTCAATGTACTTGATAAAAATTATTAGTGAAATAGAATAATTATTGACACAAAGCATACCAATTTCCAGATGTGATTTGCTTGGAATGCTGTTGATGGCTCCAGGGTGGAGCTCCAGAATACCTTTTGCAAAAGGAGCCATTGAAGTGAGCCAAGGAGTAAATCTGAAGAGCCATATTCTTACACCTATGTAACAAGAATCAAAACTTACCAACTGTACCAACAGTATCAACAGATCCAGATTTTAATACATGTCTCTCCACAGCTAGTGCTAATTCTGCAGCTGCTAGTCCAGCATCATTTCTGGTGCCAGTGGTTCATTCAACAATTAATCTTCTTATTTAATTACAAGTATATCAAGAAAATGTAAATTTGCTCATTCAAGGGAGCTGCACAATATGTGTGATTTCGGCAAAAATGAAATGTAATGCAATGCACCATTTAAAACAAGTGACGGTCAAACATCTTGGTAGCGGCTAAAAATGACCATAGAAATATGTTGAAACTGACCATAGCGGCTAGAGAGGGGTGGGGAGAGAGAGAATTCATAGTTCAACGATAGATATCACACAGACGGGCAACAATCTGGAAATCTTGTTCCTCATATGGCCCATGCAGAAATATGTTTACCTATTTGGCATTAGGACAGCACCCGCATGACCTCCGTTTCCCTGGAACACCACCTTTATGCTTGCCGGAGCTGCAATGGCAGTTACTATGCCGATTCGTATACCTACATAAGAAAAAATAATAATGATTAAATACTCATTGTGATGGTGGGTAGAGTGCATGATGCTTAATGTCGGTAAAAGATGCGAGAAAAGGTCTACCTTCTTCCTCCAAAATAGGGCCCTGCTCGATATGCAATTCCACAAAAGCAGAGTAGCTGCCTTTTTTCAAGAACACACTAGGGATATCATTGTGATCTTTAGTGTAGCCAGCAGATTGTGATGCATCTAGGAAGGATATATTTTGACCATCAACTGTAGTCTTGAGAGCTTCAACAAGTGTCTCACTTCCTGCCATTAAGCGGCTGCATACGTTTTTGTTTATTCATTTTTATCAATTACATGGAAAAACTGGAATAAACAAAATACTACAAATTTAATAAAGAGAAATTCAATTCGAAAGGTAAGCTAAAATCTAAAGATGGTGCTCAATCATTTTTATTTTTATTTTTAAAAGTAACCAATAGCATTGGTACAGCTTTTTGCAAATGAGACTGTGAACAGATGCTGATCCTAACCTTCCCAGACAGCTTATTCCAAAGCGTGTAGGCTCTTCTGAGGTGAACATGATAACTTCTAGTGGTCGTCTAGGTTTAAACCCGGACCTGCCAAACAGTCAACAGGTATAGTGTGACCAAAAAGACCTGCAACTACATAAAACCTTCAAAACAAATATGGAATAAACAACACAATGTTTTAAATGGATATATTCCATTACGAAACTTCCTAGGCTAAAGTGATCTACTTTATTCTCATTTCATAAGAGAACATGTGCATGAAGCTTCAGTCCTTGTGACCTTCAACAGAGATTGCAAATGATTTTAAGTAATGTATAATGATTTGTCATCAGGTGTCGTAAAAATAATTTGGACCTACAAGATGACGCACTGAAGGTTTAAAACCCATACACCATAAGACAGTTGCTGTAAGCCACTGGGATAAGTTTTTGACCAATATTCTGGAGTTTGGACGAGGGGGTCTTCTTTAAAACATGACCAATGTATCAATTTATTGCTGGTCCATAAGAAGAGAGCATGTTGTAATTAAATTCCTACAAGGGTCCCAACTTATTCCACTTTTGACGTAAAGCAGACGGTAATATAAGTATCACCTCATTCTTCCATATGATAAGAGAGTTGATTATATCAGTCTCTTAAGTAATAGGAAAGACACTAAAGCACCCACAACAACTTCAAGAATTTCTGTAACAGACATGCTCATTTCAAATGTTGGAAGGGATACAATATTTCCCAGTGCACAAAGACTCCAGGCTTTCCCACATGACTTGAAATGTCAATCTATGTTTTTATCCATCTACTTATTAACTCCAAGATGTATATAAAGATCAATAAACAATGTTACAAACCTCATAAGTACATTGATGGCTTCTATTGCCCCCAAAACACCCACGACTCCATCATACTTTCCGGAGTATGGAATGGCATCAATGTGAGAACCTGTTGCAACGGCAGAAAGCTCAGGATTAGAGCCTTCCCTGCAAAAGCAAGACAAATAGCATTGTCAACCCAACTGAATTAAAAGCATCATACAGCGAACAATGTAAACGGCTATATTAGGCAGAGATGGTGATTTAAGCTAAATATAAGTAATGACTAATGAGGCTTTCTCAGATAATATATTCTTTAATTTAGGAGTAAATAGAGAAAAAACTCAATTACTTTGCAAGAAACTAAAAGCTAACAATAAAAGAAAAATTTACAGAAAAAAAAAATTGATAAACTGCATGCCTAATAGGTAATGAAACTTTAGTAATAATATTAAGCAGGTCAGAGATACTTGTATCATTTTAAACAAGGTAAGTGTGCTAAAGAAGATTTCTATTGAGACTTCATATCCATGAGCATGTCTAATCCCCATATGGGCATGCATGCTGTGATAGGATAATCATGAGAAGCATACAATACATACACAGGCAGCAGTAGACATATAGAAATTGCAATGCATTTAGCCACATGCTAACCCTCCAAGCTGCTGTAAAGACAGAAAATGATACAATTCCATAAAGTACAGAGCTATTGCTAGAAAAAAACAAAAAAAAAGTACTCACAGCACTTCAACTCTACCCATGTTAAACTTTTGGATACTTTACATGTCATGGAAAGTAGATATTAATGATTCCATTCATAAAGATTCACAATTTATTGACTAATACTCCCCCAACAAGGGTGTCTAGGACATCCTGTGGAAACCAAATATAAGCAATCTATTATGTTATCGGTTTAAGGTTAAGTGCTACAAAGAGTGCAAAGGAGCAATTGTATCACCTACAAAGAGTGGCAGTCAGAAAAAAAATTGGACTAGGACTAATATGGACAATGACATAGCATGAGATTGCAAATCTATAACAGAGACTTGATTGCCCAACAAAGTCAAAGAGCTGGACATAGTAAACTCACCATCGACCAAATATATTACCAACAGCATCCTCCCGAACAGACAAACCAGAGAGTCCCATCAAGTTTTTGTTAAATCTATCCAAAAATAAAACAATATCAGCGACATCATGAAGTTAGATTACATCACAAAATCTCATTTGTCTTCGTAGTTTGATTTTATCATGTAAATGCAAAGTTTCAGGTAAAATTTTCACATTTTACTTTAGACTCTAACATATAAGCCAGCCTATAAAGATACACTATGCAATTCAAATATCCAATACTTCTTATCAATCAATCGTTACGACACTAATGTTACATTCTGTAACTTGAACACACTCAGTAACCGAAAGTCTGAATATATAACTCAAATTTGTATTATCGAAAAATCAATGCAGCATCCACTCAAACACAACCAACATACCTTTTCACGGAAACAGAGTCAATTCATTCACTAAAATTAAAAAACAGTATACCAAACAATAGAAAGATCACACACATGGTTGGACTCATATCTTAACTGAATCGAAATTTGAGAGTAACATACATACCTACGTGCCAATACATCTTTCTCAGTAAACAAGACTCTGGTCACTGATGGAGCAGGTGTATCCGAAAAAGTAGCAAGCTCATCAATCTGAAGATCAAAACTTTCAGAGAGTTCAGTCGATATATGAATCAATAAACAGTCTTAAATAATACCCAATAAGCCAAAGTTTGCAAATTTGAATACTGCACCTGTTTCTGTAAACCTTGAGCATCAACTGATAGTGAAGAAAGGTGAGAGTGTGACTCGTGAATTGGGTAGCCTGAGAAGTCCTCCATTGTTTTGATTGTTGGGTCTTCATTGTTATGGGCTTGGATGGCAGTGAAGGAACAGAGGAAGAAGAAGAGCACGGTGAGAGCAGAGAGAGAGAATCTAGGAGGCATTGCTTTCTGAGTTTCTGGGTTTGCTAGTAAGCGAAAGTACCACGTTTGAGTTCCTACTTCTTAGATGGGATTGTAAAGGTAATCTGACACTGATTTTGTTTGCTCTGTGGTGGTACTTTTGTGTTGTTTAGTATTTTTGTGGATGGTGACAAGCAACAACTGTCGTGTTTGTGGAATGATATAACATGCTCTATGATTTGAAAAATATGCAATAATTGTAATTTCGATATAGAAGAGCTAGAACTCCTAGAAGGACAGGAGTGAATCGATCTAATTTTGTATTCTGAAGTTAATTTTTCAGCTCACATGGTAATACTTTTACGGATCATGTTTTAGGTATATATGAGGATGGTTAGCTTCTTGAAATGAAACGATCCAATTAGTTCTAAAGTGATTATAACTTATAAGTGGTGTACTACTACCCAAGGTTAGTATATATTCAAGTCCCCATGCGAGGCCCTTACCCTTGCCCTGCAATGCCTTGCAACTCTGAACCCTGCAAACTCGAACAACCGCCTACATTTTATTTTCCAAACTTAGTTATTTTGCATTGTCCAATGATCTTCTTATCCTTTTACTACAAAGTGCCCAAGGATCTTACCAAAACAAATAAAGGAACTATTGTTTACTATCCACTTTCACAATTGCTGTTGTTTTTTTATTTTTTATTTTTATAATTTTTATTCAAGCTGAATTACACAGACATTAGAGTCACAAATAGTTCTTGAGCTAACAGATCAGCGCTGCTGCATTCAATGTACTAAAAGAGCTTATTTAGTCTTCACAACAAAGGGTGGCAAGATGCATCATTTCGGAGGATCATAGTACTGCTTCATGGTGTATATGGTCTGCAGTATGGTGGGAATTACCTGCACAAGGACAACGCCTACAAACACGTAAACTAGTTTAGGAAAGTACAGATTGCACTTCCTTTCCAATCGGTACCGCCTCAGTTTGTAACGATCATCCTCTCGCTTGCAGAGATCAGCATAGTAGAACTAATTGTGCGGGATGTCCTTGTAAAGGTTGCTGAAGAACTTACAACCATCTTCATCACTCAGCCAATGACCTATTACTTTTTCCTTGCAAAGTAATTCCATATCTTCCTTGGAAGAAATAAGGTTATCCATCAAGATGGCGTAGGATGTAATTTCGGTCGAATAGCCATGGTAGCATTGCTCGATTGCACACAACATGTTATCTGAAAAGTGAAAACACAAACAGCTACAGACAACATGTGGGAATCACCTCAAAGACACATTTTGTAGAGGCATTGGTTTCTTACACTAGTAGTCACACTTTATTCTGCAAGTGGCTTTTTGGAAATTTCGACACCACCAAATATTGGATTTTATTACAGGGGACCTTTACTTCATTCTAGAGTCCTCCAACAATTCAGCCTACAGTTTCTACTCAGTTAAATGGTCGAGTGTATAAATGTAGAAGATTCTTCAAGGTTCTTTAAAGAGATCCCCAGTAGACATGTAGAGACACACGGATCTAGTACTAATTCCTACAAGGAGTTTGTCAAGAAGTGGTGTTTTTGTTTCAAACAATAGTAAGCGATTAGCAAGTAATATGAATAAAAAAATGAGGTCAGTACCTGTAGATGTAGAATAAAGTATGGATCATTAGCTTCGATGATCTTGATTCTTGGTACAGAGCAAATTCAAGATTTCTTGTAAGCTGAACATTAAACAGAAACAGATTTTATCAAGGCTCACCACCAGAAGAAATAGCAACGTGGGAAACTGAAAGTTTGCTAAAAAATATTGAGTCTTGACTACCCGAAATTACAATCTTGGAAAATTCAGAATTATGCTTTACCCGGAAAGAAAAACATCAAGAATAATGAACGACGAGTCTGGTGAAAGCATTCACTTAGCAAATTAAGAGAGAGAGAAGGGTTTTTGAATTCTTGTGCTGCACTTCATGGGGGGATGTCATAGTCATATCATTGTCGATAATGAGAATTTCATTAAGCCACAAAGGCAAAGAAAACAAAAGCAAATACAATGAAGTGAAAACCAGTCGAAATCTAAGGGACCAGCAACAACAAAACATGAGAAAAAGACCTCAGAACAAATAGCTAAAGCTTGGGAATCAAGAGAGCATCACAACCTCGGATGAGCTTGACGTCGAATTCAATTCCACAAAACCCTAGCTACCAAACAAGGACTGGAACCTCCAACTCGGATTAAACTCCATATTGTTAATGGCTGAGATAACTTGGACAGAATCACTTTCATCCATAATGTGCTTATATTATGGTTCTGAAACTCGGCCAATTTTGGAACATCAAATGATCATTCCTTTGCCACAACAGAAAAACCAAGTATCAAGATTTCCAATGCAAGAACATACTTAGAACCCTAACGTCACTCATACTTAGAGCCCTGCCCGACCCATAACCCGACACCAAAGCCCAGGCCCAGGCCCAGAACCGAACCCACACCCACTTCATTAATAATTTGTGCTTCTGGGTTTTTTCCTTCTCAATTCTTCTCTGAGCCAATAAACCCTCTTCTTCACTACCCTCAATTTCCCCAATCAGCAATTCCTTTCGATCCAAACAGACCCCAGTTCCAAATCCGCAGGGTCCTTTAACTTTCTGGGTTTCTCTTTCTTCTCCGAATAGCTCAAATCTGTGCTTAAAATTCGAGTCTTTGCAACAATTTGCGTCTTCAAACTTGAACTCGGTAATTTCTGCTGACATTGACTAGCTTCTTTTTTGTCTTAGGTTCGATTTGATCCTCATGTGCACTTCTTAGTTTAATCAATGAACATTTATTCATGTCAAATTTGATAGAAAATGGCCTATTTTTATGAAGATTTGTTGCCTCTAAAACTAAATTTACCGCCTTTTATTACTCAGTCTAGTGCTTTGGGTATCTGACACTCTATTGGTTTCATTGTGCTGTGATTCCTTATGTATCGAGTTTCTTCGCTGTTAGGTTTATATACAATTGGGTTCTGATACGATATTTCTTAGTATTTACGTTACTAGGATCAAATGGAGTATGCTTTTGGCCCCTGTTTAAATAAGATAGTTAGTTGATTGAGATTTTAACTTTATTATGTCATTTTGGTATATTCCAGTAGGCGTGTTAGTTTTACATCAAAAAAGTTGTTCTGTTAGATTTTGGTGTGAAATGACCCCAGACACAAGTCGCGTATCTTATTTGGTGGTTGATCAAGTTGCATGTCTCTTTAGGCATGGAATACAGTCTTGTTCATAATTTGCTTCTTATGACCTTAGGTTACTCTGTACAGGAAAGCGCTTGTGGCGTTTGTCTGCTTTATATGAAGTGTAATGTAGGATTGGAAACTCGATCAAACTCTTGGTTTAGGTTTTATCCCCAAGTTCAATATCCAGAATGAGATTATTGATTCTCCTTATTGAGCTGTAACATATTGAAATATTGGTTTAGCAAATACTGATGCTTTTGGGGGTTGTCTGCAGGTCCTTTGATTGTAGTCCTTTGTATATAATCATGCTTGCTGGAGTGAAGTTCATACCTCGAGACCAGATTGATAAAGTAAAACACTATTTTTCTTTTGTTTTATTTCTTTAATCTTGATTATTTAGATAGTAGATTAATTATTTCCATTACTGTTAACAGGATGAGAATTTGAATGCTTCTGCCAAACAGAAACAGAAGAAGGGCTCCAGTAATAAGGGGGGTAGGCGTAGGAGGGAAAGGAGTTCTGGATATAGTAGTTCGGATGGCGAAGAGCTTGAGAGAATAAAGAAAGGTTCTAAAAAGAAGTGGTATTCATCGGATGAATACTCATCATCATATTCTTCGGGGGATGAAAGTGAGGGAAGTTCTGATCGGGACAGAAAGAAGCGTAAGAAAAAGAGGAGATCGAGTAGCAGTAGAAAAGATTATAGTTCAGAAGATCTTTCATCTGCTTCTGATAGTTATTCTGATAGGAAAGACAAGCACAAGAAGAGAAGCCGAAAAGATGGAAAGAAAAAGCATAGAGATAGAAGTCAAGGAGGAATGAAGGATGGAGAATATTCTGGTAAGTAATTTTCTCCCTTATTTCCAGATTTTAGTAAATCTAATGATAGGCTATTTGATCATGTTCTTGAGTTTTTCCTCTATGTAGATGGTGATAAAGGAACTAGTACGGTGAAAGCTGGGGAAATTTTGAGGAAGAATATTGGGTTGGAGTGGATGCTTAGACCTGAAGGAAAAGAGAGAACACCTACTATTACTGTTGAGGACCAGCCAAAAGAAATTCCAGTTGAAGAGGTATGCATATGCTTCGTTAGGCGAGCTTTTGATCTGTGTAGTTCTAGTAGATTAGAGTTATGACTTGGCTTTTTGTTGATTTAATTAAATAGCGACTACATCCTTGTTTGTTTTGGTTGGTCTTAATATAAATGTAGAAGTAGAGTTAATGTACTTAAGAACAATATACTTGTAACCTTATCATAAATTCTCTGGCTCTAGGATTATGGGTTGTGTCTTGGTCAGATAAATCTGGAATAATTAAGAATGAGGGGGAGTTCAGTAATGCATTTCTCCTTAACTATGTTATCCTATTATACTGAAGGCTTCTGTTGAAGTGTTTCAAAAGTTACTATTTGGTCCAACCAAATATGCAATTGGTTAGTGTCGCTGTCACCTTTCAAGTTCAAGGATATCAGGGTCATACAGTATTGAAAAACAAAAATTGTTTTAGCTACCCAATTATGTTCCAACTGAATGTTATCATTAGTGTAGCTATCACCTTTCAAGCTGAATGTTTTCCGGGTCATACAGTACTGAATAACTAATTTCTCAGCTACCCAATTTTGTTTTTGAGTTCTTCTATTTGTGTACGTTTTACTCTGTGGTAGTTGTATGCATAGCTAGACTCTGCTATTGGCAATGTACAGCCTTTATCCCTTCCAGCTTGTGCTTAAATGGTGGGGAACTTGTAGATTTTTGTCAGCTATTTTGGTGAAATGTTAATATTACCAATAAAAACTTTCTATGATTATTTTTGTGCTCTTTCATCTATGTAAGATTGTGCTATTGCTGACCTGATTAATTTCTGTTTTTTAGACAAAGAAGGTTAATCCTAGAGAATTAAATCCATATTATAAGGATGATGGAAGTGGTTATCCAGAAGATAATGATGAACCTAAAGCTGGTGGGAACCGACTTTTATCTGTTGTTGGGGACGGAGGTGCAAGTTGGAGACAAAAAGCTATGAAGCGGGCACAAGAACAAGCAGCCCGAGAAGGACAAGGGCTCCACGAGGTTTTCTATCTTTGCCTTCTAAGTTTAAGCAAGTATCAGATTCCACATCTTCTGTCGATTCATTTTAAATTGGTTTTACAGGTTATTGGGGAGCGTCATGGTTCTCTCGGTGAACTAGTGGCCTCAGTGCGATCAAATAAACCAGCCCATTCTCGTGCTCATTTACATGCAATACAAAGTAGAAGAAAAGGGCTGAGTGGAGAACAGCAGCCAGGTTCCAACAATGACATTGATAGAAAGGTATATGGGAATAACCTAGAGCTTTAATTTTTGGAAAGTTTTATAACGGTAAAATGTGAAGTATAGTTTATAAATGGTATATGGGAATAACCTAGAGCTTTTATTTTTTTAGAAGATTATAACAGTAAAATGTGAAGTTAATGTTAGGTATCTGATATGTTAGGTAATTTAATGTTGCAATCTTTCTTACAAGCTACATGTTTGTGATTACCAGGACACTAGCCGACCCTACCTAAAGGATGTTTCTATCCGACATCCTGAAATGAAGGAGCCAAATGTTCAAGGTTCTTTATCCTGGAAAAAACAAAAAGATCAAAAGCGTCGAGATGACTCTACCAAGGACTCTACTCTTCTAGCGGATGCAGTGTCTAGCATAAACAGGTTTTCCAACGACGGAAGCTTCCTGAGTGAACTTATTCGTAAGCAGACTAATGAGTCTAGCAATCCTGTTAACAAAAATGTACTAGACCCGAGAAAACCCAGCAAAGCCAATGCAGCTGCCTCAAAGGGTGACCTGAGTGCAAATCAGTTGGCAGCTAAGGCTTATCAGCTTAAAATGAAAGGGAAGCATGAGGAAGCCAAGGAACTTCTGGTAAGACATATGCAATGCGCTCTCTCTCTCTCTCTCTCTCTCTCTCTCTCTCTCTCTCTCTCTCTCTCTCTGTACCATGCAGCTTGATATGCTTTAAACTAGTGTTTGAGTTGATTGAGAAACCGTAATGTGTTATCATCATTTGATGTGAAATTCCTATTTTCTTTAGCAACTTGGAAATAAAAATTATATTCAATTATTGTGGAGTGAAAATGCTCTTCTTTATTAAGTTATATTGTCTTATCTTTGTACAGGGACTGTACCTTCCTTTGTTCTTCATAATGTTAATGAACCAAACACTTGCTTGATTTGCACCCTGCTGTTTTTATGTGTATCTGTTTAGTCGAAAAGAAATCCTTATGCTCACCTATTGGAATATTAATTATTTTTTTATGGCCATTACACTATGTTGGATTTTAAAAGACACTCATTCAAGTACATTTTGATTTTCTCTGTTTCTTCCAGTAATTAATTAACCATTTTTACTTTGTTGGGATTTATAGCAAGAAGTAGAAAATCTAAAGGCAAAGCAGGGTGGTGGCGATAATCCAATGAGACCACAAAGTGACAGAGGTACAAACAGGTAATACTGGTTCTCCTGCTTTATTTTTCATTTATTTTGTTTGTATAAAAATGCAATTTGGGAGGATTCCCTAGTTTATAAAAAGAATTCATATAGTGAAAAGCAGTACTTCTGAAAACATGGGGTTGCATGCTTCGAGTGATGGACTGTTATAGGTTGTCTTTGCAGTCCCTATATAGGATTGTTCAAACATTGTTCTAATTCCTGTCACGTTTACCCCTTTGCTAATAAGCCACAAATCCCCAAAGATTCATTGGAGCTTTAAAAAAGAACAGTATTTCAATGTAATATTCCTAGAGCAGACTCAGTCAACTCTTTTGGATTTTGTGTGCAGTTTGTGAAAATGACTGTTTATTTCTTCTCTGATTGCCTATGCACTTAACAACTCTAATGTGATTTTTCTTCTCTGTATTTTCATTTATGAATTATTGGTTGGTATGTTTGTGCTAATAAAAGATCCTTTTATCTAGATATGCTATGCAGGATATGCCTCTTTGTCAAAAGAAAAAGGATGATGATGCTGACATGCATCTAGCCCAGAAGATAATGCAGAACAAAAAATATAGTATATCTGGTCAGGCAGATGATGAATATGACTTTGATGATGGTCCAAGCAGAAAGTCTAAAAAGAAGCAGGGAAGTGATGATCGCAAGGTCACCCATAATAATACATTTGCAAATCGTTTCTCCATTCAGCAAGAACGCTGCCTTTTCTGTTTTGAAAATCCGAAGAGACCAGCGCATCTGGTTGTGGCAATTGGAGATTATTCATATTTGATGTTGCCACAACAGAAGCCTATAGTGGATGGGCATTGCTACATTCTGCCAATGCAGGTAGGCTTGATCTAGTTGCTTTTCTTGCTTTCTTTTGTTTTTATATCCCTTCGACGGGTAGCTGGAGCCATTTTTTTTTTCAATGCTCCGTAAGGATTATGATTTACCAAATTTGAGGGCATTATAACTTTATAAGGATAGCATCTTCAATCCAAATGAACCAAATCAGTGATCATAAATATGTGAGCTGTATAACTTCTGTAAAGAGGGTTAATTTGTACTAAATTTGACTTGTTCCAATCTAATGTGAATCATCAAAGTTGATCTCATTACTAGGGTTGTTAGTTTAGTCTATTCTTTTGCTATACATGTTTAGTTCTAATCTATTCAATTCTCAACAGCATGTGCCAGCCACTAGAACTCTTGATGATCATGTGTGGGAAGAAATACGGAATTTCAAGAAATGCCTTATTATGATGTTTGCAAAGCAAGAGAAGGATGTTGTGTTCCTTGAAACAGTGATGGGGTTGGCTCAACAGCGGCGCCACTGTATAGTTGAGTGCATTCCTTTGCCCCAGGATATAGCTAAAGATGCTCCCTTATATTTTAAAAAGGTAAAGGGTTATTATTTCCTCTAAGAGGCATTAAGTTTCAACTGTCTGTTAGGGGCATCTCCAACAATCACTTTAAAACCCATACCCAAACCCAAAACCTAAAAAAATCCATCTCCAACAATGAGAACCCATACCCAAATTTGGGTTCCTTCCCCAAACCCAACCCATTTCTAGAACCTTTTCAAGGAGGAAACCCATTTGGTGGGACCAGATTGGTCCAAGGACAAAAAAAACCATATTAAAATAAATTATATAATTAATTAAGTAACACATATTAAAATATATTATATAATTAATATCTATAGTTTATATAATTCATTTGTTATTAAATAATTATATAAAATGATTAAAATTTGGGTATGGGTATGGGTTTTGACAAAATGGTTGGAGATGAAATATGAGTTTGAATAGTAATGGGTTTGGGTGAGTCAAAAAATGAGTTTGAGTATGAGTTTTGAGTAGGGTTGTTGGAGATGCTTATGAAGAGGCTTTGTTCATTCTTTATATGGAAATTCATCATAGCATCATTCCTTGGTTGTGTGGAACACTAGATTCACATGCTTTATATTCTATAATTTATGCATGTTTGAGTAACTCATACCCCTGTATGTGTTAAATTTTCTTAGGTTCTCAGGACATGTCATTCAAATGTTAATCTGTTTCTGTATTATAGTTTCTGATTTTAATTTCTGTGTATTTGAATATTAAAATCTGTCAGGCAATTGATGAAGCTGAAGATGAGTGGAGCCAGCACAATGCCAAAAAACTTATCGATACAAGTGTAAAGGGATTGCGAGGTTCAGTTCCAGCAAACTTCCCATATTTCCATGTGGAGTTTGGTTTAAAGGAGGGGTTCGTCCACGTAATTGATGATGAAACACAGTTTAATAGCAGCCTTGGCCTGAATGTTATAAGAGGCATGCTAGAGTTGCCTGCGGAAGACATGCACCGCCGTGGAAGATATGAGCCAGTGGAAGCGCAAAAGCAAGCCGTTAAGAGGTTTGATCAAGATTGGGCGCCGTTTGACTGGACAAAACAGCTACATCAATCCTAATGCTCCTCGTCATTGTTGATATGGTTTGTTACTTAGATTTCTTCACCTGGGTTAAGCTGCTTGCATCTCCGTAAAAGGTAGACACAGGTGTACTGACTTGTAGCCTTGGAAAGAGATAGTTTACTGGAACTGCAGGGACATCCCACAAGGAACAATCAATGTACTGAATTGCACTTGTACCCATTGAAAGATGGATCACATGATTAATTTTGTAGAAGAATACTGTTGATGTAACAAAAGGGGGAGTGGAATTCATTCTTTGGTCGAAAACTTTTGACCTTGATATTAAGGGAACTGCCCAGTTCCTGGCTTGCTACGAGTCGATAATGAAGTTGCATGTCAAAGATGAAAAGCGGGCCTTACGATGATGAAGCCCATATCTAAAGAATGATACATACATGCAACAGTTCATAAACTTTTTTTTGTGGTTGAATTAATGATCTATTATCTTATGAGTTCTGAGTGACGTAACTTGTGAGTGACTACTGAGAGTGAATTGTGAGCGATTACCAATTAACTTATGAGTGATGACTGAGTTTGAGTTGTGAGCGATTACCAATTAACTTATGAGTGATGACTGAGTTTGAGTTGTGAGCGATCATTCAGTAATTTAGGTTAAAAGTGAGTAATCATCAAATAATTTTGACCCTATCTGAAGGTGTAAGTGAAGAATTAAATAGTAAACGTCACTTTTAATGGGTTATTCTCTTGCATATTCATACCCTTCCTGAACAAAAACACATTTTATTAGGTATTCTTTCCCTGTGTTGACTCTGGTTATTTGAGTTCGAGTAGGATTTTTACATTGGCGCCGTTTTAGTAGGGTTTAAGTTTCACTAGGGTTGTTCTACCTCTATGGCTCGGAAAGTACGCAGACGCCTCCTATAAAAACCTACATCACCCAAAGGAAAACTGGAAGGCAATCGCCTATACCCGTCTTTACCAGCCAAATTAGGGTTCATTTTATTTCTTTATACAAAGAGATGACTGCTGCAGTCAGTCTTTGTATAAAGTGATGCATGCCCTGATCCCTCTCAAGTCTTTTGGGCGCTTAATTTTTACGACCTGCTTGGATCAGATCTCATTTCATTGTTGGAGTTACATCGGGGTTGAATTCATAAAAGCCTTTTTTATTTTTCGATTACAATGAAAGCCTTGTTTTGGATATATTTGAATGAGACGTACAATAATAATTGTTTGCAGTTTTGCAGTGAACATGAGGGTTTTCTTTACGAGTTCGATCTGCTGTACGTATGGATCTTATACATGTCTTTGCCCTGGTTAGGTTCAGGCAATCCGGTTACCGTGGTTACGGTTTCCAGTCTAGTTTTTGTTTCATTTTGATGTTATTGATCTCCTAATCCTTGAACATATTTGAATGCTTTTTCCATAGAGCTACCCTGCTAATTGATTGCACTACAGAAGAAGCATTGCAATATGTTTCAGATGATCTAACGACGTTGCATTTGGTTTTTGTTTTCCGGATCATAACTAAGCGCATTCAGAGCTTTCTCAATTTCAATGTTGATCAGAATTTGCAATTTCCTGATAATGTTTTGTAAAGAAAAATTGTATAATTAAGTAGTTTAGATGTCCCTCTGTGATGAAGGGGTGAGAAAAAATGTTATCCCTTCATCTATTACAACACTTCCAATCAAAAAAGAAAAAAACCTAATTGCATTGGAAACATTATGGTCGCAAGTCGCAACAACATGGAAGATATTACCCAGCTGTGTATCCACCTAATCCCGCAGTAGGGTGATATCCACCGACCCCAGTACGTACGGTGCCCCTCCACCAGCTGCATATATGTCCTCCTGCATAATCTTCAATATATCCACCACCGGCCTCCACAGGGCTCATCGTTTTGCCCTCCACCTCAAGGTCCATATGGAATATATCCTCCACCACCAGTCCACCATATTGAGATAGAGCTCTTGGATACCCAAGTGAAGAAGCAACGTACTGTGAAGGTGTAGTGATAGCTGGCTAGTCATGTATAGCTTCTCATAGCTAGGAAAGGTGTTGTTTAGGGCATGGAGTTGCAAATACTGTATGTGCGCACTTCCTTTTGTCCTAAGGTTGATAGTTCATCTATATGAAAGGTTTAATATGGATGAATCTGTTTTAGTTCCCTTTGCCTTTTTACTTCTAATGTGACCTGAGTCTGCTGGTTCGTACCAGAGCGAAGTCGAGGCTTCTAGGCTGCTTATGTTATAAGTGTTTTATGATAGAGTTTGAACTTTGAACAAGATTGTACCTAAACTCTTCTATCAATATGTTGATTTATCAAAAGAAAACCAACAAATGCAGGCTAAATTAATGTGGATGTGGTTATCCGATCCATGCATGTATTTAAATGTATCCTTGATATGTAATATTTACTAGTTAGTATACTCATGATGTAGATCAAGGAATCAGCAATGCAAGTAATTTTGATTTTTGAGTGACCACCAAATCATTGTAAGAGTGGTGACCAAAAGAGACATTTCTTCTCAAGGATCTTTGGCCAGAGCAAAGAAGATTGGCCGAAGAATGTGTTCCATTTGCTCACTAGAAGAATATATTTTGAGGCCAATTTGGTTAATTCGTGTATATTTTGAAGTTGAAAATCAAACAATCTGCTCACTAGAACTTTTAATACGACTAAAAATACCAAATCAGACATGCATGTCTAGCTTTTCTATTGTGCTATCCACAGGCCCCAACTTCATGTCTCTTCATGTGAAGTCATATATAGAGATAGACATCATCGATGCCGCACCGTTTGTACATATCTATCAGCCTACGCAATTCGCCCAAAAGTCAGTAACGACCAACCATGCTATTAAAGACGATGCTATACTACCGTCCTACTATAAATTCAGCTTTCTTCTTTAGCTACAGAACATCAAAAGTTTGCAAACAACACGATAAGGAGATCGTGAACACTGAAGGTTAACGTGTAGGAGATGTCGTGTCTAGGTAAGAATTCATGGCCGGAGCTTGTCGGAGCCAAGGGAAGGGAGGCAGAGCGAAAAGTTGAGAGCGAGAATGATTTAGTGGAGGCGTTCATTGTGAAAGAAGGATCACTTGTCACTCAAGATTTTCGTTGTGATAGGGTTCGTATTTGGGTCGATAAACATGGCACCGTCACCAGGGTTCCTATAATTGGCTGAGTTTAGGCTCTATAAGGTTATCAAGTTTGCTTCAGCTAAATAAGGAGATGTTTGATCTCCACGCATTGTACTAATAGAATAAGAATTTTTGTTCTTCTTGAATTCTAGTTCCATTCAATCATGAAAAGGATGCATATGTTACCTGTGGTGGAAAGTTGAGCTCGGTATTATTTCCTAGCTTGTTACTTGTGAAGTTGTGATGAATGATAAAAATGTACAGTAGTCGTCGCTATCTCTTATGCTTTCTCTCCTCCCGGCCTCTTCCATCTTTTCTCTGTATTTTCCTTTGCCTTGGTTAAAAAGCTATCAAAGTATACGTATATATATGTAGTACACTCAGATTGGTTTACCAGCGTTATTCCTATGGTGGCCGAAATTATGGTGTTTTCACTTTGACACCTTGAAACTACATTCTTTATCTTGCATATATATGCACGCTTATGCCAAGGAATGCCAATGTCAAAAGTGACTTATCCCCTGCGCCCCAGATGCGGTTGTCACATCATGATCATATATAGATAGAGTCTTGGCGGTAAGGTTTGTACTTTGTAAAGATACAATGTGTGGGAACAAAATCAGTACACCTTTCAGCCTACGCAATACATCCAAAATTGAACCAAACAGATCGAAGCTATTAAAGATATGTGATACCCCCTTCTCAAAAAAAAAAAATAATAATAATAAAAGAAAAGATTTGTGATGCACTTACTATAAATTCAACGTTCTTCCCTAGCTGGGCGGCCAATGTATACAAGAATTCTACATACAGCTCGCTAAAGAGATCGAGTACATAGAAGGATAACGTAAGAAATGCGGTGTGCAGGTAAACATTTCTTACCTGAGCTTCTCGGAGCAAAGGACAGAGATCGAGGCGGCAGAGGCAAAAATTGAGAGGGGGAATGATTTAGGACGAGATTTGGTGCCAAATATTAATTATCTTATTTGCACTCTAAAATATTAATGATGTAGGTGTTTGGGCCACAATTGGAATTTATTTCAATTGTGCTTCCGCCCCAAGGCCCAGTAGGGGTTTTGATTAGAGTCAAACCCTTTGAGATCGTGCTTTCCCGCTTCAACCAAAGAAGTTGAGTTGGAAGGAGAACGTGGTTGCTTCCTAATCCGATTGGGGTTGTTTCGTAACAATCCATCAGTGAAGATATTTGTTGAGATTGAGAAGCAATATAGCAATGATTTCACTACCTACGCTAGGCTATCAATCGCTAACAACTACAAGCCACGCTGCACCATGCTTTAGGGAGGATGTTAGAGGAACCGGCCATACTGCGCAATGATGAGTGTTGAACAGTAACGGCAGCATAACAAGCAAGGTCATGACGTGTTGCTCCAAACTTCGAAGCTTCAATACCAACTATACCTCTGATAGTATCTTTGCTGATTTGATGGGAAGCAGGGTAGGGGAGGACATTCCTAATGAATCTCAAGGATCCGCCGGGCTGGAGTTGACAGCCCTAGGGGTCCTTGAGTCGTATAAATATGAATCTGCCGGCATCTAGGAAGAGGTTCTCAACCAAATACAAACAACCACAAGTTCTAGCGCAACGCTAACTTGCCAAAGCCTCTCCGGAGCAACTCACGCAACCCGCCTCCGCCCCACGATCGATCTAATCTCGTGCTTGTGCCGAGCGCTTTGCTGGGTCTACTCACGCAACTCGCCTCCGCCCTATGACGGATTCAACCTCGTACTTGCGCCGAGCATTTGCTGAGCCTCACGCAACCCTCCTCCGCCCTCTTACGATCGATCTAATCTCGTACTTGCGCCGAGCATTTGCTGAGCCTCACGCAACCCTCCTCCGCCCTCCTACGATTGATCCGCTCTCGTACTTGTGCCGAGCGTTTGCTGAGTCTATCGAGTCAGTCCGCTACCCCCGGTAGCAATCGAGTCTGTCAGTCCGCTACCCCTGGTGGCAATCGAGTCGTCACTCCGGTGACACACCCGTGGTCTTGGAACAGCTCTGCTTTGCTTCTCCGGATCAAAGTAAGATCCTCAATCCTCGAGGGGTTGGGAAGAAAATCCTGGTAGAGAGTTCTATTCAGGTCTTGTTCGAGCCCTGTACGCCGGCTTAGTCAGCGCCCGCGTAACAGTCGCTTGACCAGGAAGTCAGAGTCGAATTGGGAGCAGACGAAACGACTCGCCGAGGGGGTCGCACGCAGTCGAGTGGCACCGCTCCAAGGGTGCTGGCACGCCTAAGCACAACACAGAAACACAGCAACCACAAACCAGTGCTGACTGTTCGCCGGGTGCTGAACCCGCCACGAACAGTAGGCCTTATATTATATCGGCCTGATGATGTTCGGAGCTCCGAATCGGGAAGCACTAGTATGTGTCATGTCAATTGCCTTTGACTATGTCACTGCAATGGAAAAGACATGCAGTCAGAGTTTTTTAAACTGTAAATTGCTATATTCCTCCTTTTCATTGTCCTAGAAGTACTAAGCATATGCCTGGCGCATCACCTTGAAGCAAAATTTAGGCAACGCAGACTAGAACTCTTAGCTGATACCCAAAAATTATGTATATCACCCTTTTTAATCATTGGCCAAAAAAATTGTTTAATTATAAATATAGAAGTTGTAATTTATATATGACAACTTAAACTAGCTGTGGCATGTAAAGTGCCCGGTTTACTTAAAACTGATAGTTCCATACGCCGATTTGTATGGACTATGGCCCCTATGAGACTACCTTGATTTGCACCAATATTCTCCTACAGTCCTACACAGTTGGATCAACTGATAATCAGCAATAACGACAATGTAACTGAACATCATTATTCCTTACCATCATGTGCGCAATCTCTGCAACTGAATCACCATAGCCAAAAGGCAACGTTGCCTTCTATGTGGTTACCCCTCCAGGCTCCACTGCTACAAAAAAAATTAGGTAAATGTCACAAAAGAAATGCGACATTTGCTTATGTAACCATTGTAAAAGAAGTCGCAAAATAATAACAAATGTGGTTTTTTGTATTATTATATAATAAAAATCCCACATTTTGTTAATGTTTTGTGGCTACTTTTGCAATGACTACATGGGCAAAACCCACATTTTTTTTGTAGCCATTGCCCAATTTTTTTGTGGTGCAGGCTCCAGCTGCGATATCAGAAATCAAAGAAAATCCTAAAGACAACCATATATGTCTTAACAACATAAAATTTGGGGGAAAAGATGATCATACAGTAAGTTGGACTCTCACTTTTCTGAGTTTCGACGAAGAGACTGATGAAAAATTTACATAGAAAACGCTCAGAAACGTATCGGAAACGTATATGATACGCGGTGTAAACCTGACATATTACCTTAAAAAAACAGGAAGGGAAAAAAGGAAAACGACCATTTTCACATTTTGCCTACCACTATTCTTCATTTTGCTTCTTTGTTTCTGCGTGGTTATGAGTTATGACAAAGTTTGGCAATCTTTGAAAGTAAACATCCCCCACGCACACGTCTTGTTAATTATAAGATACAAATAGTCAATAATCACCAACCACAACTTGTTCGATAATCCACTATAAGTATGAATCTCTCCTTCCCTCCATCTCCAAGGCTCTAACGCACGGTAGCATATTACAAGGGAGATATTCATCATCAGAGAGTAGAAGTCTAGATTAAAAAAAAGCAAAGATGGCTGATCAGTGCGAAGGTAATAATGTTCACGCATGATCTGCTTCCATGGTTTCTGCATTTATTAAGTAATTGATGGCAGTACTAATCTTTTTGAGTCCATCATATATGCAGGTAAGGATACATGGCCTGAACTGTTGGGAGCACAGGGGACGGATGCAAAGGCAACAATTGAGAGCGAAAACCATTTGGTCAAGGCAGAGATCGTGCTAGAAGGAACAATTGTGCCTGCTGATTTAGTGAGACAGTGTGATAGGGTTCGTGTTTGGGTAGATACATATGGCATGGTTACCAGGGTTCCTACCATCGGTTAATTGCTCCATCGTCAACATGTGAAGAAAATCATATTAAATATTCCTGAAATAATTTGTATTTCCATTTAATATTAATTGTTGTAACTAGTACGTTATCATGAACATTATTGTAGTAAACAGTACGTATATGTTTTCCTTTCAGTGTATTCTCAGTTAAGTTATATAAATAAAGAATCCTCGTCTTCTCTTCTCCTCTATATATTCTATTTTCTGTACACCATACGTAGGAATTAATTTACTCTTAACGAATATTATCAAACAGATAAAGATTAGTCAACTGATTTTAGTGAGTAAAGTGACAAACATATAAAGATAATCTGGAGCACAGAACAAATAAAACGATCACCTCAATCTTACCAAACATCACGTACCTTGTTTAACCAACTACATCGATCGTGAAATACAACATTTAACCACGCACAGAAGAAACCCGCTTCATACTTTGCAAAGATCTATTGGCAGCTCAAGGCCATTAGTTCTTAATTCTCGATCTCTTTTTGCTTTGGACATTCCTTGGTGTACGTCGGTACAGAATGACTCCAGAAATAGTTCCTCTGCAGAAGCAAGAAACCGATGAATAACCAAGTGATATGGATATATGTCTTCAATTACACCACATTATGTTTCGACCCCTTGGCAAAGGATCGTCCAACAGGCGCTTTGGATCAATTGCTCCACCATTTTCAATGATTCTGGTAGTTATTCTATTTTTGTAGCCATCCACATTTTGCTGTTCATATATTGCGCGCTAATTGATTAATTCTGGTTTTGTTTCATGCGTTGTCCATATATATTAGGAAATGTAGAGCAGCACAAGTGATGTTAACCTTCATTTCTAGCTTCTCAATCGTCGAGAGTTTAACCTTCAACCTGGATATTCAGTACTAATCAAAATGGTTGTCTAGAAGTCCTGATCAAAGAGATCATTTTATGAATGAGATTTATGATTCAGAGTTGTCTAAAATCAAGAGGAGTTATCTAAGTAGAAGCAATAAACTACGTACTAATTTCGTTTGAGAAGTCATCAAAGTACGTCTGTCGTACAATCAGATTTGTTGATAAGCATATACATAAAAGTGACTGACCAGGTATATTTTTTTTCATTTTCATACCATGAAAATACTATTCTTCATTTTGCTTCTGTATGCGTGGTTATGACGAGGACCAATGTCTAAAAGTAAACAGCCCCTACGCAATTTCATACACGCATCGTATTATAATATATATCCAAATACTAATAGTCAATTATCACGAACAACAACTTGTTCAATAATAATGCACTATATATATGAATCCCTCCCTCCCTTCCAATACACCACAAACATATTCCGAGAGAGATATTCATCAAGAGTAAAAGCCTAGATTGAAAGAAAAGCAAAGATGTCTGATCAATGCGAAGGTAATTTTCATGCATGATCTGGTTCCTTAATTGGTTTCTGCAATTAAAACTAATCTGTTGTAATTGATTGGTTTTTGATCCAAATATATATTTAATTCATCTGCAGGTAAGAGTTCATGGCCTGAACTGTTGGGAGCTCAAGGGACAGTTGCAAAGGCAACAATTGAGAGCGAAAACTCTTCACTCCTTGTTGTGATCGTGACAGAAGGATCAATTGTCACTCAAGATATCCGGTCTGATAGGGTTCGTGTTTGGGTCGATTCATATGGCATTGTCACCAGGGTTCCTACCATTGGGTAGTTGATCGATGATCGATAATGGTTACTTGCATATGTATAATCTGCTAGCTTCATACATGTAAAGAAAATAATTGAAATAACACACCGTAATAATGAGTTGTATCTCCATGCAACATATATTGATTGTATTTATCAGTACGGAGCTTGCAATTGTATTCGTTTGTGTATTCTTAATGATAATATAATAAAAAATTGTCTTTCCTTATCCTCTAAATATTCTTGTTTCTGATCAACTACAAAAATGTTGTCAAAGGTTTTCTTTCAGTACGTACACCATACTTCCCCTACATATACGAAACGATCTACGCTTTCAAGTAATGTTATCAAACAGATAAAGATTAGTCAACTTTGAATCAGTAAATTGACCAACAAGGTCATGATAATCTGGAGTGCCAAACTTCCATTATTAATTACCTTGTTTGTCAAACTACATCGATCCTCCAATTAACATTACAGCGATCAGTACGCAGAACAAGAAGACATGTCTGCCTGCTGGCTTGTTTGTAGCCTGGTTTCTTCTATATATATATACTCATTCATTAACCAAAAAGGGAAAAAGACTAAGAAGGAGAAAATGACCTCTTACTTTGGAAAGAACTACTGGCAGAGGTGATCATTAGTCCATTAGTTTGTTTTGGCTTGATTTGGACTTTCGTGGATGTCAGTATATATATATATATATATATATATATATATATATATATATATATATATATATATCAAATTCAAGCAATTGACCCAAACCCTAAACCCTAAATTGACCCAAGTAATCAATAAATAAATTAACCAAGTTTACGTCTTTGATACACAACATTATTACTCTTTAATTGATGATCGACTCCTTGGCAAAGGAACGTCCAACGTACTGTTCAATAATGTTTCTGGTAGTTTCTACGTTTGCAACCATCCGCCTTTTCTTGTTCATTGCACGCTAACTGATTCTAGTTAATTTGTTTTATAAATCTTCAATACTTAGAATTGTTCCTGATCTTCAACGTCTCATTGCTCTGGAATGGGTTTCTTTCACCTTCTGTTCAAGTTTCACCTTGCAGAAAATTCTAAGAATTCTTGTTTACTTGATGTTGAGAAATTTCCTCGCTTCCAAGACCATTAAGACATGCGTATAATTTGCACATTAGAGGGTGCAGAAGACCACTAATAGACTAGTTCTATTTAATTTAGCACAACTAGGTAGAGAAATTAACATGCAGTTATCTAAGCTGAGAGGTTGATCGAGACAAGCAACCACTGCAGGATGACATGCATTTAGGTGAAAATGTCGAAATACATATATAGCAGACCGATTTCTTATTCTAATAATATATATATATACAAGAAGCTAAATAAGAACAATCAACATGCTCTTCATCTTCAAGAACGTTGTCAGCAGCTTCAAGAGCTAGCATTATCTTTTGCGAGGGCAACAGTCATCAAAGTACGTCTCTAGTACAGTCAAATTTGTAGATAAGGTCACATAAAACTGGTACGACTTTTTTGTTATTCCTAATTGACTTGGTATATATATATATATATATATATATAAGGATTGTGATCTTCAATTTTTAAACTACATACGTACCAACCCACTATTCTTCATTTTCTTCTGCGTGGTTATGGCAAGGAAAATAGTATATTAAACATTATCATTCTATTAAGTGAATAGCCCCTACGCAATTTCATGCATGCATCTTATTATAAGATCCAAAATGGTCAATAATCGCCCCCCACAACTTGTTCGATGATACACTATATATGTGAATCTCTATTCCCTCCAATACACCACAAACGTACTCCAAGAGAGATATTCATCATCAGAGAGTAAAACCCTATACCTAGATTAAAAAGAAACATAAAACGAAAGGCAAACATGTCTGGTCAATGCGAAGGTAATGTTCATGAATTATCTAATTCAATTCCTTAGTGTCTGCAATTATAAAGTAATTGATGCGAGTACGTACTAACTTTCTTTGAGTCCATATATATATATATATATATATATGAAATTATGCAGGTAAGGATTCATGGCCTGAACTGGTGGGAGCTCAGGGGCTACGCCATTCCAATTGTAAGGCGACGGACTTAACCCGTCGCTTAATGCAGAATGGCAGTCGCCTAGGCTAAAGGCGACGCGTCCTCCGTCGCCTAAACGGAGTCGCCTAGGGTTTACGCGACTAACTATTTCAATGCCAGTCGCCTAAACTAACCAATATGCGATTAATATACAAATCCGTCGTCTAGGATTTAGGCGACTAACTCTTATGCCAGTCGCCTAATACTAAAACTAAGGCGACGGATATAAACGTATATCAGTCACTTAATGTTCAACCTAAGGCGACTAATATCAGTCGCCTAAGGCTAATACCAAGGCGACGGATAATGTTATATCAGTCACTTAATGTTCATCCTAAGGCGACTAATAGAGAATTATGCCAGTCGCTTAATATTAACATTAAGGCGACTGATAATGTTTTATCAGTCGCTTAAAATATATTACTAAAGCGACTTAAAATATAAGGTTAGTCGCTTAAGTTAGTTTTTGATTGTCAATACAGCACCTGTTTCTGCGTTGCCCTTTTACAAAATCAAAACCAAAACCAAACGTTCACATTCCTCCACTGCCAAAACACCTTAAAATCATACATACACAACTCATATCATTCACCAATACAAACCAACACATTATATTCACAAATTTGAAAGCAACACATTCATTCCAAAAGCAAATTGTGCAATAGATACATAAATTGTTCCGTTATTAAACACAAAATGTAATAAACATAGCAGTTCTAGCAGCGGTTGCCTCCACGCACGTCAAGAATTTTGAGAAGTACCTGAACCCCCTATGTCTTGAATGGTGTAGTGGTTATTGTTCCTATATGTAATCAAATTCTGATGGTTGTTCTTGTGAGTAAACATGTCCATCTTCTTAAAACCTGCATGGATAGGAATCGAAAAAGATGGTGTAGAACCACTCTGAATATTCTTCTGTGTATGAAAGCAAAAAGATATCTTACTTATTAAGTAGAGGAGATCACTGATGAAAATTAAGTTCATATATACTTTCTCAAGAATAGGGAGAAGCAATGTTTGAAATACAATTAGATCAATTTAAGCATCTCTACTTTTCCCAGCCTCAGAGTTTGCTCATTTAAATTATAGTTCCTATATAAATTATGGAACGTACAGTACAGTTTTACAGATTAACTCAAGCTATATGGCTATGAATATATGCAAGTTTAAAGAAGTGAATGCATTTTTTATAATAGCATACCAGTTTTGATATATGAGATTGGTTTGACTCCACTGACACTCCTTGACGCTGTATATATATGTAAGGAAAAGAAAAAGAAGCAATTATATATAAGGAAGTGTGTCACTAAAAAAAAGCATTCAGTTCGCAGAAAAGAATATCTACCTGCATTGCAGCATAGGTATTGTAACTGGCAGGTGAAATCAGAGCTTTTGAAAAGGAGGCTCCTGCAGATTGGTAAATGGATTGGGAGCTGGAAGCTGCTAGGGGGTTGTTGCTTCTGTAATTCTTGGATGAGTTACCAACTACTATTCCATTATTGCTATATATTTCCTTACCTCCAGCCCTGTAATCGAAGCGGTCAGCTAAAACCCTTAGTAGCATAGTCAACAATTCATCCATACTCTCACCATATATAGAGTAACCTCCATCATTCCAAACACAACACGGCTTAGGTCATTAATTCTAGAGTACTACTGTACTAGTACGTACTTCTTAAACTATATATACAACTGTGATTCTGTGAAAGCGAATCAATTGAAATTAGAGCTATACGGATATTAGTGCAAAATTTGCATAAATGACAAAGAAAAGCAAGTTTCATTATGATCTAGTACTATATGTTCATGTGTTTATGTCGTTCAATCTCATATATATATATATATATATGTTTTCAGTATCACCACGCAGCTGTCAAACAAGATTATTGAGTTGGGTGAAATTTGTATTCTTAAGTTGTATTTTGGTTAAAGTGAGAACTGAGAACGCATGTACGTTGATTTTATGTAATAAGCAAGGAAGTATAAGGTAATGAATCGTAATTATCCCAAGAAAAAAAAATGTAATGTAGCATATATTCTCTTTATGAGGAAATGAGGAAGTGAGGATCAAACCTGTTCATTCCATTCCTCCCAGAACCGTACAAAGATGGTGCACAAGCCTGCGTGTTCATCTGATTCTGTTTATATACCTTCTCCTTATTTCGGTGATTGATATGTTCCTGGTCGATGTATTTAAACAAACGTGTTCATAGTTAAATATATATCACATATATATTTTGGGAATTATGAGAACAAATGGATTCACAATCGCAGTTTTCTTGTTTCTGCTACGTATGTACCTGAAATGGCTGAAACTTCACTAACCCTTTGGAGGATGACAAATTCTCAGCAAGCAACATTACCTGGTTTACACGCGTTTAGCAAATGTAAAGGCTCAAAAGAATAGCAGAACAGATAGGGGTGAATATATTCACTATAACAGTATAATTTCCCTAGTTTAAGGGTGTCTCTTAGATTGGTAGCACATAGCATACTCATTGTGGAGCTATTTGCTCATATGATCATATTTCTACAGAGAAGTACTTACTTTGCAATCTGTAACCCGTTGTAAGGCGGCATGGAGGAACTTACTTGTGGAATTGAGACAGGAGCCGGAAGAGAGGAGAATCCACTGAAGACGAGGGAGGAGAAGCGGAGGAGGAGGCGGCAGTCCGGAGGTGGTGGCGCGGGGGGGAGGGGGGGGGGGAGAGGTCTGGAGGCAGAGGCGGAGGCGGCAGACAGGAGGTCGACGGATGGAGCGGTGGTGGCCCGGGGGGGGGGGGGGGGGGGGGGGGGGTTGGGGACAGGTCTGGAGGCTGAGGTGGCAGTCGGGAGGTAGAAGGATGGAGCGGTGGTGGCGGGGGATTCGGAGGTCGACGGATGGAGCGGCGAAATTTTTAGGGATTGTGAATTGCGATCGAATGAATTCCAGACGGAACGGATAGGTTTGGGATTATAAGGGCCTTTAGGCGACGCACATATAATAACCCCGTCGCCTAAACATGTTTAAAAATTTCACTCAAAAAATTGGCGCAAACTTTTTTTGTTGTCTGGCGCCCTTTTTCCTTAAGCGACGGAAACAAACTTATTAATGTTGTCTCTCGTCGACTATGATTTAAAAAAAAAAATAATCATATTCCATTTTCTATCACTAATGATAAACCATTGCTTCATCCTTCAAACAGAAAAAAGTCGTGAAATAAGATAAGACCGAAATAATGAAATACGTCTACGGTTGAAAAATGACAAGATTCCGATAAAATCTGAGTGTCGAAAGATGCGGTCAAAGGTTTTATTCTTTCGTTTTCCTATGGGTAGCCTGACGTTCGGTAAATATTTTGAGGAATATTTTTATACGATTAGTACCTAAATCGATTTGAAACTATTATCTGTTGAAGGTCAGGCCAAAAAAGATCATTTAGACAGTCCAATTACCATTTCTAAGCGTTTAGAGGTTTGACTGACCCGGTTAACCGTTCCGATCGAGCCTTTAACGTTCTCAGATGTAGTTGGATTTTTTTTCATACATGTATTTAATCTTAACGGTGATATCTGACGGTTGGAATAGATTTTGTAAACTTTTAGATTCAAAATCAGAACATATGCACTAATGTTCCTTAACTTGTTTACTAAGTGTTTAAGTGAATGTATAATTTCAAATAGTTACTATACGTAGGCTCTTCAAATGCAAAAATGTTGTGAAATAAGATATGACCGAAATGATAAAATACGTCTATGGTTGAAAAATGACAAGATTTCGATAAAATCTGGTATAACTTGATTAGTAGATAATAGCCAAGTGTAAAACTTTCAAAACAACTATATCAAAGCTGTTAAATTTGGGAAAATTGTGTGAAATAACATTTGATCGTTACGGCCGAATATGTTGATTGTGCAAAAATACTATAGGTGACTAATTAATGACATACTTAGCCGCTTCAGTTGTTTTGGAAAAAAAATTGATGACAGTGTCAGCGACTAACATAATAAAATCAGTCGCCTTACTTATCCTTAAGCCACTAACAATGACATACTTAGTCACTTAAACACATTAGGCAACTAATGGAATAAAATCGGTCGCCTAAACCTAATTTTTAAATATTTTAAATTAGTCTCTTAAAGCGACTGGTAATGGGCAATATCAGTCGCATAAAAATGTTTTTAAATATTTTAAATTAGTCTCTTAAAGCGACTGGTAATGAAGAATATTAGTCGCATAAACATGTTTTTAAATATTTTAAATTAGTCTCTTTAAGCGACTGGTAATGAGGAATATTAGTCGCTTAAAGTTTTTTAAATTTGTTAATTATTATTACATTGTTTAATTAAATAATTTTTTTCATACGATTTTTTTGGCTAATAACCGAATATAAATTACAAATTCAAATTATTTGTTGGATAAATTTTTTTTGGGAATAATTAAATTAGGGTTTACAAATTAAAATTACAATTTAAATAAAACACATAATGAGATTTTCAATTTTCATAAGATAATTCTTCCTCATACTCAGCATAATCATCCTCTCTATCTTCCCCAGTTTCTTCATCTTCCTCACTTTCAATCTCGTCTTCATCGTCGTCTTCATCATCCTCGTCATGTTGATCATCCTCTTCATCTTCATCATTGTAACTGTGAACGGGAACATCTATGTGTGGAAGAGAACCGAAGTCCATGGTGAAACCATATATATGGGTGTAAGTTGGGATTGTGTCCGTGGTAGGTTCTTGATAGGGTTCATCAACTTGATTCCTCCTACGACTTGTGTTACTTTCATTTCTGGCAAGTGTGCTAGCACTGTATGTACCTCTATGTGACATCACATTAACGACTTTCCAAGGTTCACCAGCCTTCGGGTTATCTAGATAAAACACTTGTCTTGCCGTGGCGGCAAGAATATATGGTTTGTCCTCATACCAGCTAGTAGATGTGTCAACTGATAAAAGACCGTAATCTAACTTTACACTCCCAGACACGGTAGGGTCAGTATTATACCATTTACACTTGAACAAAACAACCCGCATGCCTTCTGAATATACTAGTTCCACAACGGCTTCAAGAATTCCATAGTAGGCGATGTCTTCCGTCTCTACCATGACACCACTATTTTGAGTCTTCAATCTCTGGTCTCGCTGCCACGTGACAAACTTAACTCCATTGACATAACAATGTGAATAAATACTGTGTGCTTGTGGGCGGCATGCCAAAATATGCAGTTCAGGCGTATAAAGCTGACTTCCTTCTACTTGCAGCCTCGTGATTTGTAAACACCCAACACTAAAAACAACACAAAGTACATTTTAAACGAAATCCAACTCAAGATTTCAAAAACAAAATTTAACTAATCACACTCAAATATGGTGATTAAAATCAAGAGAAGAGATTATACTAACCTATAAAGCAATTAGAAGAGAAGACCTAAGTGATTGAACCCCGAAATTGGTGAAATCGGCCGGTTTTGAAGTTTTTCGCAGCTCACAGCTCTCCCTCTTTCGTTTCTTCAACTTATGGGTTCTGTTTAAGACCAGTGTTTATAACAGAACTTAAAACATTTAAGCGACTGACTTTCTAAAAGTCAGTCGCTTAAACTATATCCTAAAGCGACTGGGTTTTAATTTCCATATAATCAGTCGCTTAAACTACAATCTAAAGCGACGGATTTTTAATTCCCAAACAATCAGTCGCTTAATACATTTCTAGGCGACTATGATACTCATCGACTAAAGTTAGTCGCCTTAAAGGTTTTTAGGCGACTAACTGTAAGATTATGCGACTGACATATAGTTAGTCGCCTAAAACCCTTTAAGGCGACTGATTAATTTCAGTCGCATTCAAAGTCAGTCGCCTTATGTCTTGAATGGTGTAGTTGCAAAGGCAACAATTGAGAGCGAAAACTCTAAACTCACAGCAGTGATAGTGCTAGAAGGAACTGGTGTCACTGAAGGTTTCCGATTCAATAGGGTGTTAGATCCTTAGTTGTCCTTATACATATGCATACATAGAAACACGTACATATTCCATAAGTTTTGATCAACTATATATAACATACTAACCTTGTCCGGATGCCATTGCTTTGTTGATGTCGTGACGAATACAAGATCTTCTAGTCTCTCCAGTCTCCTTATGCTATATCTTAATGGGGCAGAATGTTTAGCGTATTGACTGTGAGCCTAGGGACCCTGTATATATATGGTCTTATGTCTTAAAGTCCTAACCCATCGAGGATACAATAAGACACAACTTTATGACCAAGTAATCCTAACAGCATATCTTTAGGATTGCATAAATCCCTTATTTGTCAGGTTTCCTACAAATATATTATATCACATAAATAATATATTTAACCGGATAATCATTATTATATTCTCAACTATTTAACCATCGACTAATTGGTTTTCTTTAGTATTATTATAATACACGATATGTCCAATATCTTACATTCTCCCACTTGGACTTTCATGTATTATAATAACGGTACCAATTTTCGACTGAGTTAAATAATTCCTTAGTGCGCACGAGAATACATATACGATAAAACCCAACTCATGATTGGTCAAACATATGACAAGTAAAGAGCTACACCACATCTTACATAATCTGTTAATGTAAGAGTCCCATAGCCACATTACAAGCACTATATTCACATAATCATAAGATAATACTTATATGAAATAAAAAGTTATATGAAACTTTCTTTAATGTGATACCTTACTGTTTCATGCGGTGGTCCACTTTATGATTTGAGCATCCTCAAATCTTCTGATACTTCCCAGAAGCATGTATGCCGCGAGAAACATACAGTCCTCTTTGCTTTAAACATTCAAGCAAAGTTAGTCTTTCAATAGTTATCAATTTAACTATAAGCTGTAACAATAATATATGGTCAATAAGTGGACATGTAACTTTAGATATGGGTTCAGTACATCCAAAATAAATCTTAATGACATGTCCACAAGTCCACAACTTAAAACCTAAAAGAACAATTCTTACAGCCAAAATCTCACTATGGCCGAGTCCCTGTAAAGCTCGCTCACAAGCTCCCACTATTCAATTAGATCAAAACTGGCAACTAATCCCATGTTAAAAGTGTGCCTAGTAAAATCTTTATTTGCCAAAGCTTTAGTTAGAGGATCTGCAAGCATGTTTGCAGTCTCTATGTAAGGCACAACTATCTCCTCCTCCCTTGTTTTCTGTCTGACAAAAAACTGCTTCAGAGGTATCTGCTTTGAACTCGATGAACGTTTGTTGTTCTTTGCAAAAAACACAGCCGACGTATTGTCACAGTAAATGGTAATGGGGCGTTCTATGGAGTCCACTAGATGAGTCTGTGAGATGAAGTTCTTTAGCCAAATACCATGAACTGTAGCGTCATGCAAAGCGGCAAATTCAGCTTGCATAGTAGAAGTGCAAATCCCCTTTTGCTTAATTGTTCTCCAAGAAATAGCACCTCCCGCTAACATGAAAATAAATCCCGATGTAGACTTTCCCTCATCTTTATCACCTCCCAAATCTGAATCTGAATAGCCAACGAGTTCTAGATTGTCTACCCTTCTATAAGTGAGCATATAATCCCTAGTTTTCTTCAAGTATCGCAAAAGTCGCTTACCAGCGTTCCAGTGAATGATTCCAGGATTGGATTGATATCTACTAAGCATTCCAATTGCAAAAGCTAAATCCGGACGTGTGCAAACTTGGGCATACATAACACTTCCTATCAGTGATGCATATGGCTTGCCCTCCATTGATTCTTTCTCCAAGTTATTACGTGGACATTGATCTTTGTTGAACTTGTCTCCTTTCGCCATAGGAACATCAATGCTTGCGCAACCTTCCATGTTGAATCTCTTCAAGACTCTATCAATGTAACTTGATTGTGAGAGTCCCAAAAGTTTCCGTGCTCTATCTCTCTTAATTTCTATGCCCAATACAAAAGAAGCTTCTCCCAAGTCTTTCATCTCAAAATTACCTTCTAAAAACTTCTTTGTTTCAAGAATCAAATCCAAATTGTTACTTGCTAGAAGAATGTCATCCACGTAGAGAACCAAGAAGATGAAATTCCTCCCACTGACCTTCATATATATGCACTCATCTAATTCATTCTCCACAAAACCATCTTTCACCACAATCGAATCAAATTTCAAGTACCATTGCCTAGAAGCTTGTTTTAATCCATAAATTGACTTCTTGAGTCTACATACCATGTTTTCGATTCCATTAATTTCAAAACCTTCCGGCTGCTTCATATAAATATCTTCTTGCAAGTCCCCATTAAGGAAAGCTGTCTTAACGTCCATTTGGTGTAATTCAAGATCATAATGAGCAACCATTGCCATAATGTACCTAAAAGCATCCTTCGTCGACACCGGTGAAAAAGTATCGTTGTAGTCAATACCTTCTCTTTGAGTAAATCCTTTAGCTACAAGTCTCGCCTTATGTCGTTCAATAGAACCATCCGAATTTTTTTTTTTGTCTTATAAACCCACTTAGAACCAATAGCTCTTTTTCCTTCAGGTAACTCTACCAACTCCCACACTTCATTATTTCTCATCGACTCTAATTCTGCTTCCATAGCGTCTTTCCATTTATTAGAGTTGGCACTACTAATAGCTTGTGTGAAAGTAGCAGGGTCACTCTCTTCTCCGATGTCGAAATCAATTTCTTGCATATAGACATAGTAATCATCAGTGTTAATAGCTGATCTCCTAACTCTCTGTGATTGTCTAATAGGTTGTTGAGGTGGTGGAGGAAGATCTTGAACAAGTGGTGCGACTTCTGCATGAGGACCAACGTGCAAAGCTTGGGGTTGATTAGGAACATCACCAACTTGCACGGCTTCGGGTCTATTAGGAGACCCATCTTCAACGTCCATGGCTTGGGGTTCTTGAGTTGGTGTGGCACCTAAAGATATAGAAATTACATTCCCTGTATTGTCATCACTTGTTTGTAATTCTTCTCCCTCTTCCTCCAACACAAATTCTGGACTTCTTGATTCAAGATGAGGGTCTTCAATAAAAGTTGCTCTCATAGATTCCACAATCCGAGTAGAATGCGTAGGACAATAGAATCGAAACCCTTTGCTATTTGGAGGATACCCAATGAAATACCCACTTGTAGTTTTGGAGTCTAGCTTCTTAATGTCAGGATTATAAATATTAACTTCTGCTTGACATCCCCAAATTCTGAAAAAATGCATCGCAGGCTTTTTGGATTCCCATAATTCGTAAGGTGTCAAAACTACTGCTTTGCTAGGAACACGATTGGAGATAAAATTTGCAGTTTTCATGGCTTCTCCCCATAAAAAAGTTGGAAGAGTCGTTGAATTGATCATGCTCCTCACCATATTTAACAAAGTTCTATTTTTCCTTTCCGCAACTCCATTCTGCTCTGGTGTCCCTGGCATAGTATACTGAGGAACAATACCATGCTCTTGCAAGAAAAGAGCAAAAGACCCTTTATGCTGCCCTTTTTCACTATACTTACCATAATATTCTCCTCCTCGATCGGATCTTACCACTTTAATTTTCTTCCCGAACTTATTCTCTACTTCTGACTTGTACTGTTTGAACACATCAAGGGCTTGCGATTTCTCCGAAATTAAATAAAGGTACGAAAATCTTGAAAAATCGTCAATAAAAGTAATAAAATATCGATTTCCGCAAATTGTCTGCACATAAAATGGACCACAGATATCCGTATGAATGATCTCTAAAAGATGAGAACTTCGAGTGGATCCTTTCTTTCTTAATTTTGTAAATTTTCCTTTGATGCAACCAAGACAAATATTTAAGTCTGAAAAATCCAAATCTTTGAGTATGTCTTGTTTTTGAAGTTGCTGAATTCTTTCTTTTGAAATATGGCCAAGTCTTTTATGCCAAAGAAAAGAAGATTTTGGTTGTTGAAGATGGCCCTTTTTTGAAATAGAAGGAGATTTAAAACATGAGTTTTCAACTAACATGGCCTCTGTAGAAAAAGTGCAATTTAAACACCAATGATCATATAAAAGATAAGCAGTACCTAATAACTGATTGTCTTTATAAAATTTTATTTCATCATCAATGAGAAAAGTAAAACCAGAATCTCTACGAAGTTTGACAACTGAAATTAAATTTCTCCTCATAGAGGGAATAAAAGCAACATCCTTTAAATCTAAAGAAAATCCTGTCTCTAGTTTTATCCTAACAGTGCCTATGAAATCAACTTGAACTTTGTTTCCATTGCCCACGAACACTTGTAGCTCATCCTTTCTTGGTTTCCTCTTTGTTCTGTAACCCTGTAAAGAGTTGGTAATATGAATGGGAGAACCAGTATCGATCCAAAATGAGTTCGTGGGTATGGAAACTAAGTTGGTTTCAAAAATAGTGAAAACTGAAATTTTATTTGATTCAAAAACAGTGAAAACCGAAGTTGTACCTTGTTTTGCAAGCCACTTTTTGTAGCGAGCACAATCTCGCTTCATGTGTCCATCTTTCTTGCAGAAGTAGCAGAGAAAAGGTTCGGTTTTCTGGTTGGAAGATCCTTTAGAACTGGAAGAACTAGTCTTCTTTTGCACACCCCCTTGAGGTCCAATATAAGGCTGCTTCCTTTTCCCTTTTTGCTGCTGTCCATGATTTCCCTTTTGCACATAATAGATAGATTTTCCCTTCTCCCGACGAAGACGCTCCTCCTCTTGAACACAATTTGAAATAAGCTCATCAGGTGTCCAGCTCTCCTTTTGAGTGTTGTAGGACACAGTCATTTGACTAAAAGAGGGTGGTAAGGTATTTAGGACGTGAGCCACCATCACCTTCTTAGAGATAGCAAAGTCTAAAGAATTAAGCTTGGCACCTAACTCTAAGACACCCATGATGTATTCTCTAATATTTCCATTGCCATCATACTGTGAAGAGTTAAACTTAGATAGCAAAGCAACTCCTTCGGCTTTCTCGGACTCCTTATATTTCTTACCAATGGCAGCCATATAATCAACAGCATAATCACAATCCTCAATGCTACCACGTACGGCCTCCGTCATGGCTCTTTTCATAACAAGTAGAGATAATCGGTTGGACCTCTCCCACTTTTCATAAGCAGCTCGTTGTTGGTTGGTCCCTGTCGCATGTGTTATGTCTGGCGGAGGAGTCCTAAGTGCTATATCCAAATCTGCTAGTCCTAGCGAAATAGTTATGTCGTCCTTCCACTTCTTAAAATTTGAACCACTTAATGGCTCAACAGAGAGAACATTGCTAGGAACTGAATTTAGAAAACATGTAAACAAACTAACATGAGAAACAAGATACGCATTAACATGCGTGCATAGATCAAGAACAATTAAACAAGTGTAATTGTTCAAACCCCTTTTTCTTTAATTTTTCATGTTATATATTATCCCAAAAATATCATACAACACGTCCTTATTTTCTGTTCATACCACAGGATTTATTAGAATGCATGTCTGTGAAGATGTCTTTCTCACAACCAAGATGCAAGAGGACATCACTTAATTGCACCCTAAAAGTACCCCAGCATGCTGATCTTAACGTATAATCAAATAAACGAATTCCAAGGCTCTATTTATCAATCATAATCGTTAAAATCACAAATCAACCAAAATTCTTTATGGTCCCAAGCATACTTAAACTTTTGACCAAGGTCAATTATCTAATTTCTTTTCTTGATATGGACTTTTGGTCTTACGTACAAAGTCAACCTTATTTCAAGTTTCAGATTGTTCCTGCACAAAATTGTTAGATAGAGAAAAGAAAGATCAAAACATCCTTTATGATTTCTAGATGCATATGACCAGCTCTGATACCACCTGTTAGATCCTTAGTTGTCCTTATACATATGCATACATAGAAACACGTACATATTCCATAAGTTTTGATCAACTATATATAACATACTAACCTTGTCCGGATGCCATTGCTTTGTTGATGTCGTGACGAATACAAGATCTTCTAGTCTCTCCAGTCTCCTTATGCTATATCTTAATGGGGCAGAATGTTTAGCGTATTGACTGTGAGCCTAGGGACCCTGTATATATATGGTCTTATGTCTTAAAGTCCTAACCCATCGAGGATACAATAAGACACAACTTTATGACCAAGTAATCCTAACAGCATATCTTTAGGATTGCATAAATCCCTTATTTGTCAGGTTTCCTACAAATATATTATATCACATAAATAATATATTTAACCGGATAATCATTATTATATTCTCAACTATTTAACCATCGACTAATTGGTTTTCTTTAGTATTATTATAATACACGATATGTCCAATATCTTACATAGGGTTCGTGTTTGGGTCAATACAGATGGAATCGTTACCAGTGTCCCTAGAATTGGGTAACTAACTGATCAGATATATCGTCCATAACCATGGTATTGAACAGTCCTCAGTTTGCTTTCCTTTGTGTATTCCTAATGAATCTATGAATAAAGAGCTACTGCCTTTTCGTATCTATGTCTTTCTGTTCAACTACATTAACAGATAAAGATAAAGATAATCTGGAGTACATTATTAATGTACAAAACTAAAACGATCAAATCTCACCGGATCAATTCTCATACCCCTAAATAAGGTCAGTTCGGCTAAACAGGAGGAGGAACTGAAACAAAGAGTCGACCATTCATCTACAACTTGAACGTGATAACGGCCTTAATTATCACGCCATTTATCATATCATACTTCTCATGATTCGCCTAGAGGGCTCCTTGCTGCCTCTCTGCAAGCTTTTCTTTATCCTCCATTGTTGATTGAGCGCATTATATGTCAGCTTCAAGACTATTATGCTTGGTGAGCTGCTTTAATTATTTATTCCCGATGCACTTTAATCAGGGTCTTTACCGTTTGTTAAAATTCTGTTAGGACTCTCAAGGTTACCTTAAATTAAATGAGTTGTATGATGATCTCCATGCATTTGTACTGGTTGAATAAGAAAGGTTAATTTAGTAAAGTTCATATATAGTATTTATGTTTAGCTTAACTTCCATATCCATCATGTAAGCAAATACCTATGGTGCTCTTCCCCGTCGAAGAGTGCGGCACCCAGACCCTAGTTTTTTAGGTCTGCATCATTGGACAGCAGCGGCCGGTCTTTGACCATATTGGCGGCAGGGCGCTCCGGTGTTTTTGGACTGGTTTGGATTGGAAGCGGATAGTCCGGCCAATTTCGTTGTTTAGTCCTATGGAGAACTTGTATAGATACTCTGACGTCTACTTGAATAGTATCAAGGGTTACTTTTATAGACTTGTGTTTCTAAAGTTTCATTCACCACAAAAAGTTGGGTAAATGCCACAAAAGAAATGTAGGTCTTTCACTTTTTATTAACGAAGTCAAGATATTCTAATAAGTCATAACTGTGATATAACTGTTTCATTTTACATTAATGCTATGACACCCATGGTTAATTAAAAAAAAAAATAGCTGACTTGGGGCATCTCCAACAAGTAGGAAAAAACTCAAACCTATACCCAAAACTCAAAATATTTGATCTCCAACCATTGAAACCCATACCCAATTATGGGTTCCTTTCCCAAACCCAACCCTTTTCTGCGAGGAATTGAAGAAGAAAACCCATTTGTTGATGGACGGGACCCGCGTCACATTTAGGCATAAAAAATAACTGAAAATAGGAAAAATGGCTTAAAAAATGGCTGAAAATATATTATATAATTAATATCTATAGTTTATATAATTCATTTTTTGTTAAATAATTATATAAAATTATTAAAATTTGGATATGGGTATGGGTTTTGACAAAATGGTTGGAGATGAAATATGAGTTTGAATAGTAACACTACCAGAAAAGGGGTTATAGCCGACGATATGGGAAAAAACGGCCGACGAAATAGTACCTCGTCGGCTATAACCCCTTATAGCCGACGAACTACTATTTCGTCGGCCACATCGTCGGCTATAATATTATAGCCGACGACTGCCGACAACTCGTCGGCTATAACTATAGCCGACGAAACGTTTTTAGTTATAGCCGACGAGGATGGTATTCGTCGGCTATAAGAGTTATAGCCGACGAAAAGTTTTTGTTATAGCCGACGAGGGGGGTATTCGTCGGCTATAACTCTTATATCAGATCGACCTTCTGCATCAGGGAGCTCATTCGTCGATGAAATCGTCCAAAACGCTCTGAAATCGTCCAAAACCTCGGCCATAAGCTTGAAAGGTACGTATATTGCTGTGTGTGTTGATTTAGTTGGTTATATGCAGAGGTGTATTAATTTAGAGTTTAATTAGAATAAATGTGTGATTAATTTGATATATATATATATATGTGTTGAGATGAGATTATTAATGGGTTGATATATATGTTGTATTGGTTAGATAGAATTGAAGTTTTGTTGAAGATTAGTGATTGATTAATGTTGATTTATAGGTGATTTTAGATGAATTTGATGAAAAAATGTATATATATTAATTAATTTAATTGTAATTAAAAATATATTGTTGGTATATATAAAAAATACATTGTGTTTAATTAATTAGGGAGATTGACGATGTTTTAATTAATTTAGGGATGCATGTGTATATATATATATATATATATATATGTGTGTGTAATGATGAATTTTTTAATTAATTAGTACGTACGTAGTACGTGCATATATACATATCTATATATAGCTATATTTATTTCTTGAATTTACAGGATGGACAAGAGTTGGATTACCCTTGGAAGATGGGATCAGGCGTATCATGATGGAGTTAGGAGTTTCCTGGATTTTGTGATGGCTAACTGTGGAGACACTACACTTCATTATTGTCCGTGTAAAAAGTGCAAGTGTGCCACCCCACGACACCGGTTTTCCATAGAGACAGTGGAGCAACACCTGGCTAGATATGGATTTTGGGTCCTATACACTAATTGGATTTATCACGGTGAACCAGAGTTTGCGGGTCGTCATGATCATGGACAATTTGCCGAGAGAGGGAGTTCCTCCAATGATCCGACAACGAACTGGATCAACGATATGTTTCCTCGTGAGAGCGGTGTCTTTGAGGAAGCACCAGATGTGCAACTCCCACCTTTTTGGAGGAAAATTTTTATACGGTTAGTTGCGTCGCATCGATTTGAAACTATTCTCTGTTGAAGGTCAGGCCAAAAAACGTCATTTAGAGGGGCCAATTGCCGTTTTAAAGCGTTTCGAGGTTTGACCAAAAGTTTGACCGTCCCGATCGAGCCTTTAACGTTGTCAGATGTAGTTGGATTTTTTTTCCTACATGTATTTAAGCTTAACGGTGATATCTGACGGTTGGAATAGATTTTCCAAACTTTTAGATTCGAAATCGGAACATATGCACTAATATTCCTTAACTTATTTACTAAGTGTTTAAGTGAATGTATAGTTTCAAATAGTTGCTATACGTAGACCGTTCAAATGCAAAAGTGTCGTGAAATAAGATACGACCGAAATATTGAAATACGACTACGGTTGAAAAATGGGAAGATTCCGACAAAATCTGTGTGCCGAATGTTGCGATTAGGTGTTTTTTACTTCCGTTTTCCTATGGGTAGCCTGACGGTCGGTAAATTTTTGGAGGAAAATTTTTATACGGTTAGTTGCGTCGCATCGATTTGAAACTATTCTCTGTTGAAGGTCAGGCCAAAAAACGTCATTTAGACGGGCCAATTGCCGTTTTAAAGCGTTTCGAGGTTTGACCAAAAGTTGACCAGGGAATAGCCGACGAAATACTTAACTTCGTCGGCTAAACTCTTGCGATCCGCGCCGTTTCATTGTCCGCCGTTGGATGGGCGAGATCTGACGGCTGGTGAGAGCTTATAGTATAGCCGACGAGATTCATATTATAGCCGACGAGATTCATAGTATAGCCGACGACATTCATATTATAGCCGACGAGATACTTAACTTCGTCGGCTATAATCGGCCCGCAAAGCCCAACTCCGGCCCGGCCCGGATTTTGGCCCGGCCCGTAAGAGTATAGCCGACGAATTTCGTCGGCTATGACTATAGCCGACGAATTAAAATTAGATCGTCGGCTATAGTCCTTCGATTTAAACCGAAACAGAGCGCGCCTCCCTCATTTTCTGCTAACCCTAAATCCCTAAATCCCCACCTGCTGCAGCCGCCCGCCCCTCCCCGACGCCGACCGACCACGACGGAGCCTCCCCGACGCCGATCGACCCTCCCCGGCCCCACCCGATACCTCCCCGCCCCGGCCCCCTCCTTCCCGAGCCCTCCCCGACCCGAAAGCCGCTGCCGGAGCCGCCCCGAGCCGCCCTACCCGCCCCTGCCGCAGCCGCCCCTACCCGCCCCTGCCGCAGCCGCCCCTGCCCGCCCCTGCCGCCCCTGCCCGCCCCTGCCGCCCCTGCTGCAGCCGCCCGTAGCCGCAGCTGCCCCTGCCGCAGCCGCCCCTGCCGCCGTCGCCGCCGTCGCCGTCGCCGCCGCACCGCACCACCGGTCCTCGTCCAGACTGCACCACCATGTCAGGTAGTCCCGATCGAGCCTCATTTACGGTTTTTATTAATTTTGTCGAATTTTGTGAATTTTAGGGTTTTTGTGAATTTTTTGTGGAATTTAGGGTTTTTGTGAAATTTATGGAATTGTGTGGATTTTTTGTTAAATTTGTTAATTTTGTGGAATTTATATACTAATTTTGTGGATTTTTTGTTAAATTTACGGTTTTTATATACTAATTGTGGAATTTTGTTGAATTTATATACTAGTATGCCCATTATATACTAATTTATATATAATTAGGTATAAATATTTTTTTTCATTTTTATGACGATATATATATATATATTTTTCGGAATATATATATATATATATATATATATATAATTAGGTATAAATATAGTTATGTATATATATAATTAGGTGTATATATATTTAAAAAAGTTTTTTATTTTTTTGTGAAATTTAAGGAATTTTGTGTTATATTTCGGAATATATATATATATAATTAGGTATAAATATATTTAGGTACGTATATATATAATTAGGTATATATACATTGAATGATGTTTTTAATTTTGTTTTGTGGAATTTTTGTGCAATTTATGGAATTTATATACTAATTGTGCAGGAAACCGGCGCTTTGTAGACCGATGGCTTGGCAGACGGACCGAGAGCGACCCCGACGCTCAGGCAGGATCCAGCCGTGGGGGGAGCGGATCCAGCGGTCGTCGGGGCCTAGGCCGGCCTTTGAGTCGACGAGAGGAGACGTTGATGGGATTGACGCCGAGCGATCCACGTGGGGGCTCCTCGTATGAGTCGACGGGAGCGGGCCCTGACTCGAGTGTCGGAGGAGGACGCAGAGCCACCAGACCCCAGTGCACTTCAGCACTGTTCCAGGATCGGCAGCCGACCCCACCGCGCGCCGATCTGGACCCTCCAGAGATGCTCCCTGTCCCCCCACAGCGACAGCGTCCACAGCTACGGGGCCCACCGTCAGGGGGAGCAGGCCCCTCAGGGTCCACGCCCCGTATGTCTCCGCCATCGGGGATGTACATGGTCCAGTTCCTCCCTGCCATCCCTGAGTACGACGCCAGGGGGAGGCAGATTTGGAGGCACGACCGGCCTCACGAGATTCCCTGGGAGGAGGCCTACTTCTACAGTCCTTTCGACTCAGAGGACTGCCGCGGCCTGTGGGCCGTTCGTGAGAAGGACAAGCAGTACAACGACGCAGGTAATTGGTTAGTTTAATTAATTATTTAGATTGTTTAATTAATTATTTAATTAGTTAGTTTAAATAATTATTTAACTATGTGTTCATTTTAACAGGCGTCCTCGTCAATAAACCCGCGGGGACGAGATGGACCAGAGGGCCAGCGAACATGTCGACCCTGGAGAGGGAGCTGGCCGGTGGGATCAGAGAGATCCTGCCCGGTCCCGGTGAGGATGGACGCCCGATTGAGCGGAGAGACACCACCACCAAGTACATCAACGCGACGGGCATGCTCGTGCGGGACAGGGTCCCACTGTTGTGGCCCGACTGGGGCTCTGTGCCCGATGAGATCAAGGCGCGAGTGTACAATGCACTGTCGGTGAGTTAAATATGATTTTTATTATAGAAAATAAACAATTATGAATTCAGTCCTTATAACTATATAAAAATATTTTCTAATTAATTTATAATGTTGCAGCAATGGTTTAGAGTCCATCCTACCTTGGACTGGTGGAGAGACGAGCAGCTGAAGAACAGGTTATGTGTTTTGCTTTTTTTTGTATAAATATATTTATTGGCAGTGTACGAATATATCTAACAGTTGTGTTCTGTTAATATAGGTACTCCGAGTGGAAGAACGAGCTGTCCACGCACTACAGGACGTACCATGTGGAGCAGCGCTTGGGGCGAGCTGCAACCCCCCACGAGTTCCGGTACAGGGAGTACGAGTGGCTATGGCTGGTAGCCTACTTCTGGAGCGACAGGGTCTCGGTAAGAAAGTTTAGCCTGGTAGTATATAACTTTTTAATGTTATTTAATAATTAAATTATGTAGTTACTTAATTCAATTAATTAGTTAGTTAGTTAGTTATTAGTTATTAAATTAAGTCAGTTGGTTAGTTACATAGTTAGTTAGTTCGTTACTAAATTAAATCAAATTAAATTAAATAAAATTAGGTAGTTAGTAAGTTAGTTAGTTACTAAATTAAATTAGTTAGTTAAGTAGTTACTAATTAAATTAGTTAGTTAAGTAGTTACTAATTAAATTAAATTAGTTAATAACTAAATTAGTTATTAATTTTATTTTGGTTAGTTCCTAATATTTTAATTTAGTTACTAATTTATATTTGCGTTTATATGTTTGTTGTTATAATACAGAAAATCTCGCGGACGAACAGCGACAACCGCAGGAGGAACGAGCACCCCCACCACGGCGGCGCCCGCTCCTGGAGGCAGTGGGCAGAGATGGCGAGGAGGGACCGACCGCTGAGGCCGTTGTCGTGGATTCATGCGCAGATGTATCCGGGGCGTCCCGACCAAGTGGTAAGTATTCGTCCATCTTCAATAAAAGTGTTTCATGAAATTAATTTATATATATATTTTTTAATTCGTTTATTATATTTTCTTGTCAATTAGGCGGAAATAGATGCGGAGACCGACGCGATCACCTTCGGGATCGCGCGAGACACTCTGGGAGACGGGGCGTCCGACGAGGCGATCGCGGAGTTTGCCTCCACGATCGACACCCTTGAGCCGCGCTTGGCCTCTCAGATCATGCACGCGGCGGTAGGGACGGGGAACAACTACTTCTACCAGAGAGGCCTAGGCGCGGCGGGAGATGGGGTTCTCAAGTTCACGCCGGCCAATCCCAGCACGCAGCGTGCGGCTTCGACGAGAGGAGACTTGCAGACGCAGCTGCAGAGGACTCAGGCGGAGTTGGCGAGGGCGGTGGAGGCGCTCCAGCAGGCGGAGTTGGCGAGGGCTGCGGAGGCTTCGGCGCAGCAGGCCAGAGACGCATCTGTGGCGGAGATGTACCGATGGATGCAGCAGTCTTGGGAGGCCCAGCAGGCTGGACTCCAGCCCCCGCCTCCGCCACAGATGCCCCAGTTCGTCGTCCCCACTCCCCCCCCCCGCATCGGAGTACGCCAGCCGATCAGGACAGCCATAGCCACCGGAACTCGAACGATCCGGTCGACGACGCTACGCGTTTAGGGGGTGATGATGAGTAGATATAGTGGGTTAATTTGTACAGTATGTAGGATATTAGGGATGGATTGATGTGGATATTTGTTGGATATTTGGATGTTTGTTTGTGCATTTTCTGCAGCCCCCGAAGACGAAGAGAAATTGGGCCCGAGTAAATTTTTTTAATTTTTTTAAATATTTAGGGGTTATAGCCGACGATATTGGCATTATTTCGTCGGCTATAACAGTTATAGCCGACGATTTTTACCAAATTTCGTCGGCTATAAGGGCTATAGCCGACGATGTTTACCATATGTCGTCGGCTATACCCTCCCGGCTTCAGGCAAAAAAAAGCCGTTCCTGGTACCGGCGATTGTTATGGCCGACGATAGTGTCGTCGGCTAAAACGGACGTATAGCCGACGATAGTGTCGTCGGCTATACTTCGGTTAGGGGCAGTTACGTAATTGTTAAAGCCGACGATCTTCTCGTCGGCAATGTTCGAAGTATAGCCGACGACGCTTTTTTCGTCGGCTATACCTGGTGGTTCATAAGCCGACGACTTACCCCGTGTGTCGTCGGCTATACTATAGCCGACGGAGCAATCCCGACGAGATAATAGCCGACGATACTTCGTCGGCTATGACTATAGCCGACGAATTAATGGAAACGGCCGACGAGATGGCGTCGTCGGCTATGACGCCTTTTCTGGTAGTGTAATGGATTTGGGTGAGTCAAAAAATGAGTTTAAGTATGGGTTTTGAGTATAGTTGTTGGAGATGCGCTACATGGAGCCAAAAGAGCTGTAACTTAGAAACTGAAACTATGGTCCATGCTTTTGTCACAAATTCACAATATTATTGCTACTCGCTATCGAATAGTCTCCAGTCCCATCTGCCTGCAGGTGTTGTATATATGTTTGGTTCATCCGCTTTTTGTCTGCAACCATAACCATAATAGTATTGAAAGGGTGAATTAGTTAATTGTCAAGTTCACATTATTAGTCTAATGGCTAACCATATATTCATTGATTTATGCCTCTTAAGAAACCCCTAATTTTCTTTAAACACAAGTATTTAGCGAGTTTGATAATTTAAGTCGGTGTATGAAGAAATGGGATTTGCAGTAGGACATCATTGCTTCATGTGACATTGAAGATATTGTACTGAAACTTGATGAATATGGAACCAAAACCAGATATGTTGGACTGGTTTACTAATTACTAACCTACACTCTTAATAATATTTGGTCAAAATCAGATGATGTTCGCTTCATGTAAATATGAAGTGTGTTATGGTAACAACATTACCAAACACATTACTTAGATAATGTAACCAATCAATACAACCATAATTACCCAAAACCTTTTAATCTTAACAGCATTCATCATAACCAATTCTTCTTACTTCCAACTTGAGCGGTTAGTATTCAAAATGCATAATATAATTAGTAATTAGTAAACCACAGCCGTTGCTCACGAGTCGCACCTAACAATTCGATAGATTTACAAGATCATAAACTGATAAGGGAGCACGATTCTACATATCACAAAGATGAGGAGACAGCAACTACATAATCATCTTGTGTACAGTAATACTTGCAGCCTTCCTATCTTGTGTACAGGGCAGTAATGGGCACGGGCCGGGCCGGGCCAAGAAATTGTGAAAACCGACCTAAAGTCTGAAAATATCAGTTCGGGCCGGTTCGGGCTTTTTGAACTGCAGGGACCGACCAAAGCCCTTTCAGGCCGGTTCGGGCCGGGGTCGGGTTTTTTTCGGGCCCAAAACTGAAACTCTATCGTCTTCCTCTGCGCCTTCATCTTCAACCGGTCGTCGACTTCGCCTGAGCAAATCTGCTCTGGGCACCCATGTCTGCACACCCTCGATCTGATTTCCTCCTCTGATCGAACACCACTGGCCCCAACGCCGTCGTAACACTGCAGCCACGACGCACGAGCACTGATCGAACCGAATCGTCTATAGCCCACTCCAAGTCTGCCCCGACGAAGGATCCAGGCACCCAGAGCGCAACAGCACTGCCACTCGACCCAACTTGGCACGCTGCCCAAGCCGATGCCTTGACCGCCGATCTGCGACTCCTATCCCGGCCGACGTCAACCTTGCCGCCGCCCAGCAGCCCAGTTCAGCGTCGACAAGATCTCGATTAGCCTGATTACGGGAAGGGCCTGAGGAAGACGAAGCTGAGGGCTGAGGAGCCTAGGCTAATCGTGATGAGTGAGTGATGTCGATGGTGGAAGACGAAGGGTGATGTCGATGGTGGAAGACGAAGGGTGATGTCGATGGCGCAGAGTTGTCGGCTTGCCGCGTCGAAGACAAACGAAGAGAGAGAAAATGTCGAAGACGGAGAGGACTCGATGAGGAAGACAGCCTGACTCAGTCTAGTTTTTTATTATTATTTTTATTATTATTAATTATATATTGACCAATCACAGCATGACACATGGCAACAACATATATGAGTCAGCCCGGTTTCAGGCTTTCAGTCCAAACAAAAACAGGCCCGAACTACACACATTCGGCCCAGGCTTTTTCGGGTTCGGGCTTTCGAAAATCAAGGACCGGCCCGTTTTACGTTTTTCAGGTTTTTCGGACCGGGCTTTCGGTCTCTCGGACCAAAACGCCCAGCCCTACAGGGCATACTGCCTCTTGGGCATGGTCTAGTCTTGTGGAAGCAAAGGGACATAGTATTTCCTAATTAGGGGAAAATGTCGAAATACATTGTGGAGCACTCAACCCTTCAGGAGTTCTTACAATGTACTCTATATTAAGCTAAATAAGAACAGTTAATATGCTTCTTCATCTAGGTGGTTGTTTCTACTAACGAATTCTAGACTCTAGGCATCAATTTTCAGAAAGTGCAATATGGTGGATCAAAAGAAGTGTGAATGACTGTCAACTTCATACACCTATATAAGATTAGTTTCACTGGACAGGAGGAAGAACCTGAAGAAAGAGTCTACCACTGATCTGCAAGTCGAATGTGATAACGGTGTGCCAACCGCTTTGCAGTTCCATCTGTCATCACGCCATTTATCATTTCATACTTCTCATGATTCGCCTTGAGGGCTCCTTCCTGCCTCTCCGCAAGCTTCTCTGCATCCTCCAACTGTTGATTCCGTGCAATATCAACTTCAAGAGCATGATCCTTAGCAAGCTGCTTCAATCTCTTCACCACTTCAAAGTCAGGATCCTTTGAATCCACCCAACAAAACTCTATCTTTCTACCAGGCTTTGCAGGGTGATCCTCAAACATCTCCAGTTTAGCTTCACGTGCCCTTACGGGCCTTGGCATTCCACCAACCATAAAAGGCTTATGAGAAATTTCGAAGATAACGGCATCAGCCTGCTTTGGGTTTTCCATTTCCACCAACACAGAAACAGGGATATTCTTTTCCAAGTAATTTGGAATGAATTGTACAGTTTTAACTATCCCAAACTGAGAGATGGCTTTATTGACAATCGGTTCAGTAACCTGTGGAGAGAGGTTATCAAGGTAAACAGTTTCGTCTGACCTTTTCTTCAAATGCAGCGTACTCTGCTTCTGAAGCCATACTCCTACAGCAAGTACAAATATAAACATAAATCAGATCTCAACAGTTAGCCATAACATTGCATATTCCAGTATAATTTTTATTGGAGAAAAGAATTAAAGGAAATAGTAATTATAATAAACGCCAGAAAGTGCAGATTCATAATAGAACACCAAACGTTTGAAGAAATCAGTAATCCACAAAGCTTCACATATATTCTTTAACATTATCAAGCTCCCAGACATTAATGCAGCACTATCACAGCATTAGCCAATAGACTGTAGTCCACATTCTAGATGTTTCTGTTATTTTTTACAACCTTAATTAGATGAACTCATTGCTTATTCACATGCATCAAAAAACTCCCAGTAGTTTCAGTTCAGACCAGATCTGGATTGACAAGAACTTTAAAGCTATAATATCAATTTTACAATGTCCCCCATCTCAGATTGCATTCCAACAGTATTAACAAGCAATCCAATAGTAAAATATCAACGCATCAGATAAAGTAGATACATGCTAAATGCAAAGACTCGCATTGAAAGGGACGGGAGAAAATAATAACCATATGGCACGTCAATGTCCATGACAGAAGGAAAACGAATATATAACACGTACAAGAATATCATGAACAAGTGTTTCAAGTAAGCAAAAATTATAAGGCTCGTGTCTATCAATCTGAATGACAAAAACAAAAATTGATATATAACAAGTTGGAGGGACTGTTTACAATCCAATGTCACAGTGAGAATCAAGTTACTTTCAATGTTATACATTCAAAGCAAATTTCCCTAAATTGAATTGATCGGGTTCAATTTACAGTTTAAACTTCTAAGTGATGTCCTTTTAATGATTATATAAAGCCTTATTATATCTCTTCCTACGAGTATTTTGGATAACCCATAAAGTTAACTTACCAGCTTACCTATGAGAACCACCTCAGACCATTTAAGAAAAACTTATCATACCTTATGCGGTTGTAGACATGTTTCACATCAGTTTATCATCAAAGATGTTAATTTCTAAGACCACAAGCATAAGGTTTACCTCCCACATATCCATTTACCATCTAATTATCCTCATTTAGTCTTTGAATCAATTAAACATCTATTCCTACAGCTAAGACATGACTATGTATTTCGTACGAGAGAACCATGTTCTGCCTGCATCGTTTTGTGTCAAACAAGTGCAAATGGCCATCATCCTCACACAAACCTCCTCCACCCTTTTGTCAGTGCTCAGAACAATTTGTCAAAGACAAGACAAAGTGTCATCTTAACCAAAACGATCAAGTCATCAGCTATTATCCTCCCCATTTAAACCACAGTGACCTTAAGCGCATTCGAGACTTGTAACAGAATGGTCACCAATCAAAACAATAAACGTGATTCTGGCCTAACCTTTGATGCAAAGACTACACCAGCACATGATGGCTTTACTGCTCTACTTAAACTCCAGAATGTTCATCAAATAAGAACTCTTGTTAAAGCATAATTAGATATAGTAATATATAACAAAAAATGTATTCACCTAAAACAGCCCACAAGTAAATCTAGGAAGTCAATAATTAACTAGGTTACTATATGATAGGCTTTACCATTACAAATTCACAAGACATAACCTTTATTCTATGCAACCATGAGAAATGAGCTAAAGAATCACAAATTCTTAGTCTTTTTACTATCATCAATGAAATGGGTGAGCTTTATGGGCTAAGAGAAAAGAAAACCCAAGATAATTAGCAGCTCAATTTCTTCAAATTCCTCTCCAAACCATTGAAGAAAAGTTAGAAAACCCATTTCTAAAGCACTCAACTTGCACCAAAATTAACCCAGGGAAACTCTACAAAGACCAAAATTCACAAACCCAAATGCAATATTAGAAAACTAAGAAATGAGGATTAGGGTTTTACGTTTGGACATACCTCTGAGGGTTGGGGCTAAAACCCAGAAGCAGAAGACTTGACGTGTCTGAGGAAGAAGACTGAGGCCTATTTCTAAATGTAGAAATAGTTTAAAACCGCGGGTTTCCAACACCCGCTTACCGTGTGCTTATTATATTGATACCCGAACCCGGCCCAACCCGACTTTCCTCAAATTCACAAAAACTTATTTTGAAGCAAAGGTATCATAGATTAGTGGGACAATTTCAATTCATTTAGATCGAGCAAATGTGAGATCGGAGACACCCACTTCCTTCTGCTTATCCGTCAACTCACCATCAATCCGGCATATGAATTATTATATCACTACAAGTGGTTACGTGATTTAATTTTCAGTCGGAACAAACTCAACTTAATCGTTTATTTTGTGAAAAAAAATTAATAAAATATTTCATTATAATGAATCATGATCCACATTCACTTGTTAGGTTGTAATTTTTTTTACACAAAATTTTTCAATATTTAACATTAATGATACGCATATTAATGTCGACAAACATAACATGTTGTATGTTGGTGGATCTAGTCAAAATTTTCTTTAACTTGAAAGCATCCAAAAAAAATTTCGCATGAATATAGTCCTATTTCATTCTTTTGATAAACGACCTTGATCATATTTGTGGCAATGTGGAAGTGAATCGAATCTTCAGGTAGAGTGTAGATCGAGTTCGTACCAATGACGCTAGCTGCTGGATAGGGGAAACAGGGAACAAAGGTAAAGGAGCTCATTCTTGGGCTCTTTTATCATAGACGATGATTTTATATGAACCTCAACTAAGACTATCTACATTTGGTACCAATATTCGTATGCAGATCCTAAGCAACGTACATATTCCAGCCCTAAAATGTTTTCTTTGTCACACTAGAACCACTATACTGCAAAAGCCAGAGTTGCCTTGGTTAGACAGGAGCACTTTGAAAAACGAAGACATGGCTTCCATGAATGAAGCTCTAGAACGGAGCATCACAATCCCTGACGAGTTATCTCAACACATGTTGTTCAGAAAAATAAAGGAAGCAGAAACTCAGGGAGTGAGGGTAGCTCAGTTTCAGAGCTCGAAACCAAAGATCCAAAGGGTTCCCGACATGCTCCGAGATCACCCACATTTCGATAAATACGAGCCAAGGGTAGTAGCAATTGGTCCTTACCATCATGGTAAAGCAAGGTGTCATCCAGCAGAGAAGCTCAAGCTTGCACTGGCAGCAAAATATATCGAAGACAGTGGCTGTGAAGCTGAAGTTTTACATAAGATCATTGAGGACAACATCAACACACTAAGGGTCTGCTATGAAGAGGAAGCAACAAGGTCCTACACCGACGAGGCCCTCACAGACTTGTTATTCTTAGATGGTTGTTCAACCTTAGAGTTCATATACTCTTTTATAAATGACCAGTTGGCAGATTTCAACTTCAAGGGGGATCAGGTGGCTTTTGCAGAACAGGACTGTTTCTTGCTAGAAAACCAGCTCCCTTACAAAGTGCTGAAGCTGTTGATGAGCTTAAGTGACGAAGAGGAGGCGTTAAGTTATGCAATCCATGTGTTTGTTGCAAGGAACATCTTAAAAAGGCAGAAAAAGAAACCAGGAAGTACATTCATAAACATGGAAGAGCCCACTCATCTTCTCGACCTTTTCCGGACTGAAATGCTAGGTTCCCAAAAATATAAAGCCAAGAAGAAGAAATCTAAAGATCGCCGAGGACCGTTCCGCAACATACAGGAGCTTAAAGCATCAGGGATCCAATTAAAGCCTAGTAAGACGAGCACCTTGAGGGACATATCTTTTACTTATCGAGGCTCAGTAGGATTCCTAAATCTTCCACAAATAGTTATAGACGACTCACTGGGGCTAAAGTTCATGAATTTGATAGCCTTTGAAATGTGTCCCGACTTCCAAAATGACTTTGGGGTGTCCTCGTACATATGGTTCATGAAGTCACTGATTAGTGATGCAGCCGATGTTAAACTGCTAAAGTCGGAAGGCGTACTATACAACAGACTTGGGAGTGATCAAGAGGTTGCTTACTTACTCAATCGGATGAGTTATGACTTGGTGCCTAATCGCAACACATACAGCAGTGTCAAAATCGATATACAAAAGCACTACGAAAGTAAGTGGAGACCCAAGTTTACAACCTGGATGGTTCAATTCAGTCACGATTATATCAATAGCCCCTGCCTGGACTATCCTGGCTTCCCTTGGTGTTCTAACCGTCACTCAGACTTGGTACACAGTCAATCCTCCGAACAATGCCTGTGTCGGTCTCTGCGAGTACATGAAGAAACAGCTCAAAATAGAGCGACACACACACACACAACCGAGTACGAAAATCAAGTTTGGTTCTTCCTAAAATGGTTTCTGCTTTTGGTCTGTCTGGTACTTCGGTTTCCAGCTTCAGGTCTCACAACACAGATATGAAGCCATGTACTGTCATTTACTCACCTAGTGTAAAGCTTTGTCCTGATAAAATTCAATACCTGTGTGGAACAATGTAATTTAGTACTCGAGTTTAATCAGCACTTGTGATAAAATCGAGTCGCTCTGATGTTCTTCATCCTGAACTGATCTCTGCTTAGATTGAGTTTGTTGTTCAATTAAAAACCACATTCACACTTGATCAGTCTATTTACTAGCCTACTGCCGTCCTTGTTTATCGGTTTTGAATAAAGAGTGAGGGCTATACCCCAGAGGTTCGCCATGGGGTGCTTGTTGAGGCCAAATACAGCAAGAAAAACAAGGATGAGAAATGTAAGATGTTTAAGCTGAGCTAAAGACATGTAGAAACTGCTAAATGAAATGTAGAAATACATTGCAGATAATGAAATCTTTCATGATGTAGTCAATATGAAGCTAAACGAGTTCATGAGATATTGAGAACAATTAATATGCTGCTTCATCTTAGATTCTTAGTCTGGTTTCTAATAGAGAAGTCTTGACATCAATTTTGAGAAACTGCAATATGCGATCAAAAGAAGCGGGAACTGCGATCAACTTCTGATACAAACTCCTATAAAAAAAAATTATAAAAAAAAACGTATCAAAAACCTTCTAATACAAACAGGGATGTTCTTTAATTCCAAGAAATTGAAATGAATTGAACATTATTAACTGTGCCAAACTGAGAGATAGCATTTCTGACAACGGGTTCAGTAACCTAAGGAGATAAGTTTTGAAGGTAAACAGTCTGTCTCTGACCTTTTCCTCCAATGCGGAGTACTCTGCTTCTGAAGCCCTATTCCAACAGCAAGTACGACTCTTTAAGATGAAGCATATCTCAACAGTTGGCCAAAACATTCCGGTATAATTCTTATTTAAGAAAAGAATTAAAGAAAATAGGAATTAATTACAAATCACCAGAAAGTGCAGATTCATCATAGAACACTTAATATTTGAAGAATTGTGTAATGCACAAAGCTTAACATATTTTCTTTACCATTAAAAATCTCCCAAACTTTAATGCAGCATTAACATGGCACACTGTAGGTCCTCATTCTAGATGTTACTGTTATTGTGTACAACCTTATTCAGATGAAGTTATTGTTTATTGATCAGACCAAGATCAGTAAGCATTCCAATGGGCTGATCAATAAGCAATCCAATAGCAATAGTAAATATCAACTCATCCAGTAGTACGCAATCCAATAGCAATATCAACTCATCAGATCAAGTACATAAACTAGTTACATGCGATCTAATAGCAAAATATCAACTCATTAAAAAAAGTAGATACATGCTAAATGCAAAGACTCATATTGAACGGGACAAGGGAAAATACTAACCATATGGCACGTCAACGTCGATGACAGAAGGATAACCAATACACAAAACCTACAAGGATACCATGAACAGGTGTTTCAAGTAAGCAAGAATTATGAAGAAGTCTCATATGGCACATCAATGTCAATGACACAAGTAACGGCATATTCTCACTTAAACATCAAAACAAAACTGCAAACCCGGAACAAGCAAGTGTACACACTACACCACAATAATAGCCTACATTTGTAGGGAGAGTTTCAATCATCACAATTTCTCAAAACCCATCAGGAATTCATGATCAGCAATTGCTCAGCTGCAGCTCTGATTCAACGACGGGGCTGAAATATTGCCAACTTGAATCATGAAAAGCACCAAAATAATCATCTGAAACTGTCTCAATACTAAATTCATTTGTGAATCTTCGAGCAGCCAGGATATACTTGGTGGAGTGAATAATAGCTGAGTTCTTGAACTCTAACAGATGCTGCTCATATGTCTGAAAGCTATTCCCAAACAATACTATACAATTCAACTGCTTCACTCCCCAATTTGTTTGTATAAGATTATCATATAACTCAGCCTCACAGTTTGGCATGAAAAACATCGTTGGTTTTTGGGCCTCACGCCGGCCTTGCTCATTGATAGATAAGACAAAGCAACCAAGAGCTTCCAAAACCCGAGATTCTATGGAAGAAAGAATAGGATCAAACACCTCTATATCTCCAATCCAATTGAACCTTCTCTTCAGCAAGATGGCAAGGCTCAACTGCAATCGAGGGGATTCATAAGATTCAATGCTGCCTATGCCGTATATTACCATCTTCATCTTTAACTCAGAACTTAAAACCCTATGGAAGGAGTTCATCATCTCTAGTGTTTGCATTTGATCCAGCAACTTAAGAAAGAATTGAGAAAGCTCTAATTTCTTCATACAGATCCTTATCTTCTGCATCAGTTTTGATTCTCGAACTAAATTGATTTCAATATCAGTTGGAGCCCAAGTCTGATGTTGTTGCTGTTTCTCTACAGCACTTCTCAGTTTGGGGGGATTTCTTCTTTGTCGTCCACGAGAGATGAAACAACTGTCCAGCCCCCATTTAATGTACCTTGAGCAATGTGAGTCTTTGCAGAAGCATCAAATCTGTTACTTATGGTACACAGCTCCGATTCCATTCCAGATCCAAGTACTGTAAAACCTCTGCACTGTGAAGTAAATCGGAAAAAAACAAAATTTTAGTTTAATAAAAAAGACAATGCTTTGAATCGATTAAACATCCGGTCCTACAACAGAGACATGACTATTTATTCCCGTCGAAGAGAACAAAGGTTCTTCCAGCCCAGCATCTTTTGTGTAACAAAGTGCAGATCGCCATCATCCTCACACAAACCTCCTGCACCCTTTTGTCAGGGCTCAGAACAAATTGTCAAAGAAAAGACAAAGGCATCTTAACCAAAGCTATGATACTCATGGACTAGTATCCTCTGATGGAGGTGTTATCCAAGCACAGAATACCTGCAAAACAACTACATACAAATAATACCCTTCTTGTGTCGATTGTAGTATTGACAAGTAGGGATCGTTCTATCCGGGAAAATCAAGGGCTTTCAATCACACAAAGTGTTGCACATAAAAAGGGGGTGTCGAATTTTATAACTAATTTACCTACTGAATTTTACTAAATTTAAATCCTAAATTATTATTTACATTTGATCAACATCTTCCACACAATCACCAAACACAAATCTCATTATACATGCAACAAAATTAAAACAAGTAATAGGAGCAGCAGCAAATATCGGATTCAAGATCAACTAAGTTCCAATTTAATTAGAGCCAACGCGGTTATTCTAATTATTCAAGACATCACAAGTATTTAGAATCCACAACGCGTGTAATCCTAAACATGGTACTAATCGGTTTAATAACACAACGCGTAGAAATTAAACACAAATAGCACATAAGCACAATATGTCGAATTAGAAACATGTTAGCAGGTATGGCGTCACTCATCCTACATCGACATGTAAATTTCCATAATTACTCTAGCCCTTAGATTAATACATATTAAAATCCACAACGCGTGAGATCCAACATATATTAAATCGGCATATGAATTTAACATCTAGATAACAACCATGGCCTACGATTGCATCTAGACATCTCCTTCGGTTGCACACGAATTATGAAAATAAACCTAATTAAATCAAGAATACATGCTAAAGCTACTGCCCATAATACAAATTTAATCACATCACATATAAAATTCGGCAATCATATACAAAATTCTCAAACATTTATAACAAAGATCCGAAGATCCCATATATAATTATCAATACCGAAAATAAATCAAGAAACCAAAACATATTTCATAGACAAAAGTATGTTTAAATACAAAGAATCAAAAGCCAATAAAGTACAATCCATGTTACAACCTTATGAAGATTCGGCAAGGATTGGTGGAGGTTGGATTTTTGTGAAAGATGGAAGGTGGATTCGGCAAAGCTTCTTGGTGGAATTTCTGAATTTATTTGGGCAGAGGTTCGGCAAGGATTTTGAGGGGAAGAGAAGATGATTATTCTGAAATTATATTGTGGTATTTATAGAGGCAAGGGAGGCAGCTAGGGTTTACAAAACCTAGTTTTTCTCAAACTTATCCTGCTGGCAGATTTGACCTTCGAGTGAAGATTATGGAATATCTTTCTCTAGAAAATAGATATTGAGGTGATTCCAGTTGGGTTGGAAACTAGACTCCCGTAGCTTTCTATCCATATAAGGCTCGAATTCTGATTCATTGTGAGCTGTCCGGGAGAGTCCGTGGAAGTTGGATGACGTGTACAGGAATTCTGCCGAATTTGATCAGGATTTGTTGCGATTTTCTTCCTCTATTTTCTGCCGAAAATTCCCAAGATAATGGCTGAATAATTGAGCAATATCTCTTTAGGTTTTCCATGAATTAATTCAGCTAAAAATCTTGCACAAAGGATGGAATTCAGTCCACATTCGTAAGCCAAATCCATGTAGAACTCGGTTTAGGTTTTCTTCTTTCGGCAGACTTGACCTTCGTGCATTCAAACCGGCATAACTTTTTCCTCAGAGCTCCGATTGATGCGATTCCAAGTCCCAGAGAAACTAGACTCGTAGAGCTTTCCAACGGCGTATGGCACGTTCTCTGGTTCCAAGCGATGTGTTCCACAGAAATTCCGGAATCCAGGACACAGTCCTAGGAAAATCCTGGTAGTCCCTGGATTGGTTTGCTCAAACTGCCAAGTTGCACCCTTCATTTGGGTGACTTCCCGAACTCTGATTGATTTGAAATTTTGACACAATACACTTTAGCTTCCCAATTATATGCATACCAAATTTCATCAAATTTGGAAAAAGATAGATCAGTTTAGAACGAGCCTCAAAATCACAAAAAATACATATTTTACTTTATTTCCAGATTTCTATACTTAGTCATTTTTCTGATTATTAAGCACACATTCTCCAAAACTCTTCCGAAATAACACTAAACTAAATTATGACTCTATCTTACTCTAAATAGACTTAACAAATCATAAATAATGGATAATAACACATTAATAACGTCGCATATTGTGCTCCTATCATCCTCTCTAGTTCTAATTAGAGAATTGTACAGCACGCTTACTATTGTTAAAGAAAAAATGCTCAAAGAAACTTAGCCAATCTAAGAAGAACACAACTCAAAAGGATAAACGTGATTCTGACTTAACCTTTGGTGCAAAAACTACATCAGCCCATTATGGCTTTACTGCTCTACTTAACTCCGTAATGTTCATCAAATAAGAACTCTAAGTAATGTATTCAACTAAAACAGCCCACAAGTAAATCTGGGAAGTCAATAACTAACCAGGATACTATATGATAGGCAGTATCATTACAAGTCACAACCTTCATTCTACGCAAACCAGGAAAATGACCTAAAAACCAAATTCTTAATCTCTATGAAATGGGTGAGCTTAATTTGCTAAGAGAAAAGAAAACCCAACACTATTGGCAGGTGGCAGCTCAATTTATTCAAATTATTCTTCATTTATTCAAGAAACCCAATCCTAAAGCACTCAACTTCACAACAAATTAAATGAGGGAAACTCTACAGAGACCAAAATTCACAAACCCAAATGCAATATTGGAAAACAAAGATATGATTATTAGGGTTTAACGTTTGAACATACCTATGAGGGTTGGGGTTAAAACCCAGAAGCAGAAGACTCGTTGTTTCTGAGGAAGAGGACAGAACTGAACCGGGTCTCATTGTACATTTATAGGTTTGGAACCACGGGTTTTCGGTAGACCCGCTGACCGACCGTTTCTCATATGAATACTCAAACCCGACCCGACCCGAATTTTATCAATCCACAAAATTGTTAGAAGCAATAAAGTTGGAACAAGTCGTCAACTCTATCAATTATTATCAATTATTGAATGAAAACTTTACTAAATGCATCTCATATTACTCATGTTTATCTTACTTATAAGGTTATGTACGTATGCATGTATATAGAGTTATGAGTTTTTTACCTAAAACTACAATTTTGTGTTAATATTTACCAGTAGTAAGATTATTTTTTCAAATTACTACACGTAAGTTTCCATCTAAAACTAACAAAATCTGTTATCTTATAAATTACAAAATTACCCTCATAAATCAATAACACTGAGCCTTAAAAAATCAATATCACTGAGCTTCAGAAAATCAATGCCACTCAGCCACAGAAACTATGTCGTCCTCCGCCGCGCTTCCAATACCACTGAGCCTCAGAAACTCTGCTGTCCTCCGCCGCACTTCTAATGCCACTGACCCTCAGAAAATCAAGATGACGATTCCCAACTCCACATAAACCCTGTGAACACTAATCAACCCCCTCCCAAATTCAAACTCAAATCCCTAGATGGATCTCCTCCGAGCCTACTCCGACGATCAAAACCCTAATTCCTCCACCTCCATATTATACGAAAGAAAGCACTGCCAAAGAAGAAGAAAGTAGAAACTTCGAACAACCAATTGGCCCCCTTCTCCTCCAATAAACCCGATCCAACTGCCGTTCCGACCAACCGGAGCTTCGACGCCGCAAATCTGACCTGCGGTAACCAAGAGATGGCACCGAGCACGATCCGGAAAGCGATCGGAGTCGTCAAGGTCCAGACGAAGTCGCCAGCAACATGGCGCCGGACCTTGAAGTCACTATCGTCAAAGCCCTCGCTTGGCTCCCCTTCAAAGCGCCTTGGTTGGCTCGCTTGGCAGCATCCTTATTCTTCTTCAGGCTCGCCGAATTAGGGTTGAGGAAAACGAACGCGTCCTTGTCGTCGCTGTTGCTCCGAGGAACTAGGTCCCTGATTCTCTAGAGCTTTGACGACCCGATGGAGTTGCTTTTGTTGTTTTTGAGCTCCAGGGAGACCTCCTTGGCGTTCTTGGACCACTCGCAGTAGCTTCCCTCCGGCACGGCTTCGAGCTCGTCGGATTTGGAGGCCGACGACGACGGCACGTCACTGAAGAAGAGGGACTTGGTTGAGTTTGGAGTGGATACCATTGAAAACGACGACATTTTGAGATAGAGGAGAGGGTGGGATCTGAGAGTTGGTGAGTGATGGTATGAGTTGTAATTTAAGGATTTTCAGGATTAATTATGTCATTAAATCATAGATGGGTTAACAATTACTGTTAATTCCTTACTGATAGTATAAAAAAATTAGGTCTTATTATTAATAAATATCACCACAAAAGTATAATTATGGGTAATTATGTATTTTTTCGATGATTAACAGTACTCATTACCACATACCATCACACGTCAGTTAAACTACGTTTCAAAAGGAAAATCTCTAACATGACTTCCTATATTTTATTGATATGAAGGAATACCAAACGCGCGAATTTTCTATATAATAATCAAATAAATTTGACATATACATACGAACATAGCCCCTATAACCCTCTTTGAATAAGATTTTCCATTCCATAATGTACTTAGTTTCCAAGATAATCTTTGGCAGCAAACATGCCTAATAAGAATTGTCAACTAAAGAATGGTAGCAGCTTGGTCGATCGATCTGGTCAAATTTTGTGTAACTTAAAATATGGTTTAATCAATTCTTGACTTGAGCTTTATAAAGATTTGATACCACCCATCTTATTAAGAACATAACTTCCCAGAAATTATAGTATGAAAGTGTTGTTTGGAGATCAAGTCTCAAGACTCAAATACATATAGCTCAAATTTCTAAAGAGAAGACTTGTAATAAACCGTTGAAACGTGTTGCTTAAGCACAAAGACTTCAGGGTCTTCCGTCTTTAGAAGTAACAGGAAAGAGCATTCATGGCCAACAATAATCAATCAAATGCTACTCTATAAATACCCCCAAAAACATAACTATAAACACTACAAATACATAGAAAGGGAGAAAGCAAGAGAAGGATATAACAAGCAAGCATGGGTTCAGAATGTGAAGGTAAAGTATAATTTACTCATTGTTGTAGATATGCTTAAATATACGAAATCTTTGTTTTGTTCTTTTAGAACCTACACAAGTCAAGCAGTTGAAATGATTGATTTTCTTTTTCAGGTAAAGGTTCATGGCCGGAGCTTGTTGGAGAGCATGGGGAGGTTGCCAAAGGGAAAATTGAAAGAGAGAACCCTAATGTGACTGCTAGGATTGTAGTTGACGGAGAAATGTATGTCATTACCGACTACAATTGCTTTAGGGTTTGGGTCTGGGTTGACAGCGATGACGGGACTGTCGTAAGAACTCCGATCATCGGTTAATTGAGGGCAAGCATGTCCGTGTAATAATATTGGTCATAACCACTATTATTATTGTCTACTCATCATCGATCGATCGTTTCTTGTTTGATTCGTTTTGTATTTAGAAAAGAAAATTTGGTATTATACATTTGTTCCATGTTAAGGAGCTTTTTATTTTCCTTTGTGTAGTAAAACCATGTACACCATATTTTGTACAATATACAAGAACGCTGTTATTTTGGTTATTTTGTTGCATACTTCTCTAATAATTCGAAGTACGTGGTGGCCGGTGCACAGGGTATGAAATCCTTGCAAACTTTTGTTATTTTGTTGAAATATTCATCATCTTTTGATTTTTCGCTTCTTACAAGAGCAAGAAATTAAGCCAATGTACAACCTTAATTAGTGTTTGAAATACACCTACTTCATCGTAATAATGCTCAAGTAGTTGCCATGTCAACTAATTAATCAGCTGCATGCTTAGCTCTGTAATGGCCTTGCTGTTAATATCAAAGATATAAAAATGAGTCAATTTAGTTGCTTGCGGAACTCAATTCACCAAGAAGAAGCATTTACACTACGATTCCATCAAAGGTTCGTAACTTATTAATAATATCGAATAGAAACAAGAAACAAAATCTACATCACATTCAAAGTGACCTAGCATGTACATTTGTCTCAAGTCTATTAAAAAAAATATCATCATCTGGCCAGCTACTGCCAAAATGTAGCATAGTGTCAAAAGTATGAATCCCTTGCCGGCCACACAACTCCAAATCAACGCCAACAGCTTCCGACTCACTTAAAATACCCACATTGCTCCCACAATTTCACTTTCTCAATACCAAAGCTTAATAGTGATCATCAAGATGGCAAGTTCTACATCTACCGGTGAGTAAGGGAACTGGTTTCAAAATTAGTTTTCAGTTGATTCATCGAGCTAGTGTTGTTTGATTTAAGTGTATCTGGGTTCATCCTGTTATTGCAGAAAGAAAGAGTTCATGGCCGGAGCTTGTTGGTACCAAAGGAGAGGAAGCAGCAGCCACCATAATCAAAGAAAATCCCTCTGTCAAAGCCCACACAGTGAACGAAGGATCATTTGTGACCTTTGATATGCGTCGTGACAGAGTTCGGGTCTGGATTGATGAGCGTGGGTTGGTCACTAAGGCACCTACAATTGGTTGATTAAATTGATCGATTTCATGTGTTTAGCTCTGATTGTTTGCACTTTTTCTTTTTCTTAAACGAAGTGTGTCTTTGGCATGCAAATTTCAAATCGCAAAGAATATGTAAGTTATCAGGTTGTATATGCTCTATATATATGTTCATCCCTTCTATTATTAATTAGTTGTACATGTTTCGATCATCAATCATTTGCTACATCGCTCCTTAACCTCCTCAACTTCTGTTCTTCACATTCTCTATAAATCAATTGCTGTTTTCTACCGATGTCATCCAATGATGGCATCATCAAATGCAAAACTATTAAGATTTAAGACTGGAGATTTATTTTGAAAAGGTTGATAGTATCAACGATGCCTACATATAAGAGCACAACAGCTATTAAAATGTTAAAATTAAAGGTCTAATGATACATCTTCTTGAAACTATATCTAACTACTGTCTTGCTAGTAAGTAGTAAAACAAACCAAAAGAAACTCATTGCATTTGCAATATTTTTTTTTTTCTTAATAGAATTGATAGCATTAATGTCAATAGTTGACAACTTGTCAAAAACTAGAGTCAAAACTCTCATAACAAGATAACTGGCAAGCAAACCAGAAACCATATTCTAAGCAAAATAAAACCTCATACAAATATTTGTATAAACTCTCTTTTAAAACACGACTTATAAATAAAGATTACTCCAAGTCTTCAAGGATAATCTTCTAACATCCTATTAGTCAAAAACGTTAAGTGATGTTGGTGATGCGTGAACAAATTACCATATCTCTTTATTTATATATATCCTATCCAGAACGAACTTTCGCTCTGAAATTAACGTGCGAAGTTCTTTTTTTGACACACTTCTTTGTCATATTTTAACATCTCCACCGTTCATATGTTTGAACCTAATTTATAGATCATTCGTACAAAATTTCATTTAATTTAGTTACTATTAAGGTATCGAAACTATATTAAATCAATGAACAAACCGAATATGTTCAACCTGAACTGTTCGTGTAAATCACCATAATGAACGGTCAAACGACTATCAAGTTAGATGAAATTTTGCAGAGGTGATCTAGACATTAGGTTCTAACATCTGAACGGTGGAGATGTGAAAATATGACAAAAAAATATGTTAAAAAAAGAACTTCGCACATTAATTTTATAGCGAATGTTCGCTTTGGATAGGAACTATATATATATATATATATGCGATATTATCTCTTCAAAAGACGATATCAATTGACCCGAAATGATAGTTTATCCATGATGATGGGAGCAAGATGGAGTAAAAGAGAATATTGTTGCAATCTAAAATACAAAGAGAGAAATTCAATCCAAGTAGTCAAATACAGGTTTCGAACAAAAATAGTCTCAATATACACCATCTGAGGCTCACCTCAAGAGCAGCAGAGAGGTTGTAATACAAAACAATCGGAGTTTTGCAAACATGCACCCATTAAAGCTTTATATATACTGGATATCCAAGAAGTACACACATCATATTGTATCTCACTATAAAATAAATCAAAAAATATCCTTTGGAAAACAAAAATGTGGTCAGAAAATATGAGTGCTTCATGATTACTAAGCTAGTAGATCGAACAAAAAAAATTTGTGTGGATGGAAAATAGTGCAGGAAAATACTTGTGTTTATACACCGTCCATATTCTCTCTAATTTGCATATTTTAGGTAATGTAATTAATGATTTTAACCGTTCAAAAGTTGAATTAATCAATAAAGATCATCTCTGTTAAAAATGAATATAAACAAATATAATTTGCTTAACCGATTGTATCAAATAAATTGACGGCTGATCATGAGACTCCCAACTTTCAATATAACTGTTCATTTGTTTGATGCAATCGAATGAGCAAAAAATTTTGGTTTATTCCGAATTTTTACAGAGATAATCTTTATTGATTAATTTAACTTTTGAACGGTTAAAATCATTGATTACATTGCCCAAGATATGCAAATTAAAGAGAGTATGAACGCACACGTCCATACTGCTATGGACACAATTATTTTCCAATAGTGCATGTATCAACTTTAATCTTCCCTCTTTTATGTCAACATGGAGCAGCTCACATTTTCAGAATCATGGTGCTTTTTGAAGGTCTGGTACCATCGACTTTTTCATAACCGTTGAGTTAATAATTAGAGTATTTATATAAAGAGTTAATTTCAGTTTACCTACTTGAACTTTGGCTCAATCATCACTTCAGTCCCTATACTTTTGATTTTATCAGCTACACCCCTGTACTTCCCTAAATTAATCAACTTATAGCAATTTTATAATTTCGTCCAAAAAATCTATCAACACAAAAAGCTTATTGGTACCATTTCCATACATTAATGCACCGTTACCATATTACGATTATAAACAAGGCTAAACAAATCATTTAATCAAGTTGAACAAAAGAAAACAAACAAAAACAAATCATATATGGTAAAACAAAAAGAAATCACCATATATGATTTGTTTTTGTTTGTTTTCTATTGTTCAACTTGATTATATGATTTGTTTAGCCTTGTTTATAATCGTAATATGATAACGGTGCATCAATGTAGGGAAAGTATACAAAAATCCTTTGGTATTGATAGATCGTTTGGACGGAATTTACAAAATTGGTATCAGTTGATTAATTTAGAAAGTACAGGGGTGTAGCTGATGAAATCAAAAGTATAGGGACTGAAGTGATGATTCAACCAAAGTTCAAGTAGGTAAACTGAAATTAACTCTTATATAAATTATTTTTTAGCAATTTTGTTCATCGATCATGTTTTTGCATAAACAAAGAGTTCGGTGTTAAGAGTTAGTACGTTGGAACCAAAAGAGAGAAAGCAGCAGCCACCAAAGTACATAAAACCCCTCTCAAAGCCCATACAGTAAAAAAAAGGATTCCTTATCATATGTGATCTACGTCACGACAGAGTTCGTGTTTACTTTGAATTGATGAGCATAGGATCGTCACTGAGGCCCCTAAGATCGGGTAATTCCAATTATTGGATTTCATGTGTGTAATCATTTAGAGACTCTTAAAGAAATATATGCACGTTTGGTATATATACAAATATCAAATAGCAAGAACAGATCAGTCGTCACTCTCCTCCTCCTCCTCCTCCTCCTCCTCCTCCTCTCTCTTCGCGTTTTCGCAGATAATATATGGTTGGAAATAACGTTCAAGTAGATGGAGTTATTCTTGTTCCGCTTTTATCTTTGAACAGTTTGAGACAGTTGATGAGGCTTAGAAGACGTATTGCTAAACGTGGAGAAACTTTAGCTCTTTTACAGCGGGTTCAAGAACAAATTTTGGTGCAAACAAACGATGTGTTAAATGCTAGAGATGCTTTAAATACTTAGTTGGACCTTCTAAGGATACATCAATATTAGCAAGAGTTGATGTGCAATTCCACAATGGTAATGTGGCGGATCTTAATGAAGAAATAAAATAGATGAATGAAGAATTATTAGCTATTGGTGACCAACTTACTGAAGAAGGTGAAAAAGAACAACTACTAAGGAATGGGAGGAGTTCTGGGATGGCTGTTTGTCCCTGGAAGTTTATGGGAGGCCTGGATACAGCTTCGCTGCAACCTCCGACAGCCCCTAAAGCACGCACCTTTACGTATGTTCTATCCAACTCAACCGAGTCTGTCATATCTCTCAGTCAATTACCATCTCCAGCTGTTCGCGGAGATAAGATATATGTAAAGATTAATGAATCTTTATATCAAGAACAATTGAAGCTTTTCAAAACCAATATTGGTCGTCTGTTGCTGCGTAAGGGTTCTAAGCCTCTGAAGGCGGATGCCCTAAAACGGATGTTAACGTCTCTCTGGAAGCCTTCAGAACCATGGCGTCTGGTACCTCTGGGTAAAGGTTATTTTGACATTCACTTTGCCACAGAAGAAGATCTGTGTAGGACTAGAGTAGTTTAACTCAGTGGAAGCCAGATTTCGTTCCAGGAGACACCCTTCCACAAACCCATGCTCAAGTTTGGGTTCGATTTTATGGTCTGAGCCAAGATTATTGGCACCAACATCTTATGGAGATTGCTAGGAACTCCTTTACAAATTGATTAAGCTACAAAAGAAAGACAATTCGGGTATTATGCACGAGTCTTGGTAGATGTTGATCTAGCTGAGGATTTACCATCTTCTTTAATGGTTGAGCGGGAAACTCATTGTTTTCCAATTGAAGTTGTTTATGAGAATATGTGTACTCACTGTGGAAAGGTAGGTCACATGGATGATCATTGTAGGCATTTAAAGCCAAAAGCTCAAGAACAAAAATTAGTTGAGAAGCTTTCTCGCATTGTTCGTTAAGAGTACAGGCCAAAGAAAATTGTAAACGATATGTCATATCAAAATTTAGGTGTTAATGCTCAAGTTCAAAACTCCTCTAAAGTATCAATTCAAGTCACAGGCTCTCCTGAGGTAGCAGACCACGAACGAATTAAAAATTTGCTGAGGAGACTCTCAATGAAGTTGTTGACTAGGAGCTCGATCGTATTGCAGATTTGGTTGTTCACGACCCCATTCACAAGGCAATTGTTGGAGGTAGTGAAGTTAATGATATTTCTCTTGTCAATGAGAATAACTTTGCTGTTCTTGCACATCATGAATTGGATGCAGGAATTATAATTACTTCTAATGAAGTTGTTCAGGTGGATAAGGTGCCACATATTTCCAATGTTAATGCTGATGTTGGCATCAGTAGTGCCCCGGAGGACCCAATTGCTCATACTACTGATGAGGAGGACATTGTTGATAGTGAGGATGAAACAAGTGATGAAGCAGAGGGGTATTGCTCTGTACCAAGCTCCATCAGCGATCAACAGGCTCATAAGGGAGCTCAATCTTCCAATCACATATCTTCACCAAGTGCTCGGAGTTGGCATGATATGGTTGAAGAAGAACATTCAGATTGCCAAGCAGATTTATTTGTAGGTCACGCTCCACCTAAGTTTGAACCTGTTACGACTCTAGCAAAGGATGTCTCTCTAATAGCTCGTCCTGAGGTTAATGAAGAGACTGAAAATAGTTTCACAGTGGTGCTCTCTAGGTCTCAACAGAAGAAACATAGACGACATGCTACTGAAAGTGCAGCTCGTGAAGCCCATTATCCAAAGCGGGACATAACAAAAAATATAAAGTATATCCAATGAAGGTTCTTTATTGGAATGCCCGTAGCTTCAGTAATGAAGACATAGGGCGTTTCGGAAGTTGGTGAGTACTCATAAACCTTTGTTTGTTTATATTTTTGATCCTTTTGTTTTGCCAGGTGCTATTCAAGCCTCTTTTTGGAGGTCTTTGAACTTGTTCTTTTTTACTACTAATGATCGAGGGCTGCAAGATCTCAATCTGTGGTTATTATGCCATGTTAATCTCAGGCCAACATTGTTTTCCTCCACGAGTTAAAAAATTACAATTGCATGCTCTATCGATGGGATGCAGTATCTGATAACAGTAAAAACAACAATTAGAGGTCGCCGACAATTTTGGGAAGACTTAATGACTGTTCAGAGAACGTTTGTTCAGGGCCTATGGCTGGTGTTGGGGGACTTCAATTGTGTACTTGGTGCTCATGAAAAGAGAGGTGGAAATGTTCCTAGTACCACTGTTTGTTTTGAATTTCAACAGATGTGTACATCTTGTAGTTTGTTGGTGGTGGACACTAAAGGAGTCTTCTTTACTTAGACAAACCACATTATTGATGTTAAGTTGAACATGGCTTTTACAAATCTAGAATGGTTTCAAGCATAGATGTCAGTTGAATGCCGGACTCTCACCAAAGCCACTTTTGATCACTATCCTCTCCTGGTGACTTGCTCCAGATTTCCTTTCGTTCATAAAGCTTTTTTTCGTTTTCAAAGTATGGGGCTAAAACACCCACATTTCATCGACATGGTAAGAGACTTTTAGGTTAATCAATCTGCTTTTGGTTATCCTATGTATATTTTGGCTACAAAATTAAGAGCTCTGAAAAGGTGGTTGAAGGAATGGAACTTAAACTCTTTTGGGGATATAAATCTTCGAGTCAATTCTGCAAAACAAATGTTGGATTATTTGCATATGGAAATTTGAGACTTGGATCTCACATAAGATCGCTTGAGAAGAGAGGATGAAGCCATGATGGAGTATCAGTGCTTTGTGTCCATGCAAGAATCTTTTTTTAGAAGTAAAACAAGGGTGTGTTGGTTAGAGGATGGTGATAGGAATACTGCTTTTCTGCATAACATGTTGAAAGTACAACAAGTTCATAAATCTTTAGTCTCTCTTAAAGTGGGACAACAGAGAATTCATGGCCATAATCAGATTGCCTCCCACGTGATTGGCCACTTCAGTTCTTTGTTTACACCCCCAATATTGTTGATTATGGGCTTGTGGAACATGTAATTCCTTCTCTTATGACTGTAGCGGAAAATAATTACCTCACTAGTAAGCCTGATGCATAGGAGATTCACAAGGCTATTATGAGTCTGGATGGGTCTAGCGCCCCAGGTCCGGATGGTTTTAGTGGGATTTTTTTTCAATCCTGTTGGGGGGTAGTGGTTGGAGATGTTATGGCAGCGGTTGCTAGCTTCTTTGAGAATAAGTTTATTCTGCCGCACTTTAATTCTAGTCTAGTAACTCTTATTCCCAAGAAAGAGGAGGCAGACAATATTTCAGATTTCAGACCGATTGCTCCTGCTATTTTTGCCTTCAAGATTATTACAAGAATTTTAGCTGATAGACTGGGTGCAGTGGCCTCTCGCATTGTCTCTGCCAATCAAAGTGGGTTCATCAAGAGTCGCTCAATAATATACCCAATTATTTTTACTTCTGAGTGTGTCAACCTTCTAGACAGAAAATCTAATTGGGGCAATAGAGTCTTAAAGTTGGATATTAGCAAAGCGTTTGACACCTTGGATTGGAGTTTTCTGCTTCATGTTCTAAAAGCTTTTGGGTTTGATCCGGTTTTTATAAATTGGATTGAAAAAGTTCTGCAATCTGCTTGAATTTTAGTTCAAGTGAATGGCCAGGCGTGTGGGTTTTTTCAGTGCTCCCGTGGGGTTCGACAAGGAGATCCATTATCACATTTACTTTTCTGTTAAGCTGAGGAGGTTTTGAGTAGGGAGTTGTCTCAGCTGGTTTCTAGAGGTCAAATTACTCGTATTGCAGCTCCCACGAAAGTTAGCCCTCCTTCTCATGTTCTTGTTGCATATGATGTAATGATCTTTATGCAAAGTAATCCACGGAGTCTTCACAACCTGATGAAGTTTATGGATGAGTATGCCCGGAATTCAGGTCAGATAGTGAACAAAGCTAAGTCGTCAGTGTTTCTCAGAAAGTATGTGCAGAGGCGCCAGATTGTAATTCAGCAGGTCTTGGGTATTCAACTGGCTTCTTTTCCCTTTACATATCTCGGAGTTCCTATTTTTTCGGGGCCGCCCAAAGTCTGCTCACTTTCAAGCCATTGCAGACAAGGTCAGATATCGCCTTTCATCTTGGAAAGGTAAGCAGTTATCTCAAGCCGCTAGGTTGCAACTTCTAATGTCGGTGATTCAGAGTCTGCTCATTCACAGTTTTCAAGTTTATGCTTGGCCAAGATCTCTTCTCTTGAAGGTGCAAGTTTGGGCTTGTAAATTTTTCTGGTCTTGTGATCCTTTAAAGAGAGGCTCTTTTCTTGTTTCCTGGGACACTTATTGTCTTTTTTTAGATCAAGGGGGATTAGGTTTGAAGAATCTGATCCACCTGAACCAGGCTCTTCTTCTAAAAAATTGCTAGAACATCGTTACCACTTCAACCTCGTCGGCAATATTCCTTAGAAGCCGTTTTCTCTCATGTTCTATGAAAGTCCTGGAGTATTACCAGCAGTATTTGGTTTGGCTTGGTATTAAAAAGTTTTGGAGTAAGTTTTATTCCAAGTTATATTGGATAGTGGGGATGGTAAGAGCATTAATTTATGTTCAGATAGCTGGTTGGGTTCTCCTATATCGAGACTTCAGTACATCTCTCCCGTGTCGAGATCACTCATGCCGAATAAGGTTAGTGGTACTATTAAAAATAAACAATGAATGTTGCCTCCCTTGTTTACTTTTTTCTTTCCAGATACTACTGGTCGGATAAGTGCTATACAGCTGCCTTTGGACAATGTCTCAAATCACGTCATTTGGCCTGATACTCTTTCTGGTCATCTTACTACAAAGGCTGCTTTCTCCTTTTTCTCCCCTTTGTGTCCTGCAGTTAAGTGGAGTAAATGGATTTGGCATAAAGCCATTCAACCGAGAAAAAGTCTTGTGGCTTGGAAAGTCATTCATGGCAGGATGTTGACTGATGATGCCATACAAAGACGTGGGACTTCATTGTGTTCTAAATGTTCTTTTTGTAGCATGAGCGGTGAAACTCTGATTCATGTTTTCTTTGGATGTCACATTATCAATGCTTTCTGGCAATGGCTGGCTTCTTGGTTCTGAGTTTCTTTGTCCCCAGGTACACTTTTTTTGCGCCTAATCTCTCAGGAGCTCTTAGACAGTATGACATATAATAACAGAGAGCTATGGAGTTTTGCTTTCTGTAATGCTTTATGGTGCATATGAACTTATAGAAACAAGATCAGATTTGAAGAGGCAGCTTTTGATTTACTGAGGTTCAAACATTCTTTTTTGATTGCCCTGAGGAAGTCTGCTTTGATTTCTTTTGCTCCATGTGAGAGAATTTCAGGAGTGCAAGATATGTTTCAGGTACTTCGTCTCTCATCTTTGTGTCTTAAAGCTCTAAAATTCAATCATGTCCGATGAGATTCCCCTCCAATAATTGGGTAAAAGTCAATATTGATGGTTCTTTTCGTGATTCTGTTACCGCGGGTTTTAGTGGTATTTATAGAAATCATGACAGGTTGTTCACGGGGGCTTTTGCAAGAAAAGTGGAGGTTCATAGTACCATTGATACAGAATTTTTGACAGTGATTGAGGCTTTTCGGATTGCCTGGGCAAAAGGATTGACCCGTCTCCGGCGAGAAACTGATTCTTCCTGGGTAGTTCATTATTTCAAGAATCCTAACCTTGTTCCATAGCGATTGAGAGTTGTTTGGATTAACTGCCTCTAGACTGCTCGTCAGATGCATTGTAGAGTTTCTCATATTTATAGGGAATGGAATGTGGTGGCTGATGCGTTGGCTAACTTTGGTGCCTGTAACTTTGAGTATAAATGGTGGGATGGTCTGCCTGCTTTCATTGATCGGATATATGGGAGAGATTTGTCATCAACAGCAGTTTATAGATTTCATTTTACCCACCCTTAAAAGTTTTATCTCAATTTTCACCAACACCACCTTCAACCCACCTCCTCCCGGCTGAGCGTTGTCGGCTTCACCATTGCATGTTGATCTGAGAGGGGTTTTCCTTCGCCCCTTTGGCTTTTTGTTTGGAGCTTGTCTCTCCTACCCAGAGTCTGTCTCCGTTTTCTTCACGGACGACACCTATTTCTCTACTTTTCCCGCCTCCCTTCTTCTCTGTTTTCCTCTTAGATGGCTCAGAATCTACCTTTGTAGTCTCTCAATCAAGATTTACATGCCTCTCTAATGCTTTTGATGCGGTGGCGGTGGCGCACTGTACCCTATCTCGTTCGGATTTGCCCAATTTGTTTGATTTCGTTCAGATCTCCTAGGTTGACTTCTCTCTCTTGTTTGTGGTGGACTTCATAGCTTCTGATTTCTTTTTGGGGGGAGGGGACGTCGCTTAGCCTTCTTTGGTGGCGTAGTCACCTTGTTGTTGTCGCTCGTTGTTTAGGTGACGACACCGCTGGCTCCACTTTTGTGCCCCTTTCTTTCTCGGCTTCTCTAGCTATCGGTACTACGTCTATTAGGCCTCCTCAGACTAAGTCGGCTTCTGGAATTGCGGTGTTCGAGGTTCAAGCGCAAAAAACTCTGTGGTTGCTTCTTTGTGATCATTGTGACCGAAAAACAACTTGCTCGATATCAAGCTACATAGATGCTAGGCTTGTCTTATTGTGATTGTGGTGTTTATGTTTAGTGTTGTTTATGTGTGTTTGTGTCAAGGCTCATGTAATCTCGTTTCGTCCTTTTATTAATTTGGTTTTCTTTGTAAAACTCATTATTCGTAGGTGCACTTTGCTACTCGCGGTTTTTACTCGTTGTAATTTTATTCTTTAATGACGTTGAATGTTTCAATAAAATGAAAAACACTTCGAAACTTTTTAACATATGTCCAGGAAAATTTTCTAAATAAAATATAAAACAAAAAAATAAAAGAAATGCACATTTAATCATATAAAGAATCCGACTCGATCTATATTTTTATTACGATGGCTAAGCTAATAGCGGGTCAATTTTCAAAGGTCAGGAGTTGAAGATCGGGTCCATTATGCAAAATTAGTATTTTCCATGAAAGTTAGCATGGATTTGGACACAACATTTCAAAGTCCACTAAGAACTCTATTAGTAATTCGGTTGTGGAGCTCAAATCTAGGACCATGTACTGTATATGGTCTGGAGAAGAACTAATTAAGATCACATATAATCATCGATCCTATCTGAACGACTTATTCGATTATGATAATCCATAAAAAAAAAATAAAAAAAAAATCTCTCAGATTGTAGGACGTGTATTAGCATATGATCACACACAGAATGAATCGAAAAACTTATCAACTAAAAAGTCTAGAACTAAATGCCCGTAATTTCTTGGTCAATTCCAATGCACATCCATCTCTATTGGGTTCGTATTTTTTGAAGTTGTTCATGCTTATCTTGAATAATATGGTCCAGTTAAGCTTCTAGGCTATCGAGCTCTGATCTTGGTCGAACATACTCATCTCCAGGCATGCGCGCATACTTCTCTAGCCAGACACTCAATAGCAACCCCAGCTAGGTCATTGTCGTTCCCTTTTCTGTGGATACAATACATAGCTCAGTCAGATCATTACTCAGGAAAATAATAATAACAAGTCCATACTAACCCAGCTGGCTTCTTTTCGTTCCGGTCATTACTTAAAAAATCAACTTACTACGTACGTTCTCTTCTAGCTAGGGATATGCATGACATGAATACCCACAGATCAACAATAAGATTAATAGGACCCATATGCATGCAGAAGCATCTATAAATACAATGTTGTCTTTCCTATCGTTTAATCCTCTCCAAGTTAACCTCTTTGTCTCTCTTTCTCGACAGTCTACACACACAAATAGAAAATGAGAGCTAGCAGAAAGAATCATCTTCTGAAAATAGCTGAAATGGTCCTCAAACTCCTCATTATTAACTTCATACTTACCTCATCAAACAATGCTACAACTCCGGCAATGGCTAGGCCCTTAACTCGTTATGAAAAACCACCGTTATTAGTGAAAGGCTTCAAGCTGATCGAGATAGACAGAGCACCATTGCCACCTACCGGGCCTTCGAGATGCTCCAACATTCCTGGCCACAACAACCATAAGGCTGAAAGTTGTCCTAGCGCAACCTTGCGTCCTTGAACTAACCGTAATGCTCTCTTATCAGATATATGAAACTGATCGATATGCTGCATAACCACAGTTACTACAGCCACCGGTAGTGTTGAACTTCTATTATATTCATATACACTTTGAAACAAGTTGACAAACATGTAAAATTCTTATACAAGTTAATAAATCTCGTACAATTCTATTATCTTTACTTTCTCCAAAATAACATGTTTAGATTATTTGTCTCCCACGCAATCTTTTAATTAAGCTCTCAGAAATACTAGTATTTGGCACTCTTCCGTTCAAGGTATTGATGCGTCTTTGTTTCATGTTTTAGTCCACATTTCAGAATTTTAACGATAGCTATAGGTCAACAGTTGACACAAGTATATATGAGCAAAAGCCATGTTTGTTCCAGTAAGTAGATAATGTTCCTAGCTAGTGCTGCTGATCCACCATTTCGATTCCCATCTTCACTATCTTAGTGACCTAACTAACCTCCTTGGCATGCACAAGAAACCTAAGGTAATGGAAAATAGCCATTTAATTAAGGATCATTTAAAGAAAAACTAATAACAACTACGACATGGGATACTTAATCATCCTACGAACCTTTTATAGGTGTTTGTATAAACCGGCCGCTTATCACCAAGTGTAAAAATAAAATTTTTTTTTAAAAAAAAAAGCCTTAGTGCCTTACATGGTGAAGTCGGGCTAAGAACATGCTTGTTAATTGGAATCTCTTCATAATTTTCTCAATTCGAATAATTTACGAGGAAAGGACTCTACTCGACTACTCTTAAATGTTTTCAATGGTAAAATTAGCTTTTGATCATGATCAATTCTTTCAAGAATGTTAGGCTGTGAGATAGTTCAACTTTCGAACTTAAAACTAACGTACGTTGAGATTTCACCGATTTTGACTAATTTCACGGCAGAGTTTATCCATGATATCTTTGATAATCTTCACTGTAGGGAATTGGGTAACATACATGAGTTTGGACGCTTAATTTTATTAGTTTATATAATATGATCAATTTGGCAAACACGTTTTAATTACACAGTTTTCCTCATAGAATATCCATATGCATGAATAACATGAAAGAAAACAGGATCCGGCAATCACTAATTCTTGCGCCTTTTGCACATCTATATATCATTCAGATTCCATTGAATAGAACTATATATAGCAGCATGCATGGAGCGCATGAAAAGTGGTAAATAAAAACTAATTAAGCTGGAATCAATACAAAACAATTATATTAAAGCTCCATATGTTCTTGATCGAATCTCATGTCTGTTCTTCAAATTCATACTGCAGGCACTTTACGTTTTCTAATGAGTAATTATAAACCTTCAAAGCCATACACATGCTGTATATATTATTCAGTACGTACAGATTTTTTAGATCTTGGTTACCTTTAGAGAAAAAAAATTAAAAAAACAAAAAAAAAAACATGTGTGTTTTTCTGATATTAAAATAGTAATTAGCATAATCCAAGATGTTTTTGTGTGTGTATTAATGATTGTGTTTATCTTTTAATATGCAAGATCGTTTGAGATACCGATAAACTTAGTGGTTCGCTAACCTTAGGTTTATTCTTTTCTATGGTTAATTAATCAATTTCTCATGCACCCTCTTCCATCAATCTTGTTGATTTGTAAGTTTCACCTCTAATATTATGTCAGATTATACGACTAACTATAGCTTCCGTCAAAGAAAAGCAGCTGATTGCCGAACAAGAGCAAGGTCAGCTTGATACAGTGCACTGGTTTCTTTCTCTTGGCCAAACCTCCGACTAATAATTATTACTTTACTATTTCTTCCGTTTACGTGACCTTTTCTTCTTACTGTATCCCTTAGTCCAGCGACGGACTTGTAGTAGCAAAGCATGACACTCAAAATGGCAGATTTGTAGTCAGTGTGTTTCCCTCAAGCTCCCAAACTAGATACAGTTCGGATCTATTTTATCTCAATTTTGTACATATATCACAAATTCACAATACCTTAAATCGTCAGAGTACGTTTCATCGAACAATAATAGACAAAGAGTACTCTTCAAACAGAAGCTAGTATTTTCTTAATTAACAAAAGGAAAACTTGATATCGTACATGAATGAAATAAATTTTATATAATATGAAATGAAAGGAGTGCATAATTAGATGTACAGATTGCTTGATAAATTGTTCCAAGCAAGAAAAAAACAGAAAACCCCATCGAGCTAGCTAGGCTCATGTGTAATGACCTCTAAGCAGGTCGCATATCATTATTCATCAGAATTCAATCAGCGAAATCAACAGGCAGTTCATGCTTCACGCTTCCAAAGTTTCATGCACTCCCTGATGTTTGATCTGATGTCAATATTTCTGATTGGTAGCCACACCAAATGGAGCCATTAGACGTGGATACGCAGAAGCATGATGAAGAGGCTGGCCGTGCCCTCCTGCATAGTTCTTCACTTTCAGAGGGCAACCCGATCCGCCTGTACCCGGTATGTAGGTGCATCCAGAGGGTCCATTTGGAGGGGTCTCTCCTCTAGGAAGAGACTGTATGCTCATCAGTTCTTTCTTCATTAGCATTCCATCATTATAGAGTACCCTACTGGCTCGGTTGTGTTTTACATGTAGAACACAAAGAAGCAGCAGCACAGCCAAAGCAGTATTGACAAGCCCCATTAGCTTTATATACGAAGTATGGTATATAACTTCAGGAGGGAAATAATGATGGTATTTATAGCCAGCTAAACCGTTTGAGGAACTTTGTTACTATTGTATTAGTTAGGAGGATTTTGACTGTTGACTGCTGGTTTTAAAAAACCTTTCTTACACATCATTGCATATAGATTAAAGCTTGACATAATGGAATAGGTCATAAGCAACTTAGCAACAAGGAGACGGGTTTGAACTTAAATCCCAATATATATCCACCACCTTCATCATACTTTCATAGGTATTGTATTTGTATATTGATAATTATATGAGACAACTTTACGTGTCTTATGAGAATGAAGATTTTTGTTTCTTTCCCTTCTCACATCAAATAGGAGTATCAACAAGTAGGGAAAGTTCCTTGTAATTGGATAACTAGACCTCTATCTCTATGTGCTATTTTGCTGGTCGACGAAACATTCATCCATTAGGCCTCTATTAGATGTTTATATTCCATTAGTCACACATATATGGTCCATAAGAGTCATCCTCGAGTTAACTGTGACGACTTCCAATTCAATTCCAGACAATACTCGTCTATTGTTCTTGGTTTCTAGCAGGATTCGGTACCATCGACTTGAGAATTTACACTCTCTCTGCCTCTTCATAACCACACACACATAAACAAACAAGAACTACGAAACGCACAAAAAAAAAAAATTAAAAAAAAATGGTGTCAAACTCCCTTTCATATTGGGGAGCATATGGTATTAACAAATCAGAGATTAATGTATCACAGCTTGTAATTTGGATACTTTTGTTCACACCGTCGAGATTAGTGTTTAGACATTTTCCTGTATAGAAAATCAAACTAATAGCTTCAGGGTTCTTGCGTTTCTAAAGATCCCTCTTTGGTACGTCCAGGTTCGACTACCTTTTGGAATATTAACCAAATTGGTGTGAGATCGTATTCGGCGTAGTGTTTGTTTTTTGGGGAATGGAAATCTAATATCGGCAAAAGCTTCTGAAAAGGTCAGTGAGACAATTCACGGCATGCCTCATGCCGGCTCACTTTGATGTTGAGTTAATGTCAAAATACGAGGAATGATGATAGTTAAAAGACCTGGTTGTTGTAAAGTGTGGATCACCGGTGACTAGTGACCGGGATCAGGGAATACTAAACATGTGTCCTTCAACCAAAACGAACAAACCAGATGATCTGCAAATATATGAGAAACACTAACCATCCTGGGGTCGGGGCCAAAGAATTGCAGTTAAAAATTCGAGCAAAACCTCAACCAAGAAATCTGAAACCCCAGGGCACATTATAGCTTCATTTTCTAACTTAAGAAAAGGCTGGAAGAAACACTCTTTACAAAATGTTTTCTTACGAAAAAGATTACAAGCTCACTCCAAATGTAAAGACCCAATAATTTCCTCAGATACATTATTACAACGGGAAGTAACCCACTAATTTGTGGGACGACTCCGTTGTGTCATTCTCTTCACTGACCATTTGAAGGCCGGAATACAGTGTAACCATTCACTCCACATGCCATATTTGAATAATCTGGATTGTAGTATGGGAAACCATCATTATCGGTATTCCTCATGCCTTGGAGAGATAAATCTGAACCGCCCATCTGCCACTGGTTAGGAATTAACCCTTCAATCTGCCCGTTCACATAAGGTAGAGCACCAGCTTGCGGAGTAAATTCTCTAAGTGATTCAAAATGTCCTCCTAACATGTAACCTCTGTGGAAACCATCATCTTGGTAACTCCGTGTTCGCTCGAACCGACAAGAGCTGGTTGCAGATTCCATGTCGCTAGACGTGCCCAAATCACCAGGATAAGAAAACTGACGATTTAAGTGGTTTGGCCCATTGCTGAAGGAGTGAAAAACCGAACTCGCTGTAGCTCCCCCGAAGCCATGTTCATCATCAAGTAGATCATTGATTATGTCAATGTGGGGGAAGTCATCGGCTGCTGATACACCTTGGGTCTGGCGACCAGATGTACCAGCTGGGAACTCTGTGGAGAACTGTTCGCGTTGCCCACCATGCAAAGACTTGTAGAAATCAAAACTTTGATCATTAAGCAAGGACGAATGATCATAGTTCATGCCATTGCTTGATTCCCTTTGCGAACTCTCCATCCACTGTGGTCCATTATGCAGCATATCCCTAGTTACCATGCCAAATGGGAAGCCAGATTGAACACTGTTTGTATCCATTACTTCAGGACTTTGAGGTATGAACATTGGGGTAGATACCAACGCTGGTGGTGGTTGTGAGTATGATGGAGATGGTTTCACTGTTGAGCTTTGGGAGTTGGCACGTGTGAAACCTGTTGATCCCGCTGGAACGTGGTTCCCTAGTATGGCATTTCTATATGACTGGGGTACATAACTATGAGCTGCTGGAGATGGATCAGGACCTAATCGACCAGCAGCACTCACTGAACGGGCAAGCAGAGGAGATGTTTGAACCATAGTAACCACAGTAGATGTTGGTGGCCTGGGACCAGGAACGAGAGGAGCACTGGAGGGTCTAGACACCACCGGTACTTGTTGGACCATGGTTTTTTCTGCTGGTTTTGGAGTTGCAGCCTTTTGAGAATCAGGTTTGGACATGCCATTACTCTGGGATGACACAGTCGAAGAAGCCACTCTGTCAGTCTGTGGTATGCTGACTGTTGCTTTCTTAAGAGGAATAGAATCAATAACAGCAGTACTCTGGCACTCTGACTTTGGTCGACCAGTTGATGACAAATTTTTGGAAGGGCTTTCAGGAGAAGATGTCACTGCTGGTGTCTTCTCTTTCATAGGTCTTTCCAAATCAACATGATCTTTGACGCTCAATTTTTTCTGCAGCGAAACGACTTCCTCCTCCTATCACATAATATACAGACAATACTTATGTCACACCTTGTTTCACATAAATAACTAATATATACAATTTGTGGAAGCAAATTTGTATCTTCCTAATATGGTTCAGATATAATGTAACTGTGATAAACACGAAAAGAAATAATGGGAGTACTATGAATAAACACAAGCAAGGCTTTTGAATCTCCCTAGTAAAACAGAAAGACGAAGAAAAGGGACAAGAAAAACAATAGACTAACACAAGTAATGACAAAAAGGTCCAAACAGTGGAAGCCAACAATGGAAATGGCAAACCTGAGAGCTCACGAGCCAACAAAAACTCAGAGGCAAGGAAAAATGATCTCACCTTCTTAACCACATGCTGCTCCAGCCACTTAATCCGATCCTGCAATGAGTGAACAGCTGGCTCAGACTCAGATTCGCCCACCTTACTACTTCCAGAGACATCACTCTGATTTCCCGTATCTGCAACAGGTCCAGAAGGTTGATTATCCAACTCATTTGGCCAGCTGTTCCCATCACCTGCTGCTGCCTTACCCCGTTGCTGTTTTCCCCTGCAATTTCAAATTCAGCAAATTGACCATGTATCTTGTATAAATCATTCTGTAATTATAGAATAAGACAATCTAGCCGTACATACCTGCTAGGTGATTTTTGAGATTTGTAATTAGAAAAGGAGTTTCCTTTATATGGCCCATTCATTACCACTGATGGGACTGAATCAGTAGAACACGTTGAGGAACTATCATCCATTACAGATGGGCTCTTTTTATCTGATACTCCATTTTGAACAGATGAGAGACCACTAATTCCACTGCTACTGGGTTCTGTGGGAGGATGGATTTCTGAAGTGTCAGTGTCCCAATTTACTGGACTAGCATCTCTGTCTTCAGAATCAGGTTGAGGTCCTTCAGCAACACCATCGGCTGAATCAGACACGTCAGATACATCTTCTACTGTATCCGTCTTTTCAACCACAGGTTGCTCCTCATCCCTCGTGTAGACTTTCAGTTCAATAATAGGGAGTTCTTGTAGTTTCTCTGGTACTGCTACGCCAGGCCTTTCCTCCCTCCCTTTGTCCTTCCCCTTCCGGTTATTCCTTTTCTGTTTTGCCTGTGGAATAGCAAAGGGTCTGTGTCAGGAATCCACAGAACAGATAAAGAATTATTTAGCAACCATTAAATCAGACCAATAATCCTTTCCCCTCGTTGTAAATTCAACCTTGATGTTAACTGGAACATTGCATTTGTAAATTAGAATATCTTCTGCCTCAAAAGGTCAGCACAGTTATTAATAAATTAAAGTTTTAGCCATCACTAATAACCAAATTACGAGATTAAAGAAGACTCGTATGAAGAAAATCTGTCAGGGAAGTGTGCAGCCTTCAAATATCAAATAGAAAATAATCACAGTCCACAATAGATGAAGAAACCATATTGTTTAAAAAATAAAACAAATTGAATGCAATGCAGAAAAACATCAAGCCAGACTGTTGCCATTACTGCACATATGTCCACATTTATGTGTCATACATTAGTCAAGATCCCTAAAAAGTACATTGATCAAAAACAAGGCAGCAATAAAAGCATAGGAATCACATGCCTGGCAGCTCTTTCCAAACAAAAATTACTAAATGTCAAATATGTGCTCTGTTAGTTTTAGATTTGGATGTTATATCTGGAACACAACCCTTCAACTGACAACTGCAGAGGAAAGATTTTATAAGACTAGCTGCAAAATCTAACTAATAGACATTGGGGAAATCCAAATTTTCTAAGCTAAAAGTATTATAGACAGAGTTGGACCTGTTTTTTCTTCGACTTCTTTTCCTTCTCAGTTGCTCCACGTTTTGCCTTCTGGTCAGTCTCAGCTTGCCATGCTGCTTCTTCCTCCCGGATGAGCTCCTCTTGCCTCTTCAATGCAACAGATTCATGATAGGCAACTTCAATTTTATTGCTGCAAATATGATGGATAGGCGAATCCGTTATTCCATTAAAGAATGTATTGGATGTGTACTAGGAAACATGTTTGCAACTTACAAAATAGAAGCCAAAAATACTGTAGTACATATAACATGATACATAAAAGAAATAGATATAAGGCTTTAAGCTTATAGATAACCTGAAGATATGAGCAAGGACAAATATTTCAACAGTCCTACGACCCAATTCCGTAAGACGTCTTTCATCTCGCTCAATAGAATCTTTGTTGAAGTCTTCACCAGAATTTCCATCCTACATGGAATGAAGAAAGGTTCAGGCATCAAACTTTTAATGGGTGAAACTTGTGGAAAATTTTCTTTATAATATTTCACATCACCTGCATCCTCGTTCACACACACAATCTTGTATCACATATCCTCAATAATTTGATTATTGTTACCAACGACATTGTTTATCATATGAATTGACACTCAGTTGAAAAAAAAATGCAGTCCTTATCAGTAAATCACTGGCAACAATAATTGTTTACCTCAGAAATACAATCTCGTAAACAACCAACAAAATGAACTTCTCAGGAAGAGGATACACTAGTCGGTGGAAAATGCCATTCAAAATCATGATATACTGCTATAAAAACGATAAGACTACACCACTCCATTCAAAATATCCTTATGCCCAATAACATCTGATGCATAAATCACACTGAGAACTGTGGTACCAGGCAGCCGATTTTGGCGAGAATGTAGTTATAACTTTGAATCTAAATTCTACATCTATTTAATACCCAGGCCTGAATCTGGGGCACCTGATTCTAGCACTTACCTAGGTAGGGGTACTTGAGGGGATTCAAACCCCAGACCACATAGCAGCAAACCATGGGTCTGACTTTTTCTACTAAACTAGACCCCACTTTACAACAACTTAAGCTATGTCTAGACTGTATCATCTTCTGTAAACTAAAAACAGAATCCCAATTGAACTGCACAACAATAAAGGCCATTCCTGCACCCCGTATATGAACTACAAATAGGAAGAATCCTAGAACAAAATGAGTCTTAAACATATCACAAAAAACCATTCCAAAATGAGTCAACTAAGATGTTAGCAACTCACTTTAGTACGATTTTGAGGACCTTTCTCATCTTTTGGAGGTAAAGGTTCAACGGCAGCCCTCTCAAGTAGCTTTAACACATCATCCACCAATACAAACATATCTTTCTCGACACGAACAATAGGGGCTGGACTTTCCTCAGCATCCAATAATTTCACCTTACTTTTCCTGCACTTAGTTTGGCCTTCAAGAGCCTTTAAACCACTATACAATGAATCCATTACCAACGTAGATGTGACTTCTTTTTCAATAAAAAAGTGCTTAACCACTACTTTCAGGACCGCATCCATCTTTTCCCTGGACATACGGCGCCTAGCATTTTGTTCAATTCCCAACCAGAACGAGCAGAAGCTGCAGTTATTGGCACAAGAAGTTATCAAACTCTGTAACCAGTAAGATAATAAGTAACATATGTGCGAACATACAAGAATGTGGGATGCAAATATGTGAGTGTATCAGTGTGCTAACATCACATAAAAAGATGTGAATGTAGCATAATATTCGACAAAGTGTAGAACTGTAGATGTTAATAACATCCACCAGATAAGCATAAAACCATAATCCCTCTCATCCATGTTCTTAGGAATCACACACTGAATTCCCTAAATAAATCATATTGTATATTAAAAGCAAATGGTAATTTATAAGCTGCAACATGATATGAAGTTGGAATACCTTGACCATCTAGCTTTATCATCTATCAACTTTCCGAGTTTGCTTCTCCTCTCTTCCACAAAACGACGACAGATTTGCTCTACATTTGTCAAGTATACTCTAACAAGTTCTCTCCTATATTGACAATCAAGGCAGCGAAATGGCCGGTCTGCTTTCTCTCTACAAAGCCAGAAACAATATTACGATGACACTCACAAACACCGCTAAAGTGCATGAAAAATAAACACCTAAGCAGCTTAAAAAACCCACCTAATTAAACTTCAAATCCCAAAACCAAAAGGTTTGAGTTTGAAGAGGAAACAATACTAAATTGCATTCAAGATGACAAGAAGTCCTCATAATACCAAAGATGAAAACCTTGGATTTACAAATGAAATACATAAACCACAAGAAAAAAGAACTGATGCTGCAGTTAAACGATCACTAAATTAAAATTCATAGTAAACCTGATAACTTGAACTTGAGCCTTTATTATAAGAGTGTCGGCATCAATAAACCCATCTAGTACTTTTGAAAGCTCCATAAATTTTTTCCACCCCCAGTCATGCTCCTTCTTCCAAAATCGATGTAATGTATCTGCAGAAGTTTTTAAAAAATTTCAATTGTGGTAATGGTTATATATGAAATCCCATTACAACAGTAAAATGACAAACCAACCAACCTGAGTACTTAGACTTCTTGGGATCTTTATTCACCACAGCTATGGTAAACTGCGCAAAATGACTCCAACCTATAGAGAAACAAAGGGATAACTGTTATGAATACAATCAACAACCAAGGAAACTTATGACTAAAAAAAACACCAATAGATTAAATTTAACACACCTGGAAGAAGTTTATCATGATTAGCAACACAGAGAAACAAGGAGAGATGATTGCATACATCGCAACCTTGTGGGTAGATTAAAATGTACCTGCCAGAAGTAATAACCAGTTCAAAACAAGTGTCTTCTTCTTTTATAGAAAATATAAAACTTATATGTGCCAAGATATACTTGCATAGGTAGTGCTTAACACTGATACGGATACACATAATATATGGTTGGGTTTACATGTTTCATTGAAGTTTCTGCAGCATATGGGTTGACTAAAAACTGAACCCAGTGAAAAAAAATAAAAAATCACTGAAATGATCATATCACAAATTGTGTACCATTTGTAGCCGCCAACTTCAAATGCATTACTACGAAGTTCCCTTTTGTTAATCTGAGAAAATTTCTCAATCTTCCAGGTATATTTTCCATATAGCTCAGATGGTTTTGGCCCTATAATGAAGTCATAAGATTTGTGATTCATCTAACTAGTAAAAATAACTTCTTGAGAAGAAGCATTCATTAGTAAATGGAACGACACATGAAGAGTAAAGCCTGATCAATAGAATATATTTAATCAGAAATATGAGTTTAACAGCTCGGAAAACAAAATATACATAAAAGTCTGACCTAAGTGGCTGGCATATAAATCAGAAATAGACAAAAATGAACCCCCCAAAGATTTAAGCATTAAAACCCCATGATAAAACTGGAGAGAGAACTTGGAACCACTATGTTATAGAATGGGAACCCACATGTTTCAAGTGTAATAAGTGGTTGCATAAAAATGAAGACAAAAGGTGATTGCTTTTTAAATTTCTTTTTCCAATACATATGGGAATAAGCTTGAGCATATTGCCGTCTTTCATAACTGGAAGCTAAAAACCAAGCAAAGTATCGGCAAGTGAGCACTATCTATCTGGGAATGCCTAAATTCTCTAGATTGACCTAACCACGAGGTGATTTGGAGATTAGCTCAAAAGAGTGCAATATTTCAACACAAGGTTAAACACATTTTAATATCAGTCTATCAGAGTTAGACCTATTTTGTGAATAGAAACTTAATTATTAATAAATCAAATTGCAATATATGTGACAGTAACAGCGACAGTTAAATATTGGCAGAAACATTTCCACAGATATTTGATCGGAACAAAGAATACCGCAGTCCTACACACTGAACAAGGAAACAAAGATATATGTTCAAAAGGTAACTTTAATATGAGAAAACTTAATCCTTACCACCATCATCATCGTCATCAGAGTCCCAATAAGGAGGTGAAGTAGATGGGGTTCCATTTTCCACCTGCTCAGATGACCGCCATTCTGCTAGTGCTTCCCCAGAGAGGCAACGCTGCCCACTTGAAATCCCCTCTGTAGACCTTCCTACTCCAGAATCCTCACTAGAAACCCCAGCCATTTCTCACTCCCAAACTCCAGTCCCACACTACTCCTTCAACCCTGCTCAGTAGAAAGAAAGAAACAAAAAAAAAACCAACAAAACTGTCAATATAAAAATTCAAAATGGAATTGCGTGAATAAGCATTCTACACATTTCACACATTCTCCTTTTCCCCAACTCGCCGAAAATCCCAGTAACAACGCAACCATCATATCCAAAACAATACATGCAAATCACCATTTCAAAATTTCAGGGGCCAAAAATTTCAGTAACAAAGCCTTCTGATTGTTTGCTAATACAAATGTAACACATAAGATTGAAACGCAAATATATATATATATATTATATTGTTGGACCTAAGTAAACCGAAAGCTGAGCTCAAGTCAGTCAAGTGTCTAATGGTGATCGATTAACAGCACTAAAGACTCAAAGCCTCAAAGAGCATAACCAAATTCGAAACTTTATTATTCTCTGAAACCATTCAACTCAATCACTCACCATCCCCCCACACCCCCCCCCCCCCCCAAAAAAACCAAAAACCCACATGCGAATTAAACCCTACAATCAAAACCCCAAAACTCACAAAACGCAAGCTGAATTGAATCCTAAACAGATTGAAATGCAAATCAAAAATCGATGAAAAACCCTAAAAAAGTCAGATAACCATTTTCCAATAGAAAACCCAATTCCACCAGACCCAAACCCAACACCAAAAGCCATAAAATTCGAAACCCTAGAACTAAGATCGCCGTTTATGAATCCGCGATCACAACAGAAACCCTAATCAGTCACAGATTGAATTTCTTTTTTTTTTCAATTGAGAAAAAAATTGTGAAATACAAATAGGAGGGGAGGAATTAGGAAACGACGTCGTGTAGATCGAATAGTGATACGAACCTCAAGCTGTGACGAAGACCAGAGTTTATTTCACAATGGCCGACGGGAAGAAAGCTCTGAGATTCTAGAGAGAGAAAAAGAGAGAGAAGGGGGGCTCGAAGGAGCAGTCGAGAAGAGAGAGAAAGAGAGAGAGAGAGAGATGAGAGATAGAATTGAGCCAAGGCGGAACCCAAAAAAGAAAATCTAAATTTTATTTTTTGAGATTTTGATTTTGTTTTTTTCTCTCTTTTCTTTATTTTTCTTTATTTTCATTTCAAAAAGAAAACTAACCAATTGTGGAGGGTGATTTGCATATTTGTCTCTATTATTTTCGTTTTAAGAGAAAAAAATAATTAATAAATTAAATTTTTATTGGTGTATTTAATTAAATGCCATAGTAGGAGGGATTGATTTTGTAATAAATTGAGGAGAGAAAGAAGGGTTTGAGAAAAATAAAGGGGTTACATGGGGGTCGGTGGAAAATGCAGGGAGCATAGCAAATGTATGGTTATTGATTAGGAGGAATTTGTTCAATGCTCTTGGACCTTATTTAGGTCTTCTTGTGTGTGTTATACTTGTACTGCTACATTAGAATAAGGAAAATAGTGGATTAGAATAAGGGGAAGCATATGTACTTATTGAAGAAGAAAGGAGAGAGTGTTTTGAATGTGATTTCTAGGGTTTTGAGGCAGATTTCTCAATCTCTCTTTAAATTAGCACTTGTGTTAAGAAACGCTAATTGTTTTTTTAAGTGAAAAGAAGATTAATGTCAAAATTAAATCATGACTGAATGAATAATTTAGAGTCTTATATACACCAAAACGATGACTTAATGAGATCGAAATCGACTTTAAACTAGAAGTCAAATTGGTAGGAGAATTTCTTTATAGACAAAGAAATATTGTACAATTTATTTTTAATTTTTATTCAACACAAGGTAGAATGGTTGCATAAGCGTCTACTGACATTTGTAAACATACAATGGCTTAGTTTGGGACAGCTTTTGAGGCTGCTTTTGAGACTGCTTTAGCTTTTGGAATTAATGTATGGTGCTTGGTAAAGTCCCTAAAAGCTACTTTTGGCCAAAATAGATTTTTCCAAAAGCTGAAATCAAAAAGCTAGAAAATAGAGTTTTGGAAAGCAGCTTTTGAAGAAATGGTGGTGCTAAGAAATATGATTGCACAAAGTTTAATGAATGCAATGTAGTTGCAATATTAATAGACTCTAATATATTTTGTGTAATGGTTCCATTTGATTATGGTGGAAAATACTTTGTCTAATATTATTTTAGATGAATTTGGTTTAATATTTAAGAATTCTTCGTAAATCTTTTATTTGGTCCAAACAACTGGTCATACATTGCAAAAAATTATACCAAAATAATTACACAAAACCATAGTCTATAATTTAGAGAAGTAATATCCATTTTAATAAAACTTTAAATATTTAAGATTATTTTGATAAATACACCCACTCAAAATACTTTTTACTTAGAACTTACCAAACACAAAAAATTACCTTTCGTTCTCACAGCACTTTTGAAAACAGTTTATCAAACACCTAAACTGCTTCCTCTCACAGCAAATTCAAAAGCCATTTTACTCACAGCTGATTCAAAAGTCATTTTACTCACAGCACAGCTGTCCCAAACTAAGCCAATAAGTTGTCGTGGTACCACGATGGTTCATAGAAGTAGGTTTACTCATTTGAGCTCATTTATTCTAAAAGCATCTTCAGCAATGCTACTCATATTTTAGTTACATGTTAGTCAAAATAGCTAAAAAGTTATTTTGGCTAGCAAGGCAGCTAATAGTGATCAAATAGAGAGTCTGGTATAACTGCTATTTTTTATAAAAAAAAAACTAAATAAGTTCTATAAAGTAGCTAATGAGTTATAATAAAATTTGTTGAAGATGTTCTAAACAAGCATATTATAAGATATGACTAAACATTAATATGCATGGTAAATAATTGATCACAAGCGAGAAGCACTCAAATTCTAAGCTAGCAGTTGAGCCCACCGATAAGCCTTCATACAAATTAGGCCCCAAAATGACTTTGAACACCCTTAGAGCATCAGTAGTGATGACTTATTTTTTAGACTCAAATTTGGGTCCAAATAAGTCTGAATAGTGATTTGAGTCCATCTGAATAGTGTATAACAAGACTTATTTTTTTGGGTGCTGTAGTGGTACATGACTTATTTTTAGACCTACATTTTTAATTCAATTTTGTAGACTCATATGTATGTTCATAACACAATTTTTTCTTTACTTATATTCATACTTGAGTCTTTTATTTATGTTTGATTTAATTTTTAGGCATGTATATATTTATTCCAATTAAGTTAAAAAAAGATTAATAAACTTAGTTTAAGATAATAGAATTTATTCATCAGACATGAAACATAAAATCAAGAATTTTTATTCATTACAATATAATAAATATCAACGTGAATTACATGTGTTAGTAAACTTGAATATCAACTCAATATAGAATTTGAATATATAATGATATTATCCAACTTCAATAATAATCAATTGAACATGCAAAAGATTATTAGGCATAGTTAAAAATATAGCCGTTGTTTCAATAGGGTTCAGTAAAACAGCCTCATTTAGTGAATCCTAGTTTTGAGTCCAAAGCAAATTTGCTCACACTTTAGCTCAAATTTGATCCAATATTTGGCTCTCCGACTAATTTGGGTCCTTTTTTTTTCTGACCCACTGCAGCTCCTAATCCACATTTTTAGACCCAAAATTTGAATATTGACTCAAATTTGGGTCTCTACTGCATATGCTCTAAACTAACTAGTTTCGACACCAGAATAAATTTGAGCATCCAATTATAATTGAACACCTAACCTCTAGTTTCACTATCACTCCTCATTTAGTCATTCACTAGTATTGCCTCTATTACATGGTCAGTGCCTCTTATAAAATTTTGTTGTTCCTTCCCTCATCATCATAATAACTCTTTAAGTATGCATGAGAGTAAATTAGATATTTTCATTACAATATTAGCAAAATGTGTGTGGCTTAGGAGCTGTTTAGAAATTATGGCTTAAGAGCTTATAAAATATGAGTTGTTATAAACATATTACAAAGGCTAGCAGGGACAGATAAGTTACTCCAGCTATTGTAATTTCTTATGAGTAAAATTGTTTTATGTCGTAATTAATTTGATTGATTATTCAAGTAGAAACTCTATTAGCATTGATGCTCATGTTGCTAAGTTTATTGAAGGGTTTCTAGTGCTGTTGATGAGGAAGTTCTAGCAATAATTGAACCTATTAGTGTGGCTTCGGTTAGGCGATGGACTCATGTTTGGTTTAAGACAGATTTACCGGTATATTACTTTCATTCTCCTAATTTAATTCATTGGGGTTTTCGGCGTGTTTGATTCAACTGTCTCCATCAAGCTAAAGACTTTATGTGTTTGTTACTCACACTTATAGAGAAGGCAATGGGGTAGCTGATAGGCTTGCGAAATATGGTGCTTATGTGGAGGGCTCTATCTGGTGGGTGTCCCCTCCGTCTTTTTTATGGTCCCATCTTGGTCAGGATGCTTCATTGCGTACTGCATACCGGTCATCTTAAAAATATGTCTCTTGTTTCTTATTTCGATGATTTAGGTTTCATAGTTTCGAGTTTGCCTGTACCCGGAAAAAAAAAATTTGTTATTGAATGCTATAAAGGTTATGGGTATGCCGTGCTTGTTGAGTGGTGTCTTAGAGGTGGTTTTGGCCTAGTTCCCTTTTTTTTTTGTACTTTGTTTTTTCTATCAATAAATTTTCGGCCAAGGGTGATGATTTAGCCATTAGGTCGCTTAAAAAAAAAAAGAAAAAAAAAAGTCCGGATTTCTAATATTCTCGAGTGAAGACTAGTTCAACACTTTGCAAAAAAAAAAAAACACTTACGCTGCAGTAATATTGGTTTGCACACGTCATTGCAAAGAGGACTCGCAACATGAACAAGAAAAATATCCCTTTTATTGACACACCGATGTAGAAACTTGGGTGAAATATTACAAATGAAAATACTAGCCAAACTCAATGTCGAAAAACTTAATTTTTTATGATAAAAAAGAAAAAATTAATTAATTTTAATTTTTTTTTTTTGTAAACAAGTGTTTTTTTTTCCCTAGATTTTTTAATGACTCATTTTACTAGTTAATACACACCCCTTCTTGATTAATACACCACTCATTTTAATTTTTTATTCTAATAATTTACTAAATACACAACCTAAAATATCTAAAATACCATAATATCAAAACCATGAAATATCGCATTATTGACTTATATTTATGCTATTAATGAAAATTATTATTATATAAGGGCTATTCATAAAAAGGGGCATAAAAAGACGTAAATTTTTTAAAAAGGCCACTAAGTTTGGCCTGATTATAATTAATGGTACATGCTAACCTACTATCCCAAAAAGTTAGAAAAATTACAAAATATGTCACTGTAGTAGTTATTCTCAAGCGAATTTTACAAAACCCTAACCACATTGGAGCCAAATCCATTCACCTTCTTCCTCCCACCACCGGTACTGCTCCATCGGTCTCGAATTCTCGCTCTTATCTTGCCTCACCAGCGTCGAAGCCTTCCTCCGCTCCTGCGTTCCCTTCCTTGGAGTCGGAGACGGCGCTTACTTAGCTTTACTCACATGTAGTGAGTATGACTCTCCCTGAAACGAAACCGATAAGCTCCTCATCGACGGCACCAGTAGCTTCTGAGCCACCGACATTTCTCTGCCGTTCCCTGCAGAATTTGGTATAGGAGTAACAACTCTCCTCCTCTCGACCGACTGCGATCGCCCTAACGTCTGCGGGGTCGGCATCAGACTCGCCGAGGAGGTTCTGGCCACCACCGGCGATAGAGGCCGCTTCGAATTGGAGCAAGTGGAGGAAGAAGACGACATGTAGCGAGATATGACTCTCGAGAGTTGAGGCGGCGAAGAGAGGCACCATTCAGCCAGACCAACTCATGGTGAGTGTTTCTTTGATTTCTTGATGCCGATTGAATTGGTTGAGATTTTTGCTTGGGCTGCAGCGAAGGTGTTCGATGAAATATTTGTGACAAGTTTATGTTCCGATTCTTTATTATGTGTTGCAATTTCTGAATTGTTTGCCGATTGATGAGGCCGAACCGGATTGTTCTGAGGATGTGGAGTCTTCAAAAGCTTCATGGTTATATCGTCGTACACGGTGGGGGAGTAGATCAGGATTGGAAACCATAGACCCAAACCTTCTTGGATCAAAATCTCTCACAACCCTAATCCATTTATTCTTCATGGCTTCATGATGAATCAGAATCATTCAAGTTTTTGTTTCGTCCAGGTAAGTTTTCGATTGGATTGAAAGTTTGGAAATAAAATTCATCGCTGATTTGATTTTTGAATTTAGATTTTGATTATTGTAAATTGTTTAGGAATTTGATGAATCTAGTGAGATTTTGGTGCAGTTTGTAGCAAAAAGCTGTGAATAACGGTGACAACGGCTAGTTAAGGTGGTTCTCGAGGAGAAGTTCGTCTCTGAAGAATGCATCATTTGAAGAAAAGAAGAACTCCTCTAACAATGGAGATAGCAAAAACCTTGATACGTCGTGAAACCCACCGACTTCGTCATCTTGTCCTCCAATAATAGCAATTTGAGTCAACTATATTGAGGGTCAATAGTTTACTGACCGTCAATAACGTTATGGCTATTTAGATATGTGATCTTATTATTGATGTTACCCTAGTCTTCTACAATAATTGTGAGAATCTTTTAGTTAGGTAATTATTTTCATTTATGGTAATACTATTGATTCTTTCAAATACATAACGCTACTGACTCTCAAAAATGCATAATGCAACTGACCCTTATTAATATCGTAAAAAAGATGGGTAATTTAGTAATTTAATCGTTAACAGATTTTGATAATTAGATGGATGAAATCTTGTTGGTGGTAATTTGGAAAATCAAACTTGTTATTGGTAATTATGAGTTTAAAATTGTAGTTAGTGGTAATTTTATTTTATTTGTTTCCAAAAATAAGTTTTTCGTTATTAATGTTTTTTTTTTTTGAATTTATTACACAAGTCTAACTTGGTCATTTAACCTAGCGATAGAATCTAATTCGAAATATAAAATCATAAGAATGTGTATTAAGTGATTAGATGAGTGTATTTAAAAGCTCTATATTTGGCGCCTATAATACGAGGAGTTTTAAATACACTCCTTTAACTACTTAGTACACATCTCTAATATTTTATAATTAAAATAATATTTTACAGTTATATAAAATAACCAAAATATCCATATATATAACAAATTAAGAACATATAAAACAAATTAAAATTCAGAAATCAAAATCAATTTTAACAAACTAATTTAATGTAGTAAAACAAAAAAAGGTAAGGAAATTTGAGATGACATTATAATGAAAGTTTAGATGGAAAATTTGGATAATTAGTCGATTTATTTATTTCTTTACACAAATTAATTCAATTTTTAACGTAATAAATATTAAGAGATCGATTATGTCCTTATTTCATCCTCATTTCATTAATTTTATCTTCTTCTTTTTCTCTTCATCCTTGCACACTTTTGACTATTTTTCATTTAAACACACTCCATGAGGCATTGAATTTTTTTTTTTAGGAAATCAAGTTGATTGTATTAATTCTCAAGCTAGAAAAGACAATTACATACTCTTCGTCATATTGAAGCGAGTCTACTACCAATGCATGACAAATATTGTAATAGACTAATTTAAATAAAACTACCCAAATTATATTGGACCCAAGAAAGGTAAAAAAATTAAACATAAAACCCTAGGCCCAATTAGTAACCCAAATGGCTCAAAAAGAAAATGTTGCCCTAGCCACCAGCAACTTGTTTTCACTGCCGTCAAAGATGTTGACGCTGATTGGCAAATCTTCAGCTGGAACAAATTGAGGGCAGCGTCTCCACTACCCTTGTTGAGTTCACCGAAATCTAAACAAGCCAGTTGCTTGCAAGATCTCTGTATACAGGAGGATGAGTGAGATATCCATTCAGATTCTTTAATGTTGTAACATATCTACACCAGATCATAGCTGCCATGGATGTAGCTTGACGCTAAACCATCTTGGAAGTACCACTGCACAACCATCAGCCCAAACACACTCTTGAACAGGTATGACTTGAAGAATTTCTCTTCGCTGACTAGGAAGAGAAGTTTCTCCCATGATTTTTCTATTCATAGGGAGCTTACCACCGTTGAAAACTAAAAATGAATTTGCCAAACAAAATTGATAATGTATTCTTGGTAGAAGAAATTTGGATACAGAGAAAGAAAATCTGCTTGGTATCGACGCCGATTGCCGCTGATAGAGATCTCTACCATGAAGAGTAGGGTTAAAAAAATCCCGATCATGGAGGCTAGAGTTTGAGATGAGTTGAGAGAGACTCATAGAGAGAGAGAGAGAGAGAGGAATTGGAGTCACCCTAGAGAGTTATTTTCTTCACATGTTTGATGTACAAGTTGAGACATTGAGTTTTGTGTTCTTCATAGTGTACATTTATTATTTCATGTATATGATTTGAAGAATAATATTAATTTTGAATGATTTTTTAAGAACAATAAATAAATTAATATTTGTTCAAGGAGAAAAGATAATAGGGAGAACTGTATGTTTATTGATTGATAGAAATGCCTTTATATAGGCATTACAATGAGTATCCCGATAAATCAGGGATTCCTTATTTAATACAGAATCAACTATACTAGTCTAATTAGGTCAAGACACATCCAGGAAGTTACGGAAATAACCTTCCTACAACACTCCCCCTTGTGGCGAGTGCCTAATGTCTTCATGGTGATTACCATGTTGCCTCACTAAAACCTTGCCAGCAAAACAAAAACCTCTTAGATAAAAATAAAATGCATGGACAAAGGAAAAAGAGCACAACACACCAACACTACACTTGCGAATAACATGTGATGTAGACTCCCCCTGATGTCTAACAAACTTAGATCTCTGATATATGGCGCATGCCTAGGCTCTTCACATGCTTCACATGCATAGATTTTCCCAAAGACTTGGTAAACAAATCTGCAACATTTTCCTCTAAACTCACTTGATTAACTTGGATGTTCAGGAATTCCTGTTGTTGCACATTGTAAAAGAACTTGGACGATATATGCTTAGTGTAATCACCTTTGATAAAACCTAACTTCATCTGCTCAATGCAGGCAACATTATCTTCATAGATACACGTACGTTTATCGGTGGTAGACACTAGTCCACACGAATCACGAATGTGGCGAATAACTGACCTTAGCCAAATACATTCTCTAACAGCCTCATGGAGGGCAATGATCTCTGCGTGATTCGATGAAGTAGCAACCAAAGTTTGCTTGGTTGATCTCCATGATATCGCTGTATTTCCCATGGTAAAAACATAACCAGTTTGGGAACGAGCACGATGTGGATCAGAGAGATACCCAGCATCTGCAAAACCAACTAACAAGTTGTTGGGAGTCTTTGAGTAAGGGAGACGTCCAGAGAATGACACATTTGAATGGCCGGACGCTTCGCCATCATCATCCGCAACGTTACTAGTGCCAGTGGCAGTACCACAGCGTACGATGGTACTGTCGAGGCAGCCGGAAACGTTGGTGTGAGGAGGGTGATTGGCGAAATCTTCTCTCTTTGTGCTGAAGGGATAGAACAGTCCCAAGTCAATGGAACCTTCCAAGTAACGAAACAAATGTTTGATACCGTTCCAATGACGATGCGTAGGCGCTGAGCTAAATCTAGCCAGTAAGTTCACAGCGAAAGCAATGTCTGGTCTAGTGCATTGTGCCAAATACAAAAGTGCCCCAATCGCACTCAAGTATGGGTACTCAGCACCAAGAATCTATTCTTCATCCTCTTTGGGACGGAATGGATGCTTGTTTACATCCAGACTACGAACGATCATGGGAGTAGACAACGACGTACATGTATCCATGTTGAAACGCCTGAGCATCTTCTGCGTATAAGCAAACTGGTGAACCAGAATACCCTTGGTCCTATGCTCTAACTCAAGTCCTAAACAGAACTTAGTTTTCCCAATATCCTTCATCTCGAACTCATATTTCAAGAATGAAACTGTCTCTTCAATCTCACTTGAAGTACCGATGACATTCATGTCATCAACATAGACAGCTACAATAGCAAATCCAGAGTCGGTCTTTCTAATGAACACGCATGGGCATAACTCATCGTTCTTGTAACCCCTCCGAATCAAGTATTCACGTAGGCGATTGCACCACATCCTTCCGGATTGTTTAAGTCCATACAGTGAACGTTGCAGCTTAACTGCATAAGCACTCCGTGGTTTAGAGTCTTTTGATTCGGGCACATGAATTTCTTCAGGAACTCTCATGTAGATATCCGTATTTAGATCCCCATATAGATACGCTGTAACTACATCCATCAATTGCATACTCAGTTTTTCAGACACTACTAAACTGATCAGGTAGCGGAAAGTAATGATGTCCATTACGGGAGAACACGTCTCCTCGTAGTCAATACCAGGACGCTGCGAGAAGCCTTGCGCCACGAGTCTTGCCTTATATCGCAAGATCTCATGCTTCTCATTTCGCTTACGAACAAAGACCCACTTATGTCCGACAGGTTTAACGCCTTTAGGGATCAATTCAACAGATCCAAAGACTTGTCTTTTGTCTAATGAGTCAAGTTCTGCCTGTATTGCTTCTTTCCACTTCGGCCAATCTACTCTTTGTTGACATTCAGTCACTGAGCGTGGTTCAACTTCGTCATCATGGATGATCTCTTGTGCGACGGAGTAAGCTTATATATCATCGACGTGTGTGGAGGCTCTATCCACTAAGAGACACGCGTTATTCAAACTGAGCGAGATTTCTTTGTTCTCTGGAGTCAACATTGGTTCTGTGTCATCCCACAGAAAAGATTCAGTTGACTCATGGACATAACTATAGTCAGAGACAATCTCATGCGATGGATTCGCATCGTCGATGATGAGCGGATTTTGTGCCTTCGCTCGCTTCTTTCGAGGATTTTTATCTCGAGAATTCTTCGGTCTCCCCCTCTTTCTGGTGGGAGCCGAGGTCGAAGCTGCTGCCCCTTCAAAGTCCATCAGGGCACCGTTGCGATCCGATTCAACAACAGCGACGCCACGGCGTACGATGGCGCCGTCGTCGGCGTCACCCTCACTTGAGGATATGCCGACGGCACTAGGTCTTAGGGCGGCTAAACCGGTCCCGTAATTTGGGACCTCCAACCTTGGCGGTACGTTTGCAACAGGTACGTGTGATCTTGTCACTTTTACAATATCAGTGAAAGCGTCGGGCATCGAATCCGCGACTTTCTGAAGATCGATAATGCGTTGCACTTCAAGCTCACTTTGAGCAGTGCGAGGATCATGAAGAGACAAATCGTTGGGGGCACACCATGTCAATTCCTGACGTTCATTCAGAATGAGTGCATTTCTATCTCCCCCTAACGGCGGGAAGTGTGTCTCTTCAAAGTGACAGTCTGCGAATCGCGCAGTAAATAGATCACCGGTGGTTGGTTCTAAGTAGCGGATTATCGTTGGCGAATCATAGCCAACATAGATGCCTAAACGTCGTTGTGGACCCATTTTGATACGCAAAGGAGGCGTAATTGGCACATAAACTGCACAACCGAAAGTACGTAAGTGCGATAAATTGGGTTCAAAACCAGTTACCATCTGGTAGGCACTAAACGCATTGTTGGCAATGGGTCGAAAACTAATAAGCATCGCTGCATGCATTATTGCATATCCCCAAGCAGAAACTGGCAAATTGGTTCTCATAACCAATGCCCTAGCCACTAGCTGGAGTCGCTGGATGGTGGCTTCTGCAAGACCGTTTTGAGAATGAACATGAGGAACAGGGTGTTCGACTGCAATCCCAATGGACATACAATAATCATCAAATGCTTTGGAGGTAAACTCGCCAGCATTATCCATCTTAATAGATTTGATAGGATGGTCAGGGTGGTTAGCCCTTAACTTGATGATTTGAGCTAAAAGCTTGGCGAATGTAGCATTTCTTGTGGACAACAACACGACGTGTGACCAACGCGTCGACGCATCAACCAGCACCATAAAATACTTAAATGAGCCGCATTCTAGTTTGATTGGTCCACAAATATCACCTTGGATTCGATGTAAGAATGGTATATTATCAGTTGAAGCTTTGGCGAATGAAGGGCGAGCATGCAATTTAGCAAGCGAGCAAGTCTTACAAAATGAGCGATGGGCATTGGAAATTGCCGTTGTGGCATAAGAGGACATATGTGGTGATGTCCCATGTCCCTGTGAAGGGTGGGACGACACGACGTGCGGCGTAAATGCCACGTCCTTATCCGCCAGGTGCGCGGCCCCGAAATCCTGTGAAGGGGGGGGGGGGGGGGGGGGGCGGTGGCGAGTGTGGCTTTAAGGCCACAGTCTGGCGAGGAGCTTGGCTCCTGCGTACATCACGATGTTGAGTCGCAGTAAGAGGTTCTTCCAATCGCTTTTTCGACATGAAAAATGGATGTCCATGGGAGTTCTTTAGAATCTGGATCCTCATATCACGGCCAGGGTGGCCTAGTCGAGCATGCCAAAACTTATAATCATTAGTGTCACAAAAATTGTCAGTGACAACATATGATTCGAAGACACGGGCTGTAGTGAGATATAAGCCATTGTCTTTAATGCACGACATCTTCTCTAAGATACGGCGGCGGCCGTGTTCTTGAGAAGTAATGCATAAGTATTCTTCACCATTCTCAGCGTAGGTATCCAAGTGATAACCATTGACACAGATATCCTTAAAACTCAGCAGGGTTCGATTTGTTCTCGGCGCATAGAGAGCATCAATGACATTGATAACAGTACCATTTGGTAACATAAATTCAGCGGATCATCGCCCTTTGACAACCGGCGAGGTACCTATCAATGTTGTTATAGATGAGCGATACGGTATTAAATCCGTAAACAACTGCCTATTCCTTAGAATAGTGTGGGTAGTTCCACTATCAGCTAGACACTCAACTTCACCGCGAGACATCTACAAAGAGACGAAAACTTGGGTTAGTTTCTCGCGGGACACTATCTAATCACTACGCCGTAGGATAGAGAAAGAAAGGGGATGAAAATCCCATCGAGTGTATCACATGGCATTTGGACATTATAACGTCGACTAAAGTCGGAAAGTGCAAGGTTGAATGTTACATAACCAAGCAACCATCATCAGAAACCAAAACGAAACTGAGGCTTCGCACATTATGGTGTAGAACACCTTTGGTAACTAGAATAAAATGAGGTCTAGCCTCCTAGGATCGGTGTGAAAACACCTCTCGGGCTGCACACTAGCCGAAGCTGTGGATGTCAAAGACACATGGTGTCGTGGCACCAGAGTGTGGCGGATGCCGAGCCTACTTCACCTTAGTGAGCCGATGGCGGTTCGTTCGCCACCCTTTTTTTTTATTTAGAGATTGAGCGTAGGTGGGATTATAAGTCCAAAATATAGAGCCTATGTGACCCAAAGGTGGCGTCACAAGAACCACGTGAGTTGTTAATACACGAACCTGATTGCATACAAACATAAAATTTCTCATGATATGGGAAAACAGAGAAATTTTATTAAGTGCCAACTTGAATACATCAACTTCTAATTCCAAAATAAACAGACTAACTAGAGTCATAAAAACATGGCAAGTGCCATTATAATGGCGAATGTCATTACAATGGCGAATGTCATTACAATGGCGAATGATATTACAATACTTGATAAACTAGAAAAGCCATAGGCTAGTCAAAATCCGGGACATCAAGAGTTTGTGGTTGCGCCTTTGGAGAATCCACATGATGAGCATAATTTGCTTCAATCATCTTGTCCTCAGCATAATTGCTTTCTTTGGACATAAACTTCTTGTATTTCTTATAGGCATTTAACATCTCCTTACTAGCTCGACAATCGCGATGGTAGTGTTTGGAGGAACCACACTTGTAGCACGGAGCAAATTGAGCATTCCGGTTATTGCTATGAGGTCTAGGAGGGTTTGGTACTGGACCTAGACGGGGTCCGTGGCCAGTCCGGCCTCCCCCTGAAGGTGGTGCGTATTCGCCACCTTCTCGCCTCCAAGTGTTGGAGCGTCGTGTCACATTATTTCCAACATTCTGATTTCTTCCACGTACTGGATTGTACGGGGTATGGCGGCCTTTATTTTTCTGCTTTGAAGCCTTCCCATAATGAGCCAGTGGTGTTGGAATTGGCTTTGTACCAACAGGTCTCTGGCTACTATTGAGCCAAATCTCAGAATGACGTTCTTTTTTAGCCAATATTGCCATAAGGTCAGCGAATGATCTGATTCTGCCTTCATCAACTGAGATCTTATACTGATGTCCGAGGACATCGTAGGCCATGAGGAATGTGTTAAATGTCTTCTCCAGAAGATCTTTATCGGTTTTGATGACGCCAACCGTGCCAAGATCCGCCTGTAGACTAATCATATCCTGATTGTATTTGTCTACTTTGTCATAATCCGAGAAACGGATTTGTTCCCATTTAAGGGTGAGCTCTGGAGGAAGCATGTCATGGACATTGTTAAATCGCTGCTGGAGCTTGTCCCATAAAATTTTGGGATCTTTTACCGACAAATATTGTCGCTTCAGAGTCGGGTGGATATGGCGCCTCAAATACATGAGGGCCTGAGCCTTGGCATGGTCCCCAAAAGGGGTGGTGGCGGCTGCATCAGTTAGAAGTGTTGGAAAGCCTTTGCTTTAGAAAGCAATTTCAACATCGGAAACCCATCGATGGTAGTCTTTACCTTGAAGATCCAAGATCTCAAAATCAGGGCGTGACGGTGACGACGATGACATCTACAAGAGAATGAAACGTCGGATTAGTATCGCTTTAAGCAGATACTATCAAGTATAAATTGGAATTAGAAGGGATATATTCGGTCACATGAAAACTGGTTTCGATGCGAATTTTTTTTTTAATTTTTTTATTTTTATGCATAAACTGGCGGTTTCATACCGCACCTTCAAACAGTGGCGTACGCAGACATCCACATAAGCATTTTTTTTTTTAATTTCCCTTTCAACGTGATTCCCCCAGGACCATCACTTAAAACTGCGACCGTAGGGGTGATGAAATCCCCATTCTAGGTCTCATCGGCGATATAAGAATGGCCGGAATCGGAGTAGAAGAAAGGCTAATAGCACCTGATATAATATATCTATAGTTCAAAAGCAGGAACTTTTATAAAATTTACCTTTTGATCAAAGGAACGAGAGCGTAAAGCTTGTTTGATTCTCGATCCGCTTCCGACGCAAGTAATCTGGCGGAGCTATCTTGAAAAGTTGATGGTGAGCCAAGCGAATGGGCGAGTTGGCGGGCGAGCGAGCAGGCTGGCGAATGAGCAGGCTGGCGAGCGAGGGGATTGGTGAGCGCGCGGGCCGGTTTGCGATTAGGCTGGCGAGCGCGCAGGTTGCGGCCTAGGAGAGACCGAGAAAAGGGGGGGCACGGATCCCGAGGAGGGAGGTTTCGCCGACAGAAGGGATGGAGGAGGAGGAAAAAGTTATTAGAGTTTTTCTAGGGCTCAGGGAGGTCACGTGCTGATAACGTGTTCAAGGAGAAAAGATAATAGGGAGAACTATATGTTTATTGATTGATAGAGAGACCTTTATATAGACATTACAATGAGTATCCCGATAAATCAGAGATTCCTTATCTAATACAGAATCAACTATACTAGTCTAATTAGGTCAAGACACATCTAGGAAGTTACGGAAATAACATTCCTACAATAATATTGACATTTAATATATATTAATATACTAATTATATTAGATAAGATATAGTCAAATAATAATATATTTTATATTTTTCTTTTAGGAATATTTTGGATTGTGTGTTTAGTAAAATATTAGAATGAGATTTTAAAGTAACGGTTGAGTAGAAGACGTGTATGTTAAGAGGAGTTTGGGGAGTTTGTATAAAATTTCTGTGTATATACCCCAGTCGCTTTATTTCTCACAAATCCCAATTCCCAATCGCTTTACTTCTTCTTCTTCTTCTTCTTCTTCCCCAGTCATTTCTTTCATTTGTTGTTTTCTCTGATTCATAAAACAAGAAAATTACTCATCTTGTTTCGGTGTTAGGGTTTTCTTGGCAGATAAATCGGTGCATTAGCTCAACCAATTTCCAGGTATTTCTCTCTTCCATCGCAATTTTATACACGCTTCCGTTCGCGCTTACTTAGTCTCAATGATGCATGCAATTTTAATTTCAATTAAAATGGAGTATAAATTGATCTGCATGAAGTTCTTTACTTCTTTTATATTCCTGCTTTGATTGTTCAAATCGGTTAGCTTTGTTTGGATCGGAGATGTGGTAGTGATGTTTGAGGTGGCAGTGGAGTGGTGTTAATGGTTAGCGGTGGTGTTGGTGTTCCACGGTCCAAATGTACCATGACAAGATGGGATTTAAGATCCCTTCTTTGTCTCAAATTCGAAACCGAAAGTTGTCAGTAGTAGCTAAATTGTTAAAACAGAAAACATTTCTTGGAAAGTCATTTTTGTTGTTGAAACGAATCATAAGGATTGGGAAGTGACAAAAGGAGTTTCGAATTGACAAGTCTCTTTTAGGCTTCTTTTTTTCTGGTTGATTGACTTTGAATTGCTTTGCTTTCGTGCGTGAGAATGGGTGAAGTAAAGCATTGAGCACTTCTCAGTGCTAATAATAATCCTTTTAGATAATTGGAACTGTATTGCTAGTGTCTATCAACTATAGGAATTAAGTATTTTCATGGTTTAGAAACAACTTCTTAGGAGAAGCATATTTTCCAAGAAAGTACTTTAGGTCTATCAAGAAAAAGAGCTGATGAGCTTTACTTCTATCACTAAATTCCCATATTTTTTGCTTAATTATTATTTCTTTTGGGTTGCCAAAATTTTCAGGCAACTTAGGAATGCTTGTTTTTGAGAGGTTTTGATGGGCTCGCATAACTTACCATTTAAAGTTGGGGAAGACATAGAATGGAGTTCATTTCTGAAAGGTTATCGAGGTGCATGGTTCCGATGTAAGGTATCTACCACAGTAATGATACTTAAATATATTGCTGATTTTTTGTTCCAGTCTATGCGCATTTTATGTGGAGCATTTTACTTTAGCGAACACTTTTTAACTTCTTGTGACGGTATTTTGATTTTCACTTCTTCATGCCATTGTGAAACCTCTTTAGCATATAATCAGAACTCAGAGTTGGCTTGATTTCATAAAAAAATCATAGTAGGCTGTTGGAGTGCTAAGAAGTTATAAACCAGAAGTCATCAGTGTTTTATGTAACTTTCATTGATTATGCCAAGATCAAGGTGTTAGGCCGGGTTGTGGAGAATTGGATGGTTAAAACCAGCGATATCCCAACGAAGAAGGCCAAATTCCCACTATTCTCTTCATTAGTGTCGTGTAAATTGCAAGGAGACGGTGTATATCATGTTCATGTGCTGTGAAGCTGATTCTTGTTTATTGGGAGAGGTTTTCTATGTTGAGTTGGGAGATCCCAGCAGAACGTGTTGCTTTATTAAGCGGTGGGAGTCTTGGCTTTGGGAAAGGGAGAGGCTGCAGTTCTGTGGGTCTGCAGCTTTCACATGCGTGATTTATACGGTTGGAAATAAATGAAATTGGAAATTATAAAGGTGGTGCCTGGTTGAGCTTTTGACTAAAGCTAAGTTTTTGGCAGCTTTATGGGCATCTGTTTCAGCTGAATTAAAGGATAGGCCATTGTCTCTTATTTTTCTGCACTGGAGGACAGCTGTAATCTAAGCATTGTCTCTTATTTTGGGGTAGATCTCTGGTTTCTACTGTTTTTTTTTTTTGTGTGTGGGATTTATATCTCCTTTTATTGAATTTCTGATCAGTAAATCTTGTTTGTCAAAGAAAAACCCCTCTAAATTATCGTGTTACTTATGCATAACATCACTAAAATTCCATAATCTATGTGATATGATCATTGTACCTGACGATTGTTTCTTTTATCTGTTGTTAACTATTAGATATAAAACGCTGTACAATCGTGTAATAATGTTACTTTTTTCATTCAGATAAAAGAAATTGCCCGGAGAAATGGTCAACTGTCATGTGCCTTGGAATATTATGACTTTCCAGATGAAGGTAAGAGAAATCTTTTGGTAATTTTCTCTTTATGTCCAGTACCTTATGCATGCTATGGTACTGTCGCTTTTGAATTGCTAGACTCTTGTTTTTTTGTAACGTGTTGATCCAGAAAGACAAAGATAGGAGTACTTAACTATCCTGGTTTGAACTGCTGATCATATAGTAATCAATTTATAGCGTCTGTGTAACGAGTAACTGTCTCCAGTAGAATGCTTCGATTATTGAGCACTACTGAAAGTTGCTTAACTCTTTTTTACATGCTTGAATCTATAAAGTCTTAATTTTCGTTTAATTGTTCTCTAATTTCTTTTTTGTTTTGTCGCATAACAAATATGTTGGGTGAAAATAATGGGCCTCTTTGTTCGTTTTTATATGTTTACATAGTTTTCTGATTTTTATGTTATTCATGTCTACAGAAACAAATTGGGAGAAGATATATCAAAGCAATTCTGCTGATAGTAACAGGAGAACAAAGGAGAAGATATTGATGATGCGTCCTCCCTTTCCTCCTATCTATTGTGAAAGTAAAAGGCCTGATGTCAATACTATATTGGAAGTGGTAGTTATTGTCAGTGATGTCTGGAAGGTGGGAGATCTAGTTGATTGGTGGAAGGATGATTGTTACTGGTCTGGAAAAGTAGCAGAAATATTAGGGGATGAAAAAGTTAAGGTAGTTGTTATATCTGTCTCATATGCCAACTTTACCGTTCATGACTTCATGGTAATCAGTTTATATGTCGAGTTTTGTTTGGAGTAGGTGTACAACATTTTTCCTCCTTTGAGTTCTATGCTATTTACCATTCTAGTCATTAAGTCATCATCAAGTCAATGTTTTGCCTATCCTCACTGGATATGGCTCTAGTACAACAAAAATCATCAACACCCTTTCCTAACAACTAGAAAAGTTACCTGTAGCTGACATGCCGTAAACGCATGATATGGTTCAATGCGTAATTCACATAGTTGATCACAGGGTCTGGAGTGTCCAATATGCATTTTACTGCACGTCTTCCCTTTATTGAGCTTTAAATTAATGTTTTGACGTATTGCATTTGCAACAAATGATTTGCAGACTTATGAGTTTTTAAGATTTCCTTTGGCTATCATAAGGCTGAGTGGTTACCTTTCTTAGAAAAGTATGATTGCATGGTTTGCTAACTCTTGAAAATTTCTGTAATTCTGAAAAAAAGAAAAGAAAAGAAAAGAAAAGATTCCTTGCATGTATTAACTCTACCAGTCTACCGTGCTATCTTTATCTTATTTGAGGACCAACATAAGCTTTAATTTAGTTACCTTGATGGTCTAGATATTTTGCTTCTACATGTTAACTGGTGTCCTCAATGTATTCCAGGTTGAGTTGCCACTTCCCCCTGTTGGTGAAGGAGTTGAAGGACAGACCTATGAGGCTTCTTGCAAGGACTTGCGTGCATCCCTGAATTGGTCTTTAGAAGGCGGTTGGACAGTTCCTGCATCCAAGGTACCTACAGTTTTCAATCTTCCCATTGATCAATGTGATCTGTCGTATGTACAATATGGCTCTTTTTTGCCCCCTTTAATCTTTCTAATTCATGCTAATTCATGTAGTAGCCAAGTATCTTGATCATTGGAGAAATGTATTGTCACTTTCTGAGGAAAAAGTTGCTTAATTTTGCAGTGTGAATATCAAACTCGGATCTTGTCTTCTTGCTTAAACTGTTGGAAGTTGTGGAAATAATACATATTTTTTAATTATTATTATTTGCTCTGGTTTTTTGTTGTTCTGATTCTTGTAGCCATCATAGGAATTTGATTCATGAATCATGATAACTGCAACAATTCTCGCTCAACAGATAATGAGAGAATCCAGTGCGCCAACCAGGACCCATGTGAACTTTTGATTTTAAGTTTGTACCAGTGTTTTAAAGCCACTTTTTGTTGTCATTGTAGGTGGTTCTTCTACTATGTAGGTGTTGATGCTTTCTACTGAACTTGAAAGAAAAGCAGTATGTTACTGTTTCTTCTATACTAAGTTTAGTATGCCTTTGCGGTTGCAGGAGAGTGAAAATGGGCGTCCTTGTGCTCGAGTTATTAAGCCTGATAATATAGGTAAGATATACATTTCTCTTCTTAGTGCGCAAAACCATATATTTGTGTTTGGGTGGTAGGTATGTATATATCTAGGTGAAAGAATGATTTGATGTTGATCGGACATGCTATTGGTTATTGGTCAAGCAATCTTCCCAGCAACTAATGCTCCTAGTTCTTTTTTCACAAATGGGAGAGAACCAGATTACAAACATACATTACAAAGAAAACAAAGATTAAGAGAAATTGTGGTAGTGTTTTCGTGTGACTCTTGTACATTGTAGTTGGTTGGCTTGGTACAGATCACCAAGCAGGTACTATTGGTCGCGGAATTACCAGTAGCAATAGATAGGAAAACAAGAACAGAACTCTGAAGAAAACTATCTTCTACTAATATGGTGCAAAAGATTACAACTCTAGATATTTTTCTCTCACAATACTCTCTAAACAGATTTATGTATTCTGCTTCACTTCTGTGTTTAGATCTGACTAAACATTTCTTTATATAGACTTAGACTCCTTAACTAACATGGAAACTATTTCCCTATCTAAGTTAGAAAACTATATCCCTAACTATCTTGGAAAAGGAAAGCTAACTGTTTCCCTGACTAGGTTGGAAATGGAATCTATTTAAGTTCCCTATGGAGGATAGGATACACCGGGTATCATGGCATTAGGTTTCTTACGATTTAACCCAACTTCATTCCCTTGCTCTTGTGCCCCTCCATATTCCTTTGCTTTACCTATATTTTGTTTCATATTGTGTTTTTTTTTTTTTTAAAACTTTTCTTAACCAATTTATGGCTAACATTTAATTTCAATCCTTTCTTTTTTCATTACTTTGACTCAAACCCAATTTTTTTTTTGTTATTATTTATTGATGGGACTAGAATGGCTAGAACATTGATTTGATTTAAATGGGGGATTGTTCTTGCAGGGCACATTGCTAGCTTGACTGTCCGATCTGTGGGTGATGGACGAAGGGATGTCCAAGCTATTGTTGATGGTGTCACGCAACCTTTAAAAAGAAAGGACACACCTACTGCACAAACAAATATGGAGTCTGGAGTGGCAAATAGTGGGTTTGAGAAGCTGAGTTTCTCAGATAGTGGTTCAAGATTGCAAGGTAAAGATGCAGTATGTGAAATGGAGGAAACTACAACCAGGGTGGACATGCTTCTTAACAAAAAGCCCTTGAAGAGAAAGAAAGCTCATGTGACAGATGGTGGATTTAGGAAGATGAGTTGCTCAGATAGAGTTTCAAACTTGCATGTTACAGATGCCATGAATGAAATGGAGGCAACTACAAGTAGGGTAGTACTTGATAACAATACGCCATTAAAGAAAAAGAAAACTTATGAAGACATAGTATTAAATTCTATGAACTCTGATACATTAGAAGCTGCACTTTTGGACTTGGAGGAACTTGTAAACCGGATTAAATGGATGAAGAGTATCTTGGAGATTGGACTTCCTTTGACTGGTGCGATGCACCCCCGCTGGAAGTTTCAGGGAGATCATTCGTCGTCCACCCCAAAGTGAGGGTTTCCACTCACAGTAAGTTACATTATACTACATTTTACTATCACATGCAAAAACTATTTTAGATTGCTTGGAATCCATTCTGATCAATATGCATCTACCTATGTTTATAAACACTTGTTTACCTCTGAGTATGTTGTGAATCTATGACATATTGACATATATAGTCAAATGCTTGGAATGTTAATACGGAATGTGTATAAGAGAAGGCTTTTAAGATTTGTGCTCGAGGTTGTCTAAACAAGGGAATGAGGGCATATGCTCTTTCGAGTTATGATGCGAATGCAATAACAAAAGCTTTTAATGTGATAAAATTCAGATTTTTCACCATTTGGTTGATAATGCATATGATAAATCTTTAATGGCTTTCATATTGGTTGTGTTGACTAGGTTGGAAGGCAGGAGGAAATTGGACAAGCATGACCGTAGATCATCACTGTTCATCATAGCAGCTTTTTGTAGCATGTACATTTTTTTTTTGATGGAGTGTAGAAATTGGATGACATGAGTAAGTTGTTACTTGTATTATTCCACTCTACCATCATAAAACTATGAATATACGTGACACTAAACATGCTTTCTCTGTGTTGATTCAGTCTTTTGTTGGAGATTTATGGACGCTAATATCCTTTTGGTCGAGATGTAGAAGAACCCCAAACACAGCAAAGTTACTGGGAAATTGTTGATCTTTGTGCTCTTGTTTTGCATAAAACTCTACTTGCTCGCAACAGTGATGTAAATTTCAACTACTATTGTTCATGTATGAATTTCTGAACCGTCACCTAGTTTGAAGCTAGAAAGGCCAGGGTCACACTTCACCTGCCACCATATATACTGATTCCATGTCTATATATAATATGTAGCAAACAGTTTCCTCATCTCAAGCTGTTACTCTTCTTTTTTTTATTTTTTTTAGTCAATCGTTGTTATGTTACTCTTCTTCCATGTGAGATTTTGTTCCGGAACCTGATGTTAAATTTGCTCATGGTTTGCAAAATGAACAAAAAGAAAAGAGAATAAAAAAGGGTGTTGGGGATTCATAGGATCGTATCTCACGTAATGTCGGAAAATAAACAGTACATTATACAGGAGATTTTGAAACTATATAATGGATGTTCAGTTCATTAGAAAAGCTCTTGCAAAAGTATCAAAGATAATTTCACTAATGAAAATGAAATATACTTCGGATTCGAGACCCAGAGCAATCAGAAAACTAAACTAGAGACTAGAGAATCATTCAATTCAGTTTAGTTTATAGTATTTCACACAAAATCCGCAAAGTAATTTAGTAAAATTATTTGAAACTACATGTTTCAGCAAATGTGCTTCAAAAACTCGATGTTTTTTTTTTTTTTTTTTAATTTTTAATTAACAAAAAAAAAAAATCAAAGGTTTTTATTTTAAATTTTCAACAAAAAAAATATAAATAGCTTTATCTGATATCCGATCTATTAATTTCCCTCTGGAACCCATTTCAAATTCAAACAGAAAAAAATGGAGCCTTCAGCTCTGAGACTGGAAATACTGAAGGGCCCCCGGGAAGGAGAAACCCTAGAGTACCGACCCGGATCCAAGGTCCGAATCGGCCGGGTTGTCCGCGGCAACAACCTCCCTATCAAAGACTTCGGCATCTCCACCAACCACCTCATCATCGAATCCGAATCGGGAAAATGGACGGTCCGAGATCTCGACTCCTCCAACGGAACCATCGTAAACGACGCCGCGCTCGACCCGAAAACGCCGCTGGAGCTCAGCGACGGCGACGAGATCAAGATCGGGGAGTACACCTCGATCTCCGTCAAGATCGAGAGCCGCGAAGAAGAGAGCAGGCTGAGAAGGAATCCAAAGCGCGCGGTGGTGGGGAAGGCTGGAGTGGTTGGCCGGAGAGGTAGGGCGGCGGAGGCAAGTGAGGTGAAAGCGAAATCGGAGGCGGAGAAGGAGATTCGTGGGAAAATTGGAGCGGCGGTTAGGGTTCCGGGCCGGAGAGGTAGGGCAGAGAAGAAGGAGGAAGGGAATTGTGAGTTGGAGAAGGAGGTGGAGGAAATTGAGGAGGCGGAGAAGCCAAACAGGGGACGGGGCCGGCCGAGGAAGGCCGGGGTTTTGAAGAGTGTGGAGGATTTGGTGGAGGAGGTTGTTGTGACGGAAGCGAGTACGAGAGCAGCTAAAAGGTCTAAGAATGTGGAGACTGTGGTTGCGGAATCGAAGAAATGCAGTGTAGAGTGTGAAGAAGTGAAGATTGAGCCAGTGAGGCGTGGTAGGAAGAAGAAGAATGTGCAAGAAGAGCAGCTGGTGTGTGAGAAAGGTAATGTCGTTACCAAGGAGGAAGTTGTTCCGGTTGGTGTTAATGGGGATAACACCATTAACGAGAAGAATTTGGGAGGAATTGGTGTAGTCGATGGTGATGGTGCTAAGGGGTTGGATTTGGGGGACAAGAGGCGTGAAGAGGCAGCAGTCGATTTTGGTGTGGGAGAGCGTGGCGATGATAATGAGAAGGCAGAAGGGTCGAATTTGGGCCATGAAGAAGAGGCTGTAGCCAGTGAATGTAATGTTGGAGAGAGTGGCGAAAATGTTGAAAGTGGTAGTAGGAGGTATTCTGGTGTTAGTGGTGCTAAGGATGTTGGTGAAAAGGGGAGTGGTTCTGGTGTTAAAGAAGGTTTATGGAAGGTTTGGCAGGAGGAGCCGGATTTGGAGAAGATGACTTTGGACGATTGGTTTGATTATGTGGAAGTTTCTTGGGCGAAAGTGGTAAATGATGAGATCGACAAGATTTGTGCTGGAATGAGAGAGAAAGCTAGGCTAGTCCAGGAGGAGTGTATAGGACAACACAAGAAGGAGAAGGGTCAAGGCTAACAGAAGGAGTAGCTTTTGCTTTGTGGTAGGTAATTTCTGCTTACTTTTTCCGTTTTCATATCAATTACTTTCCAGGCTAATATATTGTATATCTCATTACTTTTTGTGCTAAATGTAGTTGGTCTTTGATTAGAAATCTTGGTATGAAGTTGGAATTACTTATCTGATGTTTTAGTCACCCTGAATCTGTTATGCTTGTCTGTTACTTGGAACTTAAAAGTTACTGACTTGGTTCCATTTGTTGGATTTTAAAAATGGCTTTTTTAGTTATGTTGATGATTCAACATAAATATTTGGAACTTGTTTGGTATCATTGATGTCTCTTTTCCTTTTCGTTTATCTTTTATTTTGTACTCCTTTTAAGAGTTCATGTTTTGGATTTCTGGATATAGTGATTATTTTTTCACTGTTATCTGTGTAAGAATTGATGAGGTCATTTTCTTTAGTTGAATTGTTTTATCTTAAGCCCTTCTAGAATTTGCATTCAAACTCCTTGGTAGTTTGTCTTTTTTCTCTTTCATTTTTCTTTCTTTCTTATTACTTATGTTTAAGTTATGAATGATTTCCAAAGTATTGTGTTCAAACCACTGATGCGACTGTTTGCATTGCCAAAATGGTTTCTTTCTAAACAGATTTGGTGTTGGATGAGTTCTGTATTTCTTTCATGTCAGACAATGATGTCTTCCTATTTTTTTTGGTTTGGTTGGATAATATGTGGGAGGTTAGGGATAGTTTTGTTTTAGTGTTTCATCAATTTTAGGAGTTGTTATTCCAATTTGTTCCTGTTTATTTGTGGGAGGTAGAAATGGTTTAGGTTTGGTGTTTCATCAAGTTGAGGAGTTGTAATTGATAAATTCCAATTTCTACTAACTAATAGTTTTTACCCCCTTCTTTTTGTGGTTAATGTCTTCAAGAGCCAGAACTCCCCAATTTAGTAGAATAAATGAGCTTGGGGAGATCCAACCCAGCTTTCCTCCTATATATAGTTGTTGGCAAATAGTGGTTATCACTTTGAGAAGCCTAGACTGAGCCAGTAATTGATTCCCCTGTAAGTGATGCATGTTCAGTGAAACCTTTATCTTTATTATAGGAAGTCCTTTAAAGTAGCGTGTGTGCTTCTCTGAATTTAAGCTATCTAAGGATGATTTCCTCTAATTTCTTGTAGAAGTGGCCATGCAAGATGGTTGAAAACAAAGGTAGAGACGGTTATTTTGATTAGCAGTTAATAGTATTGTGAGACCTCTTTAGAGTCTGTAATTCTTTTAAGATTATTGCCTGTTACATATTACTGATAACAATTAGACTTTACTTCATGCAGCCTTTCCTCTGTAGTGTAGGTTGATGAGCATTGATTTAAATGTTTGAAATTGGCTTTTGCCTTTGTCTATTACAAATAAAAGGACTGTGTTTTTATATAAAATAGGAGAAACAGTTTCAATATAGTCTATAGTCAATGGCTTGAGCTTATCTGTTCATTGTGTTATAAAAACAATACTGGCTTCTCTATCATTTTCAATAGGAAAGCCTATAGTTCTTTGAACATCCTTCTTCTTTGCTAATGAAGTGGACAGACTATTCCCTTTCATCTCTCTCTGTGCAAACTGATGTTGGTTGAAAAAAATTTAAAGCATTCAGTAGATATTAGCAGTGCACTAGATACACATCCATATAGTGGATTTGTTTGTTATAGATTTCTGATTCGGAACTGGTGGAGATTCAAGAGAATTTCAGTTGATATAAGCAGTGAGTTGGATGTAAGTGGTTAGTAGATATAAGCAGCGAGTCTGTAGAATTTGATTAGGCCACTCTACATTCTTCCTGTGTGCCTATACAGTGGAGATACTGATATCTCCTCTTCCATCTCTATCTGTGCTATCTAAAGTTGACTGAAAACCAGATTAGCACTCTGTACATATGAGCAGTGCGTCTAGCTTAGGAGATAATCAATTTGTGGGTTTGATCCTTTAGCCTTCTACATGTCCTAGTTTAAATTTTATCAACTTCTTCTATGGAGAACTAGGATTCATAGGACTTGAATGTTTGACTTTAAATCATGTCAACTTCATATATAAACCTAGGTTTCGTGGAAGTTACTTGTCTGATTGTTAGACTTTATTATATGGATTTCGGAAAGTAGTAAAAACTTGTCCTCCTGGTTTCACTATCCATTTCTGGTTCACTTTCCAATCCTGGACAAATAGTTTAATACTTGTGCAACATATTCAGTAATCTCAAATTGATTTCATATATTATTTGGATTGTCCAATTTTAATGTCTTGATCATCTAGTTTCCATGACCCTTGAATGACTAGTTTGTAGCAGTGATTACATTTTAACCAAATGGATTGTCCACTTGGCCTAGGATATCTCTACTATTAGAAAGCCAGGCCCTTAGAAAAAATACCGTCAAATTGTGTTATGCTCATATTACCCTTCGTATTAAACTAAATTACATAAAATGATTATCCTATCCTATAAAAGAAAAACACTAAACAAAATGAAAGAAAGTATCGACAAACTAAATTCCTCATTTTTCTTCGTCAATAACACGTGCATCGCACGAGTTCGAGGCTAGTAAATCCTGGATTTGCATTTCATGTTTCTATGTTGCTTGGACTAAAGGGATTCCTTTATACCTTACTATTCTTTCTCAACTCCACTTTATTTCTTATAGGGAAGCTTTTGCATACTATGATTGATTACATAATCAGAACCAATTTATGTACTTGATCTTGCATGTCATATAATCGGTATTACTTCTGCTTCGTTTTTCCAAACCAAATATTTCATAATTTCTTCCTCAGATTTTAGTTAGAAACAATCTTGATACAATTCGCCAACCGTTTTCATACTTAGATGAGGACCATTACCAGAGCTCTATTTAAATTACAGTCTTTCTGAAATATGTACGCCACTCAATATAAGAAAGCCAAAATTCAAAGTCCTATCTTCCTCAGATTTTAGTTAGAAACAATCTTGATACAATTCGCCAACCGTTTTCATACTTAGATGAGGACCATTACCAGAGCTCTATTTAAATTACAGTCTTTCTGAAATATGTACGCCACTCAATATAAGAAAGCCAAAATTCAAAGTCCTATCTTCCTCGATTCTTTTACCCGCTTCTATTACTTTAACAGACCAATCATTCATTCAGTTGTTAATCAGACTGAATGCTGATTAGGACATCTATTAAAGGCTCAGCCATCCAAAACAATATAAACAAGGATCCTCAAGTAGTGCATACATAATGCAGCTTAGGACCACTGACTTTTTCATAGCTTGACAGATGACTTAAAGTTCATCTTTTGTTCAACGTCTTCTGTAATGTTAAGTTGATTTGAAAGAAAAGAAGTTGTTTCTATATATTGTTCTGTTCTTCCAAATTTGAAAGTCTTGGTCGATCATCTGCTACTTTCTAACCCTTGAATGACCAATATGTAACAGTGATTACATACTAAACAAAATAGATTGTGCAAATTTATAAGTCTAGGCCAAGCTACTTTGTATGACCCTTGAATGACCGGTTTGTGGCAGTGATTTCAGGCAGAAATGGATTATTCACTCGGACAACTGGATTATTCAATCTAGGACATAGATCATGACTTTTCTGGTTTTTCTGGATGTTTTGCTTGGACTAAAGGGACTGAAGGGATGGTTCCGTTAACTTGATTTCCAGGATGTTGGTCCATGCAACTCCAAATATCAGAAGGAAGTCTTCCTTTGATCTTGAATATGTCAAAGTACAAGTCATTTCACCAAGGAATGATTGGTCCGGGCACCTCTACTTCATTTCCTACAAAAAAAAGGTTCGAGTTGCAGAATAAATTATATATTTGAGGACTGAATTGAAGTAGATACCTTCTAGTTTATATATATGCATCTGCCGGACTCAACTGGCCCAGTTTTGCTTTTATTCATCTTGCCATGGAAATATATGCCAACTCTTTGCGTCTAGGGCAGTTACAAATTTAGATTACATGCATACTTTTACTGGATGGTCAATTTGGTTTATTTTGAAATGCAGAGACCTATGTGGTCAATTTTGATATTAGTGATTGTACTGCTTTATTTTTCCAAATAAATCTGTAGCATTGAATTGCTTATGTAAGAACTATAGGTGAGAGAGGAACCACGGCTGCTCTTCCTCATCCATGTAATGTAGAGCTCGATCTGAGGAGTATAACATCTGAGAATTGATTAGGGAGTTCTAGCCTGCATTAAAGTTGTTCCGGGTGGACCCAATAGTTAGGTACAGTACTTGGTTAAATTGGCTTTTAATTGAAACGTTTCATGTTGGTGGGTTTAAGAAAAAGATGAAATCGACCTCGCTCAAGATACGTCTGGCTGCAACGGTTATGCGCTGGGATAATGGTCGGAAAATCAGATAAAAAAGCGAACTAGTTAAGCCTAAACTCAGCTATAGTCAATCAAACGAGTCATTCAACCCAGCCCTAACTAGTTTGGCAAGAGGCATGCCTACGCACATATGAAGCTATGTACGTAGCATAACTAAGTTTTTTTTTTTTAATTTTTTTTTTTGGGTTAAATTATGAGTGGAGAGATCAAGTCTCCCAACCCGATTTATTGAAAAGTTAAAGAATTCAAGTAGGCATAGGGAGGACAAAAACTATTTTCCTTGCCAAAACAGAAAAAAAATAATAATAATAAATAAATAATTATAGAGGTATTAGCCTCTTTATAGTACGAGAAAATAAAGACAACAAAGATACAACTTGATTAAGCCAAAATATTCGAAAGACCAAAGTGAGTCTTTTTGACAAAAATCTAGAAGAAAAGGAGGAGTCTATTCCACCAAACTAAAAGTAAATGCATCTGCCACATGATTCCCAATATGAGATCGAACATTTAAAATGCACTTAGTAGCAGAATTAAAGTGATCCTTTTAGTAAATTAATTTTACAGGATTTGTAAATTGTAATACATGCAGATTACCCAACATGGCTAGTTTAATTAGCAGTTCATGCGGTTTGATTGTGACCGAGTTGGCTAGTTGATCACAAACTCACACTTATAGTGTCCTGATCGATTAACTAGTAAACGTTCAAACTTTTGTCCTGCAATAGTAACCCATCTTATCTTATATAATGTACGTCTCGATTCGTAGCAGAAGTAATGACCATAGTTGAAAGTTGCAGAGAACATTAGTCTTGTTAAACAACGTCCATATTTCTCGTTATGCATGGTAATACTACATAGCTTATTTCATTAATTACTATCATTAAGTTCTGAATTTCTAACTACCATGCATAAGTATTTGCTAAACCTCTCAGTAAACTAATTAGCTAGATTAAACAAAACTCTTCTCATGCTTAGATGAGGTCTATTATCAGGGTTGCCCAAAATCACATCAAGTCCATACCACCACTCGATGCAAGAAAGCCTCAGAAGCGTCGAGATTCGCCCTGTCAACTCATTGGCCGCGAATTGTATACTGCCAATTAGCAAAGTCTGCAGTCTTTCTCTGATGGTATACTACTGTCTTTTTGGTTAGAAATGTCTCGAGGTTTTGATCTTTTCGATATCTTTTCGATTATAGAAATGTCAGTGCTTGATATATCTTGTATATGAGAGACGTAATAGACTCTCCCAAGTACTTTAGTCGGGACTGCTAGTGACCAATTCTGAAACGTCAAACATTCTATACCAACATAAGGACAAAGACGCGCTGCTAGCTACTAGCGAGCCTTATTACTTTGGTTATCCAGGTGGTTATAAATATAATAAGAACATATGTCAATCAAAATGATTACGTCTATAGATTTTTCGCATAAATAGAGATTTTTCGCACGTATCGCTGCAGTTTCGAAGGCAATATGACATCTATATAGATATTTACATAGTGAATACATGCATATAATAAAAATGTAATATTCTATAATTCCGGACCATCATGCATGTGATGTTACTATGTGATGGTACGTTTAAAGTAATAATGTCACTCAAACTTAGTAGATAGGATTATAGGGGTCCAAGAAAAATTAAGAGAATCAAAATATAGATATGGGATAAGAGAATTACATTTCTCAAAAATATAGATTTATTAGTGTTTTTTTTTAAAAGGGAAAATAGATTTATCTTTAAGAAAGAGATTGACGTTAAGTGTATGTTTTGTGATTCGGAACCATAAGGTAATAGAATTAAGTTGATTCACGGCTTGCTTCGCATGTTCAGACAATTATCTTTTTTATATTTCCATCGTAAAAACATATAGGACATGATTTACCTCACATTTCCTTGTCTAGTTAGCTCTTTTGAGGCTAGCTTGACACTCCTTTATAAGGAGTACTTGAGAAGAGAGGTAGTCACCATTCACCAAGCCCAAAACCACACACTCAAAAAATAGTTGGAGAAGCTAATCAAGCTATGGATCTGAGCCCTGATCCCCCTATGCATCTCTGCCATGTCAACAAGCTCACAATCTTCATAAACCGAACGTATACAATCATACACTCCGTCGCTTTATCATTCTTCCTTTACTACAGAGCCTCTTTCTTCTTCCATGACACCAAAACACCCATCTTACCATGGCTGATCGTCTTTACGGCCGAGCTCGTCCTTTCATTCCAATGGCTTCTATCCCAGGCATTCTATTGGAGGCCCGTCTCTCGAACTGTGTTTCCTGAGAGGTTGCCGGAAGATGACAAGCTTCCTGCAATCGACGTGTTCATTTGCACCGCTGATCCAGAGAAGGAGCCACCAGTGGAGGTGATGAACACTGTAATATCAGCCATGGCACTCGACTATCCACCCGAGAAGCTTCACGTGTATTTGTCAGATGATGGCGGTGCTGATGTGACTCTACATGCAATGAGAGAGGCTTGGAAGTTTGCAAAGCAGTGGATTCCATTTTGTAAGAGGTATAAGATCAAGTGCAGCTGTCCAAAAGCCTATTTCTCAGCAGCCGAGGATGACAACGAAAATGGTGAATTGGGGGGTCGGGACTTCATAGAAGAGAGACGAATTGTTCAGGTTATAAGCATGAATGAATATTAATTTTGTGACTGACATGCAAATAAATGAATATTAATTAGAGCTAATACGGTTTATTAATTCGATCGGTTGCAGGAAAAATACGAGGTGTTTAAGGAAAGAGTGAAACAATATGCAAGGCATGGTGACTCTGGGAGCAGTAAGCGCCGAGATCATCCTGCAGTGATTGAGGTATTGTGAATTTATAATAGAGAACTACTGCTTAAAAAAGAAAAAGAAAAAAAAGAAGACTTTGATAACTAACTGTCATCAACTCATATTACATATTGCTAGCTGAAAACTAAAACTGAACCATCTGTTATCAACTCGAAAGAAAAATAGAAAGGAAAAAAAAAAATATTGCAGAGAAATGACTCCATGCTATGATATAATTTCGATGTGTTGCATGCATGCAGGTGATACAAGACAGTTCTAGTAATCATGGATTCGAAGGAAATGAGGTAGAAAACATGCCTCTCCTTGTTTATGTTTCTCGCGAGAAAAGACCTTCTCATGCCCATCATTTCAAGGCCGGAGCTCTCAATGTTCTTGTATGCACACCTCTCCCTTAATTCCTCTTATATGTAACACATACGTATCTATGTTAATTTCCTGGCTTGATATGAAACGGTAAACACAATTTGCAGCTTCGGGTATCTGGTGTGATCAGTAATTCCCCCTTCATATTAGGCCTTGACTGCGACATGTATTGCAATGATCCAAGTTCAGCACGACAAGCAATGTGTTTCCACCTTGATCCTAAGCTCTCACCCTCGCTAGCACTAGTTCAATTCCCTCAGAAATTCCATAACATCAGTAAGAATGACATCTACGACAGTCAGTTGAGATCGACTTTTACGGTATGGATATATATGCTTGTAATCCCTTGTATATATTATCCAATCATCGATCCAAAACCCCAGATATGTTTCTTATTTGACTAGTAAGTTGGTGTTGAATCTTTAGGTGCTATGGCAAGGGTTTGATGGACTTCAAGGGCCTTGCGTGTCCGGTACTGGCTATTATATCAAGAGGTTGTCCTTGTATGGCAGATCCGTAAAGAATGGTAGGTCTATTAATTTTATCTACTAATCAGTACGTGTTGTTATTTTCGTTATATGAAATGTGAAGTTTTTCCCATATCGTACTAGCTAGTTATTATCGTTTTAATATTAATGCATACTGATTGAGTGTTCTTTACTACTCACTTTCCATGCTTGACAACATTTTTGTAGATCAAAAGGATCTTACTGAACTTAGACAATCTATTGGTCCATCAAATGAGTTGGTAAAATCCCTGCTTGGAAACTACAAGCCTGATATGAAAAAGGCAGAGGTAGCTGAGACCCAACAACTAGCCTCTTGTACCTATGAAGATGGCACCAAATGGGGCGAAGATGTAATAAGTTCAGCATACAACTGATGAAAGCTGAGAAAACCTAGCTTCAATTAAAGAAGTATAATTAACAGAATGTTTTCTCTAATCTGTGGCAGGCTGGTTTCTTATACGCGTCTGTAGTGGAGGATTATTTCACAGGGTTCGCTGGCTTGCATTGCAAGGGTTGGAATTCAGTGTATTTCAATCCACCAAGGCCTCAGTTCTTGGGCAGTGGCACCACTAATTTGAATGATTTTTTGGTCCAAGGGACAAGATGGAGTTCTGGGTTGGTAGATGTTGCCATCTCCAAGTACTGCCCTCTTATATATGGCCTTTTTAAAATGTCTTTTCTTGAATGTATGTGCTATGGATGGCTTGCAACTTTTCCTATCTGGTATTTCTTCTCATTCTGGTGCCTTGCAACTATACCTCAGCTTTGCCTACTCAACGACATTTCTCTGTACCCCGAGGTAAATATTCTTACAAGAACATTTTAGATGCGTTACATGTTAAGAGTCGAATGTAGATTGCTAAATATTTTTACAAGAACATTCTCATGGTGATCACATTCCCTGATGTTTCTGCAGGTCTCGAATTCTTTCTTTTGGATATTTTCTTTTGTATTCATCTCATCTATTTTGAGACATTTATCCGAGGTCCTTACAACAGGACTACCATTACGACATTGGATATACGAGCAGAGAATATGGATGATGAAAGCAGTTACAACTCATTTCTATGGTAGTCTTGATGCTTTTATGAAGAAATTTGGTTTGAGGGAAGCTAGTTTCTTCCCAACAAATAAAGTTGACGAGGTTGAGACACTCAAGCGTTACAACGCGGGGGTATTTGATTTCCAAATCTCGGCCATCTTTCTTGTTCCATTGGCTTCACTGGTTATTTTGAACATGGCTTCCCTCTGTGTGGGCATTGCCAGAGTGATCTTTCGGGGGGAGTTGGAGAAGTTGTTTATACAAGTCTTCATTCCATTTTATGTTGTGGTGGTCAATTACCCTATTATTGAAGGAATGTTAATCAGAAAAGACAATGGTCGCATTCCACCATCAGTCACTGTACTTTCTGCTATGGCTTGCTTCAGTTTCTGCGTTTTGGGTTCAATTATTTTCATGTAGCGACGTTTATTTAACCTTCCCCATTGTTTGTTCAGAGCCAATGATGTTTTCTTTCCAGCGAAAGAAGAGATATCAGATAGATGGATGTCATTTACCTTCAATCTTCCTGTTTTGGGGGAATCGAACTTGTATTGGTGACTTTCAATATACATTTGCGTATTAATCAAAATATGTTAAAGTCATACTAGTCGGACTTTTGTTCCTACATTTTATACGATCGCCCAAAGGTGGTACAAAATTATAAGACATTATTAAACTTACTAGTACTCTTGCATATTCCAATTTTATGCATTAAACTTTTGTGGATCCTTTAGTTATGCATTCTTGCTAGTCTCGTTCATAATAATATTGTTCATACGGTTATATATCATACCATATAAATTTAGCATCAGAATATATGTGAACTGAAAAAAAATTACTCTGCAATTATTAGGCATATATACGCAAATGATTTGATCGTCGTGTTATTGTTAATTAACTCTTTTTTTTCTCTCTTCTCTCTTCGATTAAGAATATGAGATAGACATCAAGTGAAGGGAGTAGAACATTGGTAGATAGATACATTACAGGCAAAAAACAAACATGAGAGTGAACATAAAGAAACGAAATGAAGAGAGTGACGATAAAGAGAAAGGAAGACATAGTTAACAAATAGTCAAATATATATATATATATTTTTTAAAAAAATTGACAAAAATTTATTGAATTTTTTTTTTTACAATGATACGATGTTAATATGCATCAATGAAAAATAAGAGAATTACATCTGAAATCTTGGGTTTAACTGGGCAGTCACCGTTACGAAGAGACTCCGACGCCGGTTTGGGTGTACATGCACTACTGACTGCATACGTATAGTGAAATGAGTAGTCGGTGGTATGACTACCCATACTAATTATACATACAAATTGACAAGAGACATTCATACGTAGAATTGAGGGTAATCTTGCACCTAAAGGATCGAAGCCGACCAAAGGTGATGCCAAACATGGCCATAATGACATACGATCCTTAACGAACAAGTACCATAATTGTGAGTCCGTCAACCAGTATACCAACCAAAATGGTGGCCAATACCACCTAAATTGGTTCAAAATCCAGCAAACATTTTGGGCTTGGTCTCAGGTCCAAGATCCAGCAAACATTTTGGGCTTGGGTCCCAGGCCCATATCCAAGGTCCACTCGGGTCCCAAACCCAGACCCGACTCCAAATCCAAAACCAGATCCGGCCCAGCAACCCGGTTGAAGCCCGTAGCCCCAACCTGGAACCCAGATTTGCTGTCGTCGCCGGCGACCTAAGTAGATCTGTCCCCGTCCACAAAACGATGCTAAGTTTGTTTTTTTTTTTTTTTTTTTCTAAGTTTGTTCCTACACTACAATATCCTCTTATTGTTCCCAAAGAAAGAGAAAGGAATCGAAACGACATTTACGAACTAGTTGAACCAGAATCAACCAATATTGTATTTCGGGTCTAGTTTTGGTCTGATCATGATATGCATATTTCAAACAGAAATGTAAAAAGAAAAAAAATATTATCAGTTATAAGATGAGCCGATGAGGTCCTAAATCACATCAAGTCTTTCTAAATTATGTTCGCCACTTAATGCTAGCAAGCCTCGAAAAGGTCGAGAGGCTCCCAAAGAATTTGTTATTGAGAACCTAAATTATCTCATCCTTTTTACTTCGCCGGCCTCTAATGCTATCCCAAACCCACCATTTCTACTGTACGTTCTTTTCATGCACCCTAGCTACATTCACTACTTGATCAGATTGAATCCTGATTAGGATAGGATAGCCTGGCCTTTAGCTAATGGCTGAGCCATCCAAAGAATAATGCAAAGAAGAATCTCCTTGATTAATGCACAGGTACTCAGCATCGTGAGGCTGCTGGGTCCAACAGTACTTCAACTCCATCGTGGAGCTTCTGGGAAACTAGCTTCCACAATCAGTACGTGCTACACGAACTAATTGACTATTAAGGGCTTCAGGTATGGGCACCACGCATGCAATGTGACACGAATTGTATCAGTTGAAATTTCCATGCCATGCAATTGACCAAGTCTACAGAGTTTCTGTATCAAAAGAAAAGTCTGCAGTCTTTATGACTACTGTTTTTTCATATGTGACATAATTAAGTTTAACTATGTTAAAGTTTTAACACATCAATTTGTTGGCCGGAATCCTAAAGTATATCATCCTTTTACCTTGCTGGCCAGAATTAATTTATATTTCCAAACCAACCATTCTTACTGATCGATCCTTTCCAACCTACATTCACAGCTTGATGATCAGATTGAATGCTGATCACGACATCCTCTAAATGCTGAGCCATCCTAAACAATTCAAACAAAGCACACTCCAATATCCGTTTTCCAGATTCAACTTCTATTTGATTGCAGTCAACCTTCAACAAATTTAACTTGCCTCGCAAGGTAATCCACTATTGAAGGCCTCACGTTTGGGCTTTTGGATCCCATCACCACTCTGATCGACTATACTACTGTTTTTTGTTAAAAATATTTCGATGTTTTGATCTTTTCGAATATATCTTGTATATGAGAGACGTAATCGACTCTCCCAAGTACTTTAGTCGGGGACTGCTAGTGACCAATTCTGAAACGTCAAAGTGGTCAAACATTATATACAAACATAAAGACAAAGGCGCGCTGGATAATAGAATCAAGTTTTTTCTTTTCTTGGTCGAATAGAATCAATTGATTCACGGCCTTCTCTGTCGCATATCCTTTTATAATTCCATCGTAAAAACATATAGGAGATGATTTACCTCACATTTCCTTGTCTATTTAGATATTTGGAGACTAGCTTGACGCTCCTATATAAGGAGTACTGGAGAAGAGAGGTAGTCACCAAGCTCAAAACCACACTCACAAATAGTTAGAGAAGCTATGGATCTGAGCTCTAATCCCCCTATGCATCTCTGCCATGTCAACAAGCTCACAATCTTATTTAACCGAACATATACAATCTTACACTCCGTCGCTTTATCATTCTTGCTTTACTACAGAGCCTCTTTCTTCTTCCATGACACCAAACCACCCATCTTCCCATGGCTGATCGTCTTTGCGGCCGAGCTCGTCCTTTCATTCCAATGGCTTCTAACCCAGGCTTTTTATTGGAGGCCTGTCTCTCGAACTGTGTTTCCTGAGAGGTTGCCAGAAGATGACAAACTTCCTGCAATCGACGTGTTCATTTGCACCGCTGATCCGGAGAAGGAGCCACCAGTGGAGGTGATGAACACTGTAATATCAGCCATGGCACTCGACTATCCACCCGAGAAGCTTCACGTGTATTTATCGGATGATGGCGGTGCTGATGTGACTCTGCATGCAATGAGAGAGGCTTGGACGTTTACAAAGCGGTGGATTCCATTTTGTAAGAGGTATGAGATCAAGTGCAGGTCTCCAAAAGCCTATTTCTCAGCTGGAGAGGATGAGAACGAAGACGGTGATTTGGGGGGTACGGACTTCATACAAGAGAGACGAATTGTTCAGGTTATAAGCACGACCTATATTAATTTTGTGATTCACATGTAAATAAATGTATATTAGAGCTAATACGGTTTTTAAATTCGATCGGTTGCAGGAAAAATATGAGGTGTTCAAGGAAAGAGTGAGACAATATGCAAAACATGGTGACTCTGGGTTTCTTAAGCGCCGAGATCATTCTGCAGTGATTGAGGTATCATGAATTTATAATAGTGAACCACTAGCTGGTTAAGATGCTATTAACACGTCATTTTTTACTATTAACGTATACATACGCTTTCATTACTTGGCTTTTGTACTTAGATTTTGATTCATTATTATTATCTTTGAAACGGGGTGTGTTAAAAGAAAAGAAGAAAAAAAGTGTACGTGTTAATAGCACAACCGTACGTAATATACATTACTAGCACATATTGCTATGATATAATTTCAATTTGTTGCATGCATGTAGGTGATTCAAGAAAGTTCTAGTAATCATGCATTCGAAGGAAATGAGGCAGAAAACATGCCTCTCCTTGTTTATGTTTCTCGCGAGAAAAGACCCTCTCATGCCCATCATTTCAAGGCTGGAGCTCTCAATGTTCTCGTATGCACATCTCTTTCTTTCCTCTTATATATAAGGCAAAATTACTGTTTTGGTCACCGATATATGTCAATAACGACAGTTTGATCACTATCGAATGTCAAATATCAAAATGGTCACTGAAGTTAATGTTTCGTTATCAATTTGGTCATTAAAAGTCAAACGGCTGTTAAATATAGAATATTCTTCGAATATTCCGTTTCTTGCAAGGGTATTATGGTCACTGAGGTATATTGGCGCCATTTCACAAATTACCCGCCACCTGTTCGACGAAATGCCTCTGAGGGATTTGGTCACCTGGACAGCTTTGATCTCTGGCTATTCTCAACATGATCGACCTCAGGAGGCACTTGTTCTCTTCCCTCTAATGCTTCGCCACGGACTGGTACCCAACCAGTTCACTCTGTCTAGCCTGTTGAAGGCTGCTGGTGCTGGGCCTGAGCCAGATGATAAGCACGGCAGGCAGCTTCATGCCTATTGCTTCAAGTGTGGTTTTGACTCCAATGTTTATGTGGGCACTTCTCTTGTTGACATGTATGCTAGGTGTGCCCGTATGGACGATTCCCAGATCATCTTTGACGCCCTCCACACCAAGAATGAGGTGTCTTGGAAGGCTTTGATTGCCGGGCATTCAAGGAAGGGTCAAGGAGAGCATGCTCTGAGTTTGTTCTGGAAGATGCTCAGGGGTGGATTCAAGCCCACGCATTTCACTTATTCTAGTGTCTTTACTGTTTGTGCCGGTGCAGGCTCTATGGAGCAAGGTAAGTGGGTTCACTCCCATATGATCAAATCAGGCGTTGACCCTGTTGCTTTTGTTGGGAACACTCTTCTTGACATGTATGCCAAAGCAGGCAGCATTGAGGATGCTAGAAAGGTGTTTGACCGGTTGGTTAAGCGGGACATTGTTTCTTGGAATTCCATGCTTACTGGATATGCCCAGCATGGGCTTGGGAAGGAAACTGTGCAGCTGTTTGAAGAAATGCTCAGGATTGGAATCCAGCCTAATGATGTAACATTCCTCTGCGTTCTTACTTCCTGTAGCCATTCTCACCTCTTGGATGAAGGACAGTACTATTTTCACTTGATGAGGAATAAGTTCAAAATAGAACCAAAAGTTTTCCATTATGTTACAATGGTTGATCTTCTTGGCCGAGCAGGTCTTCTTGTTAGAGCTGACAAGTTCATAATAGGTATGCCCATTGAACCCACTGCAGCTGTCTGGGGAGCCTTGCTTGGTGCTTGTAGGATGCACAACAATATCAACTTGGGTGCCTATGCTGCTGAGCGTGCTTTTGAGCTTGATCCTTCTGATTCAGGACCCTATATTATACTTGCTAATATGTACGCATCTGCTGGAAGATTGAATGATGCTGCCAAAGTGAGAAAGATGATGAAAGAGGGTGGGGTGAAAAAGGAACCCGCCTGTAGTTGGGTGGAGATTGAGAATGCAGTCCACATGTTTGTGGCAAACGATGATGCACACCCACAGAGAGCAGAGATATATAGTATGTGGGAGATGATTAGCAAGAAGATAAAGGAGATTGGATACGTTCCGGACACTAGCCATGTACTCTTCTTTGTGGACCAGCAAGAGAGGGAAGTTAAGTTGCAGTTTCACAGTGAGAAGCTTGCACTTGCTTTTGCGCTTCTTAACACTCCTCCTGGATCCACCATCCGAATCAAGAAGAACATCAGGGTTTGTGGCTGCAATTGATTGGCACGATAATGTTGTGGTTGAAGTAATAGACTTTGATGATGATGAGAATGGTTATGAGGAGAAGCAAAGAGATTACATATATGGAAGCAGATGATGATATCAAGGAGTCCAGAAAGCAAGTAGTCGAAATGGATTTGGATGAAGAAGAGATGCAGCGTGTTGAAGAGGGCATGAAAGTAACAGAGGTGGAACAACCATTGAGAATTGTGAAGAACTGGAAGAGGCCTGAGGAGAGGATGATCCAATCCAGTGCCGAAAGAGACATGACTGTTTCCCCTTTTACCGGGGAGCCAATATACCTCAGTGACCATAATACCCTTGCAAGAAACGGAATATTCGAAGAATATTCTATATTTAACAGCCGTTTGACTTTTAATGACTAAATTGATAACGAAACATTAACTTCAGAGACCATTTTGATATTTGACATTCGATAGTGATCAAACTGTCGTTATTGACATATATCGGTGACCAAAACAGTAATTTTGCCTATATATAACACATAGGTATTTATTTTAATTTCCTGTCTTGATGTGAAACCGTAAACACAATTTGCAGCTTCGGGTCTCTGGTTTGCTCAGTAATTCCCCCTTCATATTAGGCCTTGATTGTGACATGTATTGCAATGATCCAAGTTCGGCACGGCAAGCTATGTGTTTCCTCCTTGATCCTAAGCTCTCACCCTCGCTAGCTCTAGTTCAGTTCCCTCAAAAATTCCACAACATCAGTAAGAATGACAACTACGACAGTCAGATGAGATCGACGTTTTCGGTATGAATATGCTTGTGTATATATATTATCAAATCATCCAAAATATACAAATCATCCAAAATCCCAAATATATTTCTTCTTTGACTAGGAAGTTGGTATTGAACGTTTAGGTGCTATGGCATGGTTTTGATGGACTTCAAGGGCCTTGCGTATCCGGCACTGGCTATTATATCAAGAGGTTGTCCTTGTATGGAAGATCCCTAAAGGATGGTATGTATATTAATATTGTGTACTAGTCAGTCATTATCCTTGTGGAACAACTGCAAGCCACTCGCTCTATAAATATTAATCAGTTAATCACACCCTTGTTTTCTTGGTTAACCACCAAACTGTGTTGTCACTTTCATTAAATGAAGGATGCCAACAACGTATGCAATGTGAAATTTTTCCTATACATATAAGTGATTTTCCTTCTAACATTACTGCATATATATTGGTTCTGTACTTGTTCTTTATTAATCTCTCTTTGCTTTGATTGACAAAAATTTTGTAGATCAGAAGGATCTTACTGAACTTAGACAGTCTATTGGTCCATCAATTGAGTTCGTAAAATCCCTGCTTGGAAACTACAAGCCTGATATGAAGATGCCAGAGCTAGCTGAGACCCAACAACTAGCCTCTTGCACCTATGAAGATGGCACCAAATGGGGTGAAGAGGTAATTAGTTCAACATCAACTGATGAAAGCTGAGAAAATCCACCTTCAATCAAAGAAGTATAACTAACAGAATGTTTTTACTAATGAGTCTAATCAATGGCAGGCTGGTTTCTTATACGCGTCTGTAGCGGAAGATGTATTCACAGGGTTCGCTAGTTTGCATTGCAAGGGTTGGAATTCAGTGTATTTCAATCCACCAAGGCCTCAGTTCTTGGGCAGTGGCACCACTAATTTGAATGATTTTTTGGTACAAGGGACAAGATGGAGTTCTGGGTTGGTTGATATTGCCATCTCCAAATACTGCCCTCTTATATATGGCCTTCTTAAAATGTCTTTCCTGCAATGTATGTGCTATACATGGGCTGCAATTTTCCCTATTTGCTATTTCTTCTCACTCTGGTGCCTTGCAATCATACCGCAGCTTTGCCTACTCAATGGCATTTCCCTGTACCCTGAGGTAAATATATATGTGCGTTCTATATTAGGTGGAGCTTTTAAAAATACACCTTAAATAACTTTGCAAAATTTTACCCGTCGAATGGGGATCGAGCACTACTTAGGAAGTTAAGAGTGGTTACATAAAAAGAGTTGAAAGTAGATAGCTAGCTAAATATCCTTCAAAGAATATTAGTTCTAACATGGTGATCACTTTTCCTAATGTTTCCCCAGGTCTCGAATTCCTACTTCTGGATATTTTCTTTTGTATTCATCTCATCTATTTTGAGACATTTATCCGAGGTCCTCACAACAGGACTACCATTACAACATTGGATATACGAGCAAAGAATATGGATGATGAAATCAGTTACATCTCACTTCTATGGTAGTCTTGATGCTTTTATGAAGAAATTTGGTTTGAGGGAAGCTAGTTTCTTCCCAACAAATAAAGTTGACGAGGTTGAGACACTCAAGCGTTACAACGCGGGGGTATTTGATTTCCAAATCTCGGCCATCTTTCTTGTTCCATTGGCTTCACTGGTTATTTTGAACATGGCTACCCTCTGTGTGGGCATTGCGGGAGTGATCTTTCGGGGGGAGTTGGAGAAGTTGTTTATACAAGTCTTCATTCCATTTTATGTAGTGGTGGTCAATTACCCTATTATTGAAGGAATGTTAATCAGAAAAGACAATGGTCGCATTCCACCATCAGTCACCGTACTTTCTGCTATGGCTTGCTTCAGTTTCTGCGTTTTGGGTTCAATTATTTTCATGTAGCGACGTTTATTTAACCTTCCCCATTGTTTGTTCAGAGCCAATGATGTTTTCTTTCCAGCGAAAGAACAGATTTCAGAAAGATGGATGTCATTTAAGTTCAATCTTCCTGTTTTGGGGGAATCGAAAATGTATTGGTGACTTTCAATATACATTTGCGTATTTATCAAACTTTGTTAAAGTGATACTAGTCGCCAGTCAGGCTCAGTCTAATTCTAACAGGCTCTGTCTAATCAAACTTGCTTAGTAACAGCTACTGTGATTTCTATCAAACTTTGTTTATTCAGAATAGGCATAATAGTCAAAATACACTCTGAACTTGGCTCAAATTGTCAATTTACACCCTCAACTTGTAATTGCGAAAATTTGCCTCCTCAACTTGTCAAAAACTGCCGATTTGCACCCTCTCCGTTAAATCTAACTTTTACCCTCCAATTTCGAGTCATGTGACATGCACGTGAGGGATATTTTCGTCATTTTTTATTTATTTCGTTTTATTAACAAATATACACTAGAAATTTAATTTTTGAAGAATATTATCTATATAAAAAAGGACAATTATATGTACTTACTGATCCATTTCGTGGTACTTTTTTTTTGCAATCAATTCATTTTTTTTTTCTTCAAAATAATGCATACTTTCCGTGATATAATTTGTCGATAAGGAAAATTACGTGAACTAAAATTAAATTGACGAACTACTATAATGGTTAAATGATGCAATCAACTTAACCATACAAAATAGTGGTTCTAAACCACACAAAAATACTCAAATAGTCTGTAAACAAGTCGTCAAGTCTATTTCCACGGCGCCTATGTAGTTCTGAGGTTTGTTTTGTGTCCTCACTTCATCAGCAGATGGTGAATGATTAGCTCTATACATTAATTGAAATAGTAGTTCGTCAATTTAATTTTAGTTCACGTAAGTTTCCTTATCGACAAATTATATCACGAAAAGTATGCATTATTTTGAAGAATAAATTGATTGCAAAAAAAAAAAGTATCACGAAATGAATCAGTAAGTACATATAATTGTCATTTTTTATATAGATAATATTCTTCAAAAATTAAATTTCTAGTGTATATTTGTTAATAAAACGAAATAAATAAAAAATGACGAAAATATCCCTCGCGTGCATGTCACATGACTCGAAATTGGATGGAAAAAGTTAGATTTAACGGAGGGGGTGCAAATCGGCAGTTTTTGATAAGTTGAGGAGGCAAATTTTCGCAATTACAAGTTGCGGGTGTAAATTGACAATTTGAGTCAAGTTCAGGGTGTATTTTGTCTATTATGCCTTCATAATAAGTCCGATGTCGTCTTATATATATATATATATATATATATATATTTTTTTTTTTTTTTTTTCAATCTTAGATTTTTTTCTATACCAATGTGATTATTGTTTAATAATTCGCTTTGAATTTGTGGAAGTTCAAAATGTATGTATCATTTTAAACTATCGAGATATATACGTTAATAACGAGTATGCATGTCCTACACTCGTTAATAACGAGTATGCATGTCCTAGTGTAGAGTTGTAGACAACTATCATGTTCTCGACATTTAATTGTTCCCAAAGATAGAGGAAGGAATCGAAACGGTTGAACCAGAATCAACAAATAATACTTTATTTCGGGTCTATGTTTGGACGTCTGATCATGATATGCATATTTCAAACAGTAGAGGAAAATTTTAACTAGTCACAAAGTCTACTTTTATCAGTAATAAGATGAGGTCCTAAATCACATCAAGTCTTTCTAAATCATGTTCGCCACTTAGTGCAAGAATATTAAATGATTAAAATCAGGTAAAAAGAGATTATGGTGGATTTTGATTATTCACTATTAAGTTAAGAGTGATTGTAGCATCAGATTGATTGAGTTAGGAGTGACTGTGGAATCCGATTGTATGGATTAATATCCTACCTAGAATATATAGTTCAGTTTACAATTATATATAACAGCACCTTATATCATTTTTTTTAATTAATCGAATACATACATTTACATTACCAATTTCTTTATGGTATTAGAGTACCGTTCTTAGTGACTCTAGAGCATTACACTCCTTGCAAACACACTAGTACCAAATACTACCAAACAATCACCACTATGGTTAACAAATGACGCATTGTCGAAAACCACATACACATACGTGACAAACCTATTTGCCCTGCACCACTCTAATAAGTCACACCACCTACTTGCAACATTGCACACCATGACCCATATTCAACACTATATTGGATCATAGACAGTGGAGCAACGGATCATGTTATTAATCTTACACCCACTCACAACAAAATCAAAGCATCACATGATTTTACAGGCTTATCTAATGGAGAGCAAGCTGCCATTGAAAGCATTAGAACTGTCATCAAATTTGTATCTTGATGGTGTTTTTAATGTACCTAAAATTCGAGTCAATTTGATATCTGTGAGTAAATTGACTCGAATATTAAAATGCATTGTGATATTTTATCCGAATTTTTACGTTGTGCAGGATATGAATACGAACATGATAATTGATATGGGCAAGCATGTCAACGGACTCTACTACCTCACACCAAGCCAAAATTTTCTTGGCTTAGATACTTGTTGGCGTCTACATGTGATTCATCCTAAACCAGCATTATTATTTTTACAACAATCAAACTACTTTACGCATAGCAGCGATTCCCGTTTATCATGAGAGAATGAAGCATATTGAATTGGATTGTCCGTCAAAGGATTGAAAGGGGAGAAGTCAAAACAACTTATGTCCCTATTGGAAATCAAATAGCTTATATGTTCACCAAACCGTTGCGAGCACCTGCTTTTCACACACATTTGAGCAAGTTGGGTTTGATTGATATCCACACCCCATGAAGGGAATATTAAATGATGAAAATCGGGTAAAACGAGATAGTGGTGGATCTTAATTATTCACTATTAAGTTAAGAGTGATTGTAGGATCAGATTGATTGAGTTAAGAGTGATTGTGGAATCCGATTGTATGGATTAATATCTCACCCAGAATAGTTTAGTTTACAATTGTATATAACTAGTGTATTGGCCCGCGCTTTGCTGCGGGTTTTAGAAAATATAGAACCACCCAACATTTAAGAGCTTGAATTAAACACGCCACTATATTTTAAACATCAGTTCTGTGGCTTACATAGTTCATAATTATTGTCTGATAATTAAACATAACAGTACTTGATAACACAAAAGTACAACTCCTCCTAGTGATCCAAAAATGAGAACTTTAGTTAGCCTATGTTTAGAAGTGAAGGGAGACTTGGATAGTGTTGCAGCTGAGTGTAAAACTCGTTCAAAAATGACATTGTTGCAGTCATATGTACAGTGCTACTAATATTAACATATCAGAAGCTTTAAGCAGACAAAAAGATTTTTACTCCAGCTTCTGCTTGTTGGTTTGAACTTGCTTTGATGTGGAAGATGTCAATTCCATGCCTTCCCTATCATTCAATGAATGTGGTGGAATAATTGTTATAAATGTATCGATAAGATATAGGTATTTGCACGATTTAAAGTAAGTTGAGAATGAAAAACGTAAAGAGTAAGTAGCTTGATAATACAATTGTTACCTCTTATGTTTCTTCTCCTGGTCTGAGATGAACAATGCTTTTGCCATTGTGTTTGCTGCCCTTTTCCTATCAGCATTCTTTTCTGGAGTTGCTGAAAATGGATGTTCATCAATTGTATCAGTTTCCGCTTGTTGTTGTTCTGGTAGAATAATGTCAGAGTGTGAAGATATGCTCTTGAGAACCAGCTCATAGTTTGGTTTTATTTTGACTTCAAACACATAACTCTCATTGACCTTGTTGGTAATTTCTTCAGGGAAATCCTCTTTACCTTTGTACTCCCTTTTGTTCAACAATTCTTGACAAGTAGATCCAAAGAAGCTTTCAGCTTGCCTTCCCATTAATGTCAATGTAATAGTTTGGTCTGTACCATCCTTTATAGTCATGAATACTCTGTAACTGTTTTTATAACATAACAAATATGTTAATGAGTAGATAACAAAAGAAAAAAGAATGCCAAACTGAATTTACATATTAGTATCCATGATAATTTGGTTTTGCATGATGATAGTGTAAAGTTAAGAATTAGCAACTTAATAGGACACAAAACAGCTCTGTAGTAGTGATCTAATTTGTTATCTCTCATTTATTAAGTTACCATGGAATATAGGTGGTCTGCTTTTCATGTTCTGGACAGTCAAATGCATCACCATCTTGCCTCTTTTTCAGCTCCCTTGAACACCCTTTAGTTGGACAACTTTTATACCACCAACCACTGTGTTCAGGAAATCTCAACACAGTGGCACGGCATAAAAATGTTTCAGACTGAAACATTAATATCTGATGTTAGTTTGTTTTTGAAAGATAAAAATAGAAGGAAAATTACATATTGAAGACAACTGAAGATGTAATTTGAGATAGTCAACTCCACAACATTAATGTCAAAAACTTGATGAAGAGTAGATAACTTGTTTTGAAGAGAATCACAAAGTTAAAAAAAAATATATATATATATGATTTCAGCAATCAAGATGATTACTGCTGCATTTTCTAATATGATATATGTGAAGACGATGATGTTCTACCTGACATGACTCAGGGTTGAGTGTAAACAAATCATAAATTGTTTTCCACTCTTTGTTAGATGCTCCAACTATTGTTGCTTTATCTCCTGGTTTAGAAAACCTGTTGTTTATAAAACAGACAATTGATTACAAAATAAACAATTTGTGTTCAAATTATTAATTTTAAGAGATAGTCGACTCAATGACATTAAAGAAACTTACTCTGCTTGATAATCTGGTGTTTCTGGTAATTGTGGATTGAAGATTACACATGTGTGATTGGTGCTTGTTGTTGTGATATCCCCTGTTTATTGAGCACAAAATCAGCTACAAAAATTTTGATTTGTTATATAAAAATAATGTGATGTTAAATGATAGATACCTAGATATTTATTCATCCTTAAACTTGTGATCACAGCCAGCAGTGGTGGTGGTAAGTTCTCAACGGCTTTGATATCAAAACTCCTAGCAATTTCACCCCAAAGTGTGATCTTTACTCTTTCCCTCCTGCAATTATGTGTTTGACTACTAACTGGTTATATCATAAGGAAAGAAAACTGTACATTATCAGGAATAAAGTTCTGATCAATACAGTACCTATGATTTTCAAGGAATATCTCACATATTGACTCCTCCTTATGTTTTGATGGAATAAATTTCTTATGTTCTGGTACCACTTGTTTGATGCAACCATACATGTCTTAAATAAGAAAAAGATTGTATTATTAATTCTGATAACATGTTAATATAAATGTATAATATTTAAAAGTCAAAAATCTCAATAAAATTGATTACTTGCCTGCCAATATCATAGGTTCTTTTCTGTCTCTGTCAATTTGTTGCTTCATATGTGCTTCCAGCCCATTGAAGTGCAAAAAGTTGAATGCATATTTTGGAATGGGAGAGTGGTCCTGCACCAGTACAAACTTGCATCCTTCATTGAAACGCAGCTGTATGTTTTGATTTACAATTCTGTATACTTTGCCATAATTCCTTGTGGGAACACGATACACATTATAGACACACCCTTCTTTCATGTGTTCTGTGTGCTTGAAGTCATGCTCTTCAATTAGGCCATGCATAGTATCTCCCTGTATTCAAGTGTATAACCAAATGATTAGATAAGTATTCTTTATATATCAAAGAAACATAGTTTATTTTTCTCTAAAGAATTAGATGAATTATAAATCTGCAGTAAACTAAGTTATTTTCCAAAGAAAACTGAAAGTTACTTAATAATTATAAGGATGTAGTTACCTTTTCATCAATCAGAAGGTAATGCAGTCCATCATAGCAATCATCACTCTGAAATTTGAGTGGTCTCCAGACTCTTGAAACACGAACTCGGATCCTATTGACATATCGATGTAGCTTTATGTCGGAGAAGGGCGTTATACTCACGTTATCTGTTTACTGCAAGCATCCTAATAGAGAGGAAAAAGAACATAGAATGAAAAATCAGATGAAATAAGTTGAATAAGGTGAAGGAGAAAGTAGTTATTAGTTACATTGAAGAACAATTGAAGACGTAGGGAACTCACCCAATTTTTGTTGAAGTTGGTTTGACAGTGGATGTCTTGTCCTCAAAACCCCATACTGCTTTATAATGGCAGTGACATGTTCTAGACGTCTAGAGTGGCGTATGCTTTGTATAGGAGAAGCAAAACTTTTTATCAGATGTCAGAATTGATGATATTGTAAATTTCAAACCACATATTATTCTTGGAACTTCCATGTTATTCTTTTTAAATGATAATTTTCGACATCTCAATTACTTATTATATATATATATATATATGTTATTTTTTTTAGTCAGACCCACCCTAAATTTCAACCAAACGTCATACTAAGTTTATAGAAGAACGTCATACTAAACTGTACATGCAAACGTCATACTAAACTCTATTTGTCATTTATTACATAACTTTTTCTGAAATGGAGCATTAAATATAAGTTTGATCGTTGTTTTTTAGAATGATATATAGCATTGATCTATATACATAGCATTGATCTAAAATAAAGCCTAAACAGCAGGAAACCATTGATAATAAGGATTTAAAAACTCACCAAGCGGGTGTACTAATTCCTAGTAACACTTTGTTCCACAGTTTGATCTGTTTGAGAGTTTCAAACAAATGAGTCTTTGAAGCCAATGAAATCATCTTCGTCCTCAAAAGAGAAATAGAACAAATGAAAAAAGAAGGTATTGTTAACAATTTCGTGGGTACTGAAACTATTAAAAGAAAAGAACCCAGAACCAAAAACTCAGCTACCTAAAACGAAAGACTCAACAAAAGCAAACATACCTGAAGATGGCAGAGTAGTCTCTCCTACGAAATCTGTGAAGGAATTACCATCTTTGTTGTCTCTGATGCGATGTAGTCCAAGGGATGTGAACAGGAAGATAATGAAAGACCGGGTCGAAGCCCAAAAACCCAACGCAGTGAAGATGGACATTGAATGTGTATTTTGTAGTTGTAGGATTTTGGATGCATCTCAATCACTACTTACGCACAGTACTCAACTACCTCTTCATTTCTGTTTTTTTTTTTTAAAATAGACATCAATCTCATTGTCTGATTCATAGGCAATGTTAGGTCAATGACTTTAATAACTGCGAGTATAGTTATTAAATTGAATTGAACTATATACTTTCTTGAACTATAAATTATTTAATACATCTTTGAACACTATATTTTTTGTGTATTTATTTGGTATTTCTTCATTATTATGTATTAAAAATTTTAAGCAACGTCTCGATGTAACTCTCGATACAGCAACATAAAGTTGTCCATGAGTAAAAACTGGATCAGAAAGATATACACCAACTTGATTAAGTGATTGACCCTGACTTTTATTAATAGTCATTGCATAACATGGTCTAACTGGAAATTGTCGCCGTTTAAATTTAAATGGCCATTTATGCTCAGTTGCAGTTGAAATAATTCTCGATATGAAAACTTTATGACCAATATTATTTCCGGTCAAAATTTCCGCTTCAATTAATCTATCAAATAATTTAGTTATTATTAATCTAGTGCCATTGCACAATCCACATATTTGATTTAGATTTCTCAATAACATTATCGGCATGTTTACTTTTAAAACTAACTCATGAGTTGGTAATCCACTGAATTCTAACTGATTTAGAAATTCTGTTGGATATAAAAGATCGATGTTTTCATTAGTACCAGTATCATGAGAAATTGTGTCAGAACTTAAGTAAACTCTTTTATCACCAGGTAATAAATCGACCGCGTAATTATTTATTTCATTTACAGTCATATTTCGCGGAGTAACGATAGCACGTTCTCTTAAATAATCTGGGTTGTCATAATTTGTGTTAAAATTTGGATATGTAGCTAAAAATAATGCTTCTATTGTATTTGTATCGCAATGAATTAACAAATCGTCAGGAATTTCAATCCACGATGCATCGCTGTCATTTGTTTCAAAAACTGATTTTATCCGACCTTCACCGATTTGTAGCATCCAGTTTGCAAATGTTGTAATCTCTTTTTTTTCTTTGTTAGTCAAACCTTTTTTCATTAGTCTCATATTTTCTGTTAAATTAAATACTTTAAATGATCGCCACAAATACGAATGATTTATTGAAGCTTGAATAATTTCCTCTTTACCTTTTCCAGAAACAACAGGTAATATTTGTCTGAAATCTCCGCCTAATAAAATTGGTTTTCCTCCAAATGGCATATTAGCATTCGTTTCAGTGGATTCTTTTAAAATATCACGGAGACATTGATCTAATGATTCAAAACAACATCTATCACACATCGGTGCTTCATCCCAAATTATCAAGTCTGCTTTTTTGATAAGGACAGCAAGATTAGTTCCTTTGTTGACCACGCAATTTGTGAATTTTTCTAAATCTATGGGAATTTTGAATCTTGAATGTGCAGTTCTACCGTTTGGAAGTAATAATGAAGCAATACCAGATGAAGCTACAGCTAATACAATTTTTCCTTCCGATCTCAGTTTACTAATTATTGTGCGCCACAAAAATGTTTTTCCAGTCCCGCCACTACCATGAACAAAAATAGTCGCTGGTTTTTTTTGTTCGACAGCATCTATAACATAATCATAAACCTTTTTTTGGCAATTATTCAATTGAGTAACAAAATCTGAATGTTGTTTTCTTAAGAATTCACAGTCATAGTTAAGTTCTTCTCTTAACAATTTATTATCAAAATCTAAAACATCATCTGAATTTGGCATGGGTAATTGAAATTTCTCTAATGAAGATGATGATATATTGAATAATTTCTCTAACTCAAATAACATTTTATTTTTTAATTCATATTCTGGTATGATTAGATTTGGATTTCTCGATTCCAATTGGGCCTTATACATTATATCTTCACACATATTGGGCCAGCACAAATCAAGCAGTTTTCGAGGATTTGCTACTTCACAGAATAAAATAATTGTAACAAATAATTGCCGCATTTGAGGCCCGGTTGCAACAGCTGAAGAAGTTAGCAATGCATCAATCCATTCTTTATCATCACCTAATAAACCCAATGCTTGACATGCCTCTTGATATGATGAATAAGTAACATTATTTACTGTTCTTATATCCTTATAACTACAACATCCCTTTTGAACATTTAATAACATTCTCAAAAAATATACTTCTCCTCGCATAGGACTAACATAAGCCATTTTGCCAATAGTTTCATAACGTTGTCTTGGTTTCCACATTTGATCATTAGATCTCCAAACAAACTTAGTAGGGAGTTCCGGATAAGTTAACTCTTTAGCATGTTTATATTGTCTATTTGCTACAAACCAAGCGGTAAGCGTAGTACGCAAATTCGATCTATAACTTATTAATGACTCTAATGTATCTGTATCTTTAAAAGTGATATTTTGTTCTGAAGGTAAATGAACTGCTAAGTGTTGAACTGCAGGAAATCTTGAGTGAATTGAGAATTCAAATAATCTCCAAATAGATTCATGCGGAGTTAAATATCTACAGTTTAAATAATTTTGAATTTCATCATGTTTCTCTCCGTATATCATAATTCGAGCTCTATCAGGGCCTTTATTTATATATTTAAATAAATATTTGATCATCATAGATTGTGAGCATAACTCGACATTAATATGAGCATTATATCTTAATAAAAGTTCAGCATTATAAGGAACAACAAACTCATTTCCGATCTCAACACCATCTTTTGTTATAAATTTTGTAGGATCATTACGCCGTTTATATATAGGAGCATTAATTCCTTCAAATATAGTATTATTACTAAACGGTTTAGGAAATTTTTTTGAACAATGGTTGTCACTTATGCAAGGAGATTTTAAATTTACAGGTCCACATGGTCCATGAATCATAGTCTGGCTAACAATATCAAAAAGCAATGGATTAATGTTTTTGTCTGGTAATTCGGCTGAAATAATAGAATCAATATCATTTGGAATATAACATTTATAGTTTTTCGTTAACCAAAATAAAATATGAGCATGGGGTAATCCTCTTTTCTGGAATTCAATTGTGTGTACATGAGCTCTCGTTTGTCCAAAAGGTTTTCCAGATTTAATATAATCAATCATGTCCTTTAATTTTATTTGAAAAATTCGTGATACTATGTCAGGTCTATCTTCTTGTTTATATCCAGGATATCTTCTTAAATATCTGACTATTTCTATCCATTTAGGATTGCAAGTAAAAGTAATAAATAAATCAGGATTTCCGTATTGGCGACAAATAGCCATTGCATCATGATAATTATTTATCATATCTCTTGGACACCCTTTGTGAGAACTTGGAAGAATAACTCGTTGTCCAATGTCACAACTATTTTCTATTCCAGATGAAATAGCAGTAAAAATTTCATCGCACCTCGCAGTCCGAATTTTATCTTGATTATTTCTAATATAATCCAGACGATTTTCATCAACAGTAGCATAAGAATCAACCAAATATTGTTGAAATAATCTTCCACCTTTTAATGATGTGCTCATAGTTCTATTTCTATCATGAAGATAATACGTGACAAAACTTCGCATTGACATTCTGTCTTGTTCTTCTGCTTCTTTACCAACAATTGGTTCTAACAATAAATTAACATTGTATCCATCTTCACCATATGGAAATAATATTGGATATTGCAACGACATATATTTTGGATGTATTTTTAAAATACGACACAAACGCCCATCGGTAGATTGAACAACAACATCTTTATTTGAATCAAATTCACCAATATCGCCAACAATCAAGCCTCCTATTTCATCATTTGAGGGACGCTCATATTGATTACTATCAAATGTTTGAGGAGCAAACATAGTCATATTCAATGAAGGTAAAGAGTCTGATTGAAATCTGTCTCTAATAGCACGATATGTTTTAGTTAATTCACTCAAATCATCAAACATTTCAATCAGCGCAGCAACAATATTTGATTCAACTTTAGAAGTATGCAAAGGATCAACAGCATTTATACGATTTGAAACTTCATTTCGCGTATCATAGATATATAATTGAGCATACTTTGGACACGCACCGTGTTGTGGTAACATAGATCCCATTAAATGATGTACTTGTCCACAAATTTTGAAGACATAAGGTCCAGAGCCATCATTTATGCTATAATCAATATTTGCACCCATGGAAGTATAAGCAAACATAGAATTGTAAACTCGTATATTCTCTCGAAAAAGCATACTTTCTCGACCATTGTTAGGATTCAAATACCGTTCGAGTAATGTAGGAGTTGGTCTTAATTGTTCAAGTTTAACTCGACCTTTTTGACAACATTTTGTGTAGACAACTGGTGCCCTCTTAGACTTGCGTTTGTTTGCCTCTCCTAACCAAAAATTCGCATTACAATGAATACATTGATATTCATCGTCACCAGCGTCGTTGTACTGAATGTTAATAGCTGCAAATATAACAAATCAAAATTAATTTATACAAAAAATATTATCACGATAAAAATTTAATAATATATCAAATATAGAACCTTTTCTCTTTTTCTGGTAGAATGACTGTCCACATGACCAATGATTAGCAGCTGCAAATTAATATGCAAAATGTTTATATCAGTCTCTATTGAAGTGAGAGGTAATAAATCCAAAGAAATCAATCAGGGACAATTTCACATCTCAAAAGGAACATAACATAATAAAAGCATCACTTAATAAAAAAAGTTCAGAATGCATATATCAAATTTTCATTCACTGTAAACTTTTAAACAAAAATAACTAAAGGAATCATATTACCTGCTAAATTTTTACCACATTCATTCATCTCATCAACAATATCAACTTCATTATCAACAGTTTGTAAGCCAGATGAGCTTTCTTGACCTTGCCCACCAGTTAAATTACAAACAAATTTTCTTTTCTGACAACTTACAGTCACAGGCACAGCATCTAACCCATAGTAAAAAAAAAAAAAAAAGACCACTAAAAGATCATCACCATTGGATTACACGAACAACTAAAATGTACCATTTGAAAACTAATCACCACAAACAAACAATACACAGTAATCAAAAGCTGAAACAGATTTTCTTTTAAACTGTACCTAAATAGATTATTAAACTACACACACTATAGCTTTGATATACCATATTAAAACTAAAAGTAATTTTCTTCTCAATCATAGTAAATCTCTTCTCTCTTGCTGTATGATTGACATTAAAACAACAAAATCAAGTATCATATACTAACTACAGAATAGTAATAATATTCAAAAACAAACTGAAGACAAATCACAATGAGAACCCCATAAAAAGAAAAACATTTGGCAAGTGATGAATATCCTCCAACTAAATCCACTCAAATACCAACACTAATACAAAAAGAAGGATCCAAATGTGGCACTCCAATTGACACCAAAAACCAGAAAAGGAACTTACATTTATGAACATACCTAAAACCCAGTTCATGGACGCCACAAAGATTTCAATGGTTTAGTCCTAAGTGTTACAACTAAGTAACAGAAACTTGAAACTATCATATAATTTCTATAAAATAATAATAATAATAATAATAATAATAAATAATAATAAAAAACAAATGTGTAAATCAGCAGGGTGGAACTAAAAAAATGATGGTAAGTAATAAATCAAATTGCCTGGAACTTTCAAGAAACACAAATTGTGTAATTTACACAATTGCTTGCACGACTGAAGAAATTATGTCTCTAATCAAAATCATGGTAATGCTATTATATTTCACACTATTCAAAAGCCAAATAAATCGAGAAGAATAGTAAAAGCTACAAATACCTATAAAATTCTCACTCAGTTCACCTGCCTCATCACCAATCAGCTTTCCATCACCAACATTTGTTGCAGTCATTGAACTGCTTTCAGCTGTTTTGCTATTTGAAGCATGCAATAATTTTCTTTTTCGACTTTTACTTTTTGTAGGCACAACATCTAAAACATAAAAAAGAAAAGTCTTAAGCTTTTATATGTATGTGTGTGTGTGTATATATATACACATGTACATAATTTCAAATGAAATCAATAAAATAATAGCAGAAACAAACAATATAACTGAAATGCTTACCATAGATCTGATAGAATATCAATCTTTCAACTGGTTTAATACAGTTTTTTTTTATTTGATAACTGGGCAAAATATTAATTCCCATATTTCACATACTATCTTACTTTTAGGTACAATTAACAGAAGCATATACTAATATAAGAAGTTCTTTATTTAAATGACCCCCAGATTTTTGACTACTTAATAAGTTTTGCTTAATTTATATTTAAATATTTTAAAGTCAGCAACAGTATAAATCAATATCATTTAAAGAGATAAGGTACAATAACTAAGGACACATACCTATTATTTTTGCATTTTCAACTGAGCGATTTTCAAGAATTGCATTGTCTTCAACCTCCACAGCATCAGCATTTTTATTTTCAAAAATCTGTTCTTCAAAAAATTTCATCTTTGAACTTCGTCGTCTATTTTCATGTACTGCTTCCACTTCAGGTCGCACAGCATCAATATCTTCATTCTCAAATATATGGTCTTCAAAAAATTTCATTCTCGAAGATTGTTGTTCTCTAGAGACCACACCTGCAGCAAAAACCATAATCAGTAAATCAAAACAAAAAAGAAAGATAACAAACACACAAATAAATCTAGATATCACAAATACAACAACAAATTGATAATGATATACACCAACGCATAATGTATTCACACAACCTACCTATCATATTTTCACTGTCATTTAAAGTACTCCCGTCAATGTTAACTGCATCTCCATATTCATTGGTAAAAGCATGTTCTTGAAAAGATTTTCGCCTTGCAGATCTTAATTGTTGTTGTGACATATCTATGACAATCATAACAATTATAGAATAAAAACTCAGTTTAAAAAAGGTCTAACATAATGGGGGAAAAAAAAAACCAAAGTAATGTTAGAATACATTTAGCACAGTAAAATACCTATTTTATCTTGACCACTATTAGATACATCTCCAGAACCAGATGTTCGTTCCATCATTTTAGATACAATTTGTCGACGCATCATATTTACAGCACCATCTTCAATATGAAGGAAAAAAAAAATCTCAACTATAATCAACACAAAATTAACACATAGTGTAATCAAACATGATATTGATTATGAAGGAAAAAAAAAACTTCAACAATAGCCACCGCGGCACCACAAAACTGACACAATTATCTAATAAAACCGAATTTGCATTTGTGAAGTGATGCAACTTCTAGTTACGTCTGCTAGAACAGTAATGCCCAACTATAAACATTAGTTTTGGCTTGTGATAATTGAATAGTACAATACCTTGACACAATCACAATCTAACATCAGCTAAAAAATAAGGAAAACCCTTGCGGAAACATCAGCTAAAAAATTACATTGAACTTAAGCTGAAGCATCTTACTTAACAGCCTAGTTTAAAGAGAAGTAAAAAAAAAAAAAAAAGACTTTGAAATGCCTAATCAACTTATGTTCAATAACAACCTCTAATCATTCTATTTCATTCAAACCAGAAGATATGACAACAAAAGAAAAGAAAATCGGCGAACGCATACAATAAAAACCATAGCATGATGAGAAGAAATTCTTTCAAAACCCAGAAAATAAAGCCTAAACTGAAGGAAACCACTGATAATAAGCACATAAAAACTCACCAAGCGCACTTTGTTCCACAGTTTGATCTGTTTGAGAGTCCCAAACAAATGAGTCCTTGAAGCCAATGAGAGAACAAATGAAATAAGAAGGTATTGTTAACAATCTCATGGGTACTAAAACCATTAAAAGAAAAGAACCCAGAACAAAAAACTCAGGTACCCAAAACCAAAGACTCAGTAGAAGCAAACATACCCGAAGATGGCATGAACCAGAATACCCTTCTGATTCGTTTTCGCCTGACTCGTCGTATAGCCCCTCTTCGTCCTGCCGGTCACTGTAGCTCGCCTTTGGCGCCTCGATCTCTCTCTCCCACGAAATTTTTGAAGGAATTACTGTCTTTGTTCTACCTGATGCGATGATGCAAACAGAGAGAGATGCAAACAGAGAGATGAGAGCGAAGGATGCGAACAGAGAGATGAGAGAGAATGAAACAGTCATTGACCTGTCTTTGTTGTTTCTGAACAGAGAGATAAAGAGAGGGGATGCGAAGAAAGAGATAAGCTCTTAAATGAAACACAGTTGTTGACCTTATCCAGTGGCATCCACGTAAATAACCTCAAAACAGGAACAGTACCGTGAACAGTGTTAAGTAACAGTAACATGTACAGGACAACTCCTTCAGCGCGAATGTAATATAGTAAATAGCACCTTGTATCATTTGTTTTAATTAATCGAATACATACATTTTTCATTACCAATTTCTTTAAAGAAATCTTCAAAAAGGTCGTGAGGCTAGCTCCCTATGAATTTGTTATTGAGAACTTAAATTATCTTGTCCTTTTACCTCGCTGGCCTCTGACACTTTCCCAAAACACCCATTTCTACTGTTCTTTCCTTTTACCCTAGCTACATTCACTACTGTACTCCATCGTGAGGCTGCTGGGTTCAACAGTACTTCAATTTCTATCGTGTAGCTTGTTGGAAACTTGCTTCAAAAATCGATAGTACTTGGTATGCAAGCTAATTGACTATTAAAGGCTTCAGGTTTGGGCACCACACATGCAAAATGACACGAATTGTATCACTCAATAGGGGCGGCCTTTGGGCCGAAAAATTTATTCTGTAGTTATGTATTATATATAAAAAATGCTAATATGTAAATATATATATGTATAGCCAGAATAGTTAAGACGTTCTGTTTGTATTTTAAGTAACTCTAGTTCGAGGCCTGCCATCCTCCAGTCCTCCCTCTTTTTTTTTTTTTTTTTTTCTCTTTTTTCCCGATTTTCCTCCCTCTTTTTTTCTTTCTTTTTTCCGATTTTCCTCTTCCCTTATGCCTTTTTCTCTCCCGATTTTCTCTTCTTTTATGCGTTGATTCCCTATCTATTTTCTAATTTTCACAGCCTTGATTCTCTCCTCTCCAGGAAAGGAAAAAAAAAAAAACAAAACCTTAATCCCTTAAACAAAACCCAAATCCCTTTTCAGTTTCACAAAGGATCAAATTTCATTGAATCATTGATACATAATTCTCTAAGGTACCTTACTATCTTTGATTTCTACGAATTCTATCTCTGTTATTATTTTCTTTCTTGTTTTACATCGTTGTTCACTTGTTCTTCCTCTATTCCTTATGTAAGTTATGTTCTTGAGTTCTTCATATGATCATATGGTCAATCTAATTCAACTCATCATAAAATTTCTTCATATGATTGATTATATTTCCATATTGCTAGTACTATTTTATTAGTATTTGCTAATTGCTATCATACTGTTATAAATTGAATCAATGATCATTCTGTTTTATTTTTTCACTGAATAATTTTTTTAAATCTAGGATTAGTAGCTAGAATGCCTCCTATAAGAAAGTTTGAATCCGGTCATTCCAAACGGAAAAAAACAAAAGAAACAGGAGCTTTTCACCAAAAGCCAAACATGAGCTATTGACAAATTTGTTATCAAACGACCACAATGTCCAACCAATGAAGAACCAGTTCATGTAGAGCTAGTAGAGCCAAATGTGTTAGAAGAGAATGATATGAATTTCAATAGTATTGAAAGTGATGGGGAGGAACCTGCCGATGAAGTAAGAGTAGATGTTGAAGATGTGGAGGATGTTATGGAGGAGCAGGAACCTATGGAAGAACATGGTGATGTGCATGTAGAAGAAAATATGGAGGCCAGTTTGAATGAGAATGATGGTGATGTCCCGTTTAACATCTATGATCCTAGACTTTGGGATAATCTTGATACTAAATGGAGGGATTTATTGGTGAAAAATAGTCCAATGAGAGATTTGCTAACAGGAAAATGTCCTAAAGATAAATTAAAAAGACGTCTCTCCTCTGACTTTTACAGTAAGCACTTATCCAATGGAGAGAAACATCATCGAGATTGGCTTGTGTATTCTAAGGATCTTGACAGAGTATTTTGCTTCTGTTGTAAATTGTTCAAAAGAAAACCACAATAAAGTCAATTAGCACATGATGGGTTGAGGGATTTGGTACACCTTGCTTCTAGGTTGAAAACACATGAAAGATGTTCAAATCATATCAATCATATGTTTATTTGGGTGGATTTTCGTGCAAGGCTAGAAAGTACTCAAGTCATTGATAAAGTTTTGCATGACCAAATCAGCAAAGAGACAAAACATTGGAAGAGAGTATTGAGAAGATTGTTTTCATTAGTGAAATATTTGGCTAAACATAGCTTGGCATTTCGTGGAAGTAATGAGAAGATTTATGAAGAAAGTAATAGAAATTTTATGGCTTTAGTTGAAATGGTTGCTGAATGGGATTCAACCTTGAAGGAGCATATCCGAAGAAAACAAAATCATGAGATTCAGTACTATTATCTGAGTCACAAGGTTCAAAATGAGTTGATATATGCAATAGCTTCTGAAATCAAAGGTGCAATCCTAAAAAAAATAAAAGAAACTAAGTACTTTTCAGTGATTCTCGATTGTACTCCTGATGTGAGCAAGCAAGAACAGATGACATTGATAATAAGATGCGTGGATGTCTCTACAGTTCCTATAAAGGTGCAAGAATATTTTATGGAATTTTTTGTTGTAAATGACACAACAGGTCAAGGTTTGTTTGAAGAGTTGCAAAATGTGATACACCATCTTGATCTTGATATTGATGATGTCAGAGGGCAGGGGTATGATAACGGTTCAAACATGAAGTGGAAACATAAAGGTGTACAAAGAAAGCTCTTAGACATCAATCCTAGAGCATTTTATATACCTTGTGGTTCTCATTCTCTCAATTTGACACTGTCTGTCGTAGCAAACTCTTGTAAAACAACTGAATATTTTTTTGGATTTGTCCAGCGTATTTATACATTGTTTGTAAATTCTACAAAAAGATGGAAGATTTTGAAAAACAATATGTCGGAGAAAGGTTTCACTCTGAAATCTTTATCTACTACAAGTTGACAGTGTGAAAGCAATTGTGACTCAAGCTCCTGAAATAAGAGCAGTTCTTTATGAGCTTGCTGAGACTGAGGGAGAAGAATCAAGCATTAAAAGTACAGCTATTTGTCTTGCAGAGCATGAACTTGGAAAATCTGAGTTTATCGTAGACATGGTAATTTGGTATCACATCTTGGCTAAAGTAAATCTGGTCAGCAAAGAATTACAATCCGAAAATATGCGTATCGATGTGGCAATGGATAGTGTCAAGGCATTGAGTGCTTTTCTGAAAGAGTACCGAAAAGTTGGATTTGAGAAGGCTCTGAACTGTGCTACAGAAATTGCTGCTGAATTGGATATTGATCCGGTCTTATCTACGACGAAAAAAAAAAAAAAAAAGATCGGCAAGAAAATACATTTTGATGAGATAGACACTGAGCCAATTGATGAACAAGTCCATGAAGAATCAAGTCAAGAATCATTCAGAATGCACTACTTTGTTTACATAATTGATCAAGCAATTGGTTCATTGAAGAGAAGGTTTGAACAATATAACAATATAAGCAATATGAAGAGACATTTGGCTTCCTGTTCACAACTACGAAGTTAAAATTGTTGAATATTGAAGAATTGGAAATAAGCTGCAACAATCTTGAAAACAAGTTACGGAATGGTCACATTTCAGACATTGATGGTGATGATTTATTTCATGAATTGCAACTATTACAAAAATATTTACCAAATGATTTACATGATACAGCTAGTGCAATACTAAATTTTTTAAAGAAAATGAATTGCTATCCAACTACTTGTCTTGCATACTGTTACAGTTGCATCAGCGGAAAGAAGCTTTTCAAAACTAAAAATATTGAAATCATACTTGCGGGCAACTATGTCACAAGAAAGACTAAATGACTTGGCTTTGATTTCAATTGAAAATGAGTTTCTAGAAAATATTGATTATGAAAAATTAATTGATGATTTTGCTTCTAAAAATGCAAGAAGATCAATGTTTAGAAAGTAGTAATGCGCTAGCTGTTATTTTTGTTCCTTTTGGTAAAATATTTGTGATAGTTTCAATGATTGACGATCCAATGGAAAAGCTTCGTGGTTTTCAGGTAAGATTATTTTGTTAGCAACTTTGTGATTTCGATCAATTCATTGGTTTTGTAGTTGAATTAAGTTTTTATTTTTTGTTTCCAGGTTCCTTCATGTAATCAAGTTCCTTCCCTTTGTTGGTTTTGGAACTAAAAACCATTTTGGTTGTATGTCGGTAATACAAGTTTTCAGGTTCCTCCTCTTTCAACAATTGTTTCTTTTTACTTTAAATAACTGAGAAATATGTTAACATGATTTTTTGCTCGGTGTGTACTCTTATGTCGCATTTTAGTATTTATTTTAAGAATTAGAAGAATATAATACATATTTTATTTCATAATGCTATATATTTTGTTTGTTGAGAAATTTTTTTTTTAACACATAGTATATATGAAAAGGGCCACAAATTTTTTTTCGCACATGGCCTCTCATTACTCAGGACCGGCCCTGTCACTCATGCCATGAAATTGGCTAAGTCTACAGATTTTTTGTATCAAAAGCAAAGTCTAGACTGAGGCGCTGCCATCCATATTCTTATCATCTATCTTTTGCCACATAGAAGTTAAGATATCGTGCATGTGACGTCATGCACTCAATGGAATCAACACAGCAACTTATCCGAACGGAATCAAGTTGATTCATAGCCCTCGATCTTTGTCGACTTAATTTGTTGACTACTATTCAGCTCTTGGGAGACAAGCAAGAGACTCCTTGACAAGGATCAAGAAGTGGAGAGGACCAAGCTCAAAGCTACACTCTAAAGATAGTTAGCGAAGCTATGGATCTGAGCTCTAATCCTCCCATGAATCTCTGCCATGTCAACAAGCTCACAATCTTCATTAACCGAACGTATACAATCATACACACTGTCGCTTTATCATTCTTGCTTTACTATAGAGCCTCTTTCTTCTTCCATGACGCCAAAACACCCATCTCACCATGGCTCATGCCGAGCTAGCTCGCCTTTTCCTTCGAGTGGCTTCTAACTCAAGCATATCGGTGGAGGCCCGTTTCTAGAACTGTGTTACCTGAGAGATTGCCGGAAGATGACAAACTCCCTGCAATCGACGTGTTCATTTGCACCGCTGATCCGGTGTTGCAGCCAACCGTGGCGGTGATGAACACTGTAATATCAGCCATGGCACTCGACTATCCACCCGAGAAGCTTCACGTGTATTTGTCAGATGATGCCGGTGCTGATGTGACTCTGAATGGAACGAGAGAGGCTTGTGATGGGGTAAAAACATCCCTCCTTATTTGGAGGAGAAAAATTCATTGCCTCATGCCCATCAATCCAATGTGAGGCAGCTAGCTTGATGCAGTAAATGTTGAAATGCACGAGAAGCCTAGGCATATAGGCTTGTGGGTGGCAGCCATTTTCTTTGACATATGAATGGAGAAGCATTTATGGAGCATGGAAACATTAAGCATGAATCAAGGAGAAGCATGACTTTGCTTCTTGCCATGCACTACGTAGCTTTGATCATTTGCCTATATAAAGGCATGTTGCTTTGGAGCAAAGGACATAGAAGAAAACCGGAGAGAGTTCTATCAACTTGTGTGATTATCAAGAGTGAGATAGAGAGAAAAACTCCAAGTAGAGAGTTTGTGTGTGTAGAAAAACAAAGTGAGTGTGACAGTGTATCACTTCAAGTGTGTGTCTTGAAGTAGTGTTTCTCTCGGTGTAACCTTTATTCGTATAGTGGAGGTTCTTTGTTGTTGTTGCCCCGTGGACATAGGCATTTTGCCGAACCACGTTAATTCCCGGTGTTCTCTCCCATTTTATTTCCGCTTGTGGTTGTGAGTTTATTTCCGATTCCATTCTACAGTTTATTCTTCCGCATTCCCCAACAGTGGTATCAGAGCTCTTGGTTCTGACCGGGAGCTGTTAGAATGGAAGGATCACGGAGTACGATGATCAGACTCAACCACTCCAACTGGATTACGTGGAAGCCGAGAATGGAAGATATTCTCTATTGCAAGGATTTGCACGAGCCGATCGAGGGAGACGATGCCAAGCCAGAAAGGACTACACCAGCAACTTGGACGAAGATGAACCGCAAAGCCATCGGTCATATTCCTTAATGGGTGGACGACAGTGTATTCCACCACGTTGCTAATGAAACCAGCGCGCATGAGCTTTGGCTGAAGTTGGAGTCCTTGTTCGAGAAAAAGACTACTGCCAAGAAAGCTTTTCTCATTAAAGAGCTCGTCAACATGAAATATCGAGGAGGCGTTCGAGTGACCGAGCACCTCAACAACTTTCAGAGTGTACTCAATCAATTAGCCACGATGAGCATGAAGATCGATGATGAGTTACAAGCCTTGTTGCTGCTCGGGTCGTTACCAGATAGCTGGGAGACATTTGTTGTTACTGTAAGTAACTCCGCTCCTAATGGTGTATTATCTATGGAAAGTATGAAAGATAATATGATGAACGAAGAGACCAGAAGGAGTTCTTCGTCAAGTTCAGAAAATGGTCAGTTCTTTGTCGCGGAGAATAGAGGAAGGAGTAAGAGCAGAGGACCGAGAGGCCACGGAAGGAGTATGAGCAAATACAGAACAAGGTTCAGTGGAAAGTGTCATCATTATGGCATTCCAGGCCATATGAAGAAAAATTGTTACAAACTGAAGCGGGAATTCAAAGAAGGGCGAGAAGGTGTTACTCATCAACAAAAGGAGGACACGAACAATGTAGCTGCTGCGGTGTCTCATGATGAGTGTGAGTTCTTGTCACTCGGAGGTGAATGTCTACTAGTAGATAATCCTGGAGTTCAATGGATTGTCGATTCCGGAGCCTCGTTTCATGCCACTTCCCACGTAGAGTTCTTCACTACGTATAAAGCAGGTGACTTTGGTAAAGTGAAGATGGGCAATGACAGCTACTCCAATATTGCTGGGATTGGAGATGTTTGCCTACAGACGGATGTGGGCTGCCAGTTAATGTTGAAAGATGTGAGACATGTTCCTGGTCTACGTCTCAATCTTATGTCAACCGGTGTCCTTGATCGACAAGGCTTTCATCATCATGGCGGTGATGGAAAGCGGAAGCTTACCAAGGGATCGCTTGTAGTTGCTAGAGGAAAAATGTGTTGCACGCTCTACAAGACCTATGGGAAGATATGCAAGAGTGAGCTGAATGCAGTCGAAGATTCTTCATCAAGTTTGTGGCATAAACGTCTTGGCCACATGAGTGAGAAGTGACTGCAAATGTTGGCAAAGAAGTCGTTGATTCCTCTTGCCAAAGGTAACTCACTGGACTCTTGCGATTATTGTTTATTTGGTAAGCAAAAGAAAATCAGTTTTTCGAAATCTTTCACGAAGAAGGAAAATATTCTCGATCTAGTACATTCAGATGTGTGTGGTCCGATGGAAGTCGAATCATTGAGTATGCATAAGTATTTTGTTACTTATATCGATGATGCTTCACGGAAGGTTTGGGTTTATCTGTTGAAATCCAAGGACCAGGTATTCCAGACATTTACAATTTTCCACGCCATGGTGGAAAAAGAGACTGGAAGAAAACTGAAGTGCCTTCGCAGTGACAATGGTGGAGAGTACGTCTCGCACGAGTTCAGAGACTACTGTGCGAAGTATGGCATCAGATATGAGAAGACAGTTGCTGGCACCCCCCAACATAATGGCGTAGCTGAGTGGATGAACCGTACAATTATGGAGAAAGTCAGATGCATGTTGAAGATGGCCAAGTTGTCAAAAGAATTTTGGGGAGAAGCTGTGAAGACTGCGTGCTACCTCATCAACAGAGCACCGTGTGTACCTTTGGAATTTAAGACTCCAAATGGAGTTTGGACCGGAAAAGATGCATCATTCTCGCATTTGAGAGTATTTGGATGTAAAGCATTTGGGCACGTATCCAAGGAGCAGAGAAGAAAGCTGGATGACAAGGTGACGCCATGTATATTCGTTGGCTATGGCGATGAAGAATTTGGTTACCGATTGTGGAATCCAAAGATGAAGAAATTCATAAGAAGCAGAGATGTGGTGTTCCATGAAGACCAATCTATTGCAGATTTCGACAAGGATGTACTACCGAGGAATGCGACAACAACCAACCGCATTTATGATTCACCGTTGCAACATGAATCGATCGTTGGGTTGCAGGGTGATAGAATTGAAGATGTACCTGATATTATCGATGCTGAAGTCGAAGATGAGGGGGAGCTTGATCAGGGGGAGCAACCTATGGATAATCAAGCACCAATTCGTAAAAGCACCAGGAGGCTAATACCATCCACCAAATATCCATCGTCACAATATATTTTAGTGACTAATGATGGAGATAATCCTTATGCAAACTACATCCTTTTGACCAGTGACGGAGAGCCTGAAAGTTACCAGCAAGCAAAGATTCATCAAAACCACGACAAATGGAGGCTAGCTATGGAGTCTGAGATGGAGTCTTTATTGAAGAACAACACCTATGAGTTGGTGGAGCTTCCTAAAGGCCGAAAAGCACTCAAGAACAAGTGGGTGTTCAAGTTAAACCGAGATGAGAATGAAAAGCTGACAAAGTACAAGGCTCGCTTAGTTGTCAAAGGATTCAGCCAAAAACAAGGAATCGATTTTGATGAGATTTTCTCACCTGTTGTCAAGATGACTTCGATTAGAGTCATTTTGAGCATGGCTGCGAGCATGGATCTTGAGGTGGAGCAGGTGGACGTGAAGACTGCATTTCTTCACGGTGATTTAGAAGAAGAAATATACATGGAACAACCAGAAGGCTTTGAAGTCAACAAAGAAGAGCATATGGTTTGCAAGTTGAAGAAAAGCCTGTACGGATTGAAGCAAGCACCAAGACAGTGGTACAAGAAGTTTGACTCCTTCATGGTGAGTCATGGGTGCAAGAGAACGTCAGCTGATCCGTGTGTGTATATTCAACAATCCGCTGGAGGTAATTTTATCATCTTACTACTTTATGTAGATGATATGTTGATTGTTGGCAAAGATATTGCTATGATCCAGCAGTTAAAGATAAGTTTATCAGAGTCCTTTGATATTAAGGACTTGGGACCAGCAAAGCGGATTTTAGGCATGGATATTGCCCGTGATCGAGGGAACAAGAAACTGTGGTTATCACAGGAAAAGTACATCGATAAGGTACTGGAGCGATTTCACATAAAGAAAGCAAATCCAGTTGCTACTCCACTTGCCAGTCACATGAAGCTCAGCTCAAAGCAGAGTCCTACAAGTCAGACGGAGGAAGAAGATATGGCAACAGTGCCATATGCCTCAGCAGTAGGAAGTTTGATGTACGCGATGGTTTGTACCAGACCAGATTTAACACATGCAGTTGGTGTTGTTAGTAGATTCTTATCTAATCCAGGCAAGGAGCACTGGAATACTGTTAAGTGGATTTTGAGATACTTGCGGGGAACTTCCAAGATGAGGTTATGCTTTGGAAGTGGCAAGTCTGAGCTAGTTGGCTACACAGATGCAGATATGGCCGGTGATATTGACACGAGGAAGTCAACATCTGGATACCTGATTACGTTTTCAGGGGGAGCTGTCTCGTGACAATCAAAGCTACAAAAATGTGTCGCTTTGTCAACTACAGAAGCAGAATACATTGCAGCTACGGAAGCGTGCAAAGATATTTTGTGGTTGAAGAGATTCCTACTGGAATTGGGTCATACGCAACAAGAGTTTGTTCTGCATTGTGACAGTCAGAGAGCCATCCACTTGAGCAAGAATTCGAGTTTTCACTCGAGGTCGAAGCACATTGATGTGAGGTATCACTAGATACGAGATGTGATGGAAGCTAAGGAAATACTACTAAAGAAGATTCACACAGATGATAATAGTTCGGATATGATGACAAAGTCTCTACCAAAAGAGAAGTTCGAGCTTTGCAGAAATGCGTCGGGAATGACGCATCCCTCCAACTAAGTCGGGAGGGGAGATTGATGGGGTAAAAACATCCCTCCTTATTTGGAGGAGAAAAATTCATTGCCTCATGCCCATCAATCCAATGTGAGGCAGCTAGCTTGATGTAGCAAATGTTGAAATACAAGAGAAGCCTAGGCATATAGGCTTGTGGGTGGCAGCCATTTTCTTTGACATATGAATGGAGAAGCATTTATGGAGCATGGAAACATTGAGCATGAATCAAGGAGAAGTGTGACTTTGCTTCTTGCCATGCACTACGTAGCTTTGATCATTTGCCTATATAAAGGCATGTTGCTTTGGAGCAAAGGACATAGAAGAAAACCGGAGAGAGTTCTATCAACTTGTGTGATTATCAAGAGTGAGATAGAGAGAAAAACTCCAAGTAGAGAGTTTGTGTGTGTAGCAAAACAAAGTGAGTGTGAGAGTGTATCCCTTCAAGTGTGTGTCTTGAAGTAGTGTTTCTCTCGGTGTAACCTTTATTCGTATAGTGGAGGTTCTTTATTGTTGTTGCCCCGTGGACGTAGGCATTTTGCCGAACCACGTTAATTCCCGGTGTTCTCTCCCATTTTATTTCCGCTTGTGGTTGTGAGTTTATTTCCAATTCCATTCTACAGTTTATTCTTACGCATTCCCCAACAGTTTGGACGTTTGCAAAGCGGTGGATTCCATTTTGCAAGAGGTATAAGATCAAGTGCAGGTCTCCTAAAGCCTATTTCTCAGCAGCAGAGGATGAGAAGGAAGATGGTGATTTGAGGGGTACTGATTTCATACAAGAGAGACAAATTGTTCAGGTAATAAATATGACCCGAAAATTAATTTTGTGACAGATATGCAAATTAATTAGTGAATATTAGATCTAATAGGGTTGCTTAATTCGATCGATTGCAGGAAAAGTATGAGGTGTTTAAGGAAAGAGAGAGAATACGCAAAGCATGGTGACGCCGGCAGCAGTAAGCGAGGAGATCATTCTGCAATTTTTGAGGTATTATAATAGATAATGAAAAGACAAAATACTGGTCACTCTTTATACTTTTAGAGTCTCGACAATTTAGTTTTTGTGCTTTCAATTTCAACTGATCGCTCTTTAAGTGTCAATTTTCGACCAATTGGTCAATTCTGTCCAAAATGGTTGTTAACTATTTTCTAATTTCCTCAAATGACCTTAGATATTGTTTTATTATTTTTCTTTTTTATTTTCTTTCTCTTTTTGTTCAAAACCATTACCGAATAATACACAACCGATCATGAAATACTAAATAACCCAATTAAGTTTGAGCCTATATTGACCTAAAAATAATTATATTATTAACAATAATAATAATTGAGGATATAGTGTAGTAGTGTTGTTTGTAAGCTTAATTATATAAAATGGTAATTATTTATATAGTTTTTTTCGTCGGAGTTTAGAGAATGCTTAGTATTAAGAATGATGATGAGAATTATTGTAATCTCATTTTGGTGTAAATTGATATGATTGAGATCTGATAGAATTTTATTTCATCGTGACTATGGTAATGTTATTTAATTTTGTTAGCAGTATGTTTCAAATCAATTTGTATTTTTTTTCTCCGATTGCAATCAGTTTACAATTGTAAAATTATTAGATTGAAGGTCGAGAATCATACATCCAGATATTTTTGGTCTTCTTTCGATTTTGGTTTTGAAAAAGGGAAAATAAAAAAGAAGAAAAATAATAAGACAATACATAAGGGTATTTTAGTAAGTTGAAAAATGGTAAACAATCAATTTGAATGAAATGGACCAATTGGTAGAAAATTAAGACCACAAGGAGTGGTCTAGGGGTGGGCGCGGGCCGGGCCGAGCCCAAAAATCCCAAAGCCCGACCCCCTCGGTCCGAGCCGAGCCGGGTTTTTTCCAGGACAAGGACCGGCCCGGGACCGAGCCCGACGAGCCGAGCCGAGCCCTCGGGCTTTTTCGGGCCCTGAGGAGAGAGGCGACGGAGCTGGAGCTGAGGAGAGAGGCGAGCTGAGATAGCCTCAAATCCACCTCCTGTTAATGCTTTGGCTTGCAGGTTCATCTTCGCCCACGCTGCTCCTGACACAGATGTCCCTGTTTTCACTGAATAACACCAAACACCAAATTAATCAACTGAACTAATGGTTTATAAATTACTTGGATAAGGTAATGATCTAGGTAGGAGTACTTACGGTTGTGCCAGATGTTGTTGGCCATGGATTCGGCGTTGTGTCTCCAGGAATTGAAGACATTGAGCATAGATTGAGTGGGATTGCTGGAGCTGCTGGCCTTGTTGTTTTGATCAACGGGTTGGTACTGGAGGTAGGGATAGTGGAAGCTCTGTGCTTTTTCCGTACCATCGGCGGTAACTCCCCAGAGAGCTGCCTTTTTGTTATCCGGGTGGCAAGTTGGGACACCCGAGGCCGGAGCTGGTGGCGACTGGCGAGGGAAGGAAGAGCCGGAGGCCCGGAGCCGGAGCCGGAGCTGGAGAGTTGGAGGCGACTGGCGAGTGGACGAGGACTCGAGAACGAGGGGACGGCGGACTGGACGAGTCTAGGTTAGGTTTGGATTGGAAGTTTTAGTTTTTTTTATATATATATATATATATATATATATATATGAAAAGGTCGGGCCGGGCCGGGCTTTCGGGCCCAAAAATATTCAGGCCCGAGCTCGGACCGACAATAGCATTTTCGGGCCGGGCTTTCCTCGAGCCGGTCCTAAAAATTTTCGGGCTCGGCCCGTGTCGGTCTTTTTTCGGGTTTTCGGGCCGGGCTTTCGGGTTTTCGAGTCCAAACGCCCACCCCTAGAGTGGTCGATTGAAATTAAAAACACGATGACTAAACTGTCGAGACACTACAACTATAATGAGTGACTAGTGATTTGTCTTAATAAACAATAAGTATACATTCTGCCATACATGAATTAAATTATTAGTAAATTTACATATATTTCTGGTACATACATAAGTACCTACGACCTAGCCACCATTCCAGTGGTTCAAATTTCGTTCACCATTCTTCCAGAAACTAACGTACTGCAATCTACTAACCTGAAAGATACCTGTATTCCAAACAGAAATCCATGATATGATATTATTTTGAGGTACTGATTGCAGGTGATACAAGACAGTTCTAGTAATCAAGCATTTGAAGAAAATGAGGCAGAAAACATGCCTCTTCTTGTTTATGTCTCTCGCGAGAAAAGACCTTCTCATGCCCATCATTTCAAGGCTGGAGCTATCAACGTTCTTGTATGGCCATCTCTCCCTTTCTTCTTATAAATAACTACATACTCATTTTACGTTAAATCCTTGACTTGATATCCCTTTCCTCATATATGAATGTAAAACACAATTTGCAGCTTCGGGTATCCGGTGTGATCAGTAATTCTCCCTTCATACTAGGGCTTGATTGTGACACGAATTGCAACGATCCAAGTTCAGCTCGGCAAGCAATGTGTTTCCACCTTGATCCAAAGCTCTCTCCTACGCTATCATTTGTTCAATTCCCTCAGAAGTTCCACAACATCAGTAAGAATGACATCTATGACAGTCAGTATAGATCGATCTTTGAGGTATGGACCGTATGGATACAAAAACAAAACTATACATCGGACAAACATATGCATTTATTATATCAAATCGTCCAAAACCCCATATATCTTTCATCTTTGACAAGCAAGTTGGTGTTGAACATTTAGGTGCAATGGTATGGTTTTGATGGACTTCAGGGGCCAGGGGGGTGTGGTACTGGCTATTACATCAAGAGGTTATCCTTGTACGGAAAATCCCTAAAACAGGGTATGTATGTTAATGGATTGTGTACAAATCAGTCATGCATCATCCTATTTCAAACCAAACATATAACACAAGGGTGCCAACGTATGCAATGTGAAGCTTTTCCGATGTCGTAAAATTTTAGTTGATTGCATGTTGGTTCTGTGTTCTATATTACTCACTCTGCTTTGCTTGACATTTTTTTTTTTTTATTATTATTTTTTTTGTGTAGATCAAAAAGGATCTTATGGAACTTAGACAATCTGTTGGTCCGTCAAATGAGTTCATAACATCTCTGCTTGGAAACTACAATCCTGATAAGAAAATGGCACCGCTAGCTGAGACCCAACAATTAGCCTCATGTACCTCTGAAGATGGTACCAAATGGGGTGAAGAGGTAAGTCCAACAACTGCTGAAGCTGAGAAAACCTTTTATCAGAGGAGTATAATTGACAGACAAATTTCTCTTTTATATGGCAGATTGGTTTCTTATACGCATCTGTAGCGGAAGATTTTTTGACTGGTTTTGCTAGCTTGCATTGCAAGGGATGGACTTCAGTGTATTCCAATCCACCAAGGCCTCAATTCTTGGGCAGAGGCTTCACTAATTTGAATGACTTTTTGGTTCAAGGGACAAGATGGAGTTCTGCAGTGGTTGATATTGCCATCTCCAAATACTGCCCTCTTATATATGGCCCTTCGCAAATATCTTTCTTTCAATGTATGTGCTATGCACTGTTTGCAGTTTCCCCTATTTCCCAGTTTTTCTCACTCTGGTGCCTTGCAACTATACCTCAGGTTTGCCTTGTCAACGGCATTTCCTTGTACCCTGAGGTAAATATTTATGCTCGTTAATTTAGCAGACCTTTTAAACTAGCGAATTATTATAACAATTGAAGTCCACCTTACAGAAACTAGCAAAATTTTATCACTCATGCAGGTCTCAAATTCGTATTTTTGGATATGTTGTTTTGTATTCCTCTCATTTGTTTCGAGAAATTTACACGAGGTCCTGACGACAGGAGCATCACTACAACATTGGGTCTATGAGCAAAGAATATGGATGATGAATGCAGTTACATCTCACTTATATGGTACTCTTGATGTTTTTATGAAGAAATTTGGGTTGAGGGAATCAAGTTTCGCTATATCAAATAAAGTAGATGATGTTGAGCAACTCAAGCGTTACCACGCGGGGGTATTTGATTTCCAAACCTCAGCACTATTTCTTGTTCCTTTGGCTTCACTGGTTATCTTGAACATGGCTTCCTTTTGTGTGGGCATTGCCAGAGTGATCTTCCTTGGGGAGTTGGAGAAGTTGTTTATACAACTCCTCATACCATTTTATGTGGTGGTGATGAATTACCCTATTATTGAAGGAATGCTAATAAGGAAAGACAACGGTCGCATTCCACCATCAGTCACCCTAATATCTGCAGCAGCGTCCATCATTTTCTTCGTTTTGGGTGCAATTATTTTCATGTAGCAAGGTAATTTAACTTTCCCCCTTTCTTTTTTTTTTTTTTGGTGAAGAAAATTTATTAATGAAAAAAAAAAAAATACAAGTTCAGCGATAGCACAATCATTTACCGCATAATTGTTTGTTTAGAGTTAATAAGTTTCAAAGTGTAAAGTTTTAAAAGTCTCATTACGGACCCTATTGATCCAAGTCATAAGGCTATTTATTACAAGAACGTCCTAAGCTAGTCATATCGTCCGCATGAAATTAGCTTCCCTTGCAAACATATTTGAAGGAAACTACATCAAAAGAGGAAGCAATGGTTCTTAAATCCAAGGCAATGATTCTAGTTGCACCTCCACATTTGCTTTTGATAACTCCCTAAATTTTTTAGGGCACACATTTTTCTTGTTATGCTCCTATAGAAAATTGAGGGCTCTCGATCTCTCTCTAGCTATGCACCATCACCCTACCACAAAGACCAGACAAGTGAACTAAACTCCATAATTGATGGTTTGGGGGTATGGTGTGAGCCAACTATTCAAAAGATGGTATAATTGGGAAATCAATTGTTTTTTTTTATAATTTTGTATGATCAACTTGTTTATTTCATATTAGTGATAATGCTATAACGAATAATAAAAAATGGTGGTGAAAATTCAAAACCCGTCATGAAATTATGAGGACATGAAGTTATGAGGAAGATAAGAGTGTTTTTACTCAATTGCTATAATGAATTGCATATCCCAATTTGAATTAAAAAAAAAAGTATTTTTGTAGACTAAAATTAAAAAGAACTTGGGAAATATATGGAAGGAGGAGAAGATGGAAGACTCGTGCAAATTGTAGTTTTAGGGGATAAAGTAGAAAATAAAATTGTTCAAATATCAAATGAGGTGTATTTAGTAAATGTGGAGGTGTAAATAAAGCCACCGTAGAAAAAGGTATTATATATAAAAGAGCTTTTGCATATGCTTAATTACTCTATTACCCAACTCAAGCTAGTTCGTTAGACCCACTAATAAAGATTTTACGGTTAAGCGAGTTAGTTGAACGTACTAAACCGTTAAGACTAAGCTTAGATCTCTAAAATCACACGTGTCATCCCCTCTTCCAGCCACGTCACCCTGCCAAAAAGCTTTATTAGTCCAGTCCAGTCCACTCCACTCATCACATGCATCGTCCTCAAAGATTCACAGTCTCACCGCCTCTTTAATTATCTCATCAACCTGCTTTAATCACAAGATTACCGCCTCTCTCTCTCTCTCTCTCTCTCTCTCTCTCTAAAACCCTTAATATATTAATTGCTCCCTTTTTTCCCCTTCATAAAATCCCAACCGACTCTTGTTCTCCAAGAAACCATCAATGGCGGCCCACGAAACCACCACCAGGTCCAACTTCCCTCTCGACTCCTCCGCCTACCAACTCCTCGCCGAAATCGGCTCCGGCGTCAGCGCCGTCGTCTACAAGGCCCTCTGCCCCTCCGCCTCCTCCTCCTTCGTCGCCATAAAGTCCATTGACCTCGACCGCTCCGACGAGTCCCTCCGCCGCGAGACCAAGACAATGTCCCTCCTCCACCACCCCAACATCCTCTCCGCCCATTGCTCCTTCGCCGTCGGCCGCCGCCTCTGGGTGGTCATGCCGTTCATGTCCGCCGGCTCACTCCAGTCCGTCATCTCCTCCTCCTTCCCCGACGGCGTCTCTGAGCCCTGCATCGCCGTCGTCCTCCAACAAACCCTAAACGCCTTGTCGTATCTCCACGACCAGGGGCACCTCCACCGCGACATCAAAGCCTCGAATCTCCTCATCGACTCCGACGGCTCCGTCAAGCTCGCCGACTTCGGCGTCTCCGCCTCCGTCTACGACCCCCACTACCTCTCCTCCTCCGAAACGCCGTCGTTTCGCTTATCGGACGTGGCAGGCACACCTTACTGGATGGCTCCGGAAGTCGTCCACTCACATAACGGTTACGGCGTTAAAGCTGACATCTGGTCCCTCGGAATCACTGCCCTAGAGCTGGCTCACGGCGGCCCGCCGTTATCTCACTTACCGCCGTCAAAGTCGCTCCTTCTTAAAATCACAAAGCGCTTCAACTTCTCGGATTACGAGACACGCGGCGGTACGGACAAGAATAAGAGCAAGAAATTCTCCAAGAGCTTTAAGGACTTGGTGGGCCTGTGTTTGGACCAGGACCCGAACAAGCGGCCCAGCGCCGAGAAGCTTCTGAAGCACTCGTTTTTTAAGAACTGTAAAGGGGTTGACTTCTTGGCCAAGAATCTTCTCACTGGGCTGCCTAGCGTGGAGGAGAGGTTTAGGGTTTCGGGTGGCGTGTTTAACAAGAAACATGGAAATGATGAGACTGATGATGAGGATGAGGATGTGGAGCCTGCAGCTAGGGTTAGGAATAGGAGAATTAGCGGGTGGAATTTCAATGAGGATGGGCTTGAGCTCCACCCGGTGTTTCCGACCGAGTCGAGTAGTGTAAAGATGGTCAGGTTCGGCGGGGAGAGCATCATACCGATGTCAAGTGAGTCACACGAGTCACATGAGTCAATGGATCAGTATGTGAGCTCACCAGGAGAGTCGATGGAGTCGAATGTGAGCTCGGGTGTGGGTGTGGAGAGGAGTATTGGGGGTGTGGATAGGGAGGCGATGGTGGGAGGGCTGACGGCGTTTATGAGGAGTTTGGAGGAGCAGAGGAGCAATGTGGTGACGCTGATTGGTCTGTTGAGTGGGGAGGAAGTAATTGGGGAAGTGGTGATGAGTAGGGAGGAGCAGATGGGGCAAGTGATTGAGAGGATGAGAGTGGAGTTGGAAAATGAGAGGGAGAGGAATTTTCAGCTGGAGATGGAGTTGGAGTTTCTAAGGATTCAGATTTCTGGGGCTCACACATCTCCTGGTACTTCCGGGAGTATTGACTGATTAATGTGATCATTCTAGGGCCTCTATCATTAGTTTACTGAGATTGATTGTTTGCTCGATCTGCTATGTGTCTAGCTATTACCTGGTAGAAAATGATATGATTACAATTCATCATGGTGATGAGAATTGTTGTAGCTCAAGTCATAGCTAGTGATGGACGATTTTCATGTTGGTTTGTATCAGGAACAAGTGAGTTGAATCATAATTCATGTTGTATCTTTTGTATCCCATGCGCGCAATGTTTGGAATTTTTAAGAGTTTTTACTTTCTGCAAGAGTAGTGTATCCCACTTCTGAATGTTGGTCAAGGCTCCTGGGTGCCTAATTTAGTACTGCATTTCTCAACTTAATTTGTTATGCCATGATCGGCTTAACAATTCATCTAGGTACCCAGGAGCCTTGACCAACATTCAGAAGTGGAATCCGTTTTTCCTAAACACCGGGTCATGGATCTCAGTACCGGCCCATTCTTTCATTTGATCTATGTTTTCGTTTCGGTAATAATGAATCCTGCACATAAAGTTCTTGTGTAAGAAACTTTATGGAAAAAGTGCTCACACTCAGTAATCCATTAGTTCCATTTGATGAAAAATGTGTGCTTCAATGATTAGTGATTTTAGGCTCTAGTATTCTTTCTGGGCGCCCATAGTATATCATCTCAAATATCTCAATGTGAAGAACTATCTGCACAGTTTACTGAGTTTTGTGAAGTTGGATGATCAGTTTAGCCTTTAGAGCCGATACTCGAACTTGATGCCTACGGGAATGATTCCTCTCCCCAGTTGTTCATGCAGTTGTTCTTGCCCTCAAGCTAAGGTATGTTAATTATACTTTAGGCCTCTTCACCATTTACGATTCTTTCTGTATCCGTCTCCATGGAATTCACAAGGAATTGAAAAAAGTGCTCTATGGCTACGCTTGCTGAGAACGATGCATTGATCTCTTCTCTCCAAGGCATCTGCATGCCCCAGATAGCTACCCAACTTGCAATGTCTCGAGCACCTCTTCGCCTACCTGCTTCCATTCACCCATTGCCTCCACCACACGAGAAGATGCGACATCGATCAGCTAGCCTTCACTTGCTTTAGCTCCAGCCTCTGCGCTCTTATCATCAGTCCTCTTCACGTCAGTTGCTTGACATTGTAGTGGACTATCACCTCCTTCTCTTATGCGAATTTATTCGCTCTATGAAAGCTTGGATTCGGTTTATAGCTCCACACACGCCTGGTCATTTTTAATGGTATTTTAGATGCTCAACTACTTGTGGGATTAGGTGTTCAGGCGGCCTCTATGTGTTCAAGCTTAATTAATACTGACGTCTTGGCTCAAGGTAATCATGGGCCTGCTGCTTGTGGGGGTGTTTATAGTGATGCAACTGGACATTATCTTGGTGGTTTTTGCCGAGTTTTAGGTCATCAAAGATCTTTTTTCGCCTAGCTGATGGATATTATTATTGGGATTGAGTTTGCTGTTCATATTGGATGGCATTACATGTGGCTGGAGAGTGACTCCACAAGCAGTGTTATAATGGGCATTACATCTTCTTTTATCCCTCTTTGGCCATTACGAGTTGCTTGGTCAACATGCCTAAGTCTTAATCGGTCGATGCATTTTCGTTGCTCTCACATTTTTAGAGAGGGGAGTTTAGTTGTAGATAGATTTGGCAACTCCTCCCTCTGCAATCAGTGGCGGAGCCAAGATTTAGAACATGGGAGGGTCCAATTACTATATACAAAATTGTACTAATGACGATCATCTTCGATTCAAATGAAGCAAAAACATTAAAAATGTACAAGTAAAGAAAATAATAATTGTTGTAAGAATATTATTTCCGTAACTTCCTAGATGTGTCTTGACCTAATTAGACTAGTATAGTTGATTCTGTAATAGATAGGGAGTCCCTGATTTATCGGGATACTTATTGTAATGCCTATATAAAGGCCTCTCTATCAATCAATAAGATAACAGTTCTCCCTATTATAATTTCTCCTTGAAAACGTTATCAGCACGTGGCTCTAGCCCTTCGTCTAATAGCCATGAAAAATTCATAAACCCTAAGTTTCCTACCTAAAAAAAATAAAAAAATTCAGAAACCCTAGTTTTTTTTTCTTCTGCCGGCAACCCCTTCGTCGGAAGAAAGAAAAATTCCCAGGGCACCAAGCTCTGCCGACACCCATTTGGTCGGCAAAGAAAAGCAATTCCCCCAATGCACTTCTGTCAACGACATCCTTGTCGGCAAAGAATGAAATATCTCAGAGCACCTAGAAATTCGATCTGGGCACCCATCTTCCTCTCCGATTTCCAGATCGGACCCGCGTAATTCGAACCAGCGTCGCCGCCGCGGCCTTGAGCCGATCCTCAGCGCTTCCATGACGCCGACGACCTCGCGCCGCCCTCCGTCGCGCGTCCTCTGCTGTCCCTCGACGTCGCCCAAAGTCGAGCCGACTTCAGCCACCCCGGCCTCTGCTCCACGACCCAGCGCCGCTATCTTCTTGCTTAACGCCTTGACGACAGTCTAGCGCAGCCGAACCAGCCCTGCCAATCTGATCGACACCAGCGCACCACGTTGCTCGATCCGCGCGCCGAATCTGCTCTGACCCGGTTCCTCCGCCAACCAAACCCGAGTCGGGTTTGGGCCTCCTGACTAGCCCAGCAGCCCATTTGGGCGTTTCTCTCTCTCTATTTTCCTATATTTGATTAATTATTTCATGTATATTGCACGTTTATGAATCTAACTATGATTCTTTTAACGTGCCCATAGGAAAAAGCATCATTCGTCGTATCATGACGATGTATATACCATGTAGAGATGCAATTTTCGGCATTCGTTCAAGAATCGAAACGATTATTGCGATTTGCACAAGGAGTAGAATCGAGTTCTCAAGAGAAAATTTTGATTAAACTCAATTCCCTCATAAAACCGACGACATCATATCGGCTTTTAACATATACGATATATATATCGGGCGCTATTAGCCTTCCTCTACTCCGATTCCGGCCATTCTTATATCGTCGATGAGACCTAAGATTGGGATGTCATTACCCCTACAGTCGAAGTTTTTAAGTGATGGTCCTGGGGGAATCACGTTTGAAAGAGAAATTAAAAAAAAAAATGCTTATGTGGATATCTGAGTACGCCACTGTTTGAAGGTGCGATATGATGTCGTCGGTTTTATGCATCGAAAAGATAAATTTATGACCATATACGTCATAACCCTTCTAATTCCGTTCTACATACTTGAATGGTATATGTCATATTCATACAAATCCGACGTATCTCTTTTCTTGTAGATGTCGTCGTAGTCACGACCCGATTTTAAGATTCTTAATCTCGAGGGCAAAGAATATCATCGATGTGTTTTCGATGTATAGCTTGCTTTTCAAAGCAAAGGTTTCTCAGTCATTCTGAATGAAGCAGTAGCCACTACCCCATTTGGGGATTATGTCAAGGCCTAGGCACTCATTTTTGAGAACGTCATATTCATCCAACTCTGAAGCGACAACATCTGTCGATAAAAGATCTCTAAAGAAAAACAAAATTTAAGGGACACGCTCCAGTAGCGATTAAATAATGTCAATGACATACTTATCCCAGAGATTACATTGAAATGGGAAACCATTCGGTTCTTTGGATTATGACCTTGACATTATTGGCATAACAAAAATGATAGAGATCTTATCAATAAGACTCTTGATAAATTCCCCATAGCCTATGATGTCTTATGACACCCATACTGAAATTCGGTTGATTAGGCTGAATAAATAACAAAAAAATTTGAGACATGTTGGAATTAAAAATATTCATGAACCACAGGCTCACTATGGAAAGGCTTCAAAATAAAAGAAATAAGAATCAGAATGCCCCGTATCAACAAGTTTCTAAACCGATACGTGGAGGAAATCAAAATGGTAGAAACCGTGTGACACGACGCTCCAACACTTGGAGACGAGATGGCGGCAATGCCACACCTTTAGGGGGAGGCCGATTCGGCCATAGAACCCGTCAAGGTGGCCACGCGCCACCTCCTCCCTCGTCTCACAACAACATCAAAAGCACTAGTTTTGCTCCTTGTTCCAAGTGCGTTTCCTCTAAGCATATGCACCACGTGTATAATTCTAGCAAAGAGATGATTAATGCCTACAAGAGATAATTCTAGCAAAGAGAATTATCATGCTGAGTGAGAACTAGTGATGACAACCTCACGTTAATCTCGTGCCTGAGCACTTCATTCCTGAAGTTAAAACTCAAGAGCCTACTCAAGCATTAGATGTCCCGGATTTTGATTAGTCTTTATGTTTGACTTTTCAATAAGAATTTTTTCAAGTATTGTAATGGCTTTGCCATATCTTATAGACTTTGATCTCTTAGTCGTTTTCTTTGGAATTAGAAGCTTGCTTTTGACGTATTAAAAGTTGGCAAGTTAATAATATTTCTCTGTTTTCCCATATTGTGATAAATTTTATGTTTTTAAGCAATTCAGATTCGTGTTTTAACGACTCACGTGGTTCTTCTGAAACACTATTGGGTCACATTGGCTTAGTATATTGGACTTATAATTCCACCTCAGCTCAAATCAAAATCAAAATCAAAGAATAATTAGAGTTAGGCTCGACGTCACAAGCTCATGGTGATGATACCTCGACTTCGGCAGAACAAAGGTGCCACGGCACCGTGCTTTCAAGGAGGCTTCGACCTCGGTTCCATAGCCGCCCGAGAAGGTGCTTAGCACAGATCCTAGGAGGCTGAGTCTTCATTCTTCCGGTCACCAAAGGTGTTCAACACCACAACGTGCGAAGCCTCAGCTTCGTTTTGATTTCTGATGATAATTGCTCGGTTATGTAACATTCAACCTTGCACTTTCCGACTTTAGTTGAAGTTATAAAGTCCAAATGCCATGTGATACACTCGATGGGATTTCATCCCCTTTTCTTTCTCTATCCTACGGGGTAGTGATTAGACTGTGTCCCGCGAGAAAACCACCCATAGTTTTTCATCTATTTAGATGTCTCGCGGTGAAGTTGAGTGTCTAGCTGATAGTGGGACAACCTACATTATTCTAAGAAATAGGTAGTCGTTTAAGTATTATGTGCAATATAGATGATCAATGACTATATCGATTAGAACCTCGCCGGTTGTTAAAGAGCGTGGATTCATTAACTTTACGTTACCTAATGGTACAGTTATCGATGTCATTGAATGTATTCTATGCACCAAGGAAAAATTGAATCTTGCTATGTTTTCCAAAACCTAATTGCCATATGTTATCACTTGGATATATGAGAATGGTAACAATTACTTGTGTATTTCCTCTAATGAATCACTCTAGAGAAGAAGTTGAGTCAGATTCAATGAGAATACCTCATTCCAATTCTTGTTATTGGATCTTATGACTCATACAAGCGTTGATATTGCATGACCTATAAATCATAGCTCACTCATTCAAAAATGGTATATTTTATACCAATGGAAAGGTTTATGTGTCTAATTTCCAGAGACACTGACCGTTTGATCATAGCTATTATATTGAGTGAGTTATGGCCGTTTCGATAACGTAGGACGGATCTGTCCGGAAATCTGCAGATCCATCAACTTCGACAGAGCTTTGTGATCAGCTCAGTTCGAACTACATTGTGTACTTTATATCAATGGAAATTTACCGATGTCTAGTTTCCAAAACATTTTACGGTTTGTTGATACCTTCTGTAATGAAGAATTTATAACCATTTTAGTACATAAAGGTCATGCTGCGCGTGAATCTGATTTTCGGCGCGAATTTGTATTTTAAGATGCATAATGCTCTTATTGCAAAGCTTGTACACTAGCAAAGATGAATCCATTGTTTTCCTTTGTTATGGACACAAAAGAAACCATTCTTACAACAAATCCAAGATGATATGTGTGGACCTATCAACCAGAATGCGAACCCTTTGTGTATTCTAAGGTGCTGGTTGATGCATCGACGCGTTGGTCACGTCGATTTGCTGTCCACAAGCTGTATTTGCCAAGCTTTTAGCTTAAATAATCAAGTTAAGGGCTCACCACCATGACCATCCTATTAAATCTATTAGGTTGGATAATGTTAGAGAGTTTAACTCCAAGACATTCGATGATTATTGCATATCCATAGGGATTGAAGTTGAACATCCTGTTTCTCATGTTCTTTCTCAGAACTGCCTTGCAGAAGCCACTCTTCAGCAACTCCGACTATTAGCTAGGGCTTTTGGTTATGGGAACCAATTGCCAGTTTCTGCATGGGGATATGTAATACTGCATGCAGCTATGCTTATTCGTTTCAGACCCAATGCCAACCAGACGTGTAGTGCATACCAGCTGGTTACTGGTTATAAACCCAATATTGCGCACTTACGTACTTTCAGTTGTGTTGTTTATCTATTACGCCTCTTCTGCGTACACAGATGGGTCTATAAAGACGTTTAGGTATATGTTGGATGTGAATCCCCAACAATAATCCGCTACCAACCACCGTAGATCTCTTTACTGCGCGTTTTGCAGATTGTCACTTTGATGAGACACACTTCCCGCCGTTAGGGGGAGATAGGAATGCTCACATTCCCAATGAACGTCAGGAATTGACATGGTGTGCCCCCAACGATTTGTCTCATCATGATCCCCGCACTACTCAAAGTGAGTTAGAAAGTGACGAGATCGCACATACATACTGCAAATGTGCCGGTAAGGTTGAAGATCTGATCATATGGGATCAGTTTGGTTGCCCTAAGACCTAGTGTCGTCGGCATATCCTCAGAAGAGGGTAACGCCGGCGGCGGCGCCGCCCTACGGGACGTCGTCGCTGTTGTTGAATCGGATCGCAACGTCATTGTGCAACTAGATTCTAATGCCTCGATCAAGTGACTTAAAACTACAAAGTCATTGTGCAACTAGATTGTAACGTCTGTTGTAATACTTGATTTGGAGGGGATACAAGAACAATGATTTATGCCTATGCGTGTTCATAAGAAAGACAAAGTCTAGACACAAGAATCAATTACGTCCTAAAGAGGATGATGAAGAGATGCTTGGAGCTAAATACATGTATCTTAGTGCAATTGGGGCGCTATTGTATTTAGCACAATGAACTAGACCAGACATTGCTTTCGCTATGAACTTACTAGCTAGATTTAGCTCAGTGCCTACGCATCGTCATTGGAATGGTGTTAAACATCTGAAAGGTTCTATTGACTTTGGTTTGTTCTACCCCTTTAGCACCAGAAAGGTTTCCACCACCGGTCATCCTCACACCAACGCCACCGGCAGCCCCGGCAGGGCCGCTGTACGCCGCGGAACTGCCACCGGCACCGGCGACGTGGAGACCGGCATAGGTGATGTTTTCGGCCCTTCTTCGTCCTTCAATGGCCGTCTCCCTTATCCAAAGACTCCCAACAATGTGTTAGTTGGTTTTGTAGATGTTGGGTATCTCTCTGACCCGCATAGTTCTTTTATAATGTGTAACAACATAAATTCCTGAACATGCAAGTTAATCAAGTGAGTTCAGATGTAAATGTTGCAGATTTGTTTACCAAGTCTTTGAGAAAATCTATGTTTGTGAAACATGTGAAGAGCATTGGCATGCGCCAGTTATCAGAGCTCTAAGTTTGTTAGACATCAGGGGGAGTCTACATCACATGTCAATCACAAGTATAGTAGTTGGTGCGTTGTGCTCTTTTCCCTTCGTCCATGCATTTTATTTTTGCCCAAGAGGTTTTTGTTTTGCTGGCAAGGTTTTAGTGAGGCAACATGGTAAGCACCATGAAGACATTAGGCGTTTGACACAAGGGGGAGTGTTGTAGGAATGTTATTTCCGTAACTTCCTAGATGTGTCTTCACCTAATTAGACTAGTATAGTTGATTCTGTAATAGATAGGGAATCCCTAATTTATCGGGATACTTATTGTAATGTTTATATAAAGGCATCTTTATCAATCAATAAGATAACAGTTCTCCCTATTATAATTTCTCATTGAACAGTAATTTATTTATTTGTTACATTGCGTATTTTATTTTGGTAAATAAATTCATTTTTTTATTTACTAATAAAAAAATCAATTATCTTACACGGTAAGACATAAAGACCAATCAACTTAATGAATACATTCTCTATATATTCAATTAGGGTTGTCAATGGGTCGTGTCGTGTCAGGTTCGTGTCGGGTCAAGATTTTTCGCGTGTCACAAAACACAAACCCAAACCCAACCCATTTAATAATCGTGTCGAAAATTTAAACCCAAACTCAACCTATTTATTAACGGGTTACCCGTTTCCAACCCGTTTAACCCATTTAATAAATAGGTCGTGCCGTGTTGGACAAATGACCATTAACATTGTGACCCATTTAACTAATGACTTGATTAAATTCACAACAAACTATACAAGACCACAATTATCTGTAATTCATATATAAATTCATTCATAAAATTAAAAACTCTCATAAGTTTAAAATTAAAAAATTCATCCATCGTATAAAAAAAAAATATAATCCATAAACTGAGTTTGAAATTTAAGTTTGAATGTAAAGCATCAAATGCTAACTTGCAAACACTGTTTCACTTTATTCAGCATAAAAGGAACACGTAATCACCACTTATAACAAAGCAAGATCATGGAAGCGAGAACAAACATGAATACAATAATCTTATTAGGGTTTGAACATGCTATCTAATAATCATGGAAACGAGAACATATATATATATATATATATATATATATGTTTGTTCATATGTATAAACCCTAAGTTCCTTACGATAGCATATATATAATAATCATATATCTCATCCCAGTTTTGAACTGGAAGATGTAGAACAAGAGTTGATCAAAATCAAGTATCAGATAAACATATCTCATATATAAAAGTACCATTGGCTTGACGATAATACATTCTCGAGAAAAGGTGAAGTTTTGATGTTGATGTGCGGTGGAACTTAGGGTTTTTGTGTTGATACAAGGCTTAAACAAGAGAATTTATTGTGTTAACGGTAACCCTAATTGTAATAAAAGACTTAATCGACCCTTATAAACACATAATGTATGGGTCATGTATACATGTTATATATAATATAACCCGACTCATTTAATAAACGTGTTAAGCGGGTTAATTTCGAGTTGGCGGGTTGACCCGCGGTTGACCCATTTATTAAATGGGTCATGGCGGGTTGACCCGCCGCTGACCCGCTTTTTAATCGTGCGGGTTCAACCCGCTTTATTTCGTGCGGGTTTCGAGTCGTGTTATCGGGTCGTGTCGGAATTGACAGGCCTATATTCAATTTCTCATTCAAAATTGATTGGTTATTCATTAGCACGTTATGAGAAATGGGGGGGGTTTAATGATAAAATTAAGCTAGAATTCAACCAAAATTTTAATGATAATTAGTTGATTAAGGAAGTAAAGTTTAATAAGCCTAAAACCTAGGGGTCCGGACCACTTCGGGCCTGAACGTAGCTCCGCCCCTGTCTGCAATCACTCAGTATCTTAATATGCATCAGCTAGGCGTCCCTTACCCTTCGTACATGTTGATGTTGTTGTCCTTTTTCATTGATGGGGTACTGCAAGCACATTGGTTTGTTATTTGTTTCTTCTGGTAGTCATCAAGTATTAAGCTTTATTGAATTCATATTTGTTTCTTCGTACTTTTGGTATTATTTTTCAGGAAGAGGTTTTAGCGTAGTCCCTACCTTTGTACTTTTTTTCTTTTTCTATCAATAAATTTTCAAGTAAGTTACTAAAAAAAAAAAAATATATCTGATTCTTTTGTTAATTGTATATATCTATGAAAAGCCGTTAAATTCTTGTTTTAACGTGGTATGTCAAACCAATTGTGTTGTAATGCTTGGTGAACGAAGTGGAACTAACATTAACGTGGTATTTCAAACCAATTGTGTTGTAATTGGTCGATTTTGCATGGGGAGGTCAGACCATTGTGAAACATAAAAGTTGAGTACATAATTGGCTCAAAGAGTCTCCTTGATCACCACATTTAGATGTTTGTTTTGAGTTAGATTAACAATAACGTCCTCAAGAATTTCATTCAGGATTACAAGATCATGACATTTTCTACTATATATATATATATAGTCTCTATTAAGAACGGGGCTCCGCTCTGAAATTAAAGAGCGGAGTTCCTTATTTGACCAACTTTCTGATCAAATTTTTACATCTCCACCGTTCAGTATTTAGGTATATGCGTGTAGATCATCTCTGTAAAAATTTCATCAAATTTGGTGATCGTTAAGGTATCAAAACTATAAAAAAATAATGAACATACTGAATGTTGACAGTAGCCGCAGAGGGGCTACAGCAAGCCCACAGACCCGCGGCAAGTGCACCAGGGCCCGGCCCAGGACCCAGGATCGGATCACCAGCACCAGGCCTCGGGGCCCAGCGGTCTATCCTGCCTCCAAGGGTCCTGGGACCGGGGGCGCCTGCCTGCCAAAGAGGGCACCAGAATATCCAAACAGAAGGGAACCAGTCCCACATCGAAGGGTAAGGCCAGCCCTCACTCTCAACCACCTATATATGGGCCTCAACTACCACCATAAATGGGTAACTTGTCTCTCTCCCTGCTTACATACGTGCCCTGGTTATATATATTCCAACTATACTAACTTAGGCATCGGAGAGGTGAAGGCCGGCCCGCCCGGTATTCCCCTTAGTAAGCAGGATTGCAGGAGATCGAGTTGGATTCATCAAGTATCTACTAGACCCCCGGGTTTAGGCAGAAACAATTGGCGCCGTCTGTGGGAAGTCTGAACAAGAAGCCGTGCAAGCAACACCGCTGGCTGAGATTGTGGGAATGAGTCAAGAGAAAGGAACCACTGAGGAGGGGCGTGTTGCAACTGTGCAAACGCTCGCCTCCACCCCTATCGTCACGCGGGAGCTGCGTGGCGAGCAGGGCAGCGATTTGGGAAGGAGCCGTGGAGGACCCTCCTGTGATCCGGAGCCCCGCCACGAGAGCTCGCACGGGAAAGACCCGATAGAGGACGAAGGCAGTCCGGTGCTTCGTGGCCTATCCCTGACGTTCTCAGATGATCTAAGTGATCAGTCTGAGAGCCAGGACCAAGACCCCACGTACAGCCCCGACCATGACGGCATGGCGGGAAAGGTACGGGCAATGGCCGCAGAGGTTAGTCGTCTCAGAGAGGAGAACGACCGGGACCGAGCCAAGTCCCAGGCCCGATACGAAGAAATAGAGGCAGTAAACGCCGCCCTAGAGAGGGGGCAGCATCGCAGTGCCGCCATGGCCGAGGCACAAGCCACACCCCTGCTAGTTCAACCCCAGCAACTAGAGGCAGGGCAATCTTCGAGCGCCCGGCCCAGCGAGCCTGTGCGAGAGAAGTTACAAGCCGGCGAGGACCTGCCGAAGAGCACGCCCGCCTCCCACCAGCCGCACGCGTCGTCCATGGATGAAGTGGATACTCCAACCGCCCGGGCGCTGAAACTGCTAGCCAACACCGTGTCGGATTTGAAGGCCCAGATGGAGGCAAACGAGAGGAGAGCAGCCCGGCCATTGGAAGGCGCCCGGTTCAACGAGCGCATGGGCCCCTTTTCAATCGAGTCATAGAGTCGGGGAGATCTGGCAACCAGAAGTCCCTCAAGCTCACCTATTCCGGGTCCGGTTGCCCGTATCAGCATCTGGACAGCTTCCGATCCCAGACCTGCGCCAAGGGTTACTCCGATGCAATCTGTTGCAACATCTTCCAGGAGACCCTGTCCGGAGAAGCGCTCAGTTGGTTCTACGAGCTTCCTGCGAATTCAATCGAGGCATTCGAACAGCTGGCTGACCGGTTCGTAGGCCGCTTCATCCTCCGAGTCGAGGGAGCACGGACGTCCACCGTCCTCTTCAACTGCATCCAAGCCCCCGGGGAAGAGTTGAGAACCTTTGTCAACCGGTGGCAGACGGCCACGGCCGGGGTTCGGAACTTGGACAAGGGCATCGCCGAGATGGCATTCAAGCAGGGGCTTCGGGCAGGGAAGTTTTCCTACGCCGTCAGGGTAGAACTCCCTCAGGGCTACGACGAGTTGATGGCTATGGCCATCCGGCATGCCCAGGCTGATCATGAGACCTACGGGAACCACCTGCTGAAGAGGAAGCGGGATGAGCAGTCTTTGGACCATCCCCGGGGGGAGGATCCCCCGCGCAGTCAAGAGAGCAAACCCGGCCAGCGAGCCGAGCACGGGAGTCGCCGACCCAGCCGGAACAACAACAACGGCAAGACCTGGCCGCAGCGGCAGCAGAGGCCCTTCTCTGACAGGCCCCAGTCTCGGGCCGAGAACAAACCTGCACCGTACCACCAAGAGCGCCCCCTGGCAATTATGCCAGCACCCTCGGCTAATCAAGAAGTCTTCTCCACTCTCACCGCATCCTATGAGGACATCCTGCTGGAGAATGCGAACGTCATTGCCCCACCGCCCCAGAGAAGGTACCCCAAGGGGAAGCTTACGACGGCGCAGACAGGCAAGTACTGCTCGTACCACGATGAGGCAACTCATCGGACGAACCAGTGCTTTGCCCTCAAGACTGCAGTGCAGGGCTTGATTGATAGCGGCCAGCTCCAGAGATATGTAGGGGAGAGAAGAGCAGACCCCGACCGGGATAGTAACCCGGCTTGGTAAACCCGCTGGGTCCAGGCGGTTAGTTTGGCATATCGCCGGTTCAACCGATTGTAAAGATCAAATATATGCAAACTACTTTTGAAAACTCTGGCCCCGCAAGCTCAGATATATATTCATAATTAATTAAAGTATTCAAGCAGTAACCGCTCCGGAGAGTTTCTTTTACAAGCAAGAGCAAGAAAAACATCCTAAGGAGCCGCATCTCCAGCGATATCTTCGTCGTCGACCTCAGCTCCGGCAGGCTCGGCGCTGTTGGTAAAAGAATCCAAGTGCGGGCGACGCTCTGCTCCTGGTTGTTCCTCCACCGCCAGCTGCTGGACGACCGGCTCCACAGGAGCATTTCCTTCGGCAGAGGTACCCGGCATCAGGGAAGTATTTAACCACCCCTTCGCCGCCCATTCCGTGTACGCATCCGAGATGCCTTCTTCCCGGGACTTCTCCAGGCAGTCCAGGAACCGATCGCTCTCCTCGTATTGAAGAACGAACCGGTCGAACTGTCCCGGGTCATCTCCACCAGCAGCAGCAGCGGTGGCACGTGCCTGGAGCTCGTCTATCTTGGCTTCCAGCTCGGCCCTCTCAGCGTCAGCCCGCTCCCGCTCCCTCTCCATGCTCCGGTTCTGCTCCTCCAGCTCCCGGGCCTTCTCCTCCATCTTCCTGGCCTTTTCCTCCATCTTCTTGGCCCTCTCCTCCGCCCTGGCCTTCTCCCGATCCGAGCGGGACTTCTCCACCTCCAGGAGCTTCTGAGACTTGGATAACGCAGGTATCTGCCTCTTCAGCTCCGGGAGCTCCTCGCTCGCATCCGGCTGGTACAGGTGGTAGAGCAGCTGCAGGGCAACAAAGGCAGTCAAGTGGCAAAGAAAGAAGGCAGGATATAAGCAGTACGGTGGTACCATGCGGTACTTACCCGGAAGATGGATTCCTTGCATTTTGGCCGGTTGCCACCCGCCAGCACGCCATCAACCCCGGGCTTGTCCAGGCCGAAGCTGGCCAGGTCCGCCATCATCTGCCGAACGAGAGCATTGTCCGGGCTTCCCCTCGCCGCCTCCGCAGGCGCAGGACTGCTCTGCCGGTCAGCTCTGGCTCCCTCCCCAGCATTGGATGTTACGCTGCTTGTTGTCCTGACCCGCTTCGCCAGGACCTCCCGGGATGACCCGCCGGTTAGCGTCACCAGCAAAGGGGATGGACCGTCCGGCCCTTTCCGCTTCTCTCCCCGCCCTTCGGGAGCAGCGGCACGTGCGTTTGCACGAGGAACAAAAGCAGCGATACTCAGGCTCGCCGCACGGTTGGGGACCCTGTTTTCTCCCCCAGGAACCCGCACCGGTCCCCCGGTGCTCTTGCCCTTCCCAGGCACCGCTGCTGCCGCAGAGTGATGGGTCTTCACCCGCTCCGGCAGGTAGGACGATTCGTCCATATCCCGGGCCTGGGGCTCCGCATGCAACGTAACCCGCCCGTCCGCTTCCACCGAGGACCGGGCGACGCTCGCACCCTTCTCCGTAAGCTGCCTCAGGAGGTCTTCCCCGTCCATCGAAAGAGTGTTTTCGGGCTTGATCACCGCCCGGATTGACGCACCTGCTGGACAAGGAAAACGTTAAATTGTTGAGCAAAACCTAGCACAAGTCGCCAAGTCCCACCGCTAGGGTTTGTTACCCACCGGGATCCCGCCCAAGCCCACAGTGTTCCAGCACTTCTCGCCCGATGAAATTGTACGAACTTCGCTCCAGGTGGTCCCAGCAGCCGAGAATAGTCAAGACCCTCTCCCGCTCCAACTCGGACAGCTGGAACGACTGGTCGCTTATGGGCTGGAAGGCGCCAGGCACCCGGTACATCCTCCTCTTCACCTGCCAAGCCCCGCCAGCCATCACCACCTTCTTTCTCCAGCTGTTGTCTACCCATGAAGGCATAGTGGTGATAACCGCTTGATTGTTGCGGGAGTTGAAGGATAAGCAGCCTTCCTCGAGTAGGACAACCTATACAGCGCCCGAAATTCATTGATCGTAGGCATACTCATTCCAGACAAGTCGTATAGGCAGCCTAGGCTTAGTAGCCGCCTCCATTGGAGACCGGGCAGCTGCGCGGGCGACGCTGGCAGGGCACTTAGTATATACTGCACAAAGTCAGGCAGCGGTAGCGACATCCCGTGCCGGAACTGGTCCGGATGCACGGCAACCCAACCTTCCTCCGGATTACAGGCCGACTCTCCAGGGTTCAATGGACGCAAAAAGATATCGTCCGGGATACCTCACGTTTTCCGGAACGCGGCAATCTCCGCGGGAGTCATGCTCTCCTCCGGTTCGTCACACACCACGGCAGTTCTTCCCCTACCAAGCGTGTAGCTTTCAGCGCGCGCGCCGGCCATGCGCACCCCGTGCGGTATCTCAGCTTCCGAGGAATCTGACCCGGAATCTGAGGACGTGGACGAGGCACCGCTCCCGGAGCGGTCCGCGGCTTCTTGCCCCGGGGCTTCAGAATCGAGCCAGTCCTGCATCCTCTCCACATCATCTACCACAGGACCTCTTGCGGCAGATTCAGAAGCCTCCTCCGAGCTCGAAGTGTACATCTTAATCTAGGGGCAGAAAGCAAAACCCTAACGCTCGTCAGCAACAGACTACAACACCACCTTCAACGGCCTCTCCCCAAAAGTTTGCCGCTGAGCAACCCAGTCAGCGACACAGATCCCTCCCCCCCGCCGCAAAACAACAAATCAAAAAGCAAGAAACACCGGGGCAAAGAACACAACTTACCGATTAGTATGCTCAGCCGAGGACAATCCGCCCTGCGAAAGCAACGAGCAATGGTAAAAGGAGGCTTGGGAGCGCTTCAAACAACGGATCTCTTGGGGCAAGGAACTTAGGGTTTTTTTTCGCCGGACCACCCCCTTTTTTCTCTCAGTCTCTCTTAAAAGTGCAAGAAGCAAAAGTGGAAAGAAGAGCAGAAGAGACCTATTTATAGAGGGGACCGGTGCCCTAGGCATTTAGAAATCCCTCCAAAAAACGCAATCAGAGCAACTCAAACGCCTGTGAATCCAGGCCCTCCATCACAAAACCGTTCCCTGATGGCACGTGTCCCAGCATTGGTAAACTGCCCACGCCATCATAACTGACGGGACTGATGGACTCCCTCCTTAAATGCATGTCAGCCACCTGTCCCACACGCTGGTGACATGAAGGTAGGAGCAGGAACCAGGGAGTCAGGCTCCCCTACGCTTCCCCAGATTCCACGGTTGCACGCCATCATCATTGCAATTCAAACCGCTTGAAAGACCTCTCACCGGTTATGCTGATCCAACCGCTTCAAGAGCATCTATCCGGGTGTGAGCAGGACCTCGTTTCGATATGGCATGTTGCCCGCGCGAGTCCCGCCCGGTACCATGGCAGTCCGCGGTTATGATCATTCAACCGGCTCCATGGCATCTTCCCCACATTTGCACCAACGACCTCGTTTCGATATGGCAGGACGCCCGATCGAGGTCAGGTCTGCAAGTTCATCCGGGACTCGTTTCGATTTGGCAGAACGCCCGTCGAGCCCCCATGAACTCCACCTCGCACCGATATGGCAGAACGCTCGGGCGAGGTCCACCCCATCGGTTCCGTCATGTCCAACCAGCTTGAGAGTACTTTCCGGAAACATAATCACCCGGACCCATGGCTTTTTCACAGGGGGACTCGTTTCGATAGGCATGTCGCCCGTCGAGTCCGCCCGCCTCCATGGCAAACGCATGGGCTTTACAAACCGGGCGAGTTTACATCTAACACATGTACTCTTGTCCAGCAGGATAAAAACCCTGCGTCGCATTGAACCGCGATACTGTCCAGCAGGATAAAAACCCTGCATCGCACTGAACTGCGATACCTTTGGGAACACATGGGGGAGACTCGTTATCTCTACACCATCCCACCGGGCAGATTGTATCTCTAACACAGAACAAATCTCTCCGCAGGCTAACAAACCTGCACATTTACCTCATCGCTTATTCAAACACAAGCTGAGAAGAACTAGCAAATATTTGCACCGCTCCGTTCTGATTTGGCAGAACAACCGGTTCTGGCCCAGTTTGCACCGCTCCGTTCTGATTTGGCAGAACAACCGGTTCTGGCCCAGTTTGCACCGCTCCGTTCTGATTTGGCAGAACGCCCGGTTCTGGCCCAGTTGGCACCGCTCCGTTCTGATTTGGCAGAACAACCGGTTCTGGCCCAGTTTGCACCGCTCCGTTCTGATTTGGCAGAACGCCCGGTTCTGGCCCAGTTGGCACCGCTCCGTTCTGATTTGGCAGAACAACCGGTTCTGGCCCAGTTTGCACCGCTCCGCTCTGATTTGGCAGAACGCCCGGTTCTGGCCCAGTTGGCACCGCTCCGTTCTGATTTGGCAGGATGCCCGGGTCGGGATCAGTGAGCTCCGCCTTATTCCGAAAGGGCAGCAGGCCCAATCAGAATTCCGTGCATTAATCTTTTGCATGGCGGATTTCAACGCCTCATCATCATTCCATGCACCATCTCTTGCATGGCGGATTTCAACGCCTCATCATCATTCCATGCACCATCTTTCACATGGCATCATCTCATGCACTCTTCGGGTTTTCACCCCGCTCCATGCTCTAACACTCGAGCACAATCCTGTTTTACATTACCAAACATGCTTATAAATTATTTCTTGCCATCGGTAACAGGTACTCACCTCGGTCACGCCCAATCTTTAACGCGGACTTGGGGGACTGGGGACCTGTAGGTTGGTAACCCCGCGGGTCTGCGGGACAAGAGCAAGACAGATAAGTCCCCATTCAAGATTGCACTTGACCGGGAACTTGGGGGACTTGTTGACAGTAGCCGCAGAGGGGCTACAGCAAGCCCACAGACCCGCGGCAAGTGCACCAGGGCCCGGCCCAGGACCCAGGATCGGATCACCAGCACCAGGCCTCGGGGCCCAGCGATCTATCCTGCCTCCAAGGGTCCTGGGACCGGGGGCGCCTGCCTGCCAAAGAGGGCACCAGAATATCCAAACAGAAGGGAACCAGTCCCACATCGAAGGGTAAGGCCAGCCCTCACCCTCAACCACCTATATATGGGTCTCAACTACCACCATAAATGGGTAACTTGTCTCTCTCCCTGCTTACATACGTGCCCTGGTTATATATATTCCAACTATACTAACTTAGGCATCGGAGAGGTGAAGGCCGGCCCGCCCGGTATTCCCCTTAGTAAGCAGGATTGCAGGAGATCGAGTTGGATTCATCAAGTATCTACTAGACCCCCGGGTTTAGGCAGAAACACTGAATATGTTAAGTATGAACCACTTGTGTTAATTACGACTGGGAATGTTCAAACGATATTCAGTATGTTCATTGTTTTTTTATCGTTTTGATACCTTAACGATCACCAAATTTGATGAAATTTTGCAGAAATGATCTACACACATATACATGAATACTGAACGGTGGAAATGTAGAAATTTGATCAGAAAATAGGTTAAATAAGGAGCCCCGCTCTTTAATTTCAGAACGGGGCTCCGCTCTGGATAGGATATATATATATATATACACACACGTGGATCAATAGTTGTTTTCTATCATGCCATTCTCCACAGACAAAACCAAACAAATTCAATTTTGAGTTTTAGAAGATTGAGATTAATGGGTAGGTGCCAACATTTGATATGCTGCTTCATAATGAAGCAGAGCATGCATACTAATTTTTTCCTTGCCAATCTATAAATACAAATTACACTATCAAACACAATTAGTTAGTAGTGAATATACTGGGACTTTAATTTGCTACTATACAAATAGCACCTGTAAGCTTAATCTCATGCACACTCTTAACCCTATGTATAATCTTTAAACCACTCCCTAACAGTACGTTTTACTAACATATAGAAATTAGCGAACTGTCCGAGCTTTCTGTAAGTGTTTAAGAGAGCTGAAATTTACGCTCCTCAATTTAAAATCTACATTCTCATTTTACTTTTTTAGTTAGAGTTTTTATAATAAGACAAAATATATGTTACTAAAATTTTAGTAAAATTTAAATTACTTAAAAATAAATTAGGAGTGTGAATTATAAAATCAAGAGAGTATATTTCAGTTTCCAAAACGAAGAAAATTGGTTTTGAAACCAAGTGAACCAACCAGTAAATGTGGACGGCTGTGGGTGTTGGATTCTGTCATTCTTAGTCGATCGGGGATTAATGTAAACCTGCCCCATCGTTCTAATCGTTACTTTGTGGCGGTTAATTAATTAGCAGAGTTTTCAGTCCTTTTGACGGTGATCGTGACGGAAATTTCTTTCTTTCTTTTTGCTGTGGCATTTCAAGACTGATGAGACAGCAATGAAAACGCAGTGATCGATTTTCATGTATTAACGTTGTGGCGTGACCGACTGGTACTCAAGGCCCCAATGGCCTCCCCCTACCTATATATATATATAGTCTCTCTGATTAGCTCTTTGTCCTCTCCAAGACTTAAACATGGTAATTATATCAAATTATCACCTTTAATATTATTTCTGCCAAAACAAAAAGTGGCTTCAGAGACATAGATTTCATTGGCGGAAACATCAAAGTAAGTCACTGTAAAGAAGAAAACCATGTAAAGGAAGGAGAAGACACACAGCACGTGTTCCACTGCGGGTAAACCCTGCGAGTCCGCTCTTAAACCCTAGTAATAGAAGAGACTATATTCAGTATTCCATGGACTCCCGCCATTGGCCACCTTGTCTTTCACTCAATCTCGAAAGGTTTTGGGTATGATCTTTTGGCCATCCGGGTTTTCTGAAATTTTGTCACTCTATTTTACCAGAAACTGCAAACGAGTCAAGTGAAATGATCGATGGAGTTACGGTGAGTGAACCACTGCATTGGGATATATAATTTGTAAAAGGTACGTAGCTGCTGGAAAATTAACTCCAAGCAGTTTAGCAACTTGACCTACCCATTTATCAGATTAATTGCAACATCCGTCAAAGAAGAGTTGCTCAGTAGGTAACTAACTAGGTAAGGAATATTAACCTTGATTTGAAAAGAAATTAACCAGTTCCCATGAGAGGATTGGATAGTGCTATAGTTATTTTGTACTTGAGAAAATCTTTCAGTGGAGTTGGCTATAACGACTTGTACAAGTGATATTCTACTTGGATATGATTTTTTCCTCACCCAATCGTCCAACAGATTCTAAAACTGGTCTTTAATTATACACATAGTTATTTGTAAAAGAAAAATGATTGCTTTCAAGATGAGTTCAATCAGTTCATTAACATTGATCGAGCTACGGACATATCATTCATGGAATGTGTCCAAATTAGTAGTTATATGTAATTTTTTTTTTCTTTTTCTTTTGATACGCATGTAATGTTTGATCATGAGTTTAATATATATATATATATATATATATATATATATATATATATATATACAATTGTATCTCTACTCTTCAGGGAGGGAGAGGACGATTGCAACTAACTATGTTTTGGAACTGATCGATGTGTAGTGTTGCAATGGTCAACTTTAGTGTTGTTTCTGCCTAAACCCGGGGGTCTCGGTAGATACTTGATGAATCCGACTCGATCTCCTGCAATCCTGCTTACTAAGGGGAATACCGGGCGGGCCGGCCTTCACCTCTCCGATGCCTAAGTTAGTATAGTTGGAATATATATAACCTGGGCACGTATGTAAGCAGGGAGGGAGACAAGTTACCTATTTATGGTGGTAGTCGAGGCCCATATATAGGTGGTTGAGGGTGAGGGCTGGCCTTGCCCTTCGATGTGGGACTGGTTCCCCTCTGTTTGGATATTCTGGTGCCCTCTTTGGCAGGCAGGCGCCCCTGGTCCCAGGACCCTTGGAGGCAGGATAGACCGCTGGGCCCCGAGGCCTGGTGCTGGTGCTCCGATCCTGAGTCCTGGGCCGGGCCCTGGTGCACTTGCCGCGGGTCTGTGGGCTTGCTGTAGCCCCTCTGCGGCTACTGTCAACAAGTCCCCCAAGTTCCCGGTCAAGTGCAATCTTGAATGGGGACTTATCTGTCTTGCTCTTGTCCCGCAGACCCGCGGGGTTACCAACCTACAGGTCCCCAGTCCCCCAAGTCCGCGTTAAAGATTGGGCGTGACCGAGGTGAGTACCTGTTCCTGATGGCAAGAAATAAGTTATAAGCATGTTGGGTAATGTAAAACAGGATTGTGCTCGAGTTTTAGAGCATGGAACGGGGTGGAAACCCGAAGAGTGTATGAGATGATGCCATGCGATAGATGGTGCATGGAATGATGATGATGAGGCGTTGAAATCCGCCATGCGAGAGATTAATGCATGGAATGAAGGTGATGAGGCGTTGAAATCCGCCATGCAAGAGATTAATGCACGGAATTCTGATTGGGTCTGCTGCCCTTCGAAGCTCACTGGTCCCGAACTGGGCATCCTGCCAAATCAGAACGGAGCGGTGCAAACTGGGCCAGAACCGGTTGTTCTGCCAAACCAGAACGGAGCGGTGCAAACTGGGCCAGAACCGGGCGTTCTGCCAAACTAGAACGGAGCGGTGCAAACTGGGCCAGAACCGGTTGTTCTGCCAAACTAGAACGGAGCGGTGCAAACTGGGCCAGAACCGGTTGTTCTGCCAAACTAGAACGGAGCGGTGCAAACTTTTGCTAGTTCTTCTCAGCTTTGTGTTTAAATAAGCGATGAGGTAGATGTGCAGGTTTGTTAGCCTGCGGGGAGACTTGTTCTGTGTTAGAGATACAATCTGCCCGGTGGGATGGTGTAGAGATAACGAGTCTCCCCCATGTGTTCCCAAAGGTATCGCAGTTCAGTGCGATGCAGGGTTTTTATCCTGCTGGACAGTATCGCGGTTCAATGCGACGCAGGGTTTTTATCCTGCTGGACAAGGGTACATGTGTTAGATGTAGACTCGCCCGGTTTGTAAAGCCCATGCGTTTGCCATGGGGGCGGACTCGATCGGTGACATGCCTATCGAAACGAGTCCCCCGGTGAAAAAGCCATGGGTCCGGATGTTTATGTTTCCGGAAAGTACTCTCAACCTGGTGGGATATGACGGAATCGATGAGGTGGGCCTCGCCCGGGCGTTCTGCCATATCGAGACGAGGTCGTTGGTGTAAATGCGGGGGAAGATGCCATGGAGCCGGTTTGAATAATCATAACCGCGGACTACCATGGTACCGGGCGGGACTCGCGCGGGTAACAGGCCATATCGGTGCGAGGTCCTGCTCAAACCCGGATAGATGCTCTTGAAGCGGTTGGATCAGCATAACTGGTGAGAGGTCTTCCTAAGCGGTTTGAATTGCAATGATGATGGCGTGCAACCGTGGAATCTGGGGAAGCGTAGGGGAGCGTGACTCCCTGGCTCCTGCTCCTACCTTCCTGTCGCCAGCGTGTGGGACAGGTGGCTGACATGCATTTAAGGAGGGAGTCCATCAGTCTCGTCAGTGATGATGGCGTGGGCAGTTTTACCAATGCTGGGACACGTGCCGTCAGGGGACGGTTTTGTGATGGAGGGCCTGGATTCGCAGGCGTTTGATTTGTTCTGATTGTGTTTTTGGAGGGATTCCTAAATGCCTAGGGCACCGGTCTCCTCTATAAATAGGTCTCTTCTGCTCTTCTTTCTATCTTTGTTGCTTGTACGTTTTTAAGAGACCGAGAGAAAAAAGGAGGTGGTCCGGCGAGAAGAAAACCCTAAGTTCCTTGCCCCAAGAGATCCGTTGTTTGAAGCGCTCCCAAGCCTCCTTTTACCATTGCTCGTTGCTTTCGCTGGGCGGATTGTCCTCGGCTGAGCATACTAATCGGTAAGTTGTGTTCTTTGCCCCGGTGTGTCTTGGTTTTTTGTTGATTTGTTGTTTTGCGGCGGGGGGGGGGATCTGTGTCGCTGACTGGGTTGCTCAGCGGCAAACTTTGGGGGGGGGGGGGCCGTTGAAGGTGGTGTTTGTAGTCTGTTGCTGACGAGCGTTAGGGTTTTGCTTTCCTGCCCCTAGATTAAGATGTACACTTCGAGTTCGGAGGAGGCTTCTGAATCTGCCGCAAGAGGTCCTGTGGTGGATGATGTGGAGAGGATGCAGGACTGGCTCGATTCTGAAGCCCCGGAGCAAGAAGCCACGGACCGCTCCGGGAGCGGTGCCTCGTCCACGTCCTCGGATTCCGGGTCAGATTCCTCGGAAGCTGAGATACCGCACGGGGTGCGAATGGCCGGTGCGCACGCTGAAAGCTACATGCTTGGCAGGGGAAGAACTGCTGTGGTGTGTGACGAACCGGAGGAGAGCCTGACTCCCGCGGAGATCGCTGTGTTTCGGGAAACGTGGGGTATCCCGGACGATATCTTTTTGCGTCCACTGAACCCTGGAGAGTCGGCCTGTAACCCGGAGGAGGGTTGGGTTGCCGTGCATCCGGACCAGTTCCGGCACGGGATGTCGCTACCGCTGCCTGACTTTGTGCAGTATATTCTGAGTACCCTGCCAGCGTCGCCCGCGCAGCTGCCCGGTCTTCAATGGAGGCGGCTACTAAGCCTAGGCTGCCTGTACGACTTGTCCGGAATGAGTATGCCTACGATCAATGAATTCCGGGCGCTGTACAGGTTGTCCTACTCGAGGAAAACGGGGTCCAAAGGCTGCTTATCCTTCAACTCCCGCAACAATCAAGCGGTGATCACCACTATGCCTTCATGGGTAGACAACAGCTGGAGAAAGAAGGTGGTGATGGCTGGCGGGGCTTGGCAGGTGAAGAGGAGGAGGTACCGGGTGCCTGGCGCCTTCCAGCCCATAGGCGACCAGTCGTTCCAGCTGTCCGAGTTGGAGCAGGAGAGGGTCTTGACCATTCTCGGCTGCTGGGACCACCTGGAGCGAAGTTCGTACAACTTCATCCGGCGAGAAGTGCTGGAACACTGTGGGCTTGGGCGGGATCCCGGTGGGTAACAAACCCTAGCGGTGGGACTTCTTGTGCTAGGTTTTGCTCAACAATTTTAACGTCTCTTTGTCCTGCAGGTGCGTCAACCCGGGCGGTGATCAAGCCCGAAAACACTCTTTCGATGGACGGGGAAGATCTCCTGAAGCATCTTACGGAGAAAGGTGCGAGCGTGGCCCGGTCCTCGGTGGAAGCGGACGGGCGGGTTACGTTGCATGCGGAGCCCCAGGCCCGGGATCTGGACGAATCGTCCTACGTGCCGGAGCGAGTGAAGACCCATCACTCTGTGGCAGCAGCGGTGCCAGGGAAGGGCAAGAGCACCGGGGGACCGGTGCGGGTTCCTGGGGGAGAAAACAGGGTCCCCAACCGTGCGGCGAGCCTGGGTATCGCTGCTTTTGTTCCTCGTGCAAGCGCACGTGCCGCCGCTCCCGAAGGGCGGGGAGAGAAGCGGAAAGGGCCGGAGGGTCCGTCCCCTTTGCTGGTGACGCTAACTGGCGGATCATCCCGGGAGGTCCTGGCGAAGCGGGTCAGGACAACCAGCAGTGTAACATCCCATGCTGGGGAGGGAGCCGGAGCGGCCCGCCAGAGCAGTCCTGCGCCCGCGGAGGTGGGTATGGGAAGTCCGGACAATACTCTCGTTCGGCAGATGATGGCGGACCTGGCCAACTTCGGCCTGGACAGGCCCGGGGTTGATGGCGTGCTGGCGGGTGGCAACCGGCCAAAATGCAAGGAATCCATCCTCCGGGTAAGTACCGCATGATACCACCATATTGCTTATATCCCGCCTTCTTTCTTTGCCACTTGACGGCCTTTACTGTCCTGCAGCTGCTCTACCACCTGTACCAGCCGGATGCAAGTGAGGAGCTCCCGGTGCTGAAGAGGCAGATAGCTGCGCTATCCAGGTCTCAGAAGCTTCTGGAGGTGGAGAAGTCCCGCTCGGATCGGGAGAAGGCCAGGGCGGAGGAGAGAGCCAAGAAGATGGAGGAAAAGGCCAGGAAGATGGAGGAGAGGGCCCGGGAGCTGGAGGAGCAGAACCGGAGCATGGAGAGTGAGCGGGAGCGGGCTGATGCTGAGAGGGCCGAGCTGGAGGCCAAGATAGACGAGCTCCAGGCGCGTGCCGCCGCTGCTGCTGCTGGCGGAGATGATCCGGGTCAGTTCGACCGGTTCGTTCTTCAATACGAGGAGAGCAATCGGTTCCTGGACTGCCTGGAGAAGGCCCGGGAGGAAGGCATCTCGGATGCCTACACGGAATGGGCGGCGAAGGGGTGGTTAAATACTTCCCTGATGCCTGGTACCTCTGCCGAAGGAAATGCTCCTGTGGAGCCGGTCATCCAGCAGCTGGCGGTGGAGAAACAGTCAGGAGCAGAACATCGCTCGCACTTGGATTCTTTTACCAACAGTGCCGAACCTGCCGGAGCTGAGGTCGACGACGAAGCCACCGCTGGAGATGCGGCTCCATAGGATGTTTTTCTCGCTTTTGCTTGTAAAAGAAACTCTCCGGAGCGGTTTACTTTTTGGATACTTTAACTATGAATATATACATCTGAGCTTGCGGGGCCAGAGTTTTCAAAAGTAGTTTGCATATATTTGATCTTTACAGTCGGTTGAACCGGCGATATGCCAAACTAGAAGCCTGGACCCAGCGGGTTTACCAGGCCGGGTTACCCTCCCGGTCGGGGCCTGCTCCTCTCTCCCCTACATATCTCTGGAGCTGGCCGCTGTCAATCAAGCCCTGCACTGCAGTCTTGAGGGCGAAGCACTGGTTCGTCCGATGAGTTGCCTCATCGTGGTACGAGCAGTACTTGCCTGTCTGCGCCGTCGTGAGCTTCCCTTTGGGGTACCTTCTCTGGGGCGGTGGGGCAATGACGTCCGCATTCTCCAGCAGGATGTCCTCATATGATGCGGTGAGAGTGGAGAAGACTTCTTGATTAGTCGGGGGTGCTGGCATAATTGCCAGGGGGCGCTCTTGGTGGTACGGTGCAGGTTTGTTCTCGGTCCGAGGCTGGGGCCTGTCAGAGAAGGGTCTCTGCTGTCGCTGCGGCCAGGTCTTGCCGTTGTTGTTGTTGTTCCGGCCGGGTCGGCGACTCCCGTGCTCGGCTCGCTGGCCGGGTTTGCTCTCGTGACTGCGCGGGGGATCCTCTACCCGAGGATGGTCCAAAGACTGCTCATCCCGCTTCCTCTTCAGCAGGTGGTTCCCGTAGGTCTCATGATCAGCCTGGGCATGCCGGATGGCCATAGCCATCAACTCGTCGTAGCCCTGAGGGAGTTCTACCCTGACGGCGTAGGAAAACTTCCCTGCCCGAAGCCCCTGCTTGAATGCCATCTCGGCGATGCCTTTGTCCAAGTTCCGAACTCCGGCCGTGGCCGTCTGCCACCGGTTGACAAAGGTTCTCAACTCTTCCCCGGGGGCTTGGATGCAGTTGAAGAGGACGGTGGATGTCCGCGCTCCCTCGACTCGGAGGATGAAGCGGCCTACGAACCGGTCAGCCAGCTGTTCGAATGCCTCGATTGAATTCGCAGGAAGCTCGTAGAACCAACTGAGCGCTTCTCCGGACAGGGTCTCCTGGAAGATGTTGCAACAGATTGCATCGGAGTAACCCTTGGCGCAGGTCTGGGATCGGAAGCTGTCCAGATGCTGATACGGGCAACCGGACCCGGAATAGGTGAGCTTGAGGGACTTCTGGTTGCCAGATCTCCCCGACTCTATGACTCGGTGTGAAAAGGGGCCCATGCGCTCGTTGAACCGGGCGCCTTCCAATGGCCGGGCCGCTCTCCTCTCGTTTGCCTCCATCTGGGCCTTCAGATCCGACACGGTGCTGGCTAGCAGTTGCAGCGCCCGGGCGGTTGGAGTATCCACTTCACCCACGGACGAAGTGTGCGGCTGGTGGGAGGCGGGCATGCTCTTCGGCAGGTCCTCGCCGGCTCGTGACCTCTCCCGCATAGGCTCGCTGGATCGGGCACCCGAAGATTGTCCTGCCTCTAGCCGCCGGGGTTGGAATAGCAGGGGTGCGGCTTGCGCCTCGGCCATGGCAGCACTGCGCTGCTGCCCCCTCTCTAGGGCGGCTACCAGGGCGGTGTTTACTGCCTCTATCTCTTCGTATCGGGCCTGGGACTTGGCTCGGTCCCGGTCGTTCTCCTCTCTGAGACGACTAACTTCCGCGGCCATTGCCCGTACCTTTCCCGCCAAGCCGTCATGGTCGGGGCTGTACGTGGGGTCTTGATCCTGGCTCTCAGACTGATCACTCGGATCATCCGAGAACGTCAGGGATAGGCCACGAAGCACTGGGCTGCCTTCGTCCTCTATCGGGTCTTTCCCGTGCGAGCTCTCGTGGCGGGGCTCTGGATCACCGGAGGGCCCTCCACGGCTCCTTCCCAAATCGCTGCCCTGCTCGCCACGCATCTCCCGCGTGACGACAGGGGTGGAGGCGAGCGTTTGCACAGCTGCAATACGCCCTTCCTCAGTAGTTCCTTTCTCTTGACTCATTCCCACAATCTCAGCCAGCGGTGTTGCTTGCACGGCTTCTTGTTCAGAGTTCCCACAGACGGCGCCAATTGTTTCTGCCTAAACCCGGGGGTCTCGGTAGATACTTGATGAATCCGACTCGATCTCCTGCAATCCTGCTTACTAAGGGGAATACCGGGCGGGCCGGCCTTCACCTCTCCGATGCCTAAGTTAGTATAGTTGGAATATATATAACCTGGGCACGTATGTAAGCAGGGAGGGAGACAAGTTACCTATTTATGGTGGTAGTCGAGGCCCATATATAGGTGGTTGAGGGTGAGGGCTGGCCTTGCCCTTCGATGTGGGACTGGTTCCCCTCTGTTTGGATATTCTGGTGCCCTCTTTGGCAGGCAGGCGCCCCTGGTCCCAGGACCCTTGGAGGCAGGATAGACCGCTGGGCCCCGAGGCCTGGTGCTGGTGCTCCGATCCTGAGTCCTGGGCCGGGCCCTGGTGCACTTGCCGCGGGTCTGTGGGCTTGCTGTAGCCCCTCTGCGGCTACTGTCAACAAGTGTATATACATTTATAGAGTTGCTATTAAAATACACTCCACGAAATAACAAATTTTTCAATAACATCGAGAGGTTACTACATTGTAAACGTTGATTGCACTAAAGATGGAGACAATTTAAAAAAGTGAAAATGGTGTTACAACATCCTATATAAACAAGCCTAATATTCTAGTATTATTAGAGAATCTAACTATTGGTGATCGATAAAAATTTATATTTTCTCCATTTGAGATAACACCTTAGTTAGATTCTCTACGCATTTCTATAAATTTTTATTCTAATATCATTATCTTACATCAATTAAATAATGTTATGCTACATCAGTTTTCACATAAGGTGATTTTTTTAGGTACAAATCTAATAATGTAGTTTACCTAGTATTATTCATATCAATTTCTTATATGTATGACTCTATGAGTGTATTAAGTTATGTAATCTTATTAGTTATCTGTGAAAATAAAAGCAAAAAATTAGGTTCTTGCTAGCTTCGCCATTGATGTTGAGCACTAGCTCGATTATCACAAGTAAAAGACCAGAGGTCAAAGTGAAAAGGAAAGATAACAAAAGTAACTGGCTAGATGCGAATCACAAAGCTATATATCTACCGGCTAGTCCTGATGAATATCTATTTTTTTGACCAGTTCTACTAATGATAAATATCTCACAGAGAAATGTTGCAAGGAAGAAGCAATGTCATGATTAATATTGAAATAGTAAATCTAGCTAGCTAGTTAACCCTTGTGTGACACCTTGGGAACCTAAACATGTATATATTATACTCGAGTGTCTTCAACTTTTCCTGCAACATATTCACCAATCCAACAGAGACAAGCATTGTGAATCGAAGCTCACGATGCCAGATGATACACAATGCTAGTTGGATACGATTCAATAGCATCCACATGAAGCTTAAGCTAGAATTGGCAAAAAGGTATAACCCTGACCCGACTGAGGTTGGACGTCTAGTAAGTAGTGACCTAACATCAAACATATATGAGAGCCTGAACTCTGAGGTACAACCAAACCCCCTTCAATGATATTCTCACCTTTCATTTACAGATTTCATGGCCTTTCACTCCAATCCAACTTTAATTTTTTCATCTCTGTCTCTCTCAGTCTCTAGCTCTCTCATTCAAACTCAAACCCCAGTACTTCATCATCACCGGCCATTTCTCTCATCAGGTCAGTCACTGCCTTTAATTGATGTTACTCCCTTCTCTTTCTCTTATTCATTTCATTGAGCTACTTATCAACTCTCATATGACTCTGTCTTCATTTCTGTCCCTCGGTTATTGATCAGTATAGCTGAGTTGAAGAACGGAAAATGCAGAGGAACACTGGCTTCTGCAAGAGCTTAGTGAAAGACCAGATTACAGTCATGACTAAGGCCATTGATGGAGATTCCTACAACAACAAGAAGAGTATTGAAGATGCTGAAGTCTATACGAATGACTACCCATGGCCTCCGAGGTCTTACATTTGTGGCTTCTGCAGGAGAGAATTCAGATCTGCTCAAGCTCTGGGTGGCCATATGAATGTTCACAGGAAAGACCGAGCCAGGCTCAGAGGCTCACCCCCAGCCGATTTTATAGGTCAGTACACACAGAGTACTACGCTTACTCTCAACCTAAAACCTAACCCTAACCCTATTTTCGTATCCTCACCAGCACCACCACCAACATCTCCCTTTTCTACTGTTTCAACAAGGAAGCTTCCACCATCAATTACCAGCTCTAGCTCAGTACCTTCTTGGGTATCACAACCTTCTCATCCAACTCCTACACTTTCATCACCATCTGCTACTTGCCGCAGTGGAAATATGAAACGGGTTGTGGGTAGTAACCTTTCCAGTCCTCCTGTGAACCTCATGAATTTGGAATTAAGTACTCAAATGAAGATACATGCAAAGTCTCAAGAAGATGGGTGCATGAGGTTGGACTTGGAGATCGGTGTTCTTGGCGGTAACTCAAAGGATGCCATCGATTTGGAGCTTCGATTAGGCTACTCCTAGATTTGCTTCTCTGTGTAAGATGATTAATCAAGCTAATGCTTTAGTTAATTAATTATGCGTTTATGTTATCCCAACTCGAACTATGTATCCCTATTTCCGACATTATTAATATAGCAGTTCCTCTAGTTTATTGCTTGAGTATGTTAAGTTTCAGTTGATTCAGAACTAATTAAGTGTGTTTGTCATTCCAATATGTTTTTTTTTTCTTGGTTGAACATTTCTTGCTTCATAACTTGGGCCAATTACGATTCCCAGGCACATTTAAGTTGCAGTTTGGAGTTTGATGGAGTTTGACTGATGTCTTCTCTTCTGAAAAGGAGAGAGAGGGCGTCTCATCCATCCAGGAATCTCACTTTTTTTTTTTTGTCCGTGTTGGTTTGTGGTACTTGTTAGGTGAACTGTAACTTAACACATGACAACACAAACGGTTCAATTTGGAGGCCTCCTTATCTTCAATGGTTATTCTACTAATACTGTTCTAGTATCGGTATAAATTTAAACTGTACATATAGTTTTAATCGATCATGTCCGACCTGCTAGCTATCATCAAACCACTCGCAGCAGTCCACACAATTACCACCACAATTCACTAATCATGCATAGCATATTATATATAGTAATTATTGGATAAGATTTCAAAAGTCGATTTGAATATATGTATATATATGTACGTGTGTGTAATTCATGGTATTGATTTGATATATGGGGGATAACATATATAATTATAATCTAGTTACTTGAATGTTTTAGGTGGAATTCATTATCGTGATGAGATGAACTTACAAATACATCAACTGACGATTCTTCACTGTTTTGAATATGGTAAAAAATTAGACAAAATTAGTTTATGATCATGGATGCGCTTAAATCAACTAGAAACATTAGAAGAAACTTAACCTTTACATCAGCTAAAAATCGGTTTGGATAACATAGAAACAACAGATTCATTTCAATTTATAACTAAATTTTAAAAATATCAAGCTTATCTTCTGCTTCTTTCTTCTTCTTCTATTTAAAAAAAAAAAAAAAAAAACATAGCAGTGATCAGTGTCATCATTAGGAAAACTGAGACTGTACATACGTATTGATTGTGTCGATAATTTTGTTATAATATAACTTGGTTAGGCAAGTTCTAAAATCAAACGTACCTGCCTAAACCTTCTCTACTTCTACGCCACGTTTCACTACTTAAGCATAGAAATCTACCAGAAAATAGACCAAATCTGCTTCATCATTGATATAATAATAACAGAACCATGCACACATGTATGATAAAAGGCAAACCTATAACGCGATCTAAATATATATATCCCATAAGTACTTGAGCAACCAAACAAAAACCAAACTGATGAGAAGTGATTTGGGAATTCGTACGTGGTAACGACTTGTAGCATGTACACTCATGCTTGGTTTGCACATTACGAAGAGTACACAGGGTTTCTTCCCAGCTATGTGAATGATATGTTCGTGGGTCACTGGGTTCTTTTTCCCAAACCTGAAGGGCTTTGCATGTTCCCGACAAAGTCTGGGTGTGAAATGCTATGATGGCATTTTCCTTGTATGGAATGAAAGTTTTAGGTACATTCAAAGCTATTGCACAGAAATGATCATACTCCAAACTCTTAGCCAAACTCAGCTCTCAGTCAGGACGACACCCTCGTAGTCACAAAGACATATACATCTCCCTCACCCAGAGGTACCCGCCCGAACACTCAACTCAAGGAAAAGTAAAAACAACAAAATTTGATATTCATATTTCCGATCATAACATATTAACATTGCTTCCTATTAGTTTTGATGCTCTTGGACACTATGTATAGATGATCTCAAGGACAGGTAGATTATCACATGTATATAAACTTTGATACACAATCATCATGCATGTTATGTAATTAGCTAGGTTATTCGATATGAAATTGTGCATATACGAATCCACGTAATGAGATACTAAAAGATGATTCTTATAGCATTATTCGAATCATAAGACGTCATCTTTCCATTCATCTGCATACTCGAGGTGAAAGGAGTAGCTGGGTTTGGTTGATATGACTATCAATAACTCGATCCAAGGTTATGCAAGAAGAGAATTGATGGGGGCTCTAAAGACACCACGTGCCCATTCTCATCATTTACAATCACGTACATTACAGAGATATCAATCTAGCTTTAGTGTACTGAGTTCAATTCAGTTCAAAACTATTTCACTATCTGAATTTGATTGACATTCTAAGGTAAGGACGCAACGTCATGCTCTTATTATTGCATCTATGCCTTGTCACGAACACAAGGACAATAAATTCTGCCAATATTGTACATTTTCAACTTGATTTAACGATAAATTTTGGATTTTTTGTGAGAAGAAAAAAATTAATCTCTTATTAGATGGAATCCGGCCTCTTCCGCCATGTGTGCTGTGGTTAGGAAAACGAAAATGCATGGTTACTCCCTAAATTCGCTGACGATATAAAAATAAAAATGATTAGGAGAAAAATCTTTTCATATATAAGTCATACGAGTAAGAATTCATGCATACGTAAGAAATGTCGTATAAACACTAGCTAGGTTGCAAGGTTTGGTATACTGATTACATCTATGAACTATGATCTATGCAAGACATAAACAGTATAAGGTGGCTGTTTCATTTAGATAATTATATATTGCATAAGTGTGTGTGTGTATATATATATATATATATCAGTTTCTATTTAGAGCGAATTTTCGTTTTAAATTTGTCATGCGAAGTTCAGTTTTTGACACATTTTTACGGTGATATTTTAACGTCTACACCGTTCAGATGTTAGAACCTAATGTATACATCGTTTCTGCCAAATTTCATTTAATTTGGTGATCATTAAGGTATTAGAACTATATTAAATCAATAAACAAATCGAATTTGTTCAACCTAAACTGTTCGTTTAAATCATTATAACGAAATGTCAAACGATTATCAAGTTGGATGAAATTTTGCAGAAATGATCTATACATTAGGTTCTAACATCTGGACAGTGAAGATGTTAAAATATGACCGAAAAGTGTGCCAAAAACTGAACTTCGCACGGTAAGTTTAAAGCGAAGATTCGCTCTGGATAAAATATATATATATATATATATATATATATATATATATATCCCTTCCACTAATTAAAGGGTCTCTTATTTTGTCCATTTTAAGGGATCGATCATTTAACATATTTTTCGATCACATATTAACATCTCCATTGTTCAACTTGCATGATTATATGAGTATATCATATCTGAAAATTTTCATTCAATTTGATAATCATTACAGCATTCAAAGTTGAAATTTACAAATAAAAACATGAACGGTTCCGCTTTGACAAATTTCATACGTCCATTGATTTCATCTAGTTAGATGCTTTAACGATCACTATTTTGGCTAAAAATTTACAAGAATGATCTACACATACAAACCTAGTAATTGAACGGTGGAGATGTTAAAATGTGATAAAAAAAAATATAAAAAAAACTAGTCTAATAACCGATTCCTTAAAATGGACAAAATAAAGGATCCCTTAAAAGGTAAAGATGTAAAAATTCAATCGAAAAGTTAGTCAAAATATTAAATCCGCACCATAAGAATTGGTGCAGAGGTATTTAGCTTAGAAAGTTCATATATATGATCAATTGGGAAAATATAGAATTAAATTTAGATGGGTCCCAACATGTGGAGTTCTAATAATTTTGTGAAGCAACTGAGATTTTTCTGAGGGAGGCAATGAGGCATATAGGAGTGTGAAGATGGACACAGAGGTGAATGTTTTAGTGAAAGTTTTAAGTTTCAATAAGAAATGGCATGGCACGAAGGAAGTTCTCAGTCGGCGGACATCAACATCTTCAATTTCTTATTCATTATGATCACCTACCTATAGATCCCTCCATGCCAAGTTCCTATCTTACTTCAATTTGGTTGCGCATCCAACAATAATCTGGACTAAGAATACTTCACATGACTATAAGACGCATACGTGCATTAGTACGAGTAGTAGTGGTAACTACATATTTGAGAAATTGCTGTAAACAAAAAAAACTATTCAGGGTATTGGACGTAGTATGGTACCCTAGCCTATCGGGGTAGCTCCCATCGGTCTAATTATTGTGATGTAAAGTTGTTAACTGTCAATGTATAGTAGGTTATGCCATTGGTGACTCGACTGATATTAGTGGTGCATGTACGTAGTGTATTGTTCATTATTAATCGACCTAATTAAGACTGTGGTCGCATTAGAAATGATGATGATCATTTAGAGTTTTCTATATTCATCTCTCATTCGGCTCAGATTCAAATCCCCGATTGGAGTTAAATTATAATTATTTTTAACTGTCAAAAAATAAATCATAACAAAATTTCTAAACACAGATCAATTTCTTGATTTAGAAAGACTTTTATTTATTTCATGTGATTTCGGTAAAAAAAATAAAGTTTGTGGTTACAATTTACAAATCAATAGTTATAGATGCTAATATAATTCTCATAAATTTTTGCTTTAAAAATTTCAATCTCTGGAACTGAAGATAGTTTCGTTGTAGATAATAATGAGTATTGATCATCAAGGTGGAAGTGCGACCATGGCTATACTAAGCCAACGAACAATCGTGGAAAACCAATTCAAGGCCCCGTATATATATGTAGGATTAGATGGGTTGAAGAACTAATTTCAATAGAATCTCAATCAATAGTTTATTGCTTGATAGTACCAAATAGGAGAAAGATTTGGTAACCAGGGAAGAGTGAGAAAATATTCTTACAAGATCTCTTAGTACGGATTAGTTTCTAAATAAGAATTTCAAAGATTTTATTAAAAAGAAAATTCAAAACAAATAAGATGATAAGTAACCGGTCAAGCTAAAATAATCGACTTAAATGTCGGGCTAGGTCGAGACTCAAGCGCGCCCTTAAATTTAGGCAGATTCAAGTGACTCAACTTACCCACAGGAGTTTTCTGTTCAATAAGGTGGTTTTATAAAATTTTGTGGCTTAGATCATATTCAAGCCAAAGTTTGAACCCACTGTACATTAACTGATTGGGATATGGAAATTCGATTTCCAGGAAGATAAGGACACAAACCTGGATTATATAGTATCTGAACCAACCCCTCGATCTCGAATAATTTAAGCTATAGTCACTGATCAATATTGAAATGGCAGTGTTAAGCATGCACTAGTACTACAGCACTTACGTTGCTGTCACTTGACCCCTTCTATCTTTCCATTTGTCACTCACTTTTTCACTGACGTTCATTATTCTAATCCCAGAATTTTGCTGAATAGTTCTGGGTGTCTTATCAAACAAGAAGAAGATAGCCGTCTCCTCCGAGTAAGCACTGATCTCATATTTGGAAGAACTTGCTAGACATGGTCAAGGTCATCACTCGAAACATGAACGTGTTTTATCTGTGGCCGTCTCCGACCAAAGAGAAGGAGCTAAAACAAGTGCTACGTAGTTATACAAGGAGACAAATGGTGTGGTAGTGATTTTCCAATTTTTAAAGTAATGGGTTACTATCTATTTATTCCTTTTGAACTGCTCCCCCATTGCCATCTTAATTGATCTCACAATTCTCTAATTAACACACAATAGAGACTAGAGCTAGTTGTTTAGTTGGAGCGTAAATAGTTACGTTCAATTCTTTTTTCCTTACCAAGGAAACAAGAGGGTTATATTCAACTATGGATGATTGGATTATTGATAAAAGAACAGTATATAATCCAAATCTAATGTAATGACGAAGTGACACTACTACTAATTAGGCCGTCTCTCTCATTAGTTTTCTACACATGAGTTTGAGGGGGTGGTTGGTGATTAAATTAGCATACGATATATATATATATATATATATATATATATATATATATATATTTTCCGCTCAAGGTGATGAATATATCTAGTTTGATGTGGCTAAGTGTGTAGATTGTTTTGATATGGATATAGGGTGCATGTTATGGCCACAGTGACTTGTGGTTGTATGCATCAAGGCCTATTTGTTACCCAAAAATATGATTCATGATACACGATAGTTGTTTTGCGATAGAATTCAATCCGATCACTAGCAAAAATGATCTATATATTCTCATGGCTTACAACTGTAGTGGTAGAGTTCTCATCCTTCCACTTATTAAGAGCTCGGCCTTTGTCTCATTATCTAGCCCTAGGTAGTCTTGGAGAGGAAGTAAGCTACCAAAGAGCACCATGCACATAGTCTCACTTTCCGGTCAACAAGCTATCAAATTAGTAGATGAGAAAGAAAAACTTTGTCATGTATTTGCATATGGACACAAGTAATTAAGAGAGCTTCTGTTTATAGTATACAAGTTGCATTGCGGATTAAGGTTTCCAATTACTAATGCAAGTGCGAACAGTAATTTTATTCGAAACTGGAATTCCTAGCTAGTAATAGCTTTACTCATATTAAAGTATGCCGCATAAATCGCTAAACATACACATACAGATGATGACAAATTAACCCAAAAAAATTAATTAGTAGCTAGAATTAAGAAATCAATTAAACAGCAAATGACATGACCGTCAGTTTCACAGCCGGCTAAATTATGAAACCGTCTTCCAAACTCTCTTATATAAACCCACTAAACCAATTGCCATAATGTATCTAAGTGTTTCATCATCTAGCTTCTTGAATTGATTTCTCTCCCAAGCGCATAAACCAGCCTCTTTCTTTCTCTTTTTATTTCCTTCAAATTCAAAACCTTGCAATATGGAATCATGGACAGTACCCCTCAGCCCAGAGACTTCAAGTGATGAAGAGAGAGACAGAGATGAAAGTTCCGGCACTGGAAAACGAAGCTACGAGTGCACATTCTGCAAGCGAGGCTTCACCAACGCTCAAGCCTTGGGAGGACACATGAACATTCACCGCAAGGATCGAGCCAAGGCCAAGCAACTCTCGAACCAGTACCGCTCCAACGAGGACTACATATCTATGTCTGCTTCTCAGTTCAGTGCACCAATTTATACTCAACCGGCTTCTGGCTACTACCCGGTTTTGGGCCATCATGAACAGCATCTGCAGAGGAACTATCATCAGATGTACTATCAGCCATCTGAGTCAAGCCCTAGGTTTTATAGCTCCATGGATGATGATTCAATGTCATCACAGTCTTCTATGAGTCATCATGTGAACCAAGAACTCTGGGGAGCCAATTTGAGCTTGAGGTTCAGCCCAACTGGGCGTATGGAGGAGGATGATTTCAGAATGGGACTGAGGAATCATGAAGAAGTTGATTTGGAGCTTCGTCTAGGCCATGGAGGATTTTAGTGCACCATTAAGTTGGTGTATGACATTGAAATTTGCAGTAGTACCGCGGAACTAACAAACTGAGTGACAAAGGTATTCAAGAAGTTTTTAAGTATATATATTTTCCTTCAATGTCTGTAGAATAACTAGTATATTTAGAAGACAAGAGTGAGATTCCTGGCTTGGTGCATATTATAGATGCATCAGGAAATGGGAAATTAGTTTGATAATCAAGTAGTATTGTTGTAAGTTATTGTACGTGAAGCTTAATTTTAATAACAATCAGTAACATGTATTTCTTGTCATTTATTTTAGTACAAGCCAATTTCCAGAAATCTTCATCTCCTATAGTTTCTTTGTTCATCTCTGTGTGAGTCACTGATAATTGAAATGAAATAAAGGCCTAAGGTAGCTGCAGTTCCATAATGATTAACCTCTTAGGTGTACTTAGAGGATATTATTAATTACCATCAAATTTCTACAACTCTTTCTGTCTCTCTGACGAGTGAAAAGTACATAAGCTACTGACTTGGGAAGCACTCCTAGCCTGTATATAGTGACAGTATGAACAAAATAAGGTCATAGCTTGAACAACTAAGACTTTTACAGCCATGTTTTTCCTCTTCTCGTCACCAAATGAGGAAGGCCTATATCTCAGACAGCTATGATACTTATGACTTCTTAATTTTATCAAGTGATACTTGTGACTTCTTCCAACTGAGATTTATATGAAAGAATGGCAAACGTTGCGGGCTTGCAGCTAAGGGTGATTGGTATATTAATCTTCAACTCGATACAACAACAGTTCGCTCATTCTTCTCTTCTGCAATGTATCACAATTCATTAAGTCTCACTTTCAGGTCGAAATCACACTTCCACGTACTGTGTTCAAGAACAGATAGTGACTGATCATATTACTAAATTCAAAAGATAAAAAGCAGATTATATAGAGAGATACTGACCAGTTTTACCTTATATGCATCACTAGGGCCTAGCTATAACCTAAACCTCAATGGGTCATTAGGGGCAGAGAGGTTAAAGTAATCCTCACTGCATAAATGAGTATGACAAAAGCTGTAGTTCCGATTTGGAATTATCTTTCTGATAATTTCTGCATGTCAAGTTTTCTTCATAACGATCTGTTACACCATGATAAGCATGGAATACCATCAAAGTAAGGTCTACACTTTCTTAGTCTTTGATGTGTTAAATTGTCCCCCCACCGGCCAGCTCTCTCTCATTATGTATTCGATCAACACTGTTTATTTGTTTGATGGCAGTAGCTGATTTGCATCAATGTCGATTTCTTTGCGCGCATTTTAATCTAAAAGTTTGGCTATAACTAGTTCAGCTTACTGTGCTGCATAATCAACAAAATTCTTCATAACCCTGCAATTTCAATTTGATCAAACTATGCCTGGGTATAGAAAGTGTCTGATCATATCAGTAAATCATGAAAAAGCAGACTTTGAATTAGAAACCCGGGGCACTTCTTCTACATATATACATCACTGGGGCCGATATACAATTACCTAATAATTAACAATGGTCATTGGCTACCCAAAAGTTAAACAAAATCATAACCAATATATTATCTTAAAATCATCCCAATAATTGGGCACACAAATTTAATGTATTTAGTTAATATTTGCTTTGTACGTAAGTTAGTGTGTGTACATATATTATGATAACATTTTGTGTGATGAGAAGGGATCACTTGCTTAAAACCAAGAAGCGAATTCATAGTTCGCATGCAAATCTTTAAAATTCTTGCATTTGCAAGACTAGGAACAGTCCTAAATGGATTGTCCGAACAGACTAAGCAGTGGCAACTAGTTGCTACATTTGCAAGACTAATCTCAACAACGCACTTGCATCAACTCTATAGCAAACCTTACCGGGCAAGTACTCAATGCACTACATTAGTTGATTTTAAAAACATGAAACTTAGTATGGCATTCCGATCAACCAGAACAAGTACTCACCACACAGTTCAGTTCATAGAGTTTATTAAAGAATCAAACTCAGTAGAAGACACTGTCAGACGTATTGATCACTTGCTTCTTGTCAAGCTTATCCATGATTAGGTTCTCCGGAGTTGGCTTCTCTGCTATAATTCCTCTCTGCTATGATCTGTTTGGATTTCCTATTTGATACCACATCAGTTAATCTAATGTCTAAGATTGAAAGATTACAAAGTAAAATTGGTAGACTTGAAGCACCATAACATCGTCGACCTCTTCTCCTTCTCTCTTCTTCCTTCTCCGCGCAGTGCTTCTGTTTGCAAACTCCATAAATTGATCATCAGTACACCCTATGCAGATCATAATCAAAGCATCATCATCATCCACTCTTGAGCTTCTGGGTCCGATTCCAATTAAGCAACAAGTCAACAACCACCCAATTTCAATTAAATCCAATCAGATCATCACAATGGAACCCAGGATTTGGTATCGCAAAGATCATCGCCTAGTCCGCACACCCAATCTTCTTCTGGACCTTCGATGCCATCACCCAAGCTTCTAGCCACGCTCTCATGCCCATCTCAATCCGCTCAGCAAGAAGAGAGAGAGTGATCTTGTGTGGTAGACTGGTAGTGAAATATTTGTGTTTTACAGTCCTTTGAATATCGTCCATTGGATCCTGAAATGATGACATGTCAGCCTCTTGGTGATGTCCAAGCAGATCCAAGCATAGCTTCTCCAAGCAGAGAAGCTGAATCCTAGGTTCTCCACATAGCCTCTTCAGTACTATAGATTGTAGAGACTAGAGTACAAGATCAGAGCCAACAGAAGTCAACACCAGAAGGACCGTCAAGCAATCATTTGTAGCACGCAACATCAATCACACTCGGAGTAAAACTAAACATTAGAGCGTGAAAAATGTATTGCGATAACTTATAAATATGATCATACACTATCACAGAAGAATTTTTTTTTTTTTTTTTTCTTTTTAACAGAACATCCAAATTGTTAGTATATGCCTTGAACTAGTCGTCTGGTGGCGCTGACAGAGGCGGGGATCTCGCTGCCCGGTCAGTGAGTCGGGGTCCAGGGGCGACGCGCCCTGGTTTTGGGGGTTCGGGGGCAACGCCCCCGAGGCCCACGATATCTGTTATGTTGGGCTAGGTTTTACTTTTGAGTTTAGTATATAAACATCCTAAACCTAATTGTATTCTGTATTCTGTTTTCCTCAAGATAAATAAACTACTCTCCTTTGCCCGTGGACGTAGCCAACACATCGTTGGTGAACCACGTAATTCTGTGTTCTTTTTTTACATTCGTTACAACACAAATAGACTAAAATTTAACCAAAACTAAAACAAGCAAGGAAAGTTCCCTGATTTTAAGATAGCAATTTATTATAGGTGAGATGGGATGGGATAAGATACCAAGTTTAAGTAAGTCCACACTGCTTAGAAATTATGACTTAAACCTGAAAACATAATGCAAATCTAAATTGTGCCGCACGGAATCGTCTTCTACACTTGGAAGCCTACGACCATTCTCACCCGCTCCCTGAATTCTGCCCAAGGCGTTCCTATCATCCAACTATGCTCATATCCTTTGTCTGCCAAGCGCCTCCTGTAGAACTCATAGGGGCAACTCATAGGGCGTCCGAAATGTAATATAATATTGTTTACAGAGGTCAAAAACATCATTGGACTAAGCGTTCGGTTAACTCTTTCTATACTGTCAAGAAAGTCCAGCCTCTCATCCATGTTTCTCCAATACACTTCTACTTCTATTTATCAGTATGCGTCGTCACTTTTTAAATGTGCAACATTTCTGGTTAAGTACTGAACTCACATTTTAGACTAGTTATATGTGTATATATATTATAGATGTTATGAACTCACATTTTCGAACAAGGATATATTTTCAAAAATATTGAATTTTGGAGCTTAAATCAAAGCATTTTCGTGATAAAAAGAAAGACAAAAACCACAAAAGTATGTTTTTTTTTATTTTTTTTTATATAGAAAGAAAGACAAAATAATCTAGAGCTGTTTGATTAAAAATGATAAGATTGTTATTTTAATTAAAAAGGAGATTGTATAATTTTTCTAATTGATGAGGCCACAAATTTTAGGTTTTAATTAGGCCCTAAATCATTTTTCTAACTACATATAATTACGTGGACCAACTTAATAGTTGTGTTTAATTTGCTCGTATCATATACACATTACTTTGTTTACAAATTTTCTGTATAAATTTGATGAATGAGTAGAAGCTAAAAGGAATAGAAGAAACTGAGGAACGATGAAAAGTTAGAAAAGAGTGGTTCTTTCAGTAGTATTATAGTTTCATTCACTCTTAATTGGTTAGATTTCAAAGAGTAAAAAAAAAAAAAAGGATGGTTAAAAAATCAATATGGTGATTAAAATATGGCTATTTCTCAAAATTTCTTCTTATAAAACCCACATAATAAGTCTCATGTGCGATTCATATATATCTCAACACGTCCTTATACGTGTGGCGAATTTTCAAGCCATAAGTACACATGGACGATTTTTTTAGGTGACGTGAAGTTCATATGGTCCATTTGGCTTCATACGTGGACGTACGTAATCCGTTCTGACATCATTGACAATTAATAGAGTAACCAAAACCCTTATAAACTCACATGTTAAGTCTCATTTTCTCATGTATATTCTCAGATGTCTCAAATTCAAGACAAGTTAATGTCTAGAATTAATCAACCAACTTCTAAAGTATGTAGTTTGCACGATATTTCCCTTTAAAATACTGGCTCGTTTCTCCTCGTACAAGCTTCTTTGTTTTCCATCATAGGGTGGATTATGAAAAGCTTGTAGATTGCAATATTCAAAATTAAAATTCTAGCTAGAACCAAAATGCAATTGCTCTCCCCCCCCCCCCCCCCCCCCCCCCCCCCCCACAACACTAAAAAAGGGTAAATTACCACTAACCCTAGAAAGTAGAAACCCGAAAACTCGATTTTTTTTTTTTTGAAGAACCCGAAAAATCGAATAAGAATGGCTGAATGGTCATAATATATATGATGGTCCCTTTCAATTTTAACACATGGGATGTTCATCATATGAGTATCTCTGCTTTGTGCATATACCAGCTTCAGTCTCGACCATCTGCTTTGCACCACCTTCCTTAAATTTCTACTTACAATTTATCGATCCATCTAAATCCATAGCTACCAGTGCACATGGGAATAATGCAACAAGCTCGTTCTTGTGCCTTCGACTTTTCCCAACCCAATTATTCTTCGTGTCCCCATCAAACTAAGCATTTCCCATCCCCATGCTTAATCAGTGACTTCGGTACACACAACTTTGTTTGAACCTAATTGCTATGAAACGAGTTCTACGGCAAAATGCTAAAACTCTTTTAAGTACTCTTCGTAAAAGATCCATACATTGTAGTTTATATATAGAACAATGGGAATATTACCGGTTGAGAGAGAAGAAGTTGACATAGATCGACTTCATCAGAATAGTGAAAGATTTCGATCAAGTCGACTATATAAGTCGAGAGATCAAATGAACGTACTTGACTTAATGAATACTATGAAAAAAAAAAAAAAGCGATTTAAGCATCTTATATACGATTATCGATTTCGATTCTGTTTGTTAAACTATAAAGTTTGATTACGTTTTTTTTCTTCTTTTTCTTGGGGTTTAAAGTTTCGGTCACTTATTCAATTCTCTTCAAGGAGATAGGTTTCATATCCCCTTCTTGCTTTTGTACTTTCTTGATGTTTTAATAACATTCAATAGAGTTTTGGGAAGCCCCTTCTCTGTTTATCCAAAAAAATATATGATCGATCATCGATATATACTTTCTCTTTAAATGCATGATAATTGAAGATTACTTTTGCATGATCGCGGTCTATCATATCGATCTGTTTGTCAAGCACAGCATGCAGTAGGTGCCAAAATTAGGCTAAACCTAATCAGTCCTCACCATGTACCACTCGATCACCAGTCACCAACGTCGTCGATCGGTGATCCACGAATCAAGTTATGAAAACGTACAATCTCGAAGAAAACCACAATTCCTTGATGAGATTGATCTGGAAATTAAAATAAAAAGGTCCAGTCGACCAGTCTTCCACATCATACTTAAACCCTTCATTCGTAAGACACTAATTCGCCCTGCCGTCCATGCCTAGCTACCTTCCACACTTGGGTATCTTCCTCCTTAATTTGTTCCTCGATCTATCTACATTAATTGTACCGGTTATTCTCACACTACTACCTTAGCTTGGCCATATGCTTTGTTTTCTTCCTCGTTGGGCATGCCGTCACTTTTTGTATGTAATCATGTCCCTACCAGAACAATTTACATGAATCATACTTTTATATAATTGTCTTTTAAATTTGTAAATCAATAAATTATTTGTGGTGATTCGTCAGATTATAAGATAATATAACCAAATTAATTTCGTTGCCGACGGATTGCTACGTACTTTAGGGTTTTCTTCTTCCTCTCCTTGTACTAGGGCTAATTGACTTTTCAGTGTCCCAAATGTTTTATTTGGACTAGCTGAGAATAATGAGAGCTAATAGAAGTTTTGTTTTTTAGTTTTGTTGAATATTTTTCAAGCCATCTGAAAAAAAAGGTAGTATGTGCCCTGTAAATGGATTTTTCCAATGTATTCTCTAAACTATAAACAATTCATTTTGGTTGTGAAACCAACATTAATATCATCCATAAAATCCTGACGCCATTCTTATCCTCCTTCAAATTGAAATTTTCAAGTAAATCGACTACTTGCCTTCACAGTCCGCTCAGATCAAGAAATATCACCCAAGAGCAAGAGGCCAATACTGATCGATGAATGGCATAAACCAATCAAATCTCAAACGAAATAGTACTCAACATTCTAGAGTTTGTTTTGTAAAGAATGAATAGAGATCGATGACAATAGAATTCGACGTACGTTATCACACTTGTTTCAAAAGTGTATTCTCTAGTACTCCATTGATCTCCATCATTTTCATCTAGCTCGACAAGCTAGTCCGTTTAAGAAAAAATAACTAGATGAGCTAGCTAGCAACAATGGCAACGATGCAAAAAAAAAAAAAAAAAAAAAAAAACCCTCTTTCTCTCTCTCTTTTTTTTTTTTTTTTTTTTTTTTTTTAAAAAAAAAAATAAGAGATTTAATTGATGATAGATAGATACAATACATTAACTTGAAATACATTGGAGAGTCATTGTGACCAGTCCACTAACCCATACATGGGATACAAATATAAGATATAAGTACCAGAAATAAAAGTGACAATCCAAAATCTAATATAAAATTTAGGAACAAAAGCACGAATGCGCTGTCTGTAGTTTTATTTAAGATATATACTTATAACCTTTTAGTGGAAAAAGTGGAAAAATTTCTTCACTTCTTCTCAAACCTAAAAATGGTAGCCTCATTAAAACCTTTTTTGGAAAAAACTCTGGAAAAAACTCCGAATCAAGAAAAGAGTACCACCGACTAAAATTGCACTATCTAGGAGGACCCAGATACGATCTCCCAATAATGGGAAAGAAGTAGTTTGAACTTTCGAAAAGCACGTATGAAAACAACTTGATGCAGTTTTGTTTGAGCAACCGCAAGAAACAGCCATCCAAGCCACCAACCGCTCCGACGAACTTATGCCACACAGGAATTCATTTGCTCCATATATTGCTCCATAGTAGAAAATATTGAAGATGAAAATTCATTCCCACCCAGACGCATTGTTACATGAAGGAAGAAACAAAAACATAATTGGAGAAGCAATAAACAAATCAAGATCGATAAGAAACAAATGAAGAACAAAATTAAACAACAAAGCCAACGAAGAGAGTATTGATAACAACATCACCGGATTAAGACAAAGTTGGTAATTAAAATGCCGCTACAACTCATTAAACTGCTTGCTCTACTCGATCTGTACAAGAGTGAACACCAGCCAATTCCAGAAAACATAAAACAAACACAACAAGAAACATAAACTGTCTAGGCAAAACACCCTAATTACTGATTTACTTAATGGCTGATTGAAGATTAACACGTAGTCTTAAGTCTTAATACCTAATTAATTGTAAGCTATGCATGCGTGCCTACTATTCTTCTGTGATCAACTTTAATCCAAAAATGGCAAAACTGGGAGCGCCTGTGAAATTAATTGTCCAAATACAGAAAAATTCGGGACCGTAATGATGGCGCCATCCATCTCTTTTACAAAGCGTGATTCCCGCGCGTGTGCTTTCCGTCCCTGTGTGTTGCGTGACCTAATTTCCAATCAAAGTCCTTGGGCCTCACCTTCAGGCCTCATCACGTGGTTCATGTTTCTCATGTTTGAAAAAAAAAAAACACCCTAATCTTCCTAGTTCTTACTACACAAAATTCTACATGTATTTAAAATTTTCCACGTGCACAGGACTACTTGGAAATTTAGTCCTTCAGAATTAATTTGATGAAGAGACTTTGTTTGGTAATAACTAAATATAAATTGTGAATTCGACTCATAATGGATCATACTGCAAACACAACCCTAATAGTAATAGTGTAGACATCGATTTATTTTGATGATACTGTTTGCTACCTAATGAACATTCAAACTATCCCTCGTTGAAAACCTGTAACAAATTAATTAAAAGCACATTTTTCTTGCTCCTAACTAGAGTCCCAGTTATGAACTAACGACCTTCGTTACTAGAGTGGCTTAATTAGTTCGCTGTCGTGTTCTCAATCAGGAAAGAATAGCCGGAAGGAGAGTCACACTCTTTCACTCCCAAAGCCATTATTTTCTTTTTTATTCTCTTTGCTTTTCTATTGCTCTTGGGTCCAACAAGTCTGGTTCCATCACCGTTTGTCTTTAAACACGGCAATGATCGTATTTCTTCTCTGAATCGTTGGTTTCAAGGCCTCATCGATCAGAGTCGAGATTTCCCTCTAGACTTGCCACATATGGAAACCCCGCTGCTCGATAGTTTTTGACTTTCAGGCACCTTAACCCAGTTTTGTAGTGTCTAATGCCCTACAGGCAGCGGCGGAATTTCTTTCCTTCTCAGTGCCGATGTCCAAGCCGACACTCTCTCACCCAATGCCTCAGTTTCCAGCCCCCCCCCCCCCCCCCCCTGCAAGTTTAACAAAACTAAATACAGATGCCGCTTAGTGCCCTATTACCCTCGGCTGTGGTTCGACTGCTGTTCTTCAGGATCATGCAGGGTCCATTGTTGCCGGATCAGCTGTACGTTGATTCCCTTTCATCTTCTCCTATTGCAGCGGAGGCCCAGGCTCTTCTTTTAGGCCTTAGTCTAGCTCGGTCTCACGGGTAAGACTCTCTCCTAGTTGAAGCTGACTGTCTTCAGTTGATATCAGCTTTACAATCCCCGAAAGGAGCTCCTCACTGGTCAGTGTGCTCTCTCTTGGCACAACTACGCAGTGAAACAAACAGCTTCTTTTTCTTCTGTAAAATGGTCTTGGATCAGTAGCAAGGCCAATCAAGTTGCCGACTTTGTAGCATCCATGGCCGCGCCGCAAGGAAGCCTTCAGACTGGGTTCTTAACCCGCCTCCTCCCCTCTTTCATCTCCTTGTTTCTGAAACTGTTTCAGCTCCTCCATGAGGGCTTGTTATTTGTGTTTTGATTTTTCATAAAAAAATAAAAAATAAAAAAAACCATTCGTACGCGTAATGTGGTCCTTTTTAGCTTCTAGTACGTATTCAATGGAATTGAAACCAAGAAAATGACGCTCTTTATTTCATTTTGAAGTTCGATCTAATTCGCATTACATACTGTATTATTTTTCATATTTAGTAACATTTTTCCTCGGAGAAACAACAATTTGTTTTTGAAGATGTAATAGTATTACTGTATTACAGAGATTTCTGCCATTGTCTGCCATGTAATGCCAAAAAAAAAAAAATAACAGTAGGGGATCGAAGACTATTTCTAATCTCATCAAATATTAGGCTTATGATTCTTAGATCAAGTACTTGACATGCCTTTGCATAACACGTACCCTGCATCAACATTCATGAAATGAGAGTACTTTCAAAATTGAATTAGACTGATGGCGATCATTTAGAAACAAAGTATATGTATTTTGTTTAGATTTTAGATAAATTTGGATGTCATGAAAATGGTGTTTGTATATAACTTCTGGAGCACAACAACAAAATATAACATTGATTGTTCATGTTGAAAGTTACAAGCTTTGTAAAATTGTAGAAGTTACATTGTTGTATGTTAGATGCATGGATAGGGACTATATATACTTTTTATGTTCTTTTTCTTTATGTAATTAGGATGGAGTGCCACCAAGCTTCTCGCAGCACTTTTGCTCTGAAACCTTGGCATAGGTTTCAATCTAGCGGCGGACAATGATCTTTAACAATGACAATGATCTTGGTGTTGCAGTGAGTACAGTGGCGGCTCAGGGGATTCCTCGACGCTGATTCCCTTTTTACTCCGAGAGGTCTAATCTCTTTACCATGTTTGAATTTGGGCATCGGCTTGGCAAAATGGACATGCGTTTAAGTTCGGGTGGATGATTGCTACTGGCGACGTTGGGGACTCGTCGGCTCGACAGTGCTAGGAGGAGGGTCTATTGCCCTGACTTGATGGTTGGTCGGACATCCGAATCCAACGACGCTCTGACTTGATTGTTTTTCCGCCAATTATCTCATTCATGGTGTTACTACTCTCTTGTTCAATTTTTGCGGTTGATCTATGCATTCAACTTAATTAACAAAAGAAGAAGACTAAAGCTTTTACTTAACATACATTTAATTTGATCTTTTACACTTTAGGAAACAATTTTTATTTAGCAAGTTGTAAAAGGACATTCTCAAGAAACAAAGCAAACGTTTGATTTGAATAAGTAAAACAATTTAAAATTAAAAAAAATATTTATAAAAAAAGAAAAGAAGAAGAAATATACAGTCTACCATATTATTTAGCAAGTTGTAAAAGGACATATTCAAGAAACTTATTCAAATCAAACTTTTGCTTAGTGTTAATTTTATAAGAATTAGAGTTTTACAAGTTGCTAACCTTATTCAAAACTACAAGGTAGATGCATGAACATGTTTCTTTTGCATTTTGGTTGAGGCACATAGGTTTTTGAATAAACCTTCTGCCACTTGATATGATTACTTGTAAATATTCTCGTGTCTTCAGTTCTCATATTTTGGACGAATTTGATGTTATTTACGAAAATGGAAAAAATGCTCAACAAAAGTGAAAGTGTAATGAACAAAACAAAATCAATAAAAAAAAATAAAGTAAACACGAAAACTAACAATTTATTAAGAAACGCGTCCAAAACTAGATAAATTTCACATCATGACACAAAGATCTTGAAGCTAACAAATTAACCATCAAATGATGCAAAGGTAAGTTATGTTCCACGTGCATAATTACATTTTCCAAAAATGTCACCCTGATAGAGTTTCCCTCAAGAGAATTTTTATTGAAAAATCGAAAGAACCTCCCTTAAAAATGCACTACATAACCTGTTAAAAACATAGTCACACTTCAAAACTCAGCAAGTTTTATCCTCAACTGCTAGAGGCTTCTGCTCCCCACAAGAAAAAACACACTCAATTAATTCAACCTCCAAAATCTCTGCTAACTCACTTATACAATTGATAAGTATATGCGTCCGAGAAATCCATCACAATACTCACATTTCGTTCTTGTACAACATTCATATTCTTAAACACTCTCCATATGCTAAATCCACCAATGAGAATCAATAGTGTTGGCGGTAGCAATAGACAGACCACCGGAGCTCACGGACCCGTACTCAGACCCGAGATGGAAGTCCATGCACCTGGACCCGAGGCCTGACAGTCTGGCGGCCAGCAAGGAACGGGACAACCGATGGGGGAAACCCACAAAGAACGACCCAGGAGAGTGCTTAAGCTAGGCGAAAGGAGACTTTGTCCCACATCGAAAGAGATAGGTCCAATCCTGGGACCTGAGAGCTTATATAAACAGCCAAATTACTTTCCTAATGAGGTAATTGATCAACACTGAGGCTAAATTCTTTCTATTATCATATTATTATCTTTCTCCTTGCTGACTTAAGCTTCGGAGTGGAATTGTTCGATTCCCATCGGATTTCCAAAGTTAGCAGGATATCAGCAAGAGGTCAGCCCAGGATCCCAACAGTTACTGAGGGTACGGATTTGAACAGAAACATTTGGCACCGCTGACAACTTTTCTACCTGGAAAGTGAAGGAAGATATTTTATCCGTAAGCTCCATATTTCTGGCTTGCAGCTCCACAACTTGGCCGGTGGACTCACCATGTTGGCCCTCCAGGTTGCTAGACCTTTTGGTAGCAGCAGCGAGCTTGGCTTTTAAGCCAGTGGACACTTGACCAGCATCAACCAGCTTGGACTGTAACTATTTTATTTGCTCCGCCTCCTTATTCACTAATCCTTTTGCCCGCTCCGCCCGATCATCTGACAGGGCCTTCCCCTTTTCCAATCGGGCTTTCTCAGTCTCAAGCAAGGACCAATGCTTGGTGAGCTTTGCCACTTATTTCTTCAGCACGGCCGACCCCTCATTAGCCCCAGTAAGATAAAAGTTGTAAACAACCTGCAAGAAAGGAAGAGTAAGAAAAAAAATATATAATACTAAAGACGACATGATAAAGTAATAAAACCATTTTTCTCACCCACATAGCCATCTCCATGACCTTCTGATGGATTTCTTCTGGTGATGTATCCTTCACACGAATCTGATCCTGCTCAGCACTTCTTAAATTCTTAAGCATGGACCGGACAAAATGCTCGTCGCAACACCAAACTGGTCCACCAACTTCTAGATGAGCGTACGTTCCGCTACAGGAGCCCGGGGGGGGGGGGGGGGGGGGGGGGGGGGGGGGAGAGGTAGAGCCAAAGGTGCCAACTACAAGAGCCCGGGGGCAGGAGATAGATCCAGAGGCGCCCGCTGCAGGAGCCCGGGGGGCAGAGGTAGAGCCAGAGGCACCTACGGTAGGAACCCGGGGAGTAGAGGTAGGAGCGGTAGCGGTGCCAGTAGAAGCCCAGGAATCGGTCACCACAGCGGTAGCAACCCCACCCCGGGGAGCGGTAACTATAGCAATTAGAGACACAACCCGGGGGGCTTCGAGGGCACGTCAGAGGAAGCATTGCCGACTCTCCTGCCGGTAAATGTAACAAGTTCACCAGCCGGCCTCTTTTCACGAGCACACCTCTTCCTTTGCCCCAAGTCTAACCCAGGGGAGGAGATGGAAACCGGAGGCTGGGCTTGAGTGGTTGCGGTCAGAGGAGAATCCACATCTATTATATGAGGGCCTCCAGCAGGAGCCTTGCCACCAGCCACTCTATTAACAATTGGAGTGGTAGGAGCTCTCTCATAAAATTCAAGCGGTAACTCCATGGTTATCGGCTCTTTATGAACGATCTTGTCTCTGATAGTTGGGTCAATCACGACCTTAGAGTCAGTTTACCCCTTCTCGGTCACCTTCTGCACAAGAATCTGGTCATTCATGTTGAAAGTCGAGTCTTTTTGGATACTCTCCCGAGGTAGAACAGCTGAAAAGAAAAGTTAAAGGTGGGTTAGCAAAAAGTTCACCAGGTAAAAAATAAATAAATAAAAAATTTATAAACCCCCACCAGGTATCCTCCCGAACGGTCTTGTCTCTGATAGTTGGGTCAATCACGACCTTAGAGGCAGTTTACCCCTTCTCGGTCACCTTCTGCACAAGAACCTGGTCATTCATGTTGAAAGTCGAGTCTTTTTTGATACTCGCCCGAGGTAGAACAGCTGAAAAGAAAAGTAAAAGGTGGGTTAGAAAAAAGTTCACCAGGTAAAAAAAAAAAATAATAAATAAATAAAAAATTTATAGACCCCCACCAGGTATCCTCCCCATCTCACAAACTTCAAGGACACTCCACCGGATAAAGTTATAACTACTCCGGTCTAGGTCATCCCAGCAGGCGAACACCCTGGCAATCCGCCGCTTTTTCATATCAGATAGGGTATACGATTGATCACCGATCGATTGAAAAGCCCCTGGCGCCCGGTAGCCCTTCGTATTCTTTTGCCACCTCCCTCCAGCCATAGCAACCGTTCTCCTCCAGTTGTTGGTGACCCAAGAAGGAAGTTCACCATCGGTTTATAGTCCCGGGCCGTGAAAGTCACACACACGCAAGCCTTGCTCTTCTTACAATAAGTAAGTTTGTACAGAGCCCTAAACTCATTAACTGTTGGACAACCCATGTCGCAAAGGCCAAATAGGCAACCCAGACTCAACAATTGCCTTCACTGATTGCTGGGGAGCTGAGCAGGTGAAATGTTCAGCATGCTAAGCATGTACTGAATGAAAGAGGGCAGCGGTAGAGAGAGGCCGTGACGGAACTGGTCTTCGTGAATTGTAACCCAGCCATTCTCCGGATTGCATGCTAGTTCACCTTCAGCGAGTGAGCGGAGTTTAACCAAAGCATCAATACCCCACCTGTTCCGAAAGGCAACTATCTCGCTTAGAGTCATCGATTGCTCCAGTTCATCACAAAAAATGACTTTACCCTGATCCTCCAACGCGTGCCGACCGAAGGAACTCCCCAGTGTAGACACGACAATAACCACCGGCACGCCTAAAGCAATATCACAGGTGGATGAAAAGGTTTTTTCCTGTTGGGTAGACGAGCCTTCAAGCCAGGCGTCTAGCCGAGGGCTGGCGTCGTCTACCGGGCAGCTGGCAGGGATAGGAGAATTAGGCGGGCTTCTAAAATCCATAACACCTAAGTCAAATTAAAAAATCCTACAGACGGTTAGAAAAAGCTGGGCCTAAGAGTGGGCCGGGTATCGCAAAAAATAAATCCATTTAGAAACCCCAACCTCCAGCAACCCACCCGATTTCACGATCAAACTCTGCATCAGAGATGAACTTCAAAATAAACTACTTGCCCAGAATATCAAAAATAACAACACAAACCCAGAAAATAAAACTTGAAGATCAAGGTGACCAGAGACAAACCTGGGTAATGCCGCGATCGAAAGGAACTGCGGAAATTAGTGCAACGCGCAATCGGAAGGTCGGAACAAGAAACAACACAAGGCAGGAGCATGCGACTTTGGGCTTCTCTTCACTTCTTCAAACTCCTCACAACAAATGTTCAGTAAAAGAAGAAACGAAGAGGAACGAGGATTTTATAGGGAAATTTCCAGCCCAAAAGTCGACCACTCAGTTCCCTCCTAAAATTAATTAGGGTATTCTCAAAGTGAGGAAATCTTCGCCACACATCTTCATCGGCAAAACACGCCACGTGCCCCACTACCAATAACTTCCCAAGGAAGAAGTAATTGACAGGATTGATGGACTCCCACATTAAATGCGAGTCAGGAATAAGACTGACATCTGTCTCACATGCGCAAGGTTAGGTGAAAGGGCAAGTCGTTATAATCGAAGCAAGTTCAAAACAAACCAAGCTTCCAATCATATCCTCGAGACACCCAAACACGCAACATATATCGCACGGTTTGCGATAGTTAGTAAGAACTCATGACTAAGGCATCCTACCGGTATAATACAGAAGCCAGAAAGAACTTAAGAAATAATGGATAACAGCAGGAGAGCCAGTAACAACTTATGGTTGTGATATTCCACTGATACAGCCAACAACAACACAAGGCTAAGGCATTTCACCAGAAAACCATTCCCCAAAAAACAGAATGATATTTCCCGTAGGCCCAAAAAAGTCTACTGGCCCCAGGCCATACGGGCAAGGCTCGCTACCTTGACCCGCCAGTTAAAACAAAAGTACGAACTAATGAGAATATTCAAACACCCGCTTATCACACTCAAGACCGGGGCATTCCATTAGACCCGGTAACTTGTGCCTACACCCCAACGGGAGCATCCGAAAGCCCGACCAAGTCAAATCTTAACCGCGAACTCGGGGGACTGTATAACCGGTGGCTGGAGATGCCAACGGGTCCGTGAACCTACAGAACAAGGCGCAAATTAAGTCCTCATTCAAGATTACACTTGACCGGGAACTTGGAAAACTTGTTGGCGGTAGCAACAAATAGACCACCGGGGCCCACGGACCTGTACTCAGGTCCGGGAAGGAAGCCCATGCACCTAGACTCGAGGCCTGACGGTTTGGCGGCCAGCAAGGAACGGGACAACCGATGGAGGAAGCCCACAAAGAACGACCCATGAGAATGCTTAAGCTAGGCGAAATGAGGTTTTGTCCCACATCGAAAGATAGGTCCAATCCTGGGACCTGAGAGCTTATATAAACAGTCTAGTTACTTTCCTAATGAGGTAACTGATCAACACTGAGGCTAAATTCTATCTATTATCATATTATTATCTTTCTCCTTGCTGACTTAAGCTTCGGAGTAAAATTGTCTGATTCCAAATTGGACTTCCATAGTTAGCAGGATATTAGCAAGAGGTCAGCCCTCAGAGATTGTTAATGTAATACCTAGACTCTAAAAGAGTATATGAGTTAATGTAATCATGGTCACTGACATAAAATAGAGTGCGTTGATAAGAAAAAAATTGAGTATAAGGAAACACATTGATAACTTTTGAAGTTTGGATATCATACTGAAAATCCTTCGGACTGTTTGATGAAAAGAACTCGCACAGATTATGCAAATGTAAGAAGTAGATGAACTGAACTAAGTGCAAGAAAAGGAAACAGAATTCAAAACGTAAACACCACCTTTGAAGAATTGAACCACCTTTGAATTTGAACAGTTGTAAAAATCATCAAGTGTACACATACAACGTATCCTCATCCCCACTCTAAATGCCCGTTACGTCTTCGGACGTTACGTGATCGCGACGCGCCATCACTACTCCCCCTCCTCCCGACACGTGGATCCAAACCATCCGGCTTCGTTTTTTTTGGTCCCGTCTGGCCAAAAAAAGAGAGAATAAACAATAATAATTACGGGGTGTGACGAGGACGTTATTATTTCTCCTCAAGGGCGTCCAAGTTCTCTGCATGTACGAGTACCGCGGGTCCCACTCTCCCTTCTTCGTCGTCTCTTTATAATTTCCTCCCTGCGAAACAACGGCGCAAACCTTCAGCCCAAAATATATTCCTCTCTTTCTCTCTCTTAAAAATCTAACCCTGATTTATTCATTTTCGGGGACTTTTCATTTTTATTTACTTTAATGCTATAAAGGAGCTGAGAGCAGAAGACTCCTCTGGGAAAGATTAAGACAGAGAGACTGAGGCACCCGGTTTTGTGTTGCTCGGTAGAATCAAATAACCACCCTCTTTTTCTTCTCTTGTTCTACAAAAAGGAGGCTCGAGTGTCTAAGCAGCGCGCTTTACACGGCGCGAGGTGGCCGGCCCTCAGTTTGGTTTTAAATTCTGAAAAGATTATTAGTGTAACAATTGTTTTTCTTTATCCATATTGGGATTTGTTTCTGGGTTGGTTTCGGATTCTGGGTTGCCTGGTAAGTGGTTTTTTGTAGTGGTTAAATGGGCGGTGGGATATTTTTCTGGGCTTTTGAATGAGAGTGGTGTTGGTTTGATGGCTGGGGAGGAGTTTGAGACTGTCGCATGTGAAGATCTGATGATGAAGAAGAAGATGGTGGTTGAGTTGGAATCTGGGTTTCTCTAAACGTTTCTTGTGTGCTTTTGTCAGGTATGTTTTAATTTCTTTTAGGCCTGCATTCTTTTTTGTATGTTTTTGAGTCAAGTGGTTGGTTTGGGTCGGTGGGGTTTTGTATTATAGAAAATGGTTTTCTTGGTTATGAACTTTTGGTTGTATAATATTATTCTGGGCTAGCATTGGTTGGTTTTTGCATTACCTGAGGAAAATTTGTTTTATTTAGAATCTATGTGTCGTTCATGAATCCGTGATGTGAGAAAGCTTTGCTAGTTGGTTGTTGTTGGATCTCAAATTTTTATATTGAATTTCATTCAAATTCTTAATGACGGGAATTGTTTTTTTTTATATACAGGAAATTGGAATTAGAGGTTGTAGGTTTTTGATTGTATATCCAATGGATGTTTTAGCTCAAGTTTTAGTGTGTAGTGGGGTTTCAAAGGTTCGGAGTTGATTTATCGATTGATGGATTGAGGAAGCAGTCCTTTGGATGCAATGTTAAAGGCATTCGCATCTGGGTTATCAATTTCTTTGCTCCTCGTATGTGTTTCGGCGTCTGATAGTGGATTTCCGCGGTGCAATTGTGACGATGAGGGCAGCTTCTGGAGCATCGATAGCATTCTGGAATGTCAGCGAGTGAGCGATTTCTTGATTGCAGTGGCCTACTTTTCGATCCCCATTGAGCTGCTTTACTTTGTCAGCTGCTCGAATGTACCTTTCAAATGGGTTCTATTTCAGTTTATTGCCTTCATTGTACTATGTGGAATGACGCATTTACTGAATGGCTGGACGTATGGTCCTCACCCATTTCAGTTGATGCTCGCTCTCACAGTTTTCAAAATTCTCACTGCTCTTGTCTCATGTGCCACTGCCATAACGCTCATCACTCTCATTCCTTTGCTTCTCAAAGTGAAAGTGAGAGAATTCATGTTGAAGAAGAAGACTTGGGACCTAGGAAGAGAGGTCGGAATTATAATGAGACAGAAAGAAGCTGGAATGCATGTTCGAATGCTTACCCAAGAGATTCGTAAGTCTCTTGATAGACATACGATATTGTCCACAACTCTTTTTGAGCTATCTGAGACATTGGGTTTGCAGTACTGTGCAGTTTGGATGCCGAATGAAATTAAAACAGAGATGATCCTGACCCATGAGTTGAAAGGGAGGAATTATTTTAATATGTACAACTTTTCTATACCAATAGGTGATCCAGATGTTGTACTTATCAAAGGGAGTGATGGGGTCAACATCCTCAGGCTAGATTCAGCACTTGTGAGTGGAAGCAGTGATGATTCTGGTGAGCCGGGACCAGTAGCTGCAATTCGGATGCCAATGCTTCGGGTTTCCAATTTTAAAGGGGGGACTCCTGAGTTGATCCAGACTTGTTATGCAATATTGGTTCTGGTTCTCCCTGGTGGACAGCCTAGATCTTGGAGTGGCCAGGAACTTGAGATAATTAAGGTGGTTGCTGATCAGGTGGCTGTGGCTTTATCCCATGCTGCAATCCTTGAAGAGTCCCAACTAATGCGAGAACAATTGGCTGAGCAAAATCGAGCTTTGCAACAGGCGAAAATGAATGCCATGATGGCAAGCCACGCGAGAAACTCATTCCAGAAGGTAATGAGCGATGGGATGAGAAGGCCAATGCACTCAATTTTGGGGTTGCTTTCCATGATGCAGGATGAGAATTTGAATAATGATCAACGAGTTATTGTTGATGCGATGGTAAGGACGAGCAATGTCCTATCGACATTGATAAATGATGCGATGGATAATCCGGCCAAGGATAGTGGGCGGTTTCCTTTGGAGATGAGATCTTTCCGGTTACATGCAATGATAAAAGAAGCAGCTTGCCTTGCCAAATGCTTGTGTGTCTATAGGGGATTTAGTTTTGCAATTGAGGTTGACAAGTCCTTAGCTGATCATGTAATGGGAGATGAAAGAAGGGTTTTCCAGGTGATTTTGCATATGGTTGGGAGCCTGTTGAATGGTAACCAGGGGGGTGGGTTGGTCGTGTTTCGGGTTTCTTCAGAAACTGGAAGTCAGGGGAGGAATGATCAAAGATGGGCAGCTTGGAGACAAAATTCATCTGATGGTGGTGATGTATATATTAGATTTGAGATTGGAATAAGCAAAGGTGGTTCTCAGTCAGATGGCACAAATCCAATGATCCAGCTTGTTGGTAACAGATACAACAGTGAAGGAGTTGAGGAGAACTTGAGCTTCAACATTTGCAAAAGGCTAGTGCAGGTGAGGATAATAAACTTTTTGTTTCTCTGTGCGTGGGTGTGATGGCCTGTGGTATATTTATTTTCTTCAGCAATCAAGAATTTGCAAGTTAGTGTGCTGTCGTTTTTACATACCATGTCTGTTTAGCTATAATCTGCATGAAAAGTTTTTCGTGTAAATATAGGTCATCTGTAGGTAGAAGAGAACATAGCTTTTCTTTAGTCTTATCAGTTACTGGTATTTAGGAGAATCAATTTTAATGACATGTTAACCATATTTTTGTCGTGGTAAAATGTTATTCATAGTACAAAAAGATTTTCCTGTTGACACACCTGGTAGGGAAGCTAGATTCAGGTGGTTTTTGTATATAGGTGACTTGGGATAGCTGGAGTTGGTGTTGATTCCTTGCATATGTTGTCATTTCTTTTTTTTCTACTCATTTTTGTGAACAGCTTGATTTAGGCTGAACTGCTTAAGCATTGCATTTATTAAAATTTTGAGACAATTTATTATCTGCATTCTGCAATGTAACTCACAAGCTATCTAGATGCCGAGTTATTTACTCTCAATAGTTTGGTTGTTTTCATTTCCTATTCTATTTTGTAAATTAGCTAGTTTTACAATTTCTTGAGAATGTTCTTTTGTTGTTGCTCACAATTTGTGTTCCATCTTCTTGGTGGAGCATTCCGAATAATAATTTGTTGTCAGTTGATGCAAGGAAACATATGGGCAATCCCTAACCCTCAAGGATTTCCTCAAAGCATGGCACTTGTTCTCCGGTTTCAACCTCGACCGTCTATTGCATCAGCCATCTCTGAACCTGGAGGATCATCAGAGCACTCATATTCCAATTCTATTTTCAGAGGTTTGCAAATTCTGTTAACAGATGAAGATGATGTGAATAGGGTTGTGACCTGGAAACTGCTTGAGAAACTAGGTTGCAACGTAACTGCCGTTTCCTCTGGATTTGAATGCCTTGCCGCCATTGGTCCCTCTGGAGCTTCTGTCCAAGTCGTTTTCCTAGATCTCCAAATGACAGAGTTGGATGGTTTTGAAGTCGCAATGAGAATTAGAAAATTTCGAAGCCGCACTTGGCCATTGATCATCGCCTTAACTGCCAGTGCAGATGATGATATTTGGGATAGATGCATGCAGATTGGGATCAATGGAGTCATCCGAAAACCAGTATTGCTTCAAGGGATTGCCAACGAGCTAAGAAGAGTCCTGGTGCAGGCAAACAAAATTGTGTGATGACACCCCCCCTAGTTTGGACAATGGATGAAGTAGCAAATGCTTCCTTGATCTCTCTTTGGCTCCATAATCATCATTCCTTCTTTTGAACATCAAAAGCATAGAGGTGTTACACCAACATTCACAGTTAGACTGGTATACAAGATTAAAGTAGCTCCTTTTTATCTTTTCTCCTCTTGTGCCATTGAACTTTGTTATAATATATATTTACATAGATAGTCTCAGACTCGATCACAGAACCACAGGTACTCCATTTTTTTTTTCTTCAGAAATCCATCTATAGATGAACAATACAAAAATTACAGAAGTAACAAGTTACACCCTTTCTGAAGTTCTCACATTTAACCCTACATTCCACGTTCAAGTTCGAATCTTTATTGAGTCTAATACTTTGAAATCTCATCTCCTATCTGAGTATTATTATTTCTTCGTTTAAGGATGATAAAGACTTGGGGTGGGTGACTTGTGGTTGGTCAGACCAAATGGTGGAGTGTGGAGCTGGCTAGATTGAGATCCTTAAACAATGTGTACAGAATCGCAGAGGATAAATATTTAGATCAAAGGGGGAAGAAGAGTATGGGTAAAGTATAAAGAAAGATAGCCATGCATGAACCGAGTACGTAGACGGACTCTATGATTTCAAAATCTATATGATAACATCCAAAGTGGACCCTTTCCAAAGTGCCAAGTTGAGTGTTCGAGCTCTCATTGTTGGAATAAAATCTGGGTTATTTTTTTTTCTTTATTTCAATTATTGTATTTCCAACTTGTTGACGTTTTCATAGATGGAAGTTTGAAACTTGAGGACTAAGTTCCCTTGACGAAATTCTTATTCTTCTTCTTTGTCATCCTATCGCTTTTCTTGCCTATCAATTTCCTCCTAGTGTGATACAGTCGTTCATGTCTCGGAAAGTGGAATTGGGTGATGTCTAATTGGAAATCATTTCATCTATGTGGGAAGAGTTGTGAATTCTTTGTCATCATACATACTGCAGATCTTAGGCTTGGATCATGCCAAAAACATACATATTTAATATCTCAGGCAGCTTTGAGTTGATTCTTGTCAATTGACTATATCATATCATATGTGCTAGCCTATGCCCCTATATTAAAAGTTTATGTAAATGAACTCTCACATTCATCATCGATAAATATAAATATGTATCTATTCTCTTATATAATTAAATTTTTAGACGTGACCTAGTTTAAAATTGTATAAAATTCATTAAAAGTGACAGGTGCACAATATTCATGTTGAATTAGAAGTGCAGGTACGTAAATAATCCGATGTGTCGGATCCAAAACCTATTTATTGGTTGATTCCTATAAGATTACGATCAGTAACATAGTTCATATCACATCAATAATGTTTTATATTCCACGATTCTCGTATTTCTTATCCATACCGTCCATTTCAATAGTTCCTTTTGTTTATGTTTTCCCTCTCAATAATTTCAATCCAGATAACTATAGATTCTTGATTTGAATATTCAACATGTGCTATTGGTACGTGCATTTATTTATATATCTAGCTAATGAGATTTTTGAAATCAAATGGCTAATTAAGCATGATTAAACAGCTGGACATGATGAGCACGAAAAATTATTAAACTTCTGCACTTAAAATATACAATTTTGTTCAAGGAGAAAAGATAATAGGGAGAACTGTATGTTTATTAATTGATAGAGAGGCATTTATATAGGCATTATAATAAGAATCCCGATAGGTCAGGAATTCCTTATCTATTATAGAATCAACTATACTAGTCTAATTAGGTCAAGACACATCCAGGAAGTTACGGAAATAACCTTCCTACAACACTCCCCCTTGTGTCGAGCGCCTAATGTCTTCATGGTGCTTACCATGTTGCCTCACTAAAACCTTGTCAGCAAAACAAAAACCTCTTGGGTAAAAATAAAATGCATGGACGAAGAGAAAAGAGCACAACACACCAACATTACACTTGTGAATAACATGTGATGTAGACTCCCCCTGAAGTCTAACAAACTTAAAGCTCTGATATATGGCGCATGCCTAGGCTCTTCACATGTTTCACATGCATAGATTTTCCCAAAGACTTGGTAAACAAATCTGCAACATTTGCGTATGAACTCACTTGATTAACTTGGATGTTCAGGAATTTCTGTTACTGCACATCGTAAAAGAACTTAGGCGATATATGCTTAGTGTTATCACCTTTGATAAAACCCAACTTCATCTGCTCAATGCAGGCAGCATTATCTTCATAGATACACGTAGGTTTATCGGTGGTAGATACTAGTCCACACTAATCACGAATGTGGTGAATAACTGACCTTAGCCAGACACATTCTCTAACAATCTCATGGAGGGCAATGATCTCTGCATGATTCGATGAAGTAGCAACCAAAGTTTGCTTGGTTGATCTCCAGGATATCGCTGTATTTCCCATGGTAAAAACATAACCAGTTTGGGAACGAGCACGATGCGGGTCAGAGAGATACCCAGCATCCGCGAAACCAACTAACACGTTGTTGGGAGTCTTTGAGTAAGGGAGACGTCCAGAGAAGGGCACATTTGAATGGCCGGACGCGTCGCCATCATATTCCTCCACGCCGCCGGCGCCAGCAACAGTACCACGGCGTACAATGGCACTGCCGAGGCGGCCGAAAACGTTGGTGTGAGGAGGGTGATTGGCGGGATTTTCTCTCTTTGTGCTGAAGGGATAAAACAGTCCCAAGTCAATGAAACCTTTCAAGTAACGAAACAAATGCTTGATACCGTTCCAATGACGATGCGTAGGCGCTGAGCTAAATCTAGCTAGTAAGTTCACAGCGAAAGCAATGTCTAGTCTAGTGCACTGTGCCAAATACAAAAGTGCCCCAATCGCACTTAAGTATGGGTACTCAGCACCAAGAATCTCTTCTTCATCCTCTTTAGGACGGAATGGATCCTTGTTTATGTCCAGACTACGAACAACCATGGGAGTAGACAACGGCGTACATGTATCCATGTTGAAACGCCTGAGCATATTCTGCGTGTAAGCAGACTGGTGAACCAGAATACCCTTGGTTCTATGCTCTAACTCAAGTTCTAAACAGAACTTAGTCTTCCTAAGATCCTTCATCTCGAACTCAGATTTCAAGAATGAAACTGTCTCTTCAATCTCACTTGAAGTACCGATGACATTCATGTCATCAACATAGACATCTACAATAGCAAATCCAGAGTCGATCTTTCTAATGAACACGCATGGGCATAACTCATCGTTCTTGTAACCCCTCCGAATCAAGTATTCACGTAGGCGATTGTACCACATCCTTCCGGATTGTTTAAGTCCATACAGTGAACGTTGCAGCTTAACTGCATAAGCACTCCGTGGTTTAGAGTCATTTGATTCGGGCACATGAATTCCTTCTGGAACTCTCATGTAGATATCCGTATCTAGATCCCCATATAGATACGCTGTAACTACATCCATCAGTTGCATACTCAGTTTTTCAGACACTACTAAACTGATCAAGTAGCGGAAAGTAATGATGTCCATTACGGGAGAATACGTCTCCTCGTAGTCAATACCAGGACGCTGCGAGAAGCCTTGCGCCACGAGTCTTGTCTTATATCGCAAGATCTCATGCTTCTCATTTCGCTTACGAACAAAGACCCACTTATGTTGGACAGGTTTAACGCATTTAGGGATCAATTCAACAGATCCAAAGACTTGTCTTTTGTCTAATGAGTCAAGTTCTGCCTGTATTGCTTCTTTCCACTTCGGCCAATCTACTCTTTGTTGACATTCAGTCACTGAGCGTGGTTCAACTTCGTCGTCATGGATGATCTCTTGTGCGACGGAATAAGCATATATATCATCGACGTGTGTGGAGGCTCTATCCACTAAGAGATACGCGTTATTCAAACTGAGCGAGATTTCTTTGTTCTCTGGCGTCAACATTGGTTCGGTGTCATCTCACAGAAAAGATTCAGTTGACTCATGGACATAACTATAGTCAGAGACAATCTCATGCAATGGATTCGCATCGTCGATGATGAGCGGATTTTGTGCCTTCGCTCGCTTCTTTGGAGGGTTTTTATCTCGAGAATTCTTTGGTCTCCCCCTCTTCCTGGTGGGAGCCGAGGCCGAAGCTGCTGCCCCTTCAAAGTCCATCAGGGCACCGTTGTGATCCGATTCAACAACAGCGACGCCAAGGCGTACGATGGCGCCGTCACCCTCACCTGAGGATATGCCGACGGCACTAGGTCTTAGGGCAGCCGAACCGGTCCCGTAATTCGGGGCCTCCAACCTTGCCGGTACGTTTGCAACGGGTACGTGTGATCTTGTCACTTTCGCAATATCAGTGAAAGAGTCGGACATCGATTCTGCGACTTTCTGAAGATCGATAATGCGTTGCACTTCAAGCTCACTTTGAGCAGTGCGAGGATCATGAAGAGACAAATCGTTGGGGGCACACCATGTCAATTCAGACGTTCATTCGGAATGAGTGCATTCCTATCTCCCCCTAACGGCGGGAAGTGTGTCTCTTCAAAGTGACAGTCTGCGAATCGTGCAGTAAATAGATCACCGGTGGTTGGTTCTAAGTAGCGGATTATCGTTGGGGAATCATAGCCAACATAGATGCCTAAACGTCATTGTGGACCCATTTTGATACGCAAAGGAGGCGTAATTGGCACATAAACTGCACAAGCGAAAGTACGTAAGTGCGATAGATTGGGTTCAAAACCAGTTACCATCTGGTTGGCACTAAACGCATTGTTGGCAATGGGTCGAAAACGAATAAGCATCGCTGTATGCAGTATTGCATATCCCCAAGAAGAAACTGGCAAATTGGTTCCCATAACCAATGCCCTAGCCACTAGCTGGAGTCGCTGAATGATGGCTTCTGCAAGGCCGTTTTGAGAATGAACATGAGGAACAGGGTGTTCTATTTCAATCCCAATGGACATACAATAATCATCAAATGCTTTGGAGGTAAACTCGCCAGCATTATCCATCCTAATAGATTTGATAGGATGGACAGGGTGGTTAGCCCTTAACTTGATGATTTGAGCTAAAAGCTTGGCGAATGCAGCATTTCTTGTGGACAACAACGCGACGTGTGACCAACGCGTCGACGCATCAACCAGCACCATAAAATACTTAAATGGGCCGCATTCTGGTTTGATTGGTCCACAAATATCACCTTGGATTCGATGTAAGAATGGTATATTATCAGTTGAAGCTTTGGCGAATGAGGACGAGCATGTAATTTAGCAAGCGAGCAAGCCTCACAAAATGAGCGATGGGCATTAGAAATTGTCATTGTGGCATAAGAGGGCACAGAGGGTGACGCCCTATGTCCCTGAGAAGGGTGGGACGACAAGACGTGCGGCGTAAAGGCTGCTTCCTCATCCGCCAGGTGCGCGGCCCCGAAACCCTGTGAAGGGGGGGGGGGGGGGGGGGGGGGGGCGTTGGCGAGTGTGGCGTTAAGGCCACGACCTTGCGGGGAGCTTGGCTCCTGCGTACATCACGATGTTGAGTCGCGGTAAGAGGTTCTTCCAATCGCTTTTTCGACTTGAAAAATGGATGTCCATGGGAGTTCTTTAAAATCCGGATCATCATATCACGGCCAGGGTGGCCTAGTCGAGCATGCCAAAGCTTATAATTATTAGTGTCACAAAAATTATCAGCGATAGCATATGATTCGAAGACACGGGCTGTAGTGAGATATATGCCATTGTCTTCAATGCACGGCATCTTCTCTAAGCTACGGCAGCGGCCCCGTTCTTGAGAACTAATGCATAAGTATTCTTCACCATTCTCAGTATAGGTATCCAAGTGATAACCATTGGCACGGATATCCTTAAAACTCAGCAGGGTTCGATTTGTTCTCGGCGCATAGAGAGCATCAATGACATTGATAACGGTACCATTTGGTAACATAAATTCAGCGGTTCCTCGTCCTTTGACAACCGGCGAGGTACCTATCAATGTTGTCATAGATGAACGATACGACATTAAATCCGTAAACAACTGCCTATTCCTTAGAATAGTGTGGGTAGTTCCACTATCAGCTAGACACTCAACTTCTCCACGAGACATCTACAAAGAGAAGAAAACTTGGGTTAGTTTCTCGGGAGAACAGTCTAATCACTACGCCGTAGGATAGAGAAAGAAAGGGGAATAAATCCCATCGAGTGTATTACAGGGTATTTGGACATTATAACGTCGACTAAAATCGGAAAATGCAAGGTTGAATGTTACATAACCAAGCAATCATCATCAGAAACCAAAACGAAACCGAGGTTGCGCACATTGTGGTGTTGAACACCTTTGGTAACTGGAATAAAACGAGGACAAGCCTCTTAGGATTGGTGTTAAAACACCTCTCGAGCTGCACACCACCCGAAGCTGTGGATGTCAAAGACACATGGTGTCGTGGCACCAGAGTGTGGCGGATGCCGAGCCTACTTCACCTTAATGGGCCGATGGCGGCCCGTTCGCCTCCCTTTTTTTTTTTTTTTTTTTATTTATTTAGGGATTGAGCGTAGGTGAGATTATAAGTCCAAAATATAGAGCCTATGTGACCCAAAGGTGGCGTCACAAGAACCATGTGAGTTGTTAATACACGAACCTGATTGCATAAAAACATAAAATTTCTCACAATATGGGAAAACAGAGAAATTTTATTAAGTGTCAACTTGAATACATCAACTTCTAATTCCAAAATAAACAGACTAACAAGAGTCATAAAAACATGGCGAATGCCATTACAGTACTTGATAAATTAGAAAAGTCAAATACATAGACTAATCAAAATCCGGGACATCAAGAGTCTGTGGTTGCGCCTTTGGAGAATCCACATGATGAGCATAATTTGCGTCAATCATCTCGTCCTCAGCATAATTGCTTTCTTCAGATAGAAACCTCTTGTACTTCTTGTAAGCATTTAACATCTCCTTACTAGCTCGACAATCGCGATGGTAGTGTTTGGAGGAACCACACTTGTCGCATGGAGCAAATTGGGCATTCCGGTCATTGCTATGAGGTCTAGGAGGGTTTGGTACCGGGCCTAGACGCGGTCCGTGGCCGGTCCGGCCTCCCCCTGAAGGTGATGCGGCTGCGCCACCTTCTTGCCTCCAAGTGTTGGAGCGTCGTGTCACTTTGTTTCCAGCATTCTGATGTCTTCCACGTATCGAATTGTACGGGGCATTGCGGCCTTTATTTTTCTGCTTTGAAGCCTTCCCATAATGAGCCTGTGGTGTTGGAATTTGTTTTGTACTAACAGATCTCTGGCTACTATTGAGCCTAATCTCATAATGACACTCTTTTTTAGCCAATATTGCCATAAGGTCAGCGAATGTCCTGATTCTTCCTTCATCAACTGATATTTTATATTGATGTCCAAGGAGATCGTAGGCCATGGGGAATGTATGAAATGTCTTCTCTAGAAGATCTTTATCGGTTTTGATGACACCAACCGTGCCAAGATCCGCCTGTAGACTAATCATATCCTGATTGTATTTCTCTACTTTGTCATAATCGGAGAAACGGATTTGTTCCCATTTAAGGGTGAGCTCTGGAAGAAGCATGTCATGAACATTGTTAAATCGCTGCTGGAGCGTGTCCCATCAAATTTTGGGATCTTTTACCGACAAATATTGTCGCTTCAGAGTCGGGTGGATATGGCGCCTCAAATACATGAGGGCCTGAGCCTTGGCATGGTCCCGAAAAGGGGTGGTGGCGGCTGCATCAGTTAGAAGGGCTGGAAAGCCTTTGCTTTGGAAAGCAATTTCAACATCGGAAACCCATCGATGATAGTCTTTGCCTTGAAGATCCAAGATCTCAAAATCAGGGCGTGACAATGACGATGACGACATCTACAAGAGAATAGAACGTCAGATTAGTATCACTTTAAACAGATACTATCAAGTATATATTGAAATTAGAAGGGATATATTCGGTCACATAAGTAATTTTTTTTTTTCGATGCAGAAGCATTTTTTTTCTTTTTTCTTTTGATGCATATACCGGCGACATCATATCGCACCTTCAAACAGTGGCGTACTCAGACATCCACATAAGCATCTCTTTTTCTTTTAATTATCTTTCAACGTGATTCCCCCAGGACCATCACTTAAAACTGCGACCGTATGGATGATGAAATCCCCATTCTAGGTCTCATCGGCTATATAAGAATGGTCGGAATCGGAGTAGAAGAAAGGCTAATAGCGCCCGATATAATATATCTATAGTTTAAAAGCGGGAACTTTTATAAAAAGTTTACCTTTTGATCAAAATAACGAGAGCGTAAAACTTGTTCTTCGACTCTTGTCTGGTTCTCGAGCCTCTTTTTACGCGAGTAATCTGGCGGATCTATCTTGAAAAGTTGATGGCGAGCTAACAGCTGACGAGCGTGCAGGCTGGCGAGCGAGCGGGCTTGCAGGCGGCCGGGCAAGGGCTGTGGCCTAGGAGAGACCAAGAAAGGGGGGGGGGGGGGGGGGGGGGGGCTGGTCTCGAGGAAGGAGGTGCGGCCGACGGAAGGGATGGAGGAGGGGAAAAAAATTATTAGGGTTTTTCTAGGGCTCAGGGAGGTCACGTGTTGATAACGTGTTCAAGGAGAAAAGATAATAGGGAGAACTGTATGTTTATTGATTGATAGAGAGGCCTTTATATAGGCATTACAATAAGAATCCCGATAGGTCAGAGATTCCTTATCTATTACAGAATCAACTATACTAGTCTAATTAGGTCAAGACACATCTAGAAAGTTACAGAAATAACCTTCCTACAATAAATTTCAATTATTTATTTAATCACCAATTATTTATATAGTTTTAATATTAAAAGAGTGAGTGAAGATAAAATTTTAAAATACTATAATTAAAAAAAAAATGAATCATTATGTTAGCATGATTAAAAACGACATAAATTAAAAGAAAAAATACTATAAAAAAAACGTCCATAATACACATCGACGTAATTGAAAAAATGACCGCGTAGTGTGTACTAAATCCCCTCCCAGGAGCATCATGTATTGTCGGAGACAGCCTAATGACGAGAAGTGTGCTCCAGATTTCGGTGCATACAGATTTACAGAGGGGTTGGCCCTGATCAATTCAGACCCCCATTAAACTACACATTCTTCCCCTCCACATTCCTTTTCTTTTTCTTTTCAGATCGACCTCCATTTCCATCTGACATGATTCCCAGTTTCGACCAGTGAGGGTTTGTCTCTGCGAGAGCAACAAGTTGGTCAAAATAGCTCTCCAGATTTTTTAAGAATCATGGGTCTCAGTTTTTATAATAAAAAACCACAACTTGGGTCGTCCAAGTAGGTTTTAATATTGCCAGAAACACTATGATACACACTGGCGTTGCCTTGCATTTGTTCTGCTGATCCAGGAGAGGCTTTGTGCCAAGGGGTCTGTATATTGTAGAAATTATTGCAAGAGATTATAAAAGTTGGGACTTTTCATGACGGCATTGGATTGCATCAACTGAATCTAGAGCCTCTTCCTTGCAAATTAAACAATACCGACTTGGTTTTTTTTTTCTTTCTTTCTTTCAAAGCTTGGGTTTCTATTATACTAATTATTTGACGAAGAAGTTTAGTATATTCCTCGTAGCATACAACACTTAGATTTGTCTTGATCAAAATGTAAATATCTTCAGATGCACTTGCCTCAAAGGGAAAGATAAGTCGACCAAGTGGCCATGTGTTCTTGGCTTCTTGCCATGTTTGATGAGATCTAACAGCATCTCTTTTCTTTACTTTCTGAAATAGTTGAGTTCGATTCAAGACAATTAACATACCATATCTCTACATAAAAATAAGTATATGTAAAAAAGTGCATGAAAAAACTTCTAATTTCAGTTATAAATTATTTTACGATGAGCACACGTGAATAGAGAAAATATTATGATTCAAATGACAATCAATCTCACTTACGATCGTACAAAATAGTTTATCTAAAAAAAAGAGTAAATCCCCATGTTACAATTTTTCTACCCACTGCTTAAAACTATAAATCTATTGGTGTAAATACTTATTAAGGTGGACCACCAGCACTAGTTAACGACATAAACACCCCAACTGCTCCTGCTGATGAACGAGGACACCCAAGTCCCCAATATTAAGGAGGCGTTTGGTACATGGGATACCCTAAGATTGGACTGCCTTATTTTCTTACACAAGACTCATTTTTTTTTTGGGAGCAGAAGGGACTATTTTTGTTGGGACTTTAGAGTCCATGGGCCCACCTTTTCACCTCCTTACACAAACCCACCAAAACTCATGAGATTATGGAAGCCTAGCTATTTTATTCATTCACCTCTTCTCCTCCATTTGTTCTTCTCTCATCATTTTGACCTCCATAAATTTGCGATTCAACTTTGCCTATCAATTATTTCAGTCAAAACACTCATGACGGCGGCGCTACACCCAAACCCAATCATTGATTATCTCTGTGGAAAACCGAAACAGATAATTGACCTGCCCCATCTCTCTCCCCATGAACCGTCGCCAGCCTCCTTGGCCACGCCGCCGCCGACTCTTCCTCACTCTCAGTCACACGAGAGGACATAATTTCATGGTGAGAGTTTGATATGAACATGTTTTGCTGAGGTGAATTCGAAGGTTAATTGGTGTTTGAGTTTGGAATTTGGTGAGGTGATTACCTTTATATATGAGAGATTGAGTTAAAAACATGAGTTTCGATTGAGTTTTGAATCAAAGAATTCAAGAATGGTTTTGAGATAGAGGAATTCTGGGTTTATTGGTTTAGAACTCAAGAATGAATTTAAGAAAGAGATGGCTCCTTTGTCCCTATCCCAGCAGCACCAAACATGAGCCAAAACTTACTATAAAATAAGCCAGGCTAACGGATGACAGCGTTGCTATAGAAATTAAGTTGGGCTATTGCAAACCCACGTACTAAACGTACCCTAAGGAACTTCGAGAACACCCCTTCATGTTTATTGTAGTTGATTAGAGGCCTTCAATTTCATAATTAGTTTAAAAGAAATTAAGAAAAAAAAAATGTTGATAAAAAACGCATATATTACTTTGTTGAATTAGCAATGCAGAGTTAACTTCTTGCTGAAGAATTGTTTTGGTTGTGGGTTCGATTCGTTCCCGTTATCATTGAAGAACTTCGAGAGTACCCCTCCAGACCCTCTATATAGTGATGCTGATTGGAGGCATACCTTCGATGTTATAACAAATCAAGAAAAATGTTTATAAAAAATCGTATATGTCACTTGGTTGAATTAGCAATGCAAACTGGTCGTTGAATGTGAGCTCGTTTTCAAAGTGTCATTTGGCGATCCGGGCCTTATATGTTCTTTTTATGGTGGATGGCAACAACTTTCATTGTTGGATCGTTATCTTTTACCTTCACCGTTGTTTGAACCGTTCCTGCACCGAATGTTTCACGAAAAAGATGACTAAGAGAACCGCTTGACCTAGGATGGTAGAGTAAATTGTTGAGCAATGCTGGGAAAAATTTATTAATCAGAGAGTGGTTGTTCAAACTTTACCTTCTTCTGCTATGATCGAGCTGTTGTCTTTTTCTGAATTTTTTTTTTCTTTGATAAGTTGCATCATATGTACGTGTGTCAAGTTTTGGTTGAGAGAGTAAACCTAATGAACGAAAAATCCATTAGACGTCATCGGAGCGATTACTAAATTTAGGTGCTAACATTAAGATCATAAAAACTAATTTCTCTCAAGAAAAGAGTAATGTTTTATTTTGTCGCAATAAGTTTTGTTCTCTTAATTATTATCGGAGAACTATAGATACGAGTTGTCAATATAAACATTAAAAAGAAAAAAGAAAACTTAGATCCAATACCCATATCAGAAACACTGTTTCTCGATTAGCCGATCATCGGGGTTGCTGGATAACTAATGAGGGTCCTTAATTGGGCGGCTATATGGATCTTAATTTGGGTTAGCAATTAATTAACCAGTGAGGTGTTTAGGTCTTTGAGTGTAGTCATGAGCATTTGGGTTTGAATGACGCTAATAACGTTGTGTTGTGGACGGGCTTGTATAAGATGATCCACCATTGTAAAAGCCTAATCAGGCATTGTTTAAAGTTTTAAACAAACTGATGAAAACCCACACCGGAGAAAGCATGCTTTATAAACATGAGAATACGAGTTTATATAAGAGGAATTAGACTCATGCATGGCAGGCTAGTGACCTCCGTTGTACCTGGGAAGAGTGCTCGCTTAATCTTCCCAACGTCATAATTTTTAGCATTGAGGGCATGCGTTCGCTTAGGCTTAATTATTAGAAGAAATCACATTGGCCTTCTTGGTCTCCGTCGAGCAAAGACACCTTCTCATACTGAAAGTAAAACTCTTTTGCAGCTTCAGTTTATAGAAGGTAATCTTGCATCAACATTCAGTAGAGGATACTGAAGACTGAACTGCTTCAAATTATAGTAGATGGCAAGGGTACATATCAAAGTTCTGCAGTTTAGTTTACAACGAGGTCCAAGAATGGACACGCACAGGAGATGCTACCTGTCTTGGCCTCTAGGCTAATTCAAAGTGTTGTATTTCATTTTTTCAGTTTGATGTTTGATGTGGATCAAGATCCAGTGAGTACAATAATTTTTCTGGGAAAAAATAAAAAACAAAGCCTAGCTGATGAACTGGGCATCCCATCAAATTAGTTAAAACTCTTCGAATTACAACCATAATTGTGATGGACTGATGGGCTAACTGAATGCTGTAGCACAACACTATCTCCTATTCGATCTCCTTTGCAGTTTGCAATATACAACAGCAGAATGTCTGAAATTTAGCGTATCAGGGTGTGTATTGATCGATTATCAAATATCAAATGCCTAGAGTACAAAATTCAAGAATAGTTTATTTATTTATTTTTAAAATTTTTTTTTTTATGATACAAACAACCCTAGAATAGTTGATGTTGATGGTAGCAATAGTCGGGCTACCGGGCCCCACGGACCCGTACCAAAGGCCGGCGCGGGAGCCCACTTGCCTGGGCCTAAGGTCCGGATGTCAGAAGACTGAGAAGGGCAGGCCAGCCGGTAGAAATAGCTTGCAAAGTAGTGGCCTAGAAGAGCTTTTTGTTATACTGAAGGAACTTTGTCCCACATCGAAGGGCAGACCGAGCTCTGGAGCTGGGAAACCTACATAATGACCCAGCTACCTTCCTTTTCAGGTAACCAACCAACCATTCACGAACTCAGACATTTCTCATAATTTATATTCCAACCTGCTTTACTGACTTAAGCATCGGAGCGGTATTGACCGGTTCGATACGGTCTTTCCTAGTAAGCAGGGCATTCTTAGGAGGAAATCATCAGTGGTCCCATCGGTTCCAAAGGGTACGGATTTGAACTGAAACAATTAGCGCCATCTGTGGGAATCTATACATAAAATTCACGTTTGCAAGACATGGTGGGAGGCTCAAAAGGAAAAGCGTCTGGAAAGGGACCGGAAGAGGCTCGCAGGGCCCTGGACTTCGAACCCCTATTTACTCCCGCGGCGAGGTGAGAGGGATTGACCGATGGAAGCGATCAAGATTATGTAGCTAGCCCCGGTCAATTTGACACGGTCGAGGAACTGGAGAAAATGAAGAGGAGGGCGAGCGAGATCGGGCAAGAGCGGAGGCCTGATACCAAGAGATGGAGGCAGTAAATACCACATTATTGGCTGCCTTGGAGAAAGGACAACAGCAGAACGCCGCTCTGGCTGAAGCACTAGCAGTCCCACGAGCAACCAGCGGGAATACTCAAGCCTGGAGACCATCCAGTAGTTTCCCTCATATGGAGGTGGGACAGACCAAGGGAAGGCGGAAGACCGTGAATTTACCATTAGAGCTGTTCCCGGAAGTAATGACAAGGGCTGGACCCGGGGCCGACGCCTCATCAGGCGAGCGTGTCACCCGAAGAAGAGGAGATAAGCCCAACGGCATGAGCACTTCAAATACTGTCCGACTCGGTGTCAGACATGAAAGCCCAAATGGAGGCAAATGACCGAAAGACCGCCAGGCCGGCAGTGAGTGCGCGTTTCAACGAACGATCCGGGCCATTCTCCCGCCGTGCGTTGGAATCCAAAAGGACAGGCACACAAAAATCGTTAAAATTAACATATACCGGGACTGGATGCCCTTTCTGGCATCTAGACAGCTTTAGACCCCAAACATGCGCAAAAGGCTATTTTGATGTTGTGTGCTGCAACATATTCCAAGACACGCTATCGGGAGAAGCGTTGGGTTGGTTCTACGAACTGTCGGCAAACTCAGTTGAATCGTTCGAACAATTAGCTGATAAATTTGTTGAGCGGTTCATCCTAAGGGTTGAAGGAGCCCAAACGTCAACGATACTATTCAATTACAAACAGGCATACAATGGGGGATTAAGGGCGTTCGTTAATCGATGGCAAACAGCCACGGCCGGTGTAAGAAACTTGAATTAGGTGATAGTAGAAATGGCGTTCAAACAAGGGCTAAGGCCCGAAAAATTCTCGTACGCCATACGGGTAGAGCGTTCTCGGGACTATGACGAGTTAATGGCAGTAGCAATCAGGCATGCTCAGGCAGACCACGAGACCTACAGGAGCCGACCGCTAAAACGAAGAACCGATGAGTCAGCACCCGCTCGGCCTGTTAGCAGGAACTGGCAGTAGAGTCAGGACTCGGGATTCTCACCCAGTAAAAAGTCCAAAGACTGCGGAGGCAAGCGGCAAGGCAAGGGTAATTTCAGAAGCCCACAAGGAGGAGGAAGGGTGCCAGCTCACCAATAAGAGCGGCCCCTGGCAATTATGTCTGCCGGACGAAGCGAGGTTTTTACTACCTTGACCGCTCCTTATGAAAGAATCTTGAGTGAGAACAAGAACATTATTCCCCAAGCGCCAGAACGGAGGCACCCAAAGGGAAACCTCACTAAAGAACATACCGGAAAGTATTGCTCCTATCACGACCAGGCCACACACTGAACGAACGACTGCATTGTCCTAAGGAGGGCGATAAAAGAGTTGATCCAACAAGGGAAATTGCAGCAATACCAAGGCAGTGCCCGAGAAGTGGGGGCTATCCAGATATACAATCCGGAACATCCCGAGGTGTACGGAAGCATTAACATGATCCATGGCGGGGGGCATATTGACCAACTCAACGGGAGAGCCAAGAAACAGTGTTTGAGATTAATAAGAGGAAAGGAAGTGTATGCCTTGGGAGAGAGAAGCGGACAGGCTGCAAAGACCACGTGACATTAAGTGTATGCCTTGGAAGTCTGTGACATTTTTCGAGGAAGAAGAACAAGAAGATTTGATTCAACCCCATGATGATCCTTTCCTCATTTCGGCCCAGATAGATCATTGGATCGCCAGACAGATGCTTATAGACACCGGAGCATCAGTCAATGTGCTATTCTGGGAGGCCTACAAGGGACTGAACCGGAGAAGGAACAAGATGTCTCAAGATAACGAACCCTTAATAAGTTTCTCAGGGGAGGTAGTCCAACCGCTGGAGTCGGATTACTGAACCGGAGAAGGAACAAGATGTCTCAAGATAACGAACCCTTGATAAGTTTCTCAAGGGAGGTAGTCCAACCGTTAGGAGTCTTCGAAGAAGGGGACAAGACGAGGAAGCAACACCTGGAGTTTATTGTGATCGACTGTCTATCGTTATACAACGGTATAATCGGCGGCCCAGGGCTATGGAAGTTAAAGACATTTATAGCCGGGCATATGATAATGCTGAAGATGCCCACTCCCACTAGATTCATAACCATCCGGGGAGATCAGAAAGTCGCTCAGAAGTATTATGCTGAAACCGTAAGCAGCGGAAGAAAGAGAGCATAGGTCTTCACAGCCTCCAGACAGGTATTGCCGTCAGACCCGATCATCACCCCTAGGACGATACGGACTCCAATGAGGAGAAGCCAAAGCGACCATCAGCGGAGGAAAAAACAGAGGAGGTGCCTATTTCGGAAGAGTATCCCGATAAAACAGTAGTGATAGGCACGAAATTAGCAGCAAAGGTTAGAGAGGACTTCATCAGTTTTCTCAAAGAGAACAGCCTAGTATTTGCGTGGTCCTACGAGGACATGCTCGAGATATCACCGGAGATCACAACGCATGAGCTGAGCATCTTACTGGGTAGTATGCCGGTAAGACAAAAGAGAAGGACCTTCAACCGAGCAGAAATTGAAGGCGATAGACTTTATTCGGGAAGTCCAGTACCCCCGGTGGCCGGCTAATATGGTTATGGTCCCAAACAAAGGAACTGGGCAATGGCGCATGTGCGTGGACTTCACTAACTTGAAGAGGGCCTGTCCAAAGGACAGTTTCCCGTTACCACGGATAGCTCAGCTGATAGATTCGACTTCCGGTTACAAACTATTGAGCTTCATGGACGCTTACGCCAGATTAACCAAATAAGAATGAAACCAGCTGATAAAGAGCACACGTTATTCACAACTGACCGAGGTTTGTACTGCTATAAAAGAATGTCTTACGGGTTGAAGAATGCAAGAGCCACTTATCAACGGGTAGTGAACCGTATGTTTGAGCAAGAGATGGGCAAAATGGTGGAGGTTTATGTAGATGATATGTTCGTTAAAAGCCTGACCGTTGACGCCCATGTGCGAGATCTAGAGGTAGCGATAGGTAAAATGCTCAGGTACGGTATGCGCTTGAATCCAAAGAAATGCATATTCAGGATTTCAGAAGGTCTTTTTCTAGGTCATGTCAAAAGCCTGACCGCTGACGCCCATGTGCGAGATCTAGAGGTAGCGATAGGTAAAATGCTCAGGTATGGTATGTGCTTGAATCCGAAGAAATGCATATTCAGGATTTCAGAAGGTCTTTTCCTCGGTCATGTTATCAACCAGCGGGGAATTGAGGCAAACCCGATCAAGGTTCAGACCAACTTGAAGATGGAGTCTCCAACCAAGCGGAAACAAGTTCAAACCTTGACTGGGCGATTGGCAACACTAGTCAGATTCATCTCTCGGTTGACCGATAAGTGCACCCCCTTCTTCAGATTATTAAAGGCCTGCCCAGCAGTTCAAGAAGATTCGCTGGGCACCAGAGCATGAAGCCGCGTTCCAGTCCATTAAGGCATATCTGGCATTTGTACCGCTTTTGTCCAAACCAGTATCAGGGGAAATGTTGTACTTATTTGGTAAAACGGGAGAGAACCTTGGAGCTCTCTGTTTATTATGCAGGGAAGGGATTTACCAGGGTAGAAAGTCGATACCCGGACATTGACAAGCTGGCGTTAGCACTAATCGTTATTGTCAGGAAGCTAAGACATTATTTGCAGGTCCACTCCATCACTTTATATACCAACCATCCCTTGCGGCAGATCCGGCAGAAACTGGAGACTAGTGGGAGACTGGTAAAATGGGTAGTAGAACTGGGAGAATTTGATATTACATATACTCCTCGCATAGCCATGAAAGGCCAAGCAGCTGCGGATTTCATATGCGAACTAATACCGATGGAGAGAGAAGGACGAACTGAGAAGGAGGAAAACAGTCTTTTAGGGGTCGCAAAGGAAGAAGCAACGGAAAAGTCTTGCGGCTGGAGGCCATACGTCGACGGTTTGGTCACGCAAAAGCGAAGTGGAGCCGGTATCATATTGACCACACCCGATGGGCATTCAAATGAATACGCCATAAGGTTTCTGTTCAATGCCTCCAACAACGCGGCTGAGTATGAAGCGCTGATAGCTGGACTACAACTAGCTAGGAAAATGGGAATTCCAACTATTAAAGTATGTAGCGACTCAAGCTTGGTGGTCAACCAAATCAACGACCTTTTCGAGGCAAAAGAGCCCCAAATGAGTTTCTACCTAGCATTACCTAAAACCCTGCTGGAACGATTCGAGAGGGTAACCATCCAGCACATTCCGCGGGAGGAAAATAAGCATGCTAATGCCCTGGCAAGGTTGGCCACTGGTAGTTACACTCCTGAATACCGAAAGGCCAAGATCGAAACATTAGAAAAGTCAAGAAATTGTAGAACCATCTCCGAGATATTCGCAGTTGAAGAAGCACCGCCTTGTTGGATGGATCAGGTCAGAAACTACCTAACCGATAAGAAAAGCCCGGAAGACAAGCAGGAGGTAAGGAGGCTGCACCTCAGATGTGCGAGGTACATCCTGTTGGATGGAAAGCTATACCGTAGGGGTCATTCCTTCCCCTACTTAAAGTGTGTGACGGAAGAAACCGAGAAAAGTATCATGCGGAAAATTCATGAGGGAGTCTGTGACACCATTCCGGAGCTCGATCTCTAACGTACGAAGTACTCCGAGCGGGATATTTATGGCAGCGGCATCAAGAAATATTTTGGGAATTTGCCATAAGTGCCACATATATGTCACCGCCCTGCATGCCCCAGCAATAGCCCTATCCATTCTAATGGCACATTAGCCGTTCGCACAGTAGGGGTTGGACATTATCGGCCAATTCCAAACGACTATATGGCAGTTCAAATACGTCATTGTAGCTGTTGATTATGAGACAAAATGGATATAGGCAGAACCGGTGGTAAAAATAACGGAGGAGAGAGTGAAGAAATTCCTTTGGAATAACATATACTGCCGCTTCGGTGTCCCAGAGACCATAATAACGGATAACATGACACAGTTCAACAACGTTAACCTCATCGAGTATACTGCCTCATTGGAGACCCGAATGGTATTCGACTCTGTAGCGCACCTGTAGACTAACGGTCAGGTTGAAGCTGCCAACAAGATCATCAAGAAGCTCCTAAAAAAGAAGCTTGATGACAATCCACACACTGTCTTATGGGAATCCACACGACTACAACAGAGGCAAAAGGGGAAACCCCGTTCTGCTTGGCATTCAGGAGTGTAGCAGTCCTCCCAATAGAGACTTAAGTACCCAGCAGCAGAGTAGAGAATTATACAGAAAGAACAAACGCTGAGAGCCTGCAACTCAATTTAGACTTAATCGAGAAGCGGCGCGACCAAGCACACTTACGAAACCAAACATATAAGCAGCGGGCTGCCCGCTACCACGACAAAAGGGTTTGGGAAAGAAAGCTACATGTAGGAGACTGGCTAATGAAGAAGGTACAACGGAAAGTGCTAGCCCTAGAACCAACATGGAAAGGCCCTTACCAAATCACAGAGGCAGTAGGACCGGTAACCTTCTATATTCGAAGTATTGACGGGGTAAAATTCTCCCGTCCGTGGAACATTGAGCACCTCCGGTATTATCCTAAGTAGAGGTTATAAGTAGACCAGACATAATAATTTAGGTTGTTATCGGTGAACTAGACTGAGTCATGCGGTTCCAACCAAAGCATGAGTATCTTAGGCACAAATGTTAATTTTTCCAACACAATTAACCAAGGCATTCCAACGGTCTTGATTTAGGCCTCCAGGCACAAACTTTAATTTTTCCAATACAATTAACAAAGGCGATCCACCAGTTGAGACTTAAGTCTCCAAGAACTAGAGTTAATTTCTTCAACACAATTAACTATGGAAAGTAAAAAAAAAAAAAAAAAAGTTAATCCATTATAATAGTCTGGGCCACCAGGCAGTACATTAACCACCGGTGTTAACAACAAAAAAACATCAAAGAGCAAAAATCATCAAGACCCTTGGTCAGTTACATTAACAGGAGGGTTCACGATTCAGAAGCTGCCCTGCTACCGCTAGAAGTTGAGGTAACGGGGCCGCCAGCTTTGAGGGATTATCTCTGCTTCAACATCTCCCTCTCGGCCACATCCGCATCCATCTTCGCGTTATCCAGTCAGCCCTTCAGTACCCACTCATTATAGGCATCTTTAATACCGGCGTTCCGGGAAGCTTTCAATAAATCTTCGAACTCCTCTGAGTCCTTGAAATCAGCAATGGCCTGATCAATTATATGTGCTCGGTTAGCAGCCGACACCTTTTCAATTTGGAAGGTGAGTGAGGATATTTTGTCCGTAAGCTCCATATTCATGGCCTGCAGCTCCACAACTTGGTCGATGGACTCAACAAGTTGGCCTTCGGTAGCAGCAGCGAGCTCTGCTTGCTTGTTCACCAGTCTTTTTGCCCGCTCCGCTTAATCATCTGACAGGGCCTTTCCCTTTTCCAAACGAGCTTTCCCTTGTTTCTTCATAGCAGCTTGTCTCTCTTCACTAGCCCCAACAAGATAGAAGTTGTAAACAGCCTATAGAAAGGAAGAGTAAGAAAAAAAAGACCATCAAAGGTGATAGGATAATAATAATAATAAAAAAACAACAATAACAAAACTATTTTTCTCACCTGCACAGCCATCTCCATAGACTTCTGGTGGGTCTCTTCCGGTGACGTGTTCTTAGCACGAACCCGGTCATGCTTAGCATTTCTCAGATTCTTAAGCATGGACCGGACAAAGTGCTCGTCCGCAACGCCATACTTATCCACCAGCTCCTTGATAGGCATACGCTCTGTAGTAAGAGCCCCCCACTGGGGGGGGAGGCAGTAGTAGAGGTAGAAGTGCCTGCATTAGGAGCCCAGGGTGCAGTAGAAGCAAAGGCGCCTACAGCAGAAACCCGGGGAGCAGTGGTAGAAGCGGTAGCGGTGGCAGTGGGAGCCCGAGAGGCAATCACTACAGCGGTAGCAATACCAACCCGAAAAGCGGTAACCGTAGCGGTAAGAGAATCAACCCGGGGGCGCTACGAAGGAACGTCGGAGGGAGCATTACCGGCGCTTCTACCGGTAAAGGTAACAACTTCACTAGCCGGTCTCTTTTCACGAGCCCGCCTCTTCTTTTGCCCCAAGTCTAACCCAGGGGAAGAGGTGGAAACCGGAGGCTATCGTTGAGTGGTTGCGGTCGGAGGAGAATCCACATCTATAGTACAAGGGTCTTCAGTAGGAGCCCCGTCACCAGCATTACCGGCCCCTCTACTAAGGTCACCAGCCCCTATAATAGTAGCATCGGGTCGAACGACCTGAGTGGTAGAAACCCTCTCATAGGATTCAAGCGACAACTCCATGATTACTGGTTCTTCATGAACGGTCTTGTCTCTGGTAGTTGGATCAATCAAGATATTTGAGACAGTTTCCCCCTTCTTGGTCTTTCTGCACAAAAACCTGGTCAACCATGTCGAGAATGGAGCCTTTTTGAATAGTCGCCCGAGGTAGAACAGCTGAAAAGTAAAAAGTCGGTTAGCAAAAAATTCACTAGGTAAAAAAAAAATATTAAAAAAAAAGAGAGACCCCCACCAGGTATACTCCCCATCTCACAAACTTCAAGAACGCTCTACCGGATAAAGTTATAACTACTTTGGTATAAATCGTCACAGCAGTCGAAAACCCTGGAAATCCGCCTCTTCCCCATATCAGATAAGGTGTACGACTGATCACTGATTGACTGAAAATCCCCTGGAGCCCGGTAGCCCTTCGTATTTTTTTTGCCACCTTTCTCCAGCCATGACCACAGTTTTCCTCTAGTTGTTGGCAACCCAAGAAGGAAGGTGGGCCACTATTGGTTTATAGTCCCGGGCGGTGAAAGTTACACACCCACAAGCTTTGCTCTTCTTACAATAAGTAAGTTTGTAGAGATCCCTAAACTCATTAACTGTTGGCCAACCCATGTCGCAAAGATCGAATAGGTAACTCAGACTCAATAATTGCCTCCACTGATTGATGGGGAGCTAAGTGGGAGAAAGATTCAGCATGTTAAGCATGTACTGGACGAAAGGGGGCAGCGATAGAGAAAGGTTGTGACGGAACTGGTCTTCGTGAATTGCAACCCAGCCGTCCTCCGGATTGCATGCTAACTCACTTTTAGCGAGAGGGCGAAGCTTAACCGACGTGTCAATACCCCACCTATTGCGAAAGACAGTTATCTCGCTCGGAGTCATCGTTTGCTCCGGTTCATCACAAAAGATAACTTTATCCTGGTCCTCCAAGGCGTGCCGACCGGAGGAACACCCCCGTGTAGAAACGACAGTAACTACCGGCACGCCTACAGAAATATCGCCAGTGGTTGAAGAGGCTTTTACCCGTTGGGTAGACGAGCCGCTAAGCCAAGCGTCTAGCCGAGGGCCAGCATCGTCTAGCGTGCGGCTGGCAGGGATGGGAGAGTTAGTTGGGCTTCTAGAATCCATGAAACCTAAGTCAAATTCAAAAAAAACCCTACAGTCAATTAGAACAAGCTGGGCCTAAGAATGGGCCGGGTATCGCAAACGACAAAACCATTTAGAAACCCCAAATTTCCATCAACCCACCTGGTTTCACGATCAAATTCCACACCAGAGATGAACTTTGAAATAAACTACTTGCCCAGAGTCTCAAAAAAAAAAAACCCCCAGAAAGTTAAACTTGACGATCAGGGTGACCGGAGACAAACCTGGATAATGCCTCGATTGACAAGAACCGTGGACATCAGTGCAGCACACAATCGGAAGGCCGGAATAAAAAACAGCACAAGACAGGAGCAAGCGTCTTTGGGCTTCTCTTCACTTTTTCAATCTCCTCACAACAAATGTTCAGTAAGAGAAGAAACGAAGGAGAACAGGGGATATTATAAGGAAGTTTCCAGCCCAAAGGTCGACCCTTCAGTTTCCCCCCTAAAATTAATAAGGGTACCATCAAAACGAGGAAATCCTGGCTACACATCTCTACCGACAAAACACGTCATGTGCCTCACTACCAGTAACCTCCTAAGAATGCCCTGCTTACTGATAGGAGCACAATGTGCGACGATATTATATGCTTATGCCCTCATTTATGCTTTGTTTAACCCTTATTTGTCTAAGATAGAGTCATAATATAGTTAGTGTCAATTTTGGTAGAGTTTTGTGAAAAATGGTTAAGAATCCGAAAAATGACTAAGTTTGAGAAATCTGGAAAATAATGCAAAATATGTCTTTTTCGTGATTTTGAGATGAATGAAACTGTGATCTATCCTTTTCCAAATTCTATGAAATTTTATGTGCTTAATATTCATATGCTGAGGAATGTTGTGATAAAATTTCAGATCAATCGGAGTTCGGGAAGTCACCCAAAAGTTGGCTGCAAAACGGCAGTCCGAGCATTCCAATCCAGGGACTTCCAGGAAATTCCTGGGACTGTGTCCCAACTTCGAAAAATCATTCCCGACGACTTGCATGGAATTTGGCCGAGATATTTTATGGAGAGATGGTCCTATGTGTCTAGTTTACGTGAGACTTGGAATCGCACCAATCGGAGCTCCGAAGGTGGAGATATGCTGGATTTATTGCGACAAGGTCAAAGCTGCCGATTCCAGGAACCTACTGCCCCCTTTTTGTGTTTTCTGTTTTTAATGGACCAAATGGTGCACAAATGCATATGTGAAGATGGTCCAAGCTTTATGAAGGGAAGAGGAAGACACTAGGCCATGGCATTGAAGAAAAGCATGAAGAAACAAGTTCTCCTAGTCACACTAGGAGAAGCTGCCGATTCTGGCAGATTGCTGCCTCTGTGTGCTGCCGGCATTGTGGGGCATTTTCAGTGGATCAAGACCTATCAATTGAAGTCCAAGATCATACAAGAAGTCCATGAAGATGTGCAGCCCAAGCCTTGAAGAAAAATCAGAAAAAGAAAATCAAGAATGCAAATCTTTATTCAACAAGGAAACATAAACCTACAAGGAAACCTATTCTTTGTTTCCCCTTCTTGTGGCCGGCAGCCTCTCTCCCTTTTTCTCTATATATATAGCCATCCCATACACAGAAAAAGATCATCTCATCTCTTGCAAAGCACTAGCCAAAACTCTACCAAATTTCCTACTCAAAGTTCTAAGCCGAAACCCTAGAAACACCAAGTCACCAAATCACCACCACCAATCACCACCGATCCCAATCCCTAGCCTAGCTACTGCCGATCCTCTTCCACCACACCACGACGAAGCTCTCCAAGGTTTCTAAAGTGTGATCCATCCCTATGACTTGTGTTTTTAATTTCGGTTTAGTCACATGTATTGTTATAAAAAATACTTTGTTTCGTTTGGTTTTGTATGATGAGCATGAATTGCAATTTTCATTGAAGTTTATGTGATGACTTGTGCGATTTTTAATACATGGTTTTTGTATGTTTAGATAATTAGAGCAGTGGTATTAGAAGCATGTTTAGGATTTAAATTGGTTAGTAATCTAAGGTGAGGGCATGAAAATCGATACTTGGTGTTGTCTTTGAACATAATCTCGGTATTAGGTTTAACTTGCTAGGGTAATTACAAACTAGATGGACCGAGAGGACTCTATGATTTGTGTTATTCACTAAGGGCTATTAATCTTAGAACTTGCATGCTAAATAAGATGATTGACAACCTTACTTGTTTACATGTTTTCGATTTAAGACTCTTGTGCAATATATGTTAAGTCTTAACCGGATTAGCATAAATATCTTTAGGGCTAGAGCGAGAGTTTGTCCTAAAAGAACTTAAGGAAGTCTAGTAACTAGGTACAGAGCGAGAGCTCTAGTTACGGTCGAAACGAATTTGAATTTTGAGCATGCTAATACTTGTCTCTTACTTTCTTGCATATAAATCTTTGTGTTAAATTGTGTTTTGTGCTATGAGATGCGTGAGAGATGATGATCAAACTTGTATATAGTAGACCTAGGATTTTATTTTCTGTTTTTATGCCGTACTTAGTATAGGGCAGCCCTAGGGCTGCCGAACCCTATTTCCCCCATATGTGTGACGTTTGTGATGTATATATGTGAATATGTTTGAGACTAACAATTTCATATCTCAGGTACCCTTAATCCCCGGCCTAGAACGATCCCTACTTGCTCATACTACTAACGATATTTTTGTAGGGTTATCATTGCATGCGAGCTTCGGCTCCCGTTCAATTTTTGGCGCCGTTGCCGGGGATTATAAAAGCTTGTTTTATGTTATTGTTGTGTATATAATGTTGCTGGAAATTTTTTGTTGTGAATGTGTAAAGTATAAATTTTAAGTTTATTTTGGGATTTTGTAAAGTAGAAATATGCTTCGGCATGTAAAGTTTAAATTTCGAAAGTTGCATGATGTATATTGATGTATGTTGGTAATCACTTAGTTTAATTTCTAGGAAGTTGATAGTGTTGTGTATGTTTGAGTTTATTGTAGTTTCTAAAGTGTAACATGTAGGTGAAGCCTCTTTTGTTGATCATAACCAAAACCCTTCATACGAGTGATGCCATGTTAGGTATGTTTTTGTGTAGATTGGGAAACGGGCCCTGCAATGTTGGAATTAGTCCATCGTTGGCCCCCCACGCATAACGACGCTAACTTGGTATTATTTTTATGAGGTTGAGGGCGGTTTTAATCAACACTTGAGACCGCTAGGGATCCGTGTTTGTTTTACAAAGTATGGGGAAGTTATTTTCATAGATATGGTTCTCAGGTTTGTTTAACTGGATCTCAAGGCCCATAGACTGATGTTCATTCTCGGTGAGTGAGTCGATAGGGGGTTCGCCCTCCATGGTGTCCAACAACGAGTCCTGCCTGGTTCCTGTAGGGGGTTCGCCCTCCGTGATTATAATGACCTTTGAAACGTAAAATCCGCACGACCTAGTCGACAGCTTGTGCCGAAGCATCACCTCACTTTAGACGCTAGAACATAACTTGACATATGTGGCCTATTTTCTTCAAAGATAAAACATGTTGTGTGGTTCAAACTCTTGAGGTATATCGGATTAAGCATGATACTACCGGGGGCTGTATCAGTCCATTGCACCGTTATCTCCTCTGCTCCACGTACTTCGAGAGTTAGAACAAATTTAAAAGAAATTAGACTTAGCGATTACATGCTCATGAACTTTCCGATTTTTCTACTCTTGTGGCCGAACCATATTAATTCTTTGCCGAAATTTTTGTTCTTTGCCGTGTGTTTGTATGATCTTGCCGATTGTGATTTTGTGTTATTGTTTGAAATATGATTATGTAATTGCCAATGCCGTGGCTTGTAATGATGTATATTCTTGCTTTCTATTTCTTTATAAGGTTCTAACTTGTTTAAAATGTTGCAAATTTCAGAAATAATGCATGTCCGAATCTAGTATTTGGACAAGAGATCTTCAAGGCCGTTTGCAACGTTTAGAGCAAGAACTCGCTATTGCTCGTTTTGTGCCATTACCGCCATCGTCACCAACCAGTTCATCAGTAGCATCATCCTTGCCGTCCTCCCCTATTGTGCCGTCAGTATCATCATCATCCGGGCCGAGTTCACCGTCAGTTGTGTCATCGTCGTGTGATCTTCAGAATCCTGAATTTGAAGCCTTTGCCGAATCATCAGAAGAAGAAGAGATCATGGCATCAATCAGATCACAGAATGGTCATGTTGCGGGAGCAGGAGTTGCTCCTTCGAATATTACTTATCCTCCCTTGGAAGCTGACAAGACTGGAGAGATTGAACTGAGGAGTGGATTCCTCCATAAGCTGAAGTCATTTTATGGGATGCCGAGTGAGGATCCTAACAAGCATCTGCAGTGGTTTAACTTCACCACGGAGTCTATGTGTCCAAGAGGGACCGATTTGCAACACTTCAAAATGAAGGCATTTCCGTTTTCTCTAGAAGATCAAGCAAAGGAGTGGTTGTTTGAGGTGCCTAGTGGGCGCATTGTTTCATGGAGTACTATGATGGATGAGTTTTTGCTCAAGTACTTTCCTGCTTCACGTATCACTGATCTGAGGAAGCAAATTACAAGTGTGAAGCAAGCCGGAGATGAGACTTTCTTCGACTACTACAAGAGGTTCAAGTCCCTAGTTTCTTTGTGTCCATCGCATGGCATTAGCGATGGACTCTTGCTACAATATTTCTATGAGGGATTGCGCGTCATGGAGAGAGAGTTTCTTGACTCGGCCGCGGGAGGTAGCTTTTTGGAGTTGAATGCCGGAGCGGCAAGAAGTTTGTTGGAAGTTCGTGCTTTGAACAACCAACAATTTGGCATGGTACGAGGCAATGTGCAAAGGAATGAGAAAGTGCATGAGACGTCTTCGAGCTCAAAGTTAGAAGATAAAGTGGACAAGCTTACCGACTTGGTGAGTAATTTGATGAAGAAGCGTGCAAGTGTATGTGGTATTTGCACCGAGGGCCATGAGACCAACCAATGACCTCAATTTGGAGTTAATGAGGGAGTAGAGGAGTGCAATGCAATTGGTTTTCAAGGAGGCCAACGATTTGGCAATTTCAATCCAAGGTTCAATGATCATCCGAACTTTCGATGGGCGAACAATGACAACGTGCTTAGGGCACCTATGCAACCGAGAGAGGGAGGAGCGCCGTTTGCGCCGAGGCCACCCTTTGTGCCTCGGCAACCTTATCAGCCGAACCAAGGAAACTATGGGGCAGTGCCGAACCAAAACCAAGCTCAAGCCGTGCCTATCCAAGGCCAAGCCGCGCCGAGCAACCCTAATTACGATGCATTGCTTCAATCTTTGTCAAGTGCTACTCAAGCATTACTCGCGGGGCAACAAAATCATCAAAAGGACATTGGTGAGCTCAAGACTCAAATGGGGCAAGTTGTGGATTTTATGGGAAGATTCAATGAGCAAGGAAAGTTGCCAAGCAATACGATTCCAAATCCGAGGAACGAGCAAGCCAAAGTGATTCAAACTCGAAGCGGAAGAGAGTTTGTTCCTCCAACAAGTCCAAAGAAGAAGCGAGTGACTTTCAAGGGAATAAATGAGGATGAGATGGCCGCCGGACCTGTCATTGCCGGCAGCCATGATGGAGATGCCGAGGAGAGCCATGTTGCCGAGCAAGGAGGTGTTGCCGGCAATGTTGTTACCGAGAGGGGCAGAGTTGCTGCCGAGAAGGGGAATGCCACCGAGCAAGGGCATAGTGCCGGCCATAATATGAGTGACAAGGGGCTGCGCAACGAGCTTGAGTACGATCCCGCCACATCCAAGAATGAGGTATTGCCGAGCCAAGCAAGCAAGGGAGGGGTGCCATCATCAAGCATACCATTCCCTTCACGCTTTGCTAGAACGAAGAAGGATAAATCCGATGAAGAGGTATTGGAGATTTTCCGGAAAGTGCAAGTCAACATCCCTTTGTTGGAGTGCATTAAGCAAGTACCAAAGTATGCTAAGTTTTTAAAGGAGCTTTGCACGGCAAGGAGGCATACTAGAGAGACTCGTGTGGTAACCATGAGCGAGACGGTGTCGGCCGTTATTCAAAGGAGGTTGCCACCAAAGATGAAGGATCCGGGAAGCTTCAATGTGCCTTGTGTGATAGGCAATACACGTTTTGATGATGTTATGTTGGATTTGGGAGCATCGATCAATGTCATGCCACTCAATGTGTATCAAACGTTGAGTATAGGGCCTCTCAAGAAGGATAATGTCATCATTCAACTTGCGGATCGCTCAAGCAAATATCCGGAAGGCTATGTAGAGGATGTGTTGGTGCAAGTCAACCAATTGATATTCCCCGCCGATTTTTATGTGGTTGAGATGGAGGATTCGCCGGTCAACAACACTCAATTGCTTTTAGGGCGACCATTCATGAGGACCGCGCGCACAAAGATAGACGTGGCCGAGGGGAACCTAACTATGGAATTTGATGGTGAGGTGATAAAGTTTAATGTGTTTGACGCCATGAAGTTCCCGAATGTTGATTTGAAGGAAGGTTGTGCCATTGATGTTTTGGAGGAGGTCGAGCAAGTTATGTCGACCTCGCTCGACGCATAGCAATTAGCGATCGAGAAAGGGGTCGGATTTGACAAGAGGGGAGAACGAGTGCACGATGATACCGAGCAAGGTGGTGCCGAGCCAAGCATATATGCCGAGCCTTATGCCATTATGCCGAGAGTTAGAGAGGCAGTTGCCGAGCTTGATGCCACGCCAACTTATCCAAGGAACTCGTTCTTGTCAATTCCAAGTGCCACAACAAAATTTCGACCAAGTGTGGAAGAGGCCCCAAAGTTAGAACTAAAAGAACTCCCTAGTCATTTGAAATATGCTTATCTTGGAGAAGGAGATACACTACCGGTTATTGTGTCTTCAATGATTAGTGAGAAGCAAGAGAAAGATTTGATTGGTGTGCTTAAGAAGTACAAGACCGCTATAGGTTGGACCTTAGCGGACATCAAGGGAATAAGCCCTACTACTTGTGTTCATCGTATTTTGTTGGAAGAAGGAGCTAAACCGACAAAGGAAGCTCAACGTCGACTTCACCCTCCCATGATGAAGGTTGTGAAAGAAGAGATTATCAAGTTGCTTGATTGTGGGGTGATCTACCCAATTTCGGATAGTAAGTGGATATCTCCCGTGCAAGTAGTGCCAAAGAAGAGTGGTGTAACGGTTGTCAAGAATGAGAAGAATGAGCTTGTGCCACAAAGACTTGTAACCGGTCATCGGATGTGCATCGATTATAGGAAGCTCAACGCTACAACGAGGAAGGATCACATGCCTTTGCCGTTTATGGATCAAATGCTAGAGAGGTTAGCCGGTCATTCTTACTATTGCTTTCTTGATGGATATAGTGGCTACAATCAAATCATGATACACCCGGACGATCAAGAAAAGACCACTTTTACTTGTCCATTTGGCACGTTTGCTTATCGGAGGATGCCATTCGGACTTTGCAACGCACCCGGCACTTTTCAAAGATGTATGTATGCTATCTTCTCGGATTTTATTGAAGACATTATCGAAGTGTTTATGGATGATTTTAGTGTGTATGGAGGCACCTTCGATGCATGTTTGGGGAACTTGGAGAAGATACTTGAGAGGTGTGTAGAGACAAATCTTGTGCTTAATTGGGAGAAGTGTCACTTCATGGTCACGCAAGGCATTGTTCTAGGGCACATAATTTCGGCAAGAGGCTTAGAGGTTGACAAAGCCAAGGTGGAGCTAATTCAAGCATTGCCGAGTCCTAAGTGTGTGAAAGATGTGAGAAGTTTTCTTGGCCATGCGGGGTTTTATCGACGATTTATCAAGGACTTCTCTTCAATTGCCAAGCCATTGAGCAACTTGTTACAAAAAGAGGTGACGTTTGAGTGGTCGGAAGCATGTGAGCAAGCATTTTGCCGATTGAAGGAGTTACTATGCACGGCACCCATACTTGTATCCCCTAATTGGGACGAGCCGTTTGAGTTGATGTGTGATGCTAGTGATTATGCACTTGGAGCGGTACTTGGACAACGAATTGATAAGAAGCCATGCGCCATTTACTATGCTTCAAGGACTCTCAACGATGCACAACTCAACTACACAACAACGGAGAAGGAACTCTTGGCGGTAATTTTTGCTTTGGAAAAGTTTCGATCATATCTTTTGAATTCCAAAGTCATTGTTTATAGTGATCATGCCGCTTTGAGATATCTTATGACGAAGAAGGATGCTAAGCCGAGGCTTATTCGATGGATTCTTTTACTTCAAGAGTTCGATATTGAGATTAAGGATAAGAAAGGAGTAGAGAATGTTGTGGCCGATCATTTGAGTCGCCTTGTTCATGAGGAGGATCGGCTGCCCCTATTAGAGACCTTTCCGGATGAGCAACTTTTTCGACTTGAAGTACATGAGCCTTGGTATGCCGACATTGCCAATTTTCTTACCACACGCCGATTTCCCAAAGAAATGCCGAGCCACCACCAAAAGAGAATAAGGAAGCAAGCTCGACACTTCTTGTGGGATGATCCGTACTTATGGAAGCAATGTGGTGATCAAGTTATTAGAAGATGTGTGCCGGAGAATGAGCATCGATCCATCCTTGCTTTTTGTCATAGTGAAGCTTGTGGTGGACACTTTGGACCAAAGAAGACGGCTTTGAAGGTACTTACGTGTGGATTCTTTTGGCCTACGATTTTTAGAGATGCATTCATGTTTTGTAAAGCATGTGATAGATGCCAAAGAATGGGGAACATTGGAGCTAGAGACCAAATGCCGCTCACGCCTATCCTTGAGGTAGAAATTTTCGATTTATGGGGTATTGATTTCATGGGACCGTTTCCTTCAAGTAAGGGCTTTCTCTACATATTGCTTGCGGTTGATTATGTGTCAAAGTGGATCGAAGCCAAGGCTACACGCACCAATGATGCCAAGGTGGTAGCCAAGTTTCTCAAGACCAACATCTTTTCACGTTTTGGAGTTCCAAGGGTCTTGATTAGCGATGGAGGATCCCATTTTTGTAACCGCACCATTGAAGCCTTATTGAGGAAGTATGGAGTCACACATAAGGTGTCTACACCTTATCACCCCCAAACAAGTGGTATGGCCGAGGTGAGTAATCGAGAGATCAAGAACATATTGGAGAAATCGGTTGGACCTTCAAGGAAGGATTGGAGTGATCGTCTCGACGATGCTTTGTGGGCTTATAGGACCGCGTACAAGACACCGATAGGTATGTCTCCTTTTCGGTTAGTCTATGGCAAAGCATGTCACTTACCGGTTGAGCTAGAGCATAAGGCATGGTGGGCAATTAAGGCTTTCAACATGAGCATAGATGATGCCGGTCTTCATAGGAGGCTTCAACTCAATGAACTTGAAGAAATTCGCAATGAAGCTTATGACGCCGCTTGGATATACAAGGTGAAAACAAAGGCTTACCATGATAAGATGATCCGGGGTAAAAAGTTTGAGGTTGGTCAAAAAGTTCTCCTATTCAATACTCGACTTCGACTCTTTCCGGGTAAGCTTCGTTCTCGATGGGTTGGACCTTTCATAATCACTAAAGTATTTTCACATGGAGCCATTGAGATTCTTAACCCGAGCACCAACAAAAAGTATAAGGTTAATGGGCATCGCTTGAAGCCGTACTATGATTCATTCCAAGATTGTGCCATTGCGTCCCAAACCTTTCATGATCCCGTGCCACCACCACCACACCTAGAGGCTGCCGGACCTGCCATTGCCGGCAGGGTTGACACACAGCCACACAAGGCCGAGCACAAGGATGACACGCCCTCGGATACGCCGGACACGGAAATTCAGGAGCCGGACACGCCGCCTCCACCGGATACGAAGAATGCAACCGAATCGGATACATTGTGCAATGAACTTCTCATCGAACTTCTTCTTGCCGATTTGAGTTGCTTTGGAACACGATGAACACATGCAACAACACGGTGAAAAGTCTAGGCTATGGACTATAAACACAAAGCGCTACTTGGGAGGCAACCCATGTCGATCAAAGAAAAGTGAAGGAGCCATCACCGAGAGTTTGAAATTTCTTAACCCTTCTCTTTTCCTTTGATTTGTGATGATATGTTGGTATATGTTAGTCGATTGCATGCTTAGGAAATTCATTGATATTGTTTTGTGCTTACATTGAGGACAATGTAATTTTCTAAGTGTGGGGTGGGATAACGTATTCCGTTTATGTTTTCGTGTGCTTAGTTAGGAAGGAAAATTCAGAAAAATGTTCCACAAAAAGAGTGTTTAAATTGTTTGCTTTGAGTCTTAGGATGCCCCTAATATGTCAATGATGTTTTTCTCCTCTTTGCATACATAGATGATGGTTGTGCATACAATTAAAATTGTGAGTTTCATGGATTTTGTGCATTGGTAGGAGCATGTAAGATGTGTTGATTATTAAGCATGCATGTCTTAGCTAGTTTATTTCAAAAATAACCTATGTGAGCTTTAGTGCCAAATTGCTTTCTTCTTGAGCGATAAAGGATAAAATTCGATAGATTCGTAGGAAGCATGAAACCTCATAATTCTTTGCATATTCGACGACTATGTGCCATAGCTTTTTAATGAACTCTAGTATGCTAGAACTTACTCTTGTTGATTTTCGAAACGTTTATATCATAAACTACCTTGATTTTGAATGTGATTGAATAAAGATCATTTAGGTTTACCACCATTGCCAAATAAAGCATGAGCCCTATTGGAGCCCGTCGTGGGACACCTTAGTAAACCCCTTTGAGCCGATATTGAGCCTTTTCTTTCATCATCCTTAAACACTTTCCATGAGCTTAGTATAGTTGTGCCTTTACCCTTGATCAAAGTATTGGCAAAGCTTGATTTTTGAAGGCGTTTTTGCGTGTGTGATGAAGAAGAACAAGTGTGGGGTAGACCTAGCCATAAATTTGTATGTAATATGTATGCATGCCGTGCCCTTAGAAATAGAAAAGAGAAGAAAAATGCTCGAATCAAAAGAGAGAAAAAATGCCGAGAAAAAGAAAGAAAAATATGAAAAAAAAGAAGGGCACGGCATAGGGTTGAAAAATAAAAATGTTGTGCATGGCTATGGTCTAGATTATTGTTGTAATATTTTATGGGAAGAAAAAGAATGACGTATGGGTCCAACAAGATGAAATTTGACCCTTTTGGCGAGAAGACATAAGGAGATTTGAGCTTTGCCGAATGCCATGGTGACGTTTTGAGCCTCCTTATCCAAATATCGAATACCTCTTAGCCTAGCCCCATTACAACCCTTTTATTGATCTTTTCATGATTCTTAAGATGGTTAAATTTGATTGTGGAGATTATCTCAAGAGTAAGCATATGGTTTTGGTTCATTGGTGCATATAGTTGTCATATGAGGTTTTTCCATCAAAAATTCACAAAGTGCTTTCGTTTCCTTGATATATGCAAGTCACTCTTTGTAATTCATGATCTTTCGCTTGCATATACTTATGTGTGAATAACCATGCTTCGAGAGAAAAGAAGAGAGTATGCCTAGTGAGGTGATTTGAATTAGCTTTTAACATGTCTACATGCTTACTTTTGCTCCTATATGTTCATATTGATGTCGCATGTTCATGAAGCTTGGAATTTTCGTGCTTAGCATTCTCATGCATTAACTTGAAAGCTATGTGTACATACGAGCCTGAGACAAATTGTTAGGGGCAATAGTTTGTTTAGAGTCTTAGTTTTATTTAGTTTGCTAAGGGACTAGCAAAGGATAAGTGTGGGGTAGTTGATAGGAGCACAATGTGCGACGATATTATATGCTTATGCCCTCATTTATGCTTTGTTTAACCCTTATTTGTCTAAGATAGAGTCATAATATAGTTAGTGTCAATTTTGGTAGAGTTTTGTGAAAAATGGTTAAGAATCCGAAAAATGACTAAGTTTGAGAAATCTGGAAAATAATGCAAAATATGTCTTTTTCGTGATTTTGAGATGAATGAAACTGTGATCTATCCTTTTCCAAATTCTATGAAATTTTATGTGCTTAATATTCATATGCTGAGGAATGTTGTGATAAAATTTCAGATCAATCGGAGTTCGGGAAGTCACCCAAAAGTTGGCTGCAAAACGGCAGTCCGAGCATTCCAATCCAGGGACTTCCAGGAAATTCCTGGGACTGTGTCCCAACTTCGAAAAATCATTCCCGACGACTTGCATGGAATTTGGCCGAGATATTTTATGGAGAGATGGTCCTATGTGTCTAGTTTACGTGAGACTTGGAATCGCACCAATCGGAGCTCCGAAGGTGGAGATATGCTGGATTTATTGCGACAAGGTCAAAGCTGCCGATTCCAGGAACCTACTGCCCCCTTTTTGTGTTTTCTGTTTTTAATGGACCAAATGGTGCACAAATGCATATGTGAAGATGGTCCAAGCTTTATGAAGGGAAGAGGAAGACACTAGGCCATGGCATTGAAGAAAAGCATGAAGAAACAAGTTCTCCTAGTCACACTAGGAGAAGCTGCCGATTCTGGCAGATTGCTGCCTCTGTGTGCTGCCGGCATTGTGGGGCATTTTCAGTGGATCAAGACCTATCAATTGAAGTCCAAGATCATACAAGAAGTCCATGAAGATGTGCAGCCCAAGCCTTGAAGAAAAATCAGAAAAAGAAAATCAAGAATGCAAATCTTTATTCAACAAGGAAACATAAACCTACAAGGAAACCTATTCTTTGTTTCCCCTTCTTGTGGCCGGCAGCCTCTCTCCCTTTTTCTCTATATATATAGCCATCCCATACACAGAAAAAGATCATCTCATCTCTTGCAAAGCACTAGCCAAAACTCTACCAAATTTCCTACTCAAAGTTCTAAGCCGAAACCCTAGAAACACCAAGTCACCAAATCACCACCACCAATCACCACCGATCCCAATCCCTAGCCTAGCTACTGCCGATCCTCTTCCACCACACCACGACGAAGCTCTCCAAGGTTTCTAAAGTGTGATCCATCCCTATGACTTGTGTTTTTAATTTCGGTTTAGTCACATGTATTGTTATAAAAAATACTTTGTTTCGTTTGGTTTTGTATGATGAGCATGAATTGCAATTTTCATTGAAGTTTATGTGATGACTTGTGCGATTTTTAATACATGGTTTTTGTATGTTTAGATAATTAGAGCAGTGGTATTAGAAGCATGTTTAGGATTTAAATTGGTTAGTAATCTAAGGTGAGGGCATGAAAATCGATACTTGGTGTTGTCTTTGAACATAATCTCGGTATTAGGTTTAACTTGCTAGGGTAATTACAAACTAGATGGACCGAGAGGACTCTATGATTTGTGTTATTCACTAAGGGCTATTAATCTTAGAACTTGCATGCTAAATAAGATGATTGACAACCTTACTTGTTTACATGTTTTCGATTTAAGACTCTTGTGCAATATATGTTAAGTCTTAACCGGATTAGCATAAATATCTTTAGGGCTAGAGCGAGAGTTTGTCCTAAAAGAACTTAAGGAAGTCTAGTAACTAGGTACAGAGCGAGAGCTCTAGTTACGGTCGAAACGAATTTGAATTTTGAGCATGCTAATACTTGTCTCTTACTTTCTTGCATATAAATCTTTGTGTTAAATTGTGTTTTGTGCTATGAGATGCGTGAGAGATGATGATCAAACTTGTATATAGTAGACCTAGGATTTTATTTTCTGTTTTTATGCCGTACTTAGTATAGGGCAGCCCTAGGGCTGCCGAACCCTATTTCCCCCATATGTGTGACGTTTGTGATGTATATATGTGAATATGTTTGAGACTAACAATTTCATATCTCAGGTACCCTTAATCCCCGGCCTAGAACGATCCCTACTTGCTCATACTACTAACGATATTTTTGTAGGGTTATCATTGCATGCGAGCTTCGGCTCCCGTTCACTTACTAGGAAAGACCATATCGAACAGGTCAATACCGCTTCGATGCTTAAGTCAGTAAAGCAGGTTGGAATATAAATTATGAGAAAAGTCTAACTTCATGAATGGTTGGTTACTTGAAAAGGAAGGTAGCTGGGTCATTATGTAGGTTTCCCAGCTCCAGAGCTGGGCCCACCCTTCGATGTGGGACAAAGTTCCTTCAGTATAAAAAAAAGCTCTTCTGGGCCACTACTATGCAGGCTCTTTCCACCGGCCGGCCTGCCCTTATCAGTCTTCTAACATCTGGGCCTTGGGCCCGGGCAAGTGGGCTCCCGCCCCGGCCTTTGGTACGAGTCCATGGGGCTCCGGTACCCCAACTATTGCTACCATTAACAAGTCCCCCAAGTTCCCGATCAAGTACAATCTTGAATGAGAACTTGAATTATGTTTTTCTATGGACCCGCAGACCCGGTAACACCTCTTGTCACCGGACATCTAGTCCCCCAAGTCTGTTTGAGATTGGGCTTGGCCAGGCGTTCGAATGTTCCCGGTTGGCTGGTCTTTAGTTCATGCTACGGGGACAAGGTAGCGAGCATTGTCCGTATGGCTCATGTTTTGAGCCTGTAGGGTTGTTAGACCTACGGGAAATGATATATGCTTTTGGAGGATATATTTCCGGTATTGTTCCTTAGCCATCGGTTCATTCTGGCTCTATACGTTCTAGTTGGGATGCCTGGCCATAAGTTCTTACTGGCTCTTCCGGTAGAGTACCTCAACCATAAGTTGTTATTGGCTTTCCCGGTGTTATCCTTTAGCCCTTAACTTCTTCCTGGCTTCTGCAATGTACCGGTAGGGTGCTTTAGTCATGAGTTCTTACAAACTATTGCGAACCGTGCGATACATGTTGCGTGTTTGAGTGTCTCGAGGATATGATTGGCTGCCTGGTTTTTTCTGAACTTGCCTCGATTATAATGACTTGCCCTTTCACCTAACTTTGCACATGTGAGACAGATGACAACCTTATTTCTGACTCGCATTTATTGTGAGAGTCCATCTGTCCCATCTGTTACTTCTTCCTTGGGAAGTTGTGGTCCCACCGGTTCAAAAAGGTACGGATTTGAACTGAAACAGTTGACAATTGCAGTTTTCTTGTTTTAAACTGCTAATCATTAGTCTACTTCTTTTATTTGATTTCTACGTTGTCCCATTCCAGTTGCATATATATATATATATATATAAAGTGAAGAACTTGATACAAAGAGCTTAATAAAGATAACTTATAAAATTAGAAATGCATGAAGGCTTATATGAGAGAGGAGATAAACTTAAAACAGTAGAGTTCTCAACACATAAGTATTCTCTCTGAACTAAGCTCTTAACTGAAGTGAAAGGAAAATTGAGTCTGCTGAGAATATGGGAGAGAGGCTCCTTATAAAGACTTTGGAGGAATCTGCTTTTACTGTGAAGGAACAATACTTTTACTGTTGGGGAATTTGCTTTTACTATAGAACGGTGCTTTTACTGTGGAACAGTGCTTTAACTGTAGTTTTACTCAGGAGAGGACAAAACAGGAAGCAGCACGATTAGCTTTGTTTTGCCTCGATGATGAATAGTAAAAAGTGATTTTACTATTCATTACTTTCAAAAATCATAAGGATCCTGGCCGTCTTGATAATAGTCTTCATTTTCGGCTTGAATGTCTTCAGATTCGGCCCATCTTTTTGGTTTTGATGAGGAACTGGCTCGATTCCGTTGGGTATGTGAATGACTGTGAGAGGAAGAAGATGATGATCCAGAAGGAGAGAATTCTTCATCTCTGGAATTGTCTGAACTGTCTACTAGACTAGCTGTTTGGGCCAGAAGTTTTTGTGCCAATTGTTTTAATTCTGCAGACTCTCTTAACTTGGACTTTGAGGAAGAAGATCATTCCTTAGTGATTTTCTTCCTGGATTTGGAAGAGGGTTGTGACTGAGAAGATGAGGTGATCTGTAGTATTGGGGTTTTCCCGATTGGGAGTTTGACTGGTGTGACTGAAAGAGGAGCAGGTGGTGCTAGTGGTAATGGGTTAACTGGTGCTAGAGCTGATGGGTTAACTGGAGCCATGGAGGCTGCTGAAGGAAATTCTTTGTAGAAATTTTCCAAGATTTTTTCAATATCAAACTTATCCCACCACTTGACATAATACTCCCTGGAGACCGATCCTAGTGAGGATGAAGGGTCTTCTTGGAGCTTGTACTGCAATTTGAAGATCCAACGGAGCTTATATTTGGATAAAAAGTGTAATGTAGGGGGGAAATTTTGTTCATACTTTGTAAATGACTGGACTTTAGAATATCTAGTGACTGCTTCTTGGATTGACTGAGGAAGGATGTCATAGTGACATCCAAAGGTAAACCACTATGAAAGAAACCATATAGGAAAGTTTCTTTCAAACTGTTTATCAAAATTAATGAACCAAGAGTGACTGAAATCTTTTGACTGATGAAGGAAGACCTTGAACCAAGCATCTTCATAATCATAGTAATTGAATGACAAATCTCCATATGTATGATAACTATAAGGGGGATCACTCTATTGATCAAGAGATATAAAATTCACTATATGGAGAGAATGATATAAAAAGGTATTAGGGGTAGTTTTCTTATCAAAGATGGGTTTAATATTGACTGATTGAGTTTTCAAGAGAATATCAGTATAGAATCTCAATGTGTGATTGGGATGGTTTGGAATGAAATGAAGATTTGGTGGAAAATAAAATTTTGTTAATGCAATGGGGCTTTTGATGTGACCTACACATGACTCTATTTGGAAAAGACTGGATGAAGACCTGAGAATATAAGGGGATGATTTTTTAAAAGAAGGTGGACTGGGCTGAGTAGGATATGAAACTGCATATGGGTCATATTGAGTAACTAGGGCTGACTGAAAGCTGGGCCGGGGGGAAAGAGTGGACCCAAGATAAGGAACTAAATGAGGCTTCCTTAAAAGACTAGAAGATTGACTGTTAAATGGCATTATGCTGAAATAGTGTTCTTCTATTTTGACTGATGAGGTTGACTCATTTTTTACTAGAGGAGTATTGTGCTCCGTTTGGCGGTTTTTGGATTGCGAGCGAGTCGTCATGAGAAGCACCCTGAAGGAATTCACGGGTTAGAAAATCTGGTATATGATTATCATCACCTTTTATGAATGCAATTTCGAAATCAAAAACGCTTAAAATAGTTTGTCGTCGAGCAAATATTTGTTTGCTAGCAATATTTTGAACATCTTTTTTCTAAAACATGTTTTGCACTTTTGCAATCAATACGAATTAAAAAATTTTGATTTAGTAAATCATCTTGAAATTTACTAATACAGAGAACAAGGGATAAAATTTCTTTTTTAATAGTACTGTAACTACGTTGTGATTGTGACCATGTACCGGAATAAAATCTAACAATTTGCTCGATCAGGATGAGCATGAGAGATTTGTTGTTTAAGGATGCCTCCATAACCTATTTCGGAAGCAACGGTTTCTACGATCTTATAAAAATTAGGTAATGGGATTACCAAACATGGAAGTGTTTTGACATATCATTTAACTTCCCGGACAAGGCTTGTATGAATAGACGTCCAAGGAGGAGGATATTTTTTGTAACCTATCAAATAGGGGCTTGTACTTTTGACGAAGGTTTTGATAAAAATCGGCAATATAATTTAATGATCCTAAAAATCTTTGGAGTTGGTTTTTATCTAGAATCTCATCTGGAAACTTATCAGCGAACTGGATAACCCTGTTAATTGGGTTAATTTGGAGATGATGAATATTGTATCCTAGAAAACGAATGTTTGTTTGGAAAAGTTTAATTTTTGAGGCTGAGAGAACTAGGCTATTTGTTTTAATAATATTATAAAATAAGTTTAAATGTTTCCAATGTTGGTCAATTGATTGGGAAAAAATGAGAATATCATCAATGTAGACAATTGTGAAATGACTACAAGGGTTTAATATATCATTTAAAATATTCTGAAATTCACTAGGGGCATTTTTAAGGCCAAATGGCATAACATTCCACTCATAATGACCAAAAAGGGTGACAAAAGCGGTTTTATATTTATCATTTTCATGGATTTAGATTTGCCAGAATCCAGACTTCATATCAAATTTGGAAAAGATTACTGAATTATTTAATCTACTAATAAGGTCTCTTTTGTTAGGGATAGGGTATCTTATCCATTCTAGCACAGAATTAAGAGGTTTGTAATTGATGACTAGTCGAGGAGCACCTCTTTTTAATTCAGCATTTTTCTGAACATAGAAAGCAGGACAAGACCGGGGAATTTACTATGGCGGATTATTCCTTTTTCTAGAAGATCTTGGATTTCTTTTTTTTACAAAACTCCATAGTCTCATGATTCATTTGTATTGGTCGAGCTTTTGTAGGGATATTTTTTTCATTAAATTTTTTAATATAAAGAAGATTAGCAATATGTTTTCCCTATGACAAAAGGCGGTTGGAATGTCAGAACAAAGATTTTTGATCATTTTTGTTTCAAGATTTTTAATTTTTTGTTAGAGGGAAAGATCTTGTAATTGGCGATCAATTCTTTTGAAGTCAATTTCTACTTGTAGATAAGTAATTTGTTGATGTTTTGATTTTATTAGGTTAATGGTCTTTGAAATAGAATTTTCTTAGAAAGCCTTTATGGTGTGGATTTCAGGATTAGAAAGAAAAGTAAATTTGACTGGTTGATCGAATGGATAAGTGGTGATACTATCGTATTCCGTCAGAAATGGGTAAAGGAGGGTAATGAAAGGAAAGCCTAAAATTACCTTATCATTTAAATCTTTTACTAAAAGAAATGGAGTCTTGAAACAAACATTGTCTTGACAAACATGTGCTTTGGAAATTTCGTATTTGATATTCATTTTAGTACCTTTAGCAGATCGAAGTGATTCTTTTGTTTTTTTCAAAATACTTTGAAGGGATTAAACCTTTTGAATGCAGTTTAGATCAGCCCCAGAGTCTATCAGAACTGGAGTAGTGAATGAAAAGTCTTTGATTTGTATTTGTAATGAGGTATACCATTTTTTTAAATTGATTTGTTGGATAGTATTAATAGTAGCTTGTTCAGAAATTTCTTCATCATGCTGTAAGGATGGTGATGGGGAAGTATTGTTTTGAGTTTGTTGTATTTTAATCATTTGGTTTTCAATTTTAACTAAATTTAAATCACCTTTAATATCTTTATTTTCAAGTGTTAATTCCAATTGTTGTTGTTGGAGAGATTCAATCTCAGTTTTTATGAGTTTGATTTCATGCTGAAGATCTTGAAGGGTGATTTCTTGCTTTTTTTTAAAAAAAAAATTATCAAAAGTTGTAATGAGAGATATTTTTTGTTGTGGAATATTAACTACTTGTTCTTGCGTGATTAATTTTTTAAATTTCTTAAGGTATTCAGTTTTAAGATATGGATTATCTATTTTTTCAATTAAATCAATTAATAGTTCTTCTTGTTCTTCTTGTTTAGAAAGAACATTAATAGTTTTACAACAAACATCTTTACATCCTAATGTAATATTCTGGGATAAAGATGTATCAGAATTGGGAGAGGAAGATGAATCATTAGATGAGAACTCAATGTCACTAGGTTCTATTTCAGAATCTGTGTTACGTAAATTTAATATTTAAAAAAAGTTATCTTGCTCTTCCTGACTAATTTTTAACTGTTAAATAGTGTTTTTTACCGGGCATTGGTTAGCAAAATGACCAGGTTTTCCACATTTATAACATTTGGTTTTATCAGAAAATTTTCTTTTTTGTGGATTAGGAAAATTTGGTTTAGATTTTTGAAATTTATTCTTAGCATAAAATTTATTAGGTGAGAAATTATTTTTATTTTGATATTGAAATTTATGTCGACTAAATCTTCTTTTTGTAGGACAGTGGTTAGATTCGTGTTTTTGTTTTCTTCTTCTAGAAGGGGGAAGGTAAACCATATTGTTCACAAAAATTTCATAATTCATATTTAGCCATTTTCTTATCAGTTTTAACCTGGAAATTTAATTTCATATCTATACACATTTTTAGTCCTTCTTTCTGGATTATTGTAATAATATTTCCATAAGTAAGTGTATCATAGTTTATGTGACCGGTTTCATTACTTAAAACTTGTCTAATTTTATGAGCAAAAAATTTTGGTAAATCGTTTATGAATTTTTCTTTCTAAAAAGGTTGATTACTATCATCTCTAAGCATGACTCTAGAGATAAAAACATTCTTATACCATTTAAAATCACTTAAGGTGGGACATATGAGGTTATTAAGTTGATCATGAATTTTAGAAATAATATGACTGGGTGTACCAATAAAATGTTGTATGATTGTATATAATAAAGTGTTAACTGCATCAGAAACTCGTTTTCCAATATTTTCATCAAAGATTGGACTGCCATCTTCATCTTGTTGAATTGCATGTTTAATATTGTCTCTAGATTCAACCGTGAGATGTTTTTCCCACTAGGAATGAAGCATTCATGTGAATCCAGTAGCTAATATATCAATAATCTCAGGTTGACTGAAATTATGATTTGTAACGTAATTATTATCAGTCATTGACATATGGTGTAATTTATTTAAAATTTCTTGTTCGGATAGATTATCAATGTTCCATTTATAAGTTTTGTCAGAGGAGATAGAGAATTGATTATTAGGTATGTTACTCGGTTGAATATCTAATAGTAAGGGACGATCTGTCCATTTTTTTAAGTTTTGTTTCTTTGGGTAGTTTATTCTAGATATTTGAAGATTTTGAAACGTTTGATTAATTTTAGAGATGGTACTTGAATCACTATCAGAAGAATCAGTGGGAAAGAGTATTACTATTTATGACTGAAATTCTATTACTAGATTCAGGTTTAATATTTTTTAGAAGCTGATTAATTTTTTGGGCAGTAGAAATAGGTTTATTAAGGTTAGAGAAATTGACTAAAGGGGTTTCAGTTTGTGGTTTAGGAAGTATACTGACTTTAGAATAGATAGTGTCTACTTTAGTTTCAGTTTTGTCTAATTGTTGTCCTATGGTTACTAAACTTTGGTTAGAGTAATTATTTTGCTCAATAATTTTTTTATGATCTGGATCTTTATCCTCAGGTAATTTGAAAGAAGAAGCCATAATGGTTTGGTTTAAGTGATCAATTATTATGTTTTCAACGGGAGAATGAGTGGCGGTGATTACAGAATGGGTGGTTGTCCATTTAGATTTTGTTAAGGTTTGAATATTTTTATGTAAAAAATCAATGAAATCTAGAAAGAATATTTCGGTTTGATTTTGTATCATATAATTTTTTCAATCTTTAAATAATTGTTTCCTTTGATCAATTAAAAGGAATTGTTGTCGATATAAATTACGACGTTGGGTGTTTTCTAGAGATTCAAAGTGTTGATCTAATCTGGAAAAATTTATTATAAAGGGTCGATCAAGAGTGCTTAATTAGGGGCTAATAGGAGGGATTATTTCAAAATCAGATGCTGTGGGGGTAAGTGAAGTTGGTTCTTCTTCTACTGTAGGTTCATTTTCTACATAAGTTGGGTAAGTAACTTGAAATGTGATTTAGATCTTTAATTTTTAATTTTTTTAATTCTTCTTTTAATTCTTTTATCCTAATATTTTTTATTTCTTTTTTCTAACTCAGACTCTTGTCTAGAGGTTGAAGATTCAGTTTTAGTAGAGCCAGCGAAAGAACGTCTGGCAGAGACAAAAGAATGTCTAGAAGATTGTCCTAAATCTGAAATTTGAGGATGGTGAATAGGATTTTGGTTACGGAAATTAATTCTGATTGTGCCATCATTGTATTGTTGTATACCACTAAGTCAGAGATACTATGGCGTACATTTACTGGTTGATTTTCACTAGTGAGAGACCATTCAGAGGGAAGATGAACTTCAGACCATTTTATTGTATGAGGAACTCTAATGTTAGCATTATCTTGGTTACTTTGGATTAAAAGTGTTTGGTTTTTAGGGCTTTTACTAATGGCTTGAAAATTCATGTTGGTTCCTGTAACCTTATAGTGGATTCGATAAATTAAAGCTAATGGCTGGATACCTTCTAAAATATTATATCCAGAAGTTTTAATGTTTAAGGTTAAAGCTTTTAGTGTGCGTTTGGGGGGGCTTTTTAGCTCCCCTGCTTATAAGCACAGCAGAGGCATGTGTTTGGTAAAACAGCTTTTTGTGATGAGCTTCCAGAAGCACCAGCTTTTTTGCTCCAAAAGCCAAAGCTGGGGTTTACCTCCTTTTGGAAGCTGGCTGGGGCTTCTGCACTGTAGCGCTCAATACTGTAGCTAAATGAAACTTCAAAAATTCCGTTCATTGCCCTCGTCTCCTTCCCGAACGCCTCCTGTACAATCATTTTCAGCCCCCAAATCATCTTCCCCAACCTCTTCCCAGTCTTCGACGTCACACCAGCCACAACAGGCCGGTCAATCTGCACCTCCACAAACTCACACTCACTCACTCACTCTGAAATATGACCACTTTTTACCAGCGCCATCCAACTGTATCAAAGAAGCAAATCATCCAATGGGAGATGACAACCTCAGTGAGCTCCCAACAGTTCTGGTACTCCACCGATCCCCAACCATTGCTCTCTTAGAACCCAAGTGCTCCCAAAAGTTCAACCTCCTCAAAGCCTACGACTCTTCTCTCCCTCAACACCACTTCTTGACCACCCACGCCGCCTCCGTCGAGGCCCTCATCTCCTCCGTCAATGGTCCCCCCATCACAGCCCATATCCTCCAATCCCTCCCCTCCCTCAAGTTCATAGCCACCACCAGCGCCGGCCTCGACCACGTCAACTTGCCCGAGTGTCGCCGCCGTGGCATTACCGTCGCCAACGCCTCCAAAGCGTTTGCAGAGGACGCTGCTGACATGGCTGTGGGGCTCTTCATTGATGTCATGAGAAAGATTTCGGCTTCGAATCAGTATGTTAGAGATGGGCTCTGGGATTCCAGAGGTGACTATCAGCTTGGTTGTAAGGTTAGCAATATTATTAGCAACTCATTCAGTGAAATTTATCAATCAAACTATTTATTAGCTCGAAACTGATCTGTTGGGAATTTTAGATTGGAGGAAAGAAGGTTGGTATTGTTGGATTAGGCAACATTGGGTTGGGAGTTGCAAAGAGATTGGAGGCATTTGGCTGCAGGGTGATGTATACTTCGAGGAGTGAAAGGCCATCTTTGTCGTACCGGTTTTATTCCAATGTGTGTGAGCTTGCAGCAGACAGTGATGCTTTGATAATATATTGTGCATTGACAGAGGAAACACACCACTTGATCAACAAGGAGGTTTTGTCTGCGTTGGGAAGAGATGGGGTGATTGTTAATGTAGGCCGTAGGGCGATAATCGATGAGAAGGAAATGGTGCAGTGTTTGTTGAGAGGAGAGATGAGGGGTGCTGGCTTGGATGTGTTTGAGAATGAGCCTAATGTTCCAGAAGAACTTTTTGTGTTGGATAATGTTGTACTGTCACCGCATCAAGCTGTTGTTACACATGAATCTATGGTGGGTTTGGGTGAAGTAGTAACAGAGAATTTGGAAGCTTTCTTCTCAAACAAACCATTGATTAATTGAATGGGGTTCTGTTTGCAGGTTAGTGTCTCATACTTATCTGAGCATATTCCATGCCGTTTTATTTCGCTTGCAATGTGAGTAGTCCTCCAATTCTTTGACGTTTGTTGTAAGTTTTCTTCTAGATAGTTTCCAACGCTTTCTTTTGAATCAATGCAGGGTACAACATTGAGACAATTAGTAATGCAATGAGTGACGACAGTACCTGAAGAAATGTAGTTTTATTGTAACCGGTATTATGTACCAAGTTCTGGTCAGTATGAATAAATTACCAACAATGATTGATGATGGCTGAACTTTTGCTCTAATTCTGAAGAGGGTTCTATCCCATATGTATCAGTATGCCTTAGTCTCGTCTGAAAACACATGAAGCCTTGTTATTGATGTATCAGTTAGCTTTAATGTTGTGTATGGTCTAAAGGATACTTGTACAATGCCAATCTGTAGCTTGACTAGCGTCTCTATTTGTTTACCGTCATTCTTTCTTTGAAACTAGAAGGAGAATGGCTGTATGGGGAAATGAATTGGTGTAAAAGGTTTACTGTAACCGCTTCAGTGTTGATAATTTGCTAACTGAGTAGGGAAGTAGGTACCGATCGAGTAGGGACTGTTAGTTTGGAAAGCATTGCTATGTAAGTTACAAAAAGAATGGAGCTTTTGTAAAAGCGTTGCACTACTTAAGGAAGAAGAAGCCATTTGTTTCATACCCCCATTATCCCACTGTTTGTGAAGATGCAGCAATTGTTGTGTCTATGATTAATAACTCAGGTTTAGATTATGAATTTATCAGTGTCAAGCTTTAGTGGCTTTTTTGGGACCTTATAGAGGGCCAAGACAACATTTTCAACAATACCGTAGGCAAGAACCAAGAAATGAGAAAGAGGTATTTAACCAAGCACACTCTTCTCTAAGAGGCGTCATAGAACGCACATTTGGAGTTTGGAAAAAGAAATGGAAGATTTTAAAAGATATGCAAGGTTATTCATTTCCAAAGCAAGTGAACATTGTGATTGCAATTATGACACTTCATAATTATATACGGAGGCATAGAAATCGGGATAGACATTTTGTCCGTATTGGAGAAAGACACGATAACATGACACGTGACATAGAGATGGATGATGATACACAAGAAGAACATCATGCTCATGGTGGTGTACAAGAAATTGAAAGAATAAGAAATAGCATTACTCAAAGCTTGATGAGTGCTCGTAATGTTGGTTAATGTTTAATGGTGTTAATGTATCATGTTGTAGTCATTTGATGTTAATGAAACTCAGTCGTTATTTATAAACATAATTTAAAATTATGATTTCACTATAATAATTAGTAATTAATTATTAGAAATAATTTCATATAAGCATTATAAAGATTCAATTAGCCATAAAATTAAAAATTAGTTATTACCATTCAATTAAAATTAAAATTTCTTTCATGTCTAAATTGGTCATTTACATACAAAAAGCACAAGCTAGCTTTCAGTTTACCAAACACTTTACCAATGTCTTTTCCACTAAAAGCTCTAAAAAAAGTCAGTTTACCAAACACTTAGCCAATTTGCTTTTCAGCCGCTTATTTTAAAAAATAAGCAGAAGCCGGCTTTTCTGAGAAGCCCAGCCGCACCAAACATACCCTTAATATGTGAGGATCACTAAGACTAATTGTGAAATCAGGATAACAATCAAAATGAATTGGACCATTAAAAAGGCTTGACTCAATCATACCAAGAGTACTATCATTGAAATCAGTAAATCTAGCATCTCTTAGACAAAGTAAAGCAAAACCATTAAGACTTTTTCGTGTTAAAGGTTGAACACCAATTTGAACTAATCCTATATGCAAGAAATTATGACCATCTTTTTTATGTTTTTTAATAGACTCAGGGCTAAATAACTGACATGTTTCATGATCTTTACTAAGAGCATAAACTTGTTCAACTGTTTTAATATGATGTTCACTTTTAAATGAAGAAAGTGACCATTTTTTCTTGTAAATTTCTTGACTAGGGACTCTGAGGTTATTCCAATCATTAATATCTATATTATCATTTGATTGATATTCTATTTGTTCTTCATTTACTATATCTGGAATCCTATTAAGGGAAGAAGATCTGGGAGCACTGGAAGAGGTTGAGGAAAATTTGAATGATCTACTCATAATGAAAGGTGAAAGAGAGGATGACCAAAATATTAAGTTTGAATGTTACAGCTATTTGGACTGGGTGCCTAAAAGACTGAGATTTTCTCTGCTCCGCTCATGCCTCACTGAGACTTAATGTTTGGACCTGGACCTACTGTTTGGTTGGAGAAAAATAAGACTAAAGGCAAGACAGAAAAATAGGGTAACTAACAAGCTTAATAAAGAGGGACAGGAACACAATCACTTCGCATTATAAATAAATGGGGTTTTTACCCAAAACTACAATTTTAGGTACATAATTACCAATAACAAGGTCCTCTTTTTAAATTACCATTAGCAAGGTTCCATCTAAAATTAACAGAATCAGTTAAGTCTTAAATTACACAATTACCCTCATTAAGCCTAATGGTACTGATCCTCAGAACTCAACCTAATACTACTGACCCTCAGTGAGCCTAATGCTACTGACCCTCAGAAGTCAACCTAATATACTGACCCTCAGTAGCTCCGCCGTCTTAATACTACTGACCCTCAGTAGCTCCGCCGTCCTCCACCGCGCTTCAATACTACTGACCCTCAGTAGCTCCACCGTCCTCCGCCGCGCTCCAATACTACTGACCCTCAATATCTCCCACTCAAAATCCTAATTCTCCCAAAAAAAAATTCAGATCCCTCACTCCTCCTCAGTAGCTCCGCCGTCTTAATACTACTGACCCTCAGTAGCTCCGCCGTCCACCGCCGCGTTTCAATATTACTGATCCTCAGTATCTCAACCATAATCAACATGAGCGAAAATCCCAACACACACCAAATCAATTTCAACACACAACAAATCAATTCCAAACACAAAACAATCAAATCAATACACAACAAATCAAATATCACACAAGAGAGAGAGAGAGAGAGAGAGAGAGAGAGAGAGCCAAAGAGGGAGGCAGAGAGGGAGAGAAAGAGAGAGAGAGAGGCAGAGAGAGAGAGCCAGAGAGGGTGAGGTAGAGAGGGAGAGAGAGACGAGAGAGACGAGAGAAAGAGGCAGAGAGGGAGAGGAGTTGTGGCGCCTCGGTCCCCTCGGCTCCGCCGTCGCGCCAAAGTCCCCCCGGCTCCGCCGTCGTGCTCGGTCCCCCTGGCTCCGCCTCTGCTTCCTCGCTCGTCCTCGTCCTCGTCGTCCGCCTCCGGCCTCGATCTGCTGTCCCGCCTCGCCTCGCCTTGCTCCGGCCTCGTTCTGCCGTCGAGCCTCGCCCTCGCGCCTCGATTCCTCGCCTTCACCGGCCTCGCCTCCTAGCCTCGACGCGCCTCCGCCCTCGCGCCCTTCGCCGCGCCTCCCCCCTCGAGCCTCGCGCCCTCGCAGTCTCGCCTTCACCGGCCTCGCGCGCTCGCAGCCCCGCCTTCACAGGCCTCGCCTCGCGCCTCGCGCCTTCGGCACCCGAACCTCGCCTCGCTCCGGCCTCGATCTGCTCCAGATCGGGAAGGAGAAGAGGAGAGGTCTGCCTCGCTCGGTCGCTGCCTCTCGCCTCTGCCTCGCTCGCTGCCGCCTCGCTCCTCTGCCTCGCGCCTCCGCCTCCGCCTCTCTCCCTCGCGCCTTCGTACCTCCGCCGTTGCTCTGCCACCGCCGCCCGCTCAATCGCAAATTAGGGTTAGGGATTTTGGTCGGGAAGGAGAGGAGAAGAGAAGAGGAGAGTTTGGGGTGTGGGTTTTTTTTTTTTTTTAATTATATATAGATGGCATATGTTGTAATTTTTAGATTTTCAGGGTTAATTATGTCATTTAACATTGGACGGATTAAAAGTCTGTTAGTGTTAAATCCTGCTAGTGGTATAAAAAAATCAGATCTTGCAATTGGTAATTATGAGTACAAAATTGTAGTTTTGGGTAATTATCTATAAATAAATTTAACGGATCAATCTCAATTTCCACTCCTAGGCGGTAGTCCGCCACTTGGGGATTGAGAAGGTAGTGAAGAACAAAGTTTAAGCAAGTATAAACAATCTCATAGACCACTCCTGGGCGGTAGTCCGCCTCTTGGAGTTTGAGAAGTTTTACCAAAACTAATCGTAACACTTGGCTTTTATATATATATATATATATATATATATATATATATATATATATATATATATATAACACTACTAAGAATGGAGCTAGCTACTTCATAGAAGTGTTTACGATCTGGAAAAGACTAAAATTCTCTTCAACACAATTAATTAATTAAACTTCAAAAATGCATAAATCTACCTAAACTCAAATCCATATGTGCATTTGTACATGATGTTAGATTGGAAGAAAGCACAGCTCTGAAAATTTTGAGTCGGACGATCAATGAGAGGAACCTAAAATTTGTACAATCAATAGAACCAAAAATATCTTCGAACCTTGATTGGTGCTTTATTTTGAGTAACTTTAAGCTCAAGGTGTTATAACAACATCTAGTCAACTTAGAAACTTCTGAATCTTCTCTACCTAGCTATCTAATGACAAACATGTGATAACCAAAAGTTTACTAAAATATGTGATTGAATTGACCCCTACACTTGTTAATCAGATAATGCATAAACTAATTAATCAAAACTGTTTACATAGAACACCCAATACAAACTAATCAAACTGTTTATTGGGAAATTAAATAAAAAGACATGGATTAATAATAAGTCTCCTCTGCCGGCGTTTACTGGATCAACTCTTTGTCCTCATTTGCTTGTAGAGAACATTTGAAAACCTATGTGTTCCACATGACGACTTTCGCTACTAACATTTTATTGTTTAAGAGAGGATTGACTCATGAGTCATGACTTGTACCAATTACTTATCTAATGTATATGCATTACTCTCGCTTTTTAATTTCTTTTAAATTGAAAGAAAAAAAATTAATGAGATAGAAAATAATTAAGTCTCATAATCGAAATCGTTCTCCAAATTTAATATGAGACTTATTTATTTTCTATCTCTTTGTTCCACAATTAAGTCTCATATTAAATAAAAATCAGAAGAGCTTACAAACAAAATATTTCTTACCAGTTTAATTGTTGAACAAAATATATTTGGGTATCATACACATTATTATTACTTCGTGGTTAAAATCTAAGAATTCTCTATGAATCATACCAACTCATTTTGAATATCAAAGTTTTATTTTTTTCTTTTTAGTTTTAAGTTTTGAGGTTAGTTAAACAAACAAAATCCCACAACCATCACCACCACTACCATACCAGCTTTTGAATCCCAATAACTCGTGAGAAAGGCAAAGACTTAACCACAAAGTTGAAATGACGCCGGTGAAAATATGTTCATCTTTGTTCTTTTTTTTCTTTTTTTTTTCAATAGGGGTTCCTTTTTTCTTTTTTGAGATACGAAATAAAGCGGCTCGTTTTCTAAACAACAAACACCATGTCTCCCTCATTTGACGGGAGAGAAACAGCGCACAGATTTGTAGGGACTGAAGAGCACAGAAAATGCCACATGTACGAATCTTGACGAACAGACCGGTCAACTGATCGGTTTTGATGCCCCATTGGGAAAAATGAGGACAGGGGCGCACCCCCACCAGTCCCACCAGGCCACCACCGCCACCTTCTTATTTTGCTCTTCCTAATTTGTCATCTTTCTCCTCTCCTCTTTGCACTAACATTGCGACATTAGTTTTTGTCTTCCAAACATGGCAAGCTTTCTGTTGTGAGTTGTGACTTTGTGATGATGAGCTAGTTTCATCGAGATTCAAGATCGAGTCCCCGCTTTCAACGACATGGCAACTAAATTTTCTTTTTTCAATTATAAATAAACAATCACAACGACAAACCTCTATTATAATTCCCGCCAAATTTAAAAATCAAACTTAAAAATAGAAAAAACAATTACAACCACATGAGATTTAAATTTTATCGATATTTGTTCTAATTTTCACTTTTTTATGCAAATAAATGTATGTAGGAGAAGATAGGACATTTTCGCACTTCTAACTTCGGATATATAAGAGTTTCCTTTACTTCTCTTTCACTTACATTTTATTGAAAAGCAGTTGGTGATGAGCTTACATTTACTCTTCTTTCTTTTGGATCATGGCAATATTTGATTATGAGTTTGTCGTTCAATTAGTTTCTGATCTCAACAATACCGGCCGTTGTTGCTGATGTACGTTGTCTTCTTCGTTTATGTTTCCTTGGTTGCATGGACCTGTTATTTTAACACTAATTTAGTGCTGTGCGGAAGTTTTCTTGGTCCTCTTCACTATATATTCTTTATTCGACCATCAGCAATGCAATTGGCGTTAATATTTGTTAAAAAAAAAATCGAGGATGATAATGATTCTTTACCAATAGAATCAGGATGAAGAATCTTGGAACAAAGGCAAAATGTAAATGCATTTACATGGTAGTATGTGAGTATGTTCTTCTACTGTGTCCGTTTACATTAGAGCTGCTTCCATAATTTCTTATAAGGTAAAGTTTGTGGTTCCTTAAATTAAATTGTCAGTGAACGAAAGCAGTGATCTCCACTCTCGAGTAGTTCATTGATAAGGATAGGGAATTGACTCCTCCTTTAGACCTTTACTTATACTACATGTCCTTTGGGAAACAATAAAACTAAGAAACGAGCTACCATGCCAGGGACAAGAACTAAACGTACTATTCAACTTACCCGATCTGCATTTCCATTTGAAGTTTAGTCGAGCTGTCGAGCATAATCATAATGTTCATATCATATTAGACCTTTTCACTCTCAAGAAACAACCTAATGAATATGAATTACGTTTATAAAAGATTACGTTTATCAACCAGCACTTCATTGGATCAGAGGACAAATTAGGGCTGGCCTTTTCTATATATATATATATATATATATATATCGAGTGTGATGTCTGTTGCACCCTGATCACCATCCAAGCTTGATTTATTAAGAGCATCTGCACCGGCGAGCAAGATGCCGAGCAAGAGCACGAGCAGCTGGTGGGGTCGGCCAAGGTGCTCGAGCAAGGTGCTCAAACAGCACGCACCGGGGTCGAAAACGGCGAGCAAGATGCCGAGCAGTCAACGAGTCAAACTGCTCGAGCGAAGGCTCGAGCAAAGTTTGCTCCGATGCTTGCTCGAGCAGCTGGTGGGGCCGGGCTCCGTTTTCTTTGGCTTTTCGGACGTTGGAGAGGCACAAAAGCTCGTGGCCGGCACGTTCGAGCACTAGCACGAACCGGAGGTGAAGCCGAGCGCCGCACTCGACGGTGGCCGTGGCTCCCGATATTTGCCGCACCTCCCACATCCCGAAAATGCACCTGAGACCGGTCCCAAATGAAAGAGCACTTTGAGCCCATCATTTTGGTGGGTGGCACGTCGGCTGGAGTGGCCGGACGGCGGCGAACGGAGGCCGGGAAGTTTCGGGTGGAAAATGGCGGGAAAAATGGGGAAGACGATGAACAATACCTTTTTTTAAACGAGCCAATGTCAGGCTGCCACGTGGCAGTCTGACCGGTCAAAAATTAAAAAACGGGCAAATCAATCTGGGCCTTCCATTTCAATCTGAAATTTTGATCCAACGGTCAGAATTCAAAGGCAACGGCTACAATTTGATCATAACGGAAATATTCCCAAAAAATAGTAAAAAAATCCCAAAAATTTCAAAACTCTCCCAAAAAATTTCCTATAAATACTACCTCAATTTTTAATCAACTCACACCAATTTGTGCACAACAAATTTCACATCTTCCTCCATCTCCTCTCTCATTTCGTTTAGCATTTTTTCTCAAAACAATGGGTTCTCATTGGCTTCCTTCCGAAGATTTACAAATGTGCATCTCTTTTGTCCGTCATAGCGTTGATGAATATGACGGTAACAAACAAAAGAGGGACAAATTGTGGGAGACAATTTTTGCCGATTATATGGAAAATTGGAAGCTAGCACCCGGTGAGAAACTTCCAAAGGAGCCGAGGACCCGAGTCGCCGTCGCTTCGCACTACAACAAGTTCAAACTACTCTTGCAAAAATGGGGAGAATGTTTGGCGGCGGCACATCAACGTATAGCTAGCGGCACTTCGTTAATGGACGTAGTAAGTTTATATTCTTTTATGATATATTATAATTTTTATTCAATTATATATCTAATTAAATTATGTGATTTATGTATTTAATTGGTTTAAATATGTAGCATTGTTTACATTATTTCTTTTTACTATATCTAATTTAGTTAAATTTAAATTGTATCTAATTTGTTTAAATATGTAGCATTTTTTACATTATTTTTTTTTAATATATCTAATTTGGTTAAATTCAAATTGTATCTAATTTGTTGGAATTATGTCATTAAATATGAACCTAATATACGTTTTTATTAGGAACGACAAGCTCAATCATGTTACTATAGTGCCAAGAAGAAAAAGTTTACACATTTTGAATGTTGGGAAGTGGTTAAGGATCATCCATCTTTCGCTCCGGTCCTACCCACTACTCCATCTCCATATGCAAGTACTTACGATGCTACTCCTTCCACAACCGAATCAGCTCCAGCCATCAATTTGGATGATGACCAATTGAATGAGACACCTCAAAGCAACACGGCCGCTGTCTCGAGTCCGCCTAGACCAATGGGAACCAAGGCGGCAAAGGAAGCAAGGCGCCTAAAGAAACATGGTAAGACTCCTATTGAGCAACGAGTTGAGGTTTTGCATACTATTGCAAGTGACCAAGCATCATGGCATACCAAGAGGCTAGCGCAAAATGAGGCCGAGCTTAACTATTACGCGGAGTACATAGACATTCAAAAGCGGAAGGAAGCAAGGGCGGAAGAAGAGTTACAATTGAAGAAACAAGAAAATGACACAAGGATCATGACAATGAATTTGGAGGCTATGACCCCAATCTCAAAAAAGTATTTTACCAAGAGGAAACTAGAAATTCTTAATGAAGGAGGAGCTAGTGAAGATCAATCTACTGATGAAACATATTCGGATTGTTATCACCCCGGTCGTGTGTTATTTCCATGATTGTTATAGTATTGTACTAAATTTAAATTTCATGTAATTTAAATTTGATGTAATTTCAATTTCATGTAATTTCAATTTCATGTAATTTCAATTTTAATGTAATTTCAATTTCATGTAATTTCAATTTTCAATGTAATTTCAATTTCAAGAAAAATTGGTGGTTAATCTATCCGGTAAAAAAAATTTAATCATTTCACAACAAGACAAAACTGAGTTGCTCAAGCAAATTGTTAATGGGTGTGTGAAAAAATCAATTTGGGTGGAGCAAAATTTAATTTCCATTTGCTTGAGCAAAATTTGCTCCTGGGCCCACCAGGTGCTTGAGCAAGACCATTTCATGGGTGCGGATGCTCTAATCTATACATCTGACTGACTTTTTAAAAGAGGCAGCTTATTGGGTGGTCTACAATTTATTAATGCCAACTTGATTAGTGGATTCCCCTTAAAATATGATTAAATGGCTTTTCAGAGTCTCTCAGAGATCAAAGATGTGCAATGGGTGTGTGAAAAAATCAATTTGGGTGGAGCAAAATTTAATTTCCATTTGCTTGAGCAAAATTTGCTCCTGGGCCCACCAGGTGCTTGAGCAAGACCATTTCATGGGTGCGGATGCTCTAATCTATACATCTGACTGACTTTTTAAAAGAGGCAGCTTATTGGGTGGTCTACAATTTATTAATGCCAACTTGATTAGTGGATTCCCCTTAAAATATGATTAAATGGCTTTTCAGAGTCTCTCAGAGATCAAAGATGTGCAGTCGCAATTGCAGGTGGTACTCAATGTGCTAACTAAGAAGAAAGAAAGGCAAATGATACAAAAGGGAGAATATAGTTGTTTAATTATTGGTATTAGTCTTTATTATATGAGGATTAAAAATAAGAGAGCTGGTGATTAATTATTAAACCAAGACTCCAAGAGAGTCCAAGTTGTTGATAATTTTGTATCAAAGGCTTTTTAAACTAGGACACGTGAATCCATGTGAAGAGGGTCCCCTGGCCTCCATGCTTGAGCAAACTGCTTGCTGCAACGTACTCTAATAGGATGATTAGGATCCTTCCTTTGAGTGTCGGGTGGAAACTCCTAAAAGAAGAACTGTGTGTTGTTAAACTAAGGTTTGTTTAAGTTAGCTGATCGGGCGATCGTATTTCACCCAAAAAAGACATGAAATCAGACAAAGAAAATCTGAACACCCTTCAGACGATGAAAGGTGAAAGAAGTGGACTGAATCGAGTGAATTGAGCTATAATATTCTTAACGATATGTCTACCATAGTCTTCCGTAATTGCTTATCTATCAAGTAATTATAAATATACTTAAAAAACTACGTATAAACAATATCATTCACTCGGTCTATCAAATTAAGAATAAATTAAGAATAAAAAAATAAATTATTCTTAGACTCTAAATGAGACGTGAAACTTCGATCATCTATCACATAATATCTACAATTTCTAAGCAATTAGTCTGAGACTATTTGTAAATCGAACTCCACTCATCGTACCAAATGTAAGAAATAAAAAATCAAAGACTACATAAGAAAATAGTCCCAATCAATTACAATTTACACATTTGATTTTAAAGTCAACGTTGACCTAGGTGATCATCATTGAATTCTTCTTCTCGGCAAAACAAAGAAGTTTTCCTAAATGTTATTTTTGTGATAATCATGTCCTGACCTGGTTAGAGAAGCTAGCAAATAGACATGTCACCCATCCCACATCGTCCGAAAAAGAATGAATGTTGTACTTATATATACAGAGTTAGCACTATACATTGAGACGAGTTATAGGGAGAAGTTCCTAGGAACAAATCCGTGTGGACATGTGGGGTGCCAGAGTGGCATGTGGGCCCAGAGGAAACAATATATTGCTGGGAGTGGGCGGGTGCTTGGAGGGCACTAGCAGCTATTCCAGGAGACGGGTTTTAGGGTGAAACCCCAAGAACAAAACCATACGGGCCAGTGGGCCTGATGCAGATAATATCGCAAGTGTATGGGCTGGACTGTTACATATGGTATCAGAGTCTGTTCCTGACCGGAAGTGTACCGACGAGGACATCGGACTCTAATGGGGATGGATTGTGATGACCATGTCTTGACCTGACTAGGGAAGCTAGTAGGTAGGCATGTCACGCATCCCACATCACCCGGAGAAGAGTGGATGTTGTGCTTATATATGCAGAGTTAGCACTATACATTGAGACGTGTTGTAGGGAGAAGTCTCTAAGAACTAATATATGTGAACCTGTGGAGTGGCAGAGTGACATGTTGCCCCAGAGTGGATAATATCTTGTTGGGAGTGGGCGGGTGCTTGGAATGCAACGACAACTACTCCAAGAGACGCGTTTTGAGGTGAAACCCTAAGAACAAAACCGTGCGGTCCGGTGGGCCTAAAGCGGACAATATCTCAAGTGTATGGGCTGCACTGTTACAATTTTACAATTTTTCAATGCAGAAATGAAAGCAAAAGCCTATTTTCGTTACTCGGAGAATTTTTCAGTAACAATGTTCAGTGACAAACTCCGGCATGTATTTCGATTAAGCAAATTCGAATAAGGGTGTAAAATATAAGAATACACATGAGATCAAAAGTATATCGATTAATGAAAACGTTTCAAAAGCCGATATGCCTGGATCTTCAATTAATTATTTACTAAATCGATCTTGCAAGTCTAATCCATCATATCAGGTAATAAACTACAAATCATTGACACATATATTAAAAAAACTGATTCACCGAACTGAACTGAAAACTCCACCAAGCAAATTTATACGAAGAAATTATAATACACAAACTAGACAGAGATCATGTTGGATCAAGAATTAGTATCTAAATTAGAGGCCACAAACCAACTGGAAATCAAAGCACACAATATTAATTATTATCCTTCTCATTGCTGGAAACTCAGAGAAGCTTTTACAAATATAACATCGAGAACATCCCCAAGTTGCTCTCCTTTTAATTCACATCTCTCTTTTCTCTCTAAATCTTTCTAGTGTACATATTTCTCAGTTACAAGAAATGGAGGATTGACTGATCATGAAGATGCAGGGATCCTCTTTTCTTAGTAGGGCGCTCTTGAATGAGGCCAGGGATAACCGTCATGCCCGAGCGGCTCGCCGTTGGGGATCAGATTGGGTAGCAGACCATAGAGGGGGAGCGACGACGGATCAGGTAGCTGCCCGCCGTGCCCTGGCGGCTGCAGCTGAGGAACGCCACTACTTCCAACTCCAGTAGGAGAGTTTCCAGAAGCTCCATGGCCTCCTCCTCCACCACCACCACTTCCAGCTTCATCATCTTCCTCAAGAGGCAGTCTCTCATATGTAGCATTAGCAAAAGTAGCAGCCACCACCATAACTGGCCCAGCAGCAATAAGTGATCCAACAACGCTTCCGCCAACCACCTGACCCTGACCGCCTGCTAGGTAGACAGTCAGGCCTGTCGCCCCGGGCGGAGCAGGTCCAGGGAGGAACGCTCCGCTTAGGGACAGGATCTCGAACCTTCCATGGAGTGCTACAACGGCCCCCGGAGCAGCCGGTTGTCGCAGTGTCACGTTGGCAACTGAGCCACTCCCGCTGAGCACGCAAACACCTCTCTGACGCCTCCGTGCAAATTGTGCCACGCTCTCAGCCACGTCAGCACCGCCGGCGACTTCCATCACGTGGCTTCTGAGGGAGTTGGGGCTGTCCCTGGTAACGAAGATGGGCGGTTTTGGTTTGTTTTTGGATCCAGGAGGACGGCCTCGGGGCCTCCGAGATCCAATCTCGACGGCTCCTTCTTTAGGCTCATCTCCTTGATCTCTATCTTCATCGTCGTCTCTGCCACCGCCACTGCTTCTTCCGCCGCTGTGTTCGTTCATGGAAATCTCGAGTTCGTGCTTGTTTAACGCTGCTGGTGAATTGGCTGCAGGGTCCATGCCCGGCAGCCCCAGCTGATTGCTCCACCACGGATTCGCCAGACTCGCAATTTTGGATGAAACTGAGGGAACTAAGACGAAAAGGACCAAGTTACTCTAAGCTTCTTAGGTTTCTTATTCCTTTCTACTAGTTCAGAACCTGAGGTAAACAAAGAAAATGAAGCAAAGCTATAACCTAACAATCCGGCCGCTCGCACTGGAGCCAGAAATTGAGAGAGAATCAAGGAGGGTGATTGGAAGTTAGAGGAGAAGACAGAATTAGATTCAAGTCCTGGTGGTGATGAACATGTCTGATGTTGAAGTGATCTTAGTCTTAATAGAGAATATATGTATGGAACAGATGCAAAAACCCTTGCTCTGATAGAATCAAGTACAAAGAAGAAGAAGAAGAAGAAGGAGAGAGAGAGAGAGAGAGAGAGAGAGAGAGAGAGAGAGAGAATAATTAAAATTAAGAAAGCACAGAAAGAGGGGTTGAAGTGAAATCAAAGAGTATATTTATATATAAAAAAAGTGTTTTGTGAGTGTTTTGGACTGACTGCTGTTTTAGCTTTAGCTGGTGAGCTCTAGCCTGTTGTGATTTCTGGAGCTCCAAATGAGATTTTAACCCTGCTGTCTAAAACAAGAGAGATGATTAGTGATGTGTGCTTGTGCTTTGGGAGGGATCGGAGTGTTAGGGTTTCATGGGGTCGCGTGCGCGTGGGAAGTGGGGATCACGTCGTTTTCTTGGGAACAAGTTTACATATCAAACGATTAGGCATTGCGGGTGTTTCTTTGTCTCTGACTCTGAGACTCAGTGATCTGTGGCCGTGTGCTTCACAGTAACAGTGTCACAGTTACTGCTCAGAGAGAGAGAGAGAGGGCTGGAAGTCTCAGTCTGGACAAGACCTGGCTGGGGCTGGTTTCTACTAGTACTACTAGTACCACTACCAGTTGCCCCCAACCTTTTTCAAAGACTAACCCTCCCTTTTGTGGTTTTGCTCATTTTTGGAATTTAAAGTACTGTCTTGTTTATTTCCTTATGTAGACTTTACCTACACTTACTTGATTAGGGTAATTAGGGATTAAAGGGAAGACAGGGAAATGATTATGAGAAAATTTTATTAATTAAGAAACACCTTATACTTTTCCCTCCTTCATCTTTCTTTTTGGTCGGAATTTCCATCTATATAGTCCTAAAACATTCTGCTTTTGGGAAACAATTTCTACGTACAAAAAGAAACTTGGCAAGAAACCAACAATGTATGAATTATGAGGAGTTGAAATTATGGGCGAGATGAAAAGTTTTGAACTATAGAGAGTAAAAGGCTCGAAAAAAATGTAAACATGCATGGTGTAGCTAAAGACGTAATCATGTGACCGTTGAAATGTAACCGTAATTGTGTCAGACACGTTTAAGAGAGAGGGAAAAAAACATATCATAAACAACAAAAAGACTGACCAAAAAGTGATTAGTGACCGGAAGAAAAAAATCTCTCAATAAACACTTAGGAGTCACACTACTTAAAAAAATTTGAAAAAAAAAATTAGTAGAACAACGTCAAATGATTTAAAATTAACATGTGAATACCCTCGATGTGTTTAAATTAAGAAGTCATCATAGTAAATTTGACCGATCTTTTCACTCTCCCTCAAATGATCACTTAATATATTAACTAGCTCCAAATTTGAAGGCGTTATTATGGAATATTGCCTCGTACGTTTTTTTCTAGGATTCCTTCTCTTATAAGTTAATAAAAGGGACCTTCTATTCATACCTCCAGAATCAGTAATTAGACCTCACATGATTTTTGTATAATTTTAATTCCCATAATACCCTCAAACAATAGATGAACACAATCCTTGCCAAGCAGTTCTTATGCGAGGTTGGGTATTGAGTCAAAAATTGAGATTTCTTCTTAACAATGGGTGATTCATTTGTTGATGCAATTGCATGTGTAAATTCGATTGAATGTTTTAATTTGGAGGTAAATTTCTTCTCAACTTGGTGAAGTCGGGAACGATAAGATTGTAAGTTTTGTGTTCTCTTCTATAAATGAATCTGGAAAAATAGGGTTAAGAAGAAACATTATAGTTGAATGAAAAACCGAGTGCAATCTCCATATATTGTATTCAGGTCAAATCAGCACCAGTAGCCAAGTGGTATGCTAACTCCCTTCATGCGATTGAATCCAAGCATGTAGGTCAATCGTGGGTGAATCCCTATGGGTAAAGATGATAAGTTCTCATGGAAATTAATTTAGGAGCAAATCCTTTGTATTGAACAAGTGAAAAAGAAACCAAATTCATGCAGCTTTTGTATGCGACCAATCTCTACACTATTATTTGATTGAAGAATTTGCCGATCAATCAGCACTGTACTTATTTCAGCAAGAACGTTGTCTTGCAGGAAATTACTTTTTGAGTTTTTCCTTTTTTTCCAATTTGTTTTGGAGGGTATTATGAGAATTAGAATTATACAAAAATCATGTGAGGTCTAATTAGTGATTCTGAATGTATGAATAGAAGCTCTTTTAATAAAAGGAACTGTGTATAGATAAGTTAAAACAAGGAAACTAAATATTGAGTTTGATGTTCTTTTTTGGATCGCGTACTTGAGCACAATCAAGTTGCAAAGAGGTTATTTGCATATGCTTATTACATCCAACCGATCCAAGTATAGTTGCTTCTCTTTTTAGCTCATAGATTATATATATAATTTTTCTGAAGTGGGATTGTGGAATTAGAACCGTTGAATGAACTAACTATCATCACAGTTCACAAGTTCACAATTTGTAATAGCACAAATGGATGCATTTACGGATACCTAGTGGTAATCCGTAAGCGGAATTCGAACCAGCAGTTGCACGAATCGGAAGCACCACTAATTGGAAAAGAACTGTAATTGATAAAGATTTTAGTACCTAATTGGTCTTGACAAAGTACACAATTTAAAAACTAATCACAACTTCACAACTGATCACAAGTAAGACCAATGATTACAGAATAATTGGCAGAAAATTTAGAACGTGATGTGCATCCATGCAAGTTGAAATAGAAATTCAGAAAACAAAACTAAGCTTAACGAATAGTAAGCAACCGTTAACAAAATATATTCTCGGCCACCGGAGTTAGGGAAGTAATTAATTACTTTTTCAATTTGTAGCATTCTATACATTTCAATGAAATATTCAACGTCTAATTGAATGATTTATAGTAGGGCTGGAAACGGGCCGGGCTGATTTTTTTTGTGAACCCGACCCAAAGCCAGAAATATCGGGCTCGGGCCGGTTCGGGCTTTTAGAACCTCAGGGACCGACCCAAAGCCCGTTCGGGCCGGGTTCGGGCTTTTCGGGCCCAAAACGGAGGCGAGACTGGCGGCGAGGGGTTGCCGAGGTGAGGCTGAGGTGAGGCAGGGCAGAGGCTGAGGCTGAGGTGAGGCAGAGGCAGAGGCTGAGGTGAGGCAGAGGCAGATCAGCGAGGAGAGACGAGGCAGATCTGCGAGGCAGAGGCGAGGCAGAGGCGCGACGAGGCGAGGCGGCTGGGCGCGACGAGGCAGAGGCGCGGCAGAGGCGTGACGAGGCGAGGCTGGGCGAGGCAGAGGTGCGACGAGGCGAGGCGGCTGGGCGAGACGAGACGAGGAGGCTGGGCGCGGCTGGACGAGGCGAGGCAAGGCTGGGGCCGCTGGGCTGATGGTGATTGAGATGGTGAACAGAGGAAGAAGAGGAAGAAGAGGTGAGGTCTGTGACTCTGTGCGGCTGAGGAAGAAGAGGATTGGGGGTTTGAAGAAAAACAAACACGCCTAGGGTTGGAATTATATATATATCGGGCCGGGTCGGGCTTTCGAGCCACAGAATAACAGGGCCCGAGTCCGTTCGAGCCTGCACACTTTCGATTCGGGCTTTTTTGGGTTCGGGCTTTCAAAAATCAAGTCCCGGCCCGTTTCGGGTTTTTTCGGGTTTTTCGGGCCCTCAGGCTGAAACGCCCACCCCTAATTTATAGCACACTTTAGCTGTTTATTTTACAAAAGTAATGAAACTCTCTCTACGCCGTGGGCAAGGATTTCATGGTGATTTCTTTCGTAATCCACCCTTCTACTGGCGCCATTTTTTCTTTTATTATATCTATCTTCATGGCCAAATATTCTCTTTGGTCCTTACCAATCTATGTTTGTAAGAGAAAGTATTTCTTTGAATTGTTGGTTGCTAAGACAGTCTATAGATCCCACGGTCAAACATCGAATGAAAGATCGAAGGGTTACCCTAATTGAGAGAGAACACAAGGGCGCAGACATGACGGAGCACTTGGCTCAATCTTCGGGACAGAGAAGGACATGGTGAACTGACCCTGCTACTTCAAAATCGGCGCGTGCAGGCACGGTGACCGGTACTCCAGGCTCCACACCAAGCTCTAGTAGATGGTGTTAATGCTTTCAGCATCGGTTATGACTAGTGTGAAAGGGCCTAGGCTGGGTCATCCAAGATGTGCGACTGAATCTGCAGTTGCATCTGATGCTTTTCGCTGCGGTGGTCATAGCAGCGGCTTGTGGTGGCACTTCTGGATTGCTGAGCTCGCCAAACTTGCTTGGGCTGGACCGGTTCACTCCTTTCTGGTCTGATTTGAGATCTCTGGGCCTCATCGCGGGCCTCAAAATGAGTGGGTTGGCCCTCTAGGGCTAGTTTTTATTTAAGTTTTTTTAACATTGCCTATTATAATACTTTATCATGCATTGGTAGTAGGCTCGCTTCAATAAATGAGCATGAGTACCGTTAAATGAGTAGGCCTAATCTGTGTATCGTTGTGGCTTGTCCATAAACTTTTTATCTACCCTAAATCGGTAGAGACAGGATATGTAATTGTCTTTTCTAACCCTTGTTTTTCTAAAAAAAAAAAATATTCAAAGTTTAAGGACTGCACCTGTAATGTATAACTAATCTACTATCATTAGTTGATTTTAATAACATATGATTTTTTTAAAATGGTTACTTTAGACGTACAAAGGTAATGATCATTATTTAACTAACAAGTGAGATGAGCCCTTTGATAATTTAATTTGTACGTATTGAGACATGAGAGGAGGAATTTGATATGCAAAATTGGATTTTCTGGACCAAATTTGGCAAAATGTTAAGGTAGTACTACTGTACTAGTGTAATCCTTTCTGTGGTAGTATACTACTACACACCCACAAGGGACCTATTATGCAATGCCATGTATACAAATACAATACAATATATATTTATATTTTTAGATATATGGGCACCAAACTAAACTAAGATAGGTTGATCGAGTCATGGTTATCATTGTCCACCCTCTATCCTCTTGATTAAGCATAGAAAGGTTGCTTAAATCTTTAAAACAACCAAAGGTTTGATGTCTGTAGCCATGGACAAAATTTCAAAGGCAGCACTGCTTGTAAATTAATTCATCCCCACACTGTCAAGTTATTGACTTTGATTTTAAATTAAATACCACAATATGTGACTAAAACTTGTAAATTATTGCTTAATACTATTTGGTCTGGTAGTAATAATTTCTCTTCATAAATAAGAGTCGTGTAGTAATTATATTTGATCAGTTATTTGCTTCTCATTATGGGGTTATTTCCCTTCACTTTGTACAATATAGAGCTTATATTTACCATTGTTAATCAAGTTCATAGTTTAGGGCATTACTAATGTATACGTCGGCAGGTTCGATTAGGTGTAAAATATATAATAGAAAGTCCAATGCCCTACAAACTATGATTTGTAAATTATTAAATGGACAAGCACTCTTGTCAGTGGGGGCCGAATAAGGGCATCTCCACCTTGTTAGCTCCTTCATTTTGGGTCGTAATACCTAATCTCATTTGGCCCCTACCTAATCTCTTTCTTCAAAATACCTAATCAGCTAATTTGTTTTTTCCAATTTTCCCCTTCTATCCAACCCCCCAACTTGTCCTTTAAAAAGTTCTTCGAGCAAAATTTTTAGGGTAAACCATAAAGGACAAGCAATGATTGAGCAGCAAGGATTAGCGAATCTGCTTCTTTTTGGGAATAGAGCCAATTTGCTTCTTCACCCTCAAGAAGTGCAGTGTGATCGGAAACACATACGACAAACCACAGCAGCGGTTGATTTGGGGTGGTAGCATGCTAGCATTTGCCGCCCTGAGCAAAATGGCCGAGCGTTATCTACATCAAGACGAAAGGAAAAGGTCGGTTTAAACTGAAGAGTGAAGATGGTCCATGATCTGTTTAGGTCCTTCAAGGATGATCACTCGCTCCATTCCCATTAAGTTTCATTACTATTATTTTGGATGTTATTCTTAGATACAAGCAAATGGTTCAGCATCAGATCCAAAGATAGAGCACAACCCCAATCTATGTATCAAATCTACGCGAAAAAGACTGAAAATTGAGACCGAAGACAAAGGGGGACAGAGAAGAAGAAAAGGATTATGGAAATTTGGATATTAGCATATTTGACGCCCATAAATCCTGTCATATTTGTTAGCGTGTTTGTATGCACAGTATGTAATGCCACACTAGACCGGTCTAATTTTAAAGGGTGGCCACCAAAGGAGCAGTTTTAAGATGCAAACATAGTAATGAACCTAAGTTGACTTCCAACTACCTCCCTCTATGATTTGCTTCAACGCTTTCTAATAACTAACCCAAACCAAAATATGAAATACTGTAAAGTCACACCAGCTTCAGAGAAACCAAACAAGCTACGACAGAAGACGACTTGAGTAAACAGTCCTGAATTTCCTGACCTGGTGGATTTACTTTTCTCCAGCAATGAAACTCGGCTTTCTGCCAGGTACACACTGAAAATGCTGCATAATCAATTTGAAGGAATATTTAAACACGCATTTACTTTTGATCTCTTTGCATGATCAGTATGGAAGATGCAGCAAGACCAAAGGGGTACAAATGTTCACAGTATGATATTGCACAATGCAACAAATAGCTCACCTCCAGCTACAGCCTACTGATCCAATCCTTTGTGGTACACAACTATATTACATGAAAAACATTCCCGCCGCTGATCGGCTTTGAAATCATTTTCATATGCACTTTTGAGTAACACGCGTTGGACTAGTACGTGACTTGACTAATATGGCCCACCAATTTCCTGACATAATAAACAGTTTCAGTACTGGAGCAGCAAGCTCCTCTGGAGCTGCTTCAACCATGCATAAATAAACTGCGAACCCTGCAAATAGAAAGAAAGGGAGCATTAACCACATAATTTGATCAAGCAATAGAGATTCCAAACGTCTACCAGTATCTACTAATCAAAGTAACAAACCACCACGTTGATCATCACTGCAAGAGGTTGGTCAGGGACTCAGGGGAGACTGCTAATTCAGTTAAAAATGGGCATGAAAACCATCCAGATAAGTAGATAAGTACTCGGGAGCAAAGGTGCAGTATTAAAACCCATCTCAACCGAATCCAGCTTAAAATAAATTTAGACACAATAAGGTTTAGCCAGGTGGCTTATTGCTTATTGTTCTATTCATTTGTTATCAAGTTCCGGCTTAATCATTTCAGTGGTTAACTAAGATATCCAGTTTCTAATCTCATGATAACAGCTAACCATCTTAACAATGTGCTCACGCTCTCCCCCAACCTTCATCTGCGGATCTACTCATTATGATTTTGGAATCTTATGTATAATCTATCAATTTATCATTAGTCAAAATCATAAAAATCTCTGTCAGAATCCCCGTTCATACATGAATCCCTGATATTGCAATAGGAGAGCACATACAATAAAAAAAAATTACCTGAAGAGAAAGTATATGATCAAGAAGAAAGCCACAAAATAGCCCACAAGTACACATATTCGTCGAGTTGATTTTTTCTCAAACACCTATTGAAAACGCCATTTCTCAGACAATGTCCTACAAATGAAATCAATAATATATGAAGGTGTTGAAGAACTAGTTTAGATACCGTTTTAAACCGAGCCATTGTTCCAGACATTATACCCCTTGATGTATCCATCTCATTTCCCTGGTGAACAGCATACCCAAATAATATAAATATGCAAATATTTTAGAAACAAAATAAATAGGGCACACATGTTCAACAACTGTGAAAAACATACCATTCTGTCAAGCAAACGATTATGGCTCTCCACCTCTTCATGTATGTCACCAGTTAGCTGTAAATAACCCATACATTCCAGGTCATTTTTGGTCCTTCATTTAGTTATTTATTATCAAAAAATTTCAGATGGTATAACAATATAAGGAATAAAAGTATGATCATTCAAGAATTTTCACTTTTATAATATATAACATATCAGAACTAAAAACTTTGAATTCACTTTCAACTGGACAGTTTCTAGCATTTAATGCGTGTTCAATCCAAGTCTGCACAAACAAATATTCTCTCAATCAAAATAGACGATGACAGTGATTGATGAGATATTAGATCCAGGAGTAGCAAGCCGTTGCATGGGGTTTACGAAAGGTGAATAGGTCCTGTACCTAGACATATTGTCATTGAACAAACTCTACATGTCCTGTAAACTTTGAAGGAAGTTTTGAACTCCCCTTGATTGTTCCTTTACCATTGTGCAAATTTAATCAATGCACCCAAAGGAATTTAAATTAAAACTTGCTTGCTATCAAATACATTATAGAGCTTCACAATTATACAGACAAGCAAAAGTGATAACCATGACACATTGAGTGGCTTTGCAATTGACATGAGTCACCTTCATGGCCTGGACAGAAAAAGACAATCATAAAATAGGCCAGATCTTCCTGAACCCTGTCATTATTATGCATCAGGCAAGTCATGCTGTTTTTAAGAGTTTCATTACCAGCATTCATAGAAAAGTTTAGTAATACTGATTCTTTGCTTCTACTCCTAATAGAATTTTACTTTCAAATCCGAAAACTTCATTGTATAATGGTTATAGCATACACATACTCTAAAAGAGCAGAGCAATATGAACTTTACAAGTGTTTGGAAAAATCTGATCATGTTTATATTATATACAATCATTACAATGTATAAAACTGTTGCTGAACAGAGAGTTCTAAAACAACAGTTTGATAATCACTAAAAAGATAATCCCATAAGACACTTACTCTCTTTAGGAAAACAACTCTGTCTTGCAAACTTTGCACAGCTTTGTCATTGTCATGATCACTTACGTCGGAGTATGAGGAGGAGGCCCTGAGACCACCTTCCTCAAGGCCATCTAAAAGAGATGCTTTAGAAGCACGCTCCCTGCAAAAAGAGTGAACCAATCTAGTATTACATAAAGAAAACATATACTACTACTACAAAGCTTAAAAACATATACAATCTAGTTTAGGTCTATCAATTCTCTAAGGAGTTGTCAACACTCTATTCATCTACATCCAAACTTCGTTGTATATTCATCTAAGCTCATGAAATACCAACCACCACCTCATCACATTCTCTACAAATTCCATTTCAACTAATCCCAAACCATAAATTCAATCACAAAACAACACATTCTTTCGACTAATACACAACAACAAAGCACGTCCTTTTCTACTTTCCTTTCGGAAAACCTACACCGACATAGCACAAATCCTATTCCAAACATGTAAACAATTACAAACTAGCTCTCAACAGACATCATCATAACCTGAACATTCAAATTTACCAATACGTATGGTCATCAGTTCAATTTCAGCTAACACTTCTTGATCAAAAATCTAAATCCACAATGTAACAATTTAATTCAGGTCACTAATCTCTAATCTAAACATAAGGCACTGCAAATTGTATAAGATAAAATGTAGGTGTTCACGAAAAGCCAAACCTTCGGTAACTCATCGGCAGTGGATTTCAGAGACTCGCCGTCGCAGTGCGCTAATCGGAATTCGGGGTAGCGAGGAAGAAATCGAACGGAGATTTCCGGCGACGAGAGATCTGGAGACGACGGAGAGTTGAAATCAAAGAGTGAAAATGTTTTAATTGAATTCAATTGAAGAGAAGCGAAGCAGTTTTATTGGGCCAACGTGTTAACGGGCCCATTTATTACCCCGCAGTTAATGGTAAGTCTTGGTAAATTATCATAATTATATTTCATTTTTAGTTCAAAACTAAATAAAAATAGAGAAGGTAATATTTTTACGCATGACCTACTTGAAGGCTAGACGACGGTGGTGAGAATTGCAACGCAAGCGGTGAAAAATATTTTACTGAAAAAAAAAATGAAATTCAGTTACTACTTGGCATAAGAACTTCATTACACAACGTAAACCTTCCTTCAGAAATGACATTCCTACTTTTCCAATCTACATCAGACATTTATAAATAGTTACATTTACATCAACCTACTTCAGAAGGTGGGAAGCACAACACACAGCAATGTTATATGCCTAAACTTCTTGGGGATAAGGTGGCCACTTCTCAACATGCCCTTCCCTCCAGTATACTGGTGCAGGGGTTGATGATGATGGACCTGCTTCTTCTGGTGGAGGTGGAGGTGGAGGTGGAGGTGGTGGCGCTGGTGCTGGTGCTGGCGAAGGAGCTGGTGCTGGTGCTGGCGAAGGAGCTGGTGCTGGTGCTGGCGAAGGAGCTGGTGCTGGTGGAGGCTTTGGAGTTGGTGGCGGCTGTGGCATACTACTAGAAGGTTTAGTCCCATACATCTTAACCTTTCCTCTTCCTCTCTGATCACCAATAAGAAAATCACCTACCACAACCTGATATGTATAGTTTAAAGACTGTATAAGAAGCATTTCTAACAATAGCTCACCAAGGAAGAGATGTAAAAGATATAAAGGAAAATCATAAGCCTCACATGAACAGGAATTTCAGCTATCATTTGTCCAGAAATGACTCCCCCGTAAATTTGACCGTCGGAACCTGCCAGAGAAATGGTCAACTGACCATTGAAATCACTATACGTCCGGGGCATAATGCATCCAGTCATACTCAAGATATGGAATCCCTACAACAAAAATTAGAAATTAGTCAGGCAGTTTTAAAAAAAAGGAAGAAGTATAATGATGTAATCATTATACTGAGAAAGGAAATATGCAACATAGTGAACATACATCATATTTTTTGGTCGTTCCATCCTGTTGGCGCAACTTAAAACTAGAGACACTTCCACTGGCAGAAACCACGCAAACTACTCGGGGTCCAACTCTGGAGAATCTCAAAATGTTCTGACACACATCCTGAAACCCAAACATATACAGAAACAGTATCAACAATGTAAGCAGATAGTAAAAGGAAGAGCTAAATTTATAAACAGTTGTAAAATGTTCATTACAGGTCAAATGGTATTATATGACATCTATTTTTTTTTTTTGGGTCTGGATGTTTTACATGTAATCAATAAAGTAACTGCCGAGAAATTTTGCTGATAAATTTCTTAATTCTTCAGTTAATAGTTTACTCAACATACCTCCCCTTCATCGACAGATAGGATTTGGGGCATGAAATTTCTTCCATTGTAGGCTGCACCAGGATTGCACAGAATAATCCAGTTTCAGTTAAAAAAAAAACTTGATAATGTTCTAATTTAATCCATAAAGTTTGCAGAGATGTATAGAGGATTCATGGTGTGCATGAAATGTGAGCATTGATTTAATAAAAACGAATGCAACCCATATGATGAAGAGTCTCAACTCTGACATACGCCACTCGCTGTGAAGCAATTTGAGTCATTTTCTAAAGTCTGATCCATTCCATACTGAAACCTAAGCAGTTCACTCCTCAACAGAATGTTGGTGAAAACTGGTGCAGATTGGTACAGTTAACTAGTGTGGACAGACTAATGGCAACTGAGATGAAGAATGTCGAAAGCCGCTTATTTTACTTCCAGGATTCTCACACTAATTTCTTACAAAATGTTATGCTAAGTTGCTAACACAAATATCCAAGTCTAAGAGTAGTTCTACCATCAGACACAGAAACAAACTTCAAATATTGATCACAACCAAACATCATACTTATCTTAATCCAAACAAACATGCTAAATACCATGAAATACATTACGATCAACAGTGGCGGAACTATGAAGGGACGGGAGGGGGCTGTGGCCCCTCCATTAATCAAAATTTCTTTATAGTTATAGTGTAATTATGTGTGATTATGGTCAAATTGTTATAATTATGGTATAAAAGTTTCGCATAATTTTTTTTTTTGGCCCCCCCATTATGTTTCTTCTGGTTCCGCCACTGACGATCAAAACCAATCTACCAAAAATGCACATCAAACTATCGCAATATATCGATGCAAAAATTAGTTAACTCAAACATGATTAAGAGTACTCACCCGGGACACCACTGACACTGACACCGCCACCGCCACTGCCACCCCCACCTCCACCTCCACCTCCACCGTTTCCCCCACCCCCACCCCCACCGCCACTTCCTTCCTTCTTTTTCTTGGCTGAGGAAGACTGCTCTTCCCATGCAGGGTTCTTTCGAGGCCTCCCTCTCCCTCTCTTCTTTGGCTCACTGGTCCCCTCTCCTCCAGGAGTCACTTCTCCTGACCCAGCAACCCGAACGGCATCACTAGAAACTCGAAAGCAGCCACCTTGCCCTTGTGCTCCACAGCCCTAGGAGACATATGGTACTCCGAAGGAGCATCAGCCGCCATCACTTCAACCCCTTCTACAGGCCGTTCATCTCTGGTGTGCATTGTTCAAACTACAACACATCAGTTCAAGAATAGTAAGAACCAACATATAATAAAGGCAATAAACAACTAAAAATGAAAGCCACAGAGATCATCAGAGTCCCGAACCAGTTAAAGCAACAAATGAGTAACAGAGAATGACGGAATGCCAAAAGGCTGCAGATTTATAGCACCAAATCAAAATAACTGTAATAGGAATAACTGTCTAATCAGATAACTGTTATCAAAAGAATAACTGCAATAAATAACTGAACTTTCAAAATTGAAAAGATAATTAATCCACTCCTGTTCCGATAAGAATCAGAGCCCCAAACACAAAAACTTCTCCAAAATTAACCGTGTGCTATAAAGCTACCATCTTTTTGAGATACACATTATTATTTTTTCTTTGATACGTTTTAAGATACACATTGGGGAAGATGAGATCTTTATGTAAAAGGCCTGGACATTTTTCTTCTAGAGAGATTCGTAAGATCAAGAGTTATAAACCATAGCTCAAAAAAATTATTGTTTTAGTCTCAACCTTGTTGTGAGCATCGGAGGTGAGATGTGTAGCTGGTGCGCTTGGCTGAGTATGAACTGACATTGTTGAAGGAGTGGGAACCCCTCGAATTAGCGTTGTCTTTGGATTTAGTGTTCTCTTCATCACTAAGGATATTGGCATGGAATGTTCTAGGAACTTTTGACTGCTGGCCTTCAATGACACTTTGGAAGAGACAGCAGGAACGGGTTTCCGAATCAATGGGAACTCCATCTCACAAAACCTTTGCAGCAGTGGATTGTTGCTTCTGCACTGAATAACCAGAAAACTCTTGAGCCTCTCCTCACTACATAGATTTTGTGGCACTTGGTCATAGAGACGTTAAAAGCTACTGAAAACATTTCTTAAGCATCCGCAGCATATGTTTTTCATTTCGAATTTTTCATTATGTTTTTGGTAGATCAAACCAATAATTGGGATAGCAAATTTCTAAAGAAATATTCCAAAGCATAGAGCTTCTGCTCCACAGTATTGCTGGCGAGAGTCCTTTTGATGGAGAAAGTCACCCTTGGTGAGACATTTTAAAGCAAAAAAGTTTAGTTGACATTGGTCGACTGGATTATAAACAATACTTTTCACATGAGAAGAAGAATTAACCCAGTCAAGATTCCAAACCGGTGATTGCTCCTTTATAGCTCAACCATTACCGTCTCAAAATGTCTTGGTCACACTTACAGTTTATGTTTTAGGTTTTCACATCAAGCTATCAGAGAGAGATCCTACAGGCTCATATAATAGAAGAAGAGATACTTCGAAAACTTACGGCGCACATTGCTATTCAACTGATTCCTTGTGCATTACATCCGCACGTAACCCATACGTATCCTGATATCCGACACGAATCCGTGTGCGTATCTCTGGGTATCATACCCGTATTACCCATCCTGACATTCTAATCTGCATTTACACACTTAAGAGAAACTCTTAGTTCAGCAAATGAGGCTTCAAAGTTGGCCATTGTATTACCCATATTTTTTTGCAACATCAACCAAGAAAAGGGAATTCAACAAGATGAAAGAAACTCTTGCGGAATACACCATGCACAGAACAGAATTTCAATGCATGAAATACGGTTCCAAAACAGAGTGTTCATGAAAAACTCTTCTACATCATACAGACTACAAAGGCTTGCAAGCTGGTTTGACAGGGCAACACAATCTCAGGGTCTTCTTTAAACTTAACATCAGAATAGTCTACAGAAGAGTGAAAATATACATAAACTTGAGATAAAAACAAGGCTCTGGTTTCCCAACACTCCAACAGTCGATGTTAGTGTGCCATCAAGTAAATGAATCTGAACCAGTTTCTAAAACGGGGATTGGGGGGGGGGGGGGGGTGTTGGGGTGGGAAACTAGGGAGATGGAAGGAAGAAGAAGAGTTGGTAATTATACACTGACACATACATATTACTGAGATGAAGGTGTACAAAGCTGGGAAATATAATGTAAGATAGGCAGACCTCAAGCACACTCTCAGTGTGTACCTAATAATTCTATGACTTTTGATATAATGCCTGAATTTGAGAAATTAATTTCACATGAAATGCAGCTGTAAAACCATCAAATAGACTCTTACAAAGGAGATGCATCATTGAAATATGATATATCAGTTCCATTTAAGAGGAGTCACATAAATGTTAGTGTATCAATTGAATTCCAGGAGAACCTTTCATTAGACAACATGAATGACATGTGTAAAGCAGATGTAATACAGCACAAATAACATAAAACACAATGCTTCAAAGTAAATCTTACGGTTATTGAGGTATTTGCACAGTGACAATAAAATTAGTATAACTAGCTAGACTGCAATGAAAACTTGGACCTTATGAGTGTTTCAAACCCTCCCATGTTCTCTTCAAGGTTTTTTTTGAGCAAAAGCACGTACTTGCAATGGAGCGTGGATATGGTTACCTGATCAAACATCCATGGATCACAGATGGTAGCTCTAAGCACAATCAGAAACTAACCTTCCAAAAGACCTATTCACATGATATGATGCTTTAGATTTGAAATTTCCCATTTCCCAAGTCGTAACTCTGAAATGTGTGTCCCGAGAAGTAGTTTTATATCACAATTTTTATATCATAATCTAGATAACCAAAAATATGACCAGTATATTATGTGAGGATATGTTTATGTCTTTGTATGTGTGTTTATTGGCAAAAACAGTTCAGAAGTACTATTTGATTGTAAACTAACAGTTGTGACAAGAGTGCAGTGACATTAGTTACTAGGAGATTAGTGTTAGCAAATAACATTAGCCTTAGCTGCATTGAACACAAAATGAAACCACATAGAGACTTTGATAAAAAAAGAACTACTTTACTTCAACATGTTTATGTCTTTGTATGTGTGTTTATTGGCAAAAACAGTTCAGAAGTACGTATTAGATTGTAAACTAACAGTTGTGACAAGAGTGCAGTGACATTAGTTACTAGGAGATTAGTGTTAGCAAATAACATTAGCCTTAGCTGCATTGAACACAAAATGAAAACGCATAGAGACATTGATAAAAAAGAACTACTTTACTTCAAAATATAATATATTTCTAAAAAAAAAAAAAAGACTGGATGCTTTTTTTTTTTTTTCCCGTAAATAATCAGAATTATGTACTTCAGAAGTCAAAGCTTCACATACCTTGGAATACAATACATTAATCAAGTCTTCAACAATATTAACTCTTCAGTGTGAAATGCGGAGATATTCACAAACTGCTGCTCTACCACCTAAGTGTTCATCTAGTGATGGGAATCAAGAAGAATTCTCTATCACCATCTTGAGGATCTCAAATCCAGAAAAGTAATTTAATCAACAAAAGAAGCTCCGCATTGCATTTGCCACTCCATGCAATCTTCAAAATCAAAACTACTTGCACAATCCAATAATGCATTTTGCTGATGCTCATAACGACATATATAATTCAACCCGACAAGAAGCTGACAAATTGCTGCCTCTGTCTTCTTTCGATCAGCAAAATACAATGTCTGAAGCAGAAGAACGTGTGTTCGTGTAACAATTTGCTGTTGCTCAAAATTACGCTCACTTTGCCATCTGATCATGTTATGTGCCAGTGGGGCAAGCCACCTCAATATCCCATCCAGAGTCTCCTTCCAATCATGAGCTAGAGGTGCATCATATATAGCCAAATTCTTGACATAGGACTTGAGATTAGTCCTCAGAGACAGTCTTAAACTCGTTGGCAACATATGATACAAATCGTCCCTAGCTTCCTCCCCCACTAGATAAGGGTAGCGAAGCAACTTCTCCACCACAATAATGACGTTTGCATAATGCAAAGCTAGAGCAGAGCCTCCCACAGTAGAAGGTGGAGCATAAACCATCAACCTACTCTTGGGGCCAAACAGTGGGCCGCTAGAGTTAGATTGAATACCCATTTGCACTCTACTAAAACAACCCGAATTGTTGGGGTAATCTCTCCTCAAAACACCACTTGCCACACCACAACTTGAAATTTGGCTACTCCTCTCCTCGTATCCACCAGCACTGTAAACATCATCATCATCGACAACTGAACTGCTCACTAGGCAGTCCATGAAAAGCCTCCCAGGGCTAGTTCCGCAGGGAAAGTTGAAGTCATCTGCCCGAAACAATGCCAATTCACCTCTCCTTGAATCAAATTGAGGCTTAAAACTTGACCCCCTTTTCACCACAACAGCTTTCTCAACAGGCCCTGAATGAAACCCTTTTTTCTTGCTAAGAACCCTCTTCAATGGCTCCTGGGAAACCCTCCTCGCATCAATCTGCCCCAACACAGGAGGAGGCGAACCTTCACCAATCGACCCACCATGGTCCTTGCTCAAAGCAGATTCTCCAAAAACCCCACGAATCGTTGCATAAATTGTACACACCGTCCTTGCCAACAACTCCACAACCTTGTCATAAGTATGGTTCCAAAGTGAAATGTCCTTGAGATGCCTCACATCCTGCTTCTGCCACATCAGCTTCTGCTCAAAGGCCCTCTTGCTCTCCTCATGTTGATTGTTTTGAAACTTCTTAGTAGCTTGCTCCAGCTCATTCAACACCTCCAACTCACTATACAAATTGGAAGTAGCATTCACATACCTCTCCAACTTCCTAATCATACCCTCCATATCCTTCACCAAAAAACTTAACTCCCTAACCTCAATAACCCCATTAACGAGGTCACTATAAACATGCTCAAAACCCTGTAAAGCCGGCTCAACACACCTCTTCCCAAGCCGGCCTACCACAGCAGCAACCCGGTTCAGGTCCTCAAGCTTCTCAGCCAAAGCAAGCTCAAGAAGATAGGCCTCATCAGAGGACACCAACTTCTGGACACCCTCAGACTTCAAGATCTCAACTTTAAGCTTAGAGATCTCAGAGTCTGTGAGGGACTTGTGTAAATAAACAGTCTTGGACATAACATTAGCTACCTCAAACGAAAGAATCCCTATAGTTTGCTTCTGGATTTTGGGGTTTGAGTTATTGGGTGTGGCTTTTGGGTTTGATTTCTTTGAATGCTGAAGTAAAAGAGCATGCTTGAGATTTGAGCTTACCTGGTTACCCATCTTCAGAATCCAAGCTTCTGCAACCATTGTTAAGATCTGAAAGCTCTTAACAGAATCTGGGTCCTGGCTAGAAACTCATTTAAGTGACACCCTTTTGGAGTTTTGGTCTCTGGTACTGATTGAAAGGCTCAGATTGTGCCCAAGGAAAGTGAAACGGTGAGGGAGGAATTGGGATTTGGGTGTTTGAGTAGAGGTGAGGAAGGTGTAACTGATTGGAGGGAAAAAGACGGGTTCTTTTTTTGTGTGTGTTTTGGGTGAGTGGAGGAATCAATCACTGCTTTGAAGCACAGCTCTGTTGGTATTGTTTGTGTTTCTTTTCTTGCTTTGCAATTGGTTGTGTACTTGGGTATTTAAGTACTGTTTGGAAAGCTTTTTCCAAAATGTTTCAAAAGTGGGTCTGAGTGTCTGACTCTCTCTGCAATTTTTGGTGTTTGAATTTGTTGTTTTGTTTCTGGAAATTTAAAATGGGGCTAGGTCCGACTCTCTCTGCTCTCTGATGAGTGGTGAGGTCAGGTAAGGCATTCAAATTACCAAGTCTTACTCTTGTTTATAATCAGAGTGAGCAGGTTTTTAGTGTTTTTGGTGTTTTTTTTTTTTTTTCAATAAAGAAACAAGTGCAAATTCAATATCAAAGTCAAAGATTGATGATTTAAGTAGCTCTGCTTTACTGGGTTTGACTTGCAATTTTTGTTTAAGGTCAAGAAGAACAAGAAACTAAACCACTATCAATGTATCCTGATTATGGTCTCTGACCTCATAACCTCATAACCTCAAAATATCCCAACTGTTGTACATCTGGAAATAGAAGAGAGCTAGTAGGAGTAACATCAGTAAGTGTTCATGTGGTCCAATTAGACCGGGGCACATTCAAGTTTCAGTTAGGTGTTAGCTATGTGTAAGTGTCACTTATCTAAAAATGCACCTCCATTCATTAGTAAATGGTAAACTAAAGCTTTGCAAGTAACTGAAAGTTGACATTTTGCTAAAATGTAGGGAATTGTTCTACATAGAATGAAGTTATCTAATTAAGGAAGATTCTACTTGAGACTTTTGTTCTCCTATTCAAGAGGAGGAATGGTATGGACAAGATTTCAAATATCTTGGCTTTTTTTTTATTTTTAACCTGGGTAATTTGAAAACAGCTTTTCATACCAGGAAACTGAAAGAGGGTTTAAACAGTAAAATGTTAATGGGTGAAAACTAAGTCCATTTACTTGGTGTAAGCTTCTACGTAGAGCTTAATTAGAGATTTAGGTTACCTGCTCCCCTAATCCGCTATCAGTTTGACACAAGAGCCTTTGCCCTGGCCCTTGGGTGAGTTAGAACTCCTCCATCTTAGCTAACCACTCATGGCCTCTTTCATCTTTCACCTCTCTCTCTCCTTTCCCTTTTTCTTTTCCCTCTCTTTCTTATCATCTATATTTGAAAGTGTTCATTCTCTTAACTATAATTTAAAGATCATTTCTGCAAACATTTATAATTTCTTGTAATGACACCTAGTTGATCTGCTCCACACAGGTAACTTGTATGAGTTTTACTAATCATCTCATGCTCATCTATCTGCTATTAGGCCCCTAAGAAATGTAGTTAAGGCTGTTTCTATTTAGTAAATTGGAATCATTGTATGTCTCTTTCAATCTAGTGTGACTTTGGCGTTTGGACTAAACTTTGTTTACTAACAATGTGAGAAAAAAGATGTTTATGGATGAAAGTCGACCCAAATTGATGGGGTGGGAGGATTTTTCAAAAGTTAATCATAGTGGGAGTTGGTACCTTGTTCTTTTGCAGACAACTCTTACTTGAGGGCTATGACACTAGCCCCATATGGACTACTCTCCCAGCAAAGAGCAAACAAGTAATGCCAAAAAGAAAAGATGATCAACTATTCATCTGTAGACCCACAAATTCTCAATTCTGTATAGGATATTGTTTCACTCGTTTCTCCTACCTGTGGAAACTTCTTCAAGACAATATTTGATTTTGCAGACCAAATAGTTCTTATTATCGAACATCATAGTAATATTGGTTTTATGTTACTCATTTTGTATTGTAGGTAGCGAACTTCATTTTCGTATGTTTCTATTGTTCTTGTGATCTTCTTTCTTAAATTATAGATGAGTCTTTTGTTTTTCTCTTTTATTACTTTTGAGTTTAATGTGAATAAATAACCTGATTCCAAATTAATCATAAAATTATTATGTGAGACTGTGGAGTGACTTCCAATATTCAGAGGGTTTGGCATGCTTGGTATAATGGTATATACGGGAATCACATGATCCATAATTTATAGAATAGCTCTAGCTATATGTAGAGCAGAGAAACTAAACTAATACAGTAATATCCATGTTCATGCCCACTCAGATAGATCAATCATGTGGTTCAAAGTGACTTAATGTGGTGCCCATTTGCTCAGCTGGGCATGCATGCCCTTTACTTCGATCTAGACCATCATTATCAACATGAGCAATATTCTCAAAACTTTTGTATGGAATGGAACTCAGTAATTGGTTAGGAGCAAAACTGTTCATGATAAAAGAATGCAAAAGACTTGTACAGTACCATTTTGAGCACTTTATATTTCCCTGTGATATGATTTCCATGTGTGTTCCTTTACCAGCTTTGCCAAGCTATGAATCATTTTAGAAATGCAAGCATTGTGCTTTGACCCATCATGTATCTATTTGCATGCCTCTGTTTATAACACGAAAGGGCATCACAATACAAGTGGCTTACATAGACCATTATAATCTTCTTTAATCTGATTAAGCTTTTCACTTTGATTTGGACAATGAAAATGGCCGGTTGTTTAATCATATATGGCAAAAGAAACTATCTTTCTAGTCAGATTAGGGGTGTATGTAGCATCCCAATTCAACACTAGGTGTCTAGGTGATATGATGATGCTCTTCGAAGTTGCCACGGCAAAAATTATTGGCACCGCAACAAAGGGAGTCAACATATAAATACAACCATATCATTGTGGAAAATTTTATATGTGATATTATATGATATTGTTTGGCGTTCGGCCGAGAGATTTCAATAAACAATAATCCTTCTAGGTGCGGGCGTGCCAACTCGCGGCTTGACGGCCAAGCGATGTTTCAATGTGATGTGATATGCGCTGATTCTGACTTCTTTCAAACGACTATTGGCTAAAAAAGTGACTCTCGACCGTTAGGCTCTCTAACATTTGATGCGAAGACTACGGCCAAATCAATAGCCGGGATCCTTGTAGATGTCTATTTGTTGGTTGAACTCGAAAGTACGGGTGACAGGCGAAGAGTCGATCGGGTGAAGGTACTCAAAGATAACGGTAAATACGAAGGTGAAGTGAATTCAGTTGTCAAAAAGTTGTGACGTGATGTGTGTATGAACAACGAATCGCATTGACCCAATCCAGACTAGCCGAAACAGATCAATGGACGAAAGTTCTAAGTTACGAACTACTCCTACGTGTGAGAAATGAAGTGCATGAAAGTAAACAAGTTAAAACGAAAGAAACTAAAGAGCTAAAACGAAAGTAAAATACCTATGAGCTTATAAGAGAGATAAGTTAGTATAAAAACTTGTATATTGATTTGTGTGTTTAGTGCAGGACCCTTTACAAAGAGTTATAAGGTACTATATATATAGATCAAAACCCTAGTTAACTTGTTCTCCACGTCTTAGAATCTCTAGAATATCTAACTTCCTAATTTGGTTCGAATTGTAATGAATGCTATTGTTCTGCTGATCTTTGAAATTTTCATGTTTGAAAATCTTCTAATAGCTCGATTCATTTCCTTAAAAGAGTCACTCTCCTAAATGTACTCGGCTAAGGTCACTTGAGAGTTCAACCAAAATATTTGAGCCATTTGTGGACTTGTTGAAGCCCAACTTCACCCTCTCGAGCATTTTTAATTATGTTGTCCATGTAGACATTATTGGGCTCATCTCGTCCAACATAAGGCTTGTAGCTCCTTTAGACATTAATTTCACTTTGGTCGTCCAACTCAACAACTAAAGTTTAGCTTTAGCCGTCGTTCTCGGCCAAATGAATTGCCATTTCCATCTTTGGCCAAGGTCCCCAAGCAAATTTAGTGATGTCAAAGAAATGCTAAATTCAGGTGCAAACATGTATGCATATCGATCGTTATGCTCGCGAACTACATCAATCTCCTGACTCTCTTATTTCACTTGAAGAACGATTCTCCATATTGATAGATAACTTGTTGGGATAAATAACTTAAGACTATCAATATAACCTGAGAAAATCAACATTCAAGTGGAGTAAAAGATACGTTACAAAGAGAAAGGAAAAGGAAAAACAAGAAAAGGATTGGTTGATATATGGATGACTATAGTTTCCATATTCCCGCCATTTGGATGTAAGATTGTGTTTGGAATGGAGAATCTATTGGAAGAAAATAGTAGAGCCGGTTCAACTTTTCCCCACAAATTACGTCCTCAGCTTTCCTTTCTTTAACGTTATAACGTCCTATATTTGCCATGAATAAATTATATTCAAAAAGACGATCGAGATCACTTTCATATGGATCATCTGCTAACTGGCCCATTTGCTTGCTGACATTAGAATAACTGTTATATAGAAGAACAAGAATTAGAATGTGTAGCAGAAGACATGAGATAGTTTTCGATTGTGTGCAGGGTAAGTTCTGATGATTGTGTGCCAATTTTTTGTGTTTGAGGTTTTGGGAGAATGAAAAGAAGATTTTGATCCAAGAGTATTGCTTCACCTTCATCCAACCAAGATTTAGAATTCATCTCAGGTCGGTTGAGCATTGTCTATTTACAAGACATTCTGCATTTTTCAAATCACCCTAACAAATTAAAACTTATATGTGCTATATATATATGGCAATAGGTTCTAAATCGTGCAATTTGATGGTGATATTCAACACATACAAAGTACATGATCAAATTATAAGTGCAATTTGCTGTTAGAAAAAAGGATAAGTTTGTGATGGTAGAGTGGTGGATCCAATTTGTATGACTACATAGTTAAATTATGGGTCTGAATGTCTAATACACCTGCAGTCATCATATTCATTTGATATCCTCGATATAGCTAGTGTTAACATACAAACACCTAGAGAGATATGGATCTAACCTTCACAATCTCTGAATGTTGATGGTATGTGCATCTCAGCTATAAGATTATAATATATGTTATTGGCGAGAGAATTACCTTGGCATATTTATTTAAGTTTTAGATAAATATTATAACAACTTTAGTGCTCTCTTGGGATTTACCTCATTGATATTACAATCAAGAAAATCTTTGTTTCTTTAATTTCTTCTTCTTCTTTTAAGTACGTCAATCTACCATAGATATAATTTCAGCTTCTATTCCTATATAAAATGTTGCTTACTTTTCTTATAACTAATTGAATTTATGTTTTGTCAAATGTGGTCTAATGATCGAAATGGTCACATTCTGAGCAAATATGTTGATAGTTCGTGAGGTTGCTCGCGCTCTTAGCTCTAGTTGATGTAATAATCAGTCTAATCCTGCCTGTGACTGATGACATCAAGAAGATTAATTGGTTGTTAATTATACTACAAAAACCGCTTTATTACAGCTGGTTGTCTCTATAAGTTTTGGGTGACAATATCTCCAAGGGTAGCTAGCAACACAATCGATCCATGCATGACTAATGCTGCACGCCAATCTCATGTTCCACCCCCTTGATTCTCACAGAGGCCCAACCATCTCTTCAAGTACTCTCTCTTGCCCCATTCACGAACTCCCTAGTCTCAAATGCCACTGATCGAGTACTCACTGCTGAATTAGGTGGTTTCGATACTGATTCTGCCCAGGCTTCGTAGTCGTACGTCGCACTTTCAGAGACACCTTATCGATCTGCGCTATGCAAATTAGTTTGTTGGCTTATTCAAGATCCCAACTCGATATCTTGGCAATGACAGACAATTTAACTCGGGATCATCTACACGTACTATTCATTCTTGTTGGCCTCGCTCTCCCTAGCTAATCTTTAGGAAAATGTCCATTAGCCCAGATTTTGAGCGAATATTTCCCACTAACAAAAACAAAATAAGGTTTGAGAAATTCACACTTGCACAAAAGACAGTAAGAAAGTGTTCCCACTTACTCACTTTTTTACTTTTTTTTTTGCTTCATATTTTTTGTGTCCAAAATACTCCTATGAACTATTCATCTCTCTTCCCTTCCTAATGGTTCAATAGTCAATGGTCAACTGTTGTCGGTCGTCGAAATCTAGTCCTTTTTTGTCGAAATCCTGTCTCGTTCGCCGAAATCCGGTCATTAGTCGACAGTCAAAAGTCAATAATCAACAGTCAACAGTCAACAATCAACCCTCTATTATCCTAGTAGATATCTATTTTCGATTTATTTAGAATTTATGGTTATCAAGATTCTACTGGGAGGTATTAAGAGTTTATTGGGGGGCAATATGCTTCTATTGAGGGCAAGTAAGAGCCTATTGGGGGACAATTGTACTAGGGATAATAGGTGTCTGTTGGGGGCCAATAAAGGGTCTTACTTGGAGATAGTATATGTCTATTGGGGGACAGTAAATGTCTATTGAGGGGTAGTAGGGTCTATTGGGGGTAGTAGAAGCAATGTTCTAAAAATCCGCGCCTGGCGCCGCTTAGGCTGTAGGCGGAGCTCGGCCGCCCCGATTTCAAGTTGCAGGCGTTCATCAGGCGGCAAGCCGCCCAGGCTGGTTAAGGTGGGTCCAGACGGTCCAGGCCCCGGGCTGAGGAGTTGGGCCGGGTCAGGTCGGTCTGAAACAAAAAAAAAAAACCGAAAATCAAAACCTAATTCTTCAATTCTCACTCTCCTTTGTTCCTTCGTTTTGACTTTGCCTCCTCATTCGTCTCTCTCTCTCTCTCTCTCTCTCTCTCTGTTCGGAAGGCGGCGGTTCGACAGACGGCGGTTCTACAGGTGGAGGTTCGATAGTCCTCTCTCAATCTCCTGCTGCCCTGCAGGCCTGCACCTCTCGACCCTCTCTCTCTCAGCCTTCCCCTCTCAGGTAGGGTTGGGCACGGGCCGGGCCGGGCCTAAATTTTTGAGAACCCGACCCAAAGCCCGAAATATCGGGCTCGGGCCGGTTCGGGCTTTCTAAACTTTGGGGACCGACCCAAAGTCCGAAATATCGAGCTCGGGCTGGGTTAATTTGGGCTTTTTTCGGGCCTCCATCTCCGGCAGCCTCTAAGCCGCTCGCCGTCGCCGAATCCAAAGATGTCACCATCTCCACTGACCCACCAATCTCAGACCTCATCTTCGTCCCCAAATCCACCGACGACCTGACCCGAAAGCTCCCTTTCCTCTTCTACATCTCGTCTTGACTCGGAGACCAGACCAGAAGGCATGGTGGGTTGCCGGTCGGAGAAGTGAGGACTCAAAGGAGGAATCGAATTGGGTTCTGAAGTGGATGAGAATGAGATGATCAGAGAGTTGATCGAAGCTTAAGAACGAATTAGAATTTTGGGGAAAATCGGTGACATGCAATAGCATAGAGAGGTTGAGAATGAGATGGGGAAGACGATGGTGGTGCCGGCTTGAGCGGATTGTCGCCTGTGGCGGCGCTGTTGAGCTCCGGTGCTGGCTGCCTGGCTCGGTATCTCTTCGGGACTTGAGACTTGGCGAAGCGGAGCTGCAGCGCGAGGGAGACAAGGCTGGGTGCGGCGATGCAGAGGAAGGCGAGGCCGAGGCTGGGCTGGCTGGGTGTCTGGGTGATTGGTGAGTGGGTGCTGAACTGGAAATGTGGAACTGGAGAGGACTCGATGAGGAAGAGAGGAGGTCTTAGGGTTTTTATTTTTATTTTTATTAATTATAGACCAATCACAGCATGACACATGGCAACAACAAAAAATCGGGTCAGATCGGGCTTTCAGTCCAAACAAAAATAGGGCCTGAGCCCGTTCGGGCCTTCACACATTCGGGCCGGGCTTTTTCGAGTTCGGGCTTTCGGAAATCAAAGACCGGCCCGTTTTACGTTTTTTCGGGTTTTTCAGGCCGGGCTTTCGGTCCCTCGGGCCAAAACGCCCAGCCCTACTCTCAGGTTCTCACTTCTCATTTCTCAATCACTGTCTTCAATTCATTCAATGGAATTATACTGGAATTATACTCAAGTGTGGGCGTGTGGTATATAGTTAATTAGTTATTTGATCCTAAATACCAAAGATGTACAGAAAATATGAAATAACCAAAAATCCAGTTAAAAGATATTGAATCCATATGATGCTGCTATTTGGAAAATTGCTTAACCAAACTCATTACTCATTTTTCAGTTTACTATTCACATTGGCATTCTCATTTTTATTTTTAGTTCTCACTGTGTATCTTTGCTTTATGTTGGAAATTTGGAATAAATTGTCAATTGTCAATAATTTGAGAGCTGGATATGTTGAACTGGATGTCTGGAGACCTTTGTTTTGTGTAATTGTGTCATTGAATCATTGTGTCATTATATATTCGTTAGGACTTAGGGAAATGGCGGGTACTGCATCTTGTGGAGGGTCATGCTCGATACCAGAGATGGAGGGGTTTTTGAATAGTTTGAAGCGCAATTCCGGTGATGTTGGATGGGAATATGGGGTATTGGTGAATCCTTTAAATGTAGACAAAGTGAAGTGCAAGCTATGTGGGAAAGTAGTTAGTGATGGAATATATCAGCTTAAGCAACATATTGCCCATGTGAAAGGGAATACAGCTCCATGCAAAAAGTTGTCAGATGAGGATAAGACGAAGTGTAAGAAGGCTATTGATGATGAGCAAAGCAAGAAGAGACAAAAGTATCAACGTGAAGAAGAAGTGAGGCAAGAGGTTATTTTTGAAGAGGTTGAAGAAGTTGAAGGGAGTATAGGGCCCCGAAAAAAATCCCCCCACACTCTTGGGTCTATGGATAAATTTGCATCTCTAATCGATCCTGATTCTTCATTGAATGGAAGTAAGACAACAAGACAACAAAATATTAATGATGCATTTTAGAAGGAGAGAACACATCAAGTGCATCAATATTTGGCTCGATGGGTATATGAATCAGTTATTCATTTTAATGTTATTGATAATGATAGCTTCAAAAGGTTAATGGAAGTTGTTGGTCAATTTGGCCCGGGTTACAAACCTCCAATCCAATACCAATTGAGAGAGCCATTGTTGAAGGAAGAGGTAGAGATAACTAAAAGCCTATTGAAGAAGCAAGAAGAAGAGTGGGCTTTGAATGGTTGCTCTATTATGACAGATGCTTGGACTGATAGGAAAAGAATGAGTATAATGAATTTGTGTGTGAATTGCAAAGAAGGCACTACTTTTCTTTCTTCCAAGGAAGCATCAGATGAAGCACATACCGGTTCTTTTATATTTGAGTATGTGGATAAGTGCATTGAAGAAGTTGGGCCGGAAAAGGTAGTTCAAGTGGTAACGGATAATGCTTCAAACAATATGGCGGCGGGTGACTTATTAAAGTTGAAGAGGCCAAACATATTTTGGACTTCTTGTGCCACCCATACCTTGAACCTTATGCTTCAAGGCATTGTGAACCAACCGAGATTCAAAGTGGTGATTGATAAGGCTAAAGCATTCACCATCTACATTTATGCACACCACAAGACATTATCATTGATGAGGAGGTTTACTAAGAAGAAAGATATAGTGGGCCTGTTTCTGCCTAAACCCGGGGGTCTAGTAGATACTTGATGAATCCCACTCGATCTCCTGCAATCCTGCTCACTAAGGGGAATACCGGGCAGGCCGGTCTTCTTCTCTCCGATGCCTAAGTTAGTATAGTTGGAATATATATAACCAAGGCACGTATGTAAGCAGGGAGAGAGATGAGTTACCTAATAAAGAGGGTAGTTGGGGCCCATATATAGGTGGTTGGGGGTAAGGGCTGACCTTACTCTTCGATGTGGGACTGGTTCCCTTCTGTTTGTAACTTCTGATGCCTTCTTTGGCAGGCTGGCGCCCTCGACCCCAGGGTCCCTGGAGGCAGGATAGAGTGCTGGACCCCGAGACCGGGTGCTGGTGATCCGGTCCCGAGCCTTGGGCCGGGTGCTGGGGCACTTGCTGCGGGTCTGTGGGCCTGCTGTAGCCTCTGCGGCTACTGTCAACAAGTCCTCCAAGTTCCCGGTCAAGTGCAATCTTGAATGGGGACTTAACTCTGTCTTGCTCTTGCCCTGCAGACCCGCAAGGTTACCAACCTACCGGTGCCCAGTCCCCCAAGTCCGCGTTAAAGATTGGGCGTGACCGAGGTGAGTACCTGTTGCTGACGGTAAGTAAAAATTTTTATAAGTACGTTTATAATATAGATAGTACTGGACCTCGCCCGGGCGTTCTGCCATATCGGTGCGAGGCGGAGTTCTCGGGAGCTCGACCGGGCGTCCTGCCATATCGAGACGAGTCCCGGATGAACTTGCAGGCTGGACCTCGCCCGGGCATTCTGCCATATCGGTGCGAGGCGGAGTTCTCGGGAGCTCGACCGGGCGTCCTGCCATATCGAGACGAGTCCCGGATGAATTTGCAGAATGGACCTCGCCCGGGCGTTCTGCCATATCGGTGCGAGGCGGAGTTCTCGGGAGCTCGACCGGGCGTCCTGCCATATCGAGACGAGTTCCGGATGAACTTGCAGACTGGACCTCGCTCGGGCGTTCTGCCATATCGGTGCGAGGCGGAGTTCTCGGGAGCTCGACCGGGCGTCCTGCCATATCGAGACGAGTCCCGGATGAACTTGCAGACTGGACCTCGCCCGGGCGTTCTGCCATATCGGTGCGAGGCGGAGTTCTCGGGAGCTCGACCGGGCGTCCTGCCATATCGAGACGAGTCCTGGAGATGCTAGCCTACGGGAGGGCCTGTTGGTGCTTGGACTAGGCCAACAGGCATCCCGGAGAGTGTTACGGCCGTACCGAGGTATCGGTTAACACTTGCTAGTTCTTCTCAGCTTTTGTTGGTTAAGCGTTGAGGTAATGTGCAGGTTTGTTAGCCTGCGGGGAGACTTGTTCTGTGTTAGAGAAACAATCTGCCCAGTGGAGTGGCGTTGAGATAACGAGTCTCGCCATGTATCCCCAAATGTATCACAGTTCAGTGTGATGCAGGGTTTTTATTCTGCTGGACAAGAGTACATGGGTTAGATGTAAGCTCGCCCGGGTTTATAAAGCCCATGCGTTTAGAAGCCTTTGTTGTTGGCTCGTTCCTGCCCGTAGGCGAAGGAAGGTGACAACCGGTAGAATGCCTTGGAGTGGGTTAAATGTCCCAGGGCCGGTGGAATGTCATAGTGCTGGGTGGATCTTGACCGGGCGACATGCCATATCGAGACGAGTCCCCCAGTGATATGCAACGAAGATGGTGTTAGAAGGAGGGTGCATACCTGGATAGATGCTCTCGAAGCGGTTGGAAAAATCACAAGCGGTGAGAGGTCTTGAAGATATACAATGAAGAAGCCAGGCAGCCGGTTGAATGATCATACTCGGGAACCGCCATGGTGTCGGATTGACTCGGAGTTGACTTTCTGGGGGAACGAGGGGAGTAGACGCCTCCTTATTCGCTCCTATCTCCCTAAATGCTGCTGGTAAGTGGGACAGGTGGCAGACATGCGATGAAGGGGAGAGCCCATCAGTCCCATCAGTTATGATAGATGGGATCCCTTATCCATGCTGGGACACGTGTCGACAGAGAGCGGTCTGAGATGGAGGGAATCCACGGCTGGGGTTGCCTTGCTTTTCTTGTTGCCCTATTTATTGTCCACGCTGCTCACCTCCTACCACAGTTTGCCTAGACCTTTTGCCTTCTGCTCTCCTAGTCCACCTTGCTGTAGATTTGAATTATTTTGTGTTAGGATTATGGCGTCTGGGAGATCTGCGCATCATGGCGGCGCAAGCCGCGGGCCCAGAAGGCACGAGCTGCTGGATGGTGACAGAGTGATTCTCTGTGACGAGCCAGTCAGAATCATGGATGAAAGAGAGATCAGGGAGTTTCGAGCGAAGTGGGACATCGATTCTTCTGTTAAACTTCGAGGCCTGCGTCCCGGGGAACTGGCCTGTAACCCGGAACCGGGCTGGGTTGCTGTTTTCGACGATCAATTCCGGCACGGACTATCGCTGCCGCTGCCGGAATTTGTTCAGTATATGCTGAGCTCACTAAATCTTTCCCCGGCCCAGCTTCCGAGCAATCAGTGGAGGCAGTTGCTTGGGCTTGGGTGCCTGTTTAGCCTGAGCCACATGAACTGGCCCACGGTTAATGAATTTCGGGCGCTGTACAAGATTTCTTACTGCAGAAAGGCCCAATGTAGCGGTTGTGTGAATTTTACCGCGCGGGACCATGCTGCTGCCATCACGCATCTGCCGTCATCGGTTTCAGATGTCTGGAGGAAGTCGGTGGTGCTGGCCGGTAGCAGGTGGCAGCGTAACTGGAGGGGCTATCAGGTGCCCGGGGCTTATCAGCCGATCGGGGACCAGTCGTTCCGGCTGGAGGACTTGGAGAAACAACGGATATTCCGGTTGTTCTATGGCTGGGACCAGCTGAGTCGGAGCTCCTACAATTTCATCCGATGGAACGTGCTGGAGATATGCGAGATGGGGAGAAAACCTGGTAAGGTGTCTTGCACAATTTCATCCCTTTGCATGGTTGCTTGTGTTCTGACCGCTCGACTTATCGGTTTGTAGCTAATGCCCCCCGGCTCACACTTAAAGTTGAGGATACTATCGAACCGGATGAAGAGCTTGTAGTCTCGAGATTAGCGGAGACGGGGGAGGTGGCCGCGAAGACCGTTATTGATACGGCTACCCAGAAACGCAGGGATCATGACAAGCCAGTGCCGCTTGTGTTTCCGGATGCTTACTATGGAAGGCTACCGGGCGGTGGGAATAACTCCCCGCTCTTTATTCGGGAAGGGCGGTCTGCGGGACCACCTGGTCCAGGACCTGTGGCGCAACCGATGGCTGTTCGGACCTCGCGGGAGAGGAAAACGGCAGAAGTGTTCGGGCACCGTCGAAGCGGCCATGGTGAAGCTCCGGCAAAGAGGGCGAGGACCTTTGATGCTGGGGCGTCGAGTTCGGCTGGGCCAATCGAGCGGGCGGTGGCTTCGGTCGTGGAGGTGGTTGGTCGAAGGACTCAAGGGGGAGGCTGCTGCAGGTTTGGAGAAGCGGGTGGAGGAGCTGAGCGTGCGGGCGGACGTGGCGGAAGCCAAGCTTGCGGAGGAAAGAGAGGAAGCTGGTCGGTTGGGCACCGAGCTCGCGCGAGAGAAAGAACTAACCGGTCGGTTGTACCATGAACTGCAGCAGGAGCAGGAAGAGGCCGATCGGCAAGCTGCTACTCGGGAAGGGAGGGTCGCGGAGCTGGAGGCGAGGGTTTTGGAGCTGCAGACCCAGGCTGTTGCCCGGGAGGGGAGAATCGCAGAGTTGGAGGCAAGGGTTTTGGAGCTCCAGAGTCAGGTTACAGCAGTCGCCCAAGGAAGGGAGAAGCTCACGGAATCCCAGCTTACTGAAGTGGCCGATAAGGCTGTCGACGACTTCCGGGAGTCGGTGGAGTTTGAAGAGATGCTGGACGCGGCCCGGGAGAAGGGCATTAGCGACGCTTATCTGGAGTGGAGGGAGAAAGGATGGCTTGATGCTGAGTAGATGGAGGCTGATATAGCCTTGACTGAAGTGGCGGAGCAGGAGCAAGCTCTAAAAGGTGGCGGGCCGGGGATTGGGGGCTCCGGGGGCCGTAGCTAGCTGTTTACCTTGTACATGCACATCTTGCAACTGCTGTAGTTTATTTGTTAACGCCGTAACTGCGTATTGCAATATTAATGTTAAATACACTGTTGTCGCTCTGTGACCGCTATTACTTAGGGTAGAACCGTAGGTGCTGGATATTCCACGGCCGGGTGGAATAGATGCCCTCGGTGTCTATAATGTGGAATGTTGCCGGTCCCACGGCCGCAGTGATCTGGTAGGGCCCTTCCCATGTTGGTTCTAGGGCCAACGGTTTTTTCTGGACCTTCTTCATGACCCAGTCCCCGACCTGGAGCTTTCTCTCCCGGACCCTTCTGTCATAGTACCGGGCGATCCGCTGTTTGTAGGTTTAGTTGCGCATATGCGCCTGGTCGCGGCGCTCCTCAATGAGGTCCAGGTTGAGCAATAGCCCCTCGGCATTTGTCTCGGCGTCGTAATTCTCGACCCTGCCGCTGGGTATACCAGTTTCTACAGGGAGTACCGCCTCGCTCCCGAATGCCATGCAGAACGGGGTCTCTCCTGTTGCCTCTGCTGCTGTTGTCCGGATGGCCCATAGCACCGCGGGGAGTTCTTCGGCCCAGCATCCCTTCTTGGCATCCAGCTTCTTTTTGAGAAGGGTCTTGATAATCTTATTGACCGCTTCTACTTGGCCGTTGGTCTGTGGGTGTGCCACTGAGGCGAACAACATCCGGGTCCCCATAGAGGCTGTGTACTGGATAAGATCAGCATTATTGAACTGTGTCCCATTATCCGTGACAATAGTCTGCAGTACCCGGAACCGGCAGTAGATGTTCTTCCATAGGAACTTTTTAACCCGTTCCTCGGTGATCTTTATCATGGGTTCTGCCTCGACCCACTTAGTCTGATAGTCTACTGCCACGATGTCATACTTGTATTGTCCCACAGCTGTTGGGAAAGGGCCGATGATGTCCAATCCCCACTGTGCAAATGGCCATGGTGCCAACAGGATTGATAACGCGATTGCCGGGCATGAGGTGTAGAGGCGTACATGTGGCACTTGTGGCAGCCACCTTATATTTTTCTTGACATTGCCGCCATGTCTGGCCAGAAATACCCCGCTCGGAGCGATTTGTGGGATAATGATCTTGCGCCGGAATGATTACCGCATACCCCCTCGTGGATCTCTCGCATGATAGCCTCTCCTGCCTCTTTTGTCACACACCTCAGCTGGGGGAAGCTGTGCCCCCTTCGGTATAACTGGCCGTTGAGGAGACGTTACCGGGCGCACCGGAGGTGCAGCCTCCTGGCCGCTACGGCATCCTGGGGGCTGGTTTTGTCAGTCAAATACCTGACTATTGGGTCCATCCAGCTTGGTGGCGCTTCTTCTACCGCAAATATCTCGGAGATGGTTTTGCTGATGCTCGGCTTCTGGAGAGTTTCAATTTTTGCTTTCCGGTACTCTGGAGGGTAGTTTCCGGTTGCCAGCCTTGCGAGGGCATCTGCATGTCTATTTTCCTCTCGGGGAATGTGCTGGATCGTGGCGCCCTCGAAAGGCTCGATCAGGGTTTTGGCCAAAGCCTGGTAAGAGGACAGCTGGGGGTCCTTGACCTCAAACATTCCGTTCATCTGGTTCACCACTAGGCTAGAGTCACTGTATATCTCCATGGACGAGATTCCCAACTCCTTGGCCAATTGCAGACCGGCTATGAGGGCCTCATACTCGGCAGCGTTGTTGGAGGTGCTAAAAAGGAACCGTAAGGCATACTCGTATGACTGGCCATCGGGCGAGGTTATCACGACACCGGCGCCGCTCCGCCTGGTCGTTACGGAGCCGTCCACGTAAAGTTTCCAACCGGTGGGGAGGCCTGGTTCGGTCTTTATGGTTCGCACTGCGTCGGTGTCCTCGCACCGGACGGGGTGCGCTTCTACCGCCATTGGGGTGAGCTCACATATGAAGTCCGCAGCTGCCTGTTCCTTGATGGCCGTTCGCGGGGCGTAAGTGATGTCGAACTCTCCCAGTTCAACTGCCCACCGTACGAGCCTACCGCTGGTCTCTGGCTTTTGTAGGATCTGTCGCAGAGGGTGATTGGTATATAAGGTGATGGAATGAGCCTGGAAATAATGCCGGAGCTTCCTGGCACTAATAATCAGGGCCAGAGCCAATCTCTCTATGTCGGGGTACCGACCCTCTGCTCCAGTGAGTCCCTTTCCCGCATAGTATACCGGGAGTTCGAGCGTGTCTTCCTTCCTAATGAGAGCCGCGGAGACGGCCGTTGCGGATGCAGCTATGTAGAGGTATAACATTTCGCCCGGCACTGGTTTGGATAGGAGAGGCACTGCCGACAGATATGCCTTGATAGACTGGAATGCCGCTTCATGCTCCGCTGCCCAGTGGATTTTCCTGGTCTGTTGTGCCTTGAGCAGCTTGAAGAACGGGGTGCATTTATCGGTTGGGCGGGAGATGAATCTGGCAAGGGCAGCTAACCGGCCGGTCAACATCTGGACCTGGTTTCTCTCCCTTGGCGTTTCCATATCTAAAATCGCCTGGACCTTCAGCGGGTTGGCTTATATCCCTCGCTGGCTGATGATGTGGCCTAAGAATAGGCCCTCTGAAATTCTGAAAATACACTTCTTTGGGTTTAAGCGCATTCCGAATTTGAGCATCTTGCCGATGACTACGGCCAAATCCCGGACGTGGGCCCCTGCAGTCAAGCTCTTGACCAGCATGTCATCAACATAAACCTCTACGGTTTTGCCCATTTCTTGCTCCAGCATTCGGTTCACCGTTCGCTGGTAGGTGGCCCCGGCATTCTTTAGACCGTACGACATCCTCTTATAACAGTAGGTACCTCGGTCGGTTGTGAATGACGTGTGCTCCTCATCATCCGGGTGCATCCTAATCTGATTGTACCCGGCGTAAGCGTCCATGAAGCTGAGCATCTAAAAACCGGATGTGGAATCTATAAGCTGGTCAATCCGGGGGAGCGGGAAGCTGTCTTTTGGACACGCTCGGTTCAGGTTAGTGAAGTCCACGCACATACGCCACTGGCCGGTTCCCTTCTTTGGCACCATGACCACGTTAGCGAGCCAGCGAGGGTACTGGACTTCCCGGATGAAACCTATACCCCTCAATTTCTGTATCTCCTCTCTGATTGCCTCATACTTTGCCGGACTGAAGGACCTCCTCTTCTGCCTTACCGGGGGAACGTTGGGTAATAAATTTAGCTCATGTACGGCTATCTCCGGGGATATGCCTGGCATGTCCTCATAGGATCATGCAAAGACCGAACTGTTGTCCTGGAGGAAGGTTATGAGCTCTTGCCTGACAACCGGATCGAGCCGCGTCCCTATTACGACAGTTCGCTCCGGGTGGTCTACCGAAATGCAGATTGCTTCGGTTTCTTCCACGGCCGAAGGTGGCTCCAGTTTTTCGATGAACCGCCCAACTCTTTTTGACTTGACGTCATCATGTGGGTCAATGTTCAGATCCGGCGCGGGCGCCTGCTGAGCGGTTGTGAAGACCTCGGTCCGCTTCCTCCCGTGGGTCATGGCTTCTGTGTAATACTTACGGGCGATCCTTTGGTCCCCACGTATGGTAATAACTCCGGCTGGTGAAGGCATCTTCAGCGTTAACATATGGCCGGCTATAAACGTTTTAAGCCTCCATAACCCTGACCGACCGATTATGCCATTGTACGATGATAAACAGTCGACAATGATGAACTCCAAATGCTCCTTTTTCGTTCTGTCTCCCTCGCTGAAGATGATCGGTAGGTAATCCGATCCCAGAGGCTGGACGACCTCACCGGAGAAGCTTATGAGCGGTTCGTTATCCTGGGATAACTTGTTCCTTCCTCTCTGCAACCCTTTGTATGCGTCTCGGAACATTACGTTGACTGAGGCTCCGGTATCGATCAGCATACGACTGGTTATCTAGTGGTCTATTTGGACCGTAATGAGGAAGGGGTCGTTGTGCGGTTAGATCAAATCCTCCGGCTCTTCCTCCTCGCAAAAGGTGATCGATTTCCATCCGGTTTTAGTGGCTTGGCCGCTTCTTTCGCCGAAGGCGTACACCTCCTTCCCTCGGATCGATCTTAGGCACCGCTTCTTTGAGCTCCGGGTAAGCCGATCTATACGGTCCCCGCCGTGTATCATGTTAATGCGCCCGTGTACCTCGATCCCCCCGGGAGTGCGGGTGCTTATAGTTCCCACCTGCCGAGGTCGCGGTCGTTCGTTGTTGGGATCCTTTGGGCGGGCCTGGTCGTTCACGACCGCTATCTGGGGTTTTCGGTCATCAGTCCGAAGGGCTAGATCTTTGGGCTTTCCTGCTGGCGAAATAGCTAAGGCCCGCGGTGGTCGCTCTGCTGGCGTAGCTGCCAGAGGCTGCGCCGAACGCACAAATGGCGGTCTTCTCCCTGGTCGGGAACCGTCGCCATCGCTCCGGTGGGGTTGCCATTCCTCCCGCATCTCTGCTTTCCTGGTGGCTGGGGGCGCTCGGCTGCGATCTAGCCATCCGGTTTTGCCTCCACGGGATGGTGGTAGGTCGTCCGCTATTCGCTTGGGCGCCTTGTCCCCATATGTCTCGTGCTCTGCCTGAGCGTGCCTGACGGCCACGGTCATCAGCTCGTCGTACCCCAGCGGCTCCTGTACTAGTAAGTCGTACGAAAGTTCCCCGGGTCTTAAACCCTGCTTGAAGGCCATCCCTGCGATCTGCTTGTCCAGGTTCCTGACCCCGGCCGTGGCAATTTGCCACCGGTTAACGAAGGCGCGTAGCGGCTCGTTGTCAGTTTGCATGCAGTCAAAAAGGATTGTGGATGCCTGGGCTGTCCTGGCTCTGAGAATGAACCGGCCGACGAACTTATCCGCCAACCGCTCGAAGGTTTCGACTGAATTCACTGGTAGCTCGTAGAACCAATTCAACGCCTCTCCCGAGAGCGTTTCTTGGAATACGTTGCAGCACATGGCGTCCGAGTAGCCCCTCACCCCCGCTTGTGACTTGAAACTGTCCAGGTGCTGGTACGGACAGCCCGCCCCTGAATAGGTCAACTTTAGAGGCCTTTGGCTTCCAGATCTTCCCGATTCCCTAATTCGGCGCGGGAAAGGTCCAATACGCTCGTTGAACCGCGCGCCACCCTGCGGTCGCCCTGCCATCCTCTCGCTGGTCTCCATGCGGCCCTTCATGTCCGCCACCGAGGCGGAGAGCGCCTCGAGCTTTCGAGCGGTAGAGCTTTCCTGTTCGGTTGACGCCTGGCCCGTGCGGTACGGGGGCTCGGCCGGGCCTGAGTTTTTTAGAGCTTCCGAAAAGAGTGGCGTGGCCACATGCACGGTCTTTCTTCTTCCCGTGGCCTGCCCTACCTCAAGATGCGGGAATTCGCTAGCCTTGCCTGCTGACCGCGGTGCTGTTTGAGGAGTGCTCTGCTGACCCTCTCGCTCCAGGGCCGCTAATAGGGCAACGTTTACTGCCTTCAATTCTTGGCACCGGGCCTCCGCTCTTAGTCGATCTTGATCGCCCTCTTCTCGCAAGCGCTCGACCTTTGCCTTCATCTTTTTTATTTCTTCCGGACCCTTCTGGTCGGTGTTTTCTGGTTCCCGGTGATTATGAGCTCCGTCTCGGATGGGAGAAAGGGCGAACCTCGCACCGACCTCAGCCTTTATGCTACAGGCCGGGTCGGGGAACTGAATTCGCGCTTTCGGTTTTTCCCTGCTGGCTTTTATCTTCCTCCCTTCCATAGTTTCCGGACTGAAGGATGTAGCTACTTCTCCAAAGGGTTAATAGAGCAACACAACTTTTCGTACGAATTCCCACAGACGGCGCCAATTGTTTCTGCCTAAACCCGGGGGTCTAGTAGATACTTGATGAATCCCACTCGATCTCCTGCAATCCTGCTCACTAAGGGGAATACCGGGCAGGCCGGTCTTCTCCTCTCCGATGCCTAAGTTAGTATAGTTGGAATATATATAACCAAGACATGTATGTAAGCAGGGAGAGAGATGAGTTACCTAATAAAGAGGGTAGTTGGGGCCCATATATAGGTGGTTGGGTAAGGGTTGGCCTTACTCTTCGATGTGGGACTGGTTCCCTTCTGTTTGTAACTTCTGATGCCTTCTTTGCCAGGCTGGCGCCCCCGACCCCAGGGTCCCTGGAGGCAGGATAGAGTGCTGGACCCCGAGGCCGGGTGCTGGTGATCCGGTCCCGAGTCTTGGGTCGGGTGCTGGGGCACTTGCTGCGGGTCTGTGGGCCTACTGTAGCCTCTGCGGCTACTGTCAACAGGGCCCATGAGTCACAAGATTTGCAACTGCTTTTCTAACTTTGCAAAGTTTGATGGAGAAGAAAAGTGAGTTGAGGGCTATGGTTGCTAGTAGTGAATGGAGTGAAACCAAGCATTCAAAGAGTGCAAAAGGGAAAACAACATTCAATATCGCCTTAAGTGCTGTTTTTTGGAATGGGGTAAGTCTTTGCTTAAAGGTATTTGCTCTATTAGTTAAGGTGCTTCGCCTTGTTGATGGAGATAAGAAGCCCTCCATGGGTTTTGTGTATGGAGAGTTAAACAGAGCAAATGAGGAGAGTAAAAAAGCATTTAAGAATCAGGAACTTCACTTTCGCCCAATTTTGGATATAATTGATGGGAAAAGGCATGATCGATTAGATGGTCCACTTCATTTGTCGGCATAACTATTGAACCCTTATTATATCTATCATAATTCAAGCATATGAAGTGATAATGTGGTGATGAATGAGTTTTTCACTTGTGTGGAAGCATTTTTTTTCCGATGATTATGCAAGCCAAAATGAGGTGACAAATATTTATTGAAGTTTTTGAAGAAAGAGGATGGTTTCGGAAGAGCATTGGCTATGATGGGATGCAAAACAAATGATGATACTTATGATCCCGGTAAGAACTAGGGCTGGGCGTTTTGGCCCGAGGGACCGAAAGCCCGGCCCGAAAAACCCGAAAAAACCCGAAACGGGCCGGTCCCTTCAAGTTAAAAGCCCGGACCGAATTTGGGCCCGAACCGAAACAAGAAAATCGGGTCGGGCTCGGGCCTTGAAATTTTTGGGACCGAAAACCCGGCCCGGCCCGAAAATGCATAAATAAATATAATATCTGTAATTATGTAAACAAAAATAGCTTCTGCTCCAGTGGTCTGGAGCTTGTTTATTTTGTAAGAGGTCTGAGGTTCGAGTCCCATCTCCTCCAACTTAATTTTGATGATTTATTGTTCTGTCTATAATGCATAAATATATATAATATTTGTAACTACTTAAACATAAGCAGCTTCTGCTCTAGTGGTTTGGAGTGTGTTTGTTTTCTTCGAGGTCAGGGGTTCGAGTCCTCTTTTCTCCAACAAATTTTGATGATTTGTTTTCCAGGTAAAATGGGCCCGAAAAAGCCCGACCCGGCCCGAGCCCGTTATTTCGGGCTTTGGTTCGGTCTTGAGTTGTTGAAGAGCCCGAACCGGCCCGAGCCCGATATTTCGGGCTTTGGGTCGGGTTCACGAAATTCTTGGCCCGGCCCGGCCCGTGCCCAGCCCTAGTAAGAACCATATCTAAGAACTTGAGTATATGGATTGTTTGTTTGTTTTTCTTTTAACATTTGATAATTGTTATAATGTTATTATGTATTTGTGTTATTGACTTATTGGTTAATTTGTTTCTTGTTAATTTTGTTTAGTTGGGTGGTGGCAATTATATGGAAATAGTGTGCCTAAATTGAAAAAAATGGCTACAAGAATTCTTTCATTGACTACAAGTTCATCCGGTTGTGAGAGGAATTGGAATACCTTTGAAGGGTTGAGTTCTACTTCTTATTAAGTTATTTTGTACTTATTATCTTAATTAGCTTTTGTCTAAATAAATGTCTAACTATTATTTTTATATTTAGATCCATACAAAGAAAAGGAATAGACTAGACACCGGAATGTTGAACAATTTAGTTTATGTCCAATTCAATTCAAAGATCATCAACAAGAAGAGAAGACAAAAAGAGAAGGGAGTGGATGTGCTACTTGCTAGTGAGGCTACTATGGCACAAGAATGGATTGTTCAGGATGGTGATGAAGATTTTGATTTTAATCTTACCAATGACATGGTTGGAGATGAATTGTGAATCGATAGTAGTGTTACACCTATGAGAAGTGCTAGGCTACACTAAGAAGTAAGAGAACTTGATGAAGAACTTGAAGAATCGGATGAAGAAGATGGTGTTGAGATGGATTTTGAGTTTGAGTCCGACACCGAAGGAATATTAAAGGGATATGGAGAAGAAGAAGATGTGGATTCTTAGGTTTGCAAGTTATTTTGGTTATATTTGCTATGTTGAATTGCTATGTTGAGACTATTTGCAATGTTTGTAAATTTACAAGTTGGGTTGTTTGTGTTTAGAGAAATGTCATGCTAAATTTTTCCAAATTATTCGTATTAAACTATTTTTAAATTTAATATTTATTAATTAAATGTGAAAAATATAAATCGCTTAGTCTCCGCCTAGTCTGTCCAGGCGCTAGGCTATGGGTCACCGCCTGCCTAGCACCTAGCGCCTTTTAGAACCTTGAGTAGAAGTATATTGGGAGGGCAATATAAGCAGTAGGGAACTATTGGGGGGTAATAGGAGGTTTGTAGGGGGTCAACGGTCGATGATCAACGGTAAACCGTCAACCATCGCCGGAATCCGGTCACATTTCGCCGAAAATCCAGTAACTTTTCGCCAAAATCCGGTCACCGGTCAACCGTAGCCGAATTCCGGTCATATTTCGCCACAATCCGATCACCGGTCAACGGCTAATAGTTAACAGTTAACCATTTATTATTCTAATTGATGTATATTTTAGATTTATTTGAAGAATTAAGTGTAAACTCGTCTTTTTTATCTATTTTAGGTTGATGAAATTTTTTTAAATATTATTTTGCTATTAGGAACAAAAGTTTGAAAATGTGCACTAGCGGTCCTTGACCCTTAATCTTTCTTCCCTGTATATAGTGATCATACACACATCATATACGTATATATTACTAGTCTGCTTGCGTTAATTATCACTTCTACCTCCGCCATAGGACACTTCTGATCCCTAAAGATCGCAACTCTCATGGCCGAGGCCAACGGAGAAAAATGTTATACTACTGCTGGGAGTGCTGGCAAAACTAGTAATCAATATTAGTATATTGCCATTCCTACTTACTTTTAACAAAACAAGTGAAGCTTAAATGATCGGAGGTACGTAATTAAGAACCTAAACGGTAGAGTTGCAAGGGTGGTGAGACTCATGAACATATGCGAAATGTGTAAAATAAACTCGATCTCTACTCTCATTGTTGGAAAAAAGTTGCAGTTACGACACTCCAATTTAGCACCCACAACTTTTCTTATTTGGTTTCTTTCTTGATCACTAGTATCTACATTACTTACATAAGTGACTCCTGCCTCGTATGCAAGTTATAAGACGACGTCCCTGTCGTGGAGCCAGTGGTCGGTAGTGTTGCCGTTAATAACGATTCTAATGGTGATTTTTTTGGTTTTAGGTCTTCGGGCTTTACGATATATTTGACTCTGTGCTCTAATTTCGTCTATTTCTTTTCTTTCCTGAATAACATGATCATATAATAAGTCGAAGTCAGTAAACTTATTAGTGTACGTAAGCTTGAAGACATATCCAGGAAGCAAAAACAATGATCAGACACACACACACACACTGATGATCTACAGAACCAGCTGGTAGTTATTAAGACCTAATAACTTAGGCATTTGAATACTTTTCTTCCAGGGGAATGTCAGTAAGATAGATCGAAACCGATGACATGTTTCATAGCTGCGATGATCATCACTATATCAGTATCGCTCGTATTAAGTTTACTGAACTTCTATTCTTTCTAATCAAGGGGGGCTAACATCTTAAATTGCCACTACAGTACTCTATATAGCTTATATTGAGGCATTTTGACATTTGACTCGAGGAAGTTGTTGAATTTTGTCGCCAATTAAACATGGTTAAATTCATTAAATTTAAGAATTGTTGATATCCAAATGTGTGACTCTTAGGCTTACACAAAGTTCATGATCAAGTGTCACAGATTCATGACAAGAAATATTGCAGGAGATAAGCACATACGATTTTGTGATGGTAGAATATAAATGTATATCAGATGAAATTTGTATGATTAGACAAAATTAAAATGAGGGGCGGCCTCAATTATTCATGCTTCTTCATTTGTTGAATGCCGCATGTATCTTCATTTTTTTTTTTCACATTCAGATTTTGGAGTAAATTGAAAAGCTTGAGATATTTTCACCACAGACTTAGTACTTTAACATGTTATATCATTTGAATGATTAGTATCATTAATTATTATCGATATCATTAGAGTTTTAGTTTATGTAATTATAGAATAGATAGACCTAAGCTTTTGGTTTTCAGTGTGCTAGATGCATGTCGTCTTACCGTTGCGAAACTATCCTAGTTTAGCATAAATTAATGATCTGTGAGTGGCCATAGCTAGATTGGGAAAAGGAGAAATTATCTTAGTGAGAAACTTGATAATTTCTCATGATCAGCAATAGAGTCGCGAAGATCGACAATATATAGACGTCGTAGCTTCTTTATCATCTTATCTTATCTAGTCTTGAGATCGACACGGTTTCAACAACTCATTTGTTGAGTGGTAGATGCATGTACTGTGTATTTTATATAAATATGTATTGAGACATTGGAGTGAATTCAAAAGTATGAAAAGAAATTGGCTTTCATTTTCAGCATTTTAATCATGAATACATACAGCTTCGTTGCTTTGTGACACTGAGTTAATTAAAGTGAGACTAATTCGTTGTTAACTTGTTATATATGAATAGCATGAGAGACTTTTACCACATGCTTAGTTCCTTAACAAAGTTGAAGTACTTCAATCTTCTTCTTTTTTTAAATCGAAAGTCCACAGCTTTAATTCAGCAAGCAGTATAAGGATAACACACCCAACGGGACCGACCAATAAGAGCTATCTCTTATGATACACAAACCTAAAAACTAGACTGTACCATGCCACAAATACACCCACCTTTTCATAGGGAACTGAAGCACAAAACCAGTGTTTGTAAATATTTAGAAGCAAGATTAAAAATGACCAACTAAATACCCCAAACACTGTGACCAGATTCAAAACTAGTCCAAACTAGCAATAAGAGGAGAAAACTCCTCCCTCACTAGTTTGACTATCCCCAGACTAATCATATTCTGAGCCATAAAAACCCAATCTAACCAAAACCATACTAGAATGTAAACCCAAAATAAAAGACAGCTAGGCCCAATTTTGACACAAAAACCTAGCCCATAAGCATAATTCGGACGCATCGCCATCGGCCATTCGCCGATCATCGCCTTCATGTCGACCACCGCCATCATATTACATCGGAGATTGTCGATCTGAAGACCAGGGCATCTCATCACCAGCGCCCTCAACCCAGGCACCATAAGAACATCGTCGTGAATCCCGAATCCAAACAAAGGATCACCACCGGCTCTGACTTCAACCCACATATTACCCCGTAGTTCGCCAGGAAACCATCTCCGGCGTATAAACCCGTCCATAGCCTTGACCATCGGCGACAAGAGCTCAGAAAGAACCCAGTAAGGATTCCCAAATTGGCAAAACAACTAGAAGTGCGATGGTTGACGGAAACTTTCGTCCCCGTCGCCACCCAAGAGAGGAAAAACAAGGGCCAGAGGTACTACCCTTCCGATTCCAAAATTTTTTGCCTGACGGCAGTAGTTTTGCAAATCCGCCGCCTTCACCGACGAAACATGCCGTCGAACACCGCCAAATGCAACCTTAGAGGTCCTCCGCCTACCGCCGGTGAAACACGCCGATACCAAAGCTTGAGGCCTCTGAATGTCGAAGACAGCCCGCACCAGACCCCACAGATCTTGAGGAAGAGACCCCAGCCTCCGATGCCACCGCCATCTCCCTTCTACCGAAACCCTAGAAGAGGTTCGGAAGTATGCCACTCCGAATTTGGTGGAGAGCATATTATAACAAAGGTGTATCTTGAAGTACTTCAATCTTAGTCATCCCACGACTCTTCTACTCACATAAGCTCATGATCAGCAAATACTCGATCACGAAGCATACAAGATTATCGATCTGTGCAAATGTGATGTACATATATAGAATGTGTGACGAAATTGGTGTGACCAGACAATATATAGAGGTCGCAGCTTCTTCATCATTTCATCGATCTAGGGTTCCAACAACCATTTGTTGAGTGTTAGTTGCACGCACTATTCCTAAATATGTCTTGAGATATTAGAGTAAATTCAAAAGCATGAAAAAAACTGATCTCAATCACAAGGGTTTTTAAATTAGAATCCAAAATCGGAGTAGAACTTGTGGACAATATTATGACGAAAGGAAATCTATAATCTTTTCTGATCAAGAAACCTATAATCGCTCAACAACTTGATTTTTTGGTCCGGTTTACAAAATTGGTTCTAAAGTTTCCCCAAGATGGTGAAGCGTCCAATGCGGACGTTTTGATGGTTTCCAAAAGAAGCAATGTACTGACTACTGAGCAAAATGTGGGAGTTGATTCCAGAGCATGAGACGTAATCTGTATGAATAAAAGTATTTTTACACTATATGCGAGAGCGCTTATTATTCATTCTCTCAACTCAAGTTTAACAACATAATTATTTTTTTCCAATCATCAATTCAACAACGTCATCTTGTTGAATGCTAGCTGCATCTCTCTTGCAATCATAAACTGTGAGATTGCAGTAAATTGAAAGGTATAAAACGTACTTGAAAACTATCCTGTCGCAAACTACAAATTTCATCTTGTTCACATGATACGATTGGGGGTGGTTCACTTGTTGGTTCACTTTTATATTTTTTTTAAGTTTCGATTAATTTCAGTTGCTATTGTTAGCATCTGTATTGAACTCATCATTAAGCTTTTTAGTCGAATACAAACTGAAACAGGATTCAACAATAGGAGTTGTAATGCTTTGCTCATTCCGGTTAATTTAAGGATTAAGTATATCAAGTCCTTAAATATATGAGAGTCCATGATCAATACTGTTTTGGTATTTGGTATTGGTGTTGTATAAGGTTTTCTGTTTAGAGTGAAACTTGGACAGCAAGTTGTATCCTCATGGGGGATTTCTTGTTGATTCAAAGAGTTTTATATATAGAAGGTTTTGGTCCATGCTCTCTACATAATCTCAGACTTTCAGAACCTATCCCATTAATGGTGTCTAAAGCTTGTAGAGAGGAGAAAACTAAGACGAAGAAAGTTAGTAGCATAGATGTCTTGACAGCACATCTTGAAGCCATGGATATTCAACAGCAAGAAGGTATGTTGCTGCTATAAGTTCGTAGTGATGCTTTTATGTAATGTGTTTGTGTCTGCAACTTGGACTCTGTTAAGCTGATTAAGTCAATAGTTTGGTATCAGAGCCTAACAATTTACAACATAAATCATCATAAGAAAACATAATTGCATGAACAATGGAACCTTAAAACTTCTGCGTTTTCCTTAAAGAACAACAAGAAAATTTTCTGGATCTGTAAACTGCACAGCATCATTGGGCCATTCGAGTCAAACCGAGCCCAAAACCCGCAAGCACTAACCCAGGACCCGTTATGTATTTAAATCCCAAATCGACCGTTATGTTCAACGGTCATATTCTGAAAAAGGGATCAGGTTCTTCAATTGGGATTGAAAGTGCAGAGATTTCGCGATCTCTAAAGGAATTCGAGTCCCTAATTGGTGCGGATTAAGCAATAAAGCTGTAAGTAAGTCAATTTTGTTTTGCTTCCGCGATTAAGAAATATGATTTTAAGAAAAGAAGTAAGAATTTTGGAATCTTGTTTCTGGGTTTTATGTTTTCAAAGCATGTCTACTATTACTGTAATTGCAAGAACCCTAGAGGCATTTCCGACATGCAAATAAGTTAGGTAGATGAAGAACCGGATGAAATTTCAATTGTCTGAGCATGTTCTATGTGAGATTGTATGATGCATGCTTTGATATGAATGAAGTTTTTTGTGTGGTTGATGTTTTGATTGTCTCTGTGTGATTCTGAATCTCCTGAAAATAACAAAACAACACATAAAAGAAGATAAATGGACGAACCAACCTAAAACTTCATTGGCCCTTGGTCTGCATTCTTTAAAACAGCAGAATGTTGCACAAAGAAATTTCTGCATTAGGATGAAATTTCAGCAAAAGACCAAAACTTGTGTTTCTGATTGTAAACTATAAAATTATTTTAACTTCCAAAGAAGTGTGTCTTTTCATGGTTTAAATTCAAAAACAGCATCACACATATATTTTAAATTCATATACAGGTTCTTGAAGTTTTTCTTATGTCTAAAGATGTTGACTACTTAAAGAACAAACTGAGTTTACTTTGTATAGTCTGATGATTAAGAAACTTAAGAAAATATCATGTCTTCTGCTATAAAAGTTGTTGACAGTAGCCGCAGAGGGGCTACAGCAAGCCCACAGACCCGCGGCAAGTACACCAGGGCCCGGCCCAGGACTCAGGATCGGAGCACCAGCACCAGGCCTCGGGGCCCAGCGGTCTATCCTGCCTCCAAGGGTCCTGGGACCAGGGGCGCCTGCCTGCCAAAGAGGGCACCAGAATATCCAAACAGAGGGGAACCAGTCCCACATCGAAGGGCAAGGCCAGCCCTCACCCTCAACCACCTATATATGGGCCTCGACTACCACCATAAATAGGTAACTTGTCTCCCTCCCTGCTTACATACGTGCCCAAGTTATATATATTCCAACTATACTAACTTAAGCATCGGAGAGGTGAAGGCCGGCCCGCCCGGTATTCCCCTTAGTAAGCAGGATTGCAGGAGATCGAGTCGGATTCATCAAGTATCTACCAAGACCCCCGGGTTTAGGCAGAAACAATTGGCGCCGTCTGTGGGAACTCTGAACAAGAAGCCGTGCAAGCAACACCGCTGGCTGAGATTGTGGGAATGAGTCAAGAGAAAGGAACTACTGAGGAAGGGCGTATTGCAGCTGTGCAAACGCTCGCCTCCACCCCTGTCGTCACGCGGGAGATGCGTGGCGAGCAGGGCAGCGATTTGGGAAGGAGCCGTGGAGGGCCCTCCGGTGATCCAGAGCCCCGCCACGAGAGCTCGCACGGGAAAGACCCGATAGAGGACGAAGGCAGCCCAGTGCTTCGTGGCCTATCCCTGACGTTCTCGGATGATCCGAGTGATCAGTCTGAGAGCCAGGATCAAGACCCCACGTACAGCCCCGACCATGACGGCTTGGCGGGAAAGGTACGGGCAATGGCCGCGGAAGTTAGTCGTCTCAGAGAGGAGAACGACCGGGACCGAGCCAAGTCCCAGGCCCGATACGAAGAGATAGAGGCAGTAAACACCGCCCTGGTAGCCGCCCTAGAGAGGGGGCAGCAGCGCAGTGCTGCCATGGCCGAGGCGCAAGCCGCACCCCTACTATTCCAACCCCGGCGGCTAGAGGCAGGACAATCTTCGGGTGCCCGATCCAGCGAGCCTATGCGGGAGAGGTCACGAGCCGGCGAGGACCTGCCGAAGAGCATGCCCGCCTCCCACCAGCCGCACACTTCGTCCGTGGGTGAAGTGGATACTCCAACCGCCCGGGCGCTGCAACTGCTAGCCAGCACCGTGTCGGATCTGAAGGCCCAGATGGAGGCAAACGAGAGGAGAGCGGCCCGGCCATTGGAAGGCGCCCGGTTCAACGAGCGCATGGGCCCCTTTTCACACCGAGTCATAGAGTCGGGGAGATCTGGCAACCAGAAGTCCCTCAAGCTCACCTATTCCGGGTCCGGTTGCCCGTATCAGCATCTGGACAGCTTCCGATCCCAGACCTGCGCCAAGGGTTACTCCGATGCAATCTGTTGCAACATCTTCCAGGAGACCCTGTCCGGAGAAGCGCTCAGTTGGTTCTACGAGCTTCCTGCGAATTCAATCGAGGCATTCGAACAACTGGCTGACCGGTTCGTAGGCCGCTTCATCCTCCGAGTCGAGGGAGCGCGGACATCCACCGTCCTCTTCAACTGCATCCAAGCCCCCGGGGAAGAGTTGAGAACCTTTGTCAACCGGTGGCAGACGGCCACGGCCGGAGTTCGGAACTTGGACAAAGGCATCGCCGAGATGGCATTCAAGCAGGGGCTTCGGGCAGGGAAGTTTTCCTACGCCGTCAGGGTAGAACTCCCTCAGGGCTACGACGAGTTGATGGCTATGGCCATCCGGCATGCCCAGGCTGATCATGAGACCTACGGGAACCACCTGCTGAAGAGGAAGCGGGATGAGCAGTCTTTGGACCATCCTCGGGTAGAGGATCCCCCGCGCAGTCACGAGAGCAAACCCGGCCAGCGAGCCGAGCACGGGAGTCGCCGACCCGGCCGGAACAACAACAACAACGGCAAGACCTGGCCGCAGCGACAGCAGAGACCCTTCTCTGACAGGCCCCAGCCTCGGACCGAGAACAAACCTGCACCGTACCACCAAGAGCGCCCCCTGGCAATTATGCCAGCACCCCCGACTAATCAAGAAGTCTTCTCCACTCTCACCGCATCATATGAGGACATCCTGCTGGAGAATGCGGACGTCATTGCCCCACCGCCCCAGAGAAGGTACCCCAAAGGGAAGCTCACGACGGCGCAGACAGGCAAGTACTGCTCGTACCACGATGAGGCAACTCATCGGACGAACCAGTGCTTCGCCCTCAAGACTGCAGTGCAGGGCTTGATTGACAGCGGCCAGCTCCAGAGATATGTAGGGGAGAGAGGAGCAGGCCCCGACCGGGAGGGTAACCCGGCCTGGTAAACCCGCTGGGTCCAGGCTTCTAGTTTGGCATATCGCCGGTTCAACCGACTGTAAAGATCAAATATATGCAAACTACTTTTGAAAACTCTGGCCCCGCAAACTCAGATGTATATATTCATAGTTAAAGTATCCAAAAAGTAAACCGCTCCGGAGAGTTTCTTTTACAAGCAAAAGCGAGAAAAACATCCTATGGAGCCGCATCTCCAGCGGTGGCTTCGTCGTCGACCTCAGCTCCGGCAGGTTCGGCACTGTTGGTAAAAGAATCCAAGTGCGAGCGATGTTCTGCTCCTGACTGTTTCTCCACCGCCAGCTGCTGGATGACCGGCTCCACAGGAGCATTTCCTTCGGCAGAGGTACCAGGCATCAGGGAAGTATTTAACCACCCCTTCGCCGCCCATTCCGTGTAGGCATCCGAGATGCCTTCCTCCCGGGCCTTCTCCAGGCAGTCCAGGAACCGATTGCTCTCCTCGTATTGAAGAACGAACCGGTCGAACTGACCCGGATCATCTCCGCCAGCAGCAGCAGCGGCGGCACGCGCCTGGAGCTCGTCTATCTTGGCCTCCAGCTCGGCCCTCTCAGCGTCAGCCCGCTCCCGCTCACTCTCCATGCTCCGGTTCTGCTCCTCCAGCTCCCGGGCCCTCTCCTCCATCTTCCTGGCCTTTTCCTCCATCTTCTTGGCTCTCTCCTCCGCCCTGGCCTTCTCCCGATCCGAGCGGGACTTCTCCACCTCCAGAAGCTTCTGAGACCTGGATAGCGCAGCTATCTGCCTCTTCAGCACCGGGAGCTCCTCACTTGCATCCGGCTGGTACAGGTGGTAGAGCAGCTGCAGGACAGTAAAGGCCGTCAAGTGGCAAAGAAAGAAGGCGGGATATAAGCAATATGGTGGTATCATGCGGTACTTACCCGGAGGATGGATTCCTTGCATTTTGGCCGGTTGCCACCCGCCAGCACGCCATCAACCCCGGGCCTGTCCAGGCCGAAGTTGGCCAGGTCCGCCATCATCTGCCGAACGAGAGTATTGTCCGGACTTCCCATACCCACCTCCGCGGGCGCAGGACTGCTCTGGCGGGCCGCTCCGGCTCCCTCCCCAGCATGGGATGTTACACTGCTGGTTGTCCTGACCCGCTTCGCCAGGACCTCCCGGGATGATCCGCCAGTTAGCGTCACCAGCAAAGGGGACGGACCCTCCGGCCCTTTCCGCTTCTCTCCCCGCCCTTCGGGAGCGGCGGCACGTGCGCTTGCACGAGGAACAAAAGCAGCGATACCCAGGCTCGCCGCACGGTTGGGGACCCTGTTTTCTCCCCCAGGAACCCGCACCGGTCCCCCGGTGCTCTTGCCCTTCCCTGGCACCGCTGCTGCCACAGAGTGATGGGTCTTCACTCGCTCCGGCACGTAGGACGATTCGTCCAGATCCCGGGCCTGGGGCTCCGCATGCAACGTAACCCGCCCGTCCGCTTCCACCGAGGACCGGGCCACGCTCGCACCTTTCTCCGTAAGATGCTTCAGGAGATCTTCCCCGTCCATCGAAAGAGTGTTTTCGGGCTTGATCACCGCCCGGGTTGACGCACCTGCAGGACAAAGAGACGTTAAAATTGTTGAGCAAAACCTAGCACAAGAAGTCCCACCGCTAGGGTTTGTTACCCACCGGGATCCCGCCCAAGCCCACAGTGTTCCAGCACTTCTCGCCGGATGAAGTTGTACGAACTTCGCTCCAGGTGGTCCCAGCAGCCGAGAATGGTCAAGACCCTCTCCTGCTCCAACTCGGACAGCTGGAACGACTGGTCGCCTATGGGCTGGAAGGCGCCAGGCACCCGGTACCTCCTCCTCTTCACCTGCCAAGCCCCGCCAGCCATCACCACCTTCTTTCTCCAGCTGTTGTCTACCCATGAAGGCATAGTGGTGATAACCGCTTGATTGTTGCGGGAGTTGAAGGATAAGCAGCCTTTGGACCCCGTTTTCCTCGAGTAGGACAACCTGTACAGCGCCCGGAATTCATTGATCGTAGGCATACTCATTCCGGACAAGTCGTACAGGCAGCCTAGGCTTAGTAGCCGCCTCCATTGAAGACCGGGCAGCTGCGCGGGCGACGCTGGCAGGGTACTCAGAATATACTGCACAAAGTCAGGCAGCGGTAGCGACATCCCGTGCCGGAACTGGTCCGGATGCACGGCAACCCAACCCTCCTCCGGGTTACAGGCCGACTCTCCAGGGTTCAGTGGACGCAAAAAGATATCGTCCGGGATACCCCACGTTTCCCGAAACACAGCGATCTCCGCGGGAGTCAGGCTCTCCTCCGGTTCGTCACACACCACAGCAGTTCTTCCCCTGCCAAGCATGTAGCTTTCAGCGTGCGCACCGGCCATTCGCACCCCGTGCGGTATCTCAGCTTCCGAGGAATCTGACCCGGAATCCGAGGACGTGGACGAGGCACCGCTCCCGGAGCGGTCCGTGGCTTCTTGCTCCGGGGCTTCAGAATCGAGCCAGTCCTGCATCCTCTCCACATCATCCACCACAGGACCTCTTGCGGCAGATTCAGAAGCCTCCTCCGAACTCGAAGTGTACATCTTAATCTAGGGGCAGGAAAGCAAAACCCTAACGCTCGTCAGCAACAGACTACAAACACCACCTTCAACGGCCCCCCCCCCAAAGTTTGCCGCTGAGCAACCCAGTCAGCGACACAGATCCCCCCCCCCCGCCGCAAAACAACAAATCAACAAAAAACCAAGACACACCGGGGCAAAGAACACAACTTACCGATTAGTATGCTCAGCCGAGGACAATCCGCCCAGCGAAAGCAACGAGCAATGGTAAAAGGAGGCTTGGGAGCGCTTCAAACAACGGATCTCTTGGGGCAAGGAACTTAGGGTTTTCTTCTCGCCGGACCACCTCCTTTTTTCTCTCGGTCTCTTAAAAACGTACAAGCAACAAAGATAGAAAGAAGAGCAGAAGAGACCTATTTATAGAGGAGACCGGTGCCCTAGGCATTTAGGAATCCCTCCAAAAACACAATCAGAACAAATCAAACGCCTGCGAATCCAGGCCCTCCATCACAAAACCGTCCCCTGACGGCACGTGTCCCAGCATTGGTAAAACTGCCCACACCATCATCACTGACGAGACTGATGGACTCCCTCCTTAAATGCATGTCAGCCACCTGTCCCACACGCTGGCGACAGGAAGGTAGGAGCAGGAGCCAGGGAGTCACGCTCCCCTACGCTTCCCCAGATTCCACGGTTGCACGCCATCATCATTGCAATTCAAACCGCTTAGGAAGACCTCTCACCAGTTATGCTGATCCAACCGCTTCAAGAGCATCTATCCGGGTTTGAGCAGGACCTCGCACCGATATGGCCTGTTACCCGTGCGAGTCCCGCCCGGTACCATGGTAGTCCGCGGTTATGATTATTCAAACCGGCTCCATGGCATCTTCCCCCGCATTTACACCAACGACCTCGTCTCGATATGGCAGAACGCCCGGGCGAGGCCCACCTCATCGATTCCGTCATATCCCACCAGGTTGAGAGTACTTTCCGGGAACATAAACATCCGGACCCATGGCTTTTTCACAGGGGGACTCGTTTCGATAGGCATGTCACCCATCGAGTCCGCCCCCATGGCAAACGCATGGGCTTTACAAACCGGGCGAGTCTACATCTAACACATGTACCCTTGTCCAGCAGGATAAAAACCCTGCGTCGCATTGAACCGCGATACTGTCCAGCAGGATAAAAACCCTGCATCGCACTGAACTGCGATATCTTTGGGAACACATGGGGGAGCCTCGTTATCTCTACACCATCCCACCGGGCAGATTGTATCTCTAACACAGAACAAGTCTCCCCGCAGGCTAACAAACCTGCACATCTACCTCATCGCTTATTTAAACACAAAGCTGAGAAGAATTAGCAAATGTTTGCACCGCTCCGTTCTGGTTTGGCAGAACAACCGGTTCTGGCCCAGTTTGCACCGCTCCGTTCTGATTTGGCAGGATGCCCAGTTCGGGACCAGTGAGCTTCGAAGGGCAGCAGACCCAATCAGAATTCCGTGCATTAATCTCTTGCATGGCGGATTTCAACGCCTCATCACCATCATTCCATGCATTAATCTCTCGCATGGCGGATTTCAACGCCTCATCATCAACATTCCATGCACCATCTATCGCATGGCATCATCTCATACACTCTTCGGGTTTCCACCCCATTCCATGCTCTAACACTCGAGCACAATCCTATTTTACATTACCCAACATGCTTATAAAATATTTCTTGCCATCAGTAACAGGTACTCACCTCGGTCACGCCCAATCTTTAACGCGGACTTGGGGGACTGGGGACCTGTAGGTTGGTAACCCCGCGGGTCTGCGGGACAAGAGCAAGACAGATAAGTCCCCATTCAAGATTGCACTTGACCGGGAACTTGGGGGACTTGTTGACAGTAGCCGCAGAGGGGCTACAGCAAGCCCACAGACCCGCGGCAAGTACACCAGGGCCCGGCCCAGGACTCAGGATCGGAGCACCAGCACCAGGCCTCGGGGCCCAGCGGTCTATCCTGCCTCCAAGGGTCCTGGGACCAGGGGCGCCTGCCTGCCAAAGAGGGCACCAGAATATCCAAACAGAGGGGAACCAGTCCCACATCGAAGGGCAAGGCCAGCCCTCACCCTCAACCACCTATATATGGGCCTCGACTACCACCATAAATAGGTAACTTGTCTCCCTCCCTGCTTACATACGTGCCCAAGTTATATATATTCCAACTATACTAACTTAAGCATCGGAGAGGTGAAGGCCGGCCCGCCCGGTATTCCCCTTAGTAAGCAGGATTGCAGGAGATCGAGTCGGATTCATCAAGTATCTACCAAGACCCCCGGGTTTAGGCAGAAACAAAAGTGATGTTTGATATTGACTCTACAGATATATGGGATGTTATATTCTCTGCATTGGTTGTGTTGCTTGAACTGATATGGAATGTGACACTTGTGTGCAAAAATTCTGGTTTTCCTTATAAAAACTTGAAAAATTTTGAAACTGTTTTCAGTCAAAACTAAATCTTTTCTTCTTTTGCTCATTAGGAGTTGTCTTTTTGAACGTCAACAACATCCTTATGCTCACTGGATCAAACTTTAAGGCCTGGAAATCCAGCATAGACCTTTACATGATGACTCACGATAACATGGATATGTGCTTCACACATGCCATGCCTTTCGCCCTGAATGCAACTAGTACCCTTGAGGAAAGGAGATATCATGATGACTGGTATATGTCAAACCAAAGGGCTAAAACCCTCATGAGAAATTCTCTAACTTCTATAGTGAGAGGCAGCATTGAAGAACCAGTACTAGTTAGAAACTTTATGCTGAACATCGAGGCAAAATTCAAGGAAAGCAACAAAGCAGAAGCAGCTAGGATTGGAAAGGAGTACAACGAACTAAAATACAATGGAATTGGAGAAGTCAGGAACAACATCATGAAGCTGATTGAGATGAATTCTCGTCTCAAGGAGCTGGAGATTGGAGTGAATGATGATTAGTTAGTTCACCATGCATTGGACTCACTGCCTTCCAGTTTTGGAGTTCTCAGAACAAGCTACAATGCTCAGAAGGAGAATTGGATCCTGAATGACCTGATATCCATCTGTGTAGATGAAGAATCAAGGATGAAGAAGGAGAAGCAGCCTACAACCTCCATAAACCTAGTTCAGAAACCTAAGTGGAAGAAGTTTAATAAGGTTAAGGTTAATAAAACCATAACAAAGCCTTCAAACAAAAATAAGGGAGTCAAAGTGGACAAGCCATTTAGATTCAAATGCTACTTTTGTAAGAAAGTAGGACACATGAAGAAAGACTGTCCCGGATTCAAAACTTGGCTAGAGAAAAAGGGTATGATTAATCCTCTTAATCTTTTAGAAACCTTTTCTTTATAAGTTAATTTTGTTAACATAGAGCCTCATACTTATTGGTTAGATTCTGGAAGTCCCTTACATATTACAAATTCTTTGCAGGGTTTCATAAGAAAGAGAAAGCCAAGGAATGATGAGGTCAACGTCTGTGTTGGCAATGGAATGCGTGTAGTTGTGAAGGCTGTAGGCACTCTTAGATTGGATTTAGGTTTCGGCAATTTTTTAGTTTTAGACAAAGTTTTTTATGTGCCCTCGATTAAGAGAAATTTGCTTTCAGTTAGTCTTTTAGTCAAACTTGGTTTTAGTTTTCTCATTGATTCTAGTGGAATAAAAACTTTCAATGATTTTTCGACCTTCTTGATTCAGACTTTTGGTACTGGTGTTATTGAGAATGATTATTTGAAATTAAATTGTTCTCTGAATCAACAAGATTGCTTGTATGTTGAAAATAAAGCAGATAATAACACAGCAAGTAATAATACCATTGTTGGTGTTAAAAAAATCTTGCATAATGAGAAATCAGCCAACTTATGGCATAGAAGACTAAGACACATATCTAAAGAAAGATTACAGAAACTTGTCAAAGATAAAACTTTACCCGAATTGGATTTCAGTGATTTAGGAGATTGTATTGAGTGTTGTAAGGGTAAAATAACAAACTTAAGAAGAAAGGGTGCTAACAGATCTAATAAGTTACTCGAATTAATATATACTGACATTTGTGGACCATTTAGACATCAAACAATATGTGGTAATGTCTATTTCATAACCTTCATTGATGATTTTTCCAGATACTGCTATATTTATTTACTGTCAGAAAAATCACTCTCTTGAGGCTTTTAAAATCTTTAAAACTGAGGTTGAACATCAGCTTAATGCAAAGATTAAGACTGTGAGGTCTAATAGGGAGGGGGGAGGGGGGGGGGGGGAGAATTTTATGGTAGATATACAGAGCAAGGCCAGCATAAAGGTCTCTTTGCATTATATTTGCAGGAACTTGGCATTAAGGCTCAATATTCTGCACCTCATAATCCTCAACAGAATGAAGTAGCAGAAAAGAAAAATAGAATATTGATAAGCATGATTCGAAGTATGATGTGTACTTCTGGTTTACCAAAATTTTTATGGGGAGAAGCATTAAAAACAACAAATTATATTTGCAATAGGTCCCCAAATAAGTCCATAGAAAAGAATAAAACAGTTTATGAATTATGGACTGGCAGAAAACCAAGTCTGCATCATTGCCATGTTTGGGGTAGTAAAGCTGAGGCTAGGATTTATAATCCTAGATTGAGTAAGCTTGATCCAAAGTCCGTGAGTTGTAATTTTGTAGCATACTGTGAAAAATCTAAAGGTTTTAAGTTATACTCAGCTCATTATACACTTAGAGTTTTTAAAACTCATCAAGTTAAGTTTATTAATGAAAGTATCTTCAATACAAATTTTGAGGATTTAACCTCAGATTTTGAAGAAGTCGAAGATAATGAGTTGGATATAACAGTAGCACTAGACACTCAAAACATTTCTAAAAACAAAGTTTCTGTCTCAGACTAAAATACAGTTCAAGAGAGTGTCGACCTGAGCTTAGAAAATAAAAACACTTCCATTACAGAAAATTTATATAAGAATCTGAACTTAGGACATGGCACAGTAGCCGAGCCATCATCTGCACTAATCTCAGACCATAACACAGGATCCCAGCCTACTCAAACCTTAGCTCAAGACCATTTTGTGGAGCCTAGAAGATCTCACAAAACTAAGAAGCCTAGATATGGATATAAAAATGATATTTATGAAGTTTTTCTAAATGAAATAGAGAATGCATTGATTGATGATAATGATCCGACATCTTTCAAGCAAGCCATAGAGAGAGAAGAATCTGAAAATTGGCAGAAAACCATGCATGCAGAGATTGATTCCATGTACAAAAACCAAGTATGAGAATTGGTCAAACCATCACAAACACAGAAGCCTATTGGTTGTAAATGGGTGTTTAAGACCAAAAGAGATGGTAAGGGTAATATAGGAAGACATAAAGCTAGATTAGTAGCTAAGAGTTTCACACAGAAAGAAGGAATAGATTTAACAGAAACTTTCTCTCCAGTTTCAACTAAAGACTCATTTAGAATTAGGAAAAATTTCACACACAGTACCTGAACTTAGGTGGTCAGGTCAGTTTGATACCTCAACTTTTTTTCGTACGATAAACATACTCCAACTTATTTATCCGTACCGAATGTGTACCCACGTCACTGTTTTGATGACGTGGCCTTAGGTGGTTAGGTCAGTTTGATACCTGAACTTAGGTGGTCAGGTCAGTTTGATACCTAAACTTAGGTGGTCAGGTCAGTTTGATACAAAAACAGAGGTGCCACGTCATCAAAACAGTGACGTGGGTACACATTTGGTACGGATAAATAAGTTGGAGTATGTTTATCGTACGAAAAAAAGTTGAGGTATCAAACTGACCTGACCACCTAAGTTCAGGTACTGTGTGTGAATTTTTTCCTTTAGAATTATTATGGCTCTTGTAGCTCATTATGATATGGAGTTACACCAGATGGATGTAAAGACAGCTTTTCTCAATGGAGAGATAGAAGAAATCATCTATATGACACAGCCTGAGGGTTTTATTGTGAAAGGGAAATAAAATTTGGTCTGTTGATTGAAAAAGTCTATTTATTGACTCAAACAAGCTAGTAGGCAGTGGTATATGAAATTTGACTCTGTGATTTCATCTTTTAGATTTTCTGAAAATATTGTTAATGAATGTGTTTATCTTAAAGTGATTGGCAACAATTTTATTTTTCTTATTCTCTATGTTGATAACATTCTTCTGGCCAGTAGCAATTTAAAATTTCTGAAAGAAACTAAAGAATTTTTGTCAAAGAATTTTGACATGAAAGATCTGGGAGAAGCTTGTTATGTTTTAGGCATTGAGGTTAAGAGAGATAGGAAGCATGGTTTACTGGGATTATCTCAGCAAAATTATATTTCAAATATTCTTAGAAGATTTGGAATGGAAACCTGCAGCAATGGAGAAGCACCAATCTCTAAGGGAGATAAACTGAATAAAACTCAATGTCCTAAAACTGATATTGAGAAAAAGAAAATGGAGTCAGTACCATATGCTAGACTTGTAGGTAGTCTTATGTATACACAAGTTTGTACTAGGCCGGATTTTACTGTTGGAATGTTGTCTCGATTTCAGTCTAATCCTAGATTTGATCACTGGACATCAGGTAAGAAAGTCTTGAGATACCTTCAGAGGACTAAGGGATATATGCTTGTGTATAAACGTGTGAAAGAACTTGAACTTGTTGGTTTTACAGATTCAGACTTTACAGGAAATTATCCTACATCTTGTAAATCAACTTGTGGTTATGTCTATATGCTTGCAGGTGGAGTAGTAGCATGGAAAACAATGAAACAATCATTGGTAGCTACTTCCACCATGCAGGCAGAGGTTATAGCATTGTATGAAGGAGTTTGTGAAGGGTTATGGATCCGAAGTTTTATTTTGGATACAGAAATACTCAATGATCTCATTAAGAACAGGTTGAAGGTGTTTTGTGATAATGAAGCTGCAGTTTTGTTTAACAAGAATAGTAAGAGGTTTAATAATTCCAAACATATAGATCTCAAGTACTATAGTGTAAGGAAGAGAGTAAAGCATGGTGAGGTTGATGTCTGCAGGATCAAGACTCAAGATCAGTTAGCAGATCCATTTACCAAAGCTTTGCCTGTGGGAGCTTTCAAGGAGCATTGCAAGAATATGGAAGTAGTGTCGAGTTTTAAAGATGCTTAGGTTCAGTGGGAGCATTTTAAGTTAGAAAAGAATTTTTGTTGATTTTGTTTTGATTACAGTTTATAGATTCTGGTTTTACAGATTTTGTATTTCAAGTTGTGGTTAATAAAGTGAGGAATTTTTTTTGATGTTTGATACAGTAGTTATTTTTTTAAATTGTTATGGTTGCTACTGTTTTGGTTTTCAGTTCATATTATCAAATGGATACGTTTATATGTATATATTCAGTACAGAAGCAAACTGTATGTCCATTTGAAAGTTTATTAGTTTGCATTGTGATTTTGATATTCAAAATGTTTAGTTTGGACTATATGTTAAATGATGCAATTACCTGTGATATACATTGTCATTTAACTGAAATACATTAAGTTGTGGGTTCATGTGGTATATGCATACAGTTGTGGTAGTCTGGAACAGGTTTGATCCTTTAAACATGCTTATTTCCAAAATCTGCAATTGTAGGTTTATTTTGACTGAACTGAATGGATTTTGAGTGAGTTACTTCTCATGCGCACTTCAGCTATTTTTAGAAAATGTTACAATTTGTATAATGCCTTAAGAATGATGGTTCAAAGTGGGAGATTGTTAGCATATGTATTGAACTCATGATTAAGCTTTTTAGTTGAATACAAACTGAAACAGGATTCAATAATAGGAGTTGTAATGCTTTGCTCATTCCGGTTAATTTAAGGATTAAGTATATCAAGTCCTTAAATAGGAGAGTCTATGATCAATACTGTTTTGGTATTTAGTATTGGTGTTGTATAAGGTTTTCTGTTTAGAGTGAAACTTGAACAACAAGTTGTATCCTTATGGGGGATTGCTTGTTGATTCAAAGAGCTTTATATATGGAACGTTTTGGTCCCTGCTCTCTACATAATCTCAGACTTTCAGAACCTATCTCATCAATGGTGTCTAATGCTTGTAGAGAGGAGAATACTAAGACAAAGAAGGTTAGTAGCATAGACGTCTTGACAGCACAGCTTGAAGCCATGGATATTCAATAGCAAGAATGTATGTTGCTGCTATAAGTTCATATTGATGCTTTTATGTAATGTGTTTGTGTCTGCAACTTGGACTTCGTTAAACTGATTAAGTCAACAGCTATATGTTCTTTATAGTTTGTTTGTTGTGCTCCTTTTTGGGAATTGCTTCTAGTTGCAGGTTTAGATTTTCCGGATAAGCATTTGTTGCTTCCCCCAATGGTTGGTTATGTGAGTAGTGATCTTCACATTTCATCATCACAATGTCGTTGTTATAGCTGTCCCAACAAATTGCAACCATGTCTTGCCGGTGGTCTTCTAAAGAAAGAGCCTTGGAACTTTTGACCCTATGAAAGCTCCATGGCAACATATTAATCCCCAGATTTGTTCATGTCATTTTCCTTCTCTTATATTCTTCGACTGTTGACATTAATCGCTATTACTTTTCCAAGTACCAATTAATCTGCCCTTTGAAATAAAACTCTTGATTTCCTAAGCTCTCGAAATATTTTTTTTTTTCTTTCTGAAAATGATAAATTTTATTTTTAAGATAAAAGAGCTTAATAGCGTGAAAGTATGACATGTGAGCTGGAAACACACTGCGGTGAGAGAATTTGACGAACTCTAAGAACTTGTTTCAGGGAAATCTGTGTTTCAAGGACAAGATTTGGGAGAAATGGCTAAAATGGTTTATTGCTTGAATACTTGAAAACATGAATGTTAAGAGGGAGATTTCTGGGACTGTTGCTCCCTCCCCTTCCTAGTTCTAAGCCTTTACTTTTATAGGCTTTTTCACGGTGGTTCAAGAGACTTGTTTTATGGGTAAAACATCTCTCCCTCACCTCTTCCAAGATTTCGGCCCTAAAATTGGGAAAGTGAGACTTTACTTGAGAGATGGACTTTTGGGAGAGAGTGAAGAACGTCAGACTCATAGCTGTCATATAGGTTGAAATAGTTGCAGTGATAGCTTGACACAAAAGATGGAACGAGATTGACAAGGAAGGGTTGAGAGTGGTGAGCCCGTTGTTTGAGAGAGAAGAAGAGACTGCTTGACTGGCCTCAAGGCTTCTCCTAAATGACAGAGCAAGGGAGTTTGACTTGGACTGTGTATATCAAGTGCTGTGGGGAAACAGAGATTTGTTGTGGAGAAAAGAGGGGTGAGGCACTGAGGTAGAAACGAAGTAAGAATAAGAAGAGTGAAGTTGGGTCATTCTGATGTGGGCTTTGGAGTTTAAAAAGAAAGGAAAAGATTGGCCCAATCTCATATTTTCATGCATGTTCACCATTTCAATCATCGATCTAAGTCGTTGGGTTTGAATTTTGGGCCCAAGACTGAAATCACCAATGACGTTAAATCAACGTATGAGCACGTGCGTTTTCGTAACCTTTCACACCACACCCAAATCTGTAAGCCCCAAAATGTATGAATGTGGCTTGCGTCTGCATCTAGAGTATGCGTTGAAGCCGTGAGGTGAGCATGAGAATAATATTCTATAAAACTATAGAATTTTATGCGAATGGCGTGTTTATGTTAGTTTTTGACATATTAATCAGTCATATGATTTTTCGTGTATCAACACAAAATATAAAGACCAATACTCTCATTGCTAACACATTCGCTCATAAAAGCCTACGATTAAGAAAGCAAGCCAAAACATATATAATTCCAAAGCAGGTAATATTCGTCTGTCTATAGTAGTATATTTATGTTTTATTAGTGTTATACTTGTTTAATAAAATTGTATCAAAGTGTTTTGTGATAAATCATATAATACGACACGTATCACTACTTATCTCTTTTGTGAATTCAGCTGGCCAAATGAGCTTGACCTGATGAGGGCAAAGGAGGAAATAGAATCACTCATCGTCACACACCCACTGCAAATGCTCCACTCATTCAATTATTTATGGATCCGAACAATATCTGGCAACAAAGAAAGGCATGGAATATTTGACTGCCTATATACGCTACCATATTATCTGGTCCATAATCGAATCCCTTCTTTGAATATGTATGTTTCACTTTCTGAGCTTTGACCCAATTATCTCTTCAAGTTATGCTTACAAGCTCTTTTTGTAATTGATTATTGCAATTAGTGTTTTTCATGCATAGAACCCAAATTGGCTCTAAACTACTAAAGAAAATACAAGAACCGCTGGCTTATCTTTTTTATTTAAAGGATTTTATGGAGCCAATGGAAGCTCACTGAAATGGGTTATAGAATCTATCTGTATCGACTTCATCATCGGTTCATCCACACACTCGTTCTCGAGTTATATGATTGAGTAAAGAAAAAACTGAGTGGGATTCCGATGAGGACGTCGTTCAGATGAAGACTTCATTACATCTTTGAAATCAACAATTGAGTGACTCGTGCTGAAAAATAGCATTTCAACCAAAGTTTATAAAGTGCATATAAGCGTTGCTTAAAAAAAATGCTCATTCTAAACCTTTTAAGGGTTAAATCCAAGTGGGGACCGGGGATTACGGAATTCTCTTGAGATTCTACAACCACAAACTGATTCCTAACTTAACTACATAACTAACTACATACGGCGCCACAAGCAAAACTCCCATCTGCCCCTCTCAATACGATCAGGAGAAAACATAAGGAAAGTTGGGCACCTCTCATCAAGTACTTACTTAACGACGAGGGATTCTGAAATTATGTCAGATGTTCGATTTCCTTCTTATGTAACCAAAAGGTTCTGATAAAACTAGATCAGATGTTCAATTTCCTAATAATGTAACCAACAGTTCTAATAAAACTATTCCTGTATAGGCATTCTCTCTACTTAACACCAACTTTCGCTAAAACTCGAATCAAGTGAATAAAGTAAACACTAAAATTGATGATCATCACAGTTAACAGCTGAATGCCCCTATCATGGGGCAATGTTGCTGTTGCTTTCAAGTTCCCAACTAGGTCCAAAAATGTCACCTAAAGTTTTCCTTTTAATATCAGTAGTCCTAATCAGAACACACACTGAAATTGAAAATTGATTTGTTCACACATACAATAATGACGCTTTCTTTGAAGACTAAACCAACTGGTTTCCCATAAAGTCGAAACAAACCAATTGTCTAATAATTTCACTTTAGACTAATCATCAAACAAACTCATTTTCCCACCATGGAAATGGCATCTCGTTTTCCCAATCAACCAATCAAACAGTAACCAAGAGCCCGAAATTTCAACAAAATTAAAACAAAAAAAATATGGAAAAGAGAAACAATTGTATGCTACATGTGAAATTAAATTAGTAATCCAACAAGGGGCTAATTCAGGGGACTATGTACAGTTGGCAAAATCACATGCGTGCCAGGTCAAAACTCTCGACTCGACACGCACCGTTAGATCTACTGACTAAATCTGATTTCCGATTTTACCCCTAGACGGGAACAAAGGGACGCACCGGCGGAGCAGGCTCGTAACAGAACGGGGCCGCCGGATGCTGCCACTTCTTAAACACCGCCGCCGACGACGAAGATTTCTCTGCCTCGGCGGACTGATGACGTGGCGGATCGGGTTTCTGGAGCTTGTGGTGGTGGCGGTGGTCGCGGGGTTTGAAATCGGCGGCGGGGCGATCGGGGGAGACGAGAGGAGAGAGGAGTGGGATGGCGACGTTCCAGTCAGCGACGGGGTTGATTTGGAGAGAGGCCGGGGGAGGAGCGCGGCGCTGGAGACGGCTGGGCTGGCGGCGGTTGCCGGAGCTAGGTCTGGGGACGTCGGCCATGGCGGTGGATCTGAGAGAGAGAGAGAGAGAGAGAGAGAGAGAGAGATGAGAGTGAGGGATTCAGAAGACGAAGGATGATGAAGAGTGTGGGGGAGGGTGTGAGTATTTATATACGAAGAGAAGGAGAGAGAGAGAGTGAGTCAAAAGAGTGGGGAAGAGCGTGGTTGCCACAAGCGGCTTGGCTTCATTTTCAGCCGCTTGCTTATTTTCCTTTTCTTTTTTCATCCATAAATTTAGTTCTTTATTTTCTGCTTCTTAAGAAAATTTCAGGATAAGGGAAAATATATATTTTGACCTTTGACTGTTAAGTTAGCATGTGCTAAATGTAACCGTAAGAGTTAGTTCATAGTCAATATACCTATCAGAAATGATTATTGAATCAGTTCATACATAATGGTTGATAAATACAATAGTCCTAAACTACACATATTTCATAGGAAGTTTCAAATAATCTCACATCATTCCATTGTATTGCAAGTTGAAGTTTTATTATCGTATCAAAAGTTTTAAAATTACTAAAATAATCCTGAGTCATTATTGAAATTAGCTGTTTTTATCTTACTAATCTATGTCAATGTTGTTCTATCGGTAGCGGTCATGATCGACGTATCCCACTATTATTTTTGTGGTTGGGTAGTTGACAAGTTTGTACAGTTTTGTGGATATAATTACTATTACATAATGTTTTTGTTACTTGAAATTGTCTGAATTTGTGTTGAATTAACAATTTCAGTATATATTTATCATAAACTTGTTTAGGCACACGAATTTTTAAACGAGATTAGCAACATAAATGCAACCTGACCGAGAAATTTGAGGCCGAGCCGCAGCTTGCAGGTTGCAGTATATATGACCAGTCAACAACTTCCCCAACCGAACGAAAGGGTGAACGGAGACGTTAGATTCAGCCTTAAGGATGAGTGTGTTTACGTTAACGACCCCACCGCCCCCAAACCAAAAACACGGAACGTCACTTTCGACACACGACGTTTCAGCCACACGTCTCCACGTATCATCTATCACCAACCAACGGCTCTGATCTCATTTACGTGGTCAATTGCCAGCCCCTTTGAAATTATATAAGCCTAACTTTATTGTTCCCTTTTGCATGGATTTTCTAGGGTTACAAAAACATGGTGCCAAACAAAGTCCAAATCAGGGGTCCTGTTGGTCAAGGATACAAACGTCATTTCCAGAATATTCTTATAGCTTCCGATCCTTTCCAATTTTCCTTCTGTTGTTGATGGACAAAGATGTTTACACAATCTTATCATGAATTGTTCTTCTAAACATTACATAATGTCATCGTAAATGTCAAGCGGATATTTACAAAGTTCTCCCACAAATTTTTTTTTTTAAAAAAAAACCGAAAGTATTCTCGACTCTACTAGTACTCCAATTGCTAGTTGTAGAGAACCGTAAGAGTCCCGTTTCATAATTTACGCTTCATTATGCTATCGATATCGATCAGCAGCACCCCCCCCCCCCCTCTCCTAAATTCAGTGCCAGCCACCATGAGAATTTTCACAGGAAGCACGCGTGCTGCAATATTTGTTAAGGGTTTGGGATGAAAGTTGCCTATATATACTTTTCTTTGTCTGTCTAGCTCGATCACGTACGTTTTCAGAAGTTAAGAGGGGAGCACTGAGATGTGAGAATGTATAACATTATATGAAATGAGTTGTGAGCTTACATTCAACAATAATGCAACGCTACTGAGAAATGGCTTCTGAATTCAATAGGTAAAAGCAGCCCGTAGAGATGATGACTTCTGGCCAACTAATAATAACAAGTAACATTGTCACTCATATGCAATCCGACGTTTATTGAACTTCTGTAGAACAATAAGTGCGTTCATGAAAATACATTGCCAAGGAATGAAAGGCACAAATTTAGTAGCCAACAAACATCACGGAGGAGGAGAGTAGTATTGCTGAATGGTGTATGTTGTCTGCAGTAGGGTGAGAACTGAGAACCAGAAGGATAAAGGCTGCAACCAAAGAAGTGATTTTCCATGGAGTAGATAAGTAATCGCGCTTCAATCGGGCGAGCCACTAGTTCCATCTAGCCTTGTAATATTTATTCACTTCAGCGCAGAGCCCGCCATAGCAAAATCCAGAAATCGATACGTCAAGCTAACAAGCTTACTGAATAACTGGGAAACCTCTTCAGCACTCAAACAGTTACGGATTATATGTTTGTCAAAGAAAAACAACATCCTTGCTGGAAGAAACAAGGTAAAACATAAAAACTGCATATGAAGATACTGTATGCTTGCAACCATGATAGCATTGCTCAAAGGCTATGAGGTTCCTGAACAGAGGTTCACTCAAATCTGATATTTCAAGTTGTGGAATTGTGAGAACTCCATCTTTGAAATCAATACTCATTAAACCATCACCTGAGCTTCTTCTGATTTCAATGCCAGCCTCCAAGAGAGCAGTTGCATGGGGCATTGACTTCTCAAATTCAATTGATTCAAATATGTGGAATGGAACGACAATAGTACTTCTAATAAGATCAAGTATGTGTAGAATTTCCTCATCATGAGTGTGATTGAAATTAATAACACTTGCAACAATGGGACATTGATGATTCTGTGCTGAAGAAGACGAGCACGAGCCTAGTGAGACGGACTTGTTTGGCGCAGATAAGACTATATAGAGACTCGAGAACAAACCAAGGAAGCTGATTTTCTAATAGCAAAAGATCATGGCTAATATACTGGACCATGCTACGCATGTTGGATATGGGATCATCTAAATCTGGGTAAGCATTGCGACCTCTCTTAAATAGTCCTAATAGGAAGCAACCATCAATTATCATCATTTCTACGAATTCATTCTGATTAAGATGATCAAGGGACTGTGCGTAATATTCACGGGCGCGTTTCTCAAATCCAATAATTCTATCAATTCCTTCGATCAAACCCTTTAAGCTAATATTCTTTTGTAAGAGTAGAGAATGTAAATACCACTGTTTCCTACTACTGAAAATCAGGTCTGAAGCGACCAATATTAAAAAGGAAAAATCAAAGTTCGTCGCCTCAATACATTGAGGCGACCAATATTGGATTGGTCGCTTCAGAAAACGAGAGCGATGACTTTTGATCAATAGTCGTCGCTCACATCTTATTGAAGCGACGAATATTGGTTTGTTGTCGCCTCCTAATAATGTTTTGTAAACTGTAGCGACGAAAATTCAAAGTTCGTCGCCGACGTAAAATTCAAGCGACGGAATTTATAACTTTTGTTAATATTCGTCGCTGACTTGTTATACGAAGCGACAAGTTTTGAGCAATAGTCGTCGCTTCATGTTTTGAAATCTGGTCAACCATATTTTCATAGTTTGGAGAGTTGTAGATTTGGCATTTGGTGTCCGATTGACGATTGTAATACATTTTCGGAAAGAAAACGACGCCAGGAGTCAAACTTGTCGCTTTGCCACGACGTGTGGGTTTTTTCGGGCTTTCGAGTTCGTTTAGGCCCTCAAAACGGCAGTTTAATATGTTTTAAGTAAGGTTGACCGCATCGATCTGGGCTCTAACTTTGTCGGATTTAAGTGATTTTTTTACCATAACCGTATTTCATCATAACGATCAAATGTTATTTCACAGTATTTTTCAAAATTTTACTTCATTTATATAGTTGCTTCGAAAAGTTGTACACTTGAGTATAATCTTATAATCAAGTTATACCGTATTAGTAAGCATGTTGTCGTTATAATGGCTAAATTCACAAAATGAAAAATTTGACCGTCTGATGTGATCGTTATAGTTAAATATGAGTAGAGTATAAAAATCAGCTCGTTTCGTAAACGTTCGACGCTCGATTGAAACGGTCAACCATATTTTCATAAAACTTATCACACGAAAACCCTATTACGTACCTTTAGATGACCTTGTTTCGTCGACTCTTCCGAACATTAAATTCTCAAATAGATGAGACGTAATCAGCCATGTAAAAATTTGGTAACTTTTACCTCCCGATACTATGGTTCCCCATACAGAGAAATAAGTTTAAATAAGGTTGACCGCGTCGATCGGGGCTCTAACTTTATCGGATTTAAGTGATTTTTTTACCATAACTGTATTTCATCATAACGATCAAATGTTATTTCACAGTGTTTTTCAAAATTTTACTTCTTTTATATAGTTGCTTCGAAAAGTTGTACACTTGAGTATAATCTCATAAAAAATTTATAATCTTTTAAATATTATTGAAGCGACGGATTTTGTATTACTTCGTCACTTCAGTATAATCAATAAAAAATTTAAAATCTTTTAAATATTATTGAAGCGACGGATTTTGTAGTACTTCGTCGCTTCACTTTTAAATATTATTGAAGCGACAAATTTCGTTTTACTTCGTCGCTTCAGTGTTGAATCCGCGCCACATGCTGAGAACCAATTAAAACACATTGCGCTAATCGACCCTATGAACCGTAAGATTTTCCAGATCTAACGGCCATAATTGATCCCCTTTTATATATATATCTCCCCCCTCTCCTCGTTCCTCTTCACTGCCGTCGCCTCCTCCACCGCCTCCCTCCCTCTCCTCCTCTGCCATCGCCTCCTCCACCGCCTCCCTCCCTCCCTCCCTCCCTCTCCTCCTCCACTGCCTCCCTCCCTCCCTCTCCTCCTCTGCCGTCGCCTCCATCTTCACTCCCTCTCCTCCTCTTCCCCCTCTCCTCCTCCCTCCCTCCCTCCCTCCCTCTCCTCCACCGCCTCCCTCCCTCTCCTCCTCCCCAACCCCGCAGAAACGAAATCTGGAAAATCTGGAAAATTTGGAAAATCTGGAAAATCAAACGAAATCGGCGGGAAATTTTTTTAAAACGAAAATGGAGACATGAAGCGACGAACATTGATATTCGTCGTATGAAATTTATCATCTCATACACTCTAGCGACGACTTTTGAACCAAAATTCGTCCCCTCAAATTGTAAGCGACCCCAAAATTCGTCTCCTAGAATTGGAAGCGACGACTCTAAATTCGTCGCCTCGAAAGTGAGGAGACGACCCAAAATTCGTCGCTCAGTATGTGGCGACACAGTTTGAAGTCGTCCTTTGAAATATCCAAGCGACGACTTTTGTAGCAAAAGTGGTCGCCTCGAATCGAAACGACGAAAACGAAGCGACGACCTCCAGCGACGACCTTTTTGTCTCTTCGGTGTCGAAGCGACGACTTTTGACGACAAAAAGTCGTCGCTTCAACGTTGTTTTCCAGTAGTGTTCACTTTTTCCATGGGTTGAAAAAGTTTACCACTTTTTCCATGGTTTATGTCTCCGGAGTAGCTCAGGAACTCTAAAAATGCAGCACTTAGCAGACAAGGGTGAATTGCTGCAAAGCTTTGCTCCCATGCTCCGTTCTAATGCTTCAACATCAATATTTCTACTGCCATGAATTTCCGTGACAATGGCTGCTCCAAGAGTTTGCATAAACAAGCAAGTCGATCGCGAATTGGCAAATTGAATTTGATGATTTATAAGTAAAGGTCGAACAATAAGCAAGTTATGACTTACCAATCCCTATTTCACGATCCAACTTCTGAATTGTGACTTGTAAATAGTGAAGAGTATTTGGCTAGGACGATTGGCCAATAACTGTAAGATTAAACCATGATGAGAACTAGACTTATATAAAATGGAGAAGTTCTGTAAATAAGCTATGGACTTATAGCTTGTATATTTAAATAGACTGTTATATACATATAAGTTTAATCGGATTAAAGTGTAAACAGTAAAGTCTGTTAAGAATAATATTCAAAGTATAAATCATTAAGACAATTAGATAATAACAGGAAGTTGAATGACAGTTTCTTGATGGAAGAAACTGTCACAATACTGAAAACAACAGTTACACAACTGCAGCCTAACCAATTCTGATCCCTTCTAGTACACAGTATATAAGGCATTCTCATATATTCATTTTGTCCCATAAAGCAAAACTGAGAAACTAAAGTGTGTGGAACTAGAAGAAGATCGAGATGCAAACTGCTGGAAATCAATCAAGTTAGTATCTATTGTCTTATTATCTAATCTTAATCTGTCATAGAATAAATGTTTCAAGCATATATAGAACTTACAGTTGGTATCAGAGCAATCTATGCTCAGATTTCGATTGATAAATATTTGCTTATACTTGTTTGATTTGATATCTTGGGACCTGATATGCATATATGTATTTGAGTTTAAATTCCATGTATAATTATCGAATAGCAATGCATTTTTCATACCACTGCATTATATGGACAAGATGCTATCAAAGTAGCCATGTTTTCATATATAAATACAATAGATCAATACAGTTCAGTAAAATTCAAAATGTATTTTATGCATGTATATTCTATACTAACAAATTAGTTGAATATAAATGCATGAAAATGCAATCGATGAATTGAAGATAACTTGAATATCTGGAAATAAAATTTTGACTTCCAAAGCGGTTAAATTTTATGAACTGAGATATTCTTGTTTATTACATATATCAGATAATCGTTATATGCTATTCATAAAAGATATGTGCATCACAAATGATGCCAATTTCTTAGAATGATATATGCTTACTAGTCTGATCATATGTACTGCATAAATGTTATTTCACATTGAATTAACATCCTGGGATGAGCATATGTATATATATCTTCTTGTATGCAGTGAAACTTGAACATATATATATATATATATATATATATATGCAACTAAAGATTTCATGAATAACTGATTTAAGTCAAATTCATTTCAGCCATGAATTTCCCTCTGAATATCAGTCAGTACCAAATGCTCAATGGATAGAATTACCAGAAGTGGAAAGCTGACATTGAACTTAACTTGGCAATGCTGGACATTGATCAAGTACTGAAACAAGAACCACCAAATGATCCTGCTGAGAATGCAAGCAAGGAAGTGAAGGACAAGTACATGACATGGGTGAAACACAACAAAATGGCCTTGATCTATATCAAGAAAAGCATGAATGATGCTGTCAAAGGAGGAATACCAGATTCTGAATTTGCCAAGGATTATTACAACTCCATTGCAGAAAAGTATAAGACATCTGACAAGCGGCTGAACAAGGGAGGCTGATGAACAAACTGACTGGTATGAGATTCAATGGAACAGGAAGCATAAGAGAGTACATCATGTATGGAGCAAATCTTGCTGAGAAACTGAGGGGCCTGGAAATGGCTGTTAATGAATCATTCCTAGTGACTTTACTGCTGAACTCATTCCCTGATGAATACAGTCATCTCAAGAGTCTCTATAACACACAAGAAGGGAATTGGAGCCTCAACAAACTGATCTCTATTTGTGTGGAGGAAGAAGAGGATAAGATTAAGAGGGGAAAAGTTGTGAGCATCAACTACATTAACAAGCCAAAGAAATTTGCTGGAAACAAGCATTTTGGCATTAAGAATGGTGCATCAAGTTCTGGGGTGAAAAATGATCTGAATAAGGGAAAGTCTGTCAAGCATCATGGTCCAATGAAGTGCTTCTTTTGTAAGAAAGCTGGTCATTTTAAGAAGGACTGTGAGGGTTTTAAAAATTGGCTGAACAAGAAAGGTACATTTTTATCAAAAACAATTTTCAATTTTGAGTCTAATGCCTATATTGATAAAAACTCATGGTGGTTTGACACTGGCTCGCCCATACATGTTGTTAATTCTTTACAGGGATTATCAAGCCTAACAATCCCAAACAAGGATGAAACAAAAGTCTGTGCAGCAAATGGACAAAGGGTGGCAGTTCAAGCTGTAGGAACTGTGAATTTGGTGTTTAGGAATAAGTTTGTGTTAGTACTAAATAATGTGTATTGTATTCCTTCAATAAAGAGAAACCTAATATCTGGTTCTCAATTTGTATTGGATGGTGATTATAGCTTTTCATGTGATAATAAAATTATGTGTTTATTTAACAATTCTGTTTGTTTTGGTGATGCTGATCTAGTTGAAGGATATTGGCATGTTAATTGCATAAATGAGGCTGTGAAAAATAATGTTTTCCATATTTCTCATTCTGTTGGTACAAAAAGGAAATTTTCACAGCATAGCTCATCATTTTTATGGCATAAACGCTTAGGACATATCTCAAAATCTAGATTGCATAAACTTGTTAAACAAGGCATTCTTCCAGAATTAAATTTTGAAGATTTTGAGTCATGTATAGACTGCATGAAAGGAAAAATGACAAATCAAAGAAAATTTTCATCAAAAAGGGCATCTGGTTTACTTGACTTGATTCATACAGATGTATGTGGTCATTTTCCTGTAGAAACTATTTGTGGAAATACATCTTTTGTTACATTTATAGATGATTTTTCTAGATATTGCTATGTCTATCTTATATCTGAAAAGTCTAGTGTATTAGATGTGTTCAAAGTTTTTAAAACTGAAGTTGAAAGACAGACTGAAAGACTCATTAAGGTTGTTAGGTCAGATCGAGGTGGTGAGTACTATGGAAAATACTCAGAGAAAGGGCAGCATAAAGGACCATTTGCCATGTATTTAGAACAATGTGGCATTGTTGCTCAATATACTACCCCTTACACACCACAGCAAAATGGAGTTTGTGAAAGAAGAAATAGAACTCTTATGGGAATGGTGAGAAGCATGTTTTGCAGGTCAGGCTTGCCAAGGTTTTTGTGAGGAGAGGCCTTGAAGACAACCAATTACATCAGTAACAGAACTCCAAGCAAGGTAGTTGACTTAACTCCATTTGAACATTGGTGTGGATATAAGCCGAGTGTTAATCACTTACATGTTTGGGGCTGCCAAGCTGAGACTAGAGTATACAACAATGACAAAGAAAAGTTGGAGTCAAGATCCATCAGTGCATATTTTGTTGGATATTGTGATAAATCAAAAGGGTACAAGTTCTATACCGAAAACAAGTATAACAGAATCTTTGAGACACATAGAGCAACTTTCTTTGATGAGATATTTGATCATAATGCAAATTCAATGGAGAATTGTGATGTGGACAGCCAATATTTCAATATGGAGGAGTGGTTTGTGTATCAAGAAACGCTGCAAGAAGTAATTGCAGGCACAATTACTAATCTTCCTCATTCTGAGGACATAGTTACTGTTCCAGTTACTGTCATGGAAAATCAAATTCCAGCAGTTGTTGAAGAAAATCAAATGGAGGCAGAAGTTGGGAACAATGGAGATCAAAATCCAGTGCAAGAAAATGTTGTTTTACAAGAAGAAATTGTTCAACAACCAGCTGTCCATGAAGAATTTGTTCTAAGGAGGTCTGAAAGAGCAAGGAAGTCAGCTATTCCAAGTGATTATCATTTATATCTCACTGCTGTTGAATTTGATTTGGGGGAAAATGATCCCATGTCATTAAAGCAGGCAATGCAATCTGAAAACAGTGACAAATGGACACTTGCAATGGAGGATGAACTGATAAGCATGGCACAAAACAAAGTTTGGACACTAGTTGAAAGAACCAAAGATATGAAGCCAATTGGATGCAAGTGAGTTTACAAAACAAAAAGAGATGCAGATGGCAAGATTGAAAGATACAAGGCACGACTTGTGGCTAAAGGGTACAACCAGAAGGAAGGAATAGATTATAATGAGACATTCTCACCTGTTTCAACTAAAGATGCTTTTAGAGTTTTAATGGCTTTGGTTGCTCATTTTAATCTTGAGTTGCACCAAATGGATGTCAAAACAGCATTTCTAAATGGTGAATTGGAGGAAGATATTTACATGCTTCAACCAGAAGGCTATGTGGGGGATGATAAGAAGATCTGCAAACTAAAAAAGTCTATTTATGGACTAAAGCAGGCTTCTAGACAGTGGTATCTAAAATTTGATGCTGTCATCACTAGCTTTGGATTTGAAGAAAACAAATTGGATGAATGTGTATACTACAAGGTCAGTGGGAGTCATTTCATATTTTTAATCTTATATGTGGATGATATCTTGTTGGCTAGTAGTAGTGTAGATTTACTGAAAGTTACAAAAGATTTCTTGATGGAGAAGTTTGATATGAAAGATATGGGGGAAGCTCACTATATGCTTGGTATTGAGATATGTAGAAATAGGAGCAGGAGAATGCTTGGTTTATCATAGAAGAATTATATAGATAGAATTCTGCAAAGATTTGGTATGGAGATGTGCAGATCGCAAAAGGCACCTATTTCCAAAGGAGATAAATTGCACAAGGGTCAGTGCCCTCAAAACTATTTGGAAAAGAAAAGTATGGAAAATATGCCTTATGCAAGATTGGTTGGAAGTTTGATGTATGCTCAAGTGTGTACAAGACCAGATATCAGTTTTGTAGTGAATATGTTGTCTAGGTATCAGTCTAATGCTGGACAAGAACATTGGGTGGCTGGAAAGAAAGTGTTGAGATATTTGAGAGGCACAAGAGATCATATGTTGGTGTATAAGCATGATGCAGAACAAGAATTGCAAGTAGAATGTTACACTGGTGCTTCATATAAATATGATTTAGATGATTTAAAATCAACTTCTGGTTATATCTTCATGTTGGCTGGAGGAACAATTTCATGGAAGACTACTAAACAGAGTTTAACTGCTACTTCAACTTTTCAAGCAGAGTATATTGCCATTTTTGAAGCAACAGCACATGCTCTGTGGTTGAGAAATTTTATCTCAAAATTGAAGGTTGTGGATTCTATAGAAAGACCATTAGTGGTATTCTGTGACAATGCAACAGCTGTATTTTTCTCAAAGAACAATAAAAGAACTTCAGCTTCAAGGAATATTGATGTGAAGTACTTTTCAGTGAGAGAAAGTGTAAGAGACAATGAGATTGAAGTAACCAAGATTGGTACAAGGGAGCAATTGGCAGATCCATTAACCAAAGCTTTACCAATTTCAGTGTTCACTGATCATGTTAAAAACATGGGTGTTTTAAGTAGCTTTGATGACTAACAATGCATTATATAATTAAAACCTATGCTATTGTTATTATTTATATCAGTATTCAGTATTAAGAACTTCATAAAATAATGAATGAATTTATTTATTCATATTGAGTTTGCTGCATAATTTTATTAAGTAGTATACTTGCAGAAACTGATTTACATCAGTAATTTTATGCAGACTAAAGTTTCCATCTGGATCATTTATGCTTGTGGAATCGATTATTTAGACAGGCATGATCATACTTGTGGTAATCATTGTATTTTAGTTTTGCTGTGATGTGATTATAGAGGACTGATAATTTTTCAATTTATTATGTTCCTTTATAGTTCATCTCAGTAGAGTTAAATTTGAGAGGATTTTGAAAACAGATTATACATTAAGTTCATGATGTGCAATTAAGATGTTTGTTAACAAAATTTCTAAGTTTTATATAATTCTAGTTCAGTGGGAGATTGTAAGATTAAACCATGATGAGAACTAGACTTATATAAAATGGAGAAGTTCTATAAATAAACTATGGACTTATAGCTTGTATATTTAAGTAGACTGTTATACACATATAAGTTTAATCGGATTAAAGTGTAAACAGTAAAGTCTGTTAAGAATAATATTCAAAGTATAAATCATTAAGACAATTAGGTAATAACAGGAAGTTGAATGATAGTTTCTTGATGGAAGAAACTATCACAATACTGAAAACAACAGTTACACAACTGCAGCCTAACCAATTCTGATCCCTTCTAGTACACAGTATATAAGGCATTCTCATATATTCATTTTGTCCCATAAAGAAAAACTGAGAAACTAAAGTGTGTGGAACTAGAAGAAGATCGAGATGCAAACTACTGGAAATCAATCAAGTTAGTATCTATTGTCTTAGTATCTAATCTTAATCTGTCATAGAATAAATGTTTCAAGCATATATAGAACTTACAATAACCACTTGAAAGCAAAACTGCAAGGCAAAACTACCAAGGCACAGAGTTGATTTTGAACAAGACTTTGGCGAAGAGTTAAAAGTTTTGAAGGCCTTTATGTATGTATCCATTATTGCTTGACAAAGACTTGAAGTTTTGAATTCACAAGTCTTTGTAACAAGTTGCATATGGATTGTGAGGAACAGAATAGATCGTCCACAAGTTTCATCTTGATTAGCGAAGAAATAAATTTGAAAGTTACACAGGAAAAAGAAAGAGAAAGAAAATGAAGGAAGAGAAACTAAGCTTTCATTTTCATTGATAGCAATAGCAAAAACGTAGTCACAAGCTGAGAATCCTATTTATACAAAGAGAGGCACAGACTAAAGCCACATGCAACAGAATCTATGGCTAAGTTGGGAGAGGATAAGGAAACTAATTAAGCCATGTACACAAGCTAATTGTGCTAATTAAACACATAATCCTAACACCCCCTTCAGCTTGATGGTAGGGAAACAATCATCATAAGCCACTCACTTTCCTATGTGATCAATAAAATACCCAAACATTGAAAAGGAAATCTTCCTGATCCTACCCGTACGATGAAATTCTGTTCACGCCTCATCAGATAAAGAATATTTGTACTCTTTTGCCCAAGATTTAAAAAACTGGGGTACCAAAGTGTAACCTGCTGTTTCCAATTCATGTCCTAAATACGTACAGGGACAACTTCCACACTCATTTGCTGCTTTCTAGACTAAAGCTGTTGCATACGTTCCTCCACTGTGTCCTGTTCAATTCATGTCATAATCAATCCCTTAATATAGAACTTACTGGACCTAAGGAGATGAGATTACCAAGTAGACTTCATTTTAGTATATTACACTGATTGACCAAAGTTCCCTAATAAGCAAAAGCTACAAGAGTTACAGGATTATATGCTAACCTTGACAATAAATCTTCTGACAACACTTGAATGTTTTCTACTGCGTATAATTCTCATTAGTATTTTCTCCTCAGCAGCTGGATTCCACCATGGATCCTGTAGATGGATGCACACAACAGATTTAATATCAGGAATATCATAGTTTAGCATATATATGCTAATAGTAGATCATAATGATAGAATTATTAGTACCATTAAGAAGATATTAGATGCTGCACTTAAATCGTAACCAACTTCAGTTCTTAAACACATCAACAAGACCCGAAATGCAATACAGGAAATCAACTAGCAAACAGATTTACTGCAAACTGCAAGAACAAATAATAAGAAATGAAACTATTACTGCTTGCCTGCTTACCTGTTTATCTTTGGTGTGGTAAAGGCTGAAGTCCTTCAAATCCGTATCTGTCTTCTTCTTTGACAGACTGCCATCAATCCTCAGAAAGATGATATTACTTCTCTTCATAGAGATCTCCAAGAGATCCAAAAATGATGGCCACTGACTGAAAATAATGCACTTCTCATCAGAACCTGACTGAAGAATTTGTTCCAACATGTCCAAGACCTTTGAAACCTTAGAAGACTCCTTCCAGTTTTCCTCAACTCCAACCTGAAGACAGCTTTCTAATGTGCAAGTTTTGAGGTTCGTTTTGTTCATGAATTCCCAACATACTTGGCATTGACAAAAACTAAGTGTTCGTGATTTAACACCTTGCGAACAGTCAAGACGTGGGGGTGGCGGACGTCAATTTCAGTCCTTTTATGATGTGCGCGAGCGTGCCAGTACCTTAGAGTTGGTACAACTTTGGTGCGGACGCCTCTGGCGAGTGTATATGTCTGCTCCCGATACCTGACCTCTTGACAAAGCGACTGTTACGCGAGCTTTGACTAAGCCGGCGTAAAAGCTCGAACAAGACCTAATAAAAATATACTAGGATTTTTCTTCTCAACCTATTGCAGATTGTCGATCCTGAGATACAAAGCAGAGCTATTACCAAGACCGCGGGGAATTGTTTGCTATGCGAGATAGAGACTCGATATACCACAAGATGTGGCGACTGGACACGATAAGTCTTAGCAACTCTCACACTAGATGCAAAACACACTTCGACAACCGCGCAAGTATACAGCGACGAATGCGGGCGTAAGGTTGCGGCATGGTTGGATGGTGGTTGTTTGCAGTTTGTGGAGGCAGTACGCGTAAGATTGCTCCAGAGAGGCTTTGCAAGATTTGCGATGCGCAAAAGCTTGTGTGTTTGTAAGATGGTTGGAAATCCTTTTTACGTTGTGCATGAGTTCTTTATATAGAGAATGCAAAACCTCAATACCTGCGTATCAAGCATAATAAATTCTGAAATCAATTAGGATTTGATTACGTTAAACCACCTCATTCTCGGATTTCTAAAAGAACCCTAAATCTTCTCCTAAAAGGAAAGATGAAATATACATCAGATTATTCATTAATAAATAACCTTTTGGGGTTTGATCCACTATCTCGGGCAAATGTCAATTTAAGCCTAAACACTAAAAAGGGAGTGTCGTCTTGGTCTCGCCCACTTTAAGAACATACACTCCCTCCACATGGTGTGAGTACAGGATCAAATGTGCAATCAAAGCATATGGGACGTACCCACTGTGTTTCCAGCCCGACAAATACTTTCAACAACCTCTCCAACATGTGATTGGGCGGGGAGAATCTGATCTGAACTTGGGGAATCATGACGGGTTTCAAGGAAGCTTCTAGCAGGCTCCAAGTCTGCAGAGAGTTGTGACTGCATCATTCAACCCAAAGGTTCTTAGAAACAGTATAATATATTGAAAAGGAAAACAACAGTAATATTCAATTATTTAAGCTACAATTAAAAAATCATTACCACCTCAAGACAAATAAAGGGTGGGGGCAACAGTGCCTTCAACACAGCAGTAGCCCAAGGGCATTTGCATAGTTGTGAAAAACCTTGCCTTGTGCCACAAAGCGGTCAAACTGATCCTGTAAAGTTTGCAAGAACCATGGATGAAAAATAGCCACTGCATGCTAAGGATGCAATGAAATTACCAAGGCAACTGGAAGAAAAATTCATCATTTCCTGTTTTGTTAAAACACAACTTACTTTTGATCTCTTAAAAAGGGAATCATAGTACTCTTGTTCAGCTTCAGACTGATGACACTAGATGGTTTCAATGTCAGGAGGAAGAATCAGTGCAGGCCTGAAAATCATATGCACCAAGTAAAAGGTCAACAGAAAGGTGAATATCATATGTGTGTGTGTGAATTGTTCAAAAGAACCAAGTATGCTACCTTCCATCATTCTCCTTTGCTTCTTTTGTTCTTCTTAACATCAATGGCCTCAAAATGTCAATCTCAATCCTCTTGAATCACCTTGTTCATAATTAAGGCGTCTGAATTAATTTGATCCAGCTTTGTATCGGTAAAATTAGAGATCACGTAAGTACTGGTACCCTAATTGATGTAACCATTCTTACAGATACAATAGAAAGAAGAGAAAAAAAAAAAAAAAAAAAAAAAAAACAACAGCAACAATATAGAAATCATTAAGTCTCAACAAGTTCGTCATACCATGTCCTGTTGCTCCATGGCTCAACATGCAAGAAACATAAGAGGTTGTAGATGTCTTCTAAATCAATCTGCAGCAATTGATCACCGCTGGATGTTGTCAGTAATTTCACACTAAATGAATAGTACTTCTAAGTCTAAGAAAATGAGTAAGTTTCTCCAAGTGACCAAGCAAATGATGAAATATACTGTTAATAGTCATATATGCTGCACTTATTGTCTGCTCATGCATATTTATCAAGTACGAGAACCAAAGGCAGACCTTAAGAGGTAAGGCTGGGCGTTTGGGCCCGTGGGACCGAAAGCCCGGCCCGAAAACCCGAAAAAAATGCGGTCCGAGCCGAGCCCAGATTTTTAAAAGACCGGCCCATTGAAGGACCGGCCTGAAAGTGCTAATAACGGTCCGAGCTCGGGCCCTGTTTTTTCTGGGACCGAAAGCTCGGCCCGACCCGAATCCTCCTGCCCAAAACGATTTCAGCCCAAACCCAAGGCCCTATGTAAATAAAACAAAAACCACCCACCTTTCTCCCCCCCCCCCCCCCCACGTTTTCTTATCCTCTTCTGTCCCCCCCAAAAAAAACTCTCTCTGATTCACCTTTATCTGATTCACTCTCTCTCTCTCTCTCTCTCTCTCTCTCTCTCTCTCTCTCTCTCTCTCTCTCTCTCTCTCTCTCTCTCTCTCTCTCTCCACGCCCTGCCCTCTCCCCCCCACGTTTTCTTATCCTCTTCTGTCCCCCAAAAAAAAAACTCTCTGAGTCACTCTCTCTCTCTCTCTCCACGCCCTGCCCTCGTCTCCGGCCCGTCCCGTCCCCCCATCCCTTTTTCATCTCAACCCCTTTTTCATGTCTCTCTCTCTCGCCGACGACCTCGCCTCTACTCCGACCGCATCGCCGGTTTCCTCCTCCCCGTACCGCTGCACAACACCCCCATCCAACCACAAGTCCTCCGTCGATTCGACCCGACTAGCCCCCCCTCCTCCTCCTCGCCTTTCAGCCTCATCATTCTCCAGTTGCTCCTATCGCCTCTCCTCCTCCGAGCCCGAAAAAGCCCGAAAGCCCGGCTCGGCCCGTCGGGCTCGGGCTCGGGTCGGTCCTCGTCTTGGAAAAAGCCCGGCTCGGCTCGGACCGAAGGGATCGGGTTTTGGGTCGGGCTTTAGGAATTTTAGGCTCGGCCCGGCCCGCGCCCAACCCTATTAAGAGGGGTTCCTGTCAACCACCAACGGCAATGAGAAGATAAGATACAAGCGACCTGATCAACTTCTTTTGCCCTTGAAGATCCGAGAGTATCAGCTTCATCAAGCACCACCCTATACCAGTCAACTGGTGTAAAACACAGTTCTCGCCATACTGCATCATAAGTTTTTTTTTTTTTGGCTGAAAGATGAGTGATAAAAAAGAATAATCTCGCTAAAACCCTAATGAAAGAAAAAATGAATAATAAGAGAGGGGGACTAAACCTCTCAAGAAAACCCAACAACATATCAAAACTAGGAAAACCGAAATGGAGGAAGACCCATAACATCACTATCACAATATGATAAAATAAAAAGAGAAGGCTCATCCCACCAAACTAGCTGAGTTAATGTCCTACCGTGATTTGCTAAATCATATGCAACTTTATTCCCTTCAAGAAAAATATGAGAAGATTGCAAAGTTATATTTGATATGTAACTTAAGTATAGTTGAGCCAACAAACACGAAGTTGCCAAAGTACAAACATAGAGAGCGCAACAATTTGAATAATACTTATTTTCAACTTGAGGACTCATGTAGTAATTAAATTTTTTTTTACTAATTTAACGACTTAGACCATCTTTAGCAGACTCTCTATTTTGACTTTTTAGCTATTTTAGATATTCTGTTTAGTTTTTTTTTTATCAAAATTAGGAGCTTCACCATACTTCTAAGTGGCTAGCCATTTTAACTCTTAACTATTTCGCTCCTAAATATAGAGAGCGAGATGAGCCTCTCTATAATTTAATACATTCTTTTTAGACGATTCTATGTAATATATAATTGCATTTAAAGTAATTTTTTCTAAATTTAATTAATATGTAAGTTTAAACCACATTTTAAAAAAAAAGGCTATCCACCTTTGAAAATTAGAAGAAAAAAAGCCTCTTATTTTTCACTTTATAAATAAGGACATTATTTTAATATATTTATCATAAAAACCTCCATTCAATTTCACTAAATTATAAAAAGGGCTGTTTTTAATTTTATTTGTGACCATAATACCTTTTTTTAATATATTTTTTTTCATATAGAAAACCGAGAGATTTTCTCATTAACACTCTCTAAACTCTCTCTCTCTCTCTCTCTCTCTCTCTCTCTCTCTCTCTCTCGCCCAAGTGTTCGACAGTCCAATCGCCGTCGTCGCAGAAGTCCTTCTCCGCCTCCCAGTACTCATCGCATTCATAGTATTCACGGTCGCCATCCGGCGATTCCGCGGCACTCGCTGACATGTGCCTGCTCTTCTTCTTCCTAGGGTTCCTCCTCGGTCTCGTCCCCTTCGACACGTCGACGACGATGACGACACCACCGCGATTCGCCGCAGCCAGAGATTTAATTTCGACATCAAGCCGCTGCACATCACTGTCCAACTCCACGCCTGAGATCAAGTCCCGAAGCGTCGAGAAGATTTGGTCTTGGACATAAGCCCCGTCGCCGCGACACAGGAGGAGAGGTCTGGTGACATGACGGCGGAGGAGGTGGTGCCGAGGAAGCAGGTGATTATGGATTAGATCGACGACCAAATCACTGATGTGTTCCGTGCGTTATCGTAAGCGTTAATTCGAGTCAATGTGTATTTGGCTTTGGTTGAATTGAAGGTTTTTAATGGTGAATTTGTGGATCTCACTGATAAGATCTCACTCTACTGCAAAGTTTCTTATTTCTTTCCATTTTTCCTTCACATTCCGTGTAACTGTCATGAGTTTATCCTTTTGTCTTGAAGTTTCTTCTATAGCTGTTAATGTGTAGTCATTTATGTTTCCAGAAATGCTAAACTACTGGTCTTTCATTTGATCAATCTGTTTAGTAGTCTAGTATAGCATAGTCAACAATTTTTATGAATGTCATGACCATGACTTTAAACTTCCATTGCTTATTCTGCATCAAAGTTGTTCTCATGGGTCATTTGGAGCACACTCTCCCACGTCCACATGGTTGATGGTGGAATTTCTCCTAATATGACTTTGGTTGTAGGATTTAGTTTTTCTGCGTGTAGAAAGTGTAGATAGGCAGTTAATTAGAGAATTTCAGTTTTGGATCTAGGAGAGATTGTGTTTCTAAATCAGACGCTATTGTTTTTCTATTGCAGCTTCTTCCAGTGAACTTCGCGATGCTTTGAAAGATGAAAGTCTTCAGAAACTCATTGAGTGTATAGATTCTTCTCCAGATGAAGAGAATGTGAGATTTGTCTTTGTCATTTCTATCTCATATTGACATGATTTTGATTCAAACTCTCCAGCTTGTATTTTTTCTAATCAGGCTGTTTGCTTACTATTAGGAACACGATAAATCTATGGATGTAGAGGTGTTTCGTTTATTTACTGACAAGGTAATGCCCCATCTTGATCTTCTGTGAACTGTATGCCATATGATCATATTACCAATCTTCTGTGAACTGTATGCCATATGATCACAGTTAAAAGCTTGACCTGTTTGGCTGAAGTGACAAACTTAGTATGATAAGCAAAGCCCGCAATTCAGTGACCTTGATTGACTTTGACACCACCAGTTCCATCTTCAGTTCGAGTAAGCAGAAACGCCTCCTTGAGAGTTAGCTTCAAATGGCCTGGTTGGGGAGAAGATCACCATGATCTCCTGTATTTGAGGTTGTACCAACTTCTAGCATTGAGCTTGCTGGTGGTAGTCATGGTGCATTGGTGCCATCTCACTCTACTGCAAAGTTTCGATGAATGGCCATCTAGCTCACTCTACTGTAAATTTTTAGAAGCTGGAGAAGATTAAGGACTTGAATTGTGATGACTTGACCTGACCTGGCTAGGGAAGCTAGCATGTAGGTAGGTCACGCATCCCACATCGCCCAGAGAAGAGTGGATGCTGTGCTTATATATGCAGAGCTAGCTGAATACATAAAGACGCGTTTTGGGGGCTCAATGGCTTCGGAGGGGATGGGAACTCCGAAGTTAAGCTTGCTGAATCTAGAGCAATATCAGGATGGGTGATCTATTGGGAAATTGCTCTGGAGCTCCCAAAGACAAAACCGTGAGGGCAGGGTCCAAAGCGGACAATATCCTAAGTGTATGGACTGAGCTGTTACAATTGGTATCAGAGCCTGTTCCCGGCCGGAAGTGTGCCGACGCGGATGTCGGACCTTAAGGGGAGTGGATTGTGATGACTTGACCTGACCTGGCTAGGGAAGCTAGCAGGTAGGTAGGTCACGCATCCCACATCGCCCGGGGGAGAGTGGATGCTATGCTTATATATACAGAGATAACTCAATACATAATGACGCGTTTTGGGGGCTCAATGGCTTCGGAGGGGATGAGAACTCCAAAGTTAAGCTTGCTGAGTCTAGAGAAATATCAGGATGGGTGATCTATTGGGAAATTGCTCTGGAGCTCCCAAAGACAAAACCGTGGGGGCGGGGCCGAAAACGGACAATATCCTAAGTGTATGGGCTGGGCTGTTACATGAATAGGCAGAGCCGGCAACTCGAGGATCTCACGGATAAGATGTGCTACTGTATGAGGTGATTTTGGCTATGTATTTCATGCTTTTGATAATTTTGGTGGATTTTGTGAGCCTAGGAAGATTGGATTATGAAATAAATGGTAAAATGCAATTAGTTTTGAGTATTGGTATTGGATGGCATAGAAACCAATGAGTTTCGCTACTTTTAGTTCCGATTATAGCTTAGTTTGGAATGTTCAAATCTTTGTTCTCATTATATAGACACGGTTCTGTGTCGATATGTTTGTTGTTTGTAAATTTGTGCTCACAAGTTTCTTGGAACAATGTTGAAAAGCTCCATAGTCGACCTTACTTCCTAGCCACATGTAAATTTTATTTCTTTACTCACTTAACTCTTGATGGCCAGCTCTAGGATGTGATAGACTTAGCAATGGTGATAATGTGATTTCTAATTTCACACTTTTTTCAATTTCATTCTTCTTCTTTTGATCATGCCATAAAATTAGCTTTCCATTTAGTTAAGTTTTTCCTATGTAGGATTCTATCCGAGCACGAATTCAAGTTCATACAGGAATTGGTTTTTAGTTCAATGTCCTGGTTCAGCTATATATTATATATAACCAAGTAAAAAGTTTTGGGTTTAATATGTTTCTGGTACTTGAATCTGAAGTGCTATTGGCCAGTATTTGTAGTTGTAGTTTACTTCATGATGTGTAGCTTGATTATAAAGTCACTTATACTGGTCTTTGTGTTCTTGCTTATGGCAAGGTTTTACAGTACCAAAAGAGAAACAAGGGGACATTGCAAAGTTTATGTTCCATGGGCAACCTGCTAAACTTATGTAGGGCATCATCGATTTAGCAGCAGTTACAAGTTGTACTAATACATCGAAAGTTACATTGATTGTTCGTTGGTTTTACTGTTATTGAATCAGCTACTTGTTAAGTTACATTGAAATTTAGGATAATGGTTACATTTATTTTCTTCATGTTGATTTCGGCAGCGGAACGCTGCCATGATGCAGTGCAGCGGCACGCTGCATGTTGTCATGCATTTTTACCATGATACTTGTGATAGTTACCATTTTGGGAAAACCAGTATCATCACTTATTCAATTACTCAAATAGTTATTTATATATCTCTTAGTTTTGGAGAAACAAAAATTGTTATTAAGATAATTACTTATATAGTTCTCAGTTTTGGATAAACAAGAATTGTTACTCATATAGTTATTTGTATAGTTACTCTGATAGTTACTTATATAGGTCTTAATTTTGAAGAAACAATAACTTATATTTGGATAGTTACTATGATAGTTACTTGGATAATTATTTTTTACTTGGATAGTTACTTGGACAGCTGCTTATATATGTCTCAATTTTGAAGAAACAATAATTGTTACTTGGATAGTTACTTCAGTAGTTATTTGGATAGTTACTACGATAGTTACTACGATAGTTACTCTGATACTTACTTACATAGTTAGTAAGATAGTTACTAAAATGATAGTTACTTAGATAGTTGGTAAGATGGTTAGTAAGATAGTTATTAAAATGATAGTTACTTAGATAGTCAGTAACATTATTAGTAAGATTGTTACTTTAATGATAGTTATTTAGGTAGTTACTTAGATAGTTACTCCGATAGTTACTTCAAATAGTTACTACAATAGTTACTTGGATAGTTAGTAAGATGATAGTTACTTAGATAGTTAGTAAGATGATAGTTAGTAAGATATTTACTAAGATGATAGCTACTTAGATAGTTAGTAAGATGATAGTTACTTATATAGTTAGTACGATAGTTACTAAGATGATAGTTATTTAGATAGTTAGTATGACACTGAGTAAACTGATAGTATCATTTAAGATGATAGTTACTTAGATAGTTAGTAAGATGATAGTTACTTATATAGTTAGTAAGATAGTTACTAAGATGATAGTTACTTAGATAGTTAGTAAGATAGTAGTAAGATGATAGTTATTTAGATAGTTAGTTAGTAAGATGGTTACTAAGATGATAATTACTTAGATAGTTAGTAAGATAGTTTGTTAGATAGTTAGTGATTACATAGATAGTAAGATAGTTACTACGATTATAGTTACTTAGATAATCAGTACCCATATAGATAGTTAGTAAGATAGTTATAGAAAATTTTACTTTGATATTTACGCTGCCGTGGTGCGATGCAGCGGCATGCTGCATTGTGTCCTGTATTTTTTTAATATTTTTCATAGTTACTGTGATAGTTACTTATATAGTTCTCAGTTTTGGATAAACAAGAATTGTTACTCATATAGTTATTTGTATAGTTACTCTGATAGTTACTTATATAGGTCTTAATTTTGAAGAAACAATAACTTATATTTGGATAGTTACTATGATAGTTACTTGGATAATTACTTTTTACTTGGATAGTTACTTGGACAGCTGCTTATATATGTCTCAATTTTGAAGAAACAATAATTGTTACTTGGATAGTTACTTCAGTAGTTACTTGGATAGTTACTCCAATAATTATTTGGATAGTTACTAGTTATTTGGATAGTTACTATGATAGTTACTCTGATACTTACTTACATAGTTAGTAAGATAGTTACTAAAATGATAGTTACTTAGATAGTTGGTAAGATGGTTAGTAAGATAGTTATTAAAATGATAGTTACTTAGATAGTCAGTAACATTATTAGTAAGATTGTTACTTTAATGATAGTTACTTAGATAGTTATTTAGGTGGTTACTTAGATAGTTACTCCGATAGTTACTTCAAATAGTTACTACAATAGTTACTTGGATAGTTAGTAAGATGATAGTTACTTAGATAGTTAGTAAGATGATAGTAAGATATTTACTAAGATGATAGCTACTTAGATAGTTAGTAAGATGATAGTTACTTATATAGTTAGTACGATAGTTACTAAGATGATAGTTATTTAGATAGTTAGTATGACACTGAGTAAACTGATAGTATCATTTAAGATGATAGTTACTTAGATAGTTAGTAAGATGATAGTTACTTATATAGTTAGTAAGATAGTTACTAAGATGATAGTTACTTAGATAGTTAGTAAGATACTGAGTAAGCTGATAGTTAGTTAGATAGTTAGTAAGATAGTTCGTAAGATAGTTACTAAAATGATAGTTACTCAGATAGTTAGTAAAATAGTTCGTAAGATAGTTACTATTATCTAAGATGATAGTTACTTAGATAGTTAGTAAGATAGTTACTAAAATGATAGTTACTTAGATAGTTAGTACGATAGTTATCTGAATAGTTAGTGACATAATTAGTAAGATAGTTACTAAGATGATAGTTACTTAAATAGTTAGTAAAATAGTTACTAAGATGATAGTTACTTAGATAGTTAGTAAGATAGTAGTAAGATGATAGTTATTTAGATAGTTAGTTAGTAAGATGGTTACTAAGATGATAATTACTTAGATAGTTAGTAAGATAGTTTGTTAGATAGTTAATGATTACATAGATAGTAAGATAGTTACTTAGATAATCAGTACCCATATAGATAGTTAGTAAGATAGTTACAGAAAATTTTACTTTGATATTTACGCTGCCGTGGTGCGATGCAGCGGCACGCTGCATTGTGTCCAGTATTTTTTTAATATTTTTCATAGTTACTGTGATAGTTACTTAGATAGTTTTCAGCTTTTGAACAGACAAGAACTGATACTTTCGTAGTTACTAACATAGTTACTATCATAGTTAATCAGATAGTTACTAAAATGATATATAGTTACTTAGATAGTTAGTAACATAGTTAGTACGATAGTTTCTAAGATTTATAGTTAGTTTGATAGTTAGTAAGATAGTTATTCTGATAGTAACTAGTTATTTCGATAGTTACTCAGATAGTTACTGGGATAGTTACTCTGATAGTATGATAGTTACTTTGATAGTTACTCCGATAGTTACTGAGATAGTTACTTAGATAGTTAGTAAAATAATTACTTAAATGATAGTTAGTAATATAGTTAGTGAGATAGTTAGTAAAATAGTTACTAATTAAGATGATAGTTATTTAGATAGTTAGTAAGACAGCTAACTAGTTACTAATGTAGTTACACAGATAGTTACAAAGTTGATAGTTACTAACATATTTACAAAGAATAGTTTACTCAGATGATAGTTACTAAGGTAGTTACACAGAATATGTACTAGGATGATAGTTACTAAGATAGTTTACTCATATGATAGTGACTAAGATAGTCTACTCATATGATAGTTACTAAGATAGTTACACAGAATATGTACAAGGATGATAGTCACTAAGATAGTTATACATATAGTTACAAAGTTGATAGTTACTAAGATAGTTATACATATAATTACAAAGTTGATAGTTACTAAGATAGTTATTAACATAGTTACAAAGAATAGTTTACTCAGATGATAGTTACTAAGACAGTTACTAAGATAATTACACAGATAGTTACAAAATTGATAGTTACTAAGATAGTTATTAACATAGTTACAAAAAATAGTTTACTCAGATGATAGTTACTAATATAGTAACTATCACGTAACAAGTAACTATTGAAATAACTATCTGAGTAACCATCCAACCAAACATGACTTACAATTTCCAACAAAGTCCAAAAATGCTAAATGTATAACCTAGATAGAAGATAACTAGATATAGTAAGCATCCAACTCATCATACGCCTAAATATAATTTCACTATTAGTCTTGATTACAGGTTTTGACGTTAGTACGAGTAAACTACTCAAGTGACTAAGATTTATTATTCTGTACTGTAGCAAGTATATATGATATGTGAGGAGAGATTCTACGTATGATGCCTGATTTCTTTTCTCTAGAAATACTGAATATAGCGATGGAGTTGCGAAAACTCAAAGTGATCATATGCTAGGCATCAGCAACATGATGAGAAAATGAATCTGTACAAGCAGTTCTGCAAACTAGAAAATAGTATGTCGATACATTGCTTGCATAGCCAGCAGACTTATTTATTTCCTTCTGCTGTTTTTCCTTACATCAAAGCCACTGTTGATCCAAGTTGTAGACTGGTTTTGCTCAAAAGTCATTCATAGTATACAATCAAACTAAAGGAAGTCTTTCATTGCTCTACAGCTATACAGTACCATATTATTGGGAAAATCAAGGATTGGTAATGATTAGCAGATTGAGGATGAGGCGCCAAATTCTAACCGTTCTTGTAAGCTTGGTGTTGCAACTCCAACATTCTTCATGTCAAATATATTGGCTGATTCACAGAATTGGGAAATGTTAGTCATGGAATCATCGTAAAAGTAGTATAACTAGAAAACTTGTTCCCTAGAACATGCATTACTCTTAACCTACTAAAAACCACCACAGCCTGAGCAAGTATACAAAGGCCTCCATTTTCTGCCATTATAATTACTACCGTATCATCAAAATATTCCCCTTAAGAAGGAAGATATAGGTACAAATTAAGATAATATAAAGAACACAACAAACAAGAGGCATGCACAGACAAACATACTATAACAGCCTATACCTCAGGGCCTCGAAGAAAAGGAACATCACATTTGATCCAAATAGAAACGCTAAACCTCTAAAAGATTATATAGAGTATTAACATGGGATGCAGAAATACATGATATGAAACAACGTAAACCTGCTCTTCTAGTTTGCTGGGGTCCAATATGACATATCCACTGTCCGCTAAGCAACAATAGATTGCAACTGCAAACCAGCATGAAAACCAATTGGCACATATTCATCAAATAAAGGAAAGAAATCAACAACGCGGGTCTTCATTTACCGGCAAGATGCTTCAAAGGAGTCCCAGCATCAACAAGGGTAGCACATGCTGCATTTATGGCACATGCTTCATGTATTAGCTTATGAAATTTCATACAAAAAGAACAAGGCTCTTTCACAGCCACAATTTCATTCAGAAGTTTCATCAAATACTTGATATGCATTACTCTTAACCCACTAAAAACTACCACAGTCTGAGCAAGAAAAGAACATAGATAAAATAATTTGACAACCATTTCATTACAATTCAACAGCATACAATTTAGGGACATTGATCCTACATACAATTTAGCCCACTGTGATGCCCTGGATGTTGTCCCTCAACACCTTCCTGTGCCTTTTTGCTCCTCCTTTCCCCAAACCCTTCTCTCACTTTCCTCTCCCTGACATTTTTCTAAGCAATTCAAATATGAGATTGATGATTGTAAATCAAGCATTCGTAACACCCTATAATGAACTAAATTTCACAATGCAGTATCAATGGTCAGGGCGGAGGAGCGGCGGAGGTGGAGGAGTAGGAGGGAGCTTGATCGGCGAGGAAGCTTCGATGGAGTCTTTGCGAGGCATCTTCGTTGGCTTCGTCACCGATGCGGCGTCGTCGTTTAGGAGAGGAGAGAGAGAGAGAGAGAGAGAGAGAGAGAGAGAGAGAGAGAGAGAGAGAGAGAGAGAGAGAGAGAGAGAGAGAGAGAGAGAGTCACTCCGTTTTCAGTAACATATCAATTCCAAAAACCGTTATAATGGCATATTTCGTAATTATATTATATTTTTTAGTTATTTGTTAATTAGTGCCTTTTTTTATAATCAACTTAAAATTTAGGCTTTTTTTTTTTTTAATTTTAGGCCTTCAAGTGTCCTTTTTTATAAATACCCCAAGTTTAAAATAGTTAAAATAGAGAGAACTAATACAGATATATTTTTAAACTGACTAGTCAAAATGACATTTGAGGTATTTTGGCTAAAATTTGACTAAAAAATGGCTAGCATTGCTAAAGTTGCTCTTATATCACCACTTTGAAGACTAATATTAGTATATTTACAACTCATTTTATAATTTTAAGAAAATTATATGCATGAAATGCATTCACATATCGTAGAATTTTTATTTTAATTTGAAATAAAAAATTATAAATAATAAATAGCATAACTACATATATATATCTAAAACGATTCATTTTGATACTGTTCAAGGAGAAAAGATAATAGGGAGAACTGTGTGTTTATTGATTGATAGAGAGGCCTTTATATAGGCATTACAATGAGTATCCCGATAAATCAGGGATTCCTTATCTAATACAAAATCAACTATACTAGTCTAATTAGGTCAAGACACATCCAGGAAGTTACGGAAATAACCTTCCTACAACACTCCCCCTTGTGTCGAGCGCCTAATGTCTTCATGGTGCTTACCATGTTGCCTCACTAAAACCTTGCCAGCAAAACAAAAACCTCTTGGGCAAAAATAAAATGCATGGACGAAGGTAAAAGAGCACAACACACCAACACTACACTTGCGAATAACATGTGATGTAGACTCCCCCTGATGTCTAACAAACTTAGAGCTCTGATATATGGTGCATGCCTAGGCTCTTCACATGCTTCACATGCATAGATTTTCCCAAAGACTTGGTAAAAAAATCTGCAACATTCGCATCTGAACTCACTTGATTAACTTGGATGTTCAGGAATTCCTGTTGTTGCACATTGTAAAAGAACTTGGGCGATATATGCATAGTGTTATCACCTTTGATAAAACCTAACTTCATCTGCCCAATGCAGGCATCATTATCTTCATAGATACACGTAGGTTTATCGGTGGTAGACACTAGTCCACACGAATCACGAATGTGGCGAATAACTGATCTTAGCCAGACACATTCTTTAACAGCCTCATGGGGGGCAATGATCTCTGCGTGATTCGATGAAGTAGCAACCAAAGTTTGCTTGGTTGATCTCCAGGATATCGCTGTATTTCCCGTGGTAAAAACATAACCAGTTTGGGAATGAGCACGACGTGGATCAGAGAGAGACCCAGCATCTGCAAAACCAACTAACACGTTGTTGGGAGTCTTTGAGTAAGGGAGACGTCCAGAGAAGGGCACGTTTGAATGGCCGGACGCTTCGCCATCATCATCCACCACGTTACTAGCACCAATGGCAGTACCACAGCGTACGATGGTACTGTCGAGGCAGCTAGAAACGTTGGTGTGAGGAGGGTGATCGGCGGAATCTTCTCTCTTTGTGCTGAAGGGATAGAACAGTCCCAAGTCAATGGAACCTTTCAAGTAACAAAACAAATGTTTGATACAGTTCCAATGACGATGCGTAGGCGCTGAGCTAAATCTAGCCAGTAAGTTCACAGCGAAAGCAATGTCTGGTCTAGTGCATTGTGCCAAATATAAAAGTGCCCCAATCGCACTCAAGTATGGGTACTCAGCACCAAGAATCTCTTCTTCATCCTCTTTGGGACGGAATGGATCCTTGCTTACATCCAGACTACGAACGATCATGGGAGTAGACAACGGCGTACATGTATCCATGTTGAAACGCCTGAGCATCTTCTGAGTATAAGCAGACTGGTGAACCAGAATACCCTTGGTTCTATGCTCTAACTCAAGTCCTAAACAGAACTTAGTCTTCTCAAGATCCTTCATCTCGAACTCAGATTTCAAGAATGAAACTGTCTCTTCAATCTCACTTGAAGTACCGATGACATTCATGTCATCAACATAGACAGCTACAATAGCAAATCCAGAGTCGGTCTTTCTAATGAACACGCATGGGCATAACTCATCGTTCTTGTAACCCCTCCGAATCAAGTATTCACGTAGGCGATTGTACCACATCCTTCCGGATTGTTTAAGTCCATACAGTGAACGTTGCAGCTTAACTGCATAAGCACTCCGTGGTTTAGAGTCTTTTGATTCGGGCACATGAATTCCTTCAGAAACTCTCATGTAGATATTGGTATCTAGATCCCCATATAGATACACTGTAACTACATCCATCAGTTGCATACTCAGTTTTTCGGACGCTATTAAACTGATCAAGTAGCAGAAAGTAATGATGTCCATTACGGGAGAATACGTCTCCTCGTAGTCAATACCAGGACGCTGCGAGAAGCCTTGCGCCACAAGTCTTGCCTTATATCGCAATATCTCATGCTTCTCATTGCGCTTACGAACAAAGACCCACTTATGTCTGACAGGTTTAACGCCTTTAGGGATCAATTCAACAGATCCAAAGACTTGCCTTTTGTCTAATGAGTCAAGTTCTGCCTGTATTGCTTCTTTCCACTTAGGCCAATCTGCTCTTTGTTGACATTCAGTCATTGAGCGTGGTTCAACTTCGTCGTCATGGATGATCACTTGTGCGACGGAATAAGCATATATATCATCGACGTGTGTGGAGGCTCTATCCACTAAGAGACACGCGTTATTCAAACTGAGCGAGATTTCTTTGTTCTCTGGAGTCAACATTGGTTCTGTGTCATCCCACAGAAAAGATTCAGATGACTCATGGACATAACTATAGTCAGAGACAATCTCATGCGATGGATTCGCATCTTCGATGATGAGGGTTTTTATCTCGAAAATTCTTCGGTCTCCCCCTCTTTCTGGTGGGAGCCGAGGCCGAAGCTGCTGCCCCTTCAAAGTCCATTAGGGCACCGTTGCGATCCGATTCAACAACAGAGACGCCACGGCGTACGATGGCGCCGTCGCCGGCGTCACCCTCACTTGAGGATATACCGACGGCACTAGGTCTTAGGGCGGCTGAACCGGTCCCATAATTCGGGACCTCCAACCTTGCCAGTACGTTTGCAATAGGTACGTGTGATCTTGTCACTTTCGCAATATCAGTGAAAGCGTCGGGCATCGAATCCGCGACTTTCTGAAGATCAATAATGCGTTGCACTTCAAGCTCACTTTGAGCAGTGCGAGGATCATTAAGAGACAAATCGTTGGGGGCACACCATGTCAATTCCTAACGTTCATTCGGAATGAGTGCATTCCTATCTCCCCCTAACGGCGGGAAGTGTGTCTCTTTAAAGTGACAATCTGCGAATCGCGCAGTAAATAGATCACCGGTGGTTGGTTCTAAGTAACGGATTATCGTTGGCGAATCATAGCCAACATAGATGCCTAAACGTCGTTGTGGACCCATTTTGATACGCACAGGAGGCGTAATTGGCACATAAAATGCACAACTGAAAGTACGTAAGTGTGATAGATTGGGTTCAAAACCAGTTACCATCTGGTAGGCACTAAACGCATTGTTGGCAATGGGTCAAAAACGAATAAGCATCGCTGCATGCAATATTGCATATCCCCAAGCAGAAACTGGCAAATTGAAACTGGCGAATAAAGGGCGAGCATGCAATTTAGCAAGCGAGCAAGCCGTACAAAATGAGCGATGGGTATTGGAAATTGCCGTTGTGTCATAAGAGGACACATGTGGTGACGCCCCATGTCCCTGTGAAGGGTGGGACGACACGACGTGCGGCGTAAAGGCCACGTCCTCATCCGCCAGGTGCGCGGCCCCGAAACCTTGTGAAAGGGGGGGGGGGGGGGGGGGGGGGGGCGGTGGCGAGTGTGGCTTTAAGGCCACAGTCTGGCGGGGAGCTTGGCTCCTGCGTACATCACGATGTTGAGTCGCGGTAAGAGGTTCTTCCAATCTCTTTTTCGACTTGAAAAATGGATGTCCATGGGAGTTCTTTAGAATCCGGATCATCATATCACGGCCAGGGTGGCATAGTCGAGCATGCCAAAGCTTATAATCATTAGTGTCACAAAAATTGTCAGTGACAGCATATGATTCGAAGACACGGGTTGTAGTGAGATATAAGCCATTGTCTTCAATGCACGGCATCTTCTCTAAGATACGGCGGCGGCCGTGTTCTTGAGAAGTAATGCATAAGTATTCTTCACCATTCTCAGCATAGGTATCCAAGTGATAATCGTTGGCACAGATATCCTTAAAACTCAGCAGGATTCGATTTGTTCTCGGCGCATAGAGAGCATCAATGACATTGATAACAGTACCATTTGGTAACATAAATTCAGCGGATCCTCGCCCTTTGACAACCGGCGAGGTACCTATCAATGTTGTCATAAATGAGCGATACGGTATTAAATCCGTAAACAACTGCCTATTCCTTAGAATAGTTTGGGTAGTTCCACTATCAGCTAGACACTCAACTTCACCGCGAGACATCTACAAAGAGACGAAAACTTGGGTTAGTTTCTCGCGGGACACAGTCTAATCACTACGTCGTAGGATAGAGAAAGAAAGGGGATGAAAATCCCATCGAGTGTATCACATGGCATTTGGACATTATAACGTCGACTAAAGTCGGAAAGTTCAAGGTTGAATGTTACATAACCAAGCAATCATCATCAGAAACCAAAACGAAACCGGGGCTTCGCACATTGTGGTGTTGAACACCTTTGGTAACTGGAATAAAATGAGGTCTAGCCTCCTAGGATCGGTGTGAAAACACCTCTCGGGCTGCACACTAGCCGAAGCTGTGGATGCCAAAGACACATGGTGTCGTGGCACCAGAGTGTGGCGGATGCCGAGCCTACTTCACCTTAGTGAGTCGATGGCGGCCCGTTCGCCACCCTTTTTTTTTTTTTTTTTTTTAATTTAGGGATTGAGCGTAGGTGGGATTATAAGTCCAAAATATAGAGCCTATGTGACCCAAAGGTGGCGTCACAAGAACCACGTGAGTTGTTAATAAACGAACCTGATTGCATAAAAAAAAAAAAAATTCTCACAATTATGGGAAAACAGAGAAATTTTATTAAGTGCCAACTTGAATACATCAACTTCTAATTCTAAAATAAACAGACTAACTAGAGTCATAAAAACATAGCGAGTGCCATTATAATGGTGAATTTCATTACAATGGCGAATGCCATTACAATACTTGATAAACTAGAAAAGCCATAGGCTAGTCAAAATCCGGGACATCAAGAGTTTGTGGTTGCGCCTTAGGAGAATCCACATGATGAGCATAATTTGCTTCAATCATCTCGTCCTCAGCATAATTGCTTTCTTCTGACAGAAACTTCTTGTATTTCTTGTAGGCATTTAATATCTCCTTACTAGCTCGACAATCGCGATGGTAGTGTTTGGAGGAACCACACTTGTAGCACGGAGCAAATTGAGCATTCCGGTTATTGCTATGAGGTCTAGGAGGGTTTGGTACTGGACCTAGACGGGGTCCGTGGCCAGTCCGTCCTCCCCCTGAAGGTGGTGCGTATTCGCCACCTTCTCGCCTCCAAGTGTTGGAGCGTCGTGTCACCTTATTTCCAGCATTCTGATTTCTTCCACGTACCGGATTGTACGGGGTATGGCGGCCTTTATTTTTCTGCTTTGAAGCCTTCCCATAATGAGCCTGTGGTGTTGGAATTGGCTTTGTACCAACAGGTCTCTGGCTACTATTGAGCCTAATCTCAGAATGGCGTTCTTTTTTAGCCAATATTGCCATAAGGTCAGCGAATGATCTGATTCTGCCTTCATCAACTGAGATCTTATACTGATGTCCGAGGACATCGTAGGCCATGGGGAATGTGTTAAATGTCTTCTCCAGAAGATCTTTATCGGTTTTGATGACGCCAACCGTGCCAAGATCCGCCTGTAGACTAATCATATCTTGATTGTATTTGTCTACTTTGTCATAATCCGAGAAACGGATTTGTTCCCATTTAAGGGTGAGCTCTGGAAGAAGCATGTCATGGACATTGTTAAATCGCTGCTGGAGCGTGTCCCATAAAATTTTGGGATCTTTTACCAACAAATATTGTCGCTTCAGAGTCGGGTGGATATGGCGCCTCAAATACATGAGGGTCTGAGCCTTGGCATGGTCCCCAAAAGGGGTGGTGGCGGTTGCATCAGTCAGAAGTGCTGGAAAGCCTTTGCTTTGGAAAGCAATTTCAACATCGGAAACCCATCGATGGTAGTCTTTGCCTTGAAGATCCAAGATCTCAAAATCAGGGCGTGACGGTGACGACGACGACATCTACAAGATAATGAAACGTCAGATTAGTATCGCTTTAAGCAGATACTATCAAGTATAAATTGGAATTAGAAGGGATATATTCGGTCACATGAAAACTAGTTTCGATGCGAAATTTTTTCTTTTGATGCATAAACTGGCGGTTTCATACCGCACCTTCAAACAGTGGCGTACTCAGACATCCACATAAGCATTTTTTTTTTCTTTTAATTTCCCTTTCAACGTGATTCCCCCAGGACCATGCCATCACTTAAAACTGCGACTGTAGGGGTGATGAAATCCCCATTCTAGGTCTCATCGGCGATATAAGAATGGCCGGAATCAGAGTAGAAGAAAGGGTAATAGCGCCCGATATAATATATCTATAGTTCAAAAGCAGGAACTTTTATAAAATTTTTACCTTTTGATTAAAGGAACGAGAGCGTAAAGCTTGTTCTTCGACTCTTGTTTGGTTCTCGAGCCTCTTCCTACTCGAGTAATCTGGAGGAGCTATCTTGAAAAGTTGATGGCGAGCGAACGTGCAGGCGGCCACGCGAATGGGTGAGTTGGCGGGTGAGCGAGCAGGCTGGCGAATGAGCAGGCTGGCAAGCGAGCGGATTGGCGAGCGGGCTTGGCGAGCAAGTAGGCTGGCGAACGAATTGGCTTGCTAGCGCACGGGCTGGTTTGCAGGCGGCCGGGCAAGGGCTGTGGCCTAGGAGAGACTGAGAAAAAGGGGGGGGGGGGGGGGGGGGTCGCACGGGTCCCGAGGAGGGAGGTGCGGCCGACGAAAGGGATGGAGGAGGAGGAAAAAGTTATTAGGGTTTTTCTAGGGCTCAGGGAGGTCACGTGCTGATAACGTATTTAAGGAGAAAATATAATAGGGAGAACTGTGTGTTTATTGATTGATAGAGAGACCTTTATATAGACATTACAATGAGTATCCCGATAAATCAGGGATTCCTTATCTAATACAAAATCAACTATACTAGTCTAATTAGGTCAAGACACATCCAGGAAGTTACGGAAATAACATTCCTACAACAGATACTAATTAATTCAAAATGGGATAGTTTAAGTGGTTAAAAACACCATTACCTAGGAAGTATGTTATTAGGTCCTACTTCGAATCATGGTAAGGGATATATGTGAAATTTTTAGATTCTCTTAAAAAAAGAATCTCTCATTCAAACAGTATCCGATTCATAAATTTCTCTATTCCAAGTTGGAAAGAATTTTGTACTCCTACAGTCCTACCCATGGCCTTCACACATATGATTCACCGACGAGATGAAAGAGTAGTTTACTGAAACCATCGATAATTCAGTGTCCTACAAATATATACCTCAACCCAGAACAATAGATGCCACAGTCGTCGGTGATCTATGATGTTCAATCTCTTAAAGAGAGTCTTACTATTTTCTTAATTGCTAATATCACCAAAACCCATTCTGCAAAATAAATTAGTTAATTTAACACATGCATATGTATAAGACTTTTTTTTTTTTGAGAATGATGTATAAGACATCCACAGGTGAGGAATCAGAAATTATAATTTCGTTAATTGCTTTTGTGTAAAATGAACTCCGAGTTATTATATGAAGCTAAATTGATCCAATGTTATATAATTTTGCTGGGGAATATGACCCGGCATGCTGGTAGTTGACAATGAACCATCCTCGATCTACCTAAAACTTGAAGCTTTGGACTTACAGATCGAATTTCAGTCATTCAATTTATTATTTAGTGTCAGTCGCAACAATTCAACTTAGTGCATCATTGGGGGAATAAAACATATATGGTTACCAAAAGACCTTGTTATTAAACCAAATAGAATATAAGTAGTTACATATATTTATGATAAGGACAATTTGATAGACTTTAGCATAAATTATTGATCGAGATGATCGAGTTCAACTCAGATCCATAGCTTGGTCATCCTGATTTAAGACTCAGACGAAAAACTGAGATGCCATCATGATTTGATCGATGATCTCTACCAGAGCTTTCAAGTCTTGAGCTGAACTCCCATTGGGACCAACAGCCTCTTGAGCAAGCTTTTTAAGGACCCCAACTCTGTGTCTCATTTCTCTTCCTTGCTCAAGCAATAGAGCTTGTTCCAATGCCTTGATCGCTCTAGTTTTAGTGAAAACGCCTCCCTCAATCTTCATGCCGATCTTCCATACAGCTTCTACGCTCCGCATATGCAGACTTTGATCAGCAAACTGAGGCCTCCCAAGCATAGGCACACCACTAATTATACTCTCCAAAACTGAGTTCCAACCGCAATGTGTTATATGCACTCCAACCGAGGTATGATTGAGGATTTGCTCTTGGTTCACCCAGGGAACAACTTTTCCAGTAGTTGTTCTTTCAATAAATCCTTTGGGAAAGTCCTCCAGGTTTCCCCTAAATGACCAAATAAATGGGAATCCCCCTTCCTCTAATGCCTCGGTTAAAGCTACTACCTCCGTGGGGGGAAGTGCTCCCACACTTCCAAAGCTGATGTATGCTACCGATGCCGGCTTGTGGTTGTCCAGCCACGGCAAGCATGCATCCTTCTCTTCCTCATCATCATCATGTGATTGTGCTACCGGCTGGACTAGATTTAGCGGTCCAACAAGGAGCAACTTCTTGAATCTTTTCTTCAGCTCCTCCGCAACTTTCAAGTCCATTGTTTCAAAAGAGTTGACAGCAACCGCAGTTGCTTGTGGCAGCTTCTGACCCATTTTATGCAACATATTCGCAAGTTGCGTCTCTATGTTTCCAGATACAACTTCCTTTGGTAAGTCAGATGCTCGGAATTCATTTGAGAATCCTGGAAGGAAGTCCAGGGTCTTGTCTTCTTGCCCTAGAGAAGTACGTACAATGTAACATTATGAATGCATGGAAGTTTGTAGATCTATATACAAAAAGATCGATGTATTGGACTCGAGGTAAAACACAATATATATCCTTACCAGGAGAAAGAACACAGATTTACGTGGTTCACTAACGATGTGTTAGCTACGTCCACGGACAAAGGAGAACAGTTTTATTATCTTGAGGAAAACGGAATACATAATACAATTAGATTTATAACGTTTATATACTAAGCCGAACAGGAAACTATAACCCAGTATAACAGATATTGTGGGTCTCGGGAGCGTTGCTCCCGAACTCCCATCGGGGGTCACGTTGCGAGATCCCCGACTGGCTGGTTCAAGGCATATATTAACATATATGTATATCCTTACCAGGAGCTCCCACTTTTTCTCTGATCATATCAGTTTCCAGATGAACAAGCAACGAACGTGGTCCACTGATCCATGCAGTCACCCACGGGATGTTCATTTTCTCGGCAATATCCCCGGAAAACCAGAGGAATGCATCCGAGATCAAGCAGCCGAACTTGTGTCCAGTTTCAGCCTCCACTTCTTTGAGTGCCCTCTCGAAGCTTTGAGGTGCATTCTCAAGGAACAACCCTACTTGCTCCAGTGGAGGTCCAGGACGGGGCATGTAGCCCTCCGGCAAACCATCCCATATATTGTAGGGCTTTATGTTATCCAAGCCCTTTGTGTCAGAACCCAAGAAGAGTGAGCTATTTGTTCTAGAGGTGCTAAAGAAGGAGAACTTTATGTCCGGGGACAGGGCCGAAATGGTGCGAATAAATCTGAGAAGAGAGCTGGGATGGGAGGTGAATGGAAAGTTTAAAACTGCCACAGGAGCCGGAGGGTTAGTACTAGCAAGTTTGTGGCTCATTGTGCAAAGTTTGAGCTTTTCACTTAAGAAAAGAACTAAAATGAAAAGAATGGACTCTCTACTTTTGAGGAAAGGAAGTCTAATAATATAAAGCAGTAGAGTGTATTTTCGCTGGAGTAGAACATTGTGAAAGGTCCGACTTATATAAGCAATGGTCTCCACTAGCTTCAGTTTGATATCACATGAAGCATGTGCATGACTTGCTGTTGGATTGTCAAACGAACTTTTCAAAGAGAACTTATCAAACTAATTAGAAATCCTTTTAAAAATATCAAATTATAATGAAAGATAGTCTGTAGTTTGTGAAGAAGGTTAGAGAGAAATAAATGATCGGCATTAATAGACTAGTCCAAGCATATAAAGTAATTATTTTTATGAAGATAACTGCCACATAGACATCATATCCACTCTAAAATTTCATACTCCAGTGTAAACTGAACAACTATCGTTCACAATTGTATCTAAGAAATTTATAAGATTCAATAATGAACAATGAAAGCATGAATATTAAGTTATGTAGAGAATTCTGATATTATTTTGGGATGTTCTCATACTATGGAGTTTAGGCACGATATCTCCTCCTTATATTTTGTGATTTAATTCATGGTAACGGTTTGAGGGCTGCTATTTTAGCCCTTCTATTTAAAAAAAAAAAGAATGAGAGAGATGAAAAAATTTATGTATGGTTTACTGACCAACACATTATGAGAACATAATTCGATATAATCACAACAAAGATTTGTCTTTGATAAGTATGCTAAAAAGTGGTAATATGACAACACACTTAATATGATTGAAGCATGTTTGTCTGCTCATAACGTTGAAGTTAGAGAAAGTCATTACCTGATTGATTACTTCATTTTTTCTCCTAGAGGAACAATAGAGAGGAGAAATCTCTCGAGGAGACTCATATGTGATCGAGGAATATGTTTTTCTGTTTGTTGTTTCTCGTCGAGGGAGATTGGAATGAAGATCTCGAGCGATTTTTTTGAGAAACAATTAGGTGACAAATCGACTAGTGAGGAGCTCGAGGGACATCCGAATAATGAGTTTAAATAAAATAAATTAAGAGAATATCAAGACTAATTTTTTATCATAAAAATAATTTTAATTACTATAACACTTAAATACGTAAGGAAAATACTTGCGTCCATACCAGTATGGACAGTGTGTGTCCATACTCTCTCTAATTTGCATATCTTTGGCCATCTAATCAACGATTTTAACCGTTTAAAAGTTGAATTAGTTAGTAAACATCATCTCTGTAAAAAATAAATGTAAACAAATATCATTTGTATAACCGATTGTATCAAACAAATGGACGGTGGATCATGAGACTCCCAACTTTCACTAAAACTGTTCATTTGTTTGATGCAATCGAATGAGCAAACGATTTTGGTTTATTCCGAATTTTTACATAGATGATCTTTATTGATTAATTCAATTTTTGAACGGTTAAAATCGTTGATTACATTACCCAAAATATGCAAATTAGAGAGAGTATGGACACACACTGTCCATACTGGTATGGACACAATACTGGAATACGTACATGTAACATACTCAAAATCTTCAAATAAAATATAGTGTTATAATTGAACTCGAACGAATTAGAAATGATTGATATCACATCGATGAATAATACAAACTTCAGTGTGCTAAAATTTAGTTCAAATGCTATTTTGGCACTTATAGTGTGCTAAACGATGGTGATCGATGGGGGGTTAGTTGACAGTAGCCACAGAGGGGCTACAGCAGGCCCACAGACCCGCAACTAGTGTACCTGGGCCCGGCCCGAGGCCCGGGACAGGACCACCAGCACCCGGCCTCGGGGTCCAGCAGTCTATCCTGCTACCAGGGACCCAGGGACCGAAGCGCCTGCCTGCCAAAGAGGTCACCAGAGCTGCCCTTTGAAGGGAACCAGTCCCACATCGAAGGGTAAGGCCAAACCTCACGACCGGCCACCTATATAAGGGCCCCAACTACCCTCATTAATAGGTAACTGATCTCTCTCACTGCTTACATACGTGCTCAAGTTATATCTATTCCAACTATACTAACTTAGGCATCAGAGAGGAGAAGACCGGCCCGCCCGGTATTCCCCTTAGTAAGCAGGTTTGCAGGAGATCACACGAGGATTCATCTGTATCTACCAGGCCCCAGGGTTTGTGCAGAAACAATTGGCGCCGTCTGTGGGAAGCTTGGACGAGAAGCCGTGTAGGCATCACCCATGGCTGAGAGCTCGGAAGCAAGACAAGAGAGAGGTACCACCGAAGAGGGGCGTGTTGCATCAGTACAAACGCTCATCTCCACCCCGGACGTCGCGCGGGAGCCGCTCGACGACCAGGGCGGTCAGGAAGGAGGGAGCTGTGGAAGGCCGTCCGGCATGCCGGGACCGGGACACCACGACAACTCGCGCGGGAAAGGCCCGGCAGAGGAAGACAGACTAGTGCATCGGGGCTTCTCCTTGACGTTCTCGGATGATCCGAGCGACCGATCGGAGAGCCCGCACTGTAACAGGGACCGGGACACCACCTACAGCCTCGACCAGAGCAGTATGGCGGGGGAGATACAGGCAATGGCCAGAGAGGTCAGCCGTCTGCGTGAGGAGGGTGACAGGGACAGAGCCAAGTCCAACGCCCGGTACGAAGAGATGGAGGCGGTGAACGCTGCCCTGGTAGCCGCCTTAGAGAGAGGACAACAGCGCAGCGACGCTATGGACAGGGCGCAAGTGGCACCCCCGCCAGTCCGAACTCAGCAGTTTGAGGCAGGGCAGTCATCGGGCGGTCGGCCCCGTGATGCCGAGCGAGCAAGGTCACCGGCCGGCGCAGGTCCGCCGAAGAGCACGCCAACATCCCGCCCGCTCCACACTTCGTTTGAGGAAGAAGTCGTGACCCCGACTGCACGGGCATTGCAGATGTTAGCCGACACTGAGTCAGACTTGAAGGCCTAAATGGAGGCCAATGAGAGGAGAGCGGCACGACCGATGGAGGGCGCGCGGTTCAGTGAGCGTATGGGCCCTTTCTCGCACCGGGTCATGGAGTCGGGAAGGTCTGGTAACCAGAAGTCCCTCAAGCTCACCTATTCAGGATCCGGCTGCCCGTACCAGCACCTGTACAGTTTCCGGTCCCAGACCTGCGCCAAGGGCTACTCTGATGCAGTATGCTGCAACATCTTCCAGGAAACTCTGTCTGGAGAGGCTCTTAGCTGGTTCTATGAGCTTCCGGCGAACTCGATCGAGGCTTTCAAACAGTTAGCCGACCGGTTTGTAGGCCGCTTCATCCTCTGGGTCGAGGGAGCCCGGACGTCGACCATCCTCTTCAACTGTATGCAAGCGCCCGGAGAGGAACTGAGGACCTTTGTCAACCGTTGGCAGACGGCAACGGCCGGGGTTCGGAACCTAGACAAGGGCATCGCCAAGATGGCGTTTAAGCAGGGGCTCCGGCCAGGAAAGTTTTCCTACGCCGTCCGGGTAGAACTCCGGTAGGGGTATGATGAGTTGATGGCAATGGCCATCCGGCATGCTCAGGCCGATCACGAGACATATGGGCACCACCTGCTGAAGAGGAAGAGGGATGAGCAGCAGGAAGACCATCCCCGGGAAGAGAACCCCCCGCCCAGTCAAGAGGACAAGCCCAGTCAGCGGACCGAGAACCGCGCCGCTCGACCGAACCGGTATAACAACAGAAACTGGGCGCAAAGGCAGCAGAGGCCTTATCCTGATAAGCCCCAAGGCGAGCACAAGCCGACTTCTTACCGCCAAGAACGCCCCCTGGCAATCATGCCAGCACCACCGGCCGGTCAAGAAGTCTTTACTGCTCTCACCTCTTCGTATGAGGATATTTTGCTTGAGAACGGGAACGCCATTCCCCTACCGCCCAAGAGAAAGTACCCGAAGGGGAAACTTACCACAGCACAAACGGGCAAGTAATGCTCCTATCATGATGAAGCTACTCATCGAACGAGTCAGTGCTGTGCTCTCAAGACAGCTGTGCAGGGTTTGATTAATAACGGCCAGCTCCAGCGGTACGTAGGGGAAAGGAGAGCAGATCCCGACCGGGAGCAAGACCAGGCCTGGTAGGCTCGCCCAAGCCTCCGGTTAGTTTGGCATACATCCGGTTCAACCGTTGTAACACCACAAGATATATATGCAAACTACTTTCGAGAAAATTCTACCGGCTCCGCAAGTTTAAATATAGTCATAAGTCGAGCAATTATACAAGCAGTAACCGTTCCGGAGGGATTACAAGAAAAAAGAGCAAGAGCAAAATCCTAAGGAGCCACGCCTCCACCCTCAGCGGGCAATCCGCCAGCCTCTCCTGCGGTAGCCTCGTCGTCGACCTCTGTTCCGGCGCCGGCTCTGGCCGGGGGAGACTTGGTACCGTTGGTAAAAGAATCCAAGTCCGAGCGAATCACTTCTTCCGGCTGCCCCTCCACCGGCTGCTGATGGATGTCCGACTGCTCATGGATATCTCCTTCAGCAGCAATCGGCATCTGGGAGGTGTCCAGCCAACCCTTCTGCGCCTATTCCTCGTACGCATCTGAGATGCCCGATTCCCTGGCCTTCTCCAGGAACTGATCGCTCTCATGGTATTTGAGAACAACCCGCTCATAGAGTTCCGGGTCATCTTCCCCGGTCGCAGCAGCAGTGGCGGCACGCAGAGCGGCAGCTCCCACTTGGAGCTCGTCCACCTTGGCTTCCAGCTCGGCCCTCTCAGCTTCGGCCCGCTCCTTCTCCCTCTCCAGGATTCGGATCCGCTCCTCTTGCTTCTTGGCCCTCTCCTCCGATCTAGCCTTCTCCCGATCCGAGCGGGACTTCTCCACCTCCAGGCGCTGTCGGGCCTCCGATAAAGCAGCTATCTGCCTCTTCAGCTCCGGAAGTTCCTCGCTCGCGTCCGGTTGGTACAGACTGTACAGCAACTGCACAACAACAGAAACAGTTAATCGGGCAGTAAGAGAAACAACCTACAAGCAGTGTAGTGGCACCAGTTAGTGCTTACCCGGAGGATGGATTCCTTGCATTTTGGGCAGTTCCCGCCCGCCAGGGCTCCAGCAACCCCGGGTCTGTCCAGACCAAGGCCGGCCATGTCCGCCGCCACTTGCCGGACGAATGCACTGTCCGGGCTTCCCCCCGGTGCCTCCGCAGGCGCGGGACTACTCTGCCCGGCAGCGGCAGCCTTCTCCCCAGCGGAGCTTGATTGTGCACCGCTGGTTACTTTGAGCCGCTTGGCCAGGCTCTCTCCGGACGACCCGCCCGTCAGCGTGACCAGCGCGGAGGGCCGAACCTCCATGCCCCTCCGCTTCTCTCCCCGGCTGTTCGGAGAAGAAGTACATTGTACGCCTACCCGGGTGACCCGGGTCACGAGCGCGGCTGCCCACGGACAGTTGGGGATCCGGCTCACTCCACCGGGAATCCTCACTGGCCCTCCGGTAGACTTGCCCTTACCAGGCACCTCCTTGGGCGCAGCGGGATGGCTCTTCACGCGCCTTAGGATGTAGGGGCCGTCATCAACATCCATGGCCCTCGGCTCGGAATGAGTCGTGAGCCGACCGGACTCCTCGTCCACCGAGGTCCACGAGACGGTCTCGCCTTTCTCCTTCAGCTTGTTAAGGAGGTCTTCACCTTCCATAGAGAGAGTGGTTTCGGGCTTGATGACCGCCCGGGAAGATGCACCTGCAGGACAAGTAAACAGTTAGTATTTTAAAACAGAGCTAGCACAAGTGTCACCGCTAGGACTTGCTACGCACTGGGATCCCGCCCGAGACAACAGTATTCCAGCACTTCTCGCCGGATGAAGTTGTAGGAACTCCGTTCCAGATTGTCCCAACATCCGAGTACGGTCGAGATCCTCTCCTGCTCCAGCTCGGATAGCTCGAACGACTGGTCGCCAATAGCCTGGAAGGCGCCAGGAACCCGGTACATCTTCCTACTCATCTGCCACTTCTCGCCCGCCATCACCACCTTCTTTCTCCAGCTGTTATGTACCCAGGAAGGCATATTGGTGATGATCGGTTGATAGTTCCGGGCGTTGAAGGACAGGCAACCCCGGGACCCCTGCTTCCTTGAGTAGGACAACCTATACAAGGCCCGGAATTCGTTTACCGTTGGCATACTCATTCCGGACAGCTCATATAGGCAGCCGAGGCTCAGTAGTCGCCTCCACTGGAGCCCAGGAAGCTACGCGGGCGACACTTGCAGCGCACTGAGCATATACTGCACGAAATCTGGCAGCGGGAGAGAGAATCCATGCCGAAACTGATCCTGATGCACGGCAACCCAACCTGCCTCCGGGTTGCAGGCTGACTCTCCAGGATTCAGTGGTCGCAGCGCCACCTCATCCGGGATACTCCACGTCTCCCGAAACGCAGCAATCTCTGAGGGACTCATGCTACCCTCCGGCTCATCGCACACCACGGCACCCTTCCCTCTACTGATGGTGTAGCTTACGGGCGGAGCACCAGCAAGGCGCACCCAGTGCAGTATTTCCTCAGACCCTGAGGACCCGGAAGTCGAAGCCCCGCTCCGGGAGCGGTCAGCGGCTTCGGACGCTGGGGATTCCGAACCGAGCCAGTCCTCCAGTCTCTCCTCATCGTCCATGACAGAACGCCTGGCAGCCGGTTCGGAAGCCCCATCAAAACTTGAAGAAGACATCTTAACCTAAGGAGAAGAAAACAAAACCCTAGCGCTGGTCAGCAACAGGCTAGAACAGCGCCCTCTGCGGCCCCTCCCCAAGATCGCCGCAGACGCTCCGATTAAAACAACTCAGTCAGCGACAGAGATCCCTCCCCCCCCCGCCGCAAAACACCAAAAGCAAAAACAAGAATAAACACCGGGGCAAGGAAAGCAACGAACTTACCAATTAATATGCTCAACCGAGGAAAGTCCGCCCTGCAAAAGCAGCGAGCAATGGTAGGAAGCAAAGGAAGAACGCTTAAAAGCACCGGATGTCGTAGGGCAAGGAACTGAGAGCTTTCGCCGGATTTCTCTTTTTCTCTGAGTCTCTCTAAAGCAGGAAGCAAAAACAGAAAGAAGAGCAGAAGAAGCCTTTTTACAGAGGGGACCGGTGCCCTAGGCATTTGAAATCCCTCCAAAACACGCAATCAGGACAACTCAAACGCCTGCGAATCCAGGCCCTCCATCTCAAGACCGCTCCCTACTGGCACGTGTCCCAGCATTGGTAAACTGCCCATGCCATCATAACTGATGGGACTGATGGACTTCCTCCTTAAATGCATGTCAGCCACTTGTCTCGCACGCTGGCGACAGGGTAGTTAGGAGCGGGAACCGAGCCGTCAGGCCCCCCTCCACTTCCTTAGGCATCTTCACTGCATCTCACTGGGGGACTCGTCTCGATATGGCAGGACGCCCGGTCGAGGTCCACCCAGCTGCATCTCACCGGTTATGATCTTTCAACCGGCTTGAAGACCTCTTATCGGTTATGGTTTTTCAAACCGCTTCGAGAGCATTGTCCCGGGTATGAGCCATCCATCCGGTTCCATGGCAGTTCGCGGTTATGATCATTCAACCGGCTGCATGGCATCTTCACTGCATCTCACTGGGGGACTCGTCGGTCCACCCAGCTGCATCTCAACCGGTTACGTAACATTCAACCGGCTCGAGACCAGCTCCCCGGTTATGATCATCCAACCGGCTCGAGAGCATCCTCTTTCTGGGAACGCGATCCACCCGGCCCCATGGCATCTCACTGGGGGACTCGTCTCGATATGGCAGGACGCCCGGTCGAGTCCTGCCCGGTTCCATGGCATGACCCCGGTTATGAGAACATTCGACTGGCATGGGCTTTATACACCCGGGTGAGTTTACATCTAACACATGTACTCTTGTCCAGCAGGATAAAAACCATGCATCGCACTGAACTGCGATCAACATGGGGCTGCACAGCGAGCCTTGTCACCTCAACGCCCCCCCCCCCCCCACCCCCCCTTACCTCAACGCTTAATCAACACAAGCTGAGAAGAACTAGCAAGTGTTAACCGGTGCTTCAAACAGACCGCAACACCGGGGCCACCCCCCGCAGCCTAGCAACATGGACTCATCTTGATATGGCAGAACGCCCGGTCGAGGTCCCATGCTCTCTGCTTCATACCGATTTGGCAGAACGCCCGGTAGAGGCCCAGTGAGCTCCGCTCCATACCGATTTAGCAGAACGCCCGGTAGAGGCCTAGTGAGCTCCGCTCCGTGCCGATTTGGCAGAACGCCCGGTAGAGGCCCAGTGAACTTCGCTCCGTACCGATTTGGCAGAACGCCCGGTAGAGGCCCAGTGAACTCCGCTCCGTACCGATATGGCAGAGTGCCCGGTCGAAATTCCATGCACACATCTTTTGCATGGCGGATTTCAACGCCCCATTATCATTCCACGCACACATCTATTGCATGGCGGATTTCAACGCTCCATTATCATTCCATGCACACATCTATTACATGGCATCATCTCATACACTCTCCGGGTTTCACCCAACTCCATGCTCATAGCACCACAACACTTGAGCACAGTACTACTTATATTGCAAACATACTCATAAATTGTTGCTCACCATCGGTAACAGGTACTCACCCCGGTCATGCCCAATCTTCAACGCGGACTTGGGGGACTGGGCACCGTTGGGTTGGTAACCCTGCGGGTCTGCAGGGCAAGGGCAAGACAGATTAAGTCCCTATTCAAGATTGCACTTGACCGGGAACTTGGGGGACTTGTTGACAGTAGCCACAGAGGGGCTACAGCAGGCCCACAGACCCGCATCTAGTGTACCTAGGCCCGGCCCGAGGCCCGGGACAGGACCACCAGCACCCGGCCTCGGGGTCCAGCAGTCTATCCTGCTACCAGGGACCCAGGGACCCAGGGACCGAGAGCGCTTGTCTGCCAAAGAGGTCACCAGAGCTGCCCTTTGAAGGGAACCAGTCCCACATCGAAGGGTAAGGCCAAACCTCACGACCGGCCACCTATATAAGGGCCCCAACTACCCTCATTAATAGGTAACTGATCTCTCTCACTGCTTACATACGTGCTCAAGTTATATCTATTCCAACTATACTAACTTAGGCATCGGAGAGGAGAAGACCGGTCCGCCCGGTATTCCCCTTAGTAAGCAGGTTTGCAGGAGATCACACGAGGATTCATCTGTATCTACCAGGCCCCAGGGTTTGTGCAGAAACAAGTACTAAATTAAGTTCATGTTGTTTTAGTGCCATCAGCTACCAATGTTTTGCAGGAAATTAAATGAATTGGTTGCTAATTTTCATACCTCGTTTTGTCCATTTTTTATTTAAGGGGTTCTAATTACACATTTAAAATAATTCAAGTACTAACTTACTAGAAAACCCTAAACCTAGAGAAAAAATGCTCTCTGAGAAACCCTATTGCGCAGCCGCCCCCTCTGCCGCTACTGTGGTTCGAGAAAGCCTTTCGTAAACCAAATTTTATTTAAATTCCCAAATCATCATCCTTTCTATACCAAAAGGTAGGGCGGTTTCTCGTCTTGACTCGATGCGAGTTTGTGGAAGTCAGCCTGGTGGAGGACATCGAGCATGGTGGTCCGTTTCGGCTAGTGTCGATCTTGGGGATGCGAGCCACGCATTGTTGCTGGTAAGTCATGCTTGTCATGTTGGTCGTCTGTTCGGCCAACACTGATCTGATGCGAAATCCCTTTTGGGTTTCCTAGCGGCACTGCTCTCTTCTTAGAGGCGGTGACCATATGAGTCTAGCAATGGCGTGATGAAACTTTCATCGATCCCATGTCGGCGCTGCTCTCCTCTTTTCTTGATCTGCTGTGCTTAGGTGGAGCTGGAAGGCAAGCTGTGAAGAGGTTGTTTCTCCGGCGTTTAAGGACGGCGGAGACTGGAGTTGGATTCAGTGGATCTTGGGGCTTGTGGGGTGGTGGGAACCATTTCAATGTCGAGGAGGTAGTTTTGGCCAGAGTGAGGTTGTCGCAGTCACCGGAATCGACAAATCTCCGAACAACCTTTTTGAGTTAGGGTTTGGTATTGGGCCCGGCTTTCTTTTAATTTGGGCCTTCGCTATGATGTGGTTTTGGTTGTAGATAGGTAACTTGGAGACTAGTAACTTGGTAGGCAAGGAGGCTCCGCTTGCTAAATTGGGCTTAAATCTAGTCACAATGTTTATAGTATTTGGTTGTTACCCTTTAATCTTGCTTCTAAGTATTCTAAACACTGAATTTCATTGTGCTTTATCGAGAGAAAAGGTAGGTGTATTTTTGATTCTTTGGCCTAGAATAGGTTGGTGAGTCATAAGTGATAGCTCTTATTGTCGGCTCTAAATGGGTATGTTATCTTTATACTACTTACTGAATAATAAATTTCTTGACTTCCGATTCAAAAAAAAAATTACACATTTAAATTTGTTGTGTATTCCTCTATTACTTGTAACACCTCTTTTTTACTTTTTATTAGTCTCGTACTTGTACAATGCACGTGTTATTATTAAATAGAGGAAAATCATGCAAATTCATTTGTTCGACACATTTTTAGGAACAAACATCTTTTGTTTTTTGTTTTTAATATTATTCCACCTGATCTCCCACTCTCACGATGCGCTACTTCTTAGCTCTTCATGAAAAATCCTTCGGCAGTTTTGGTAGAGGCATATGAAGCTCTAACATCATTTGAGGTTTCTTGAGATTGATTAGTCTATTGTACATGGTGTTACTTGAAAATATGCTGTAGAAAAGCTTGGGTCATCAACTTCAAAGTACTTGTTTTCTTCCACATCCCGACCAATTTGTGCTAGTTTTCTATTTATATGATGTTTAGTTATATGTGTGTTGACTTTTTATTTGAGAAAAGACTTTGATTGTGTGTGAGACTAGGAGCTTGAATGTCGGGGAACCCTATTCGAAATATGGCAGGCTGCTATGGCAAAGAAACGAGAGGATTATTATAATAAAACCAAATTGCCATAGAATTCATGTAAATCCTTCAACCTCCTTTTTTTTTTCTTTTTCTTTTTTTCATTACGGTGAAATAGATTTTGCCCCTATATTCACACAATCGTCTGATGAATTTGGGAATCAAAATCTTTGTTGGATTTATGTTTTCGATGAGCCCTGAGACTAGGCTTATACTACATGCATGGATCTGTTGGTGCATGGCCATGTAATTGATCAATGTGAATAGAATAATATGTGAGCATAGACACCATATTGAATGTGCTAATATGGTACTTAGGGTCACGCTCAATATTCATCATGGATGGTCTTACGAGTTAATTATAACTAGTACTGTAATATATAGATTAATAATTTTTATCGTTAATCTCGAAGACAATTAGAGATATTGAAAGGAGACTTTAAAAGTGAACAGAATAATAGAAAGAAAAAGAAAGATAGTCTCAGGTGAGGTATAGTAGAAAGAATAAAAAGACATTTGAGTTTTATCTATTTGTTTTTAACGATCATTTTTATATAAGTTTAGTGTCAGTTGAAAATGTCAAAGGAAATACGAGTAAAATATTAATAGAGGTATACATAACGTCTAAACATAACCTGACTTTTTATGAAAGAAAATAAAAAAAGAAAAAATTAAGCGATAAACCAAAATTTTATAGATTTTTTTTTGAATCGGAAGTTAAGAAATTTATTATTCAATAAGCAGTATAAAGATAACACACTCATGTAGGGCCGACAATAAGAGTTATCTCTTATGACTCACCAACCTATACTAGGCCAAAGAGCCAAAAATACACCTACATTTTCTCTCAATAAAGTACAGTGAAATTCAGTGTTTAGAATACTCAGAAGCAAGATTAAAGGATAACAACTAAATACTCTAAACACTGTGACTAGATTCAAAAACAATCCAACTTAGCAGGAGAAGAAGGCTGAGCCTTCTATCCCGCCAAGATGCTCTGGGCCATAAAGACCCAGTCTAACCAAGTCCACACCTGAGTAAAGGCCCAAATTAAGCCGGCACTAAACCCTAGCCCCAAAAACAATATTCAGAGTCACTGCCCTCGCCGACACCACCAATCACACCTACACCGCCGTCAGCCTGCAACAACCGAAGCTTGTCGCCGATATCATCTTCACCCGGGCCTAACAGTGTCGGCCTTGCAGAGATGAATTGGAACTGAAATCCGTAGACTAGCCCACCCCTGAACACTCCTTCGATCGGACCATCCCTGTGTCCATTTGGGTTGATATTCAACACCACGGCAAGCTCTGCCCGATCCAGAACCTTGATTCGATCTCGCTCTGGTCTCATCGAAACTACCCTCGTCACTATAGCCTGCCATAATGATCAGAGCCTGAAAATCAAGCAGCCTTCCTCTCCTTCCAAGATCTGAGAAGAAGAAATTGTTGTACGATTAAAACACTCTCTGGATTTTGGTGCAGCCGAGATAAGGCTGGATTCAATCCGCACCGAAACCAAAATCTTATACATAAATAATGCTAACCATGTTCTAATATATGGATTGTAATATAAATAATGTTATATATTTGTAAATGGATTATGCCGAGTTCCATTCCCCCTCTCAACTACTCAGTCGTGTGATATTAATGGTCACTACGAACTATATTTTCATACAAAATCAATGCAAGTTGGAACCATAAGTACTAGCTAGCTACCGGACCCATGCCAAGAGCACAGGCTGGAATCATAATAAGTAGAATTAATTTCAGTTTACCTACTTAAACTTTGGCTCAATCATCACTTCAGTCCCTATACTTTTGATTTCATCAGCTACACCCTTGTACTTCCCTAAATTAATCAACTGATAGCAATTTTATAATTTCATCCAAACAATCTATCAATACAAAAAGCTTATTGGTACTATTTCCCTACATTAATGCACTGTTACCATATTACGATTATAAACAAGGCTAAACAAATCATATAATCAAGTTGAACAATAGAAAACAAATAAAAACAAATCATATATGGTAAAACAAAAAGAAATCACCATATATGATTTGTTTTTGTTTGTTTTCTATTGTTCAACTTGATTATATGATTTGTTTAGCCTTGTTTATAATCGTAATATGGTAACGGTGCATCAATGTAGGGAAAGTATACAAAAAGCATTTGGTATTGATAGATCGTTTTGACGGAATTTACAAAATTGGTATCAGTTGATTAATTTAGGAAGTACAGGGGTGTAGCTGAGGAAATCAAAAGTATAGGGACTGAAGTGATGATTCAAGCAAAGTTCAAGTAAGTAAACTGAAATTAACTCTAATAAGTACTAGCTAGCAACAGCAGAAAGAAGACAAGGAGGAAGGTGGATGATTAACCGACACTTTCTGTAACACTCCGAAATTTGAATATAAAAAATTCAAATTCGAGAATGTTAAAATTTACAAATAAACTCAATCACTTAAAAGTTATCATACAATAACCAAGTAGAACAACAGAGTTTAAGTGCGTGACTCTATACATTCAAAATATTACATCATCAACAACATAGATGTAAGAAAAGAGTCTCTCACTATTACTCTCTAACCCAAAAAGGATAACTACAAGCTAGACCAAGGCCTACACCTACTAGCTGTGCGACTCAGATGCCACTCCCTGGCTTCTGATCCTCACCTGCAGGTCTAACCCCTACACCATCAATTGGTGCACCGGGTTGTAAACAACGAACCCGGTAAGCTTTCAAACTTCGTGTGAGTAAAACAAACAAGTTCAGGATAAAATAATTAAATCAACAAAGGAAAACACTCCCAACCAACCACGACTCGTACATTATAAAATTTACGATGCACAATCAACCAAAAGAGTAAGATTAGGGGCTCACTGACCATCGTCATTCCCCTACAAATCTCACAAGGCAAACAGACTAGAGCTCTAACTGATCGTAACCAAACACCCGGCCAAAGGCTTGATCCCGACATACTTGCCATCAGGATCCCTTTCACCACTTAGGCGAGATCCTCTCCCCACTCATGTAAGATCCCTTTCACCATCGCTTGGCGAGATCTCACATTGACACATTCCACAACTCACATAAACCCAAAACACACCCTCAATATATACATATAAATCACACGTCCACATCAATCACTTCCACATCAATCAACATATATATACCACGTAAATATATATATATACGTAGGCATTCACTCAGGAACTGCCCACTAATACCAACTATAGTTCATTGATCATAAAATACTTTAAAAATCATTTTTATAATAAAATCATTTACTTACCAATGAACCGTAGTCGATCAAGTTCATTCAATTTAAAACAAATATCATTTCCGCAAATTCATTTTACATATAACAATATCGATATAATAATTAACTCGTAAAACGCCAGTAAATAACTCGTATTAAATTTGTATTTAACACAGGGACAGTGAGGTTTACTCACCTTAATTCACCAGAAATGGTAAATATTCGTTTCGCGTCGGGCCTCGGAGAGAACGGGTCGAATCGGGCTGAAACAGCGTCGGGTCGGATCGCTACAGTACCAGTCAACGGTCAACGTGGACCGGGTCGGGTCAACTCCGGGTCGGGTCGGGTCATCTGCAGGAAACGGGTCGACTGCAGATCAGATCGGATCGTTTTCGATCCGATCGATTGAGCTTGAAACGGCAAAAACGACGTCCACAGGGAGGCGCGCAAGGAGGAGACGAGTCGATAGGTGGGTGGCTCGAGCTCCGGCGATGCCTGGAACGGCTGCTGCACCGCCACCGACAGCGGCGGAAACTATCGGGCTCCGCTGCTCCGTGCACGGGCGGTGGCTCTTGGCGTGGCGCGGCTCAAACGAAAGAGGAAGTCGTGCTGAGCATTTTGACAGGTAGCACGCCTTGAAAGGTGGTCGGACGAGGGAGAACTACGCGAAAGAAGCCCCGGATTCGATTTGGGAACGATGAACAGTGTCTCGCGATAATTTCTGATATTTTCAGAATTTTCTGATTTTTCTGAAATTAAATTGCTATTTATAGAAATTTCAGATTTTGGAATAACTTCAACAGGTCGTAACTTTTTCATACGACGTCCGTTTCATGCATGCCACGTGTCTATGAACTCGTATCATCGAGCTCTACGACTGTCATGAAGGAAACTTATTGAAATTCATGACGGATCAGAAAGTCAACTTTTAGCCCCTCGAAATTCAACGTTTTTCAAATCTTTAACTCTCGAAACTCACTTCCGACGTTACGCAACAACTAATTAAAACGTACGAAACACAAATCCTCAAAAATCATCCTCCAAATAGTTCACGATTAAATTACAAGAAATTAATAATAAAAATCGGGTTATTACATTCTACCCTCTTTAAAGGAATTTCGCCCCGAAATTCAAACACAGTACTCTACAAACAACTGCGGGTATTTAGCCTTTACATCAGACTCTAACTCCCAAGATGCATCACCCTCATCATGGTGACTCCACAGTATTTTGACCAATTCTATCTCCTTCCTTCGTAGCTTCTTTGTTGACCTATCCAAGATACGAACAGGTTCAACAACGAAGGTCGCATTCTCATTCACTTTGATAGTGCTATGATCAATCACATGTGACTCATCCGGTACATACTTCCTCAACATCGAAACATGAAAGACATTATGCACACCGGACATGCTAGGAGGTAAAGCAAGTCGATAGGCTAAATCTCCAACCTTCTCGAGAATCTCAAAAGGCCCAACATACCTTGGCCCCAACTTTCCTTTCTTGCCAAATCTCACCACACCTTTCATTGGTGAGACCTTCATGAATACATGATCACCAATCTCAAACTCCACCTGCCTTCTCTTCAAATCAGCGTAGCTCTTCTGCCTATTCTGAGCAGTTCGGATCCTATCTCGAATGATCGAGATCTTCTCCGTGGTCTCCTGAACAATCTCAGGACCCAACAGCGCACTCTCACCAACCTCTGCCCAACAAACAGGAGATCTACACGGTCTCCCATAAAGAGCCTCATACGGCGCCATGCGAATACTAGAGTGATAGCTGTTGTTGTAGGCAAATTCAATCAACTGCAGGTGGTCTTCCCAACTTCCCTTGAAATCCAAGACACAGGCTCTCAGCATATCCTCCATCACCTGGTTCACTCGCTCAGTCTGCCCATCATTCTGAGGGTGGAATGCTGTGCTCATATCCAAGGTGGTTCCCATGGCCTTCTGAAAACCAACCCAGAACTTAGAAGTAAAGCGAGCATCCCGATCCGATACAATGGATACCGGCACCCCATGAAGTCTCACTATCTCCTTCACATATAACTTGCACAAAGCCTCAACTGAGTGCGTCAACGACACTGGGAGAAAGTGCGCCGACTTCGTCAATCTATCAACAATCACCCACACGGCATCATGCCCCAATTTGGACTTAGGCAACCCAGGCACAAAGTCCATAGAGATGTGCTCCCATTTCCATTCTGGAATAGATAGCGACTTCAACATGCCCGCTGGTCTCTGATGCTCTACTTTCACCTGCTGACAGGTAAGACACTTGGACACATACTCTGCCACATCTATCTTCTTCCCATTCCACCATAATTGCCTACAAAGATCTCTATACATATTTGTGCTCCCACGGTGGATTGTGTATCGTGATCGATGTACTACCTGGAGAATCTCCTTCTTAAGGTCAGCACAATCTGGTACGCACAACCTGCCCCTGAATCTCAACTCACCATCAGATCCGACAGTCCACTCAGACGGACACTCATCCATCAAATCAACTACTAACTCAGCCAACTTTGCTCGATAGAACTTATCATGTGCTTGACCCTGAATAATCCTGGAAATCAAGGTAGGCTGTACCGAAACACTACCAAGGAAGGTCCCCTGCTCCCTACCGGATAGCACAAGGTCAAACTCAGACGCGGTCTCAAGTATGAGCCACTCCTGGATCATGAGAGAAGCAATAGCACATCTCGGTCTCCTACTCAAGGCATCCGCCACTACATTGGCCTTTCCCGGATGATACTCCAAGGTGAAGTCATAGTCCTTAAGGAGCTCCATCCATCTCCTCTGCCTCATGTTCAGCTCCCTCTGAGAGAACAAATACTTCAAACTCTTATGATCCGAGAAGAGTTGAAACTTCTCACCATACAAGTAATGCCTCCAAATCTTCAAGGCAAAGACTACTGCAGCTAGCTCTAGGTCATGAGTAGGATAATTCCTCTCGTGGATCTTCAACTGTCTAGAGCCATAGGCAACAACACCACCAAGCTGCATCAGCACACAACCCAAGTCCTGATAAGATGCATCACTATATACGACATAACCACCCCCACTTGTGGGAATAATCAACACTGGGGCCATAGTCAGTCTAGTCTTCAACTCATTGAATGCCTTCTCGCACTCATCTGTCCATACAAACTGGACATCCTTCTTGGTCAACCTGGTCAATAGAGAAGAGATACTAGAGAACCCCTCAATGAACCTCCGGTAATACCCAGCCAAACCGAGAAAACTACGAACTTCCATAGCCGTCTCGGGGCTACCCCAACTCATCACGGCCTCAACCTTGGAAGGGTCCACCGAGACTCCATCCTTCGACACCACATGACCAAGGAACTTAACTCCCTCCTTCCAAAACTCACACTTCTCGAACTTGGCATACAGCTTAGTCTCTCTAAGAATCTGCAGCACAATCCGCAAGTGCTCCTCATGCTCCTCCAAAGACTTAGAATAAATCAGGATATCATCCACAAACACCACCACAAACTTATCCAAGAACTGACTGAAGATACGGTTCATCAAGTCCATGAAAGCTGCAGGTGCATTGGTTAGACCAAATGACATGACAACAACCTCAAAGTGCCCATAACGAGTCCTAAAAGCGGTCTTAGAAATGTCCTGCTCTTTCACCCTCAACTGATGATAACCGGACCTCAAATCAATCTTAGAGAACACCACTGCTCCTCTAAGTTGATCAAACAAGTCATCGATCCTGGGCAAAGGATACTTGTTCTTGATGGTCACCTTATTCAACTCTCGATAATCCACACAGAGCCTGCATGAACCATCCTTCTTTCTCACAAACAACACCGGAGCACCCCATGGAGAAGTGCTGGGCCTAATGAACCCCTGCTTGAGTAGCCCCTCAATCTGAACCTTCAACTCCTGAAGTTCATTCGGTCCCATCCGATACGGCGTCTTCGACACTGGCGCGGTACCCGGTACCACATTAATGGCAAAATCCACCATCCTCCTAGGAGGTAACCCCGGTATCTCCTGGAACACATCAGTATACTCTGAAACAACTGAAATATCTGCAATAGCTTCCTCACTGCTCACAGACTCGATATGTGCCATGATACCCTCCCGCATAGCATTATCTGACTTGAGGCAACGATAGTGAAACTCCGGTTGCCCGGGAATACGAAATGACACTATCATGTTGAAGCAGTCAATCAATGCATGATGCGGCCTTAACCAATCAACTCAAAAGATCACATCATAAGTGTGGTCTGGAAGCACAATCAAGGATGCAGCGAACTCCCTGCTTCCAATCACAACTGGGCATGCTTCACAAATCATACCAAGCTCACGAGATACACCCAAAGGTGATATGACCCACAAAAACCCAACAAGAGGCGTAGGAACCAATCCTAGCACCTCTACCACCGAACTAGATATGAATGAATGAGATGCTCCCGTATCAAACAATACTCTAGCAAGGTAATTTAAAACAGATAAAGTACCTTCTACCCCGGTGCCTCGCTGGCCAATGGCATACACTCTGCCCTGTCCTGCCGGCAACTGCTTCTGCTGATCCACCCGCCCCCCAGGCTGGGCTAGAGGACACCATCTAGCAATGTGCCCGGGCTTCTTGCAATTGTAGCATATCGTGGAACTCGGCTTCCAGCAGTCTCTGGAGATGTGGCCCAGCTCTTTACAGTTGAAGCATCTCAAAGGTGTGCCTGCCTAACTGGTGTGGCTCTGATGGGTGCACCCGACACCCTAGCTGGAGCCTGTTGAGTGATCCGCTGTCTCTTCCAAAGTCCCCTTCTGTGACCTGAACTAGAACCACTGCTCAAAGCAACAGCATTCCCCTTTCCCTGGGAATCTCTCAGAGCAACCTCACTGGCATGGAGCTTGGCCTCCTGCTCTAGGCGCACAACACTCTCATATATCCTTGCCTTGGAAGATAGGCAAAGAGCAGATAAGGTCGTCTTGATCTCATGCTTCAGCCCTCGGAGGAACTTCTGAGCTAAAGACACCTCATCCATCGGCCTTACAAACCGATACAGCTGGGAGAACCGAGTCTCATACTCTCTGACGCTCGCATCCCCCTGCGTCAAAGCAATGAACTCAAGTTCCAACTCCTCTCTCATAGTGGCTGGGAAGTACTTCTCTCGGAAGAGTTCCAAAAAACCCTCCCACGTGAGAGCGGTCACATCTCTCACCCTCTGAGTACTCCTCCACCAGTCCAGGGCATCATCCTTGAGGAAGAATGTGGCTATCTTCGTCTTCTCAATCTCAGTGCATACGATCAAATCGAAATGCTTCTCCCTCTCCTGGATCTAATGATCGGCTACTAAGTGATCTAGTCCCGCATGGAACACAGGTGCCCCTACCTTACCAAGCTCCCGGATCAATCCTAGCGCGTGGCCGTCATCAGGCACAACCACATGAGGAACATGCTGCTCAACCAATGGCACCTCGTCCGCCTCCTCCAACTCCTCGACAGGGCGGATTCTGCCTCCACCCCGTCTGGCCCTACCTCGGCCTCTAGCTCTACCTCCACGACGATCCATCCTATGAAGCAAGGCAACACTTGATTAATATTTGCATAAACTTAAACCGAAGGGTAAGTTAGACACAACATATATTAATCAAGGCCATAAAGCTATCTGGAAGCGCAAGGATCACCTAAACTCATTATAGAGACAACGCTCTGCACTAGCACTCAACTCCCTACCCCCTATATACCCAGCAATATACCAATACGAGCAAGCATGATGGTGAACCGCTGCAGTCGGACCATCTCTCGAAAGTACCAGTTACCACCAAATATGTAACCTTACGCTCTGATACCAACTGTAACACTCCGAATTTTGAATATAAAAAATTAAAATTCGACAATGTTAAAATTTACAAATAAACTCAATCACTTAAAAGTTATCATACAATAACCAAGTAAAACAACAGAGTTTAAGTGCGTGGCTCTATACATTCAAAATATTACATCACCAACAACATAGATGTAAGAAAAGAGTCTCTCACTATTACTCTCTAACCCAAAAAGGATAATTACAAGCTAGACCAAGGCCTACACCTACTAGCCGTGCGACTCAGATGCCGCTCCCTGGCTTCTGATCCTCACCTACAGGTCTAACCCCTACACCATCAATTGGTGCACCGGGTTGTAAACAACGAACCCGGTAAGCTTTCAAAGCTCGTGTGAGTAAAACATACAAGTTCAGGATAAAATAATTAAATCAACAAAGGAAAACACTCCCAACCAACCACGACTCGTACATTATAAAATTTACGATACACAATCAACCAAAATAGTAAGATTAGGGGCTCACTAACCATCGTCATTCCCCTACAAATCTCACAAGGCAAACAGACTAGAGCTCTAACTGATCGTAACCAATCACCCGGCCAAAAGCTTGGTCCCGACATACTTGCCATCAGGATCCCTTTCACCACTTAGGCGAGATCCTCTCCCCACACATGTAAGATCCCTTTCTCCATCGCTTGGCGAGATCTCACATTGACAGTTGGTCTCCGTACAACCTCAATCACACATTCCACAACTCACATAAACCCAAAATACACCCTCAACATATACATATAAATCACACGTCCACATCAATTCACTTCCACATCAATCAACATATATATACCACGTAAATATATATATATATATATATATATATACGTAGGCATTCACTCAGAAACTGCCCACTAATACCAACTATCGTTCATTGATCGTAAAATACTTTAAAAATCATTTTTATAATAAAATCATTTACTTACCAATGAACCGTAGTCGATCAAGTTCATTCAATTTAAAACAAATATCATTTCCGCAAATTCATTTTACATATAACAATATCGATATAATAACTAACTCGTAAATAACTCGTATTAAATTTGTATTTAACACAGGGACAGTGAGGTTTACTCACCTTAATTCACCAGAAATGGTAAATATCCGTTTCGCGTCGGGCCTCGGAGAGAACGGGTCCAATCGGGCTGAAATAGCGTCGGGTCGGATCGCTACAGTACCAGTCAACGGTCAACAGCAGTCAACGGTCAACGTGGACCGGGTCGGGTTAACTCTGGGTTAGGTCGGGTCGTCTGCAGGAAACGGGTCGACTGCAGATCAGATCGGATCGTTTTCGATCCGATCGATCGAGCTTGAAATGACAAAAACGACGTCCACAGGGAGGCGCGCAAGGAGGAGACGAGTCGATAGGTGGGTGGCTCGAGCTCTGGCGACGCCTGGAACGGCTGCTGCACCGCCACCGACAGCGGCAAAAACTATCGGGCTCCGCTGCTTCGTGCACTGGCGGTGGCTCCTGGCGTGGCGCGGCTCAAACGAAAGAGGAAGTCGTGCTGAGCATTTTGACAGATAGCACGCCTTGAAAGGTGGTCGGACGAGGGAGAACTACGCGAAAGAAGCTCCGGATTCGATTTAGGAACGATGAACAGTGTTTCGCAATAATTTCTGATATTTTCAGAATTTTCTGATTTTTCTGAAATTAAATTGCTATTTATAGAAATTTCAGATTTTGGATAACTTCAACTAGTCGTAACTTTTTCATACGACGTCCGTTTCATGCATGCCACGTGTCTACGAACTCGTATCGTCGAGCTCTACGACTGTCATGAAGGAAACTTATTAAAATTCATGACGGATCAGAAAGTCAACTTTTAGCCCCTCGAAATTCAACGTTTTTCAAATCTTTAACTCTCGAAACTCACTTCCGACGTTACGCAACAACTAATTAAAACGTACGAAACACAAATCCTCAAAAATCATCCTCCAAATAGTTCACGATTAAATTACAAGAAATTAGTAATAAAAATCGGGTTATTACACTTTCTCCTGCAAATTAAGCGGTCCACAGAATCGCCGTCTGATTAGCTAACCGTCATCGAGCTAGAATAACGAAATCCAACAATTCCTTATATGAACCACCTGATTAGCTAACCGTCATCGAGCTAGAATAACGAATTAAGCAGTCCACAACTTCATTCCTTTACTCGTCGAAACCGCTGTAACAATTGTACTCCCCACATTTAACCAATCCGGCTCAATGTCAAACTTCCCATCCTCCAAATTCTTAGGTCTCACTTGTTTCACTGACACCACTTCACAGTCATCAACTTCCTCCTTTACCTCCACCCTCTTGGCCTTCGGCGCATCGGCCTCACCACACTTTTTCATCGCCCGATTTTGAAGCATCAACCTGATCGCCCTATCAGGATCGTCACCACATTACAATAGTGCTTGGCGAATATCGAATTCGGGTACTTCAGATCCTAGAACTGATTACTGGGTAAATGTACCAAATATTGCGTTATTCTGTAACCATTTGGAATGGAACTTCTACTTGTTTTTTTAGTTTACTTTTCTCGTAAAATTATCAATTTTTATATTCGGATGGCAACCGGAATACTGTTGCTCACTGTCTTGCTTACAAAAGAAGCTCCAAGCCTCTAACTATGAGTCAGCCTCTTTGTTCTGTTTATAGTCGGGGCAAGAGTGGCTCCATTAGAGTGTTAGGATGGACTGTTTGTCTAAACTCTAGATAGTTATTCGGTTTGTAAGGCTGCCTAGTTTTGAATCGTTGCTTGTTTCCATAACTCATTGTAGTCGATTCATCATGAATGATTCCTTGTCAAGTTGTTCTGCATAATTAAAATGCTCGTACGAGTTTCTCAAACTCGAAAACATTGTAAACGCTTTGTCCAATCTCTCCAGCTAGCTCGATCATGTTTTTAGAACTGAGCATTGATCGAGATATGAAAAATATCGAATGAAATGCGTTGTGAGCTTGAATTCAACAATAACGGAAAACAAAAATGAAATGATCGACTTCCACATTCAGTAGGTAAAAGCATCACAGATGATGACTATCGTCCGACTAATTAAATTATCAAATACCGTTGTCACTCATATCCAATTAATTCAACTTTTATTTAATTGAAATTCCGCAGAACAATAAGAACGTTCATGAAAATACATTGCCAAGGAATGAAAGGCAGTAAGTAAACTAGTTAACAAACATTACTGTGGAGGATGATAGTATTGGTGAATGGTATAGGCTGTCTGCAGTAGAGTGAGAACCAGAAGGATAACGGCTGCAACCAAAGAAGTGATTTTCCATGGATTAGATAAGTAATCGCGTTTTAATCGGGCTCGCCACTTGTTCCATATAGCCTTGTAATATTTATTCACTTCAGCGCAGAGCCCGCCATAGCAAAATCCAGCAATCAACGTGTCACTATGTGTTCGTGACGGATTTTGCACCCGGCGAATAGTCAGCACTGGGCGTGGAGGGCGCGTGCTCCTCGCGTGTCTTCTGTGTGCTTAGGCGTGCCAGCACCTTTGGAGTGGTGCGACTCGATTGCGGACGACCCCTGGTGCGTCCTATCGTCTGCTCCCAATAGACTCTGACTTCCTGACCAAGCGACTGTTACGCGGGAGCTGACTAAGCCGGCGTACAGGGCTCGAACAAGACCTGAATAGAACTCTCTAATAGGATTTTCTTCCCAACCCCTCGGCGGATTGAGGATCTTACTTTGATCCGGAGAAGTAAAGCAGAGCTAAACCAAGACCACGGGTGTGTGTGCTACCGGAGTAGCGGACTGACTCAATTGCTACCGGAGTAGCGGACTGACTCGATTGCTACCGGAGTAGCGAACTGACTCGATTGGCTCAGCAACCGCTCGACACGAATGCGAGACGTAGTCGATCGCAGGTGGCGGCAAATTGCGTGAGTCGCTCAGCAACCGCTCGACACGAATGCGAGATGAGATCGATCGCAGGTGGAGGCAAATTGCGTGAGTTGCTCTGGAGAGGCTTTGGCAAGTTAGCGGTGCGCTAGAACTTGTGTGTGTTTGTAGTTGGTTGAGAACCCTTTCTTCGTTGTAAAAGAGTTATATTTATATGGTTCATGAAACCCTAGGGCTGGGAAATCCAGCCTGGCGGATTCCGAGATCAACTAGGAGTCTCCTTCCTTATTCTGCCTCCAATCAAATCGACTACAAATTAAATGGGATTAAACTTCCTCTTGATTTAGGGAACTCACTCTTCATCAAGATCACCATTCAATTAAGGCTGAGATAAGCCAAATCGAGTCCACAGCGAATCAATCACTGATTCGGCAAAGATATCTTTTCAGATGGATTGCTACCCGAAACAATCCCTAGTTATCCCAATCAGAGTTTACACCTTATTATCCGTTAAGGTAATTCGTATATTGTGTAATTGGATTATTACGAAATAATCCCGATCCGATTAGGTAACAAATCGATACTCTCCCTCCAAGAAATCTTTCCTAAACGATACGGGAGAATACAAAAACTGGATTCGGTTCAACCTAAACCCCTCTGGGCCTCGGGGTAAAAGCCCAATTGAAACAAATTCCAATTGTGGCCCAAACATTGCCCCCCAGTCTCCGATATTGAGAGTTTCAACGAAATAGAAGAGAGACTGAGCCCCAAACGCCGGTCCATCCGCAGCTTTTAAATATTTGGACTGTTGCGTCGTTTCCTCACCAATCACGACTTCCCAATTCGAAACGGTATCACTGTTCACCTAAACCCTTGATTGCTGCAAAACCCAACGCTTCAAAACTCGAGAACCCCTTTCGGATTCTTATAAATCAAGTTGAGACCTTTGGTTTCTCCTTCAGACCACTCTCTTCCTCTTCCTCAGCCCAATCTCAGAAGAAACCCAAATTCGAACCTAATGGCCTCATCAAAGAACTTCGCTATCCGCTGCTCCACAGCGAACAACGCCAAAAATCAACTTCTCCCTCTCATCACCTGCTCCGGGGCTGACGACCGGACCTGCCTTAGTCTTCCCCAAGAGGAACGTGCCACATTAGGTCCCTATGTGGTGGGCTATGATGCTGATGATAACGATGGAGCACACCAGATATTCGACGGCCCGGCACGCCCGCTGCCGGCGATTTTCCGCTCTGAAGACCCAGTGGAATGCCCAAATTTTCAAACCAACCACCACCAAGCCGCCGTAAACCATTCCGCCTGGCCTCTGGTCAAGCCCTATATGAAAGCCTGGTACGCAGCACAGCTCCCTCTCGACAGAAAAATCTGGAGGAAGGCTGGGGTCGCTGATGTGATCAAACTTTGCTTCAGCCTCAGCCCAAGAAGAGGCAACATGTGCGCTCTCGTTCCGCTGATCAGCCTCTAGAACCCCATAGTCAACTCCTTTGAGTTCAAATTCGGTCATGCTTCTGTGACGTTGCTAGACCTCTATGCCGGCTTCGGGTTCCCACTCGGCCCCCAACCCTTTGATGAGAGCAACTACCCCGAAAGGATAGTCCCCCGGAGCACTATTAATACGGTCGACGTCGGTGGGTTCGAGAAGTGGAAAGATGAGACCTCCTAGCTGGATAATGCGCTCGGCGGAATAGCCTTTCTGTCTTTCTGGCTCAACAAGTTTGTGTTCTGCTCCAACACCATCAAGATGACCAAGCTCTACCACCGTATGGCGGAGGTAATTTATGCCGGCCACGAAATTGGCCTCGCCCAATATGTTCTAGCACACCTCTACCACTGCCTGCACCAGATATCCTCCCAGCCAATGGATTGTGCTCAATCTGGTCCGCTCTGGATCCTAGATATCTGGTGCCAGATGCACTTTCCCCAACTCATTCCAGCCATGAAGGGGGATCCCAAGCCTGATCAAGTTGTGGGGCAAGAATATGTCGGCTGCGCCCCCAGTCCTGACCTCAGCTACGTTGTCTGCCTCGACATCTTCTTCAACACAACCGCCAGTGAGTTCTTCGCAGAGGCACAGCGGCTGATCCATTTGAGGTATCCGCGCGGACTACTCCGGGGCTTCCTCCCATCCAGTGAACAAAGAACTACAGGTCGAAGGATCTTCATTCACTGCACCTCCATGGCGGACCTGCCCCTCCTCTGTAGTGACAAGAAAAATCCTAGCCACGAGGTCTACGCGCCTCACTTCTTTGCCCGGCAGTTCGGCCTTACTCAAATCCTGCCATACCCGCCACTGAAGAGTGTGAATCTTTTTTCGGCGTGGCGGAATAGCAGAAAGTTCCCACCAATGTCCGGTGTTAGCCAGAGACCACGCCTGGAGCTTCTTGACCTGCAAAACTGGGAATACTACCCACACCTGAAGGCCTCTATGGATGCTACTGGCTCATATCAGTGCTGGTGGGCACACCTGTGAGGCCCGCTCTTTAATCAGCCATCCGTCTTCTACTTCCGGAGGCTCTTTCGGAATCAGGGCGAGCACCTTACCCCAGCTGATCAAAAGGTGCTAAAGGGCGATCCGCTGTATATTGACCTGCCCCCAGGGAAGGTAATACGCCCTGCTTCCAACTGCTGTTTTGGTTCGCCAGAAAACCTCGCGTAACTCTTAATTGTTTAATGAAACAGGCATCCGGACAAACCCCGACGGATAGAGGGAAACGAAAAGCTGTATGTGGGTCTCATCCGCCCCCGAAGAAGAGTAGAACTATCGTTGAGGCGGACGAAGAATCTAATGAGGAGGAAAACACACCTGTAAGTAAATTTAACTTCTCCCTAGTCTCCTCGCGTCTTTAGATATCAGCTCATAAATACCTACGTGACGTAGATATCCCAACTCTATCCCTCTTTGCAGATACCTCTACTTCGGAGGAGGCGCTCCTCCTCAGCTGCAGCCGCCAGCCGAGGCCCTACAGTGATCGAAATTTCCTCTGGTGAGTCCTCTGACCCCTCTGAAGATTCTACAAGTTCTTCTAGTTTCGATGAGGACTATCCGGACCTCTATAAACATCTTCAAGAGATCTGCAGCGATCGTTTTCCTCAACCCGTTCCCCTACGCTATCTTGATGCAGGTACTTCCTCCAGTCTAGCACTAGCAGTTAGTCAGAGTTCTACTCAACCAATCCTGACACTTCCTGCCGCTGCAGAAACTGGACCAGAGGCGGAGGAAAACCCTGATGATACTATGGCGGAGGCCCCGGCAGATGAGCCTCTACAATTGCCAAGTGGCGCGCCTGGCAGCTCTTCAACTCCAAATCCACTGGCCTCAAGCTCAACTCATGAAGTGGAGCAAGAAGAAGAAGAAGAACCAAACCAATGCACAGAGCAGCCAGCAGCTGATGAGCCATCCTCCCCTACACCTGATCTCTCACTAGCAGAAGAGGAAGCAATTGCTGGTGTGGAATCCCTGGCAGATATTGCCCCCCGAGTTGAACAACTTCCAACCCCTGCGGATGACCAAGCTGACCTTGATCAGCAAGGGCAACCAGGGCAACCAGGATCTCCTCTGGTCCAACCCGAAGAAACCCCTCAGCCAGAAATTATTGAGGTATGATATATATGTCCGCCTGCCTTGCCATTTTCCTTGGTTAGAACTGCTCCTAACCCTCTTTTTTTATGAACAGGTGGACGATGATATTATGGCAACTGACAACACCACCCCACTGGCAGCGGACCTTGGCCCTGTGGAATCAACTGAAGCACTGATCCCCTTGCCACAGAATCAATCCCCTGCGAGATTGATTGTTGCTTCCCCATCTTCTCAGCCTTCCGCGACCCCTGGCGGATCTGGTTCTGAAATCCAGGGCCAAACTGCCCCTTCCTCCATCCTGGCTGAAGACCTCTTCCTTCCCCCTCACAGCCCTGAAGAGGAACCTGCAGAAGTACAGAAGGCATGGGGATTCCTAGAGTGCCTGGGAGAAAAGGATCCTGTAGATGCTCAGGTGGCGGATGAACTCTTCTCCGCCCTTGAAGTTCTTAAAAGTCAGTTCTAGCAGCTGCCCCCCGAGCACCAGCCCGAGGCCAATTCCTGCTTTCTTCGCCTCCCAACAGAACTAAAGAGCCTGCAGGAGCGCTTATCTGCGCCATCCCTTCAGCATGCCAAGCTCCAGGAAGCGGATGCAGCCCTTGCCCAAGCTGCTCGTGCCTACAAAGACATGGTCGCCATGGCTACTAATGATCCGGAGGCGGCCGAAATAGCCAAGCTTGAGAACATGAAGGCGGCCCTAGAGCAGAAAATTTCCCTCCTCCGCCAGAAACAAGCCCAACGCGCAGACGAAGTAAACCAGCAAAAGCTCCTGGCGACCAAGTTACAAGAAGAGAGGTTTCAAGCAAAGAAAGCAGCGGCAGAGCTAGATCATTGGATCAGTAAGACCAAGGCCACAATCAAGAGATTGGGCCTGCACTTGTACGAATTTAGACCTAGCCCGTAATAGAACTGGCTTGATGTATTTACTTTGTTTACTTAATTAACAATTCGAGTCCACTAACCAAGCCCAATTCGGTCTAATTCAAAAATCAAACCCTGTGCAACTGCCTCGTCATTACTGTCAGAACTGTAGAACCGTTCCTCAAAAATTTGAATTTTAAACGCAAAACAGTTCCAACACCCAACCGCCTAATAACTGCGCAAGTTAATCTCAGCCCTTGGATTGCCTCCCAATAAGACTATAAAAGCAACACCCCATTGGCCGGAACTGAGAACCCCAAACCACCTTAGAATGTTATTCCTTATTTCTTCCCTTAGGTTCTCCTATCAGCCGCTATGGCTTCCTCAATCCTTTCCACCAGATCTAGTTCAGATGTTCTCTTGAACACGCTGAATCATAACACCCCATGTTAAACAAATCCCGAACCATAACATCCCATGTTATGTCCCGGACGGATGTGATCACAGATTGGTAGCTGCTGATTCGGCACCTCTCTGCTCGCGTCGGCCGGAGACCTAACACGGATGCAGTTTCGAGTACCCTCCTCATGCCTCATGGGACCATCAGTCTTCACCTGAGTCGAGGCCACGCCGGCGTGAGGATGGTCAAGCCTCAGTAGACCCGCCATCTCCTTCGTTATGAAGGGAATTCTGTCTCCGTGATCTTCTTCCGGACCTGAGATATGCATTTCCTCTGCGGAGATAGATGGCGCTCGTCTATTGGGCTCTTGGAGCTACAAAGGATTCAAGGCAGCGAGTCCCTATCCGCCACTCTGCTCTGAAACTAATACTGACTCTGCCAACCAATCCTCAAGCTCCATTCGCTCGGCGGAATTCCAGATTGAAGGGCTGGCGGATATGCCTCCTTATTTAAATTCTGCCTTTGTAATAGCCACGGCCGCAAAGCCCCTTGTTTTACCAATAAAACATCACTTTAGAATTAAGACTTGCACTTGATGTCCTATTACCAAAGGCGAAAAATAGGGTGCACCCCAAACGGATGCTCCTAAAAACCCTAATCCAGGGGATGGAAGGGACTAACCCTACGGAGTGTCCAAAAATTCAAAAAGTTTCAAAATTCTGCCCTCCGAAAAAATCCGAAAAATATAGCGGATCTTGCCCTTAGGTTGCCCCCCGAGTTTACTTGGTTGCGCGGACGTGTGGAAGACAAGGCAAAGCCCAGTAAACTAGATAGTAAATATAAATGGTTTCCCCCAAAGTGGGTCAAGATCGAACAATTGAGGAAAACCCGTCCGCCGTGAGGCAAGGATGGGAGATTGATTAATAAATATAAGTTCAAGAACATAGTCACCCCAAACGGATGTCTAGATAAAACAGGGAAAACACAAAACCCGAACAGTTTTGTAATAAAAACTAGCAACCCCAAAACACGGCGGAAACACCCCTAGCGGATGTACCGCTCTGACTCGATGCCCCCCGAGTCCGGTGAATTAAGAGGAACTTGGGTCAGTGTCCTCATCCGCCTGGGGCTCTTCATACTCCCAAACACTTGGAAAGTACTTCTTGAGATAGCGCCCATTAATTGGGTTTCTGTGAACTTCTCCTTCCAAGTCTCTGAGCTGGTAGGCTCCCTTGCCCACAATACGATCGATGACAAATGGCCCCTCCCAGCGAGGACTCCATTTGCCCCGTCCGGGCTCATCAAGGGGCAGAGCTACCTTCCAGACCAAGTCATCCTCACCATAGGATTTGCTCTTGGTCCGCTTGTCATATGCCTTAGCGATCTTCTGTTTTTCCAGGACGATATTGTCCAAGGCCTCGAGCCGCTTCTCATCAAGGTCTTCATGTTCCTGGAACATGGCCTGTACATAGTCCTCACCAAGCAGCTGGTGTTGCTCACGAACTCTTAAAGAAGCTACATTGATCTCCAATGGCAGAACAGCATCATGGCCGTACATCAACGAATAAGGAGTAGTACCCGTAGGAGTCCTTTTGGAAGTCCTATAGGCCCATAGTGTGTTATCAAGCTGAGTGTGCCATGATCTTGGATTATCCGCGAGCATCTTCTTCATGATGGAGATAACAACCTTGTTAGTAGCTTCTGCTTGACCATTGGATTGAGCATAATAGGGCGAAGAATGTAGGAATTGAATACCATAATCCGCCAGCCATGTTTGGGTTTTCTCAGCCATGAAGGCTGCCCCCCCGGTCTGCTACGATGCATTCTGGGATGCCATACCGGCAGATAATATTTTGGAACACAAAGCGGATGACGGTGTCAGCATCACAGTTCCTTGTTGGAATAGCCTCGACCCACTTGGTAAAGAAATCAGTACCCAATAAAAGAAACTTGTGCTGTAAGGAGGAATGGGGGTTAATCTCTCCTATGAAATCCAATGCCCAACCCCTGCCAGGCCAAGGTTTGATAATGGGTTGTAGAGGAATGTTTGGAATCCGCTGAACTGGTCCATGTTTTTGACATTCCTGACAACCCCGAGCAAAACTATGGCAGTCCTTCAAAACAGATGGCCAATGGTATCCATATCTTCGAATAAACCACCTCATCTTGGGTCCGGATTGATGAGAACCACAGACCCCTAAGTAGACCTCCCTCATGATCCGCTTAGCCTCAATGCCAAAGATACACCTTAATAAGACCCCATCGTCCCCTCTCCGGAACAATTCCTCACCCCTGAGAAGGTAATTAGTCGCTAAGTATCTGATTCTTCTTTCAGATGGTGCAGATGGGTCCTTCAAATATGCAATGATTGGTATCCGCCAGTCAATGTCAATAGTCTCGACTGTAGCGACCAACCACTCTCCGCGGTCCTCCCGGCGGATGGCAAAAGATGGTAGAGTTCTGCGTTCCACCTTAAGGATTCTTTCCTTTACGCCATGTGCTAGGCTGACTCCTGTGGCCAACTGCACCAACTAATTCACTGCAAAGTTCATCTCCCTGGGAATATAGTCTAAGGAAACATCGATGAACCGGTCCAGCAGCTCAATAGCCCGCTCGTAGTAGTGCAGTAAATGGAAAGAAACACACTTGTAGACCCCTATAAGTTGATTAATGGCTAGCATAGAGTCTCCAAGTACTTCAATTTCTTGCGCCCCCAGGTCTAGCAGTAATTCCAGCCCAATGAGGAGTGCCTCATACTCTGCCTGGTTATTAGTGCACGTCCACTCCAGCTGAAAAGAGTAAAGATACTTGGTACCTGTTGGATTCTGGATACAAATCCCTGCACCCGCCAATTTACTGGTACTGCTACCGTCAAAGTGTAACGTCCAAGGCTGGTACCGGATCATGCTAGCAAACTTCGGCGGTTCTGTGAATTCCTCCTCGATAGGATGGTGTAGAAGGAAGTCTGCTATCGCCTGCCCAGTCATAGCCTTCAGCGGCGCATACTGCAAGGAAAATTCTGAAAGGGCTAACACCCACTTGCCAATCCTACCCCTTAGGATAGGTCTCGTTAGCATATACTTCACCAAATCCGTCTGTGCCACCACTATCGTTGTGAATGAAAGCATATAGTGGCGGAGCTTAATACCAGCAAAGTACAGGGCCAAACACAGCCGCTCGATTGGTGAATACCTGGTCTCTGCATCTATCAGTGTCCTGCTAATGTACGACACTGCATATTCAATCTTCTTTCCATCCGTCAGAGTCTCATCTTGAGCTAGCAGACCTGCAATGGAAATATCAGATGCAGAAATATATAATTTGAGAGGAATACCAGGCGCGGGTGGCCGAAGGACTGGCGGACTAGCCAGGTATTCCTTGATCCTGTCAAAAGCAGCTTGGTGCTCAGGACCCCATTTAAACACTTCTCCTGGTTTGAGTTTGAGCAGAAAAGAGAAAGGCGCAACCTTGCCCGCCGAGTTGGATATAAACCTTCTGAGGAAATTAATTTTACCCAGCAAGCTCTGTAACTCCTTCTTGTTCCTTGGCGCTGGTACATCTAACACAGCCTGTACTTTGTCGCTAGCCACCTCGATGCCTCTCTCATGCACCACAAACCCCAGAAAGTCACCAGCACAAACCCCGAAAACGCACTTGGCTGGATTCATTTTAAGCTGGTGCTTCCTCATGATAGTGAACACCCCTCGGAGATGATCAATGTGGTCCTCCTTTCTTTTGGATTTTACCACCACATCGTCAATGTAAACCTCCAGGATGTCCCCCAAAATCTTGCTGAAAATCACGTTCATTGCACGTTGGTACGTAGCTCCTGCATTAGTTAAGTCAAACGGCATACTAAGATATTCGAATGCTCCTGTGAACCCGGGGCAGCGAAAAGCCGTTTTAGGGATGTCTGGCTCGTATATAGGAATCTGGTGATAGCCCATCGTTCCATCCATAAAAGATAACAACTCATGCCCTGCAACCGCATCCACTAACATATCCGCTATAGGCATAGGATAGATGTCCTTAGGTGATGCAGCATTCAAGTCTCTGTAGTCCACACAGACTCTAATCTTGCCATTTTTCTTCCTAACAGGAACAATGTTGGATAACCATTCCGGATAAAGAGTTGGTCTGATTATCCCAGCCTCAACCATGCTTTGAACTTCCCGTTTGACCGCCATTGCAGTTTCAGCATTCATCTGCCGTTGCTCTTACTTAACTGGTCGGCATCCCTCCTTGATGGGGATGCGATGGCAAACCAGCTCCTTTGATAAACCCGGCATATCTTGATACTTCTCTGCAAAGCAATCCTTAAACTCCTGCAGCAACCCTATCAGTTGCTGTTTCAAAACTGGTTCAAGGTACTGACTAATCCCCACTTCCATGGGCTCTGTTTCAGTTCCCAAGTTGACTTTCTCTACGGGATCACGTACCTTGGGTGGAGTGTCATCCAACGCTGCTGGAGCAGGCTGAATTACTTCCACCCTTGTAAAAGCATCAATATCTTCTTCCTCAATGCACTCTACTAGTGCAACCCCTTCCCAGGCCATCTGCTCTAATTTATAGATAGACAACTGTTGCATTAGTAAAGCAAAGGCCTCTGACTCCTCTTGTGAGAGGGTGTCACTCATTGGATACGTCGGGAAGAAGCTCAACGGAAATTGGCCGGCTGTAATTTTTCATAGCCTGGGCAATTCCCCATTGAGACAATTCATTCTGGGTCACCCCGATTGGATGCCCTCTATGACCCCCTCAACTCTGAGAGGTCTCATATTTCTGGTGTAATAGCTGGCCTCCAAATGGACGGCCGCTATGGAATAAGGACGCTCATCCGCCTTAATGAGCACTGGTAAATCCGTGACTGGATCCCACATAATCATTTCTTGATGAAGAGATGAAGGAACTGCTAGTGCCTTATGGATCCAGTCTCTCCCTAGAATCATGTGATAGGGAGCGTCCACTTCCGCCACGAAGAACCCTTGATAAGCGTCGGATGGTCCTATCTTTACCTTGAGCATGACCACCCCAGCAGTAGGAGTAATATTCCCCGAAAACCCCTTCACCCTGGAAACAGTATTAATGAGCTTCTTCTCGGGAATCTTGAGCTGCTCCTTGGTTGTGGTGGTAATAATACTCACCGCGGCTCCGGTGTCTATCAACACCTTGCGGACCTTGATCCCTTCCACCTCTGCTGTGACGTACAAAGGTTTCATGTGCTGGGACATGTTGAATGTTGGCTTGGCGAACATCACGCATTGCCTCAAAAAGTCTCCAGCCCCCTCAGGATATTGATGGTTGGACTAGAAAACCCTAGGCTCGGCCTCCGCCTCACTCTCATCCTTAGGTTCCTATACTAAATAAACAGGTTTGGCTGATTCCTCATTATCGATAAAATGAGCAGTGGGCAAGGGCTCTGGCAAAGCATAAGCGGACGACAGTATGAAAGCCATGTTACAGTGGTGAGCCATAGCGTCATTCTCAACATGCTCTTCTTCCATTGGCACCTCCTCCTCATCCGCCAGTGCTGTTTCTTCCTCGTAATCGACCATTTCGTCCTCATTGTCGAGGTCGGCATCTCCGACTTCAGAATCAGCCTTTATGCTAGAGGCAACCGAGGATGGCCTTGTCGGCACATGCATCTGCAGCTTCTTGGCTGCATACTCCACGAAGTTGGTCGGCGCCTTCGGCTCCTTTGGCTTAGCCTGCGATGAGATAATGAGCGGCCTGCTTGGCTCCGCCACTGCTAAACTGGATTCCTTGGGAACAACATCCTCCGCAAGAACCCCCACGCTACTCGTGCTCGCAGCCACTGACATACTGCTTTCTTTAGGCATCCACCTCATAACAGTGGAGCCTTTCCTGGTGTCAATCACCATCACGTCCTCTTGAGGCTCTGGCACCTCCTGTCTTCCAACAGCCTCGGGCTGCGCCTTCCTTGGGGAAGATTGTTCGGCTCTTGACCGTTCCGGAGAGAATGCTAGCTTCCTCCTTGGCCTTGACTGAGGTGCTCCAGTGGATCTTGGCAGATCCGCCAACCTGTCATGAGCGTTCCTCCGAGGAGCAGGTGGAGCCTCCGTTGAGCGTTGCCGTCTGGAATCCATATAGGATTTGGTCCTGACCCTGTACCGCCTGTGAACCTGCTCCACATGCTCTACTGGCACCGACAGCTCTTCTTCAGTTACCTTCCCGGCAGCCAGCTCTGCCAGAGTCTTCTTCGCTTTGCCAAAGCGCCTCCTTTCGTTCCTGGTAGTCACGGCAGCAAGTTCGACTGCCTTACCAGCACGCTGGGTATACCATCTGTCCGCCTGTGGGTCATTCCTAGAAGCTGGTGGAATGTACACCTTCACAGATGGCTCCGGATTCGCAGCCTTGTACGAACCCCCAGCCGTGGCTGACTTCACTCCGGAAGGCCCTGGGTCTTGCCTGGGCCTTGCCTTATTAGCATAGCTGTCCTCAGAACCATGGTGATGCTTCACCCGCTTGTGACTCTCCCTTTCTGACCTTTCGGGAGGCGGATGTTCCAACTTAGCCTTCTCGAAGGCCCTCTTTTCAGCCTTCTCCTCTGCCTCCTTCACAGCCGCCTGAAACTCATCGTAGGTGATCGGCTGCCCTGTATTCAGCCTACATGTTAAGCAAAGTTTAGACCGAGGAACTAACACCATGTCCTCTTCTTCGATAGCCCCGACCCAGAACTCTGGGCAAAGACTAGGCTTGTTCTCAGCAAACCCCAGCTTTCCATCGTTTAGCCACTCCTGCAGCTGATCCTTCATACCTACACATTGAGAAGTATAATGATCAGAAGAACGATGGAAAACACATAAATGTCCGCCATCCCCATTATTGGGATGGCATTGGTAAAATTCTCGAATCTCCGGTGCCCCTTGGTGCACCATAATTTCCCAGATTTCTTCCGCCTTGCTGGCATCATACGTATACTCCTGAAACTTGGAAGTTTGCTTCCTAAGCTGCTGCGCCATACCCAGACCGACACTGACTTCGATCGCATTCACCCGCGGGCCGGTCTTAGGCTTTGTCCATTGAGGCTCCTTAGGAATCTCCAGCTGCAAGGTGTTGTCGTTGATCCATGTCTGCAGCTGATCCTTTAGCTTCACACAATCCTTGGTATTATAATTGTTCATATTGTGATAGCTGCAGTACGTCTTCCCAGCCATGTAATCAGGTTTGGGAATGAATCCGCCATCATGGTGCAGACGCCCCTGGTTGAATAGCTCCTGCAAGATTTCCGGAGCCTTGTGGGCGTTGTAGGTATACGCCTCAAAAGCTGACTTGGTTGGAAGTGGAGTCAATATCTTCACAGTCTCCCTGACCAACCTTGCGGTTTTGGACTGCAAAGGTCTCTGATCAGTCCTCTCTATAGCCGCCACTTCGTGTTCCAATTCCTCATCATCAACCCATGTCAGGATTGGTCTAGGAACTGCATCCGCCTGGATAGTCACCACCGTCTTAGCAGCGGTCGGAAGTGGAGTCTTAGGCTTTAGAGTCCCCGGATAGTAGGACACAGGAGTCCCCTTCCTTCTTTCATTCCTCTCCTTGGACCGATCAACATAATGCTGCTCTTGACCTAGCCGATTAGTCAGATCCGCCATGGTGATCACATGAACCTGCCTGAATCCCTGGCGGATCTCGTCCACCAAGCCATCAATCGTCATCTTCACTGCATGTTCCTCTGGAATATCCATCTCGCAACGGGCTAATTCCAGCTTGAACCTTCTCAAATAATCAGTGGCGGATTCGTCAGGTCTCTGCTCCGTTTCCGCTAGGTCCTTGACCCCAATCTTCGCCTCCACAACACCAAACATAGTTCTAAAAAGAACCTCCATAGTTTTCCAGTCGGGTATGGATCCAGGCTTCAACCGCTTGTACCAAATGGCTGCTTCTCCCGCCAGCGATGTGGGGAAAAGCTTTAGCTTCATAATTGGGTCCTCAGCATATTGACCTGACTCATTAGTAAAACGCATAATGTGCGTTTCAGCATCGTCCGTCGTCTGGCCAGTAAACGGGGTGAAGCGGATTGGTTTGAATCCGGCAGGGAAAGGTATCGCATTGATTTCTTGAGTCATTGGTTCTCATACGTCTTGTCGACGTCGGGTAACCCCTGTAGTTCCCTGAGCTTCTCAGAAAAAACTCTGCCAATATCCTCCATGGTCAACTGGGCCACGACATCCGCTGGTGGCTCTGGCGGATTGTTGCCAACCTGTCCATTAGGAGGGCCATTGTTGCCTGCTTGGTTATTAACAGCCCCGACATTAGGTCCGCCGGTCCCGCCACGGCCAGCCGCTCGTCCCCGCCTGTCTTTCGGCGGATTTGTACGGTCAGACCCCTCAGACTGGTCGATCCGATCAAAAAGCTGTCTCATCAGGGTGTTCATGTTCTCGAGCGTGGCATTGGTAGCCGCCAACTGCTCCTGTTGCTGTCGCCAGCAAGTGTCAGAGTTCCTAACATGGGCAGCCATGTTATCCGCCAGCCAACCCTGCTGTTCGGCAAGATATTTGAAATTGGCAGTGAACCCCTTCTGCTCTGTCTCCATTCGCTTCATGGATTCACTTAGATTAACGACCACATTGTTGGCCTTCTTCAGAATCTCATCCGTACGACAAGATTTGTCGATCAACATCCTCAGAGTGTCCGTCACCTCTGTGGGAGATGCAGTTTCCCCAGTAAATGGTGCAACAGGTGAAGCAGGCGGATCCGCGGACTCGTCCGCGAACCCCTCCTCTAAGAAACCAAATGAGGCTGCCCGGTTGGTAAGGCCCAGAGATCCATTATCATCCTGAGAAGCAGCCGTCACCTCTACTATTTCCCCCACCGTCGCGACAACTGGTGCCGCGGATACCGGGGTTTGATTCTTCCTGTCTCGCACGACCTTGAGGGCTGCAGCAATAGTTGCTTCATCCCCCAGGGCCCCGCCAAACACTTCCTTAGCTTCAGCGTCAGTTAATCCCCTACAATCAGCTGTTCCATGCTTGATCAGCTCCTTATGGGAATTCTTCAAACAATTCATGGTTATCCTCTTGTAAGGATGACCCTTTGTAGATCCCGCAATCTTGACACTAGATCCCACTGGGCGTGCCAAAATGTTCGTGGCGGATTTTGCACCCGGCGAACAGTCAGCACTGGGCGTGGAGGGCGCGTGCTCCTCGCGTGTCTTCTGTGTGCTTAGGCGTGCCAACACCTTTGGAGTGGTGCGACTCGATTGCGGACGACCCCTGGTGCGTCCTATCGTCTACTCCCAATAGACTCTGACTTCCCGACCAAGCGACTGTTACGCGGGCGCTGACTAAGCCGGCGTACAGGGCTCGAACAAGACCTGAATAGATCTCTCTAACAGGATTTTCTTCCCAACCCCTCGGCGGATTGAGGATCTTACTTTGATCCGAAGAAGCAAAGCAGAGCTAAACCAAGACCACGGGTGTGTGTGCTACCGGAGTAGCGGACTGACTCAATTGCTACCGGAGTAGCGGACTGACTCGATTGCTACCGGAGTAGCGGACTGACTCAATTGCTACCGGAGTAGCGGACTGACTCGATTGCTACCGGAGTAGCGGACTGACTCGATTGGCTCAGCAACCGCTCGACACGAATGCGAGACGTAGTCGATCGCAGGTGGAGGCAAATTGCGTGAGTCGCTCAGCAACCGCTCGACACGAATGCGAGATGGGATCGATCGCAGGTGGAGGCAAATTGCGTGAGTTGCTCCGGAGAGTCTTTGGCAAGTTAGCGGTGCGCTAGAATTTGTGTGTGTTTGTAGTTGGTTGAGAACCCTTTCTTCGTTGTAAAAGAGTTATATTTATATGGTTCATGAAACCCTAGGGCTGGGAAATTCAGCCTGGCGGATTCCGAGATCAACTAGGAGTCTCCTTCCTTATTCTGCCTCCAATCAAATCGACTACAAATTAAATGGGATTAAACTTCCTCTTGATTTAGGGAACTCACTCTTCATCAAGATCACCATTCAATTAACGCTGAGATAAGCCAAATCGAGTCCACAGCGAATCAATCACTGATTCGGCAAAGATATCTTTTTAGATGGATTGCTACCCGAAACAATCTCTAGTTATCCCAATCAGAGTTTACACCTTATTATCCGTTAAGGTAATTCGTATATTGTGTAATTGGATTATTACGAAATAAGCCCGATCCGATTAGGTAATAAATCGATACTCTCCCTCCAAGAAATCTTTCCTAAACGAAACGGGAGAATACAAAAACTGGATTCGGTTCAACCTAAACCCCTCTGGGCCTCGGGGTAAAAGCTCAATTAAAACAAATTTCAATTGTGGCCCAAACACTATGAAGCTTACTGAACAACTGGGAAACCTCTTCAGCACTCAACCAATTATGGATTATTTGTTTGTCACATAGAAAAACAACATCCTTGCTGGAAGCAATGAGGTTATCCATAAAAAGTGCATAAGAAGTTACTCAGTTACTCTATGCTCGTGATCATGATAGCATTGCTCAAAGGCTATGAGATTCCGAAACAAAGGTTCATTCATCTCTGCAACTGCAAGCTGTGGAATTGTGAGAACTCCATCTTTGAAATCAATAGACATCAAGCCATCAACTGAGCTTTTTCTGAATCCAATGCCTGCATCAGAGAGAGCAGTTGCATGGGGCATTGTAGTCTCGTCTTCTTTGGTTGATTCAAATTTGTGGAATGGAACAACAATAGCACTTCTTATCATATCAAGTATGTGAATTTCTTCATTATGAGTGTGATTAAGATAACCTTCGCAATAACTGTGCATTGATGATAGAATGCTGAAGAAATTAAACACGAGACCAGTGAGGGGAACTCTTTTGTTGCAGATGAGACTGTATAGAGACTCTAGAACAAACCAAGGAAGCTGATTTTCTAGTAGCAGAAGATCATGACAAAGATATTGGACCATGCATTGCATGTTGGATATGGGATCATCAACCTTGTCTGATTGTGGGTAATTGTAGCTTTTTCTCTGAAATAGTTCTAATAGGAAGCAGCCATCAATTATCATCATTTCTACGAATTCATACTTATTAAGATGATCAAGAGATTCTGCATAGTAATCACGAGCGCGTTTCTCAAACCCAGTATATTACCAATACCTTGAATCAAATCTTCTAAACTAATACGTGTTTGTAAGAGTAGAGAATTTAGATACCACAGTTTCAATTTTTCCATGGGTTCATAAAGCTTACTGCTTCCGTGATGAAATGGGCCGATTGAGACGATATTAGGTTCATATGCCTCTGGTTTATGTCTCCGGAGTAACTCAGGAACCTTGAAGATGCAGCACTTAGCAGACAAGGGTGAATCCCTGCAAAGCTTTGCTTTCATGCTTTCTTTCAATGCTTCAACATCAATATTTCTACTGCCACGAATTTCCATGACTATGGCTGCTCCGAGAGTCTGCATAAACAAGCAAGTCGAATTGGCAAGTTGAATTTGATGATTTATAAGTAAAGGTCGAACAATAAGCATGTTATGACTTACCAATCCTTATTTCACGATCAGACTTGTGTACGTAAGTGTGACTTGTAAAGAGTGTTTGGCTAGGACGATTGGCCAATATAACCTTTTCAAAGAAAAACCGCAACGCGAAACCAAGGCACAGAGAACTGATTTTGAACAAGACTGCGGCGAAGAGTTAAAAGTTTTGAAGGCCTTTATGTATGTATCCATTATTGCTTGACGAAGACTTAAATGTTTAGAAATAACAAGTCTTTGTAACAAGTTGCATCTTCATTGTGAGGAACAGAATAGATCGTCCTCAAAAGTTGCATCTTGATTGACGAAGACTTAAATCCACTCACTGCTTTACTCGAATTTAATTAGTTTGGGATTCCAGCGAATGATAAAAATAAAAAATAAAAAAAAATTATTGATGTGTCACAACTCATATACTTAGACCAAAATATTAACTCGAAACGTAAATGATTCAAGACGTTAGAAGATTGACGAGCTATTTCAGCAAATTTCTTCTCGACATATCACGATAGGGACAATTTTTTTGGCAAATGCAATACCAAATATGAGACATTTTGGCATGGCACAATCTTGGTCTCAGACTCTACCTCTCCCAGCTTCCCAAGCCTTTTATTATTATTTTTACATATATTTTGATCAAGTGATAAATATAAGAAGGGTACACCATCTTTCACCCACTAATAGCTTTGGTACATCAAATTTACAAAATAACACATAAGTACACCAACTTCCATTAATAAGGACACTTTGATACATACTAATAGCAAAAAGACTAGAATACCCTTATTGTATATTTTTAGAAAATAATTTTACTTTCTGACGGAGCGTAGTGGGCCCATAAAAGTGTTTATTTTTTGACATACCGCATACATATGGTTTATCCTCTATACTCAAAGGCAGACAGTTAAATTTCATAAAAGTATTTCTTCTCAGCGCTTATTGTATTTAGAAAATATTAGAATCACCGAAAAAGAAATAAAAGATAAAAAGGCAAAATTAAAAATCTTAAAGAACTTTCGAGAAAGACTTCCTAGAAACAGACCAGGCTATTGGGATATAATATTTAGATTTACTCAAGGCATTCGTATAGCAGAAAGACAAATTGCAGAACTTAAACCACTTTTGCAACTAGAACAAGAACCTCTTGAAATTTTGAGCCGCGGTTAGAAACCGTTGGTTAGATCCACCTAGTTGGTATCAGAGCATATAATAAAGGCAAGGAACTCTCACTCCTGTAAAGCAGGAAGGGAGGCTCTCCGACTTGCCCCACTTTCGTGGCAAAAAACCCGGAAGTTGTGCTAGCTGATAGGTACCTTAAGGCTGCACCGTGGATGTGACCGTGAACCGGCACTTACCTCGCGTCCTGGTAGGTGAATCCCTATTCAGGCCGAGGGTCCCGGCCTACACTTAATGGTATCATAGCCTGTTTTGCTCAAAAACAGGTAAAGCAAAGGCTTATGCCACAAAGTTGGCTCCTCTTAGCCAATAAAAAAGAGCCAAAGCAGCTAAAGAATTATCAAACTTTTTGCATAGAAAAAGAAAGAGAAAAGTGGAACTTGTGTTTTCACACAAGACATATCCAAGAAAACCAATACTCCATTGAATACGCTTGTAGAGTGCTAAACACCCTATACGACGAGCATATTCATCTTCAGAAAGAAATAGGAATAGAAGAACTTGACCCCTCTAGGCCAAGTATAGTTGAATTTCTAGACTATATAACTAGAGATAAGACTACTGAGAAAGTAAAAGAACAACTCGAGAGATTTAATATCAGAGTAACTCAGTTAGAAGAAATTCAAGCAAAGATATCAAGACTTGAAGTCAAGCTTGATTATCTTAAAGAAAAGCAATATCTTGTAGATATTGAAAAGAAATTAGTAAAAACTGAAAACCTTGCAAATAATATTCATCAACAAGCAGTTGATCTAAAAGGCACTCAAGAAAATCTAAAGAAACTTTTAGAAACTCTTATATCCCGCATAAGATGAAGCAGAGAGTTGAGCTAAAAGTAAGACAGGAAGACCTAAAAGCCATAAGTATTTATCTTCCAACAGAAAAACTTGCGGAAAATGTTGACGCAATAATACATCAACAGAACTACAGCAATATCTACCTTCAAGAAATAGAGAAAGATATGGAAGAACAGTTCCAAGAACTAAGCTCAAAAATTTCTAGCCTACAAAAAGGTATAGAAAAAATGAAAGAAAATTCAATCGTTGAGAGAATCAACAAAGAAGCACTAGCACAAACTGTAGCTAGTAAAATCATTATACCACAGCCAAAACCAGAAAGTGGGTTCAATTTCAGTGAATCTAAGTTGTTAAAATGGAAAGAATCCAAAAGGGATATAAAGATGTTAAGTAAAGTTTTCAGCAAAAGATATACTGTACCAGCAGTACAGCTTGTAAATGCTCAAGAATTTGAGTATAATGAGATCGAATCTAGCGTAAGAGAAGCCTCAGCGCCAAAATTTATATTCAATGAGATTTACAAGAAAGGATCCTTTATTATGGATTCTCACATATTCAAGATGTTAGAACTAACAATACCAGCAACTGGTGGTGAAACAGATATCAGGTTAATTACTTCTAGAGAAGTAAGTGAAGCATTTCAAAGAAAATACACTTATATGCACATTGGTGCAGTCCAAATTTCCATAAAACTTTTAGCAAGAGATGGTATAGACTGTTCGGTCTTGTGTATTCTGGAAGACGACAGAATAACAGATTTCAAGAAAAGTCTGTTAGGAACAGTAGAAGCCTCACTATGCAACCAGGTTGCATATTTCAATGTCTTCCCAAACTTCACCACTCATCTGAAAGACGCAGCACACTGCCTAAGACTAAGAATCAAAACAGATGGGATTGCCATGAAACAAGGTATGATGGAACTTGCCGTTGACTATAGGATCTATTACAAGCTAATGAGCTCCAATGTAACGCCAAATACTAGATTTGTCAACAGCCCTGGTCTTACCACATCTGTCCTTACCAATCCTAGAAATAATACTCAGCAAAAGCACATCACCAAATGGGATGAAGTATCATTCCCTAGAGAATGGAACTTAGCACCTCCCGAGAGGCAGATACAAAGCTCTAATGCTTCTATTTATGAAGATACTGGAGGAAAAATTAGTCTCCAGTTCCATAGGCATTCTTTTGCTAATTATGAGCAAGCAAGTACTTCAGGATCAATCCCTGAAGAATCTTTTGAAGAAGAAGAAGACTCAAAAAGACCTATAAGAATGCTTAGAGCAGAAGGGTTAAAAGAACTCTATAAGCAAGCAGAAACTTGCGAAACCTTAGAAGGGTTAGAAAAGATAGTCAAAAAAATTTCTTTAGTCCAAACTAAAAGAAAAATTATAACCTACCAAGCGGCAGAAACAGAAGCAAGCACCATGGATACTGAAACAAGTAACATGGATGCAGGAACAAGCACTAGTCAGCCACCATTGGCAGGAAACACTATCATCAATAATATTACTAATAACCCTACCAAAATCATTAGAGAAGAAAAAATCAAACTTCCTAAAGGACAGCCTCCTACAGGAAAGATTGGAGAAAGAAGCTCTCAAAAGTATATTCCCACAGAACCCCACTGGGGACAAGCAATCTCTGAAAGAGGAGTTTATCTAGACCTCGATAAAGTAGGAGATAAAAGGAAAAACCATAGACAACTGGGTAGCCAGTTTAAAGCTAACCCAAGCACTAGTTCTATCCAAATTCCATTATAAAGAAGCACACGCTTACTACGAAGCAACCTTAACAGGAATAGTCCAGAAATGGTACAATTCCTTTAAGAGAAGTAGTAGTTGGGCAGATTGGGAAGCAAAACTAGCCAAGACAAATGATCCAATGGATTTCGCTATCCCTATATATGCACAATTTTGTGGAGATATAACGGGACATAGTGAACAAACCAAAGAAAGAGCTAAAGCAAACATCCAGAAATTAAGCATCTGCAATATGAGATATTTTGAAGAATATACAAACGAGTTCCAAAACTACTATTGCACAATAGGAGATTTGGAAAACATAGATCTTATTATAACATATTACAGAAAATTACCAGAACCCTGGAATAATGCTGTAGCACAGTCCCTTGAAGAAAATCCTTTAGAATATTTTTCTATAGGAGGAATAGCAGAAAGGGTAAGAGATCTGTTAAGAAAACAGTGTACAGAGAATCAAAAGTCAAAAACTGCTAAGAAACAGCTCAAAGGAGTTGAAAACATGTGCCCCAAAATCTTAGACACACCAACCCAATGGGGATGTCATCTCTACAGTGAGAGAAAAAATAGAAGCAGATTTAGGAACAAGAAATACAATAAATTTACTTCTAAAAAGAAGTATAAGTTCAGAAAAAGCTCTGAACAAGATAAAGAAAAAAGATCTCCTAGAAAGAGATTTTTTAAGAAAAGAAACCCAAACTCGAAGAAAAATAATTCTAGAGAAACAAAGCCCTGTAGATGCTGGCTTTGCAAGGCTGAAGGTCATTATGCAAACGAGTGTTCAAAAAGGGATAAAAGATCTTCAAAAGCCCTTTTAGCAGAATACGATGAAGCTGTAGAATATGCAAACATCAAAGGGTTTGAAGTAGCCTATTCTGATGAAGAAAATGCATCTGTATATTCTCTTGAGGATACATCAGAAAGTGATACAGAAAGAACTTCAAATAGCTCTGAAGAAGAAAGTGAATACAACTATAGACCTATATTCATGCTAATCCAAAATTGGTATCAGAAAACTACTAACAGTATCAGTCAGTTTACTCCAAGACCTGGAGCTTTCACTTGTGACTTTTGCAAGTGTGAAGACGATAATACAGTACCCATGTACTGTAAAGAAACAAGAGAAACTTATCATAAAGAATGTTTTATAGCAGAAGTAAGGAGAAAAACAAAAGACCCTGAAGTACATACGCTAGTAAATCAAGAATATGATATATTTCTTGATCAAATTCAAAAACAAGATCTTGAGAAAACCCTCGAAAAGATGAAGTTAGAAACTTCAAAAATTATAAAAGAAGAACCTAGTCCCTCCATAGCAGCACCTGAAAGTAACCCAAAAAAGGTAGAACCTGAGCCTATACAAGAAAGAACTATAAATCCTTTCACAGAATTCACTAGAAAGGAAGAAACAATCCAACCAGTAAAACAAGTTCAGACGAGCATATATAGTAATTATATTACTATAGGTCTGAAATTTCCCAACTATAAGAAATACCATCTACATGCTTTTGTAGACACTGGTTCAGGATACAGCCTAGCAAAAAAACATGCTATTCCTGAAGAATATTGGGAAAAATCTGATAGAGAAGCTACTGGAATTGGAATGGGAGAAAAGGCGTTTATCATGAGCTATATCGCTCGAAACGTCAAGATCTCGATAGGAGGAGGAACCTTTACGTTCCAAAGAATTTGGCAGAGTGAAGCTCAAGGGTCCGATCTGCTGATAGGAAATGATTTCCTACTTCAGCAAAGAATAATACAAACCATTGAAATGATTGGGATTGAGAAGAATCATAAGTTCTACTGGGAATCCAGATTACTACATGCAGTTAGCATTGCAAGTAAAGGATTCACAGAGCAATATCAGAAATCGCGAGCCAAGCGTGGTGATCATAAACCACCTTTTGAACCGGTTATACAACCGGTATTAACTTTGAAAGAACATAAAGAAATTGTGCAAAACGAAGCAACAACTTCGGAAGAATCTGAATCGGAGGAAGAACCTCAAAATTCAGATAGCTCGGATGGAGAAGAAGAATTTATCCAAGAACACAATCTAAAAGTATACATTAATAAAATAGAGCAAAAGAAAATCCCAAAACTTGTTAAGATAGAAAATCTGCTGAAAACCATAATCAGTGAAGATCCTCAACTACACTGGGAAAGAGACCCGGTATATTGTCAGCTAAAAATGCATGATGCCAATGCAATATGTCATGTCAAAGCTATACCCCATTATAGAGATGAAGATAGGAAAGAAATGGAAAGCCAAATTCAAGAATTACTTGAAAAGAAATTAATTAAACCTTCAGATAGCCCTCATCATGCTCCAGCATTTCTGGTTAGAAACCATGCAGAGCAATTAAGAGGAAAAGCAAGAATGGTCATAGATTATAGAGATGTTAACAAGAAAACTGTCAAAGATGGTTATCAGATTGCTCAAGTAAGAGTCTTGATAAACAGACTGAAAGGAGCAAAGATATTTTCAAAGTTCGATGCAAAATCGGGCTTTTGGCAAGTAAGAATGCACCAGGATTCCATAGCCTTAACAGCTTTTGGAACTCCTCAAGGACATTACGAATGGCTTGTAATGCCATTTGGTCTTAAGCAATTGCTCCATCTATCTTTCAAAGAAAGATGGATAACATATGTAAGCCATACTCAGATTTTTGTATAGTTTACATTGATGACATTCTTGTCTTCTGTAAAACTATGAATGAACATTTGAAGCATCTTGAGCAAGTTTGCAAACTCATAGTTCAGAAAGGAATCATCCTTGGACAAAAGAAAATTCATCTTATAAAAGGAGAAATTGACTTCCTTGGCATACAAGTCAAAGATGGAGAGATTCGTCTTCAAGAGCATATAGTAAAGAAGATAAGCCAATTCCCTGACAGTATCCCAGATGCAAAGTCTCTACAGAGATTTTTGGGAGTTGTCAACTTTGCGAGAGATTTTATTCCTCAAGTGAGTGGCCTCACTGCTCTTCTCTCTCCAAAGACAAGCACTAAGAAAAAATGGTCATTTACAACGGATGATAGCAACACCGTTAAGAAAATTAAAGAACTCACAGAAAACCTTCCCCCTTTACAGTTACCTGAAGAAGGTGACCTGATCATTTTGCAGACAGATGCAAATGATTATTATTGGGCAGGAGTAGTTTTAGCAATAGCACCTAATACAAATCAAGAAAAGATCTGTAAATTCCTATCAGGAAAATTCAACCCAGCAGAATTAAATTATTCCACAGGAGATAAAGAAGTTTTAGCCCTAATTAAATCTATTAAAGGAGCTGAAGCCTTTTTAGGAAATAAGTTTCTGGTCAGAACAGATAATAAGAGAGTGAAAAACTTTAAGCATTATAAGCTTACAGATGCAGCTGATAGAGGAAGAGTTCTTAGATGGCAGATGTTTTTATCTCAATATGAATATGATGTTGAAATGATTGCAGGAAACAAGAATTATCTGTCTGACGCTCTCACAAGAGAAATGGCAATGTTCGAAAGAGATGAAGGCCGTAACCCAAGAAGTAGAAGGCCTGAACCAGAACCAGAAATTGAAGAAAGAAGGAGGCCCAATTTCGGAATAAGAACTAGGCCCGAAAACAAAGGATCAAAAGACAAAGCCCTACTACAGAGATACAGAGATGGAGACAAGACTGTTGGACCATTACATGATGGACCTGGCTACCAATATCTGGCATCCTACTCTCCTGCTGAATCTAGTAGTGCCCCTGAAAAAATTCAGCCTGACCCAATAAGAAAAGAAAATGATCCGGAAGATAAGCAGTCTTCCAAAGTAGAAGAAGAAGAAACTGTAAATGAATATTTACAGCATCCTAAAGCTACAGTCACAACTGACTGGTTTCAAAGAAGACAGATGTATACGACAAGAACCAATGACAGGATAGCATCCTTCAGGTTACCAGCGGTAAAATGCCTGAGAAAAATCTTTGATCACCCTATGAGAATTTACGAAAGACTTGTGTTCAGAACCAGCAGGAATCTGCAGTTCAACCAGCGAGTCATCATCGACAATATTTTAGCAGCTTCTCGAGAAAATAATGAAGCATTAGTTTTACAAGCCTTGGAAACGCTTGCTGAAGAATTCTGCAGTTACGAGCTAGAGAAAGATCGGAAGCTCAAGGAAAAGCTGGACCTTCAATACCTTGAGAACCCTGAAAGTGCTAAAGTCCCACTTATAGCCCTATCAGAAGTAGAATGGTTTAACTTTCATAATCTCTTAGGAGATTCCAAGAATAGAAAGGCTCTTCCATCAACTTTGTTAGTAGTTGAGAGGACCCGTCCCGGAAATTCTCCTCGGAAACTTCCGAAACGGCTCCTAAGTAACCCAAAACAAAAGAAAATCACTTTGCTCCCAAACCGCCAACACCCACCTACTGGGAACAAAGTTCGACCAATTCTTTGATCGCTAATTAAATTTTAAATTTTTATAAAAATCTACTCGCTAAATACCCATTTTTCCATATAACGCATTCTATAACGATAATTATACTAATATTTACACTCATAATTAATAATAATCTAAGAAGGTTTACTCACCTTAATTTACCAGAAATGGTAAATATCCATTCAAGATCGAGTCGGATTTCTGCCGGATCGCGTCGGATCGAAACACCGAGGTTCCAAAATAAGGTCAACCCCAGGTCAACGGTCAACTCTGAAGACCGGTCAACGGTCAACGTCAAAGCCCGGTCAACGTCAACGCTCGGTCAACGGTCTGGTCAACGAATCGGTCAACGCGGGCCGGGTCAGTCCAGGTGGGCCGAATCGGGTCAACTCCGGGTCAAGACGGGTCGGATTCGGGTCGAACACAGAAAACGGGTCGAGCAGATCGGATCGGCTAGATTTCGATCCGATCGATTCCGCTTGATTCGGCGGTAACCACCAGCACAGAAAGAACCGCAAGGAAAAGCCCAGCCGATCGATGGGTGGCGCTCCCCCGGGCACCGCCTGCAGCGCCACCGCTCACGGTGGCAGTTCTTTGAGTCTCCGCTTCTCCTCCCGCCGTGCTCCTCCGGTGCTCATCCTGAGTTCAAAAGGAAGAGGAGAGGGAGACGCGTCGATTGCTGGGTGGTGCGCGAGCTGGGGTGGCCGGACGGCGGAGATCGGCGCGTCGGCGATCCGGATCGGGGAGAGAGACGATGAATAGTAATTTGCTACAGTAAGTCGGTGAATTCCTGAAATGGAAAGTTACCCCTTTCCCAAAGTAATTTCTCTTTTTATAGTAACTTTTCATGAACAGTAAATAACTTCCTCAGGTCATAACTTCCTCATACGATGTCCGTTTCACGCGTGCCGCGTGTCCACGAACTCGTATCGTCGCGCTCCACAACTTTCGTGAAGAAAGCTTTTCCAAAATTACGAAGGATCACAAAGTCGACTTTTCCCCCATTAAAACTTAAAACATTTTTCAAATTTAACCTCCGAAAATACTTCCGACATCGCGTGACAATTAAAATAAAGCGTACGAAATTCCAATACTCATAATTCAGTTAAATTGGGTTCGGGATGTGACAATTCCTCCCCCCTTAAAAAATTTCGTCCTCGAAATTTACATATCCAAAATCGCAGAAATTCTGCGGAAAATCGGACAGAGTTTCCACTATAATTAGGAAATCCAAAACCTGCAAGTATTCAAAATACACTTCTAACTCACAATCATGCAACTCAACTCACCAACTTAACAAACGTAATAACTTGAGCCTCTTCCTATTCAATTTAGAGAAATTAATAAATTCTCACCACAGAGGAAGCCAACAACAACGGTTACACAACCTTTACCAAAAATCAAAAGTCATGATCATTACCTAAATTATCACTTTGGGTACCCCCACTACTCCAATTTCAATTTTACAAAGTCGGCCCATGTCAAAGGCTACCTGCCTTACATAAAGTTAAACACGCACAACAGCATAGCAGTTCGGCCACAATCACAATTTATTCGACACTACACAGGTTTCCAAAGAGACCACTGAAGAAGGATTCAAAAGATATCAAATCTAAAAGAAATAATAACAATATGCAATCATAACAACTTCAAACTTAAGATGTGGCACCCAGTCTAATTGCATGAACTCGTACCTCATACCAAGTTCATGCTAAATTAACCATTCTCATGAAAATACCACGCAACACTCAGACCAAGTACATGCTCATACCAAATTCATACTCAAGGCCAATCACTAAAGCACATTATCAATACAAGTCTAAACACAGTTGTTGTAGGCCCAAATTTAGTTTAAACCAGATATTGTAAGCACCACTAAGTTTAGCGCAGAAGAATCATCTACTTACATGGTAGCACAGTTCCACCAAGTATTTGAAAGGAAACATCACAGAACCATCAACTCAGCTATTTTAATTGTCAGACAAAACCATAACCAACTCTCCTCCATGCACTGGCCAACAAGTTATATAACGAACACTAAATTCCAAGTAAGTAATTCATACAAAAACAATTTTTCCAGAAAAGATAATTCACGAAAATCATTATCCATATCCTGATTAAAACCCTGACTCCTCCCCCACAACTATTGTAAAAACATTGGGAAACAATTCCACCAAAAATTTAATAAAAAGGAGTTCGATTCCAAATCAATCCATCCCCGCCTTACCAGAATTACATCCCGACACTCAAGGCAGCTATTTAAATCATAACTCAAATCCAACAATTTCATAATTTCTAAAATAATAGATTAAATCAATTTCAGAACTGAAACAAATAATCAATTAAAGATAAGATCAATACTCGAAATAAATAATTCAAATAACCATCACCGGCCAATCCCCTTTAGTCTATTCTCAAATATTTTACACGGGTTCAAGAAATTATTAAATTATAAACATTCTCATAACATTCACGGTTTCAAAGCATAAAATTTTGTTTTTCAACTTTGAAAACCACAATACCTGCATATTTATATATATAACGTAGGTACGTTGTATGAAAATCTCATTTAAAACACATCAGCCTCGCTGATAACTCCAATAACCAAAGATTCCTTTGTTTGAAATATATATTCAAAATCACATACATTTGAAATCAATTCATAAAATCTCTTGACCATTCTCATTGGTCACATAAAAATCCCAAACCCGCTGGTTCGGGAATCTATTAAAAACTGAAAGCCTCATAGAGGAAATATTCCCGGACTAGATAATATAAAAATATAGAAATCTTAATCCACTGCTTCGGGAATCTATCAAAAGCTGAAAGTCTCATAAATGAAATATTCCCGAAGCCACATCATATAATTGTACAAAAAATCTCAATCGACTGATGCGGGAATTTATTAAAACTGAAAGCTTCACAAAGGAAATATTCCCGCCATCACAGTGAAAAACATCATCATGACCAAATCTCATTGGCCATGCAACAGGGAAATGTTTACCCACCACTGGACCTCGTCAGGCCCTGGTCCGAGAGTCCTATTGACTCCCCCCGTGTCTAAGTCTACTACCTAGACACGTCACCGCCTCAATATACACCACCCTACGTCGACCACCGAGCGTGAATCTGACCTATATGGTCAAGTCGTCACCTCGCGTGGGATGAGGCCTCGCTAGCTAGCATCAATCATAATAATGATGTCAACCAAAGCCTCGTCAGGCTATGGTCCGAGAGCCCTATTGACTCCCCCCGTGTCTAAGTCTACTACCTAGACACGTCATCGCTTCAATATATACAAGGGCCCTGCGTCGACCACCGAGCGTGAATCTGACCTATATGGTCAAGTCGTCACCTCGCGTGGGATGAGGCACCGCTAGCTAGCACCAATATAATAATCACGTGGACCATAGTGTGGTGAAAAATAAATCTCGAAATACATTTCCCTGATAAACCGACATGCCGAAAATCAAAAAATACCCGGCAAATCACCATGCCGTCAAATCACAGATACCCGGCAATCACCATGCCGTCAAATCAAGGATACGTAAATCCCCAAAATAATATCGAAAGAAATAATTACAATCGGCATGTCGAAAAATTCCAATTACTAAAATCAACAAAATCCCCGGAAATTTCAGTTCCGGTCTACCGAGTAAATACTCAAATATTTTGAAATTATGAAATCTCATGGGAAACTCATTTCACAGAGAAATATCAAAGTCCAATAAAACAGCACTGCTGTCAAGATCAAATCAAAACTAGATATTTCTTCAAATATCTCATAAAAATTCAAAAATTCCTTATTTAACTTTTCGTTTCAACAAAATACTTTCTCATTTAATTACCAAATTTCTTATGCTTTTCAAATCATTCATTTAAAAGAAACTCAATTTCGTTAAAATAATTGCGCATGCATTCGCTTAAAATGAAACAGATCTAATCATAACTATCAGACATACATAATCTCTAACATATAGGCCACTAAGGATTTATTATTGTTTCTTTATCCCCAAAGAAACATATCCCCGATCAAAGCACAATATACCAATTATAGATAAGACATGCCTATAACAGAAATTAAAATAAAGTAATTTCAGCTGGTTTCCATCAAATTGCCTTAAAACAATTACAGAGGAAAATTTCAACAAAACTACTAGAGTACTCGAAATTCAAGAAAACCAATCAGAGTCATGGTCCGAGAGTTGAACCTCGCTCTGATACCATTTGAGAGGACCCGTCCCGGAAATTCCCCTCGGAAACTTCCGAAACGGCTCCTAAGTAACCCAAAACAAAAGAAAATCACTTTGCTCCCAAACCGCCAACACCCACCCACTGGGAACAAAGTTCGACCAATTCTTTGATCGCTAATTAAATTTTAAATTTTTATAAAAATCTACTCGCTAAATACCCATTTTTCCATATAACGCATTCTATAACGATAATTATACTAATATTTACACTCATAATTAATAATAATCTAAGGAGGTTTACTCACCTTAATTTACCAGAAATGGTAAATATCCATTCAAGATCGAGTCGGATTTCTGCCGGATCGCGTCGGATCGAAACACCGAGGTTCCAAAATCAGGTCAACACCCGATCAACCCCAGGTCAACGGTCAACTCTGAAGACCGGTCAACGGTCAACGTCAAAGCCCGGTCAACGTCAACGCTCGGTCAACGGTCTGGTCAACGAATCGGTCAACGCGGGCCGGGTCAGTCCAGGTGGGCCGAATCGGGTCAACTCCGGGTCAAGACGGGTCGGATCCGGGTCGAACACAGAAAACGGGTCGAGCAGATCGGATCGGCTAGATTTCGATCCGATCGATTCCGCTTGATTCGGTGGTAACCACCAGCACAGAAAGAACCGCAAGGAAAAGCCCAGCCGATCGATGGGTGGCGCTCCCCCGGGCACCGCCTGCAGCGCCATCGCTCACGGTGGCAGTTCTTTGAGTCTCCGCTTCTCCTCCCGCCGTGCTCCTCCGGTGCTCATCCTGAGTTCAAAAGGAAGAGGAGAGGGAGACGCGTCGATTGCTGGGTGGTGCGCGAGCTGGGGTGGCCGGACGGCGGAGATCGGCGCGTCGGCGATCCGGATCGGGGAGAGAGACGATGAATAGTAATTTGCTACATTAAGTCGGTGAATTCCCGAAATGGAAAGTTACCCCTTTCCCAAAGTAATTTCTCTTTTTATAGTAACTTTTCATGAACAGTAAATAACTTCCTCAGGTCATAACTTCCTCATACGATGTCCGTTTCACGCGTGCCGAGTGTCCACGAACTCGTATCGTCGCGCTCCACAACTTTCGTGAAGAAAGCTTTTCCAAAATTACGAAGGATCACAAAGTCGACTTTTCCCCCATTAAAACTTAAAACATTTTTCAAATTTAACCTCCGAAAATACTTCCGACATCGCGTGACAATTAAAATAAAGCGTACGAAATTCCAATACTCATAATTCAGTTAAATTGGGTTCGGGATGTGACAGTAGTAGCAGGACCTTATTATGGAAGGTATTTAGTTGATGTTCAAGCAGAGCATCCGCAGAAGAACAAGTTATGGTTAATTGAGAATGGTTTTGTTCATAATCTTTGGACAAAAACCAACGAAGACCTAGAAGGTCTCCCTGAAGTAATTTACCAAGCAGTCAAAAACATTAGGCCAGATGGTTGTATTCTGAGACTAAAGTTTATCTCTTCTCCTCCTGAATGGACTAGAGAAGAAGGGAGAAAAAGTTATATTTCTCCTTATCATTATGTCAGAATCATCCAGAGCAGTGCTTCTCAAGCACACAAATGGTCATCAAGCAATGGAAGACCTAATCAGAGCATCCCTTGGATGAAAGCGATGGCTGTAATTCGCATTCAGAACTTGATCCAGAAAGATGATGATGCTACTCTCCTGGCCAAAGGAGAAAAGATCATTGTGGCCAGCTATAACCATCCTCATCCAGAGTTCTGTGATTTGTACAAGGCCTTAGAAAGGCGAGAGGTCGATGGTACGTTAGCAACTACCACGTGGATAGAAAAATTAGAAAAAGAACAAGAATTCAAAGATCCATATGATTCAGACATAGAATCCAAAGCTGAAGAAAATGACGACTCAGGAGCCTCTTTTGATGACGAAGCGCTACGCAACATCGAGAATATGATGGAATATTAGCAGCCGACGCATCAGGACAAGAAGCTTTAGGTGAGTGGAGTCCAGCTAATGGAGGCCAGATCATTTGTGAGATAAAGGTTTAAAATAAAGTTGATGCCGACGCTTAAGGACAAACTTCTTTAGGAAAAGATAGTGCCAGCTGTTAAGATAAGGATTCCTCTTGTCTGCCTTTCTTAATGGAATTCAATTCCGTTTTGAAATCCGAATGCTATATAAGGAGTCTCAGAGCTCAAGAGAAGGCATTCGAAAAAAGAAGGAAGAAAGGAGTAGTCTGAAGCTTGAAGGCTTGTGAGAAGTTTGTGAGTATTTGTGAGTGTTCTAGTATAGTAAGAGTGAATAGTGAGAAAGTGATTTCCTGCTAAGTCATCTGGTGTGGAGTGCTTTATTTTACAAGTAAGTCTGTATTTTTAATTCTAGTATGAGTAGCTAAACTTATTTAGCTGTTTACCTTAGAGTTGAGGCTCTAAACCATGTATGTATGTTGAATAAATAAATCTCAGTTGGATTTTCACCATATCCGTCATAAAAAAAAAAAAAAAAAAAGATTGAGGATTTAATTTATTTTTGACTTTGTTAAGAAATTAATTTACTCTCCATACTAAGACAGCAGTGAATCCACCAACTAAGTAGCCGTTTAAGACGAAAGGTCGTAAGGTGAAAACTGGTACGATGAAGGCTAGTTCGTAGGATTGGTGAGTAGTTATTACTTAATAAAATCGAAAAGACCATTATATCCTTACAGTTTAGAAAAAATGTACGAAAAGTGTATCTAAAAGAATAGTTCGTGTACCCATATGTTTATTTTAAAAGTTGGATAACCAAAACTATCAGTGACCAATAGTTCATGTACTGTTCTTATAAACTTCCCTTTGATCAAATGAATTGTTTCAGAAGAAAAAAAATTTAACTATAGGGGATTTAGGTTGTATTTCTTTTGTTAATATTTTGAGACTAACCTAAAATAAATAAGGCGATTGGCATTAAAATGCCAAAACCCAACCATGTACAAAATTGGGGATTTTGAGTTTTAGACTGCACAAAAAAGACCCCCAAGGCAACTCTACTACATACACAGAGGAAATGATACTTATGTAAAAAGCATTTTGAGCTCCTCAATTCTAGCAGATCGAACTTCCTCGTCAGTGAGAGCTCCAGCAATCATTCGCTGCTTCCTGGCCTGAACTTGTAGCAGGCGTTCCTCCACCGTGTCCTGCCCAATTTTGTAACTTGATCAGTAAAAATAGAGAATTTGATATTTACCAGCTGAACAACTTCATTTCACAATGATAACCAAGTTCCTTAACAAACTAGGCAGAACAACTAATTAAATATCACTAAAAAGAGCGTTGTTAAAACAAGTAGGAACTGATCAAAGGCAGCTAGCTAAACTCATTTATGCACTTTTTAATCGTTGAGATAGTTTCAGACCCAGTCAACCTGTATAACTCTGCTATATAATTCATCCATGTTGAACCAAAAGAAATAACTGGGGGATTGAAATTGTTTGTAGAATATCAGCCTATCAGGATCTTGAAAGAATGCATTTCAAAGTTCAGGTGACACTTATCACATTTAACTGCTAGAAGTGTGAAGACCATAACATAAGCATACTCACCTTGACAATAAATCTTCTAACAGTGACTGTTCTTTTTTGTCCAATGCGATGAATTCTCATTATTGCTTGCTCCTCAACCGCAGGATTCCACCATGGATCCTAGAAGAGGGTGAGCATATCATACTTAATTTTGGGGAGGAGAGGATTCCACTCAATACATGAAATAATAATAAACAGAAAGATAGAAAGTACCATTATAAAGACATTGGATGCTGCAGTTAAATTTAGACCAACCCCACCAGTTTTCAAAGATGTTAACAACACCTGAAACGTAATACAGCAGGAGATTAAAATGCAAGAAGATGACCAACAAATTCATACCTGTAGAGAACAAAATGTAATTTTTGCTGCTTACCCTTTTCACTCTGGTCTCATTGAACTCATTCAAAACTCTCTCCCTCTGCGGCTGCGTCAGCTTTCCATCAAACCTAAGAAACTCTATTCCTCTTCTCTTCATAGGGATCTCCAAGAGATCCAAAAATGCAGTCCACTGACTGAAAATAATGCTTTTTTCGCCAGATCCTGACTGCAGAATATGCTCCAAGCAATCCAAGAGCTTTGCAACCTTTGAAGATTCCTTCCAATCTTCCACAAAATCAACTTGGAAGCGGCTTTCAGATGGGCAAGATTTGAGGTCAGTTTTTTTAATCAATTGCCGACATATTGGGCATGGACCACTAGTTGGTCTTCCCCAGCTCGAGAGAAGACACTCCCTGCACATCTTATGGGCGCATGGTGTAAGAACAGGATCGTCTGCAAACTCCAAGCATATAGGACACTCTTTGTTTTCACCCTTACGGATACCCTCAACAACCTCTTCAACATATGCTGGGCTGGGGACAGTCTGTTTTGAGGTGGAAGAATCCTGATTAGCTTCAAGAAATGTTCTTGCAAGCTTGTCCAAGTCTGCGTACTTTTGTGCGTCACTCGGACTGCTTTTCTTTTGTGAATCGCTGCGACTGCAATGATCCAAGCCAAAGAGTATTAGAAACAGTTAAAGCTAATGAACAAGAACAAAAACTTAGCTGTTAAGTAGAAATATCTGCAAATCAATGCCCACCTCATGACAAGATATGGATGGTTGCAAAACTGCCTCAAACGAAGTAGTAGTTCAAGGATATTTGCATAGTTGTGAAGAACCTTGCCTTCTGCTATAAACTGATCAAACTGGACCTGTATATTTTGCATAAAAAAATTGTATCAGCTATGAATAGCCTTGTTTGACTGCTGAAAGTGCCAAGTGATCACAAATCTGTAAGCATGTGCAAAAGTACATCCTCAACTTGGATGAAGGTTGGCCACAATTGGTGTTGAGTAACTTACTTTTGATCTCCTCCAGAGAGCAATGTAAAAGTCCTGCTCAGCATCTGACTGTTCACACTCAATGGTTTGAATGTCAGTTGGCGGGAGAACAAGTATCGGCCTGAATTCACATACACCAAACATTAAAATCCTACAAAGACTATACCTTATAATGTTATAGTGTATATTGAGAGAGAGAGAGAGTCAGAATAACTCTCAAGTGTAATCACCTTCCAACTTTATCCTTTGTTTCTTTTGTTCTTCTTAACATCAGTGGTCTCAAAATGGCCTTTATCAATCTCAGTCCTCTTGGATCACCGATCTCATAAGGCCTTTGAATTAATTTGTTCCACCTAGATATTAAGAAAATTATATCAGTATCCTATAAATCGAACATCGGGTCGTAGTTGTACCAGCAGTTCTTATTGATGCTATAGAAAAGCAATATCTGTCATACCATGCCCAGTTGCACCATGGTTCAACATGCAAGAAGCATAGGAGGCTGTAGAGATCTTCCAAATTATTCTGCAACAATTGATTACCAAAGGATTTTATAATTAAACTCGCAATTAATAGATTAACCATTGCTACTAAGCTAGAGACAGCTTATTAGAATTCTCAAAAAATGAAAGAGAGAAAAGAAAAGAAAAAACTATTGTTTAGAAATAGCAGTATCATATATGCTTCACTATGCACACTCAATATATACAAGCATGACAACAGAAAGCAGACCTGAATAGGAGTTCCAGTCAAACACCATCTGCAATGCGATGACAAGGTGAAAACAGCCTGAGCACCTTGGGTTCTTGAAGTTTTAATTGTATGAGTGATAGGAGCATAAAATGCGACGTTCTTAATATGTTTTTACACTCATATATGCATTTCTTATCCTTTATTGTTGTAACATAGAGTCATTGAGTCTTGTTGGAATCGTTGGCAAGTGTTGGTGTATAAATTGAACTAAAAATGCAGAAATGTCGAATTTTGAAGAGTTTTAATTTAAGTAGGACTCCTTGTTGTACTAGGAATCCTGTTTGGACTAGGAAACCTGTTTTGACTAGGAAACTTGTCGAAATGGAATTTTCGTTGTTTGTTGTTTCTAATACTTGAGTGGAGTCGGTTTGTGCTATAAATTGTGAAAATGCATAATTATGGTGGAGTACTTATTGAACTAGGATTCCTAATAAGAGTTTGATTGTGACTAGGACTCCTTTTTCAAGTAGAACTCTATTTGGAAAAGGAATCCTTACTAAAGTAGGAATCCCAGTTGAATAAGGATTCTACGAGTTTGAGTCCTAATTGAAGTCTACGAATTGGAGAGTTTTAGTCGAACAAGGAGTCTACAAATGCTCGACGTTTTTGAAATGTCGAAAGAATTTCATTGAAAATACAACTCCTTGTTGGACTAGGATTCCTTATCTATCTAGGACTCTTACTCATGATAATTGTGCTACATCTTTTTATCTTCTTTTTAATTTATTTCTTATTCTTATTTTTCAGGAATTAAAGAGAAGATAATTGGAAGATTTTGGTTGGAATATTTCGGCAAAATAAGGATGCATTGCCGTGGAGTTCAAGAATGGGAATCCAATTTGGATTTGAATTTGGAAACTTTCCTAATCTAATAATCTTATCTATTACATATATGTCTTTTTAAGACATCATTTGTCTAGATTAGGACAAGTTTAATGCATGGTTTAATTCTCTATTTCTTTTCTTTATTTTCAGATTCTTTGTGGAGATAAAGGAGGAGATATTATTTTTAATTCAAGGATAATTTTCGGCAATGGAAGAGTTGTTGCCGTGTGTTTTTCAAGGAAGGAGAGTTGGATTTGAAGACCTCATGGCCGGCCAAGATAAGAGATAAAAGGAGAGGATTTAATTCTATTTCTACATAGAATTTTCGGAAAAGAAAAAAGGAGAAAAGCTTGGGATGAACTTGGACTTAATTAAAGCTTGGTGCATTACTTGTTGCCGAATTAAAAGAAGATTAATTGAAGATTTTTGGAAGAGATATTCGGCAGCAATTACATGAAGAGAGGAAGACTTGGCCGAATCAAATAAAGAAAAGATATTTCGGAAGTCTTGGAGATTAAGTTTGCCGAAACCAAATCCTAAATGGTTTCGGTTTTCTTAGTGTTTACTGTTGCCGAATCCTAGCTCTTCTCTCCTCTATAAATACCACACTTTGTATTCATAAAAAGTATCTTCTCTTCCTCATAAAATCCTTGCCGAACCTCTGCCAAAATAAACTCAGAAATTCTTACCAAGAAGCTTTGCCGAATCCACCACCACCTTTCACAAAAATCCGATCATCACCAATCCTTGCCGAATCTTCATAAGGTTGTAACATGGATTGTACTTTATTGGCTTTTGATTCTTTGTATTTAAACATACTTTTGTCTATGAAATATGTTTTGGTTTCTGGTTTTATTTTCGGTATTGATAATTATATATGGGATCTTCGGATCTTTGTTATAAATGTTTGGAAATTTTGTATATGATTGCCGAATTATACATGTTTAATTAAATTAGTATGATGGACAGCAAGTTTTTAGCATGTTTTCTTGATTTAATTAGGTTTATTTCCATAATTCGTGTGCAACCGAAGGAGATGTCTAGATGCAATCGTAGGCCATGGTTGTTATCTAGATGTTGAATTCATATGCCGATTTAATACATGTTGGATTATACGCGTAGTTGATTTTAATATGTATTTATTTAAGGGCTAGAGTAATTCTGGAAATTTACATGTCGATGTGAGATGAGTGACGCCATACTTGCTAACATGTTCCAATTCGACATATTGTGCTTATGTGCTATTTGTGTTTGATTTCTACGCGTTGTGTTATTAAACCGATTAGTACCATGTTTAGGATTACACGCGTTGTGGATTCTAAATACTTGTGATGTCTTGAATAATTAGAATAACCGTATTGGCTCTAATTAAATTGAAACTTAATTGATCTTAAATTCGTTATATGCTTGCTGCCCCTATTACTTGTTTTAATTTTGTCGCATGTATAATGAGATTTGTGTTTAGTGATTATGTGGAAGATGTTGATCAATTGTAAATAATAACTTAGGTTTTAATTTTCGTAAAAATCAGTAGATAATTAGTTAAAATTCAAAATCCTCTTTTTGTGCAATACTTTATGTGATTAAATACCCTTGATTTCCTCGGATAGAACGATCCCTGCAATCGACACAAGAAGGGTATTATGTGTATGTAGTTGTTTTACAGATATTTTATACTTGGATAACACCTCCATCAATGAGCTTCATCAAGCACAACCCTATACCAGTCAACTTGGTGGAATAGGCTGTCCTCCCCATCCTATATCATATTGTTACAAAGAAAAGAGTTAAATGAGAAGATTAAAGGATTGGGTTTGTATTTAAAAGATTACAAACAATAAAAAGTGTCTAAAATAGGAGGCAAGGTTCCTTACAATTTTGAAAGCTGCAGCCAGGACACCATATGTTGTCAGGACCACATCATGTGCAGAGATAGCCTTGGGGTTTGTGGTTCTGTACCCACAATAGTGAACAAAAACAGAAACACTTTCAGCCTCTGAATGAGTTTCAAGTTCATCCTGACTGTTAAGCTATGCTGCCAAGTACAGAAAAACAACAATATTCATCGTGTTATTAAAAGTATCTGTGAATAGACCTAGGATATGAGAGAAGTTCTTACAATAACGCATCTTAATCTTGCATATACAACTATAGCTAATTATTCAATGCAAAAAAAAATTAAAAATGAAGCTATTTACCTTCCACTGGCTTAACAAAGACAGAGGACAGACAACAAGAGTGCCTCCCTTTGGTTTTGACGGGGTGGTGGTATCTGAATCTATCTTCCTTTTCTTTGTGATTTCCATTTCATTAGAGCGTCTTCTGCCCGGTCTTGAAAGTATTAGAGCAATTGTCATCACAGTCTTCCCAAGTCCCATGGCATCTGCTAGTATCTATTATTTAAAGGACATTCTTGATGTTAGAGACAAATTTAACATGATAATAGCCACTCCAATTACCAACGCACCAAAACAAAACCTCACTAAATAAGTTTCTTAAATATGGAATATTAGAATGATGATTGAAATACTCACTCCTCCTCTTGCCATCAGCGTTGCGGTAGGAAATTTCATGGTTGCCTCCCCTGTGAAAATGTTCACATAGATTGAAGAAGCCCTTCTGACAAATCATATATTTAGTTGAGTAACAGACTTGAAGCTATTCAATTTCACACATGGATAGTTTGTGTGGAAGAGGCTAGAAGTAAAGAAATTAGAAAGTAATTTTTCATCTTCAGTTTTCATTTTCTATAAACTACATACTCATCACATATACGGTAGGCTGCCCAGCAAGGGTGTAGAGTTTTCTGGGCCTTCTCAACATCAATTCCCTTCTCCAATTCTGACATCCAATAGAGAGCTTGTTTCTGGTATGGTTTCAGAACACACCTGAGAGTGCAAGGGGGTTCCATCTCCTAAAAGATATACAGAGACAGATTACACAAGGGGGTATCATTGATATCCAAAACTATACTTTACCCTGAATTCCTCAGATTAAAAATTTTAAATATTCAGAGTTCAGAGTGCCTACCTGTAAGTCATATACTTCTGCTGCTCCAACAATTTTGTTTAGAGATGACTCAGAAATGGCTTGTTCATTGTTTTCTTCGGTACTCTGTTGGGCACCCCTTCTTCGTTTTGGTGCAGGCAATGCTAATGGAGCTTCATTGGAATACGCTGTTTTCAACCCATGCATGTTTAAGTCATTTAGAAGTAGATCCAAAGACCCATCGAAAAATATAAACCGTTGAAAATTTATCTGTTTGGAAATAAATGCATACTAACAATTATGTTATAAAGAACACAATGCAGCACATTCGGTTGTTTGTTGGAAACTGAATTGGATTGTATTTCACAGAACCGCATGCTTTACCTTTTAAATCACCATCACTGAAACTGGGGTTTGTATTTTACGAAAAAATTCAGAATTTGTTTGAAACTCTGGTTGCTATTCTCACAGACACCTTACTCGATAATGCATTCACAAAATATTATTATTCAAAGCAGAATGCAACAATTCAACAGCATTTAGTAATTGGCACACATGAAAGAGAAAAAAAAAATAAGTAGAATAAAATGAGTCAGCAAACATTTGCCATTTTCAAAGCAATCAAGATGAAAATAGACCAAAAGCACATACTTCAATATTTAGAAGGCGTTTTCTGGAATCAAGTTCTTCTGGTGTGAACTCCGCCTGGATAAAGCGAGAAAAAAAAATAGCACATTATTACAACACGAACCATCAGATGGTAGAGTTTCTGGATTTTGAATTTGTATATCAGGAATGAATAAACTACCAAGGAGAATCAGGACTACCTTCTGGTATGGTTGGAGTTTCAACAATTTGAACAGACTGAGGAGAGGATGTATAGTGGAATCAATGTTAGGGGAAGCATCTAGCTTCCATGAAGCCTTGTCAACTTCCGTGAAAATTGAACGGTGAATATAAAAGCTGCAAAACACAAAGCAAATAAGTTCAGCTGAGTCAAAACTGAATTTATATGCCAAAGGTCTGAATGGTAAGTGGTAACATATGGCTAGGACATATACCTTATGTACAACAATATCTTTTGCATCATAGAAAGCACTGGGGGTGCAGCTATACAACGCCCACAAACTTTAACCTTTCCAGATTGTACAAGTGGAGCAACAGTTTTTGCCCATTCCATTGAAAAGCGTCCAATCTATACAATTTAATCACATAGAACACATTAATTCAAGAAACTCAACATATAAAACAAGTAAATGAAAGAGATATACCTCTCCACATCGCTTGGTTGATAAACGAACAATCCACTTGGTTTTGTTGCTCGAATTTACAGAAGGGAAAGAGAGGTTAACAATCTCATTGTCCACCAATTTCCTCCCTTTGGAAGTCGAAAGTGCAGAAACCACTGTCCCTCCCACTGAAAACCAATCCGGCTCCATAGGAAAGTCCCCATCCTCCAAATTCGGTGGCCTCACCTGCTTCACCGAAACCACCTCACAATCAGGAACCTCCTTCTTCACCACGCTCTTCGGCTTCAACGAATCCACATCTCCATCAGTCTTCTTAACAACAACCGCCCTCACATTTTCAAAGATGAAATTGATGGCTGCAGTTTGGTCTCCACCGCATTCTTTGAGCGCTCGAACAATCTCAAATTCCGGCATTTCAAACCCGAGAACCGACCGGATATTCTCCACATTCTTTTCTTCAGTCTTAGACACAAAAATCTTTTCAGCTTCGTACTTCTCGTACTCCTCCACCACTATAAACGTCGAAATAGGCTCCACATATAGGACTTCACCACTATCCGGAGCCTCATTTTCTTCCAACTTCTCAGGCTCAGACTCCGGCAGCGCTTCCACCTCATCAGATGCTTCTTTCTCCACCTGAATCGAAACAGGCTCCTCCTGCTGCTCAGCCAGGCTATCTGGAACCTCGCTCATCATTTCAGCCTCATCCACCGCCTCAGATCCAACAAACTCAGCTTCTTTCGAAACATTTTTGGCTACTTCTTGCGCCGAATCTCCGAGGCTATCAGGAACCACACTCATCGTCTCGAACTCGCTCATCCGCATCGATTCGTGTATTCTTTCACTCCAATCCAGCTCCTCGGAGCACTCCTGCTTGATCTTGATCGGAGCAGGCTCCTCCTGAGTGTCAGGAACCTCATCAATAGCCGAGATCTGAGGCTTCGAGACCGAAACCTTTACAGCTTCATCGGACTCCTCCTCCGCTTAACCAGCGCCGAAATACGAGCACCGGTGCTCGTATTCCGCCGCTTAACCAGCATCGGAATCGGCATGAGGAAATTCCCATGGGAATTTCATCTTTTTTGGAATCCATGTCTTTGGGTCAAAGACACGGATTAGGTTAAGAAATTGGGGATTTTGGGGGAAAAGAAAAAAGAGGGGGAATGAACAAGGCTTTGGCGCGCCTTGTGGTTTTATATTGGGAACAGGATTTGGCGCGAAATTAAGGGTTTTGGCGTTTTTACCATCTCAAATTTCGCGGATTTTTATCTCTGTTTGGTATTTTTACCTCTCTCTTATAACATTATGGCGCCAAAAGTCTAAGAGGGTGAATGGGTCGAGTAATTTGCGTGTTTTGGAGGTATTTTCTGGCGGTAGTTTTCCCTCCTCTTTTCATTTTTTACTTTCTGTTTAAGAAATACAAATATTGCTTCAAGCCGTCAACTCTAATGATGATATTATAGTAGGGCTATCTTAATTCTTTGATTCTCAGGGCTTAATCATTCAGTTGTTGTAGTTTCTAAGCTATGGTCCAATTCTAACATAATAGTCCCTCTCTAGTACATCATACTCATTACAATTTTCATGACAAATACACCATCCTTCTTTTTATTTTTTATATTATTATTATTAAATAAACAGATTTTAACTACTATAAAATTATAACAACATCCTTAAATCTTATATTTAAAATTCTCTTATTAATATGAAGCTTATAATGAATGATAAAAAACAAAATATATTGAAAAAATAATAAAAAGAAAAAAAACCTAGTAACTATAATCACACTACATTTGTATATAAATAAAAGAACTGAAAATGTGATAGGTAGAGTATAATATATAAAAAATAAAAATCCTTGAATTAGGTCTGTAATAAAAAATGGTTGGGACCATAAATCCAATAATTAGTTGGGTATAAAAACAAAAGACGAAAAACAGATCCTTGCACACAATCCAAGGTCACTACTAGTCACCTCATCTGAGCCACCAAGAAAAAATGTGTACTCTAGAGAAGCGCGGCAACATCTTCTTCCTGACCCTAACCGGCGCCGGCGACCCCACCGAAGACGACGAGCACCGCCTCGGCCTCCCCGTCATCTCCTCTCTCCTCACCGCCCTCTCCTCCGTCGCCTCCCAATCCTCCCCCGGCTCCGTCCTCATCACCACCGCCCGCGGCAAGTTCTTCTCCAACGGCTTCGACCTCGCCTGGGCCCAGTCCGGCGCCGCCTCCCCCTCCGCCGCCCGCCGCCGCCTCGGCCAGATGGTCACCGCCTTCAAGCCCGTCGTCGCCGCCCTCCTCTCCCTCCCAATGCCCACAGTCGCCGCTCTAACCGGACACGCCGCCGCCGCCGGCCTCCTCCTCGCACTCAGCCACGACTACGTCACCATGCGCGGCGACCGCGGCGTGCTCTACATGAGTGAGGTCGACCTCGGGCTGCCGCTGCCGGACTACTTCGCGGCGGCGTTCCGGGACAAGATCGGGTCGGTCTCGGCCCGGAGGAACATCCTCCTGAGGGGGATGAAGGTCAGGGGAGAGGAGGCGGTGAGGATGGGGATCGTCGACACGGCGCACGATAGCGCCGAGGCGGCGGTGGAGGCGGCGGTTAAGATGGCGGAGAAGCTTGGGGAAAGGAAGTGGAAGGGTGACGTGTACGCTGAGATCAGGATGAGCTTGTATCCGGATCTATGTGGGGTGCTGGGATTGGGTAAAGTCGTCCCCGCAAAGCTGTGAGGCTTTTGTTGTTCTCTCTTGTGGTTTGAGTGATGAATAATTGGAATCTGTAGATAGGATTACTCTTTGTGAAAGATTGATTTATAACAAAATGGGAGCAAAATAAAGATGAATTACTCTCAAACCACCAAACTTGTATGAATTAAAATTTTAGCTTTGTTGCAATGATTCAAATCATTATGAAGAGAATGAGAAAATGGTTGGAGGCTCGAATAAATAGACGACGATTTTGTTGTTGTGAGCTCAATGTATGTACTAGCACCATGGTGTGACGCGTAAAATTCATGGTAGCTTTGTAATTTGCTGGTTATGCAACTATTTTCCTTGGGAAATTTTGATCGGAAAAGCCGAGACTGAGAATAGGAGGGTCGGCCAAGCGAGCCAACCCTATGGAGTTCCACAAATTATGTCGGCCATATGTCTTGATGTCCATACGGCGCTCACCAATCAAGGGTGAGCATGGCATATTTAGCCAACCGACCCTTTTAGTTTGTAAATTTCACCGCCAGCTTATATTTATACTGCCCCATTCTGTTGTTCCGTTTCCTCATCTTCAATGTGGGATTCAGTTGCCTATTTCCTCATCGTCCAAAGATTGCTGACTCCGACTTTTAGACGCAGACCGGACTCTGCTCTCGGAAGTTTTCATTTTGGAGTACAAAAAGGAGCTTGAGACGCATCATAGGATACAGGAAGAGGTGTAGATACATATTGATTTTATACAGCGTAGAGTAGAATTGGGCATAATGTACAAGTACAAGACTTTAAGATCTCTCAAATACAGTTAACGACTGATGCTTTTCATTATGTTGCTACTAGCTTGGTGAGCTTCAGCATCCTTGGTGATGGTGAGTCTTATGAAGGAGCAGCGCGATGCCCTGACCAACATCTACATTGTTTGGAAGTTTACAATAGCAACCTTGCAACCTTCACTTGTGTTCGAGTGAAAATAAGAATAGGCAGTGGTGCTCGGCTTTATGAATTAATGTAATACATTGCCTGTGCTTGAAGGAAATGGGAGTCCTTGTACTTTCTGCCCTTTCCAACGCGAACTCCATTTTGAATCCATTCATCACGATGTATCCACCCATCTCGAGCGTAGTCAAGAATTCCCAGGATCTGGTGGGAGCAGGATACAAGCTTAGTTATAACATGACAAAGTAATTGTATAATGAAAATGTTTAACCACTAGCTAGCAAGGCGTTTCCTTCATATATAGACGATCAACAGCGAACAAACTAATGGCTTTTGGACGAAATTTGAATACAATAATAAACTGCACAGGCAGAAGGCGCATGACTCACCGCTCCACCTTTCCATGGTACAAAAGTTGGATTGCCTCTCGATTGCAAGACCTGTTTAACATTTAAGAGATTCTGTAATATCCACCTATGAGAAAAGGCATGACTAGAGATGATATGAAAGGTAGATTTGAATCAGGCAGCTATGAATAAGCCTGTGATGTTCATAAGACCGTATGTGAAATCATTATCCAAAACTATAAAATAATAAATTATTTAAAAAATATATATTGTATCATGAAGCTTTCATGCCCGATTGTCCATCCTTTCACCTCCTCCATATTCAACCTTGATCATAACCAAGAATATAATAACAGAACATAATTCCACAGACACAAATTACTAAACCTTGGCCAGTAATAGTTATCAATGTGCTCTTCCATTGAAAAGCACTTTTCTGTTTCTCATATCAATTGTTGAGCCACATAAATATTATTGTTATTAAAATATATGGTTATAGCTCAACTCTGCTCAAACCAAGTAACGTATGAGAAATCAGGTTTGCATATTTACATGGCCAAAGTACGGAAGTTGAACAGGAGAAAACCAATTAATACATGCTTAAGACCACGAAGAAAGTAAATTACCTCAACCCTATCAATTGCTTCAGTTGAAGGAATTGCAAGTAGAACCCTACAAAAGATAAAGAATAAAAAATTACAAATTAATATCACATGCGTATCTTAAACATCATGTCAAAGGTTCATCACAGTCCTTGCAATATAATAATGAAGCAATTTGGTATATCCTTCATCTATCCATTTTTCTTTTCCAAGCATGGAACCTCTGACCAACTATTGCAATCCACATTGTATACTTGAAGTGTGCATACACAAAGCGTAATCTTGGTGAGTTTTCCTTGTTGTGACTCAAAATGACAAGATGTACAAAATATATTCATGATTTACATAAAACATCGTAGGCATCCTCACCAAGAATACTAAATAACAATTAGATGATCAGGTAGATAAAAGAGTAGAACAAACCTCTCCTCCATTGCAGGAACAAGACCTCTTGTCAAAGCCACACCTCCAATCTAAAGCAAGAAACTATGTCAATTTTTCCCTTCGACTTTAAATAATGAATGCAAACATAAAAAGTTAGATACTCGGTCTATTTTGGTCAACTCACCAATTGTATGCTGGAAAACAACTTTCTTTGGAGGTCTATGCGTCCTGTTTAAAAGAAACAAGTGCTAGTTAGGTATCAGAGAGAAAACCAAATGGTGGGCAAGTCCACAGAAACCTACCTGTTGAAAGAATGCTCCTCGTTATGGCTTCTGCTAGGCCAAGCTTCTCTTCTTTCTTTGGTTTAGCTGAAAAAGATGGGTAGCTCTCCCACATTGGATACCCAACGTTCATGCTGGGATGTCCCTCTGACATTTCAGGTCTTCTCGGATATTCCATTTGCCATGTATCTTCCAGCATATCCTCATAGTCAAGAAACCTATTCAAGTAACCTAGCCAACATTTATCGACGTGAAGCATTTTACCAGAATTACTGAGAAGTTTAATTTGGCAAACATCACTGACCAAACCCTAGGTGGTGGTGGATATGCATCTGGAACCAAAAGCGTTGGGTGGAACAAACCCATTGGAGGGACCTACACAGGATAAAGTGACCTTTAGTATTCCAGAAAATCATTTTTGAGTAGAGAAATTAGATTCACATTAAGATGCAGACATTAAGAGCAGTTAGGGTTGTCTTATGAGATCCAGCTGGCATGCCATCTTCATAAGAATGAACTACAGCAACAGCTTCAAGCTTCTCCTCCTGTAAAAAGGGAACTAAATTATCAAAAGGCATAACCCATGAATCAAGATGAAGGGACTTTTCATCCACTTTCTACATTCTTTGGTTGTCTGTATAGACTCAACACCATAGAATCAATCACTAACATAGTGTACATTAATTAGGATGTGGATCAACCTACATTAACAGAATGTACTTTACGACAATTGTAACGAAGCCATATCCTAGTTAAAGAGAAACTGCCTCTCTTATTGGCTTATTGCAGAGACCTTGTTGTCTTAAGAACTTCCACCTCCTTTCTATTTCTTCAATAACCCAAACCCACTTAGTGGACCCAAAACTAGGGGACTTCAAACCCTACAAATTTTAGGAGACAGGAACCTCTGCCAACTTTAGAGGGGTTTGAACCGCAGATTACAAGGGAATAAACCCTGGGATTGACCATCCCTAACCCCACTTTGGGATCTGAAAATTTCTCTTTCAGACTACTCTATCTTAAACATATTTTTATCTATCTAGATTAGGAGGAGCTTTCTATTTTAAAGAGAAAAACACCTAAAAACTCTAAGTGACCATTAAGTTTCCTGTTTTTTCTTTTCCTTTTTACAAGGGTCCCAAACGTATACAAATATAAATTATCTGTTATCGACATGAAACATATAGCAAAAATAGAAGCTCCGTCAGACAATGACAAACAATACTAATGTCCATAGTCTTTCACGTAAAACCAAAAGGGAGGAAATCTAACTTTAATCTCACAATAAGACTCTTTCAGTCTGTTAAGTATCAAGAGATCGATAGGCTTTGTGTACAAGTCTGTACGAATTTGTGGCCACGTCTGATGATGTCTCTGAGTCCAAAGAAGGCATCTTGATATATCCTAAAAAGTACAAATATCATCATTAACTTCACGAGGATATAATCCACTGAAGAACAAAACTTAATAAATCAACAATCTTTTGAAAAAGCTCAATAAAAACAATTCCATTCATAGACGTCTAAAAGGTAGAGAACAGAGTTACGGACTATAGTAATTGACAGAATTAGGGTGTCACAAGCTAAAAGAACAATTATCGAAATTATGCAAAATCACATGCATAACGCAGGTGGAAGGTATTTAAGAAATTAGCCAATTAGTTGAACCTTAATGATGGTATCATCCACCATCGATACATTTCCAACATGTTATGCAGACAACAACATGATAAACAACACACAATTTGTTCAACTTCTCAAATATAAGCAGTTGAGTACTAAAGGCTGGATAATGATTTTGTCAATTAAAAGAAAGCATGATGAAACATAAAATGAAAGACTTAGGCTTTGCCACATCAAGAAACTGTTATGAGGCTGTGCAAATTCCTTTTGGACTTATAGCTAACATGGGTACATGATGATTACAGAACCAAGGGTATAATGTATTTTTCACACTTATAGCTATTGTTAATCTAAGTAGTTAATTATAACATATCCCACCTCTCCACCATATGGTAAGGTTTTCTGTGTGGTAGGTAAAGCTACTCCATCCTGCATACCAAAGGAGACAAGTGGTACATTATCATTGAAGAAAAAATCAAGGAAACATAAACAAACTCTGATATATAAGTATAATAGACACATGCTACTGATATACAACCAAAAGCTTGAAAAGGATAATCATTCTTCTTTTTCATTTTGAAGAAGTATTGGGGGTGAAAAATAAGCAGATTGAGTCCATTCACGTTGTAGTGCTGGTTGTAGCAGTACATGTAGTGGAAGTAATACCACTAGTGCCAATAGTGAAGGAGATCAAGGTGAGAATTGGGAGTATGGTTTTGTGAAACTTTTGTTAGTGTTGATACTGGAGCTTGAGGAATGCAAATGACGGTGATGTGTTGGTGACCAGGCCATGCTAGTATTTGTAATCAAGAGAACACGTGGATAGCTTTTCTTGAAAAAAGAAAAAAGAAAAAAGAAAAAAAAAAGTCATGCAATCTTAGTAGACAGTAAACTATCAGATGATAGCAGAACATGGGTAAATGTTGTCAAGATGTTTTGATATTCTGAGAGTCGAACAAACATGCATGCGGCCGTGTTTGTTACTGAAATGGAGGTACCTAATTCAAGACGTTTTCTTCTCTATTTTGTTTTGTCTTGTTTTTTATTTAACATTATGTTGCATACAGATTAAATCAAAGTAAAAGGAAGGTACAGAACTTGCAGATACCTCAATGCAAATAACTGATGTCACCTGAGCACCCATGCTAACTATACATCCAGTTGATAAACCATTCCCAAAAGCTGCAGCTAGACCCTCCTACATTAGCCAACACACTTTAGATCATCATACAAAGGTGAAACCCTGACAATAAGAGGCTAAATTGAACTACAAAATAGGAATGCAACAGTGAAAAGAAAGACGATCACTAATAACAATAATATATATATAAATCAAACCATGACTTTATTATTCGCACTATCTCATTGAAACATAGATTGCATATGCATGAGATGTAGCACCACATATACATAAAATTCCTGGTAGTATTAATCCATGGTAACAAATTAGATTGTATTGTTCTGCAGAAACTCACAAGTATTGAGTATGAAGCGACGGAATATTGTAGATGGAATTGTTAAAGTTAGGATACATTCTCAAAGAAGTAGTTTGAGTTTTCTGGAAATAGTCTTGAATCACAGCTTAAATAGGAACTGATCATTGCAAAATTTACAAAAAGGAAAACTCATCACCTGGTGAACCACCGCGGAGCTGAATTGCAAGTCTTGCAAGACTATAGACAACAATTCCTTTATTTCTGCTTGGAGAAAATGGAAAGAAGAATCACTTTAGTTTCCCACTTTTCCCAGACAATGGTCATATAATGATACACAATGTCAATATATCTTCATATGCAAAACTAAAAAAGGCCAAGACAGATACAAGAACTAATAAAGAGCAAATTGAAGATCATGGAGAACTAATTGCATCCTAATATGATTGACTTATCAATAGAACTGATAGGTTATTGTCCACAACATTAAAAAAAAAAAGGGAGAATTAATTGCATCCTGAAATATCAGCAAAACACTTTACTTACTTTAAAAATTTATACATATCCAACATAAACAAAGAGAACAAGTAACCAGCTCATGAACTCGATGAGCACCTTAAGATGGATGAGAGACAGGACTACAGAACGTAACAAACATAGAAGATACAGTCATAAAAGGAAAAGCTGACAGCCATAAAAGGTATAGTGATAATAAATTTAAGATGAAAAAGAATATATTATACCCATGGAATTTTTATACAGAAAGTAAAGACAAAGAAGGTAGTTGTCAACTGAAGAACTGTGATGATAAGTTTCAATACCTCGACTATCAAATGATTCTTGGATTACAAGAAGAGCAGAATACATGTTTCTTTCAGTTAAAGGAATATGCAGCTTCGCTGTCAATATGAAGTCCCAAATAGCAAGAATATCCTCAAATACCTAAAAAGAAAAATGTATAGAAGACATGGAGTATTTCAATCAAAACTAGAGGTAGAGTCTCATAATATTGTAATGAAGAATTTATAATTAAAAATTCCAAAAAAAAAATATTAATAATTAGAAGTGGGAGTGCACCTGCTGCATGGGATAATGTTGCGAAATATTTAGATGGCCTCTTCGAATAGGACGACATAATGTATATGGTGCCGTGGGAGATATTTTCAGTGCTTCCTCACCAAAAATGGACTCCCTGTACTGGTGTTTGCTAGAATCAAGCTCCTCAGCATTTGCATCTTCATGCTGGTCTTGATCCATGGCATCTTTAGTTGTGGCTCTATTCTCTGGACTTTCTGCACATGGAAATTTCCTGGGTGAGGAAGTGTGCACCAAAACCAGATAGCATGTATAATTGAAATCACAAGTTCATCCATGCAACCCCAAAAACAGTTCAAAGAACCATGAGAATCGAGGACTCAAATTTTACCTAATGCAGAAGACAAGTTAGATTCCTTTTCATACACATCTGTCCACTCAAATGCTGATTCCCTTCTACTATTCTGTGGATTGTTTCCATCAGTACGTCCCATCTGCACATCAGTTCCATCATTTCAACAACCAAAATACCTCACCACCAAAAACGTAGCCACAGTGATATTGATCTTCATTCAGGTAATTAGAAGAGTTTTGACCAAATTGAAAATTAACCAGCAACCACTGAGGATCCATTTGAATTCCAGATATTGAAAGCAGACAAAAAATCAACTTATCTGAATCAAAATGAATGTCTGCATTTCACAATTCAATCAGAAAACAGTGTACCTTGCGTGGGAAAGAACTCTTAGCAACCTCTTCATCAAGAAACGGTATTCTTAAGGCGGTGGCAATCTTACAAACACACAAACACACCTTCAATCAAAATGCCAAACACAAAACCATGAATAGAAAACACAAACAAAACAATGTGCATAGGCTCACTTTATCATACGCCTTCTCGCGCTCCATGTCCTGTGCAGTAGTAACTTGAGTACTGAGCATCTGAAAAAACCCAACAAACAATTCAAAAACCATAATCAACACAACAACAGCCAATACATAAACAAGTTCAAAAGCTATCAATTTTAACCAAACCTGGTCTTGAACATTAATCTTGGGGACTTGTTTAGTATACCTAGCAATGCAATGCGGGAATTCAAGAGGGTTGTCCTGTGAAGCAAGGCCTATTCTGATATTTGCAGAACCTGAGCTCCCCAAAAAAAAGGACCAAAGTGAGTGAGTGACTCAAAGACTGGATTTTGATTAGTAAAATTTGATGGGTTTGTGGTGAATTGTAATGGGCATATACCTGGGTTTATGACCACGAGGTTGGAGCCTCGGTCTGAGAAGAGGTTTGAAGGCACCACGGATTTCAAGTAGTCCTGGAAAAATAGTAGAAATAAGCTTGCTTTGTCTATTGTATCAATGTGCAGAGAGAGAGAGAGAGAGAGAGAGTAGTGGGTTTCGTAATACCATTGGAGCTGAAAGCAGTGAGCTTGAAATCTTTGTCTGAGTCTTTGTTTGTGTGATGCTCTTCTCTGGGTTTTGTCTCTTGAATTTTTCATGTGTTGTATGCTATTAGTTTCATTTGAGATTTATTTATGTTTTTGGGAAGGGGAAAATTGAAGGCTTTATTAGAGGAACATATGAACAAGGTGAGCTTGGACATCAAATACAGTCTGTATTGTTAGGGCATATGCACCCATACACTACGCCATGTTGCTCGTCAAGCGACGAGGAAAAGTCAAGGGAAACAGATAAGTCGCTTAACAATATCTAGAGCGACTGAAATACGACATGTCGCACCTGTGCACGATAATAAGCGACAAAGACGTTACCAGTCGCCTTAAACCATTCTAAGCTACTGAAACTTCCGTGTCCCTTTCTCCGTAGCAAGATTCCCGTCGCTTTCATTTTGGAGCGACTGCGATACTTGTTACGTCGCATATATCTTTTAAATACATATATCTTTTAGGTCGCACTTTTTCGAAAACTGCATGTAAAGTACTGGAAATGAAAAAAATGCAGCTCTGCTGCGCTTTTGCTGAAAATTGGTGATTTTTTCTCTTTCGGGGTTGTAAAGGTTGGGTCTTCACTTCTAATTGCTTTGAAGGTTAGTGTGATCTCTCCTTTTCATCTTAAATACCATTTTTTGTGTTACTATGTTGATTGTAGGTTTTGAAATTTTGGGTTTGATCTTCATATTTTGATGTATTTGTGTGTAATTTACGATTGGGTTCTTTAATTTGTGATAGATTTTGTATAGATTTTGTGTTTTTTTACCATATTTGTGTTATAATATGTTTACATTCAAATTTAGACTCTTAGAGTAAGAAAATGTTGAAATATTTATATATATATATATATATATATATATATATTATATATATATATATATATATTTATATATATAGTGGATAGTGTAATTTAAATTGATGACTTTTTGTTTATTTGTGGTTGATTAGTGAATTAGTGTTAGAATTATTAAGGAATTTGGTTGAGAATTTAGGTTTTTGGTATAATATGTGCATAGTTAAATTTATAGTATCATTATATAGAATATTTTGAAAGTTTTATTGTAGTGTATTTGACAAAATTTGGCAATTATTAATATATTATTTGTGAAATTATTCTTCTCTAGATGGCATACCAAGGGAATAAGAGTTGGATGGGATTATGTAGAGGTGATAAAAGGTTTCTTGATGGGATAACAGAATTTTGTAATTTTGCGGCCTCCAATTGCAAGACCGAACCGAAATTGCACAAGTACCCGTGTAAAAAATGTCAGTTACAATGGGTTCCTCTGCCATTATCTGACATGTTTCATCATTTGTGGAATAACGGCTTTATGAGTGGTTATACTATATGGGAAGAGCACGGTGAGCTTGCAGACATTCCCTCTATGTATGACCGAAGACAGCAGATTGTTGCAGAGAGGGCTTCTTCTAGTACACATGTGGCCATGATTTTGCTGTGAACCCAACCATGGACATTATGTACGACACTTTCCCGTTTATGGATAGGTGGGCTACAGAACAGAATGTTAGTGGTTTAGGAGATGCCTTTGTTGATGATGTTGATCATTTAGACCCTATTGCTAAAGATGCTTTTGAGAAGTATAACAGACTCTTAACTGAAGCTCAGACTCCGGTGTACGAGGGTAGTAAGGAGACTGTTTTGACCACCATCCTAAAAGCAGTGGAGATGAAAATAGAGAATAAATGGTCAGACAAAAGCTTTGATCAAAATTGTCAGTACATCAAAGATCTCCTCCTAGAACCAAACAAGTATCCAGATTCATACCGGGCTATGAGGAAGATCCTGAAGGACATGAGTTTGGGTTATCAGATCATCCACGCATGCGAGCATGGTTGTATGTTGTTTTACAAAGACGACGCAGGCCTCGATAAATGTAACGTATGCGAGGAGTCTAGATGGAGATCCACAGAGGACGGTACGAGGGTTCCAAAGAAGGTGGTTCGATACTTTCCTCTTACACCGAGGTTGCAACGTCTGTACATGTCACCTCACACAGTAAAGGACATGCGGTGGCACGGGGAAAGGATGGCAGATCCAGAAGTTCTTAAACACCCAGCAGACGGGGAAGCATGGCAAGAGTTCGACAGGTCATTTCCAGATTTTGCTCGCGAGATCAGGAATGTGCGACTCGGACTAGCCACTGACGGGTTTAATCCGTTTGGAAAGACGGGTCTCTCTCACAACAGTTGGCCTATTGTGGCGATGCCTTACAACTTGTCTCCTTCAATGGCAATGAAAAAGGAGTTTAACATGCTTGTTATGTTAATATCTGGTCCAAAGTCTCCGGGAAAGTGTTTGAATGTCTTTATGAGACCATTGATCGATGAGCTGAAGATGTTGTGGAGTACTGGAATTCAGACTTATGATGTACATGAGCAGAGAACTTTCAGAATGAGAGCAGTAGTGATGTGGACTATCCGGGATTAGGGATGTTAGGAGGCATCCAGACTAAAGGATACAAAGCATGTCCTCTCTGTTTGGATGATGTTGATGCAAATAACTTGACAGGGAGGATGGCATACCAGGGTCATCGTCGGTGGTTAGGCGAATGCCACAAATGGCGTTATGCAGCAGATAAGTTTAATGGGAAGGTTGAGAAAAGGCAGCCACCGCGGTCGTTGTCTGGGGATGAGATTTATGCCCAAATCATATCTCATGAGTACCCGGTACATAGGTTACATCTGAAGTTCAAGGTACATTCGAGTGGGGAGAGACTTTGTTGGACTCACGTAAGTATATTCTGGGAGCTGCCGTACTGGACCGAATCTAAACAGAGGTACACATTGGATGTCATGCACATTGAGAAGAATGTGTACGACAACATAAGTGGGACAATTTTCAGTCTTGAAGGAAAGACAAAGGACGATCTCAAAGCCCGCGAAGGATAAAATTGGGGGTAAGTGAGAAGTTGTGGAAGAAATTGAAAAGTTCGTCTTCCTCAAGAAAAGAGAATGTCTCTCAAGCAGAATATACGGTGCTTCCTGAGCAAAGGCCAGAGATCTTCGAATGGATTAAAGAAGCTCAGTATCCTTGCGGTTATGCAGGAAGTTTGAAGAATAAGGTCAATGTGGAGGATAAGAAGTTCTATGGACTGAAGACGCATGACGGCCATGTACTACTACAGCGTCTCCTTCCTGTGGTTATCCGAGAGTATTTACCACATTATGTCGTTGAGCCGCTAATAGCGATATCCAGATGGTTTCAGAAACTATGTGCAAGAGAGTTGAAGAAACAGGACGCCAAAGACATGAAGGAAGAAATTGTCTTGATTCTTTGTAAATTGGAAAGAATCTTCCCTCCTGCTTTCTTCACCATCATGGTTCATCTTATGATTCACCTCCCCGATCAAGTTTTGCTCACCGATCCAGTACATTTCACATGGATGTTTCCAATGGAAAGGTGCGTATGACAAGTCTTTTCTGTATACATTTTAATTACATTACATATTCTACTTACAGTTTCTAACTCTGAACCTCTTTATTTCACAGACAACTTGGGGACTATAAGAAATCTGTTAGAAACACAAGCTATCCAGAGGGATGTATTGCTGAGCAGTACAATGCACATGAGTGTGTGACGTACTGTAGTTTCTATATGGGTGACGGCACGGGAGATGAAAATGTCCCCAATGTACCCCGCTTCGACATCTCTGTAGTTTCTGAACTTGTCATTCCTAAAAGTTTCATCAGAAGTGCTCAATTCACTAAGGAAGAGGTCATGACGGCTCATTGGTGTGTGATGCAACATTGTACAGAAGCGGCCAAATTCATCATAAAGCACCAACAACAATTACTAAAAGTCGCTCCAGATATCACTGATGAAAGACGCATTGAGAACTTTCATCCATATTTTAGATCATGAGTACGTATACCATCACTCTCGTGTGGATATTTAAGGTCATAGTTGCTACATTTCTTTGAGTTTATACTAACTATGGTTTATATTGTGTTACAGATGGAAAGTTTGGGATCTAAAGAATCTAGACTTTATAAGCGTGAACTTGACATTTTGGCATCACTCCCTCATGCACATAATATTTATTCACAATGTATTGTGAACGGAGTGAAGTATGTCACATGGCAGCGAGATCAGAGGTTGAAAACTCAGAACTGCGGGGTCATGGTAGAGGTGGACGACGTCATGTACTACGGGATTCTCGAAGCCGTTGTCGAACTATTATATACAGAATGCATGTCAGTCATTTTGTTCAAGTGTAGGTGGTACGATACTGATACACTGAAGTGGGATTACGGCCTTCTGTCATTGGACACATCTACTAGCGTGTTTGAGGACTCACCATTCATCCTGGCGTCTACGGCAAGACAAGTGTTTTACCTAGATGACCTAAAAGCCGGTGAACCTTGGAGAGTCGTTAATGTGGTGTCACATAAAGGTACGTACAGTGCTAGTACACTTGCAACGGATGAAAGTAAACGACTTGAAGTGGATGAACCTTATCAAGAACCTACACCAGACCCGATCACAAATTACATTCCTATAGACGGTTTCACAATGGACTACGGCGAACTACCACACATTGAGCCTAACACTGACTTTGACAATGACGAGGATGGTGATGAAGATGAAGAGGATAGTGATGATGATGAAGACGACGATAACGCCGAGTATGAAGATCCGGACGACGACACAGAAGATGATGATGCTAATAAGGATGAGGATGATGATGATTATGACGACGAGTGGCTACATGAATATGATTGATCATTTTTATTCATTCATGTACCTAAACTCTATTTGTGATGAGTGTCACAGAGCCAAAACTGCATTCTATTTCTTCAACACCCAACTGCACAATGACTATGAAATTTGGAATGCACAGGTAGGATCCGTGGGGATTTATATAGAAAACTTAGATTTATATAGAAAACTATAAGCGACTGAGATGTTGATTAGGTAGCTTAAACGATCTCTAAGCGACTAATCTTACGTATACCCGTCGCTATAAGTTTCTAACTCTGAACCTCTCTAAGCGACTAATAGTATGTATACCCGTCGCTTATTTCCTTCATATAAGATATATTTTACTTATAGAGTATGCAAAAATATAAAACGTTAGGACGTTTTGAACGATAGACATATTAATGTATGTATTGTAGAGTAAGTAATTAAAATTTGGTACAAATCGGATGTTATTTAACCATTCAAAAGTCGAAAAAACCTAATATGTAACTATGTTAACCGCACAACTACGATTTGACCAAAGCGTTTTTTCTCACGATCCGCGACCCTAACGACCTCCGATTTGCTCAAAATTTGAACCACATCATTGTTTTTAGGATTAATTTCAGTTTACTACCCAAAACTTTGGGTCAGGTTTCATTTTCGTCCTTATTCTTTTAATTTAATCACGTGTGCCCTCCTACTTCTAATTTTCTATCAACCCGAGACAAAAATTCAATTTCACTTTGAACATGACGTCATCATCCGACGTGGACGAGACATGCTGGCGCCAAAAATAAAAGGTATGCCATTTGAAAAGGGTTGGAAACTGAAAAGTGGGCCAGCATGTCTCGTCCACGTCGGATAATGACGTCATGTTCGAAGTGAAATTGAATTTTTATCTCGGGTTGATAGAAAATTAGAAGTAGGAGGGCACACGTGATTAAATTAAAAGAATAAGGATGAAACTGAAACCTGACCCAAAGTTTTGGGTAGTAAACTGAAATTAACCCTTGTTTTTATGTACTTATTATATGTAACGGTCAATTTCTCAATCGGATGTCGGTAGCATATAGCGCCTTTAATAACCAACACTAACTTTCTTAACTCAATGAAACGGTTATGAAACTTAACCTCTCATTTAGAACTTGATTTATCAAGGTAATCCATTTGAACAAAATGACCATTAGATTTTGAACGTACGTATTATAGAGTATGTGGTTAAAATTTGGAATGAATCGGGTGTGATTTTGCCGTTCGATCGTTCGGGAAATCGCATATGTATACCCTTTGACTTTAAAACTACGCTTTGACCGTGACTCTAACAACCTCTGTTTTGGTTCTAATTTGAACCACAACTCTCATTATGTGTAGTTGTCATAGATTAGGGGTATTAGACTTAATCGGAAGGCCGTTGCATATAACCATTCTTTGTAATTATAAAATTGTTTCAATTCGCAAGTTTTGAAGTCACTATGTTATTAAATAAGTCGCTTCAGAGTATTTAGGGCGACTAAGTTATATATATTAGTTGCTCTAAAATGTTTTGAGAATTGGCCAGTTGGTTTCCGTGAAAATTTTCAGTCAAAATTTTCAGCCAAAATTTGAAATTATATTTCGTAATACATGGTGCGACGGGGTTATTATTTTGCCATCGCCTATAGGGTTCAATTAAAACTCAATTTCTTCGACTCAGTCTTCCTCTTCTCACTCCTCACTCTCTTCCCACTCTCCGATCACAAACCCAGATACCCAAACCCAGAAACCCTAATTTGATCCCCAATCTTCTCACACTCATCATCTTCCCTCATCCCTTAGCCCCAAATTCTCAAACCCTAACCCCAATTTCAGCCCCAATCCCCAATTCTAAATCACCCGAAATCACAAAATGCCTCCGAAGAACGTTAAACCACGTTTCGTGAAGACAAGGGCCCAACGCCTGGCCGATAATGTAGCTATTAAATCGACTCTTCGGAAACGAAGATCACCGACGCCGGCGCCGCTTTCCAATTCCGTCACCACCTCGGAATATGCAGAGACCACCCCCACCACCGCATCAGTTCCTGTACAGTCACCACGACCACCCCCACCACCTCGGACTATTTCTGCTCCTGGTTTGGTCGACACCTCCGCTGCCGCTGCTGGTTCTGCTCCCAACGACGACATTGACCTGGACTTCGAATTGGGTCCTCCAATCAACCCGCAGTATGTACAACCGACGAATTCTGCCTCCCACTCCAACTACCCCATAATTCCCACTCCAAGGAATTCTGCTTCCACCACCGACTCCACCGCCGGTACGATGGTGCGCAACATTCGCTGCAAAGATCTGGTCGTCAACAATGCAGGTAATTGATGAATTGTGTTTCAATAAGTACATTTCTTGTAGTTTGAATGTTCTGGTGTGAATGGGTGTTCTCAGTTTTGTGCAAAAGTTTGATCTTATTTTTTTGCAGTGAAGTGATGCATTTTTTGGTATTGAATCTTGTTCTTGTTGGTTTAAGTTTCATTGAAGTGATGCATTTTGTTGGTTTAAGTCTTGTTCTTGTTGGAAATCTTAATTACTTGCTTCTATTGGTAATCACTGATAAGGTTCATCATTTTAGGTGTATATTTTGTTCTTCTCAAGGGCTTGATTTCCAATTTGATATGATATTTATCAAAGAGACTCGCATTTTCTGTTTTTTGAACTCAATTAACTTCTTTTCATCAAGTTATCACACTTTGTGTCTTAGTGATGGAGTGATAAGTGTTTATGCATTATATTAATGATGTTGATTTGATAACTTGTCCCCTATTTTGTGTAGCTGGACCACCCAAAAGAAAAAGAGGTGTGGTGGTCCGTATGAAGACGAAGGAGATGGTGCGCCTTACCAAAGCCAAAATTGTTGTGGAGTGGGACGATAAGCACAACATGTCTGCCGATAAAAAAGTCGCAGCTCAACTGTCCTATGACATAGGCATGAAGGTGAAGGACGACGTACCAATGCTTGCCTCCGTTTACGGCGATCTTGATCATGACTTTAAGGGCATTGTGTACACCTACATTGCAGTAAGTGTCCAATTTTTTATATGTTCTTCTACTTTTCAACCTATTACACGTATACTATTACTAATATTTGTCCTTGATTAAACTGTAGGGCTTCTATGCAATCGACCTTCAACACGATGGCCAGTTCCAATGGGTTCAAGATGTGGCAGCTTCTCTGTACAAGGATTGGAAGCACGATTGCAGAAGACATTGGGAAAAATTCGGGGCTGACGTTCCATTGGAGTTCCTTAAACGGCCTAAAGAGTGGGAGTGGTTGGTCAATGAATTCAGCAGTGACGAGAATAAGGTAAACTCAGTTGCCTCGATATATTTATGCAAATTGCTAGGACCAGGATTAACAAGTATATGTACATCCTTGATTTAACACATTTGCTGAAACCAGTTTAACACCACTCATCCTTGATTTGATTTGTGTTCAGGAGTTAAGTTTGAGGATGAAGAGTATCCGAAGGGCTCCCACCCGGATGAACCACCATTCGGGGACCACTGCAATTAGTTACCGGGCACAGGAGCATGCGTTAGTGGGACATGCAGCCCCCTTGGTCGCAGCCTTTAAGGTTGCATACGCCAAGGATAAGATTGGCGCTACATATATGGTAATTACCTAAAACTAAACTAAGATTCATTCATATGTTTTATATTCTCTTTGTATCACGTAATTAATGCTAGCTCTTTTGTAATGTTGTAGGAGGCAATGGAACGGGAGGTTCAAGAGAAAGTCGACCAGTGGAGTAGAGACCACCCGGACGTTGAAGATGGAGAGGCACTGCCTGTTGAAACCCAGCTCAGTGTCATAACAGCATGAGTTGGTGAAGGAAAGGGCACAACATATAGAGGACTCGGCAGATACATGAGGCGAGAGCCCAAGAAGAGAGGAGGTGTCTCCCGTGTTGACGTAGATGCCATCGTGGAGGTAAAAGTGCAGGAGCGAGTTGCGGAGCAAATGAACGCTACGCAGGAGGAAATGCAGCAGCAAATACAGCAACAAATGCAGTAGCAAATACAGCAACAAATGCAGCAACAAATGCAGCAGCAAGTGGATGCAGCAGTGGCTCTTGCTGTGGCCAAACTTTTGGAGAAGCGATCCCAATTGCAAGAAGGTACTACCTCCAATGACAACCCCTCACCCTCTAACACTTAATTAGTCTCTTTATTTGGTTGTTGCTTCATCACCAACGAGGCGAGGGGGCTGCTGCGGCTTCTGGTTTAGTGTTTAGGTCATATTTGGGTTAGTTTGTGTTAGTTTTATGGTACAGTTAGGAGTTTGTACAGTGGTTTGTAATGGATATTGAGTTTCAAGACAATGTAATGTTTTAAACTCTATTTAATGTCAATGCAATGTTTGTGTGTGAGATTTGTTGGCTGTGTTGAGTTGAATGTTGCTGTGAAAGCTTTTGGAATAATGCAGGTTTTTTTGCACAAAACTGGGCATTACTGATACAGGCCCTGCATTGCAATACAGGGAATTGATTCAGGCGACTAAGAAACATAAATCAGTCGCTTCAATGGCCATTTAAGAGACGAGCTAAACCTCTGTCGCTCTAACACACTCAGCGACAACAAAATCCAGTTGCTCTAACAAGGATAGCGACTACCCAAGCTAGTCACTCTAACGTTACTAGCGACAGGGTATTCCAGTCGCTAATTGGGACACCTGTTAAGAGACGGCATTGTATTCCAGTGGCTAGCAAGGGAGGTAAAAGCGACTGGGTATCTATTCCCGTCGCCATTAAGATATAGCTACATGTTGCTTGCGACGTCTTATAAGCGACTACGTTCCAGTCGCAAATTGTTTTGTGCGGCTGTTCTGTAGTCGCCTTCCTTGTTTTTCTCCGGTCGCCTGGAAGGACCTTTGGCGTAGTGATACTACTCTATCAATCCATCAATCTATCAATTTAATTGCCTCTATCAGATACTATTCACTGCAAATTGCTTTTCTGGATCAATTTTTATGCACCCATGCATCTCCATCACTCTTACAATCACTATTCATCAATTAAATTTTTTATTTTTAAAATTTTATTTTGTATTATATTTTAATCTGGTATTGTATTTTAATTTGGTATTGTAATTTTATTTAGTATTATTGTTATATTTATATTGTTTTTATTTGGTAATGTATTTTATTTGGTATTGTTTTTTTTGACTCATGCTCTAGGGTTCCTAAGTCTCTCTCAGTATTAAACCTACTGCACGTGGGCGTTCCACCTCTTTCCTCTCCATCACAGAGGCAGGCAATCTGGGATTGCCTCTGTGATTGTTGCTGCTGCATACGGCGGGCCCCACCTGCTTTTTTCTTCCTTCTTTCCCCGCTGCATCTTCTCTTGCCACCAATCCATCAATTCGGCTGCTTAATTGAGATGATGGACCCATGCCGGTGCATATGCTCTTAGGGCTAAGTTTAGTGTACTGTGAAGTTTATGGAATGACTAATTGAGTAATATCTTTGAGTGAATTCAATAGTTATTGTTCTGGTTGCACTTAGACGTAGGTTGTATGGCGGAGGATCCCGTTCGGCCGCCGGAGGTGGCTTGGCGAAGATATCGTCTGTAAATAATGATCCCTTGTAGGTGGGGGTCTGATGGACTCGGGCTCGGTCTCGGAGGTTGGCAACGGGACTGATGCGGCCTGAGGTGATGCAGTCTTACACCAGGACCCTATCATGAGAGGAGGGATGGCAGCTCTACCTCTTTCTGAAAGGTACACCGTGTAGTCTTAGGCCTGATGGTTTTGATGAACTTCTCTCTACCTCCGTTTCGGCGTTTTGGTTATTTCGTTTCGTTGTTTTTTCTTTAGAACTTTTTAGTTTGCAGTGGAGTTTCAACTCCTGCTTAACCAGGCACAATTCGGTCATATGGCTTATGCCAATGAAATTACTCATTCCCCTAAAAAAAAAAGAATTCAATAGTTATTGTGATTGATTTATGAATCATTTTGTTACAGATCGAACTCAATGTTTGTAGTTTACATCTCTGTCAATGAAGTTTTTCTTTTTTATGAGAGACGGAAAATTTAGATCACTAGTTGAATGTTCAATTTTATTAAATATACAGTTTTCAGTATTGTAACCATTTTATTTTCAGTCTTTTTTTTTTTTTTTTATCTTGGCATCTACTAATTTTATCGTATATGAGTAATAGCAGGGGCGGACGCACGTAGGGGATAGTACCCCCAATGAACTTATGACTATTGCAACTTTTTTTTAACCAAAAACCCACCGAATCACGTTGTATATATTTGTATATATATTTGTATACTTATCCTGACGGCTGCAGCTTGTGTCCTTTTTTCTTTTTTACCAACTCTAGCGGTGTCCTTTCAAATATATATTTGTATATTTATATTATATAAGTAATATAACTCTAATAGGATTCGGCAGATCACGATCCTATTAGTTCAAACTACTGTTATATTCTCCATTCTTTTCGTTTTGTACGAGAAATCATCTGGTCTTTCTTTTTTCACTTCTTCTCTTTTTCTAATTGTCTTGGAATCTCTCCGATTCTTCAGCCTTCAACCTCCATTCTTTTGCAATTAAACCTTTGTTATATGCGCATTGCAAGTTTGCCATGGTTCTTCTTCTCAATTTAGTATTGTACTTTTTTGGATTTATGACTTGTTGATTAGATAAATTTACTGTTTTATTTAAAATCACAGTTGTGAGTCTGTGAAACATGGTGTTGACAGTAGCCGCAGAGGGGCTACAACAGGCCCACAGACCCGCAGCAAGTGCACCAGGACCCGGCCCAAGGCCCGGGACTGGATCACCAGCACCCGGCCTCGGGGTCCAGCGATCTATCCTACCTCCAGGGACCCTGGAGCCGGAGGCGCCTGCCTGCCAAAGAGGGCACCAGAATGTACAAACAGAAGGGAACCAGTCCCACATCGAAGGGTGAGGCCAGCCCTCACCCCCAACCACCTATATAAGGGCCCCAACTACCCTCTTTAATAAGTAACTTATCTCTCTCCCCACTTACATACGTGCCTTGGTTATATATATTCCAACTATACTAACTTAGGCATCGGAGAGGAGAAGACCGGCCCGCCCGGTATTCCCCTTAGTGAGCAGGATTGTAGGAGATCAAGTTGGATTCATCTGTATCTACCAGGCCCCCGGGTTTAGGCAGAAACAATTGGCGCCGTCTGTGGGAAGCTTGAACGAAAAGCCGTGTAAGCAACACCGTTGGAAGAGAATTCAAAAATGAGTCAAGAGAAAGGTACCACCGAGGAGGGACGTGTTGCATTAGTGCGACGCTCACCTCCACCCCGGCAGTCACGCGGGAGCCGCGCGGCGACCGGGGCAACGGTCAGGAAGGAGGGAGTTGTGGGGGACCATCCGGCGTGCCGGGGCCCCACCACGACAGCTCACGCGGGAAAGGCCCGGCAGGGGATGAAGACAGTCCAGAGCGACGGGGCTTCTCCTTGACGTTCTCAGATGATCTGAGCGATCGATCTGAAAGCCCGGGCCAGGACCCTACGTACAGCCCCGGCCATAGCAGTATGGCGGGAGAAATACGGGCAATGGCCGCGGAGGTCAATCGTCTAAGAGAGGAGAGCGACAGGGACAGAGCTAAGTCCAACGCCCGGTACGAAGAGATGGAAGCGGTGAATGCGGCCCTAGTAGCCGCCCTGGAGCGGGGAAGGCAACGTAGTGACGCCATGGCCGAGGCGCAGGCGGCACTCCTACCGGTCCAACCTCAACACACCGAGGCGGGGCAGTCTTCGGGCGGTCGGCCCGGTGATTCCGTGCGAGAAAAGTCGCCGGCAGGCACAGGCCCACCAAAGAGCACGACAACCTCCCGCCAGCTCGGCGCTTCGTCTGTGGATGAAGTTGATACTCCGACCGCACGGGCGCTGCAGATGTTAGCCAACACCGTGTCGGACTTAAAGGCCCAAATGGAGGCCAGCGAGAGAAGAGCCGCGCGGCCGATGGAGGGCGCCCGGTTTAATGAGCGCATGTGCCCTTTCTCACACCGGGTCATAGAGTCGGGGAGATCTGGCAACCAGAAGTCCCTCAAACTCACATATTCAGGGTCCGGTTGCCCGTATCAGCAAATGGACAGTTTCCGGTCCCAAACCTGCGCCAAGGGATACTCCGATGCAGTCTGCTGCAACATCTTCCAGGAGACTTTGTCTGGAGAAGCGCTCAGCTGGTTCTAAGAGCTTCCGGCGAACTCGATCGAGGCGTTCGAGCAGTTAGCCGACCGGTTCGTAGGCCGCTTCATTCTCCGAGTCGAGGGAGCCCGGACGTCGACCATCCTCTTCAACTGCATACAAGCCCCCGGAGAGGAGCTGAGAACCTTTGTCAACCGCTGGCAGACGGCTACGGCCGGGGTTCGAAACCTGGACAAAGGCATCGCCGAGATGGCGTTTAAGCAGGGGCTCCGAGCGGGCAAGTTTTCCTACGCCGTCCGGGTAGAACTCCCGCAGGGGTATGACGAGCTGATGGCTATGGCCATCCGGCATGCTCATGCCGATCATGAGACCTATGGGCACCACCTACTGAAGAGGAAGCGGGATGAGCAGCAGGAAGACCATCCCCGGGCAGAGAACCCTCCGCCCGGCCAGGAAGCCAAGCCCAGTCAGCGGACCGAGAACCGCACCGCTCGACCCAGCCGGAACGCCAACAGAAACTGGCCACAACGGCAGCAGATGCCCTATTCTGATAAACCCCAGAACGAGCACAAGCCGGCGCCGTACCGCCAAGAGCACCCCTTGGCAATCATGCCAGCACCACCGGCCGGTCAAGAAGTCTTCACCGCCCTCATCACTTCCTACGAGGATATTTTACTTGAGAACGGGAGCGTCATTCCCCCACCGCCCAAGAGAAAGTACCCGAAGGGGAAACTTACAACGGCACAGACGGGCAAGTACTGCTCTTATCATGATGAGGCTACTCATCAAACAAATCAGTGCTGCGCTCTCAAGACAGCGGTACGTAGGGGAAAGAAGAACAGACCCCGACCGGGAACGTGACCAGGCCTGGTAAACCCGCTAGCTCCGAGTGGTTAGTTTGATATGTCTCCAGTTCAACCGTTGTAAAAACAGATATATGCAAACTACTTTTGAGAAAATTTCACCGGCTCCGCCAGTTCAATTATATTCATAATCAAGCAAGAATACAAGCGGTAACCGCTCCGGAAAGATTACAAGGAGAAGAGCAAGGAAAATCCTAAGGAGCCACGACTCCGCCTTCAGCAGGCAATCCGCCAGCCTCTCCTGCGGTACCCTCGTCGTTGACCTCAGTTCCGGCATTGACTCTGACTCGGGGAGACTCGGCACCGTTGGTAGAAGAATCCAAGTCCGAGCGAATCGCTTCTTCCGGCTGCCCCTCCACCGCCTCCTGATGGATGTCCGACTGCTCATGGATATCTCCTTCAGCAGCAATCGGCATCAGGGAAGTGTCTAACCATCCCTTCCCCGCCCATTCCGTGTACGCATCCGAGATGCCCTCTTCCCTGGCCTTCACCAGAAACTCCAGGAACTGATCGCTCTCGCGGTATTTGAGAACGACCCGCTCGTAGAGTTCCGGATCATCTTCCCCGGTCGCAGCAGCAGAGGCGGCGCGCAGAGCGGCAGCTCTCACTTGGAGCTCGTCCACCTTGGCTTCCAGCTCGGCCCTCTCCTTCTCCAGGCTCCGGTTCTGCTCCTCCAGCTTCTTGGCCCTCTCCTCCGATCTGGCCTTCTCCCGATCCGAGTGGGACTTCTCTACCTCCAGGCGCTGTCGGGCCTCCAATAGAGCAGCTATCTGTCTCTTCAGCTCCGACAGCTCCTCGCTCGCGTCCGGTTGGTACAGACTGTACAGCAGCTGCGCAACAACAGAAAGTTAGTCAAACAGCAAAAGAAAACAAGCTACAGGCAGTGTAGTGGTACCATGCGAGGCTTACCCGGAGGACGGATTCCTTGCATTTTGACCGGTTCCCACCCGCCAGGGCTCCCGCAACCCCAGGTCTGTCCAGGCCAAGGCCGGCCAAGTCCGCCGCCACTTGCCGGACGAGTGCACTATCCGGGCTTCCCCTCGGTGCCTCCGCAGGCACGGGACTACTCTGCCGGGCAGCAGCAGTGGCCTTCTCCCCGGCAGGGTTAGTTTGCGCACCGCTGGTTATCCTGAACCGTTTGGCCAGATTCTCCCGTGCCGACCCACCGGTAAGCGTCACCAGCGTTGAGGAAGGAATGTCCCCGCCTTTCCGTTTCTCTCCCCGGCCTTCCGGAGAAGAAGATTGTGCACTTACACGGGCGACACGGGCCACGTGCGGCACAGACACCGGCCGATTGGGGATCATGTTCACTCCACCGGGAATCCTCACTGGCCCCCCGGTACTTTTGCCCCTTCCAGGCACCGCCCGGTCCGCAGCATGATGGGTCTTCACCCGCTTCAGGACGTAGGCGCCGTCATCAACATCCATGGCCCTCGGCTCCGAATGAGTCGTGAGCCGGCCGGACTCATCGTCCGCCGACGTCCGCGAGACAGTCTCGCCTTTCTCCTTCAGCATGTTGAGGAGATCTTCCCCGTCCATTGAGAGAGTGGTTTTGGGCTTGATGACCGCCCGAGAAGATGCACCTGCAAGGAAAGCAAACAGTTAGCAATCTGCCAGAGCTAGCACAAAGTATCACCGCTAAAGGGCTTCCTACGCACCGGGACCCCGCCCGAGCTGGCAATACTCCATCACTTCTCGCCGGATAAAGTTGAAAGAACTCCGTTCCAGATCGTCCCAACATCCGATTATGGTCGAGATCCTCTCATGCTCCAGATCGGATAGCTCGAACGACTGGTCGCCAATGGGTTGGAAGGCGCCAGGAACCCGGTACATTTTACTCCTCACCTGCCACCTCCCGCCCACCATCACCACCTTCTTTCTCCAGCTGTTGTCTACCCATGTAGGCATATTGGTGATGATCGGTGGATGTTTCCGGGGGTTGAAGGACAGGCAACCCCGGGACCCTTGCTTCCTTGAGTAGGACAACCTATACAAGGACCGGAATTCGTTTACCGTTGGCATACTCATTCCGGACAGATCATATAGGCAGCCGAGGCTCCTTAATCGCCTCCACTGGAGCCCAGGAAGCTGCGCGGGTGATACTTGCAGCGCACTGAGCATGTACTGCACGAAATTTGGCAGCGGGAGCGAGAGTCCATGCCGGAACTGGTCCTGATGCACGGCAACCCAACCTGCCTCCGGGTTGCAGGCTGACTCTCCGGGATTCAGGGGCCGCAGCAGAACCTCATCCGGGATACCCCACGTCTCCCGGAGCGCTGCAATCTCTCCAGGAGTCATGCTACCCTCCGGTTCATCACACATCACAGCGTCCTTCCCTCTGCCAATGGTGTAGCTCTCGACCAGAGCATCCGCAAGGCGCACCCCGTGCGGTATTTCAGTCTCCGAGGATTCAGCCCCGGAGGACGAAGACGAGGACGGAGACGAAGCCCTGCTCCCGGAGCAGTCAGCGACTTCGGTCTCCAGGGATTCCGAACCGAGCCAGTCATCCAGCATCTCCGTATCATCCACGATTGGACCCTTGGCAGCCGATTCGGAAGCCCGGTCAGAACTGGAAGAAGACATCTTAACCTAGGGGAAGAAAACAAAACCCTAGCGCTCGTCAGCAACAGGCTACAACAGCGCCTTCTATGGTCTCTCCCCAAGTTTGCCGCAGAGCAGTTCAATCAGCGACAGAGATCCCTCCCCCCCCCCCCCCCCCCCCCCCCCCCCCCGCCGCAAAACAACAAAACCAAAACAAGAACAACACCGGGGCAAAGAAATCAACAAACTTACCGATTAGTATGCTCAGCCGAGGACAATCCGCCCTGCGAAAGCAGCGAGCAATGGTAGGAAGACAGGAGGAAGCGCTCGAGAAAACGGATCTCGTGGGACAACACCGGTTCGTAGGCCGCTTCATTCTCCGAGTCGAGGGAGCCCGGACGTCGACCATCCTCTTCAACTACATACAAGCCCCCGGAGAGGAGCTGAGAACCTTTGTCAACCGCTGGCAGACGGCTACGGCCGGGGTTCGAAACCTGGACAAAGGCATCGCCTAGATGGCGTTTAAGCAGGGGCTCCGAGCGGGCAAGTTTTCCTACGCCGTCCGGGTAGAACTCTCGCAGGGGTATGACGAGTTGATGGCTATGGCCATCCGGCATGCTCAGGCCGATCATGAGACCTATCGGCACCACCTACTGAAGAGGAAGCGGGATGAGCAGCAAGAAGACCATCCCCGGGAAGATAACCCTCCGCCCGGCCAGGAAGCCAAGCCCAGTCAGCAGACCGAGAACCGCACCGCTCGACCCAGCCGGAACGCCAACAGAAACTGGCCACAGCGGCAGCAGAGGCCCTATTCTGATAAACCCCAGAACGAGCACAAGCCGGCACCGTACCGCCAAGAGCGCCCCCTGGCAATCATGCCAGCACCACCGGCCGGTCAAGAAGTCTTCACCGCCCTCACCACTTCCTACGAGGATATTTTACTTGAGAACGGGAGCGTCATTCCCCCACCGCCCAAGAGAAGGTACCTGAAGGGGAAACTTACAACGGCACAGACGGGCAAGTACTGCTCTTATCATGATGAGGCTACTCATCGAACAAATCAGTGCTGCGCTCTCAAGACAGCGGTGCAGGGTTTGATCGATAACGGCCAGCTCCAGCGGTACATAGGGGAAAGAAGAACAGATCCCGACCGAGAACGTGACCAGGCCTGGTAAACCCACTAGCTCCGAGCGGTTAGTTTGATATGTCTCCGGTTCAACCGTTGTAAAAACATATATATGCAAAGTACTTTTGAGAAAATTTCACCGGCTCCGCCAGTTCAATTATATTCATAATAAAGCAAGAATACAAGCGGTAAACGCTCTGGAAAGATTACAAGGAGAAGAGCAAGGAAAATCCTAAGGAGCCACGACTCCGCCTTCAGCAGGCAATCCGCCAGCCTCTCCTGCGGTACCCTTGTCGTTGACCTCCGTTCCGGCGTTGACTCTGGCTCGGGGAGACTCGGCACCGTTGGTAGAAGAATCCAAGTCCGAGCAAATCGCTTCTTCCGGCTGCCCCTCCACCGCCTCCTGATGGATGTCCGACTGCTCATGGATATCTCCTTCAGCAGCAATCGGCATCAGGAAAGTGTCTAACCATCCCTTCCCCGCCCATTCCGTGTACACATCCGAGATGCCCTCTTCCTTGGCCTTCACCAGAAACTCCAGGAACTGATCGCTCTCGCGGTATTTGAGAACGACCCGCTCGTAGAGTTCCAGGTCATCTTCCCCGGTCGCAGCAGCAGAGGTGGCGCGCAGAGTGGCAGCTCCCACTTGGAGCTCGTCCACCTTGGCTTCTAGCTCGGCCCTCTCCTTCTCCAGGCTCCGGTTCTGCTCCTCCAGCTTCTTGGCCCTCTCCTCCGATCTGGCCTTCTCCCGATCCGAGCGGGACTTCTCTACCTCCAGGCGCTGTCGGGCCTCCGATAGAGCAGCTATCTGTCTCTTCAGCTCCGACAGCTCCTCGCTTGCGTCCGGTTGGTACAGACTGTACAGCAGCTGCGCAACAACGGAAAGTTGGTGAAACAGCAAAAGAAAACAAGCTACAGGTAGTGTAGTGGTACCATGCGAGGCTTACCCGGAGGACGGATTCCGTGCATTTTGACCGGTTCCCACCCGCCAGGGCTCCCGCAACCCCAGGTCTGTCCAGGCCAAGGCCGGCCAAGTCCGCCGCCACTTGCCGGACGAGTGCACTATCCGGGCTTCCCCTCGGTGCCTCCGCAGGCACGGGACTACTCTGCCGGGCAGCAGCAGCGGCCTTCTCCCCGGCAGCGTTAGTTTGCGCACCGCTGGTTATCCTGAACCGTTTGGCCAGATTCTCCCGTGCCGACCCACCGGTAAGCGTCACCAGCGCGGAGGAAGGAAAAACCCCAGAATGTCCCCGCTTACACGGGCGACACGGGCCACGTGCGGCACAGACACCGGCCGGTTGGGGATCCTGTTCACTCCACCAGGAGTCCTCACTGGCCCCCCGGTACTTTTGCCCCTTCCAGGCACCGCCCGGTCCGCAGCATGATGGGTCTTCACCCGCTTCAGGACGTAGGTGCCGTCCTCAACATCCATGGCTCTCGGCTCCGAATGAGTCGTGAGCCGGCCGGACTCATCGTCCACCGACGTCCACGAGACGGTCTCTCCTTTCTCCTTCAGCATGTTAAGGAGATCTTCCCCGTCCATTGAGAGAGTGGTTTCGGGCTTGATGACCGCCCGAGAAGATGCACCTGCAAGGAAAGCAAACAGTTAGCAATCTGCCAGAGCTAGCACAAAGTATCACCGCTAAAGGGCTTCCTACGCACCGGGACCCCGCCCGAGCTGGCAATACTCCAGCACTTCTCGCCGGATAAAGTTGAAAGAACTCCGTTCCAGATCGTCCCAACATCCGATTATGGTCGAGATCCTCTCATGCTCCAGATCGGATAGCTCGAACGACTGGTCGCCAATGGGTTGGAAGGCGCCAGGAACCCGGTACATTTTACTCCTCGCCTGCCATCTCCCGCCCACCATCACCACCTTCTTTCTCCAGTTGTTTTCTACCCATGTAGGCATATTGGGGATGATCGGTGGATGTTTCCGGGCGTTGAAGGACAGGCAACCCCAGGACCCTTGCTTCCTTGAGTAGGACAACCTATACAAGGAACGGAACTCGTTTACCGTTGGCATACTCATTCCGGACAGATCATATAGGCAGCCGAGGCTCAGTAATCGCCTCCACTGGAGCCCAGGAAGCTGCGCGGGCGACACTTGCAGCGCACTGAGCATGTACTGCACGAAATTTGGCAGCGGAAGCGAGAGTCCATGCCGGAACTAGTCCTGATGCACGACAACCCAACCTGCCTCCGGGTTGCAGCCTGACTCTCCGGGATTCAGGGGTCGCAGCAGAACCTCATCCGGGATACCCCACGTCTCCCGGAGCGCTGCAATCTCTACAGGAGTCATGCTACCCTCCGGTTCATCACACACCACAGCGTCCTTCCCTCTGCCGATGGTGTAGCTCTCGACCTCCGCAAGGCGCACCCCGTGCGGTATTTCAGTCTCCGAGGATTCAGCCCCGGAAGATGAAGACTAGGCCGAAGACGAGCACGGAGACGAAGCCCCGCTCCCGGAGCAGTCAGCGACTTCGGTCTCCGGGGGTTCCGAACTGAGCCAGTCGTCCAGCCTCTCCGTATCATCCACGATTGGACCCCTGGCAGCCGATTCGGAAGCCCGGTCAGAACTGGAAGAAGACATCTTAACCTAGGGGAAGAAAACAAAACCCTAGCGCTCGTCAGCAACAGGCTACAACAGCGCCTTCTACGGCCTCTCCCCAAGTTTGCCGTAGAGCAGGTCCGTCAGCGACAGAGATCCCTCCCCCCCCCCCCCCCCCCCCCCCCCTCCCCCGCCACAAAACAACAAAACCAAAACAAGAACAACACCGGGGCAAAGAAATCAACAAACTTACCGATTAGTATGCTCAACCGAGGACAGTCCGCCCTGCGAAAGCAGCGAGCAATGGTAGGAAAAGAGGAGGGAGCGCTCGAGAAAACGGATCTCGTGGGGCAAAAGGGCTCAGAGCTTTCGCCGGATTTCTCTCTTTCTCTTAGTTTCTCTAAAGCAAGAAGCAACAGCAGAAAGAAGAGCAGAAGAGGCCTTTTTATAGAGGGAACCGATGCCCTAGGCAATTGAAATCCCGCCAAACACGCAATCAGGGCAACTCAAACGTCTGCGAATCCAGGCCCTTCATCTCAAGACCGCCCCCCGCTGGCACGTGTCCCAGCATTGGTAAACTGCCCATGCCATCATAACTGACGGGACTGATGGACTTCCTCCTTAAATGCATGTCAGCCACTTCTCCCACACGCTGGTGACAGGAAGGTAGGATCAGGAACCAAGGAGTCAGGCCCTCCCACACTTCCCCAGGTTCCACGGTTGCACGCCATCTTTGCTGCAAGTTAACCGGTCATGATTTCTCAACCGGCTGCATGGCTTCTTCGCTGTATATCTCGAAGACCTCTCACCGGTGGTGATCATCCAACCGCTTCGAGAGCATCCATCCGGGTATGATGGAACTCGTCTCGATATGGCAGGACGCCCGGTCGAGGTCCGCCCGGCACCATGGCAGTTCGCGGTTATGATCATTCAACCGGCTGCATGGCTTCTTCGCTGTATATCTCGAAGACCTCTCACCGGTGGTGATCATCCAACCGCTTCGAGAGCATCCATCCGGGTATGATGGAACTCGTCTCGATATGGCAGGACGCCCGGTCGAGGTCCGCCCGGCACCATGGCAGTTCGCGGTTATGATCATTCAGCCGGCTGCATGGCTTCTTCACTGTATATCTCGAAGACCTCTCGCCGGTGGTGATCATCCAACCGCTTCGAGAGAATCTATCCGGGTATGAACCCTCCTAGCACCATCTTCGTTGCATATCACTGGGGGACTCGTCTCGATATGGCATGTCGCCCGGTCGAGATCCGCCCGGTCCGTAGCAGTTCACGGTTAGGTATCATTCAACCGGCTGCACGCCATCCTACTGGAGACCTCGTCTCGATATGGCATGTCGCCCGGTCGAGGTCCACCCAGCTACATCTCACTTGGGGGACTCGTCTCGATATGGCATAACGCCCGGTCGAGATCCGCCCACCGGTTACGACGCATCCAACCGGCTCGAGAGCATATTCCGGGAACAGGATCCACCCGGCCCCATGGCATTTCACTGGGGGACTCGTCTCGATATGGCAGGACGCCCGGTCGAGTCCCGCCTGGAACCATGGCTTGACCCCGGTCATGAGAACATTCGACCGGCTTGGGCTTTATACACCCGGGTGAGTTTACATCTAACACATGTACTCTTGTCCAGCAGGATAAAAACCCTGCGTCGCATTGAACCGCGATCAACGCGGGGGCTGCAAGGCGAGCCTTGTCACCTCAACGCCACCCCCCCTCCTTTACCTCAACGCTTATTCAACACAAGCTGAGAAGAACTAGCAAGTGTTCACCGGTGCTCTAAACAGCCCGCAACACCGGGGTAATCTCCCCGCAGCCTAGCAATATGAGACTCGTCTCGATATGGCAGAACGCCCGGTCGAGGTCTCATACTCCTGGACTCGTCTCGATATGGCAGAACGCCCGGTCGAGGTCCAGTACTTAAGTTCACCTGGGACTCGTCTCGATATGGCAGAACGCCCGGTCGAGGTCCCATGAACCCGGTAGAGGCTCAGTGAACTCCGCTCCATTTCGATTTGGCAGATCGCCCAGTTGTGACCCAGTGAAGCTCCGCTTCGTACCGATAGGGCAGAGTGCCCGGCCGGAATTCCATGCACATCTCTTGCATGGCGGATTTCAACGCCCCATTATCATTCCATGCACATCTCTTGCATGGCGGATTTCAACGCCCCACTATCATTCCATGCACGCATCTATTGTATGGCATCATCTCATACACTCTCCGGGTTCCACCCCACTCCATGCTCACAGCACCACAACACTTGAGCACAGTACTACTTATATTACAAACGTACTTATAAACTATTGCTTCCCATCGGTAACAGGTACTCACCTCGGTCACGCCCAATCTTTAACGCGGACTTGGGGGACTGGGCACCGGTAGGTTGGTAACCCTGCGGGTCTGCGGGACAAGAGCAAGACAGATTTAAGTCCCCATTCAAGATTGCACTTAACCGGGAACTTGGGGGACTTGTTGACAGTAGCCGCAGAGAGGCTACAGCAGGCCCACAGACCCGCAGCAAGTGCACCAGGGCCCGGCCCAAGGCCCGGGACCGGATCACCAGCACCCGGCCTCGGGGTCCAGTGATCTATCCTGCCTCCAGGGACCCTGGGGCCGGGGGCGCCTGCCTGCCAAAGAGGGCACCAGAATGTACAAACAGAAGGGAACCAGTCCCACATCGAAGGGTGAGGCCAGCCCTCACCCCCAACCACCTATATAAGGGCCCCAACTACCCTCTTTAATAGGTAACTTATCTCTCTCCCCGCTTACATACGTGCCTTGGTTATATATATTCCAACTATACTAACTTAGGCATCGGAGAGGAGAAGACCGGCCCGCCCGGTATTCCCCTTAGTGAGCAGGATTGCAGGAGATCAAGTTGGATTCATCTGTATCTATCAGGCCCCCGGGTTTAGGCAGAAACACATGGAGAGATACTTTAAACGAACATCGAGTGAGACATCTTCTGTTATATAGAATGAAAAATCAAAATAGAGTCGGGTATAGATTAATTTAAGTGAGTTTCCTTCTGATATTGGATTAAGGACCAAAATTTCGGATTATCATCTTGATCTTCGGGTTAAAATTTAAAGAGAGTACTTGTTAAGAGGTCATTGTCAGCCTAGACACTAGTGCATTTGGATTATACATTAATACACTTTAAATCTCCTATATATTTAGAAGTTCATATTTTGTTTTTCTTTTTGTTTTAGTTACATAAATTGGTCAGTTACACTATGTTTTTTTTTTCTTATATTTTTTTCTCTTTTGTGTACAATTGTTGATTTGGTGAGAATCAATCCATACATGAGTTGCATAAAGCTGGCTCCTATTGAAATCTTTTCCTGTGTCCGCCACTGATTAATTGAACTTCCATTTTTGGAGCATCTCTCTTTTGAGTGCGTGATTGAGTGAATAAGTGCAAATGTGTGTATTGCTCCGCCTTAGAGACCTCAATTAAAGGGAAAATATTCCACCTCCAGAAAATGAGTGTAACCGATTAGTGTAAATCACTTTAAGTTACAAAATGAGTAAAAATTTTGGAAAATTAGATGGGTGCCATGGTAAAATGTTTTCTCAAACTCCCCGGATCTCTGTAATTATATATATATATATATATATATATATATATATTATTTTTTTTGGGTCGAAGATATCTGTTTTTTAGGTCACCATTACCTCTTCTATGTTGTTTTGCTTGTACGTTCTGGAAGCACTTCATGAATTCTTAGCATGTTCTGTTTCCCCCCTTTGGTTTGGCACTCCATATATCTAGGACTACTTAAGAAAACTCTGGAACTAGGATTTTACCAAACCCAAACAAAAATCCTCCAAGACCGGCCACAAGTCCACAAGCTCCTCTTCTAAGTAAAAGAAGCAAGATCAAACATGTTCAACCTCACACAACTATTCTTAATCTAATAAGCAACCAGAATACACTAAAGCAATCTGATAAGAACAAACGACCATCTTACCGTTTCACTAGCAATTGTAAAGGCTCTTCAAAATATCCACATTTCAAAGCAATGTGATTTGTCTACATCATTAATGTAATTTTGAATTTGTGCAAAGTAGAATTTAAACCTTGGAAGAAAGATAGGCTGCAATCAATCATCTGTTGAAGTAATAATAAATTTCACCCTGTATAAGGGATAATGACAGTATTGTATCCTAAAAAATGAAAATCTTAAAAAATTACAGGAGCAATAATAAGAAGGTTCACATCCACATCCTGATGATGAGTAGCAGCCACTTCCAGACCCTAAAATTTAAGCCCCACTTCAAAATCTTTTGCTTCCTTGATATACGTCTAACCAGTTTTGGTTTTGTGGATCTTCTTCTTGGTGACTTGACCCCTCTTAGTAATAGAGTTCTTCATCCCTATGAAGAAAAAGAGTGCACCGACAAGTGCTGCTTGCTGCAAAAAGAAGAAAGAAAAAAAATCAAACACAAAACTAAGTTTCCAACTCAAAGGAACATAAGCATATACTGAAGCACATCAAGAAATAGGCATTTTGTATTACAAACCTGTAAGAAATCATTCAGCAGCACACCAAATTTGGGAGTGTCTGGACTGAAGTTGTAGAAATCATAGATGAGGGGGGTGGTAAATGCCAATTGAAGAATCTACATCCAGAAAGAAAAACATCAGCTACTTTCACAAATATTGGTGAAAGTACCAATAGCTTTAAAATACGTGCAATCACAGAATAGGAAGTGATCATAAACCCAAAAGGAAGTAATTACTGACCAGAAGAAGAGCTCCGATGTTACTGTTAAGTACAAATAGAATGCCTCCGAGACCTTTCAGAGCTATTACAGTTGCAACCAACTGGCTAGGCTGCATACAATATTCCCACATCATAAACACAATATACATGAGCAACATAACAAAATGATAAACAAGAAACTGCAGAGAATGACATTATAAAAAGACTTACATCTACATCTGGTATAGCAAACCCCAGTTTGGAAGACAGGTGATCTTTCAACACGGAAAATTTGGGAGCCAACTCCTTCGCAGCAGGTCCTCCATCAGTACCCATTTCATTGAACCTATATATACAAACACATCAACAGATCATAAGATACAAGTGCAATAGAGTATTCTATAACGGACGTCCGTGCATAAATTCTTAAAAGATAGAAAAGTAAAGCCCAACAAATGTCGGTGCAAAATTCATTTAATTATATACCAAAGTCATCAGTGAAACTAAAGAGACTACATCCAAAACCTTATACGTGTTCATTAACCTTATATAGCACTTAATGAAGTCGATATCACATTAAAGCAACTAATGTTTGTTCAAAGTCTGAACGTATTCATTGAACCAAAAGTATAAGTGCTCTAATCAAGTATTGGACGTCAACCCCTACACCAATGGCAGTTACCAACATAATGAACCAACAATTCCAGCACTTAAAAATTGGCCACAAATTATATAAAAAAATAATTAAAAAAATGAACAATCTATATCTTTGTACAATAAAGAACACACGAAAACACTTTACACATATGCAAAAAAAGAAGTCCAACTCTTTGTCACAATAACTTCGCTTCAAAGTCATTCTTAACCAAAATTACTTTTACTTAAAACACACAAAAGATCTATGCATTAAAAAATAACTTACTTTCGAAACGTCACAGTAAAATCACATAGAAAAATCAGTAATTCACAAAATTCACACCAACTAACTAGATCTCAGTAACTACCAAATCTCTTACTACCCCTTAAAGCAGCATCAACCATCTAAAAATTCAAAAAAATTCCATGCTTAGTTTAACAAAATCATCAACGAGCTGTAAATCGTCACAATCTCGTAATTTGAAGAACCTTATCTATAAAACTGAGGCATCAAATCGCAAAACAAATAACACTTGTATTTTCAAAGCGAAATCTGAAATCAAACTAGATCGGAGAAGCAGAGCTGAATCGAATCGGAAAGAGCAAACCGGAAAAGCTTCCGGCGACGGAAATTCAAAGATTGAAGATTACGCTTAGATCTGAGAGTAGAGCTTACGCTTGCCAAGCGGAGAGGATGAAGATGGCGGAGAAGAGGACGCGGCCGAAGAAGGAGAAGAACCCCATTGAAGCTTTGAAGACGAAGGCGAAGACGAAGCTCTTGTTTTCTGTCTGTGAAAATTTGGGGTCTAGTGACTCTAGTCGTTGCTCTGTGTCTTAATTTAAAGCAATTCAAAGGAGGAAGGGTTTTAAGACCAAGGCAGACCCGGTTCGAGCCGGACCCGGTTTATTTGGGGTTTTTGAATCTGGGGAGAAAGAGGGGGGTGGACTTTGACCCGATTACCCGTCTTCTGTTTGTCTTGACTTGTGTAAGGCCCAGTTTGGGATTGATTCCCAAGCTGCTTTTTGGGTCAAAAGTGATTCTGGGCCTAATTTTAAGTGTTTGGTAACAACCCATAAAACTGATTTTAGAAGAATTGATTCTCTTAAAAGTGGATTTTGGAGAAGCAGGGTAAGAGATGTTTTTGTAAGAATCAGTTATATTTGTAATAAATGGTAATATTTGTTTTTTCTTAGATTGTGATATATTAATCTAATTAAATAATAATCAATCATTTACTATGGTGTTAAGAAATCTTATGTAATATTGTGGATTAACTTTATAATTATATACTAAAGAAACAATTATTTATTTTAGGACTATTTATAATTTAGGGCATTAGAAGGTCCAAAATTATAAAAAAGGCCTAAACTTTGAGCTGGTTATAAAAAAGGTCATTACTTAACAAATAACCAAAATACGTTAAATAATTACTAAATATGCCATTACTGAAACTGTTCGGGAAGAAAACGGAACGGAGTATTGATCCGTTAGAGTTGGTTACATGAACCAGATCGGAGTCGTTTCTCTCTCTCTCACCTCTGAACCCGATCGGACTTGAGGACTGTACATGCTCCACCACGCGGCACCACCGTGCTCCTTCATGCCAGCCAAGTCGTCAGCACATCGGAGAGGTCGAAGCAAACGAGGGCGAGCGCACCGTCGCCGGGCCCAATTTCCACCCGACGGGGTCATTCGGCCGGAAGATGACGATGGATGGCACTGCCAGCTGGATTGAGAGATTGTCGTTTTGACAGACTTTTCTGCAGGGTGGGTGGAGACTCATGATCTTGGGGGCTAAGAAGAGAGACAACTTCAAGATCAGTAGCCAAGGCAGCTTCAACCCAAAGAGAAACCGATTTTGATTGCTCATTTGGAATGTCATCATATGGTGCATCAGAATTGCGGTTGCTTGCAATTGATTCGAGCGTTGTTGTTGATTTAACAACATCATCATAAATCGAAAAGAACCGGTCAATTGCAGGTAAAGGGTTTCCAACCTTTGATGTGGAAGACAGTTCTGCAAACATGCTGAGATAGAAAGGAAAAGGGAAAATTAGATTTTTAACTTTGTTCACATCAGTGACTAGTAATGGTGTGATCATCCAGTTATTGCAATATGTTTGCTAAGTTCAACAATGCCCGAACAAAAGTATGCGATGCAACTATCAATGTGCACATGAATTCGTAATACCTTAATTTCCTAACAAGAGACTCTGTAGCCTAATGCTTCAGCTGCAGCTGCGGCAGCAAGTGATTTCCTTTGCATAGCTTCCTGCAATTGGGTATGGTTGAGTTGATGTCAAACTATTGATTTCTACATATAACTTCTCAATTTGCATCCAATCCCAAATAAGCAGCAAGTGCTTTTCGATTTTCGCCGGATCTTTCCAACTTTTTTCATCACACGTAAACTATTCTGAGTAACTATATGTGTAACTATGTTAGTAACTATTTGAATAATTATCATATGAGTAAACTATTATGTCTAACTATGTTAGTAACTATCAATTTTGTAACTATCTTAGTAACTATCAACTTTGTAACTATTCTGGGTAGTTACTATGTTAGTAACTATTTTAGTAACTATCATCTGAGTAAACTATTCTGTGTAACTATTTTAGTAACTATCAATTTTGTAACTACCTTAGTTACTATCATCTAAGTAAACTATTATGTGTAACTATGTTAGTAACTATCTTAGTAACTATCAATTTTTGTAACTATCTGTGTAACTATGTTAGTAACTATCTGAGTAACTATCATCACAGTAAACTATTCTGTCTAACTATGTTAGTAACTATTTTAGTAACTATAAATTTTGTAACTATCTTAGTAACTATCAACTTTGTAACTATTCTGGGTAGTTACTATGTTAGTAACTATTTTAGTAACTATCATCTAAATAAGATAGTTATTGAAATAGTTACTAATATAGTTAGTAAGATAGTTACTGGAATAGTTACTCCGATAGTTAGTAAGATTGTTACTTAAATGATAGTTACTTAGATAGTTAGTTATTTAAATGATAGTTATTTAGATAGTTAATAACATAGTTACTTAGATAGTTAGTAACATCTTACTAAAATAATAGTTATTTAAATAGTTAGTAACATAATTACTTAAATGATAGTTACTTAGATAGTTAGTAAGATTGTTACTTAAATGATTGTTACTTAGATAGTTAGTAACATAGTTACTTAAATGATAATTACTTAAATAGTTAGGAAGGTAGTTACTAAAATAATAGTTACTTAGATAGTTAGTAAGATTGTTACTTAAATAATAGTTTCTTAGATAGTTAGTAAGATAGTTAATAAGATAGTTACTAAAATGATAGTTAGTAAGATAGTTATTAAGATGATAGTTACTTAGATAGTTATTAAGATGATAGTTAGTAAGATAATTACTTAGATAGTTAGTAAGATAGTTACAGAAAATGTTACTTTGATATTTACGTTGCCGTGGTGCGGTGCAGTGACACGCTGCATTGTGTCATGCATTTTTCATTCTTGGTTCAGTTGCATTTTTCATTTTTCATTCTTAGATAGTTACTCCGATTACTGGGATAGTTACTTTGATACTTACTCCAATAGTTACTGAGATAGTTACTTGAATAGTTACTCCGATATCAACACAGTTACATAGACAATTACCGATATAGTTACTAACATAAAACTCTTTGTTAGTTATCACCAAATTACATGTGTAATTACAGTATTATACACATATACTAAAACTTCAACTAATTTAATTACACACTACATGTGTGCCAACAGGACATGAACATGATCCAAATTACTTTTAAACATATAAAATGTTTACAATATGAGGACCATACTTTAGCATAAGAGTGAGCACGCCATAGAAGGGCTTTGTGAAAATTAGGCCGTTCTTTTAAAGCTGCATTGCAATCGTCAATGACCATTTCCAACTGTCCAAGCTTAGACCTGGAAGCGGCTCGATCACAAAGTAAGACATTGCTTTGTAGGAACATATTGCAGACCCTGGCCAAACTTTGTGCATGCCATAAAATGAGTTTTTGTAACAGCCACCTCGGCCTCAAAGCTGCGACTTTGTCCGTCTACAAATCTTAACACCACTATGCGAACCAATAATTTTATACCCCTGCATTTTCACACAAACAAAGCCTAAATCAGAATACAAACTAGAGACAGCTGAAAATATTTCCCAACTAATCGAACTGAACAACAAGCTCACCTGCTTCTGTAAGCTGGCACGAATCACCAGAGTAACCATATCTCTTTTACCATTCACTGTCCCATTAGTCTTGGTCTTAGTCGATGCCATCGCCCCCTTGGGTGCTTTACCTGCAATGTCCTCAAGATCAACAACCCCAGACTCAACCACAGCCTCCTCCTCCTCATCTTCCACATTCTCCTCTTCATCATCCGACACGTCAGAGTACTCAGCTCCACCTCCATTACTCAAAGCGACACCGTTTTCGGCCGCACCGCCCTTCAAAAACCTCATCAGCTTACCACTCTAAGCCTCAAAGACCAAGTCAATATCTCCGTCGTCCACGTCACCTTTCTCAACCGGTAGTATCTCAGCGGCGCCCAAGGCTCTCATCCTCTTCGACAGTTCCCGCCCCACCGCATTGAACGACGCGCCGTATGCTCGGCTTCCGACGCCGAACATCGAGAATCTGCACCGCGACAACAGCATTTACTAATTCAAAAGCTTTCTCTACCCTTTGAAGCTTAAATAGAGCCTCAGGTTTTAAAGCAACCAACTGCCACAAGAAAGCATATAATATAATCATACAAGCAAATGTAAACAAAGTTACATGTTTCAAGCCATATAATTCCTTTCCCAGGCTCCAAGACGAAACACTTCTGTCAGACATTTCGTCGAACACCTGGCGTGCAAGTCCCACCGACCCAACTTGAGTATAAACAAAAAACAATGAATTCTGAACATACAGATAAGAATCAAACGCTGACTTCAAAATCAACACCAAAAGCTAATCCAAATAACAAATCAACACATGCCGAAACGATTTCAATAAGAATTGAAGAAAGGGAGCAAAACCTTAGGCGCTTCAAACGCCGGAGAAATCTGAGTGAGGCGGTAGAGGTTGTAGCCTTGTAGGGGTAGAGGTTGATGAAGAAGGAGGAGTTGGTGTCTTGCAGGAACTGGAGGAGTGGTTGGACCACTCGAATAGTCACAAGATGGTGGTGCCATCGTTGGTGATGATAATGTCACCGTTGGCGGTGGAGATCTCCATCTTTTCCATGCCTTTGGGGCCGAAGGAGGTGCGGACGGCGGCGTCATCGACGACGACGGTGGTGGTTCCATCGCCATCGGAATCGACCTCCAGAATCATCGACCAGACTCGTCCTCTATCGCCGGATGGCCGAGGTTCCCCATGATCGCGCCGAGCTCCGACAACGAGATATTGCCCTCGCGTTGACGAGATCCTCATCGCTGATGTAGGAGATGAGAGAGAGAGAGAGAGAGAGAGAGAGAGAGAGAGAGAGAGAGAGAAGAAAAATAAAATGGAGCTCGGGAAGAAAAAGAAAACAGAGCTCGGAGAGAGAAAATAACCGAACGGAATATGAAATTTAATACAAAAGGATAAAATCGTCTGTTAGAAAATCAAAAACAGCCCTTTTTTTTATAATTTAGTAAAATTGAAAAGAGTTTTTTGTGATAAAAGTATTAAAAACCTGCCCTTTTTTATGAAGTGAAAAACAGGGGGCTTTTTTTATAATTTACAAAGCTAGATGGTCTCTTTCTCTAAAATATGTTTTATTTTAATATCAATTTATAACAATGCCTATTTTTGTCATTATACCATCCAAAACAATTTTTACTTATAACTCACCAAACACACGAAATTGCTTTTTGGTTCTCACAGCACTTTTAAAAACAGTTTACCAAACACCTCAGCTGATTCTACTCACATCAGATTCAAAAGCAATTCTGCTCACAGCAAATTCAAAAGCAATTCTGCTCACAGCACAGCAATCCCAAACTGGGCAAATTCAAAAGCAATTCTGCTTGTTGACAGTAGCCGCAGAGAGGCTACAGCAAGCCCACAGACCCGCAGCAAGCGCACCAGGGCCCGGCCCAAGGCCCGGGACCGGATCACCAGCACCCGGCCTCGGGGTCCAGCGCTCTATCCTGCCTCCAGGGACCCTGGGGCCGGGGGCGCCTGCCTACCAAAGAGGGCACCAGAATGTACAAACAGAAGGGAACCAGTCCCACATCGAGGGGTAAGGCCAGCCCTCACCCCCAACCACCTATATAAAGGCCCCAACTACCCTCTTTAATAGGTAACTTATCTCTCTCCCCGCTTACATACGTGCCTTGGTTATATATTCCAACTATACTAACTTAGGCATCGGAGAGGAGAAGACCGGCCCGCCCGGTATTCCCCTTAGTGAGCAGGATTGCAGGAGATCAAGTTGGATTCATCTGTATCTACCAGGCCCCCGGGTTTAGGCAGAAACAACTGGCGCCGTCTGTGGGAAGTCGTTCAAAAAGTGGGTGTTGCTCTACCGAAGAGTAGAACTCTATTGATCCTTTGGAGAGGTAGCTACATCCGCAGTCTGGAAGCTATGGAAGGAAGGAAGAAAAAAGCCAGCACGGAAGGACCGAAAGGGCGAATTCAGTTCCCCGACCCGGCCCAAGGGGCTGCGGACGGTGCGAGGTTCGTCCTTTCCCCCGACCGAGACGGAAAGTCGAAAGCGCGAATTCAGTTCCCCGACCCGGCCCGTAACATAAAGGCTGAGGTCGGTGCGAGGTTCGCCCTTTCTCCCATCCAAGACAGGGCTCATGATCGCCAGGAGTCAGAAAACCCCGACCGGTATGGTACGGGAGAAATAAAAAAGATGAGGGCAGAGGTCGAGCGCTTGCGAGAAGAGGGCGATCAAGATCGACTAAGAGCGGAGGCCCGATGCCAGGAATTGAAGGCGGTGAACATTGCCCTATTGACGGCCCTGGAGCGAGAGGGTCAGCAGGGCACTCCTCGAGTAGCACCGCGGCCAGCGAGCAAGGCTAGCGAATTCCCGCATCTTGAGGTAGGGCAGGCTACGGGAAGAAGAAAGACCGTGCATGTGGCCACGCCACTCTTTTCGGAAGCTCTGAAAAACTCCGGCCCGGCCGAGCCCCAGTACCGCACGGGCCAGGCGTCAAGCGAGCAGGAAAGCTCTACCGCACGGACACTCGAGGCGCTCTCCGCCTCGGTGTCGGACATAAAGGGCCGCATGGAGACCAACGAGAGGATGGCAGGGCGACCGCGGGGCGGTGCGCGGTTCAACGAGCGTATTGGACCTTTCCCGCGCCGGATTAGGGAATCGGGAAGATCTGGAAACCAAAGGCCTCTGAAGTTGACATATTCAGGAACGAGCTGCCCGTACCAGCACCTGGACAGTTTTAAGTCACAAGCAGGGACAAGGGGCTACTCGGATGCCATGTGCTGCAACGTATTCCAAGAGACGCTCTCGGGGGAGGCGTTGAATTGGTTCTACGAGCTACCAGTGAACTCCGTCGAAACCTTCGAGCGGTTGGCTGATAAGTTTGTCGGCCGGTTCATCCTCAGAGCCAGGGCAGCCCAAACATCAACGATCCTTTTTGACTGCATGCAGACTGACAACGAGCCGCTACGCGCCTTCGTTAACCGGTGGCAAATCGCCACGGCCGGGGTCAGGAACCTGGACAAGCAGATCGCAGGGATGGCCTTCAAGCAGGGTTTAAGACCTGGGGAACTTTCGTACAACTTACTAGTGCAGGAGCTGCTGGAGTTCGACGAGCTGATGACCGTGGCCGTCAGGCACGCTCAGGCAGAACACGAGACATATGGGGGCAAGGCGCCAAAGCGAATATCGGACGACCTACCGCCATCCCGTGGAAGCAAGATCGGGCGGCTAGATCGCAACCGTGTGCCTGCAGCCACCAGGAAAGTAGAGGTACGGGAGGAGTGGCAACCCCGGCGAGGTGGTGACAACGGTTCCCGACCAGGAAGAAGACAGCCATTTGTGCGCCCGGCACAGCCCCAGGCAGCTACGCCAGCAGAGCGATCACCGCGGGCCTTAGCTATTGCGCCAGCAGGAAAACCCCAAGATCTAGCCCTTCGAACTGGTGACCAGAAACCCCAGAAAGCGGTCGTGAATGACCAGGCCCGCCCGAATGACCCCAGCAAAGACGGACCGCGAGCTCGGCAGGTAGGAACTATAAGCACCCGCACTCTCGGGGGGATCGAAGTGCACGGGAGCATCAACATGATACACGGCGGGGACCATATAGATCGGCTCACCCGGAGCTCAAAGAAGCGGTGCTTAAGATCGATCCGGGGGAATGAGGTGTACGCCTTCGGAGAAAGAAGCGGCCAAGCCGCTAAAACCGGATGGAACTCGGTCACTTTCTACGAGGAGGAAGAGCCGGAGGATTTGATCCAACCACACAACGACCCCTTCCTCATTACGGTCCAAATAGACCACTGGATAACCAGTCGTATGCTGATCGATACCGGAGCCTCTGTCAACGTAATGTTCCGAGACGCATACAAAGGGTTGCAGAGAGGAAGGAACAAGTTATCCCAGGACAACGAGCCGCTTATAAGTTTCTCCGGTGAGGTTGTCCAGCCTCTGGGATCAGATTACCTACCAATCATCTTCAGCGAGGGAGACAGCACGAGAAATGAGCATTTGGAGTTCATCATTGTCGACTGCCTATCATCGTACAATGGCATAATCGGTCGGCCAGGGTTATGGAGGCTCAAAACGTTTATAGCCGGCCATATGCTGATGCTAAAGATGCCTTCACCAACCGGAGTTATTACTATACGTGGGGACCAGAGGATCGCCCGTAAGTATTATGCAGAGGCCCTGACCCACGGGAGGAAGCGGACCGAGGTCTTCACAACCACTCAGCAGGCGCCAGCGCCGGATCTGAGTATTGATCCCCGTGATGACATCAATTCAAAAAGAGTTAGGCGATTCAGCGAAAAGCTGGAGCCACCTTCGGCGGTGGAAGAAACCGAAGCGATCTGCATTTCGGTAGACCACCCGGAGCGAAATGTCGTGATAGGGACGCAGCTCGATCCGGTTGTCAGGCAAGAGCTCATAGCCTTCCTCCGGGACAACAGTTCGGTCTTCGCATGGTCCTACGAGGACATGTCAGGCATATCCCCGGAGATAGCCGTCCATAAGCTAAATATATTACCCAACGTTCCCCCGGTGAGGCAGAATAGGAGGTCCTTCAGTCCGGCAAAGTATGAGGCAATCAGAGAGGAGATACAGAAATTGAAGGGTATAGGTTTCATCGGGGAAGTCCAGTACCCTCGCTGGCTCGCTAACGTCGGCATGGTGCCGAAGAAGGGAACCGGCCAATGGCGAATGTGCGTGGATTTCACTAACCTGAACCGGGCGTGCCCAAAGGACAGCTTCCCGCTCCCCCGGATTGACCAGCTCATAGATTCCACGTCCGGCTTTAAGATGCTCAGCTTCATGGACGCGTACGCTGGGTACAATCAGATCAGGATGCACCCGGATGATGAGGAGCACACATCATTCACAACCGACTGAGGTACCTACTGTTATAAGAGGATGCCGTACGGTCTAAAGAATGCCGGGGCCACCTACCAGCGAACGGTGAACCGAATGCTGGAGCAAGAAATGGGTAAAACCGTAGAGGTTTACGTTGATGACATGCTGGTCAAGAGCTTGACTGCAGGGGCCCACGTCCGGGATTTGGCAGTAGTCATCACTAAGATGCTCAAATTCGGAATGCGATTAAACCCAAAGAAGTGTATTTTCGGGATTTCAGAGGGCCTGTTCCTAGGCCACATCATCAGCCAGCGAGGGATAGAAGCCAACCCACTGAAGGTCCAGGCAATTTTGGATATGGAAACGCCAGGGGAGAGAAACCAGGTCCAGATGCTGACCGACCGATTAGCCGCCCTGGCCAGATTCATCTCCCGCCTAACCGACAAGTGCGCCCCGTTCTTCAAGCTGCTCAAGGCACAACAGACCAGGAAAATCCATTGGGCAGCGGAGCATGAAGCGACATTCCAGTCTATCAAGGCATATCTATCTGCAGTGCCTCTCCTATCCAAACCAGTGCCGGGCGAAATGTTATACCTCTACATAGCTCCATCCGCAACGGCCGTCTCCGCGGCTCTCATCAGGAAGGAAGACACGCTCGAACTTCCGGTATACTATGCGGGAAAGGGACTTACTGGAGCCGAGGGCCGGTACCCCGACATAGAGAGATTGGCCCTGGCCTTAATTGTTAGTGCCAGGAAGCTCCGGCACTATTTCCAGGCTCATTCCATCACCTTATATACCAATCACCCTCTGCGGCAGATCCTGCAAAAACCAGACACCAGCGGTAGGCTCGTGCGGTGGGCAGTCGAATTGGGAGAGTTCGACATCACTTATGCCCCGCGAAAGGCCATCAAGGGCCAGGCAGCTGCGGACTTCATATGTGAGCTCACCCCAATGGCGGTAGAAGCGCACCCCGACCGGTGCGAGGGCACCGAGGCAGTACGAACCATAAAGACCGAACCGAACCTCCCCACCGGCTGGAAGCTTTACGTGGACGGCTCCGTAACGACCAAGCGGAGCGGAGCCGGTGTCATGATAACCTCACCTGATGGCCAATCGTACGAGTATGCCTTACGGTTCCTTTTTAGCACCTCCAATAACGCTGCCGAGTATGAGGCCCTCATAGCCGGTTTGCAACTGGCCAAGGAGCTGGGAATCTCGTCCATGGAGATATACAGCGACTCCAGCTTAGTGGTGAACCAGATGAAAGGGGTGTATGAGGTCAAGGATCCCCAGCTATCCTCCTACCAGGCTTTGGCCAAAACCCTGATTGAGCCGTTCCAGGGCGCCACGATCCAGCACATTCCCCGAGAGGCAAATAGGCATGCAGACGCCCTCGCAAGGCTAGCAACCGGAAACTACCCCCCAGAATACCGGAGAGCAAAAATTGAAACTCTCCAGAAGCCAAGTATAAACAAAACCATCTCAGAGATATTTGCGGTGGAAGAAGCGCCACCAAGCTGGATGGATCCAATAGTCAAGTATTTGACTGACAAAACCAGCCCCCAGGATGCGGTAGAGGCCAGGAGGCTACACCTCCGGTGCGCCCGGTACGGTCTCCTCAATGGCCAGTTGTACCGAAGAGGGCACAGCTTCCCCCAGCTGAGGTGTGTGACAAAAGAGGCAGGAGAGGCTATCATGCGAGAAATCCATGAAGGAGTATGCGGTAATCACTCTGGCGCAAGGTCATTATCCCACAAGTTGCTCCGGGCGGGGTATTTCTGGCCAGACATGGCGGCAGTATCAAGAAAAATATCAGGCGGCTGCCACAAATGCCACATGTACGCCTCTGTACCTCATGCCCCGGCAATCGCATTATCAATCCTGTTGGCACCATGGCCGTTCACACAATGGGGATTAGACATCATTGGCCCTTTCCCAACAGCTGTGGGACAATACAAGTACGCCATCGTGGCAGTAGACTATCAGACTAAGTGGGTCGAGGCGGAACCTATGATAAAGATCACTGAGGAGCGGGTTAAAAAGTTCCTATGGAAGAACATCTACTGCAGGTTTGGGGTACCGCAGACTATTGTCACGGATAATAGGACACAATTCAATAATGCTGATCTTATCCAGTACACAGCCTCGATGGGGACCCGGATGTTGTTCGCCTCAGTGGCACACCCACAGACCAACGGCCAGGTAGAAGCGGTCAACAAGATTATCAAGACCCTTCTCAAAAAGAAGCTGGATGCCAAGAAGGGATGTTGGGCCGAAGAACTCCCCGCCGTGCTATGGGCTATCCGGACAACAGCAGCAGAGGCAACAGGAGAAACCCCGTTCTGCATGGCATTCGGGAGCGAGGCGGTACTCCCCGTAGAGACTGGTATACCCAGCGGCAGGGTCGAGAATTACGATGCCGAAACAAATGCCGAGGGACTACTGCTCAACCTGGACCTCATTGAGGAGCGCCGCGACCAGGCGCATATGCGCAACCAAACCTACAAGCAGCGGGTCGCCCGGTATTATGACAGAAGGGTCCGGAGAGAAAGCTACAAGCCGGGGACTGGGTCATGAAGAAGGTCCAGAAAAAACCGTTGGCTCTAGAGCCATCATGGGAAGGGCCCTACCAGATCACCGTGGCCGTAGGACCGGCAACATTCCACATTATAGACGCCGAGGGCATCTATTCCACCCGGCCGTGGAATATCCAGCACCTACGGTTCTACCCTAAGTAATAGCGGTCACAGAGGGACAACAGTGTATCTAGCATCAATATTGCAATATGCAGTTATGGCATTAAAGAATAAACTACAGCAGTTACAAGCTGTGCATGTACAAGGTAAACAGCTAGCTAGCGCCCCCGGAGCACCCAATCCCTGGCCCGCCACATTTTAGAGCTTGCTCTTGCTCCGCCATCTCGGTTAGGGCTATGTCAGCCTCCATCTGCTCGGCATCAAGCCATCCTTTCTCCCTCCACTCCAGATAGGCATCGCTTATGCCCTTCGCCCGGGCCTCATCCAGCATTTCCTCAAGCTCCACCGACTCCCGGAAGTCGTCGACACCCTTATCGGCCACTTCAGCAAGCTGGGATTCCGTGAGCTTCTCCCTTCCTTGGGTGGCTACTGTAACTTGGCTCTGGAGCTCCAAAACTTTCACCTCCAGCTCCGCAATTCTCCCCTCCCGGGCAACAGTCTGGGTCTGCATCTCCAAAACCCTCGCCTCCAGCTCCGCGACCCTCCCTTCCCGGGCAGTAGTCTGCCGATCGGCCTCTTCCTTCTCCTGCAAGAGTTCATGGTGCAACCGGCCGGTTAGTTCTTTCTCCCGCACGAGCTCAGTGCTCAACCGACCAACCTCCTCTCTTTCCTCCGCAAGCTTGGCTTCCGCCACGTCCACCCGCACGCTCAGCTCCTCCACCCGCCTCTCCAAAACCGCAGCAGCCTCCCCTCTGGGCTCCGCGGCATAAAGGCTATGAACCAGCTGCCAAAGGTCAACAAAGGAACATTAGCTCGTGTCACTCCAGAGAAGAGGAAGCACAAAAACACTTACCCGAACAGCTAGTTCCACGGGCTTCGTCCTGCTCTCGCCTGGTTGTCCAGTCCCAGGGTCCTCCTGGTCAAGTCCCAAGGATTCGATGGTAGCGACCACGAACCTACCAATACCACCACCGGAACTGCGGCTGACTTCCGGCACTTGAATCCCTCGACCACCCACCTCCACCGCCGGAGCTACCGCCCGCTCGATCGGCCCAGCCGAACTCGACGCCCCGGCGTCAAGTGTCCTTGCCCTCTTTGTCGGAGCTTCACCATGGCTGCTTCGGCAGCGCCCGAACATTTCTGTCGTTTCCCTCTCCCGCGAGGTCCGTACCGCCATCGGTCGCACCACAGGTTCTGGACCCGATAGTCCCACAGATCGCCCTTCCTGAATAAAGAGTGGGGAGTTATTCTCACCGCCCGGTCGCCTTCCAAAGTGAGCGTCCGGAAACACGAGCGCCATCGGCCGGCCATGCTCCCTGCATTTCTGGGTAGCTGTATCAATAACGGTCTTCGCGGCCGCCTCCCCCGTCTCCATCAATCTCGAGGCCACAAGCTCTTCATCCGGTTCGATAGTCTCCTCAATTTTAAGGGCGAGCCGGGGGGCATTAGCTGCAAACCGATAAGTCGAGCGGTCAGAATACAAGCAACCATGCAAAAGAAAAGTACAAGGCACCTTACCAGGTTTTCTCCCCATCTCGCATATCTCCAGCACGTTCCACCGGATGAAATTATAGGAGCTCCGGCTCAGATGGTCCCAGCCAGCAAACAACCGGTATAACCGTTGCTTCTCCAAATCCTCCAGCCGGAACGACTGGTCCCCGATCGATTGATAAGCCCCGGGCACCTGATAGCCCCTCCAAGCACGCTGCCACTTCCCACCGGCCAGTACCACCGACCTCCTCCAGACATCTGAAACCGACGACGGCAGATGCGTGATGGCAGGACCATATTCCCGCGCGGCAAAATTCACACAACCGCTACACTGGGCCTTTCTACAATAGGAGATCTTGTACAGTGCCCGAAATTCATTAACCGTGGGCCAGTCCATATAGCTCAGACTGAAAAGGCACCCAAGCCCAAGCAACTGCCTCAACTGGTTGCTCGGAAGCTGGGCCGGGGAAAGATTTAGTGAGCTCAGCATGTACTGAACAAATCCCGGCAGCGGCAGCGATAGTCCGTGTCGGAACTGATCGTTGAAAACGGCAACCCAGCCCGGTTCCGGGTTACAGGCCAGTTCCCCGGGACGCAGGCCTCGAAGTTTAACAGAAGAGTCGATGTCCCACTTCGCCCGAAACTCCCTAATCTCTCTTTCATCCATGCTTCTGGTTGGCTCATCACAGAAAATCACCCTATCACCATCCAGCAGCTCATGCCTTCTGGGCCTGCGGCTTGCGCCGCCATAATACGCAGATCTCCCAGACGCCATAACCCTAACACAAAATAATTCAGATCTGCAGCAAGGTGGAGGAAGAGAGCAGAGGGCAAAGGGTAGGTAAAGTGCGGCAGGAGGAGAGCAGAGGGGACAATAAATAGGGCAACAAGAAAAGTACGGCAACCCCAGCCGTGGATTCCCTCCATCTCAGACCGCTCCTTGCCGACACGTGTCCCACCATGGATAAGGGAGCCCATCCATCATAACTGATGGGACTGATGGGCTCTCTCCTTCATCGTATGTCCGCCACCTGTCCCACTTACAAGCGGCAGTTAGGGAGATAGGAGCGAACAACGAGGCGTCCACTCCCCTCGCTTCCCCAGAAAGTCAACTCCGAATCAATCTGGCACCATGGCAGTTCGCGGTTACGATCATTCAACCGGCTGCGTGGCATCTTCATTGCATTTCACTGGGGGACTCGTCTCAATATGGTAGAACGCCCGGTCGAGATCCGTCCAGCACTATGTCATTCCACAGGCCTTGTGACAGTTAGCCCACTCCAAGGCATTCTACCGGTTGCCACCTTCCTTCGCCTACGGGCAGGAACGAGCCAACAACAACTCAAGGCTTCTAAACGCATGGGCTTTATAAACCCGGGCGAGCTTACATCTAACCCATGTACTCTTGTCCAGCAGGATAAAAACCCTGCATCACACTGAACTGTGATACATTTGGGGATACATGGCGCGACTCGTTATCTCAACGCCACTCCACTGGGCAGATTGTCTCTCTAACACAGAACAAGTCTCCCCACAGGCTAACAAACCTGCACATTACCTCAACGCTTAACCAACAAAAGCTGAGAAGAACTAGCAAGTGTAAACCGATGCCTCAGTACGGCCGTAACACTCTCCGGGGTACCTGTTGGCTTAGTCCACGCACCAACAGGCCCTCTCGCAGGCTAGCATCTCCGGGACTCGTCTCGATATGGCAGGACGCCCGGTCGAGCTCCCGTGAACTCCGCCTCGCACCGATATGGCAGAACGCCCGGTCGAGGTCCAGTCTGCAAGTTCATCCGGGACTCGTCTCGATATGGCAGGACGCCCGGTCGAGCTCCCGTGAACTCCGCCTCGCACCGATATGGCAGAACGCCCGGTCGAGGTCCAGTCTGCAAGTTCATCCGGGACTCGTCTCGATATGCCAGGAAGCCCGGTCGAGGTCCCGTGAACCCCACTATGCTCATAGCACCACAACACTTAAGCACAGTACTACTTATATTACAAACATACTTATAAACTATTACTTACCATCGGTAACAGGTACTCACCTCAGTCACGCTCAATCTTCAACGCGGACTTAGGGGACTGGGCACCGTTAGGTTGGTAACCCTGCGGGTCTGCGGGTCTGCGGGACAAGAGCAAGACAGATTTAAGTCCCTATTCAAGATTGCACTTGACCGGGAACTTGGGGGACTTGTTGATAGTAGCCGCAGAGAGGCTACAGTAGGCCCACAGACCCGCAGCAAGCGCACCAGGGCCCGACCCAAGGCCCGGGACCGGATCACCAGCACCCGGCCTCGGGGTCCAGCTCTCTATCCTGCCTCCAGGGACCCTGGGGCCGGGGCGCCTGCCTACCAAAGAGGGCACCAGAATATATAAACAGAAGGGAACCAGTCCCACATCGAAGGGTAAGGCCAGCCCTCACCCCCAACCACCTATATAAGGGCCCCAACTACCCTCTTTAATAGGTAACTTATCTCTCTCCCCGCTTACATACGTGTCTTGGTTATATATTCCAACTATACTAACTTAGGCATTAGAAAGGAGAAGACCGGTCCGCCCGGTATTCCTCTTAGTGAGCAGGATTGCAGGAGATCAAGTTGGATTCATCTGTATCTACTAGGCCCCCGGGTTTAGACAGAAACAGCTCACAATACCAAACTTGTGTTGGGGGATGATTCTGCTTTGGGGGAGAGGGGGTAAGTTTGAATTTGAAATTGATTTATTCACCTAATGTGATTGGATTTTAATATTGGATGGGTGATTTTTACCATGTTTGGTATGTGGATTTTAATGGTTTTCTTATTAGTTTCTTCTAGAATTGGAATATGATTTCATGATTTAATCCATAACATTGTAAATAGAGCATGGATGAGAAGTAGAACTTTTGTTACATAACAGTGTCTTTGACTATTTTCCATATGTATTAGAGCATTTTCAATGTACGTCGATTATATGTCAATGAATTTTCAACATTTAACAAACAGACAATTCTGAATTACTAATCGTTTGTGAATTTGACTCACGATTTCTCACTTAAAAATAAGAGACTAATGTTAACAAAGTAAAATGACATTAAGCACGTAATTCAAATTTAGCAGCTTGAGTATAAATTATTTTTTTACTAAAAAAAGTCCGGAGTCGTTAAACCACACAGAACTGTTACCAGATAATCATCTTTCAAAGTGAAATTATTCATTCAAATAGCCACCGATGGACATAGCTCACAAATGCCACCGCCATCAAGAGACATTATCGCTCCAATCTAAGAAAACACCGCAATTAACTAGCCTCAACGCACTACGCTTCCATACCCACCAACTACCACGATGCCAGTTTCAAGGGCACTGAATTCGACCTTATATTGTTGCAGGCTTGCTGCTTAATTTGACGAGATTTTGAACTCTATTTGGGACCTCCCCCTCCCCTACAATATTATTACTTCGAACTTGGATCTACCATATTGCTACTTATTAGTGACTTACAACCAAGATGTGGTGGCATATATTCATGATCCTATTTACCACTCATTTACTAATATTTGCAGTAAGATGAGATCCGAGTCTTGAACTCTTGATTGAGTGATGGGCAGAATACATATACACTTCTTATATCCATTTATTTCTGATTTAATTAAGGATCGGTAAATAAAATATAAAATTTACTGATACTACGGATCCGTAAACTCTAAGAATTAGAGTATATGTATTGTAAATGGGTAGGGACCAAGATCGGATTTGCCTTGATCTTGTTTGTGAATAGAAATGGTCGGTCATTTCAGTTGTATTTCACGTGTAGTGGATGCGTAGTTGCTAGATGAGTTGGGTAGCATTAGATCTAAACGAGCTTCAAAAGAAACAATATATTCTGAGTTTAAGTCAGTCGTGATGGCTAGCAGCTAACCTTTGAGGTTGAATAATGGGATCCAATAGGAACATGCAAATATGCTCCGTGCAATTACTTGTTCATTGCTTTTGTAGAAAATTTGACTCAAACTACAATCTTCTACAAATCCACTCATCATTTTCTTCCCGTTCTTATCGAGATCTGGAAAGTATTTATGGTATTATATGAGAGGTTGAGCCTTGAAGAAAGTTTCTTGACTCTGCCTGTGTCTCAGTAAGAAAATTCTTAAAAATAGAAAAATATGTATGATAGATATACTATTTATGTTCTATTTCATCTTATGAGTTGAATTTGCGTTAATTAGTTATTTTTTTACGTCATTATTTCTTAAGTTGCATTTATCTTTTACATAATTATTTTTTAAATTTCATTCAGATATGGAAATCCCACTCAAAAAGTTCAATATTAAAATTTACTTAAATTCGACGCGTAATTTTAATTAGCTTAATCCGAGTAATTATAGATTGGAATCAATTACACGTGTAATCTGAGTAATTTTAATAAGCCTCAGCTGATATAATCAAATATAAAATATGTACAAATTAAAAGAGATAAGTCATCGATGACATGGATTTTGAGAGTTTATTAATAATTTATGAAAAATATAATTTTTATCGATATAAATTTTAATTTTGAATGCTTACATCTTTATATTCTCTCCCACCAAACTAACAAAAATATATACTTTTTCATTTTAAATCTATGAACTCAGCTCCTAACAACTAAATTATGACACTCATAAAAATTTCATTTTACCGAAATTAACTCCTTTTTCTAGAACTAATCCCTAATTCTTGTTAATTGTCTTTGCTTTGTCTAAACATTTGGCAATTGGGGAGATGTGGGATTTTAGCAAAAAGAAACCCAAGTGGAAAAGAAAGCACGACAACACCACTTTAACTCAAAATTTTAAATTTCAAAATCTGTAAGAACATACAGGGGCATAACTGTCAAATCGCGCCTCCCACAACGCCACCAGTACCTCTCCGCAACTCCCAAACCCTCATACGCAGTCGCTCCCCCAACCCGCCACGTCACCCCCAGGCCACCACTCTACACAGCGCTCGGTTCTGATTGGCCAGCTATACGTGTAGGCCTCCCGCTCTCAAACCAGACAGCGAGTACAGTCCCTGGCCACACTCGCGCGAGTACCAATCCTCCCCGGCCAACCACCACTTTAAAATTTCAAACGCGTGCCACCGCAAACGACGCCGTTTCGTTTGCCCTCGATCTCTGCTCCCTCTCCTTATCACTCTCACCTCTGTCCTAGTTGGTTTCCAAAATCGATAATTCAAAGAGAGAGAAAGTCTCTCATTCTCTCGCCTCGAGTATCCTGAAGCGACGTCGTTTTTGGTCCCTCACCGTACAGACATGGCCTTCGTTTCCACCGTCGGGAGACTCCTATTCGCCTCCGTCTTCCTCCTCTCTGCTTGGCAAGAGTGAGCTCCGCACCCCCCTCCAGATCTGTCCCTCCTTTTTTTTCCATTATTATATTACTCCGTAAATTTCAACTTCCAAGTTCGAATCCCTTAGATTTTTAGAGTTTTTTAGTACTCATTTACTGTGGATTATTAGTTGGATCTTTAACTGTAACTGAAAGTTGATCTGGATTTGTGTAAGACTTTAAGTTCGTTGTAAGTGTAATGATTTATGTGATGATTTGGTTATGCTGGACTGTTAGGATGTTAGTTTACTGAGAGTTACTAATTTATAGGTTCAATGAATTTGGCTAATTTATAGGTTCAATGAATTTGGTTCGGATGGGGGTCCTGCAGCTAGGTCTTTGAGGCCGAAGCTCGATGTGTTCTCGAGCCATCTGTTGAGTCACACCGGTGTGCAGCTGCCCAAGCAGCTTGAGGTGAGAGAGTCGAGTCGATTGATTTAGTTCTTACTATCAGATCAATTTAGGGTTTGTGATTTAATTTTCGCACGGAAAAGTGATGTTTTGGAGTTTTCATGGGCAGGTTAAGAATTTAGTGGCTGCGGCCATAGTGTTGAAGGGTGTTGGAGGTCTTCTTTTTGTCTTTGGAAGTTCTTTTGGAGCTGCTTTGCTGGTTTGTAGCATTTTGCTTGTTTACCTTATTTTCTTGGTTTGTGCATGGTTAGATCAATGCAGCATTGAATATTGTGTGTGTTTTTATCTGCAGCTTGTGCATCAGGCCATTGCAACTCCGATATTGTACGACTTTTACAACTATGATGCGGAGAAGAAAGAATTCAATCAACTTTTCATCAAGTTTACCCAGGTTAGCAATATATCAGGATTACTTGCTCCTCGTACCTCTCTTTACACATATATCTATGCCTTTGTTTCTATTCAAATTGCAAATTGTTTTTGACCGAACAAACATGAGTCGCTTAACCAAACTGTGTTGAGTAAATGGTATATGGATTAGTTCATTTACCTAGGTTGAATATGTGCAATTTAGCATTACCTTTGGTGGTTCTTAAAAAACTGAAATTAGATCTTTTCACTAGGATGAAATGTATATTACGTGTTGCTTTATGCTCTGAGAAATTATTAGTCTTGGCCAACAGTTAGCTTGGTCTTATGGCTTGTGTGTGTAGGATTTTTACAACATACCCAATCTACAGTGTAGACAATGGGATAATGTTCAAATAGGGGTTGTATGTAATCTTAAAAAACAAAATAGAAGTTTAAAAACTACTGGTGATGACTTCTTTTTCCCTGATTTGCAGAATTTGGCATTGTTTGGGGCTCTGCTCTTTTTCATAAGCATGAAGATATCAATGCCAAAGAAACAGCTCAGGAAAAGAGCTCCCAAAGCAAAAACTACATGAGGAATGAGGAGGGAGTGAGGGACCTTAGATGATGTGAGGGTTTAGTTTCTGACTTCACCTGACTGTTCACAAGGAACTAGTTTGGCATGCCTTTATGTTTCTGTATCTGGGTTTTGCATTTCAAAAGTTTTAGGAAAAAAAAAAGAAGGTAGGGAAAGAAGGCGTGTTGTGTATTTTGAGGGGCTGAGGTTTTCTTTTCTTTTGAGCCAGTTTGTGAACCTCAGAAAGTTACAGTATCTATTAATATAATGCCTTGTATGAGTTCTTCAGTTTAACTACTAGCCATTCTCGTCTTGGTTGAACTAGTGTGTTTTAGAAACCGTTTTGTTATGATAAACCTAATTCAATTAGGGTAATCCCCATGATAGTAACTAGTAGCCATGCACATTTCCTTCTCATAATTTTGTAGTTTTCCTTTAAAATCCTGCTAAAACTGATATACACGTTTGTGTATATCAATTTTAACAGGATTTTAACAATTTTAACCGGTACCGGTTTGTGTAATTACGGAAATTAGACCGAAGTTTTATGGGGTACGTAACAGTCTTGACGTGGTGTGACATGTCCTTAATTGGACAAAACAAAACGGACCATACAAGTGATGACAACACTTTGGATCATTCAACATTATTGCCATGTCTTCTGCTACTTCTGTAATAATACGTATCAACTTGTTTAAAATATTCTTAGCTTTGTTTCTCATCTAGTCATATATCTGTGGAAATTCCGAGTCTGTGTTTGTGGGAATCAGCCATTAGGAGATGCTTGGAATTTGCATGGTAGTAGAACTGTGCTGTTCAAAACCAAAAAAGGAAAGAGACTCAAAAGGAAATGACCGAGAGTAGGGGAAGATGTATATGCTACTGCTATTTCATCTACATCAGTACTCGATTTGAGACATGAAATAGTCTCACTGCAACCAGTCAACAACCACCAGTACCACCCTGCTAGATCAGTCATCAGTGTCGCCACCGCCCCACACAGTCCACACTTGTAGAATTGTATTTCTGTTTGTATCATTATCCCTGTCATATGACATTAGAGGCCTTTTAAGTGGTTCAATCAAACGTTGTTGACAATAGTGAAAGAATGCCCCATAGAGTTGGTTCTATTCACTTTGGTCCCACATATGAATGTTATCTATGCAGGACGTGATGTATGGATGATCATGTTCTGAAGTCATACGTGTAGGTTCAGGTAAAATAGAAGTCAGAAACCACGTAGTTTTCATATAGGCAAAATTGTCATTATAAGGACTAGTTTTAAGACTATTCTCTTTTCTGGGTTGGCAGGCATGTCAATCACTTGCTTAAGTGAAACCACATCCAGAGGAACATTCACAAGTTTCTAAGTGTTGCTGAGATCCAACACTGGAGAATGCGTTTCTAGAGAGTCTGGATCATCGCGTGTATGCTCTCACGTGGTAATTGATGCTCCAGACGTAGTTGGGTTCCTGCAAACTAAGGTTGGTTCATTGTATTCTTGCCTTCTTGGACTGGTTCCTGGCCAAAAGAAAAAATGAACTTCTATTCATACCTCTCAAATTTGCACTTACACCTCTTTACTCTATAGACCTCCAATTTATTCTTATAAAAAACTGAAATACTATTTACACCTCTTTAATCTTCCCAAAATACCCATTGGGTAATTAAATCAATAAAAGCTTTTATTTAGAAGATTATACTAATGTCTCTAAAATTATTTCGCTTCCAATTTCTGAAGAATAAAAAAACGAAACACTCAATTTAATTTGATAAAAAAATAATAATTATCAAAGCCTCAATTTATTATAAACAACCTCTTCACATGTCTTATGTAAATTGTTGCAGAACTTATAATTAATATACTTGTTATTTGATAATAATCGGCTAATATTCATAGAAGATATATTTTTGAACGAACAAACCAGTATGAAATAAGCTAAAGATTATAGCATGTACATCAATTTTTTGAAAATAAATTATGCTATAACATATTTAAGTATGGACAAAATTCAGTTTAGTACCCTCAACTCTGGGTAAAAATCATATTACACCATATTTTTGAAAAAAAATCAGAATGACCCCTAAACTTTCAAATATGATTTCTGGGTCTAAAATTTCAAGTGACCTCTAAATGTGACGTAAACTGCTGTTTTGGAACTGGCAATAAGGGCTCATATTTGACTGATTAAGACCATATATTTTGTATGTGCACTTTATTTATGATTAAGACCAGAATTATGTGCTTTTTATTAATACCTTTTGCATCCAATCAACCTCTTATGAGTATGTTAATTAGGTTTCATTTCAAATTTAGAAGGTTTAATATGCAAATAGTTCATTTTACCTTCCATAAAGGTTTTAATATTGGAGTATGGGCCCTTATTGTCAGTTCCAAGTCAGCAGCTTGCGTCACATTTCGAGGTCACTTAAAATTTTAGACCCGGGAGATCATATTTGAAAATTTAGGGGTCATTCTGATGATTTTTTCAAAAAGATGATGTAATCTGATTTTTACCAAAAAGTTGAGGATATTATACTGAATTTTGTCATTTTAAGTATTTATGCTTTCTAAAATAATTGATTTAATTTTTTGTGGTTTTACTAGTAATTGTACATGAGTTGATAAAATCAACAGAAAGTTTAAAAAGAATAGAGGCCTAAGTGCCAATTTATAAGGTATGAATAGAAACTCTAAGAGAAAAAACAAAACCACATCTGATTACTCGTCAATTATTGCAATTACTAGTTATTCAATTAAGGTTAAAGACTAAATTGTTATTAGATACCGCATCCTCTTCTTCTCTCTCTCTCTCAACCTAGGGTTAGGGTTAGGGTTTTGAAATTAACTGTTTGATGCGACTCATATGGCGGCAGTGACGGCGTCGTTAGCCTCCATGACTGCACGTCTGGCGTCCAAGCTCTCTCTTGGTACCGAAGAGGAGCCGATGGACCTGGAGAATCTTCGGAGCCCGAAAAATGGGTATGTTGTTTCCCGTTTATTTCTAGTTGGTCGTCTCACACTAGCAAAACTATGACTTTTGACTCTTTCCGCGGTGCTGTGCGGTCCATGTGGAAGACTTCGGCTCTGATAGAAGTCACGGCACAGGGAGACAGGTATCTCTTCACGTTCATTAACGAACGTGATTTGTCGAGGATCAAGAAGGGTGGTCAGTGGTGCGTCCAGAGGGCGATGGTGATTCTCAATTATTATGATGGCTTTTCCGACATCGTGAAGGTTCCGCTCGATTACATTTGGATTTGGGTGGTCATTTCAGGGCTTCCGCCGGCGCTCCTTTCGGTGGCCACTGTTCGTCTTGTTGGGGAGACGATTGGCTCGGTTCTCCAGATCGACCATGCAGCCCTGGGCCGCGGTACTGCTAGGGTTCGCCTAATCCTCCCGATCAATGTCCCGGTAAAGTTCGAACGTCGGCTTAGGGTTTCTCCCTCCGACGTTATCACGGTGGAGTTCAAGTATAAGAGGCTTCTGGGCCGCTGTCGCACCTGCTGCCGGATTGACCATGGAGGGCAGGCTTGCCCTAGCGAGGGTCCACAGGAGGAAGCAGCACTGCCTATTTAAAGGGTTGTGCAACCGGGGATGATTTTTAGGGCAAACTCAGCCCCAGGTATGACTATCTCCTCCTCTCCTTCACTTTTATCCCTTTCGGGGTTATTTCCGAAGGAGAAACGCCAGGTACAGATCCGTGCAGTACCAGAATTCTCCTCTCCCTCAAAGGTGGCCGGAATCCGCCGGGTTCGGGACGAGGATGATTCAGTTCAGGACAAATGCACCAAACACTGCTTGGAAATCATACCTTTGGAATTGTGACTGGGTGATTTAGGCTTTATGGTGGGGAATGATGGGGTTATTAGCTTTGCCGGCATATCCCCGAAGAAACAGGGACGTTCTAGGGGGAACAAGAACAAGAAGAGGGCAACACATATGAACTTCGACTCGATGGCGTCTCCATCCGAGACTGCAGGGATGCCAGATAGTCCTGAAGATGATTCTGCAGGTGGGGGTCTGATGGACTCGGGCTCGGTCTCAGAGGTTGGTAACGAGACCGATGCGGCGTAAGGTGATACAGCCTTGCATCAGGACCCCATCATGAGCGGAGGGAGGACAGCTCTACCTCTTTCTGAAAGGTACACCGTGTGGTCTTAGACCTGATGGTTTTAGTGGAGTTCTCTCTTCTATCATGATGGTTACTTGTTTTCTTAGTTTTTTGTCCACTTGTTTTGTACGTTTTTTTGTTTCATTTGAACCTTCGTTTCGGTTATTTCGTTTCGTTTTTTTTTTTCTTTAAAACTTTTTAGTTTGTAGTGGAGTTTCGACTCCTGCTTGACCAGACACAATTTGGTCGTATGGTTTATGCCAATGAAGTTATTCATTCTCCTAAAAAAAAAAAATTAAGGTTAAAGACTTTTGGTCTGCCACAAAAGTACCCTTTGGCGTCAACTTGCAATATGTTGTTTGTGAACATATTGTTCTCTGCTCAGTGCTCACTAAGCTTTTACATATCTTGTATGTATCTTATTGTCCATTCTAAGATTTGAAACAGGCATTAGCCTTAGTTTAGCTGATACGAAGATGGCAGCAGCTATCAACAAAATTGATGTTTCTACCAACTATGACAGAAAAAGTGAACTGAAAGCTTTTGATGACACGAAGGAAGGTGTTAAAGGCCTTGTTGATGCTGGCATAACCGAGATCCCTCGGATCTTTTATCATCCACCTGACGAGTACTCCGTTAACAATACCTCTGATTCAGAAGAAGCTCAGTTTAGTATTCCTGTCATAGACCTCAAGGGCACATCAGATCCAACAAAACGAAAAGAGATCGTTGCAGACGTTGCAGAAGCATCAGAGTGTTGGGGGTTTTTTCAAATTGTAAATCATGGGATACCTGTTGATGTGCTCGAGGAGATGAAGGATGGGGTACGTGGGTTTTTTGAGCAGGTTACTGAAGTGAAGAAACAGTTTTATACTCGTGATAACTTCAGCAGTCCATTCGTCCACAACAGCAACTTCGATCTGTATAGTGCACCAGTGACTAATTGGAGGGATACATTTACGTGTTACATGACTCCTACTCCGAAGGCAGAGGACTTGCCAGAAGTATGCAGGTATAGCTCTACATATTCTTTGTATTACTGGTACATTTACGAAACTAATGAAATCTCCTGGACTCAATTTTCAACTAGATGTTATGTGTATGTGTTGATTCATAGTTTCAGTAACTGAACTGACCAGCTTAGTGGTTGATCACTCACTGTCCTTAAGTTGGATGACAAACCCATTTAAGTGATTGAACAAAAATAAGGATTCATATAAAAGGGTAGCATCGCTTAACTAGCTATTTTAGTTGCTTAGCCTTTGACAACTGACAAGTGGTATCAGCTGGCTAAATTCCTTATCTGATATTAGTATGCTGCATTCGACCTTATTGAAGTTATAGGTTCCATCTTTTTGCTCGAGTTACCTTGTCCCAGTCAGTAGGTTGTATTGAATTGATATTTCTGCACATATATAAGCTTTTTAGCATACAAATAACTTGCCATTTATAATCGTACATGGGGAATTGGCCAGTACATGAAGAAATTTGGAGAAATCTTACAATCTTACATCTTCATAGTGAAACTGTCAAGTTTATAACTTTATATACATATGTAGACACTAGACAGATGTTTTCCTTTTTAAGTGAAACGTATGAAGAATATGACAACCTCATCAGCTCTTTTGAGTTTCCAATTTGCAGGGAAATACTATTTGAATACTCAAATCAAGTAATAAAGTTAGGGAAGCTATTGTTTGAGTTGTTGTCTGAGGCCCTTGGGCTAAAGCTAAGTCACTTGAATGACATGGCCTGTAGTGAGGGGCTTCTGGTTATAGGCCATTACTATCCTGCTTGTCCACAACCAGAATTAGCAATAGGAATTAGCAAGCATGCAGATAATACCTTCATCACTGTTCTTCTGCAAGATAATATTGGAGGTCTTCAAGTCCTTCATCATAAAAAGTGGATTGATGTGGCCCCTGTACCAGGTGCCCTAGTGGTTAACATTGGAGACTTTCTTCAGGCAAGTATACTAGAATTCAGTACTGGTTTACATTTTCTTCATCAGAACAATTATTCTTTAACTCTATAGATCATACAACTGATTCAATATCCTGGTTCTTTTAATTTGAGTAGTCTACTATTTTTGAGCCAATCTGGTTTCCTGCTTTGGGGTTTACTTCATGCTGACTAGTATTCTTGAGGTTGCAGCTTATATCCAATGGCAAATTCAAGAGTGTAGAACACAGGGTACTGGCAAACCATAGAGGTCCCAGAATATCGGTGGCGGGTTTTTTCAGTACAGGATTGCTGCCATTGACAAAGCTATACGGACCAGTTAAGGAGCTATTATCAGAAGACAATCCTCCAAAGTACAGGGAGACCACTTTAAGGGACTATAATGCATACTACAGAGGAAAAGGCCTTGATGGGAGGTCTGCCTTGTCTTATTTTAAGCTTTGAACTAGAGACAGAGACAGAGGAACCCCTGAACACAAGGTGTCATACTAAATTATTCATTTATTCGGTTCTCTTGCAGTATTATTCTTCAGGAATACATTAGTTTCTATCATTGTAACAGTTATGACTGATGAGTGATGTGTTATTCAAGTTTTTTGACTATTACATCCTACTTTCTAGATTGTTTGCAAATGAAATTCTAAAGAAGCTCGATGATGAAGAGCTTGATCAGGTTATTTAGAGTGATGTGAAATCTCTGTAGACTACTGCAGTAATGGAGTTGCTATAGTTCTGTTTGTGGATTTGGCTTTTAATAATATCCCTAAACAACCATAGTTTGTAATAAGCACATCAACACTAAACAAAATAGAACTTGAAAATTACTGTTCATGACTTGTCTTTCCCTGATTTGCAGAATTTGGCATTGTTTGGGGATCTGCTCTTATAAGCATGACGATGTCAATGCCAAAGAGACAAGTCAGGAAAAGAGCCCCCAAAGCGAAAACTGTATGAGCATTGAAGAGAGACCTTAGATGATATGAGGGTTTAGCGCCATGTGCTACGTTTTTAATACCTTGCAACTAGAATTATTCCAAATTTTAATTGTCCGAAGAAGTCATATATCAGTATCATCGTTCAGTTGAGTAGAGAATCTGTATTTGAAATTCCGAGTCTGTATTAGTGGAAATTATGTGAATCAAATTCAATATGCTCAATAGATCATATGCATAACCTAAATCATACGACTTTAAGTTTAGAGTTAACTCACCATCATTATGAACCATAGCTCTTTCCATTGATGCAAACCTGAAACACAAAAGTATTAGGCAATGCCTTCTGTTAGTCACCACAATAAGTTTCGCAATGAACAAAACTTAGGCTATGTCTCGTGGTGATAACAGAGACCAATACCATCTATTTATATAGAATCATTAACCCTAAAGAGTCCTCCCATTAAGGACATTCCTTGAGAGTTAAGTCTTCTAATTAGATTCTTGATACAATACTAATTAGTTGTCTTATTTCTAGATTATGAATATGATTCCTTACAATAATGATTTAATACACGAAATCATTATCAACTAGATATGGTTCTGTATTTGTTTCCATTAGAAGGAGATATTGTCACTAAACATAATTATTATATAATATATGACAAGTCCATATTGATCTAATAAATTAGCCATTAGGAGATGCTTGGAATTTGCATAGTAGTAGTACTGAGAAAGACCAAAAACGAAAAAGACCAAGAGTAGGGGAAGATGCAAACGCTACTACTAATACATCTATACCAGTATTAGATTTGATACTTGTAGACTTGTAGTTCTGCTTGTATCATTATCCCCGTCATATAGAAGGACATTGGAGGCCTTTCAGGGGGTTCAATCAAACGCAGATAGGCTTAGGCGCCATGGATGTTGTCTATGCAGGAAGTGATGTATAGACGACCATTCATGTTCTTAAGTCATACATGTAGGTTCGGTTGAAACAGAAAGTCAGAAACCACGAGGTAGTTCTAGTTTGGGTATAGAAGTTCGTCACTGTAAGGACCAAGTTTAGATATACTCATTCTTTCAGTTCATAGAAAATCGAATTGTGATTCCTTGTCAATTAGTGCAAGTATTTTGTAAGGTGGCACGACTTTGGTCGGCCACAAGAGTCTTACTACGGCATCTTTTCATATAAGGGCAGCAAAGTTGCCAGGTAAGATTTTCTGGTCAAATAAGGCAACTTGTAGATAAGATTCACATATTGACATTTTGCCGTTTTGGACAAAACATGCTCATCTATTTCTGGTATAAAACTTGTTTGCCTCATTTTTGCTTTATCTTTGCACACACCACGATGGTAGCCACAAACAGAAATGAGGTTCCAACCAACTATGACAGGAAATATGAACTAAAAGCTTTTGATGATACAAAGGAAGGTGTCAAAGGCCTAGTTGATGCTGGCATAACCGAGATTCCTCAAATTTTTTATCATCTACCTGAGGAATGCTCCATTGACAACATCTCTGATCCAGAGGAAAGTCAATATAGTATTCCAGTCATTGATCTGGGAGGCCTTTCCGATCCAACTAAACGAAAGGAGATTGTTGCAGCAGTTGGAGAAGCATCAGAGACTTGGGGCTTTTTCCAGATTGAGAATCATGGGATACCTTTTGATTTTCTGGAGGAGATGAAGGAAGGGGTCCGTAGGTTTCATGAGCAGGATACTGAGGTGAAGAAACAGTTTTATACTCGTGATCACTCCAGCAGTCCAGTCGTCTACAACAGCAACTTCGATCTGTATAGTGCACCCGCGACTAATTGGAGGGATACTTTTCTGTGTTATATGGCTCCTACTTCACCTAAGACAGAAGATTTGCCTGAAGTATGCAGGTAAAAGCTTTCCAACTCTTTTAGTTTTATGTATGTGCTATACTATGTTTAGTTAATTCAGATTCCATTGCATGTGGATTAGATGGTATGTTATGATTTGACAGTTCGACTATTGTAACTAAGAGGGAAGTTTTATATTGACCAGCTTAAGGGTAGGTGTGATTGGAAAACAGACCCATCAAAGAAGGACTTGGAAGTTTTATACAGGTGGGTAGGCAACATCAAATAACAAGCTAGTATTTGCTTCTTATGTCTGTGTTAGAACTGGACCAGTTACTTCGCTGATATAGGAGGGGGTTTATGGTAGAATTCCATGAACATGAAGAATCATATATCGAATAACAGATAGTGATTTCTTGGTTCCGTTTATGAATGTGTAAGCAACATTACTAAATGCTAGTCAGTTGGCTTTGAATCATACAAACCCTGTTTCTAGTATTGACAAAATTACTATTCTGCATCAACTAATCAACCTTCTATACAACGAGTTTCAAGCCATTTACATTTCGATATACATTTAGGAAAAGGAACTTCTCATTTGACTAATAAAATTGCTGACATGTTATATTGTAATAGTAACAATTGTGTTTAGTAGAAACAAGATGGTATATATGTGTTCCATTAAAAAGAGAAGAAGAAAAAAAAAAGAGAGATGGTATATATGATTGCCTCGTATATTTTTCTGGGTTTCCACTTCGCAGAGAAATCCTTTTTGAATACTCAAAGCAAGTTATGAAGTTGGGGAAGCAATTGTTCGAGTTGTTGTCTGAAGCCCTTGGATTGAAGCCAAGTCACTTGAATGACATAGATTGCAGTGAGGGGCTTCTGGTTTTAGGCCATTACTATCCTGCTTGTCCACAACCAGAGCTAACAATGGGCACAAGCAAACATGCGGATAATAACTTCATGTCTGTCCTTCTGCAAGATAATATTGGTGGTCTTCAAGTCTATCATCAGAACAAGTGGATTAATGTACCCCATGTACCAGGTGCTTTGGTGGTCAACATGGGAGATCTTGTACAGGCAAGTTTGATCATCAATGCAATTATCTTTCTAAATAACAAAACTGTATTTTATTTTATTAGCGGAACAGATGTCACTGTTTGGTTCAGTACATCAACTTATATTTGGAGTTAAATTAACAGTTGCAACCAGTCAGATTAGTATTTGAATATGATTTCAGAAATGTCCATAGGGCGTGCGCATGCAGGGCTATTACCATGTTTCACCCTTACTTGCATATGCATGTAATGTTTGTGGGTATCAGAAAAAGATAGAATTAGCACTGCACATATGTGCAACCTGGTATATCATGAAGTAATTGGAGGATTATGTGGTCAGTTGTGAGTTATGACCGTTAATATACTACAATGATTAGACTGAGACACTTGAAATGGAAGTCAAATTAACAATGAATAAATTTCTGTCTGCAATAAGAAAAAAAGTGGAGTTATACTATAACTGCAAAGAGCATGCCTTTATCTGTATTCTACATTGCTTGTGTAGGGATGTTACTTTCTAGGATATATATGTCTCAGTCCTTGATAGATTCTAGTTTCCAGTTTGGATTTTTATGTTTAATTTTTTTTTGCTATTGCAGCTAATATCAAATGACAGATTCAAGAGTGTAGAGCACAGGGTATTGGCAAACCGTAGAGGTCCACGAGTATCAGTTGCAAGCTTTTTCAGTACAGGAGTGCGGCCATCGACCAAGCTCTTTGGACCCATCAAGGATTTATTGTCAGAAGATAATCCTCCAAAGTACAGAAATACCACTTTAAGTTGCTTTAATGCCTACTACAGAGATAAAGGCCTTGATGGGAAGTCTGCATTATCTCATTTTACGCTTTGAACTTGGAGGAAGAGCCCTGCCAAGAACAGTTAAGCTGAAGTTATTCGTGCAATACAACGTGAAGTTATTAGTAAATTGGTTTGTTTCTGATCATTTCTTTGAAGTCCTTTCAAATATATATATATATATAGTGCTTCTCAGGTGCGGACGTCCGCACCGTGCGGATGCGGCGTTTCCGGCCACCGGCGAGGCGGCGACGGCGTATCCGGCCGGTGGGCTTTGCTCATTTTCCTGCATTTTTGCAGATTCCGGCCGGCTGCCGGCCGGCGATGGAGCTCGGGCCGGCACAGACGGGGTCGCCGGCGTGGGGCGAGCACAGCCACCGGCCGGATACGCCGTCGCCGCCTCGCCGGTGGCCGGAAACGCCGCATCCGCACGGTACGGACGTCCGCACCTGAAAAAAATTCTATATATATATATATATATATATATATTTTGTTTAGAGCACTTAAGGTGATTCGTACAATAAAGCGTAAACTCAGCTGGTACTACTAATTTGGTTTGTTTACAATTTTTGATTTTCTGTCAAGAACAGCCATAGTTATCAAATTTATAAGTTGTCTCTTGTGCTTTTGATGTGTTTCAACTTTGTAGAGACATACTTGTCGAGTACTCAGACCACGTGATGAAGTTGGAGTAACAAATTTTCATAAATCTGTTCGTGTATATTGCGCGCTGCTATAAGATCACTGTAAACTCGATGTTTATGTTAGGAATACAATAGGTCCTGATTTTTTTTTTTCAGGTTAAAGAAAGAAATTTCTTTGGAAATAATAGGTTTGGCCACCACAGATATTATCAGGTCTGAATCATAACCTTGCTTCAGACCAAAATAGTATATTCTGGTGTCAACCAGCAATGTTCTTTTGCAACTTCAGTCATTATAAAATGATCTTCTAGACAAATATAATTGGATGAATAATTTTCTTATATATATTTTTTCTCACATCAGAGGTTATATAAAGAGAATACAAGATATACTACAACTCTACGTACTATGTACTACCTTGTACTACTATATACAGAATAGGAAGGTACTAATTACACAATATTCAATTATTCATGACTCACGCTAACACTCCCCCTCAAGTTGGCGCATACACATCAACCATGTCCAACTTGCGTAATGAGTCATGAAAGACATTCTTAGAAACTCCTTTAGTGAGTACATCTGCAAGCTGCTTTTCAGTAGGAACAAAAGGGAAGCTAATAATCTTAGTGTCTAACTTCTCTTTTATAAAATGACGATCCACCTCTACGTGTTTAGTACGATCATGCTGTACTGGATTCTGTGATATATCAATAGCTGCTTTGTTGTCGCAATATAACCGCATTGCATCTGACAACTTAACACCCAAATCACGTAGCAGATTTCTCAACCACAACAATTCACACACTCCATGAGCCATACCTCTATACTCAGCCTCAGCACTAGATCGAGCTACAACCTTTTGCTTCTTACTCTTCCATCACTACTAGAAAAAAGGGCATTACCGACGAAAAAAAAAAACGGCCGACGACATACTTTTTTCGTCGGCTATTCCCAAGAATGGCCGACGATTTTTTATTTCGTCGCTAAAAATAAAAAATCGTCGGCTATTCCACCAGAATGGCCGACGATTTTATCTTTCGTCCCTAAAAAATATTTTTCGTCGGCTATACCCCTAGAATGACCGACGATTTGGATTTTCGTCGGCCTTTCTCTAAAACATTAGCCGACGAAAACTTTTGAAAGTTTGGCCGACGAAATTGTAATTTTCGTCGGCTATAAGTCTTTATATTTTCAGATCTGGACAGAAGCTGCTCATTTAAAAAAAAACGAAAAAAAACGGGAGAAAGAGTGAAAAATCTGTGGGTATTGTTGAAATCCGTCTTCTCTTACATTGTGGAGCTATATATAGGTACGTATATGTGTATATATGTTGATTTTGAGTTTTAGTTGAGTTGATTTTGAGTTTTAGTGATTTTGATATAGTAAGTGATTTTTTGTTTTGTTGTTATTTTAGTGTTAGAATGTATGTATATATGTTGATTTTGAGTTGTAGTTGAGTTGATTTTCAGTTAGAGTTTAATTATGTGTTTTAATTTGATGTTATTTTAATTAGTGTTAATATATATATATATATATATATATATAAATAAATATGTTAATTAATGGTTGTTGATAGTGTAATGAACTTAAATAATGGTTGTTAATTAATGGTATATATATATATATATATATATATATATATATATGAGTTGATGTTGATAATAATATATATTGTAATATATATGTGTTAATTAATTTATTATTAATTAAAGTTATACATATATATTATTATCAGGCTATATATGGATCGAGATAAGAGTTGGATTTCGCTTCCAAGGTATGACCGACGATACACTACATGAGTTGTGGATTTTTTGCAGTTCGTCGGGAGTGAATACCATTATTGCCCATGCAAGAAATGTAAGTGTCGCAGTGATATGTGTCGATTTCCGATTAGGACAGTATGGGAGCACCTAAAGAGTAATGGGTTTTGGCCGAAGTACAAACGTTGGATATATCATGGTGAGCCATCATTAGATGGATCGCATGATCATGGGCAGTTTTTTGAGGCGGGCAGTAGTAGTACATCCAACGATCCAACAATGGCATTCGTCAACGACGTGTTTCCTTTTGAAAGCGGTGTACGTGGGGAACAATATATGCATGACCCGGTACAGCCATTTCTACAAGTTGTCAACACTGTTGCCTTTGACAAGTACAACAAACTGATTGCATTGCAACAGACCCCCTGTGTCTTCAAGTTCTGAGAAGACAGTTCTTCAAAGTGTGATGGAGGTAATGAGGATTAAAGTCGAGACAAAATCGAGCATCAGGCAAGTGGATGAATATCTACAGTACACTTCTTCGTTGTTGGAGGAGGGTCATCGTAATCCTACCAATCACCGTAAGGTCCGAAGTATCCTCAAAGATCTAGGGCTTTCCTACATTAAGATCCATGCATGCGCATTTGACTGCGTTCTCTTCTGGGGTAAAGATGCAGAAGGGAATGACCTTGCTAGCCTTGACGCATGTCCGATATGTCAGTCTGACAGATATAAGTTGACGGGAGCAGGCAATAGGAAACCTGTGAAAGTGCTTCGGTATTTTCCGTTGAGAGATATGCTTGAGCGGTTGTACATGTCAGAAACCACCGCAAAAGCTATGAGATGGCACGGTGAGCGAGACGCGGGAGACGCAGATATCATGACACACATCTCTGACGGAGCGGCTTGGAAGCATATAAACAATGAGTTTCCTCATTTTGCGTCAGATGTCAGAAACGTCAGGCTCGGGCTCTCAACCGACGGGTTCAACCCTTTCGGCACCATGAGTCTTTCATACAATATATGGCCGGTGGTTTTGGTACCTTACAACCTTCCTCCGTGGATGTGCATGAAGAAGGAATATAATATGTTGACGTTGTTGATTCCGGGGCCTGGTTACCCAGAGAAATGTCTCGATGTGTATATGAGACCATTGATTGAAGAGTTTAAGGTATTGTGGGACGTTGGTCATCCCACTTTTGACAAGTACAAACAGGAGATGTTCCACATGCATGCCATGGTTATTAGTACCATCAGTGATTTTCCTGCTTATGGGATGTTGTCGGACAGCGTTGTTAGGGGATACAAGGCTTGTCCAGAGTGCCTCAGCGATTATGGGAGCACCCCTCATTGCAACAAGATATGCCGAATGGGTCATCGTGTGTTCCTTCCGGTGGATCACCACTGGCGTTACGAGTCCGCCGCATTTGATGGAACCGAAGAACACGGTGGTCCTCCCAGAAGATGGACGGGAAGAGAAATTTTAGCAGTGCTTAATGAGTACGATTTTGGGCCCCTCAGCATTCATCCCGATATTGTAGCGGAAATACCTGAAAGACCTGAGGAGTACAAATTGTGGACACATAAGAGCATATTGTGGGAACTCCCGTACTGGTGTGAGTTGCTGATCCGTCACTTCCTAGACGTTATGCACATAGAAAAAAATGTTTCTGAAAGTGTGGTGGGCACAACGCTGAACTTGGAGGGGAAGACGAAAGACAGTCCTAAGGCTCGCACTGATCTGCAAAACATGAATATCAGAAAACAACTATGGTTGAAACAAGGGAAGAGAAAAATGCCTCAAGCTCCTTACACCGTCAAGCCTGAGCATAAACCAGAAATTTTCCATTGGATAAGTCGGGCCAAGTATCCTTCAGACTTTGTTGGAAATATAGCCAAGTGTGTGAATAGAAAATTCAACAATCTTTACGGGTTGAAAAGTCATGACAATCATATCCTGCTACAACGTCTCTTCCCTGTTTTCATTCGACCGTTCCTTCCCCGTCACGTTGTGGAGCCGTTAGTAGCGTTGGCAAGATTTTTCCAGAAGGTATGCACACGGGAAGTGAGAAAATCTGACCTCCGGGAAATGCAACAAGACATCGTTCATATCATGTGTAAATTTGAGATGATATTTCCTCCAAATTTTTTCGACATCATGCCTCACCTCATGATCCATCTTCCTCGGCAGTTGTTGCTTACCGGTCCTGTGCACTTCACTTGGATGTATCCGATGGAAAGGTACGTATTTTACACCTTATGTTAATTTCCTCATCAATATATGTGATATAGTATTAATGTATTATCATAACACTTTAAAAACTTGATTTATAGGCAACTTGGACAATACGGTGCTTTTGTCCAAAACAGATCCGCACCTGAAGGATGTATAGCTGAAGCATATATTGCGCACGAGTGCGTCACCTACATGAAGCTGTATTTAGGAGCGTTACAGGAAAGCATACCGAAAGATGTACATTCACAGTTCAATCTTTCCATACTCTCCGACGATGTTGTACTCGGTGGAAACATGCCAGTTTCCTACAAGTTGAAAGATTATGAGGTAGCTATTGCACATTGGTGGGTACTAATCAACTGTCCAGAAGTTCAGTTTTGGAAGAACATGCATCTAAACTGTGAACAAGTAGGAGGTGATCTCGATTACCACAACCGGACATTCGCAGAGTATTTCGGCCGCTGGGTACTTAATTTTAACACTATTCTATACGTGTTTATATATTATTGTGTATAATTATTCATATTTATAGTTGATTCTGATGGTTGCAGATGGACCTTATTAAAAATGATAATCACCCAAATTGGTCGCACGAACTCAGACTTCTAGCGATGAGGCCGGTCTATTCAAAAGTTTATGCGACGTGCAAGGTGAATGGTGTGTTATTTCGATGTGAAGTGAGAGACCTCAGACTGAAAACACAAAATTCCGGGGTTATGGCACATGGTGGGGATGATGGAGTTGACTATTACGGTGTTCTCCATTCAGTTGTGGAACTGCATTATGGGGAAGGCATGAAAGTGCACATTTTCAAGTGTAGATGGTTTGACACACGGCCGCAGAGCATGAAAACCGATCAATACAGCATAACTTCTGTGAACACTAGTACATCATGGTATGAGGACGACCCGTTCGTTTTAGCCACATGGGTGAAACAAGTGTTTTATCTTGATGATCTCGCCAAGGGTGACCCGTGGAAAGTAGTCAACACTATCCACCATCGCAACATTTACCGGGCGTCTACACTTGGAGTGGCTGAAGAGAACGAGGAAGGGGGCACCGCGTATCAAGAGCCCAACTCAAACGGTATTCCTGACTCCTCTTTTATTCGCCTAGACACGCCGGTGCGAATTCGACGTGAAGAGCCACTGCTTGTTGATGTTGATCCAAATGAAGAAACTAACGAGGACTCTAGTGAGGAACGACATAGATTACCCCTATCGAGCAATTCAGAAACCAAAGAAGACTCATCCGATGATTCCGATTACAATCCGACGGATTAAGTAATTTAGATGATGTAATCCTTTCATTTGTAATCCACTCGATCATTTCTAATGAACGGGCGTGGGGATGAGCCTCCCAGCTAGCTGGGTTCCAAACCTCTTAAAAAAAAAATTGAAATATGTTGACTGTTGGGTTTCTGTTTTTTTTATGTTAAATTTTGGTTATATATGAACATGACATATGGGTATGAGAGGTGTAACACAACTGATTTTTTTTATTTTTTTCAAAAAATAGCCGACGAAATATGCGTGATTTCGTCGGCCAAAACTATATTGAAAAATACATATTTTATTTTAGACACAAAACGACAAAAGAATAGCCGACGAGTACTAGGTTTGATTTCGTCGGCTATTCTTTTAAAAAAAAAAAAACAGACCACCTTCCATTTTCTATCACTATCGACAACCCATTGCTTCATCCTTCAAATGCAAATGTGTCGTGAAATAAGATATGACCGAAATAATGAAATACGTCTACGGTTGAAAAATGACACGATTCCGACAAAATCTGCGTGCCGAATGTTGCGGTTAACTGTTTTTTACTCCCGTTTTCCTATGGGTAGCCTCACGGTCGGTAAATATTTTGAGGAAAATTTTTATACGATTAGTTGCGTCTCATCGATTTGAAACTATTATCTGTTGAAGGTCAGGCCAAAAAACGTCATTTACACATGCCAATTTCCGTTTTAAAGCGTTTAGAGGTTTGACTTCACAGTTTGACCAAAGGTTTAGCCGACGAATTCAAATATTTCGTCGGCTAAACTCTTGCGATCCGCTTATTGTCCGCTGTTGGATGGCTCAGATCTAACGGCTGTGATTTTTCAAAGTATAGCCGACGAAATATTTGTATTCGTCGACTAAACTCTTGCGATCCGCGCCTTTTCATTGTCCGCCGTTGGATGGGGGAGATCGGACGGCTGCTGAGCGCCTAAAGTATAGCCGACGTCATTCAAATAATAGCCGACGACATTCAAAGTATAGCCGACGATATTAAAGATTTCGTCGGCTATAGTAAAGAATAGCCGACGAAATCTTTTTTAATCGTCGGCTATTCTATCGGGTATAAGTCTGAAACTGCCGAACCCTAGCCTCCGTTTTGCTCATTTCCTCCTTCGCCGTTAGCAGCTGCTGCCGAACTGTCCTCCTCCTCTGATTCCGCCGCCGCTGCTCCTCCTCCTCCTCCTCCGATCCGATCCGGTAAATTTTTTTTAAAAATTTAATTTAATTTAATAAATTATTATATATTTAATTGTAATTATATAAATGGTTATATATTTGTTAATAAATTTAATTTTAACAAATTGTTATATATTTGTTATATATTTTATTTTAATTATATAAATTGTTATATATTTGTTAATAAATTTAATTGTTATATATTTGTTATAATTTAGGTATATAAATTGTTATATATTTAATTTTAATTATATAAATTGTTATATAAATTGTTAAATTAATTATATATATAAATTGGTAGTCTAATTATATATATATATATATATATGTTAATAAAGAAATATAGTTATATTTGTATATAAATAGTTATATTTAGGTTAATGGTTAGTATTATTTAAAATGGCCGCGGCTGCAGATGGCCGATGCATTCAGACAGTTCTTCGGAGGCCGTCGTTCCATATCGAGAGGTTCTGGAAGTTCCGCCGGTTCCGCAGACTCCGACAAGACCCTTAGCCAGCCTGAGAGGACCACCAGCCAGCCGCGGAGGAGTGTGGATTCCTCCCAGCCGCGGAGGACTGTGGATTCATCCCAGCCGCGGAGGAGTATGAGTTCTCGGCACCAGACCCTTCTCCAGGCGGGGCGGCCGTCGAACAGTTCACTTCGGCGGGGAGAAAAGGAAAGTCGACAGACGAGTCATCCAGTTCAGGTAACATTTGATTTTATTAATTAAATGTTTTATTAAAATTAACGCACTAATATTTAATTTTATTAACCAATCGTCGTTTTTGTGATAGGGACAGCCGCTAGCAGTTCACGGAGGAATATGAGAGGTGTCATATGTTTTGACACGCTCAGGAGAACTGTTGAGCGCAGCGGGAGGATTCAGATCAACGAACCTCCTAATCAGGAGGTTCAGGGGAAGAAAAAACGCTACTACTCGGGTTGCGTGGGGGCACTGATTAGGGACAGAGTCCCTATGTTGTGGACCCGGTGGGCTGATGTGCCCGAAGAGATAAAGAGGGAGGTGAACAACGCCGCGTCGGTGAGTAATTTAAAAAATTTAATTTATTTATCGTAATATTTAATAATTTTCGGTATTATTACAATTGTAAAACTAATAAAATATTATTTTTCAGACATTCTTCGAGATTGCCGAACATAAGCGGGATTGGGCGGACACCGTGCAGAACTCGAGGTACGTTAGGAATTCCTCATCTTATAATTATTAATATTTTATGATATTAATAATATTTCTAATGCACTTTTGTTTTTTTCGTAGGTTCAAAGATTGGAAGAACGAGCTCCGTTCCCACTATAACGAATACGACAACCTTGGTCGTATGGGTACTCCCAGGGAGTTCATGTTCAGAGAGTACGAGTGGCGTTGGTTGAAGATAGTAGACTTCAACAACCCAGTTATGCAGGTAAATACTAAACTTCAGTACAAATGTTTATTTTGTTAAAATTTTAATTATTAGTTTAATTATTTTATAATTATTACACTAATATTTTTTTATGCATTTTTCTAACATTTTATTATTTGTTTGAAGCAACGTTCTCGGATAAACTCTGAGAACCGCCGCCGGAACACAACCCCCCATCATGCTGGTTCTAGGCCATTTGCACAATATCAGGAGGAGGCGCTTAGAGATCATCCTGATAGCAACCCGTAAGTGGAGACGTTCAAGATCGCTTATCCACAAGCGACAGAACAGCTCGTAAGTCGTTCATTACAATTTTAAAATTTTAATTATTAATTTTACTTAATTATATATTTGTTAAAATATTAATTTTTTTTTTCCCGTCCAATTAGGAGAGGGTCAACCGGGCCGAAGAAGAGGTGTTCCAGCAAGTAGTTCGGGAGACACAACCGAACATTTCAGAGGCAGATCTGGAACAAGCCCTGCGCCAGGTCGACCGGTCCAATGTCCAAACGGCAGCGAGGATGTTCGACGCAGCCTTCCCAAACCGGTCAAACAACTACTACTGCCGGGGTTTGGGAAGTTCTGGACTAGGGCTTCTGAAGACCACTAAGGGAGGTCAAAAGAAGGGAAGCGAGGAGAGCCAACAGATGAGGGGGGAAGTGCAGCCATTGGCAGAAGAAAATGCAAGGTTGGCGGCCGAGTTCCAGAGATCACAGGAGGAACAACGCAGATCACAGGAGCAACACCGCAGAACACAGCAGTATTATTTCGATCTGTCCAGTTGGTATGCTGAATGCGAGAGAATTCGGCAACACAACTACACCGGCCAACAAAACTGGTGGATGGATATGTTCGCGGCACAACAACAAACCTTGAATCCCCGCCCCCGTTTCAGCCGTTAGTTGAACCTCCAATGCCTCAACCTCCCGTGGATGCCAAGCATGATGGAGAGCAGGATGCTGGAGATGACGTGGTGGACTTTAGTGGTTTAGGTGATGATTAGTAGGGTTACGTTATATGTTATGTACATTGGAATGAATTAAATAATAAGTCATTTAGACGTGTTTCTTGTTGGTGCAAATGTATGGACTGTCTTTGTGATTGCAGGTTGCTTGGAATGGTAATTTAGAAAATAATTTAATTTTTTTTTCACCAAATGTAAGAATAGCCGACGATTTTGGCATTATTTCGTCGGCTATAAGAACTATGACCGACGATTTTTACCCATATTCGTCGGCTATAAGTCTTATAGCCGACGAAAATTACCTTATTTCGTCGGTTATAACTAATTAATGCCTATTAAAATATTAATATATTTCGACGAAATAACCGACGAAATACATGAAATCGTCGGCTATAGTTCAGAACATATAGCCGACGAATTTCGTCGGCTATATTTTACGATATCGTCGGCCATACTCGAAAATACCCGACGAATTTCGTCGAATATTTTGCCAAGGTTTGGTCGACGAAATTATTTTTCATCGGTAAAGTCGTCGGCCATACTCGCATATAGCCGACGATTTCCTTTTTTTCGTCAGCCATTGGTATAGCCGACGGCGTTTTTCCGACGAATTATAGCTGACGAAAATTTCGTCGGCAGAAGGTATAGCCGACGAAATTTCGGCATAGTCGACGAAAATATTTTCGTCGGCTATGCCCTCGGATCTGGTAGTGCATGTAACCAAATTACCTCCCACAAAGGTAAAATAACTTGATGTCGACCTCCTATCTGTAATATTTCCAGCCCAATCTGCATCTGTGAAACCACTAACCTCAAGAATGTTGTTGTGTTTAGAGAACATTACTCCTTTACCTGGAGCTGACTTCAAGTATCTCAAAATCCTCACAACAGCATCCATGTGGTCCACACTTGGATTATGCATGAACTGACTTACTACACTTACTGCATATGCAACATCTGGTCTGGTATGTGCCAAATAAATCAGGCGTCCAACTAATCTCTGATAACGAGTCTTGTCGGTAGACACCTGATCATGATACTCTGCTAATCGATGATTCTGCTCTATAGGAGTGTCAATTGGAGTACAATCCAACATACATGTTTCTGCTAGTAGATCAAGGACGTACTTCCGCTGACACAGGTAGATTCCCTCACTCCCCCTGGCTACTTCGATGCCCAAGAAGTACTTGAGTGTACCCAGATCTTTCATATCAAATTCTGTGGCTAGCTGCTTCTGTAATCTATCTATCTCAACAGTATCATTACCAGTAACTACCATATTATCAACATATATAAACAGGGATGTTACCTTCCCATGTTGATGTCTGAGAAACAATGTGTGGTCTGAATTACTCTGTTTGTAACCAATCTTCCTCATGAATTGTGAAAACCTTCCAAACCAAGCACGAGGTGATTGTTTAAGACCATACAAAGATTTTCTCAATCTGCATACGAAGTTACCTGGAGAAGCAGCTACATATCCAGGTGGAAGGTCCATATACACTTCCTCTGTAAGTTCTCCATGAAGAAATGCATTCTTGATATCAAACTGTTTAAGAGGTCAATTTAAGCTAGCAGCAAAAGAAAGCAATACCCGAATAGTGTTCATCTTTGCAACAGGTGCAAAGGTCTGATCATAGTCTATGCCATATGTCTGGGTGAATCCCTTTGCTACTAAGCGTGCTTTATACCTGCTCACTGATCCATCTGGATTATGCTTCACTGTAAACACCCAGCGGCATCCCACAGCCTTCTTTCCATGTTGTGGACATACAAGCTCCCAAGTATTGTTCTTTTGTAATGCTTCCATCTCCTCCTCCATTGCTTTTCTCCATTTTGGATCTCCCAATGCATCCTGCATTTTTTTAGGTACTGATATAGCAGATATTTGATTCACAAATGATTCATATGACTTAGACAATCTTTTGGTGGACATAAAATTTGCTACAGGATACTTAGCCTTGGCTTCAAGGGTAGGTTCATACTTCTTTGCAGGTTGGCCTCGAGTAGACCTATTTGGTAGTTCATATTGTCCAATAGTAGCATCACTGGTATTAACCTCAATAGGATGACTAACCTCAGATGAGTGATCTTCTGTACCAGGGAGATATGAGTCAGGGGTATCAATAACAGCTGAAGAGGCAGGAGGGGCAGTTGTGCTGTCAGCTTCTGGTCCCTGGATTTCTGTAGTAACTGTCCCAACATCATCTGGTGGTGCCTGTGATGTTGATACATCAGTAATCTCAACTGAACATGTCACCATATCTCCTGTCTAACCTGTCTCCCCCTCTCCATGATACAACTCTTCAAAATATGAATGCTCCCCCTGAAGAGCAGTATCAAAAGAGGTAAAGTAGCTCATGTCTTCAAAAAAGGTAACATCCATAGTGATATAGTACTTCCTGGTAGGTGGATGATAGCACCTGTATCCTTTCTGATGTCCTCCATAACCAACAAACACACATTTAAGGGCCCGGACATCCAACTTTGACCTCTGACTCTTAGGAACATGGACAAAGGCGACACAACCAAAAACACGAGCAGGGAGATTATGAAACGAGGGTAAAGAGACATGAGATGCAAGTACCTCATATGGTACTTTTCCCTGGAGGACACTAGATGAGAGACGATTAATGAGATGAGCAGAGGCTATGACAGCATCACCCCAAAGATTTTTAGGGCAATGGGCACTAAAGAGAAGACAACGAGTCATATCAAGTAAATGACGATTTTTCCTTTCGGATACCCCATTCTGTTCAGGTGTGTAAGGACGCGTTGTTTGATGAAAAATCTCATGTGTTTGAAAAAACTCCTGAAATGTATGGTTTACATATTCCCCCCCATTATCAGAACGAAGAACTTTAATTGTGGCATGGTATTGTGTTTGGACATTAGAATAAAAGGCTTGAAATGCCGGAAAGACTTCATGATCTTTGGTTTTAAGAAGAACAATCCAAGTAAGACGGGTACAATCATCAATAAAAGACACATAATACCTCATACCCGACACAGTATGTTCTTTCGAAGGTCCCCAAACATCAGAATGAATTAATTCGAAAGGAACGACACTTTTATTAGAAATACTAGGGGAATAAGTAGTTCGATGACTCTTGCTCAAAACACATGTTTCACAATGTAAGACTGACTCATCCACACCAATAAACAAAGTAGGCATGGATTTTTTCATAATACTAAAAGATGGATGCCCTAAGCGACGGTGCCATAACCAAACTTCACTTAGCTTGTCAGAAGTGGAAATCAAAGCAGTTCGGGACTGTGCTCCTGGTTTCTCCCCTGCGTACGTTTGATCCAGATGAAACAACCGGCCCCTCAGATACCCCCGACCTAGTAACTCCCTAGTGAGAAGATCCTGAAATATCACATACATGGGAAAAAATGTCACAGAGCATTTGGCCTCAGTATTCAACTGTGGGACATATATCAAATGATGAGATAAAGCAGGTACATATAGCACATTTTGGAGTTCTATTGTGGGAGTGATACGAACTGACCCCTTTCCTAACACAGGGAAGGCCTCACCATTGGCATTAGTAACATAGGGTACTGGTGGAGAGGACAACTCAGTAAAATAAGATTTGTCATAAGTCATGTGATCTGAGGCACCAGAATCAATAATCCATGTATCAGACCCAACAAAGCTAGAAATATTTAAAGCCATACCGATCTTACCACGACCAGCAATGGATGCTGTTGGTGCTGCTCCTCCTGCTGTATGATGATCTTGTCCAACCACACAATAGATATCTGGTTCTTGGACCAACTGAATAGCTGCTTTCGCTCTAGGACGATAAGTAGACCTCTTAGGCGGTGAGGTGTGGATACAACTTCCAACAAGTCTCACGAGCATGGCCAGTATCATTACAATAAGAGCAAGGAAGACGAGGTTGATTCCCAAAGCCTGGTGGTGGTCCTTGCTTATGAGGTGGAACTGAATGTGATTGTTGAAGGAGCGGTGCTGGAGACCTCGCCTGAACAGTAAGGCTAGAAACTTCAATTTGTGCTTGATTAAGACTTTCCTGCTGAGACTCATCCTTACAGATATATGTGAAAGCGGTAGTCAAGCTCGGAGGTTCTGCCATTCTAAGCAGCTCGCCTTTGGCACTGTTATGCTTTGCATCAAGCCCTCTCAGAAAATGGTGAACACGCTCAAGTTCCTTCTCCTTCTGGTACCAAACAATATCTGCCTGGTTCTTGATCTTACAAGGACGTTTCATATCAATCTCAGCCCAAATATTCTTCAGCTTGGTAAAATATTGCGCCAGTGGTTGCCCATTTTGTTGCATTGCTGAAGCTGTGCACATTAACTCATGGACCTGTATGAAGTCAGACTCATTAGTGTATAGGTCTTCCATATTGCCTGCGCAGTATCACACTGCTCCACAAGGTCTACTATATCCTCATTCATGGCTTTGTACAAGGTTGACATTACAAGACCATCATCATCTTCCCACTTAGTGTAGGAATCAACATCATCTTCATTAGGGACCTCAATTGTCCCACTGACATGCCCCATCTTGTGCATTCCTCGGAGATGAGCTGTCATGATTTTCTTCCATTTACGGAAGTTGGTTCCATTGAGTTTAGCCCCTCCAAAGGAACTAATTTCATATTCTTGACAGATACTTCAAACTTCTGAACATCGTTAACTTGAAAAGTTTCTTCTTTTCCAGAACGCATTGTAAAACAAACACCAAATCAGTAGTTATGCAACGGAAAAAATTAAACGAAAATAATTTGAACCGGGTCAGCACTGTAGCAGGAACCGGGTCGGGTCAACATGAACCGGGTCGGGTCAACAGGAGTCGGGTCGGGTCAGCAGGAACCGGATCGATTTTCTGGAATTTTCCGTTTTTGAGGGGCTGTGATTCGATCTTCTGGACAATCTCCTGGGAGTGGCGACGCTGGAGAGATGAGGGTGACGAGCCGATTCGGCTCGAGAGAGAGGTGAGGACGCGGGGTCGCCGGATCTGGGGACGAATCCGATGTTTGGCGAAATGGCTGAGGACGACGCCGGAGTGTTGAGCCGAGGACGACGCCGGCTGGGTCAAAGGCTGGCTGAGGACGGCAACGGGCAGAAGCAACGGGCAGAAACGAACTCGTCTGGGTCAAAGACCAAATTCGTCTGGGTCGAAGGCACGAACTCGTCTGGGTTCCGAAATAAAAAAAAAAACAAAGAACAAGCACAATGGCTGTGGAGTCTGACAAGGAACCAACGCCAGACGATCTGATAATTTTGAGACAATAAACCCTAACAATGGGGTTTAATTGAAATTGAAAGCAAAGAGACAAAGTCCTCTCGGATCTTTGCTCTGATATCAAGACAAATATAATTGGATGAATAATTTTCTGATATATATTTCTTCTCACATCAGAGGTTATATAAAGAGAATACAAGATATACTACAACCCTATGTACTATGTACTACCTTGTACTACCATACACAGAATAGGAAGATACTAATTACACAATATTCAATTATTCATGACTCACGCTAACACTTCTCAGCTTAGTTCAAATCATCAGGTCTGAATCATAACCTTGCTTCAGACCAAGATAGTATAAAAATGAGGTTCCCACAAATTATGACAGAATAAGTGACCTAGAAGCTTTTGATGCCACAAATGAAGGCGCTAAGGCATTGTTGATTCTGCCATAACTGGACACCTACATGTTTTTTCATTTGGTTCCTGATGAGTACTCCATTAACATTATCTAATGATAAACCGGAAGCCCAGTTTATCTTTCCAGTCATAAACTGTTACTGCTGTGAATGTAACATTGCCATACTATGTTTGACAAATTTTTTTCTTTCTGTAAGCGTCTGCAAATGAAGCTTAACCAATCAAGTAAAGTCAAAGATTGAATAGCAACATTATTATTATTTGGCCGCCATAGTCAACTTGCATCTTGAGTCATTATAAAACTAATGATCTTCTCTGCTCAGTTGCATACAACTGAGATTTGAAATATCAGTATCTTTCCTGGTCCACTAAGCTTACCTCTCCAAAACCAAGATGGTAACTACCAACAGAAATGAGGTTTCAACCATCTATGACAGAAAAAGTGAGCTGAAAGCTTTCGATGACACTAAGGAAGGTGTTAAAGGCCTTGTTGATGCTGGAGTAACTGAGATTCCTCGAATTTTTCATCATCCACCAGATGAGCACTCCATCCAGGATCCCAATGATCCAGAAGAAACCAAATTGAGCATTCCAGTCATTGATCTTGAAGGCCTTTTTGATTCTTCAACTAAACAAAAGGAGATTGTTGCAAAGGTTGGAGAGGCATCAGAGAATTGGGGCTTCTTTCAGATAGTTAACCATGGAATACCTGTTGATGTTCTTGAGGAGGTAAAAAATGGGATACGTCGGTTTTTTTAGCAGGACACAGAGGTGAAGAAGCAGCTCTACAGTCGGGATCCATTAAGTAACCCTATGTTCTACAATAGCAACTTTGATCTGTATAGTGCACCGGCCACTAATTGGAGAGACATATTTGTGTGCTACATGGCTCCAACTCCTACAAAGCCAGAAGACTTGACAGAAGTATGCAGGTATGTGACAAGGGAACTCCGTATATAATTGTCTATGATAATTGGTGAAGCTTGTACCAGTCTTGGATATTGGTGACCAAAGAAAAAAAGGTCTTGGATATGGAATTTTCATTGTTTTTTTTGTCAAGAACAACCATACCCATATAATATATACGAGCCTCATGTGCTTTTGTTGTATTACAACTTTGTAGAGACATACTTGTCGAGTACACAGACCAAGTGATGAAATTGGGGAAGCTATTGTTCGAGTTGTTGTCTGAAGCCCTTGGATTGAAGCCAAGTCACTTGAATGACATGGATTGTAGTGAGGGGCTTCTGTTTTTAGGTCATTACTATCCCCCTTGTCCACAGCCAGAGCTAACTCTAGGCGCAACCAAACATGCTGATAATGACTTCCTTACTGTTCTTCTGCAAGACCATATTGGTGGTCTTCAGGTCCTTCACCAGGATAAGTGGATTGATGTACCCCCCGTGCCGGGGGCTCTTGTGGTTAACATTGGAGATCTTCTGCAGGCAAGTATAGGCATCCGCAGTTACAGAATGAGATTTATTTATTTTTTTTCTTCATCCATGTCAGATATTTAACCATGTCATTTCAATATTAACAACTTTGATGAACTACAGCCAAATTCATCAGAATCTCCGTCTAATGGCATGTATGCGAAGGCATTTTTTTGACTTGGATATGTTGATATGCATGTCAGTGCTGTAGTGCAGCAGCATATTTATTTTTTGTGGGGAATCCATATATACATTCATTTGGTGACATCCTGATTTGACCTTAGTTGCAACCGTTAGGTAATTACAATAGTTGATTCATAAATTTGTAATTACTGCCCTGATACAGAGCTAACCAAACTATATGAACCCAATTTGTAACCAAATACTAGTACTACTACTGTTTACATAATAATTCCACATGCCTACATTTTAAGCTATTTTCCTGTGAGTCTATGCAGCATGTTGTTAAATTGTTTCCAACTCTTTATTTGAGTGATTTGCCAAATTTCTATTTCTATACTAAATAGAATAATTTTGGCGGTTTCAGCTTATATCAAATGACAGATTCAAGAGTGTTGAACACAAGGTACTGGCAAACCGTAGAGGTCCACGAGTATCGATTGCAAGCTTTTTCTGCACAGGAATGTTGCCATTACTAAAGCCCTACGGGCCGATCAAGGAGTTATTATCAGAAGACAATCCTCCAAAGTACAGGGAGACTACTGTTAGGGACTATGTTGCCTACTACAATGAGAAAGGCCTTGATGGTACCTCCGGTTTGTCTCACTTTAAGGTTTGAACCTGGAAAAGGATCATTATCAAGTGCCATACTATATATAAACACTTCTTCTGTGTAACAATATCCAAATTAATCCTTTCCAATAAGTTTTAAACTCTAATTTTACTGTCATTAAGGTTTGTTTCTAAAGAGATAGTGATGTCTTTCTAAATAAGATTTCTTTCAGCTTCTAGCCTTCTACCACTTACTATCAGATAGTGCATGTTGTCCACTTTGAATATACATTTTCTCTCTATGAAAAATCAAAATGAATCTTGCACGCATCAACCTGAAAGAGAAAGATTGCTAGCGTTCTTCCTGTTGCAAGATTTTATATTGTTCCTCCTTTGTGACTTCAAAAATTATTAAATAATCCTATCTGCTCTGTTGGTTGTTTCACTTATAAATTGGTTTTTTATTTTTGAAGAAAAGACATTGGTTGTTTCAATTGAAATAGTTGTGAGTGACATACCTGTTACTGAAGTGTTTGGCTATGCTTTCCCCTTCTTCAAACTCGTGCAAATGAAATGCATTCCAAATAAGATAATGGAGCTTGTTGAGATGACCGGGTTATTATTTAGAGAAATATGATGAAGATCTTTCTTTTGGAGTTTTTGGCTGCTGTGATTTGCATGTGGAGTTGTAAACTATACATATCTCATTGTATATACTGCTGCTATAATAGCCCTATAAACTCTGTGATTGTCATTTATAGAGTACCACATACAAGTTCAGAATCAATGGCCAACTACACTAGATCAACTAATTGAGGCCAAAGATGTTTGGCAATAATAAGTTTGGCCACCACAGAAATTAACTAGTACTCTGGTGTCGATCAACTTGGAATTCTCTTCTGAAACTCCAAGCATTCTATAATGATCCTCTCAACTCACTTGACTCTACGCAAGCTAGTAAGCTTGCAACAAAATTGAGGTTCCAACTTCCAATAAAACATGGCAGACCACATGAATATTTCATTCTTACTGGATGACATATCATTAATTAGAGTTTTAGCAATGTTCTAGCTACTCCTCAAATGAATTTTTTATTTTTTGAAATGGCAGACCAAATGAACTAAGGAAGGTGTTAAAGGCCTGGCTCGAATCTTTTATCATCCTGGTCCTTGCTGAATATTGTAACAGAAAATTACTTTACAATCAATATAAAATGTCTTGGCTGCCAGAGAGTTGATCTGCATCTTCTTCAGTCATTATAAAATGATCTATTCTGCAATTTGTATTCAAATATCCCCTGGCTTTTGAGATCTGAATATCAATATCTTGTCTGGTTCACAAAGCTTACTTTACCACAAATCACGATGGTAGCTACCAACAGTAATGAGGTTCCAACCAACTATGACAGGAAAAGTGAACTGAAAGCTTTTGATGACACAAAAGAAGGTGTTAAAGGCCTTGTTGATGCTGGAATAACTGAGATTCCTCGATTTTTTCATCATCCACCAGATGAGTGCTCCATCCATGATTCCAATGATCCAGAAGAAACACAGTTTAGTATTCCAGTCATTGATCTTGAAGGCCTTTTCGATTCCTCTAAACGAAAGGAGATTGTTGCTAAAGTTGGAGAGGCATCAGAGACTTGGGGCTTCTTTCAGATAGTCAACCATGGAATACCTGTTGATGTTCTTGAGGAGACGAAAAATGGGGTACGTCGGTTTTTTGAGCAGGACACTGAGGTGAAGAAACAGCTTTATAGTCGCGATAACTTCCGAAATTCTGTGCTATATAATAGCAACTTTGATCTATATAGTGCACCAGCGACTAATTGGAGAGATACTTTTATCTGTTACATGGCTCCAACACTGCTTACTGAGCCAGAAAACCTTCCAGAAGTATGCAGGTATCTGACAAGTGATATCTTAAAATAATTGTCGTTCTGATAAAATTGTGAACCAAGATCACAGTCTTGGGTATGGGATCTTCAGAATATTTTGTTTTCTGTAGAGAACAACCATACTCCTTAAATATAAGTCTCATGTGGTTTTGATGTGTTTCAACTTTGTAGAGACGTTCTTGTTGAGTACACAGACCAAGTGATGAAGTTGGGGAAGCTATTGTTCGAGTTGTTGTCTGAAGCCCTTGGATTGAAGCCAAGTCACTTGAATGACATAGATTGTACCGAGGGGCTTGCGTTAGCATGCCATTACTACCCCCCTTGTCCACAGCCAGAACTGACCCTAGGCACAACCAAACATGCTGATAATAGCTTCCTTACTGTTCTTCTGCAAGACCATATTGGTGGTCTTCAAGTCCTTCACCAGAACAAGTGGATTGATGTAACCCCAGTGCCGGGGGTTCTTGTGGTTAACATTGGAGATCTTTTGCAGGCAAGTATAAGCATCATTTTTATATCATCTTTTCTTGGTTTCAAAATGAGATTTATTTATTGTTTTGATTTCTTCTTTGCATCCTTGTCAGAATGTTTTAACTATGTCAATTTCGATAACTTCGGTGAACTAATAATGACTTCACTACAGCCAAATATATCAGAATTTCTGTCTAATGGCATGTATGCAGAGGCATATTTTGGAGTTAGATATGATGATATGCATGTCTAGTGCTGTTATGCAGCATACCAATGCTGAAATTGTCCTTCCCATGCATTCTTTATGGGGAATCCATACATTCATTTGGTTAAATCCTGATTAGACCCAAGTTGCAACCGTTATGTAATTACAGTACTCGATTGATAAATTTGTAATTTCTGCCCAGATACAAAGCTAAGTAGCTAACCAAAACTATATGAACCCAATTTGTAGCCTAAAACTAGTACTACTATTCCACATGCCTACATATTAGGCTATTTTCCTATGAGTCTATGCAGCATTTTGTTAAATTGTTCCCAACTCCTTATTTGAGTGACTTCCCAAATTTCAATTACTATACTAAATAGAATACTTTTGGCGGTTTCAGCTTATATCAAATGACAGGTTCAAGAGTGTCGAACACAAGGTGCTGGCAAACTTCAGAGGTCCACGAGTATCGATTGGAAGCTTTTTCTGCACAGGAATGTTGCCATTACCAAAGCTCTACGGACCAATCAAGGAATTATTATCAGAAGACAATCCTCCAAAGTACAGGGAGACTACTGTTAGGGACTATGCTGCCTGCTACAATGACAAAGGTTTTGATGGTAGCTCTGCTTTGTCTCACTTTATGGTTTGAATCTGGGAAAGGAGCACTACCAAGTGCCATACTACAAACAATTCTTCTGTGTTACAGTATCCAATTAATCATTTCCAATAATAAACAAACTCTAATTTTACTATCATTTTGCTTTGTTAGAAAGATTTAACATGTGATGGCTGTTAAAATAAGATTTGTTTCAGCTTCTAGTCCCTCCTACCACCAATTTGAAAACACATTTTATGACTCAAAAGATTTAACAATTCTGCTGCCTACTTCAATGAGAAATGTAAGTAAAAAGATTATTGGCAATCCTTTTTGGAACAAAATACAGCCCGTTTATGATATCAAGTCCAATCAAATGAAGTCAAGAGGCTAAGTCAAGATGAAGGCCCAACATAATCTAATGGCAACTCAGGTAAAATCATGCATGTGCATATCATGTATTTTTCACTGAGGATAGCAGTAGTTCTTTCTATTTTGATTTTTCCTGGGTTTCTTGGCTTATTTCAAAATGATCTTGAAAATTGTGCTTTTATCTTACCTATGTAGGTTAGATATTTCTAGTCATTTTGGTTTTTCAAAATTCAAACACCCAACTTTTCTTGGTGCCCAAACTATCATTGGGTAAAGAGAATTTCTCAAACCTGTGAGCTTGTGATTTTCAAGCTTTGTTTATTTTAGCATAAGTTTATGTTTCATTTATCTATGCTTATGATAGTAGGGTGTTTATGATTCAGGAGTAACTTTTTTGCTTAGACAAATGTGTTGACATGCTTTTTGTAAAGCTTTTTTGACTCCTTTTGAAAAATAGCTATTTTGAGAAAGTTTGCTTTTGTCTTTTGTGCTTGGCTTTATGCACCACCTTTCTATTCAGCATCTAAGCCAAGGACTAGAGTCCAAAACTTTCTGAATTTATTGGCAAGTGTGATGCTCTCTTATGAGCACCTCTTGGCCTATAAATACTAAGCAAAGTTCTTTTTGTTTGGTGGTTGTTGTGTGTGTTTGTTTTTGTATTTGTAAAGATCATTTCTTGTATGATTTTCAGTTCATAAAGCCTCCTTGCTTTAAGTCTTTCTAGTGACTATAAATCTTAGAGCATTGACTTGAAGAAATCTTTCAAAACTCATATTGCATTTACTTTTGCATGTCATGAGATTGTGATTGGTGATGTAATAACCCAAGAAGAGTCCACAAGGGATTTAGCTAAGGAGTAGTTAAGATCTAGAGATGGAGCTCTTGTTAAGCTTTCATTTGTAAGCATTTAGGGGACATGATAGTTGAATGTTCAAGAGACTAGGAGAGTTTGACTAGGATAGCTAGTTAGGTTGTCGTTCTAGATATTAGGACAGTCTGGAACCGGATAGCAACTGGTGTAGCCATCTCAGATTCTATATCTTTATAAGTGTACGAATTACATAGTGGAAAGTTTTGTCCTTCGGGAGATAAAGACACGCAGTTTTTCTCCCTAGGTGCAGGGTTTCTGCGTTACAAAAAACATCTTTGTGTTATTTGTTTTACTGCACTTTTTCTTTCTTACTCGTTAAGTTGTAAATCGGGATAGTACAACTCTTTGCTATCCTCGCTATCAACCTTTACAGGAAAAATTTGCAAGTGTCCTATTCACTCCCCCTCTAGGACATTCAAGTGGTACCAGAGTAGCCACCAGCCTCGCTGGTGAGATCCTTATAGAGAGAAAATGGACCACAAAGTCTTATCCTCCCTACTTTAATGGGAAATGGTATTCTGAATGGAAGGTCATGATGACTGCCTTTCAGATTTCCCAAGATGATGGGAAGCAGTGGGCAATGATTGAAGATGGATGGAATCCTCCCACATTTTCAGCAGAAGGCTCTGCTATCCCTCAACTTAAACCTCGAGGGGAGTGGAGTGAAAAAGAGAAGGCTCTGTCAAGGATGAATATTAAAACTCTGAACAACCTCTATCTTGCTGTCTCATAAGATGTTCGTCGCATAATCATAAACTGTCCTTCGGCAAGAGATGCATGGCTTGCTTTAGCCACGGCTCATGAAGGAAATACCAAAGGAGCAAAGGCTCCAAACCCTTCATCATGAGTTTGAGGAATTAAAAATGAGTGAGGATGAGACCATTGATGATTTTCATGGACGTATGCTCACCATCACCAACCAGTGTCATAGTTTAGATGGTCCCATTGAACCCCAACGTATGGTCAAGAAGTTTCTTAGAGCCCTACCTCCAAGCTTTGAGTCAAAACAGAATGCCATTGAAGAAGATAGGGATCTGAACATATATTCCCTAGAAGAGCTTGTAGGAAACCTAAAAAATTATGAGGCCATCAAGAAAAAACCCAAAAAGGAAAAATCCTTGGCGTTTGTTTCGGTGAAAGAGGAGGAAGAAAAGGAGTCCGTGTCTGATGAGGGAAGTGTTGAGGAATTTGCCTTTCTCACGAAGCAGTTTGAAAAGTTCTTAAAAAATAGGAAAACCATAGGTCCCCACAAGAACCTCTCAAAAGGTTCCTCGTCAACCCCTAGGTATCCTAGACATAGTGACACCAGTACGTCTAGGAATCCCAAAACTGGCTCCAAATCAAGACCTTTTCCTAAAGGGGATAAGTGTTTTGAGTGTGGTGCTGTTGGTCACAAGGTTGTAGATTGTGCAAATCGGTTAAACCGTAAAGCCTACAAAGCTACTTGGTCTGATAGTGATTCTGATCAATCCTCTGAGCATGAAGAAGAAAAGGAGGCAGTAGCTTTTTGTCACACTCCGAAATTTGGATAATAAGAATCCAAATTCGACCATGTGAAAAATCACAAATAAACTCAAATACTTAAAGTTATCAAACAAATAATTTTGTTCAACATCAGAGTTTAAGTGCGTGGCTCTAAATACTCAAAATATTATACCAATAAAAACATAGATGTAAAATAGAGTCTCACGCTAACACTCTCTACCCAAAAATAAATACAAGCTAGGCCACTAGATCGTACCTACTAGCCGCGTGACTCAAGAGCCTCCCCCTGGCTGCTGGTCCTCACCTGCAGGTCTAACCCCTACACCATCAATTGGTGTATCGGGTTGTAAACAACAAACCTGGTAAGCTTCAAAGCTCATGTGAGTAAAACAAACAAATTCAGGATAATAAAATTAAAACAACAACAAAGAAATCATATTTCCCAAAACAACCACAATCAATCAATAGACTCGAACTCAGGGCAAATGACCTCTGTCATTCCCATCAAACTCACACAAAGGCAGACAGACTAGAACTCAAACTGATAGTAACTAATCACCCGGCCAAAGGCTTGGTTCCCGATATATTTGCCATAGGAATCCCCCATCAAACAGAGGGTGGATCCTAATTGCCCCACATGAGAAATCCCCATCAAACACAGGAAAGATCTCTCATTGGCCGTTGGTGTTTACACCAACCCAAACACACGTAACACAACACACATATACTCAATTATGACAAATTCATAACAAGCTAAATTAACCCAAAAGCACACTCACAATATATATATTTCACGTAAATATATATATACGTAGACATTCACTCAGGAATAATCTACTAATACCAACTATAGTCATTGATTGTAAAACCCTTTAAAAATTATTTTTTTTATATTAAAATCATTTTACTTACTAATGAACCGTAGTCGATCAAGTTCATTTAATTTAAAAATCAATATTTCTTTTCATAAAATAATTTACATTTAACGGTCCATTACTATAAAATAACCCGTATTAAATACGAATACTGTGAGATTTACTCACCTTAATTTGCCGAAATTGGGAAATATCCGATCCGCGTCGAGCCTCGGAGGAAACGGGTCGATTCGGACAGCTACAGGATCGGGTCGGGTCAAATCGCTACAGTTTCGGGTCGGGTCAGTCAACTCAACTTGAGTCGGATCGGGTCAGTCAACTCGGGTCACCACTGTTCCGGGTCGGGTCGACTGCTGGAAACAGGTCGTTTTCGATCCGCTCGTTTCGGCTTGAAACGGCGAGAACCACCTCCACAGGGAGGAGCGCACCAAGGAGACGAACCGAAAGGTGGGTGGCTCGAGCCCAGCGTGTAACGGCCCGGCACGAGCCGTAGAGATATTGTCCGCTTTGGGAATCACCCCGCACGGTTTTGCTTCGGGAGCTGTCTGCCTGCTAGCTTCCTAGTAGGTCACCCATCCTGAGATTGCTACGAGGCGAGCAAGCTTAACTTCGGAGTTCCCATCCCCTTCGAAGCCATTGAGCCCCCAAAACGCGTCTCTACATATTGTGCTAACCTGCACATATAAGCATCACATCCACTCTCCCTCGGGCGATGTGAGATTTGTGACCTACCTACCTGCTAGCTTCCCTAGCCAGATCAAGTCAGGTCCACACAATCCACCCTAAGGCCGGGTCATCTCAATCTACCCCCCACATTTCCAGCCGAGCACAGGCTCTGATACCATTTGTAACGGCCCGGCACGCGCCGTAGAGATATTGTCCGCTTTGGGAATCACCCCGCACGGTTTTGCTTTGGGAGCTGCCTGCCTGCTAGCTTCCCAGTAGGTCACCCATCCTGGGATTGCTACGAGGTGAGCAAGCTTAACTTCGGAGTTCCCATCCCCTCCGAAACCATTGAGCCCCCAAAACGCGTCTCTACATATTGTGCTAACCCTGCACATATAAGCATCGCATCCACTCTCCCTCGGGCGATGTGGGATTTGTGACCTACCTACCTGCTAGCTTCCCTAGCCAGGTCAAGTCAGGTCCACACAATCCACCCTAAGGCCGGGTCATCTCACAGCGCCGCCTTGCTCCGTCACACACGGCGGTCGGAACCTTCCGATCGATGCAGCGCCGCGCACAACTGCTCCCTCTGGCTGCGCCTTAGCTCAAACGGAAGAGGAGAGAAAACCCTTTCGACCGGTGGGTGGCGCTTGCACCGTGGTTGCCAGACGGCGGAGATCAGAGGAGAGGCGATCCGATCGGGGAGAGAGAAATGCTACAGTAACTTTTGTACAGTAAAAGGTAAACAGACGAAAAGGGAAATTCTGACTTTTACCAGAAAAAGTCCCTTCTATTTATAGCAATTTCTGAAATAGTTACAAAACTTCAACATGTTACAACTTCTTCATATGACGTCCGATTCATGCGTGCCAGGTGTCTACGAACTCGTATTGTCGAGTTCTACGATTTTCGTGAAGAAAACTTTTCGAAAATCACAACGAATCAAAAATTCAAATTTTGACCCATTGAAACTTAAACGTTTTTCAAATTAAAATTCTCGAAATCACTTCTGACGTCGCATAACGACTAATTACAAGCATACGAAATGCCAAATCTTACAAAACATCCTTCCATTAATTACAAGAAATTTACTAGTAATTAACAAGAAAATCGGGTTAGTATACTTTTATTGCTTCTGTTGGCTACGGTGAACCCTCTGATGAGGACGAACCGGATGATGACTTGCACGACAAATACTCTCAGCTGCACCTTGCATCAAAGTCCATGCTTAACAAGATCGAGACCCTATCAAATGATTTGATAAGATGTGTAAACAGCAACAAAGAACTGCAAGAGAAGCTGCTATCCCGGAAGACAGAGTGGAAAGCTGAAAAGTCGGCTCTTGAGAAGAAGATCAGTAATCTCGAAGGTGTAGTGAACTCCCAGACCAGTCAAATTGCCTCCATATCTGCAGAAAAGACTGAACTAGAAGATGAATTGGTCGAGTGCAAGAAGATGAATTAGTCGAGTGCAAGAAGATGTTCAAGAGCTTTTCCATTGGCTCCGAAAAGCTCACCGAAATGGTTGGGATTGGCAAGCATGGAAAGTATAAAGGTGGTCTTGGTTTTCGGGATGGTAATGGCTCGAAATCCAGTGCAGAAACTGGGTTCATCAAGGGTGAGAAGTCTTCTGATGGTGAGAACTAAAAACTTGCTAAGACCAAGGATAGGTTCATCCCTAAGTGTCATTACTGTGGCATTATGGGTCATATAAGACCTTACTGTTACAAACTGAGCAGAAAGGGTTCTAAACCTAAGACGTCAAAGGAAGCTGACTCACTTGGCTCTCTTAGAGACTCTTTGGTAACCTCTCTGAAGGAACTGTCCAGGATAGCATAATGTCTTACCAACCCTCCGTTGAAGGAGTCGTCCAAGAAACAGATCTGGACAAAGAGGAAAAAGAATCTTAAACCTCATCAATCTAAGTCTGAACCTGATAGGGAACGACTGGATGACGACATGAATGACTCAGATGAGGAAGTCCATGTGTGTTTTCTTAGTAGGGTTGTTCTCAAGTCTACTCCGAAACTCCAAACAAGAGCTTTTTACAATGTTGTTCTTACTGCTCTATCTGCCAGGAAATATGACTCTTAGTATGTAGACAATGGATGCTCGGCTCACATGACAAGGGATCCAAAATAGTTCGTATCTCGAGATGAAGAGTACCCTGTTGGATGTGTTAAATTTGGGGATGGTGGAACACTCAAATCATTGGTAAAGGGACAGTAAAGGCCCCTGACATCCCAGAGTTGAAGAATGTTATACTTGTTGAAGGGTTAGCAGTCAGCTTGCTAAGTGTCAGCCAGATTGTTGATGAACATGATTATGTTGTGTTTTGACAAAGTCAAACGCCTGGTGCTTGATGGTAAAGGGAAGAGCATTATGAAAGGAGATCGGACAAAGGATGAGTGCTACTGTGTTAAGGCCCAGGAAAAGTTCAATCCTCAACTCTGTTTTCGTGCCATGATAGCAGAAGACCCTCTTGATCTCTAGCACAGGCGCTTGTGTCACATTAACCATCAAGACATTGTGAAGCTCTCTTCAAAAGATGCTACTCGTGGTCGTCCAAAGCTTTCCGGCAAAGCTTCAGGTATGTGTGGTGAATGCAAGATTGGTAAGCTCACTCGTTCTCCACATTCTACTCTCAATGCTACTCCTACATCAAATATTCTTGAGTTGTTGCATATGGATTTGGTTGGACCGGTTGAAACTATTAGTCTTAATGGAACAAAGTATGTTTTAGTAATTGTTGATGATTTCTCGTGGTTCACTTGGGTAAGGTTCGTAGCTTCAAAATCTGATACTTTTGATAGTTATTTCAACTTTGCCAAAAAGGTTTCAAATGAGAAAAGTCATGAGGAAAAATACATTGTTCGAATTAGGACAGATCACGGCACTGAATTTGATAACTCTAAATTTGATGATTATTGTGATACTTTTGGAGTGCATCATGAGTTCTCTTCTCCTATCACTCCTCAACAAAATGGGGTTGTTGAAAGGAAGAATCGAGTTCTAGTAGAGATGACTAGGGTGATGCTCAATGCCTCTGGTCTCCCGCATTCCTTTTGGGCTGGGGCTGAGGCTGTGAGCAATGCTTGCTATACCCTTAACCGTACTATTTTCAGATCAGGAACTCAAAAGACTCCCTATGAAATCTGGAAGGGAAGGAAGCCAAATGTGGCTCATCTGAAAATTTTTGGTAGTCTTTGTTTCATTTACAGGGACCGGGAGTATTTGACCAAATTGGATGCACGTTGTGACAATGGTGTGTTTCTCGGCTACTATCTCAAAAGTAGGGCACACATGGTCTATAACAAAGTTTCATGCAAGGTTATGGAAACTGTAAATGTCGCCATAGATGATGGTCTTGGATGCACTCATCAAGCTGGATGTGTGGCTGAACCCGAGGCATCCTCCACTGCTGCGGTAGATGGGACAGAAACTGATCCTGCTAGCCCGAAAGGTGAATCATCTGAGGATGAGGAGGATCCAGAAGATGGAAGGAGAGATGAAACCCTTACTGTCCAGACCCCTCACAGGACTGGCAAACGTCAAGTTCAGAATGATCATTCTCCATCTGATGTCATTGGCCGTGGCTCGTGTAACTCGCAGTAAGGTAAGGCAGGTGGTAAGTAACTATGTAGTGTTAAAAAGTTTTTTGACAATACATCCTCATACCATAAATGAAATCACACATCTAGATTTTGTATCTCTTGTAGAACCAAAGAATGTGAAAGAGGCCTTGTGCGATGCTGATTGGATTAATGCCATGCAAGAAGAGTTAAATCAATTTGAGAGAAGTAAGGTTTGGCACCTAGTGCCTAGACCCGAAGGAAATAATGTTATTGGCACCAAATGGGTGTACAAAAACAAGTCCGATGAGAAAGGAGTGATAACCCGAAATAAAGCTAGGTTAGTTGTTTAAGGTTATTCACAAATTGAAGGACTTGATTTTGATGAAACCTTTGCCCCGGTTGCAAGGGTAGAATCAGTCAGGCTACTTTTAGCTATTGCATGTCATTTAAAGTTCACATTGCACCAAATGGATGTGAAGAGTGCCTTCTTGAATGGCATTCTTAAGGAGGAAGTCTATGTTTCTCAACCTCCAGGATTTCAAAGCTCCAGCCATCCTGATCATGTTTATAGACTTGATAAAGCTCTTTATGGGCTCAAGCAAGCACCTAGGGCTTGGTATGAAAGATTATCCACTCATTTGACTGAGCATGGATATCTTAGAGGATCAGTAGACAAGACTATGTTTATTAAGTTTACCTCTAAAGATATGTTCATTGCTCAAATATATGTGGATGATATTGTGTTTGGTTCCACTTTCGATCTCTTGATAAAAGAATTTTCAGATCTAACGTCAAAGGAATTTGAGATAAGTCACTATGGGAAGCTGACCTACTTCCTGGGACTACAAGTAGACCAGAAGAAAGACGGTTTGTTCATCTCTCAATCCAAGTATGCCATAGAGCTCGTAAAGATGTTTGGGATGGAAACATCCTCTCCCGCCCCCAATCCTATGGGAACCAGCTACAAGATCTCTGCTGACCATTCTCATTATCGCAGCATGATTGGTAACTTGCTGTACTTGACAGCTAGCAGACCAGACATCTGTTTTAGTGTTGGTGTATGAGCTCGGCATCAAGAAAATCCCAAGGAGTCTCATACAAAGGCTGTGAAACGGATCATCAAGTACATTTCAGGTACAACTGAGTTTGGGATTAGCTATACTTTTGATACTAACTGTGAGATTGCAGGTTACTCTGATGCCGATTGGGCAGGAGATGAAAAAGTACCTCCGGTGGAGCTTTCTTTCTTGGGAACAACATTGTCTCCTGGCATAGCAAGGAGCAGAACTGTGTGTCATTATCCACAACCCAGGCAGAATACATTGCTGCTGGAACCTGCTATACCCAACTCTAGTGGATGAAACACATGCTGGTAGATTACGGATTTCAACAAGAGGTGCTATCCCTTTACTGTGATAATACTTCTGCTATAAATATATCTATGAATCTTGTGCTTCATTCTAGGACAAAGCATATAGAGATTATATATCATTTTATCAGAAATTTGGTTGAAGAAAATCTGCTTGAGCTGACTTTTATTCCACTGAAAAGCAATTGGCGGATTTGTTCACGAACCCTCTTGACAACCTTAGGTTTTCTAGCCTTAGGAAGGAAATTGGTGTGTGTGACCCTCACTAAGATCTCCCTACAAGTATCTGTCATGTACATAGTTCTTCTGCTTGCATGTTCTTTCGTTTTTTTTGTTTTAATGTGCTTGAGCTGTCGGGGATTCTGTGTCACAACAGAATAGATAGATGTGGTCTTTGATATTGACTTAAGTGTTGCGTCCTCTGTTACTTGTTTGGTTCATTTTTCAGCATGTCATGTGCTTGTGCATGTGGTTCTTTTGAATCAATGGCGGTCTCCATCTTAGGACATGTCCGCAGATAATATATGCTTCACATAAACATTTGCTTGTGGATACTCAAATGTCTTGTGTCCTGTGAGATGGAAGTATAGGGATTGCTCCTGGCCAGACTATTTTGAGAACACATTCCTTGATCGCGTCAACGATACAAGGGTGAGCAGAAATATAGATGGCTTGGTCACCACGGTGGTTATGTATATTTTCTTTAGGCCAGGTTATTCTCAAAGTAACCATTCCTTGGGTCGCGTCAACGATTCTTGAGTGGGCAGAAACGAGAATGGCTTGGTCTCCCCGGAGGATGTATACTCTCATGATATCTTGGAACTTATATGGAAAAATGATAAATATGCTGTGTCCTTTACTTGATTCTGAACCTCTCACTTCCAGAACATTACAGTTGTGCTAAGATATCCTGAAAGTCAATTAACTTAGGAATCATGATACGACCCGAATCTCGAGTTACTTTTGACAATTTTATCTTTTATTTTTATGTTCCGAGAAATTATTTTTATGATTCGAAAGTTCTAAATGTTGACTTTTAATTAAGTTGACCTGACGAAGAATTTTATTTCTCGACGAGATAGAAGACGTTGAAACGAGTTCGTGGACATGTGGCACGTTTAATTGGGAGTACGCATGGAGAAATTACGATGTAAAAAAATCCGAAACTTTCCGTTTTTAGGACGAGTATAAATAGCCGGGGGAAAATTTCCCGAAATGGAAATCCCTCCTTTCTTTTTTTCTTCTTTCTTTTCTTTTCTTTCCTTTCCTCTTTCTCTCTCTTCTTCCCTGACTCGGCCCGAGCTCCACCGTCGCCTCCACCCATCTCCGCCATCCGGCCGAACTGGACAGCCGCACCGGTCACGTTCGAACCAGCTCGGCCTCCTCTTCACGTCTGTGGCAGCGGTACGGCGTGACTCTCCGCCGTTTGGCCGTGCGACGCCTGAGACCGATTGCCCCCGATCGGACGGAGCTCCCTCCTTCGGCCACGGTTCGACTCTAATTTGGAGGGCAATGGAAGGTCTCGACTGGTGCAAGATTCCCATGGAAGGAATTAATCCAAATTGCACCAGGTAAGGAGAATTTGAGTTTTGAAATTCTTTATGAATTTTGGTGGAGGTTGTGATTTTGATGTTTTTGGTGTAATTGGAGGCTAGAATTGAGTTCAAGACATTGATTTGATCGAATAGGTGTAATTTGGTACTCGATTGGTGGAAATTGGGAAAATTGGAGGTGGAGGAGGTCCAGCCGCTGTTTTTGGCGGCTGGGACGAGGTCTTGAGGGGGTGGCAACGATATTGGGTGATTTTGGAGTCAATTGGAGGCGTTTCTGGCCTCTTGTGGCGGAGCTGTCGGCGGCGGTGGCGGCGGCGCTGCTACCGACGGCGCGAGGTAAAGAAAGGTAAAGAGTAAAAATCAAAACGGTAAAACGAGTAAATGGTAAATAGTAAAGTAAAAGGTAAACAGTAAAAGTAAATGGTAAATAGTAATTATGACTTTGACCATTTACTGTTGACATTCCAAATTACTGTTTGAGCAGTAGTTTTTACTTTTGACTTACCGTAAAAAGGTTAAAAGCTGATAAAAAGGGTTTTACGACGAAATAATCAGTAAAAGAATGGATCGGACTCGGGATGGGTGTCCTGAGTAATTTTGAGACGTAAATTGTTTCGGTATTTGAGACGTAATTCCAATATCGATAACCAGAATTTGGAAATGGGACATTTCGGGCGAGTGAGGACGTCCGTAAATTTAATGTTTACAATAAATTCTAAAGTCCGCAATATTTATAGTTACGTCTCTACTACAGGTTGAGAAGTTACTCGACGGGACGAGATCGCGGATTAGCGGCACCCTCGTCCGTACAGTGAGTGGATTATTATTTTAAATAACTGCATGCATAAATATTTTATTAAAATGCAGTTTATTTAGTTAAATGAATTTCTAAGCATGATATGAATTATCGAAAGCCGATAATTCATATACTTTTGTTATAATTGTTGATTTAATATTTAAAGAAATATGGTTTTGGGGTTATGCTTTTACTACTATTTTAGTAGTACGTGATTTTATCCGGAAAAGAGGTTTCCGGAAATGGTATGTGTTAATTATTCATAATTGATCATGCTGAATAAGTTTTAATTAAATGTAAAGACCGGAAATGAGATTTTCGGGGATTTTATGTTTTCGTATTTGTGATTTTATGACATGTGAGACATGTCGATGTTATGTATATCGTTTTCGATATTATTTTACGGCATGTTGGATATGTCGGATATATATGAGTATATTTCGAGGCTATTATACTAATGATTATTATAAGCCTCAGATGTGCGGTCGGGGACCGTACTGATTTATGATATATAAGGGGAAGCGTACTTTTAGTTTTGTTTTCGGATTTTCACCATATCAAGGTCCAGATATATATTGATGGTGGTAATGACGGTTACCACATAATTAAGTGCCTTCTTGACGGTTGCTCTTCTTTTAACCGTTGAGGTTAGTGGGAAGTGGGTGCGGTTATCAAGGAAAACCAACATCTAATCACGTCTGCATGCCTCATTACTTCTCTCTCCCATTTTCTCACTCAACCTTCTACTGCGTTCACGTATTTTTATACCCCTGTCATCTCCTTTAAACCTCACTTCTACCTTTCACTCCTCAATCATGGCTGATGCTGTTGTAAACCCAAATCCCTCTTCTCCCATCACCGAAACTGGTTATGGTTCTGTTACTTCACCACCCACCACGATGGTTATTCCATCTTCTGAGATTGCACTCTCTGCGAATTTGCCACCTCCTATTCCTCTAGTAGTTCTCGTTCCCATTCCTTCCACCACTGCCGCTACCTCCTCTCAGGACGTGCATCTCTCCGCCCTCAAGAAACGCAAAGGTGGTGCCTCTGTTGCGAGTGAGCAGTCTCGCAAGACTGCTAAGAAGGTTGAAAAGGCCACGCCCTCTGATCCTCTCAAGAATCCTCGCACTCGAACCAGATCCTCTTCAAGTCCGCAGCTTGATCTCAGTTTGGGTCTCGGCGATAGCTTGCCATCTCCCGTCAAGCCTCCCTACCAGCAGAAGACCAGCGAATCTTCGCAACCGGCTGCTCCCGAGATCGATCTGGAGAAGTCTTTGTCTTCCTTGTCAGGCTTCGACAGCTCGGATGATGAGTTTGTGATGCCTGCTAAGCCCACATCTAAGGCTGCTGTCCCAAACAAGGTCCCTTCCAAGGTGGTCCCTCCAGTTAAGCCCAGGTCCAGGAAGGCCCCCACTTCCGGCCCTGTCAACACTGTTGAGAGGCCCAAACCCTCTCTGTTTCGTAAGAAGGATCGTCACTCGACCTTGAAGTCCAAAACCCGGGTGCCTTCTGCCAAGGATAGCAAGGGGCCTTTGCCTCTCAAGAAGAGGACCATTGATATATTACCCATCCCTCCTCTCGATCGTTTCGTTGATGCCGAGGCCCGTACTATCTTTGCTTCTTGTATTGTTGCTCGCCTTGTTGTCTATGAGAAATCCTTGGCCCTTGAAACCATGCCTTCTTTTGTCAAAACCCATGTTGAGGCTCTTGGCTGGCTTCGCGCTTTGGACTCCCTGCTCCTTGTAAATATGACCATGGTCCAAGAATTCTATGCCAATTTCTCCTCCAAATTGAGCCCTAAGGTCAAACTCAAATCTTCAGCCCATAAATGTCTGGGTTCGTGGTATCTTTGTGGATGTGTCTCCAGCCAACATCCGTCGTGTCTTCTCTCTTCCTCAGGCTAGCAAGGATGCCTTGTCTCGTGTCCGAGACTTTGTCACTAATGCATCCCTTACTGATCTTCCTGCCATCCTCTATACTGACCCTCTTTCTACTCCCATCACTGGTACTCATCTTTCCAATCAGTTCCTGACTGAGTTCATGAAGATTATGGGGTTTTTGGTTCGTACCATGGTTACTCCCTCCACTCAAACCAGCAAGATTCCTCATAGACAGGCTGCCTTCATTGCTTATCTCACCAACGAGGAGAATCCTATCTTTCCTGCTGAGTACTTCATCTTCTAGGTTATTCACAAGGCTACAGTAGCTCACCGCTCTGCTTTCAAAAGTTTGCTGGTATTCCCCGGTGTGATCACTCTTCTTTACCTTGATGCTCATGTTGATGTTGCTGATGAGGATGCCATCCTTCCTCATATCCCTCCCATCGATATGATCTATGTTCACAAGTCCACTGCTCAAGCAGGGGCCTATGTTGAAACTTTGGAGCACACTGCCCTGAAGAAGGATATGAAGGAGTTCATTGGAAATGAAATCTTGGCCCTCAGGGAGTTCTTTGGCATTAAAGTCTCCGCGCTGAAGAAGTATATTGAAGAGCTTGCCAACCCTGTTGCTAATGCTCCTGAGGATAGCCACTGGCCTACCGCTCTCGACTTTGCCTCCGGCTCCGGAGACACCGAAGAGGTTGATCCTAATGTTGATGAGGATTTGGATTCTCATGCTGAGGGGAAGTCTTCTGATGAGACTATTTCTGTTGGGGAGGATGATGACAATATGGATGGTGATGATGATGAGGATGCTTGAGTCCATTTTCATCATGTTTCTATGTTTTATTTCTGTTTAGATTGTGTTGAACATTCTGTTTTATTTTCTGGACAAATGTTCTATGTTTCCCTTTGTCATTTCCTGACAAAAAGGGGGAGAACTAGTTTGTAGGGCATTATATTATGGTTAAGTTTATGCTATGCAATGCTATGTTTCAGTTTCATGCTCCTACTATTCTGAAATATGCTCTTGTGATACATAATGCCGCTGCTATCCTATATGTTCATATGATACTTCACTTGCTCTTGTGAGAACTGTGTATGTGCAGGTTTGCGGCTTGGTGCTATCTGCTGATAAGAACTAGTTCTTAGGTTAGCTATGGTGTGTTTTGTTTAGGAATGCCAAATGGGGAGATTGTAAGTAAAAAGATTATTGGCAATCCTCTTTAGAACAAAACACAATCCGTTTATGATATCAAGCCCAATCAAGTGAAGTCAAGATGAAGGCCCAAAAAAATCTAATGACAACTCAGGTAAAATCATGCATGTACATATCATGTGTTTTTCACTGAGGATAGCAGTAGTGCTTCCTATTCTGATTTTTCCTGGGTTTCTTGGTTTATTTCAAAATGATATTGAAAATTGTGCTTTTATCTTACCTATGTAGGTTAGATCTTTCAAGTTATTTTGGTTTTTCAAAATTCAAACACCCAGCCTTTCTTGGTGCCCAAACTGTCATTGGGTGAAGATAATTTCTCAAACCCGTGAGCTTGTGATTTTCAAGCTTTGTTTATTTTAGCGTAGGTTTATGTTTCATTTATCTATGCTTATGATAGTAGGGTGTTTGTGATTCAGGAGTAGCTGTTTTGCCTAGACAAATGTGTTGACATGTTTTTTGTAAAGCTTTGCAAAATATTTTGCCTCCTTTCGAAAAATAGCTATTTTGGGAAAGTTTGCTTTTGTCTTTTGTGCTTGGCTTTATGCAGCACCTTTCTATTTAGCATCTAAACCAAAGACTAGAGTCTAAAACTTTCTGAATTCACTGACAAGTGTGATGTTCTCTTAGAAGCACCTCTTGGCCTATAAATACCAAGCAAAGTTCCTTTTGTTTGGTGGTTGTTGTGTGTGTTTATTTTTGTATTTGTGAAGATCATCTCTTGTATGATTTTCAGTTCATAAAGCCCCCTTGCTCTAAGTCTTCCGTGTGACTATAAATCTTACAGCATTGACTTGAACAAATCTTTCAAAACTCATATTGCATTTACTTTTGCATGCCATGAGATTGTAATTGGTGATGCAATAACCCAAGAAGAGTCCACAAGGGATTTAGGTAAGGAGTAATTAAGATCTAGAGATGGAGCTCTTGTTAAACTTTCATTTGTAAGCACTTAGGGGACAGGATAGTTGAATGTTCAAGAGACTAAGAGAGTCTGAACAGAATAGCTAGCTAGGTTGTCGTTCTAGAGAGTAAGAGAATCTGGAACCGGATAGCAACTGGTGTAGCCATCCCGGATTCTATATCTTGTATAAGTATACGAATTACATAGTGGAAAGCTTTGTCCTTCAGGGGATAAGGGCACACATTTTTTCTCCCTGGGTGCAAGGTTTTTGCGTTACAAAAAACATCTTTGTGTTATTTGTTTTACTGCATTTTTTCTTTCTTACTCGTTAAGTTGTAAATCGGAATAGTACAAATCTTTGCTATCCTCGATATCAACCTGTACACGAAAAAGTTGCAAGTGTCCTATTCACCCCCCTCTAGGACATTCAAGAAAGAAGGCCTTGATGGTACCTCTGTCTTATCTCAATTTAAGCTTTGAACCTGGAAACACTACATAGGCATTATAGTTTATTGCCATGATTTTAAAGCTCTATACTAAGTTTGGCAAAAGATGTTCTTTTTAATAGACACATGCAAATGAAACTATTTTGGGATTGAGTGTTGTTCAGCAAAAATTAATGTAATAATCAGCTAGTTTTATCTTTATTGCTTTCTTTCTGAAAATGTATCCTATATATGTGCCTGCTTCATATTCAAGCACTACCCTTTGGCCGGAACAATTATTAAAATGATTCTTGCATCAACTCGACAAACTTTGGTTTATTTGGATTTGAACATGCATATCATTATAGTTTAGATCTATAAATGATTTGTGTACATGCATTCTCTTTGATTTTGAAAAATCGACTACCTTCCCTTGCTACCGACAAAGATGCATGGTAGCCAACAGCCCAACACAAATGATGTTGCAGCAACAAATTATGGCAGGAAAAGGCTTTTGATGATACAAAGGAGGGTGTCAAAGGCCTAGTTGATCGATGCTGGCATATATAACCAAGATTCCTCAAATTTTTCATCATCCACACCAGATTTGATATCGAATTCAGTATTCCAGTCATTGACCTTGGAGGAAAAGAGACTGTTGAAAAAGTTTCTGATGCTTCTCCAACTTGGGGCTTCTTCCAGAATGTCAACCATGCATAGTTTACCTGTTCATGTTCTTGAAGAGATTCAAAATGGGGTACGGGGATTTTATGAGTAAGACACGCCCTGAGGTGAAGAGAGAGATTTACAGTCGTGATCGATGACTGCAGCTGCACGCCTTTTCAGTACAATTACTACAAGCTAAACTTTGATCTATACAAGTGCCCCGCCAACTAATTGGAGGGATAATTTCGTATGTTACATGCATGGCTCCTACTCCACCAAAGCCAGAAGACTTGCCAGAAGTATGCAGGTATGTGACAATAGAACACTTTATATATAATTGTCTGTTATATTTGGTGGAGCTTGTACCACAGTCTTGGAAGTGGGATTTTCATAATTTTTTATTTTTTGTCAAAAGATCGATTCACAACCATACTCGTGACATATATATCAGTGTGTTTGATGTGTTTCAACTTTGTTACAGTTGTTGAGTACTCGGACCAAGTGATGAAGTTGGGGAAGCTATTGTTCGAGTTGTTGTCTGAAGCCCTTGGATTGAAGCCAAGTCACTTGAATGACATAGATTGTAGTGAGGGCTTCAGTTTTTAGGCCATTACTACCCCCCTTGTCCACAGCCAGAGCTGATAAGTCCTTCATTACTGTTCTTCTGGAAGACCAGATTGGTGGTCTTCAAGTCCTTCACCAGAACAAGTGGATTGATGTAACCCCAGTGCCGGGGGTTCTTGTGGTTAAGATTGGAGATCTTTTGCAGGCAAGTATAAGCATCATTTTTTTATTATCTTTCGTCCGTTACAGTCTGTTTTTGACTAAGCTATATATTTTCGGATGAGTCTTTGCAGCATGTTGCTGTTAAATTGTTTCAAACTCTTTATCTGAGAGAGCTCCTAATTTTTTCTATTTTTATACTTTTGGCGGTTTCAACTGATATCAAATGACAGATTCAAGAGTGTCGAGCATAGGGTACAAGCAAACAGTAGTCCCACGAATATCGATTGCACGCTTCTTTAGCACAGGAATGTTGCCAGCACCAAAGCTCTACAGACCAATCAAGGAGTTATTATCAGAAAACAATCCTCCAAAGTATAGGGAGACTACTGTTAAGGATTATGTTGCCCACTACAATCAGAAAGGCCTTGATGGTACCTCCGCTTTGTCTCACTTTAAGGTTTGAACCTGGAAAATAAGCATTACCATATGCCATACTAAAAACACTTTTTCTGTGCAACAATTTAAACATTTCCAATAATTTTTTTTTTTTTGACAAAGGTATTTAAATTGGGGAAAAGCAGTCCAGCAATCCAAGAACATTATGCATGAATGCAACCAACACCTGAGTCTAGCGTCGATTACCATGAGAAGTCAGATCCCGCTTACCCAAAGTTTTCCATCTGTAGGCATTCGACAGTTAAGCCTCACGATGACCCAACCTCCTTGGAAGTTGACACTTTTACCAGCATCATATGGTGCCCTCTAGGATTATAGTATTCAGCAACCCAACAATAAGGGACTTTGTGATTGTTCAGGTACGAACTCGGGTGACCGTTTCACTTAAACAAGTGGCTTGTCATTCTTACCGACTCTCATTGAACTCTCCAATTATATTCAAACTTTAATTTTATTGTCATTTTGCTTTGTTTCTATAAAGATGTAACATGTGCTGGCTGTTTACATAAGATTTGTTTCAGCTTCTACCACCTATCAGATAGTGTTATCCACTTTGAATATACATTTTATCACTATCAAAACTCAATATAAATCTTGCAGCATCAACTTAATTAGAAGAGAAAGATACATTGCCAGCGTACGTTCCTCCTGTTGCAAGACTATTGTTCCTCCTTTATGACTTCAAAAAACAAAAAATATACTTGTGTTCAAGGAGAAAAGATAATAGGGAGAACTGTGTGTTTATTGATTGATAGAGATGCCTTTATATATGCATTACATCAAGTATCCCAATAAATCAGGGATTCCTTATCTATTACAGAATCAACTATACTAGTCTAATTAGGTCAAGACACATCCAGGAAGTTACAGAAATAACCTTCTTACAACACTCCCCCTTGTGTCGAGCGCCTAATGTCTTTATGGTGCTTACCATGTTGCCTCACTAAAACCTTGCCAGCAAAACAAAAACCTCTTGGGTAAAAATAAAATGCATGGACAAAAGGAGAAGAGCACAACACACCAACACTACACTTGTGAATAACATGTGATGTAGACTCCCCCTGAAGTCTAACAAACTTAGAGCTCTGATATATGGCGCATGCCTAGGCTCTTCACATGTTTCACATGCATAGATTTTTCCAAAGACTTGGTAAACAAATCTGCAACATTTGCATATGAACTCACTTGATTAACTTGGATGTTCAGGAATTTATGTGGTTGCACATTGTAAAAGAACTTGGGCGATATATGCTTAGTGTTATCACCTTTGATAAAACCCAACTTCATCTGCTCAATGCAGGCAGCATTATCTTCATAGATACATGTAGGTTTATCGGTGGTAGACACTAGTCCACACGAATGACGAATGTGGTGAATAACTGACCTTAGCCAGACACATTCTCTAACAGCCTCATGGAGGGCAATGATCTCTGCGTGATTCGATGAAGTAGCAACCAAAGTTTGCTTGGTTGATCTCCAGGATATCGTTGTATTTCCCATGGTAAAAACATAACCAGTTTGGGAACGAGCACCATGCGGATCAGAGAGATACCCAGCATCTGCAAAACCAACTAACACGTTGTTGGGAGTCTTTGAGTAAGGGAGACGTCTAGAGAAGGGCACATTTGAATGGCCGGACGTGTCGCCATGATCATCCTCCACGCCGCCAGCGCCAGCAACAATACCACGGCGTACGATGGCACTGCCGAGGCGGCCGAAAACGTTGGTGTGAGGAGGGTGATTGGCGGGATTTTCTCTCTTTGTGCTGAAGGGATAGAACAGTCCCAAGTCAATGGAACCTTTCAAGTAACGAAACAAATGTTTGATACCATTCCAATGACGATGCGTAGGGGCTGAGGTAAATCTAGCTAGTAAGTTCACAGCGAAAGCAATGTCTGGTCTAGTGCACTATGTCAAATACAAAAGTGCCCCAATCACACTTAAGTATGGGTACTCAGCACCAAGAATCTCTTCTTCATCCTCTTTGGGACAGAATGGATCCTTGTTTATGTCCAGACTACGAATGACCATGGGATTAGACAACGGCGTACATGTATCCATGTTGAAACGCCTGAGCATCTTCTACGTATAAGCAGACTGGTGAACCAGAATACCCTTGGTTCTATGCTCTAACTCAAGTCCTAAATAGAACTTAGTCTTCCCAAGATCCTTCATCTCGAACTCAGATTTCAAGAATGAAACTGTCTCTTCAATCTCACTTGAAGTACCGATAACATTCATGTCATCAACATAGACAGCTACAATAGCAAATCCAGAGTCGGTCTTTCTAATGAACACGCATGGGCATAACTCATCGTTCTTGTAACCCCTCCGAATCAAGTATTCACGTAGGCGATTGTACTACATCCTTCCGGATTGTTTAAGTCCATACAGTGAACGTTGCAGCTTAGCTGCATAAGCACTCCGTGGTTTAGAGTCTTTTGATTTGGGCACATGAATTCCTTCAGGAACTCTCATGTAGATATCGGTATCTAGATCCCCATATAGATACGTTGTAACTACATCCATTAGTTGCATACTCAGTTTTTCGGACACTACTAAACTGATCAAGTAGCGGAAAGTAATGATGTCCATTACGGGAGAATATGTCTCCTCGTAGTCAATACCAGGACGCTGCGAGAAGCCTTGCGCCACGAGTCTTGCCTTATATCGCAAGATCTCATGCTTCTCATTGCGCTTACGAACAAAGACCCACTTATGTCCGACAGGTTTAACGCATTTAGGGATCAATTCAACCGATCCAAAGACTTGCCTTTTATCTAATGAGTCAAGTTCTGCCTGTATTGCTTCTTTCCCTTCGGCCAATCTGCTCTTTGTTGACATTCAGTCACTGAGCGTGGTTCAACTTCGTCGTCATGGATGATCTCTTGTGCGACGGAATAAGCATATATATCATCGACGTGTGTAGAGGCTCTATCCACTAAGAGACACGCGTTATTCAAACTGAGCGAGATTTCTTTGTTCTCTAGAGTCAACATTGGTTCTGTGTCATCCCGCAAAAAAGATTCATTTGACTCATGGACATAACTATAGTCAGAGACAATCTCATGCGATGGATTCGCATCGTCGATGATGAGCGAATTTTGTGTCTTCGCTCGCTTCTTTCAAGGGTTTTTATCTCGAAAATTCTTCGGTCTCCCCCTCTTTCTAGGGGGAGCCGAGGCCGAAGCTGCTGCCCCTTCAAAGTCCATCAGGGCACCGTTGCAATCTGATTCAACAACAGCGACGCCACGGCGTACGATGGCGCCGTCGCCAGCGTCACCCTCTCCTGAGGGTATGCTGACGGCACTAGGTCTTAGGGTAGCCGAACCGGTCCCATAATTCGGGACCTCCAACCTTGCCGGTACGTTTGCAACAGGTACGTGTGATCTTGTCACTTTCGCAATATCAGTGAAAGCGTCGGGCATCGATTCCGCAACTTTCTGAAGATCGATAATGCGTTGCACTTCAAGCTCACTTTGAGCAGTGCGAGGATCATGAAGAGACAAATCGTTGGGGGCACACCATGTCAATTCCTGACGTTCGTTCGGAATGAGTGCATTCCTATCTCCCCCTAACGGCGGGAAGTGTGTCTCTTCAAAGTGACAATCTGTGAATCGCGCAGTAAATGGATCACCAGTGGTTGGTTCTAAGTAGCGGATTATCGTTGACAAATCATAGCCAACATAGATGCCAAAACGTCGTTGTGGACCCATTTTGATACGCAAAGGAGGCGTAATTGGCACATAAACTGCACAACCGAAAGTACGTAAGTGCGATAGATTGGGTTCAAAACCAGTTACCATCTGGTAGCACTAAACGCATTGTTGGCAATGGATCGAAAACGAATAAGCATCGCTGCATGCAGTATTGCATATCCCCAAGCAAAAACTGGCAAATTGGTTCCCATAACCAATGCCCTAGCCACTAGCTGGAGTCGCTGAATGGTGGCTTCTGCATGGCCGTTTTGAGAATGAACATGAGGAACAAGGTGTTCTACTTCAATCCCAATGGACATACAATAATCATCAAATTCTTTGGAGGTAAACTCGCCAGCATTATCCATCCTAATAGATTTGATAGGATGGTCAGGGTGGTTAGCCCTTAACTTGATGATTTGAGCTAAAAGCTTGGCGAATGCAGCATTTCTTGTGGACAACAACGCGATGTGTGACCAACGCGTCGACGCATCAACCAGCACCATAAAATACTTAAATGGGCCGCATTCTGGTTTGATTGGTCCACAAATATCACCTTGGATTCGATGTAAGAATGGTATATTATCAGTTGAAGCTCTGGCGAATGAAAGACAAGCATGCAATTTAGCAAGCGAGCAAGCCTTACAGAATGAGCGATGGGCATTGGAAATTGCCGTTGTGGCATAAGAGGACACATGTGGTGACGCCCCATGTCCCTGTGAAGGGTGGGACGGCACGACGTGCGGCGTAAAGGCCGCTTCCTCATCCGATAGGTGCACGGCCCCGAAACCCTGTGAAGGGGAGGCGGTGGCGAGTGTGGCGTTAAGGCCACAGTCTGGCGAGGAGCTTGGATCCTGCGTACATCACGATGTTGAGTCATGGTAAGAGGTTATTCCAATCGCTTTTTCGACTTGAAAAATGGATGTCTATGGGAGTTCTTTAGAATCCGGATCATCATATCACGGCCAGGGTGTCCTAGTCTAGCATGCCAAAGCTTATAATCATTAGTGTCACAAAAATTGCCAGTGACAGCATATGACTCGAAGACACGGGCTGTAGTAAGATATAATCCATTGTCTTCAATGCACGACATCTTCTCTAAGATATGGCGGCGGCCGTGTTCTTGAGAAGTAATGCATAAGTATTCTTCACCATTCTCAGCATATGTATCCAAGTGATAACCGTTGGCATGGATATCCTTAAAACTCAACAGAGTTCGATTTGTTCTCGGCGCATAGAGAGCATCAATGACATTGATAACGGTACAATTTGGTAACATAAATTCAACGGTTCCTCGCCCTTTGACAACCGGCGAGGTACCTATCAATGTTGTCATAGATGAACGATACGGCATTAAATCCGTAAACAACTGCTTATTCCTTAGAATAGTGTGGGTAGTTCCACTATCAGCTAGACACTCAACTTCTCCACGAGACATCTACAAAGAGAAGAAAACTTGGGTTAGTTTCTCGGGAGACCAGTCTAATCACTACGCCGTAGGATAGAAAAAGAAAGGGGAATAAATCTCATCGAGTGTATCACATGGCATTTGGATATTATAACGTCGACTAAAGTCGGAAAATGCAAGGTTGAATGTTACATAACCAAGCAATCATCATCAGAAACCAAAACGAAACCGAGGTTGCGCACATTGTGGTGTTGAACACCTTTGGTAACTGGAATAAAACGAGGACAAGCCTCTTAGGATTGGTGTTAAAACACCTCTCGGGCTGCACACCAGCCGAAGTTGTGGATGTCAAAGACACATGGTGTCGTGGCACCAGAGTGTGGCGAATGCCGAGCCTACTTCACCTTAATGGGCCGATGGAGGCCCGTTCGCCTCCTTTTTTTTTATTTAGGGATTGAGCGTAGGTGGGATTATAAGTCTAAAATATAGAGCCTATGTGACCTAAATGTGGCGTCACAAGAACCACGTGAGTTGTTAATACACAAACCTGATTGCATAAAAACATAAAATTTCTCACAATATGGGAAAACAGAGAAATTTTATTAAGTGCCAACTTGAATACATCAACTCCTAATTCCAAAATAAACAGACTAACTAGAGTTATAAAAACATGGCGAATGCCATTACAGTACTTGATAAACTAGAAAAGTCAAATACATAGACTAATCAAAATCCGGGACATCAAGAGTTTGTGGTTGTGCCTTTGGAGAATCCTCATGATGAGCATAATTTGTGTCAATCATTTCGTCCTCAGCATAATTGCTTTCTTCAGACAGAAACCTCTTGTACTTCTTGTAGGCATTTAACATCTCCTTACTAGCTCGACAATCGCGATGGTAGTGTTTGGAGGAACCACACTTGTAGCACGGAGTAAATTGGGCATTTCAGTCATTGCTATGAGGTCTAGGAGGGTTTGGTACCGGGCCTAGACGCGGTCCGTGGCCGGTCCGGCCTCGCACTGAAGGTGGTGCGGCTGCGCCACCTTCTCGCCTCCAAGTGTTGGAGCGTCGTGTCACTTTGTTTCCAGCATTCTGATGTCTTCCACGTATCTAGTTGTACGGGGCATTGCGGCCTTTATTTTTCTGCTTTGAAGCCTTCCCATAATGAGCCTGTGGTGTTGGAATTTGCTTTGTACCAACAGGTCTCTGGCTACTATTGAGCCAAATCTCAGAATGGCGCCCTTTTTTAGCCAATATTGCCATAAGGTCAGCGAATGACCTGATTCTGCCTTCATCAACTGAGATCTTATATTGATGTCCAAGGACATCGTAGGCCATGGGGAATGTATTAAATGTCTTCTCTAGAAGATCTTTATCGGTTTTGATGACTCCAACCGTGCCAAGATATGCATGTAGACTGATCATATCCTGATTGTATTTGTCTACTTTGTCATAATTCGAGAAACGGATTTGTTCCCATTTAAGGGTGAGCTCTGGAAAAAGCATGTCATGAACATTGTTAAATCGCTGCTGGAACATGTCCCATAAAATTTTGGGATCTTTTACCGACAAATATGGTCGCTTCAGAGTCTGGTAGATATGGCGCCTCAAATACATGAGGGTTTGAGCCTTGGCATGGTCTCCAAAAGGGGTGGTGGCGGCTGCATCAGTTAGAAGGGCTGGAAATCCTTTGCTTTGGAAAGCAATTTCAACATCGGAAACCCATCGATGGTAGTCTTTGCCTTGAAGATCCAAGATCTCAAAATCAGGGCGTGACGGTGACGACGACGACATCTACAAGAGAATAGTAGTATCACTTTAAACAGATACTATCAAGTATATATTGTAATTAGAATGGATATATTCGGTCACATGAAAACTAGTTTCGATGCGAAAAATTGTTTTCTTTTGATGCATAAACCGGCGGTTTCATACCGCACCTTCAAACAGTGGCGTACTCAGACATCCACATAAGCATCTTTTTTTTCTTTTAATTCCCTTTCAACGTGATTCCCTCAGGACCCACTACCAGATCGGACAGAATAGCCGACGAAAACAATTTCGTCGACTATTCAAAATTTTCGTCGGGTATTCCTTCTATCGACGAAAATTTCGTCGGCTATTATTCGTCGATAAAACCGCGTTGGTAAAAATATACCCGACGACAAAAACGAAATCGTCGGCCATTCCAAAGTTATCACCGACGAAAATACATTTCGTCGACCAAACCTTGGCATAATGCCCGACGAAATTCGTCGGATATTTTCACATATGGCCGGCGATATCGTAAAATATAGCTGACGATCTCTTCTGTTTCGTCGGTTACTTGTTCTGACATATATAATATTAATTAGTTATAGCCGATGAAACCGTCACTATTTAACATAGACCACCGACGAAATAATGTCATTTTCGTCGGTTATAACTGTTATAGCCGACGAAATTTGGTAAAAATCGTCGGCTATAGCAGTAATAGCCGACGAAATAATGTCAATATCGTCGGTTGTTCTTACATTTTGGGGAAAAAAAATTAAATTAATTTCTAAATTACCATTCCAAGCAACCTGCAATTCACAATGACAATCCAACAAGAAACACGTTTTTCATTAATTATTTAATTTGTTCCGTCCTGGCCACCATCCTGCTGTCCATCATGCTCGTCATCCTGCTGAATGAACTCGGGAGCTCTCGGCATTCGAGGTTCATCTAACGGCTCAAACGGGGGCGGGGGTTCAAGGCCTTGTTGTTGTGCCGCGAACATAGCATACCACCAGTTTTGTTGGCCGGCGTAGTTCTGTCGCCGAATTCTCTCGCATTCAGCATGGCAATGCTCCATTTCCATCTGATACTGCTGTGTTCTGCGTTGTTGCTCCATTTCCATCTAAATTCGTAATCAACGACTTACGAGCTGTTCTGTCGCTTGTGGATAAGCCTTCTTGAACGTCTCCACGTACGGGTTGCTATCAGGATGATCTCTAAGCGTCTCCTCCTGATATTGTGCAAATGGCCTAGAACCACCATGATGGAGGGTTGTGTTACGGCGGTGGTTCGCAGAGTTTATCCGAGACCGTTCCTTCAAACAAATAATAAAATATTAGAAAAATGTATAAAAAAATATTAGTGTAATAATTATAAAATAATTAAACTAATAATTAAAATATTAACAAAATAAACATTTATAGTTAAGTTTAGTATTTACCTGCATAACTGGGTTGTTGAAGTCTATTGTCTTCAACCAATGCCACTCGTACTCCCTGAACATGAACTCTCTTGGAGTACCCATACGACCATATTTGTCGTATTCGGTAAAGTGGGTATGGAGCTCGTTCTTCCACTCTTTGAACCTACGGAAAAAAAAAAGTGCATTAGAAATATTATTAATATCATAAAATATTTCAAATTATAAGATGAGGAATTCCCAACGTACCTCGAGTTCTGCATCGCGTACGCCCAAGCCTGCTTGTGTTCGGCAATCTCGAAGTATGCCTGAAAGATAATATTTTATTAGTTTTAAAATTATAACAATACCGAAAATTATTAAATATTACGATAAAGAAATTAAGTTTTTTAAATTACTCACCAACGCCGCGTTGTTGACCTCCCTCTTGATCTCTTCCGGCACATCAGCCCACCGTGTCCACAACATAGGGACTTTATCCCTAATTAGTGCTCCCACGCAACCCGCGTAATCGCGGCGTTTTTTCCCCTTAACATCCTGATTAGGGGGTTCGTTGATCTGGATCCTCCCGCTGGTCTCAACACTTTTCCTGAGCGTATCAAAACATATGACACCTCTCGTATTCCTGCTTGAACTGTTAGCGGCGGTCCCTATCACATAAACGACGATTGGTTAATAAAATTGAATATTAGTGCGTTAATTTTAATAAAATATTTAATTAATAAAATCAAATGTTACCTGAACTCGATGACCCTTATGTCGACTTTCCTTTTAATCTCGCCGAAATCAGGAGCTCAGGTCTCTCAAATGGCTCATAATGGTATGCCTCCGCAACACTCACATACTGAGGCCTAGCAGGCCATATGGGCATACCACGCTCGTCGACCTCGGGTATGGCAGGAATGTTGTATGGCAGGTATAAGCTGATTAGGGAGAGTAGGCCCCTCAGTAGAGTCAGCAGCAGACGGCGCAGGACTCGTCATCGGCTCCCGATGAACCTCAGGCATACGGACCTGATGAACGTCTGGAGCTATGTCGTCCTGAAATAGCTGCGTACTACATCTCGGAGGATCTGGCCAGAGAGGGGGACATGAACTGCTCGACGGCCGCCCCGCCGATAAAAGGGTCTGGTGCCGGTTGCTCACACTACTCAGCGGCTGGGATGAATCGATCCTCTGAGGCTGGCTGGTGGTCCTCTCAGGCTGGCTAGGGGTACTCTCGGAGTCTCCGGATCCGCCAGAACTTCCAGAACCCCTAGATCTGGAACGACGGCCTCCGAATAGCTGTCTAAATGCATCGGCCATCTGGAAACAAATAAATTAATACATTAATTAATATTAAATTATATTACATTAAATAACAAATTCTAATTAATATAATAACCAATAATACTAACATATTTTAAAACATACTAACAAATTAATATTTATAATTTAACTAATTTTAAATAATACTAACCATTAACATAAATATAACCATTTATATACAAATATAACTATATTTCATCATTAACATATATATACATACAAATAACCATTTATATATTAACATAAATATAACCATTTATATAATTAGGATACCAATTTATATATATAATTAATTTAACAATTTATATATAACAATTAAAATATACATTAACATATATATATATATATATACACAAATATGTGTATATATTAACAAATATATAACAATTTATATAATTAATCTACAAATTTATATATATAATTAATCTAACAATTTATATATATAACAATTTAACACACACTTAAATATCTAAATTATATACCTAAATTATACAATTAAAATAAATTGCAAAAAAAAATAAAATTACCTAGCAGAGGAGGAGAAGGAGGAGGAGGAGACCGGAGGAGGAGGGGAAGGAGGCCGGAGGAGGAGGGGAAGGAGGAGGAGGAGAAGGAGGAGAGAAAAAGTCGGGCTGCAAGCGACTTTCAGCTTTTATAGCAGAGAGAATAGTCGACGATTTAAAAGATTTCGTCGGCTATTCTTTGAATGTCGTCGGCTATACTTTGGAAGATCAACAGTCGTCGAATCTGAGCCATCCAACGGCAGACAATAAAAAGGCGCGGATAGCAGAGAGAATAGCCGACGATTTACAAGATTTCGTCGGCTATTCTTTGAATGTCGTCGGCTATACTTTGGAAGATCAACAGCTGTCGGATCTGAGCCATCCAACGGCGGACAATAAAAAGGCGCAGATCGCAAGAGTTTAGCCGACGATTTACAAGATTTCGTCGGCTATTCTTTGAATGTCGTCAGCTATACTTTGGAAGATCAACAGCCGTCGGATCTGAGTCATCCAACGGCGGACATTAAAAAGGCGCGGATCGCAAGAGTTTAGCCGACGAAATATAATTTTCGTCGGCTAACCTATAGGTCAAACCACTAAGTCGAACCTCTAAACGCTTAAAAACGGAAATTAGTTTAGTTAAACGATGGTTTCTGGCCTCACCTTCAACAGATAATAGTTTCAAATCAATGAGACGCAACTAATCATATAAAAATTTTACAAAATTGATTTAACGAACGTCAGGCTACCCATAGGAAAACGAAAGTAAAAAACAGTTAACCGCAACATTCGGCACATAAATTTTATAAGAACCTTGTCATTTTTCAACCGTAGACGTATTTCATTATTTCGGTCATATCTTATTTCACAACATTTTTGCATTTGAAGAGTCTACGTATAGTAACTATTTGAAACTATACACTCACTTAAACACTTAGTAAACAAGTTAAAGAATATGAGTGCATATGTTCTGATTTTGAATCTAAAAGTTTAAAAAATCTAGTCCAACCGTCAGATATCACCGTTAAGATTAAATACATGTATGGAAAAAAATCCAACTTCAGCTGACAACGTTAAAGGCTCAATCGGAACGGTCAACCGGGTGAGTCAAACCTCTAAACGCTTAGAAATGGTAATTGGACTGTCTAAATGACGTTTTTTGGCCTGACCTTTAACAGATAATAGTTTCAAATCGATGAGATGCAACAAATCGTATACAAATTTTACAAAATTGATTTAACGAACGTCAGGCTACCCATAGGAAAACGAAAGTAAAAAACAGTTAACCGCAACATTCGGCACACAGATTTTATCAGAACCTTGTCATTTTTCAACCGTAGACGTATTTCATTATTTCGGTCATATCTTATTTCACAACATTTTTGCATTTGAAGAGTCTACGTATAGTAACTATTTGAAACTATACACTCACTTAAACACTTAGTAAACAAGTTAAAGAATATGAGTGCATATGTTCTGATTTTGAATCTAAAAGTTTAAAAAATCTAGTCCAACCGTCAGATATCACCGTTAAGATTAAATACATGTATGGAAAAAAATCCAACTTCAGCTGACAACGTTAAAGGCTCAATCGGAACGGTCAACCGGGTGAGTCAAACCTCTAAACGCTTAGAAATGGTAATTGGACTGTCTAAATGACGTTTTTTGGCCTGACCTTTAACAGATAATAGTTTCAAATCGATGAGATGCAACAAATCGTATACAAATTTTACAAAATTGATTTAACGAACGTCAGGCTACCCATAGGAAAACGAAAGTAAAAAACAGTTAACCGCAACATTCGGCACACAGATTTTATCAGAACCTTGTCATTTTTCAACCGTAGACGTATTTCATTATTTCGATCATATCTTATTTCACAACATTTTTGCATTTGAAGAGTCTACCTATAATAACTATTTGAAACTATACATTCACTTAAACACTTAGTAAACAAGTTATGGAACATCAGTGCATATGTTCTGATTTTGAATATAAATGTTTAGAAAATCTATTCCAACCGTCAGATATCACCGTTAAGATTAAATACATGTATGAAAAAAAATCCAACTTCAGCTCAACGTTAAAGGCTCGATCGGAACGGTCAACCGGGTGAGTCAAACCTCTAAACGCTTAGAAATGGTAATTGGACTGTGTAAATGAAGTTTTTTGGCCTGACCTTCAACAAATAATAGTTTCAAATCGATGAGATGCAACAAATCGTATAAAAATTTTACAAAATTGATTTAACGAACGTCAGGCTACCCATAGGAAAACGAAAGTAAAAAACAGTTAACCGCAACATTCGGCACACAGATTTTATCAGAAACTTGTCATTTTTCAACCGTAGACATATTTCATTATTTCGGTCATATCTTATTTCACACCATTTTTGCATTTGAAGAGTCTACCTATAGTAACTATTTGAAACTATACGTTCACTTAAACACTTAGTAAACAAGTTAAGGAACATCAGTGCATATGTTCTGATTTTAAATATAAATGTTTAGAAAATCTATTCCAACCGTCAGATATCACCGTTAAGATTAAATACATGTATGAAAAAAAATCCAACTTCAGCTGACAACGTTAAAGGCTCGATCGGAACGGTCAGCCGGGTGAGTCAAACCTCTAAACGCTTAGAAATGGTAATTGGACTGTCTAAATGACGTTTTTTAGCCTGACCTTCAACAGATAATAGTTTCAAATCAATGAGATGCAACAAATCGTATAAATTTTTACAAAATAGATTTAACGAACGTCAGGCTACCCATAGGAAAACGAAAGTAAAAAACAGTTAACCGCAACATTCGGCACACAGATTTTATCAGAACCTTGTCATTTTTCAACCGTGGACGTATTTCATTATTTCGGTCATATCTTATTTCAAAACATTTTTACATTGGAAGAGTCTACCTATAGTAACTATTTGAAACTATACATTCACTTAAACACTTAGTAAACAAGTTAAGGAACATCAGTGCATATGTTCTTATTTTGAATCTAAATGTTTAGAAAATCTATTCCAACCGTCAGATATCACCGTTAAGATTAAATACATGTATGGAAAAAAATCCAACTTCAGCTGACAACGTTAAAGGCTCGATCGGAACGGTTAACCGGGTGAGTCAAACCTCTAAACGCTTAGAAATGGTAATTGGACTGTCTAAATGACGTTTTTTGGCCTGACCTTCAACAGATAATAGTTTCAAATCGATGAGATGCAACAAATCGAATAAAAATTTTACAAAATTGATTTAACGAACGTCAGGCTACCCATAGGAAAACGAAAGTAAAAAACAGTTAACCGCAACATTCGGCACACAGATTTTATCACAACCTTGTCATTTTTCAACCGTGGACGTATTTCATTATTTCGGTCATATCTTATTTCACACCATTTTTGCATTTGAAGAGTCTACCTATAGTAACTATTTGAAACTATACGTTCACTTAAACACTTAGTAAACAAGTTAAGGAACATCAGTGCATATTTTCTGATTTTGAATATAAATGTTTAGAAAATCTATTCCAACAGTTAGATATCACCGTTAAGACTAAATACATGTATAGAAAAAAATCCAACTTCAGCTGACAACGTTAAAGGCTCGATCGGAACGGTCAACCGGGTGAGTCAAACCTCTAAACGCTTAGAAATGGTAATTGGACTGTCTAAATGACGTTTTTTGGCCTGACCTTCAACATATAATAGTTTCAAATCGATGAGATGCAACAAATCGTATACAAATTTTACAAAATTGATTTAACGAACGTCAGGCTACCCATAGGAAAACGAAAGTAAAAAACAGTTAACCGCAACATTCGGCACACAGATTTTATCAGAACCTTGTCATTTTTCAACCGTAGACGTATTTCATTATTTTGGTCATATCTTATTTCACACAATTTTTGCATTTGAAGAGTCTACCTATAGTAACTATTTGAAACTATACGTTTACTTAAACACTTAGTAAACAAGTTAAGGAACATCAGTGCATATGTTCTGATTTTGAATATAAATGTTTAGAAAATCTATTCCAACCGACAGATATCACCGCTAAGATTAAATACATGTATGAAAAAAAAATCCAACTTCAGCTGACAACGTTAAAGGCTCGATCGGAACGGTCAACCGGGTAAGTCAAACCTCTAAACGCTTAGAAATGGTAATTGGACTGTCTAAATGACGTTTTTTGGCCTGACCTTCAACAGATAATAGTTTCAAATCGATGAGATGCAACAAATCGTATACAAATTTTACAAAATTGATTTAACGAACGTCAGGCTACCCATAGGAAAACGAAAGTAAAAAACAGTTAACCGCAACATTCGGCACACAGATTTTATCAGAACCTTGTCATTTTTCAACCGTGGACGTATTTCATTATTTCGGTCATATCTTATTTCACACCATTTTTTCATTTGAAGAGTCTACCTATAGTAACTATTTGAAACTATACGTTCACTTAAACACTTAGTAAACAAGTTAAGGAACATCAGTGCATATGTACTGATTTTGAATATAAATGTTTAGAAAATCTATTCCAACCGTTAGATATCACCGTTAAGACTAAATACATGTATGGAAAAAAATCCAACTTCAGCTGACAATGTTAAAGGCTCGATCGGAACGGTTAACCGGGTGAGTCAAACCTCTAAACGCTTAGAAATGGTAATTGGACTGTCTAAATGACGTTTTTTGGCCTGACCTTCAACATATAATAGTTTCACATCGATGAGATGCAACAAATCGTATACAAATTTTACAAAATTGATTTAACGAACGTCAGGCTACCCATAGGAAAACGAAAGTAAAAAACAGTTAACCGCAACATTCGGCACACAGATTTTATCAGAACCTTGTCATTTTTCAACCGTAGACGTATTTCATTATTTTGGTCATATCTTATTTCACACCATTTTTGCATTTGAAGAGTTTACCTATAGTAACTATTTGAAACTATACGTTCACTTAAACACTTAGTAAACAAGTTAAGGAACATCAGTGCATATGTTCTGATTTTGAATATAAATGTTTAGAAAATCTATTCCAACCGTCAGATATCACCGCTAAGATTAAATACATGTATGAAAAAAAAATCCAACTTCAGCTGACAACGTTAAAGGCTCGATCGGAACGGTCAACCGGGTTAGTCAAACCTCTAAACGCTTAGAAATGGTAATTGGACTGTCTAAATGACGTTTTTTAGCCTGACCTTCAACAGATAATAGTTTCAAATCGATGAGATGCAACTAATCGTATAAAAATTTTACAAAATTGATTTAACGAACATCAGGCTACCTATAGAAAAACGAAAGTAAAAAACAGTTAACCGCAACATTCGGCACACAAATTTTATAAGAACCTTGTCATTTTTCAACCGTAGACGTATTTCATTATTTCGGTCATATCTTATTTCACAACATTTTTGCATTTGAAGAGTCTACGTATAGTAACTATTTGAAACTATACATTCACTTAAACACTTACTAAACAAGTTGAGGAACATTAGTGCATATGTTCTGATTTTGAATCTAAAAGTTTAGAAAATCTATTCCAACCGTCAGATATCACCGTTAAGATTAAATACATGTATGGAAAAAAATCCAACTTCAGCTGACAACGTTAAAGGCTCGATCGGAACGGTCAACCGGGTGAGTCAAACCTCTAAACGCTTAGAAATGGTAATTGGACTGTCTAAATGACGTTTTTTTGCCTGACCTTCAACATATAATAGTTTCAAATCGATGAGATGCAACAAATCGTATACAAATTTTACAAAATTGATTTAACGAACGTCAGGCTACCCATAGGAAAACGAAAGTAAAAAACAGTTAACCGCAACATTCTGCACACAGATTTTATCAGAACCTTGTCATTTTTCAACCGTAGACGTATTTCATTATTTTGGTCATATCTTATTTCATACCATTTTTGCATTTGAAGAGTCTACCTATAGTAACTATTTGAAACTATACGTTCACTTAAACACTTAGTAAACAAGTTAAGGAACATCAGTGCATATTTTCTGATTTTGAATATAAATGTTTAGAAAATCTATTCCAACCGTTTGATATCACCGTTAAGACTAAATACATGTATGGAAAAAAATCCAACTTCAGCTGACAACGTTAAAGGCTCGATCGGAACGGTCAACCGGGTGAGTCAAACCTCTAAACGCTTAGAAATGGTAATTGGACTGTCTAAATGACGTTTTTTGGCCTGACCTTCAACATATAATAGTTTCACATCGATGAGATGCAACAAATCGTATACAAATTTTACAAAATTGATTTAACGAACGTCAGGCTACCCATAGGAAAACGAAAGTAAAAAACAGTTAACCGCAACATTCGGCACACAGATTTTATCAGAACCTTGTCATTTTTCAACCGTAGACGTATTTCATTATTTTGGTCATATCTTATTTCACACAATTTTTGCATTTGAAGAGTCTACCTATAGTAACTATTTGAAACTATACGTTCACTTAAACACTTAGTAAACAAGTTAAGGAACATCAGTGCATATGTTCTGATTTTGAATATAAATGTTTATAAAATCTATTCCAACCGTCAGATATCACCGCTAAGATTAAATACATGTATGAAAAAAAAATCCGACTTCAGCTGACAACGTTAAAGGCTCGATCGGAACGGTCAACCGGGTATGTCAAACCTCTAAACGCTTAGAAATGGTAATTGGACTGTCTAAATGACGTTTTTTAGCCTGACCTTCAACAGATAATAGTTTCAAATCGATGAGATGCAACTAATCGTATAAAAATTTTACAAAATTGATTTAACGAACATCAGGCTACCTATAGAAAAACGAAAGTAAAAAACAGTTAACCGCAACATTCGGCACACAAATTTTATAAGAACCTTGTCATTTTTCAACCGTAGACGTATTTCATTATTTCGGTCATATCTTATTTCACAACATTTTTGCATTTGAAGAGTCTACGTATAGTAACTATTTGAAACTATACATTCACTTAAACACTTACTAAACAAGTTGAGGAACATTAGTGCATATGTTCTGATTTTGAATCTAAAAGTTTAGAAAATCTATTCCAACCGTCAGATATCACCGTTAAGATTAAATACATGTATGGAAAAAAATCCAACTTCAGCTGACAACGTTAAAGGCTCGATCGGAACGGTCAACCGGGTGAGTCAAACCTCTAAACGCTTAGAAATGGTAATTGGACTGTCTAAATGACGTTTTTTGGCCTGACCTTCAACAGATAATAGTTTCAAATCGATGAGATGCAACAAATCGTATACAAATTTTACAAAATTGATTTAACGAACGTCAGGCTACCCATAGGAAAACGAAAGTAAAAAACAGTTAACCGCAACATTCGGCACACAGATTTTATCAGAACCTTGTCATTTTTCAACCGTGGACGTATTTCATTATTTCGGTCATATCTTATTTCACACCATTTTTTCATTTGAAGAGTCTACCTATAGTAACTATTTGAAACTATACGTTCACTTAAACACTTAGTAAACAAGTTAAGGAACATCAGTGCATATGTACTGATTTTGAATATAAATGTTTAGAAAATCTATTCCAACCGTTAGATATCACCGTTAAGACTAAATACATGTATGGAAAAAAATCCAACTTCAGCTGACAATGTTAAAGGCTCGATCGGAACGGTTAACCGGGTGAGTCAAACCTCTAAACGCTTAGAAATGGTAATTGGACTGTCTAAATGACGTTTTTTGGCCTGACCTTCAACATATAATAGTTTCACATCGATGAGATGCAACAAATCGTATACAAATTTTACAAAATTGATTTAACGAACGTCAGGCTACCCATAGGAAAACGAAAGTAAAAAACAGTTAACCGCAACATTCGGCACACAGATTTTATCAGAACCTTGTCATTTTTCAACCGTAGACGTATTTCATTATTTTGGTCATATCTTATTTCACACCATTTTTGCATTTGAAGAGTTTACCTATAGTAACTATTTGAAACTATACGTTCACTTAAACACTTAGTAAACAAGTTAAGGAACATCAGTGCATATGTTCTGATTTTGAATATAAATGTTTAGAAAATCTATTCCAACCGTCAGATATCACCGCTAAGATTAAATACATGTATGAAAAAAAAATCCAACTTCAGCTGACAACGTTAAAGGCTCGATCGGAACGGTCAACCGGGTTAGTCAAACCTCTAAACGCTTAGAAATGGTAATTGGACTGTCTAAATGACGTTTTTTAGCCTGACCTTCAACAGATAATAGTTTCAAATCGATGAGATGCAACTAATCGTATAAAAATTTTACAAAATTGATTTAACGAACATCAGGCTACCTATAGAAAAACGAAAGTAAAAAACAGTTAACCGCAACATTCGGCACACAAATTTTATAAGAACCTTGTCATTTTTCAACCGTAGACGTATTTCATTATTTCGGTCATATCTTATTTCACAACATTTTTGCATTTGAAGAGTCTACGTATAGTAACTATTTGAAACTATACATTCACTTAAACACTTACTAAACAAGTTGAGGAACATTAGTGCATATGTTCTGATTTTGAATCTAAAAGTTTAGAAAATCTATTCCAACCGTCAGATATCACCGTTAAGATTAAATACATGTATGGAAAAAAATCCAACTTCAGCTGACAACGTTAAAGGCTCGATCGGAACGGTCAACCGGGTGAGTCAAACCTCTAAACGCTTAGAAATGGTAATTGGACTGTCTAAATGACGTTTTTTTGCCTGACCTTCAACATATAATAGTTTCAAATCGATGAGATGCAACAAATCGTATACAAATTTTACAAAATTGATTTAACGAACGTCAGGCTACCCATAGGAAAACGAAAGTAAAAAACAGTTAACCGCAACATTCTGCACACAGATTTTATCAGAACCTTGTCATTTTTCAACCGTAGACGTATTTCATTATTTTGGTCATATCTTATTTCATACCATTTTTGCATTTGAAGAGTCTACCTATAGTAACTATTTGAAACTATACGTTCACTTAAACACTTAGTAAACAAGTTAAGGAACATCAGTGCATATTTTCTGATTTTGAATATAAATGTTTAGAAAATCTATTCCAACCGTTTGATATCACCGTTAAGACTAAATACATGTATGGAAAAAAATCCAACTTCAGCTGACAACGTTAAAGGCTCGATCGGAACGGTCAACCGGGTGAGTCAAACCTCTAAACGCTTAGAAATGGTAATTGGACTGTCTAAATGACGTTTTTTGGCCTGACCTTCAACATATAATAGTTTCACATCGATGAGATGCAACAAATCGTATACAAATTTTACAAAATTGATTTAACGAACGTCAGGCTACCCATAGGAAAACGAAAGTAAAAAACAGTTAACCGCAACATTCGGCACACAGATTTTATCAGAACCTTGTCATTTTTCAACCGTAGACGTATTTCATTATTTTGGTCATATCTTATTTCACACAATTTTTGCATTTGAAGAGTCTACCTATAGTAACTATTTGAAACTATACGTTCACTTAAACACTTAGTAAACAAGTTAAGGAACATCAGTGCATATGTTCTGATTTTGAATATAAATGTTTATAAAATCTATTCCAACCGTCAGATATCACCGCTAAGATTAAATACATGTATGAAAAAAAAATCCGACTTCAGCTGACAACGTTAAAGGCTCGATCGGAACGGTCAACCGGGTATGTCAAACCTCTAAACGCTTAGAAATGGTAATTGGACTGTCTAAATGACGTTTTTTGGCCTGACCTTCAACAGATAATAGTTTCAAATCGATGAGATGCAACAAATCGTATACAAATTTTACAAAATTGATTTAACGAACGTCAGGCTACCCATAGGAAAACGAAAGTAAAAAACAGTTAACCGCAACATTCGACACACAGATTTTATCAGAACCTTGTCATTTTTCAACCGTGGACGTATTTCATTATTTCGGTCATATCTTATTTCACACCATTTTTGCATTTGAAGAGTCTACCTATAGTAACTATTTGAAACTATACGTTCACTTAAACACTTAGTAAACAAGTTAAGGAACATCAGTGCATATGTTCTGATTTTGAATATAAATGTTTAGAAAATCTATTCCAACCGTTAGATATCACCGTTAAGACTAAATACATGTATGGAAAAAAAATCCAACTTCAGCTGACAATGTTAAAGGCTCGATCTGAACGGTCAACCGGGTGAGTCAAACCTCTAAACGCTTAGAAATGGTAATTGGACTGTCTAAATGACGTTTTTTGGCCTGACCTTCAACATATAATAGTTTCATATCGATGAGATGCAACAAATCGTATACAAATTTTACAAAATTGATTTAACGAACGTCAGACTACCCATAGGAAAACGAAAGTAAAAAACAGTTAACCGCAACATTCGGCACACAGATTTTATCAGAACCTTGTCATTTTTCAACCGTAGACATATTTCATTATTTTGGTCATATCTTATTTCACACCATTTTTGCATTTGAAGAGTTTACCTATAGTAACTATTTGAAACTATACGTTCACTTAAACACTTAGTAAACAAGTTAAGGAACATCAGTGCATATGTTCTGATTTTGAATATAAATGTTTAGAAAATCTATTCCAACCGTCAGATATCACCGCTAAGATTAAATACATGTATGAAAAAAAAATCCAACTTCAGCTGACAACGTTAAAGGCTCGATCGGAACGGTCAACCGGGTTAGTCAAACCTCTAAACGCTTAGAAATGGTAATTGGACTGTCTAAATGACGTTTTTTGGCCTGACCTTCAACAGATAATAGTTTCAAATCGATGAGATGCAACTAATCGTATAAAAATTTTACAAAATTGATTTAACGAACATCAGGCTACCCATAGAAAAACGAAAGTAAAAAACAGTTAACCGCAACATTCGGCACACAAATTTTATAAGACCCTTGTCATTTTTCAACCGTAGACGTATTTCATTATTTCAGTCATATCTTATTTCACAACATTTTTGCATTTGAAGAGTCTACGTATAGTAACTATTTGAAACTATACATTCACTTAAACACTTACTAAACAAGTTAAGAAACATTAGTGCATATGTTCTGATTTTGAATCTAAAAGTTTAGAAAATCTATTCCAACCGTCAGATATCACCGTTAAGATTAAATACATATATGGAAAAAAATCCAACTTCAGCTGACAACGTTAAAGGCTCGATGGAACGGTCAACCGGGTAAGTCAAACCTCTAAACGCTTAGAAATGGTAATTGGACTGTCTAAATGACGTTTTTTGGCCTGACCTTCAACAGATAATAGTTTCAAATCGATGAGATGAAACTAATCGTATAAAAAGTTTCTCAAAATAGTTACAGAAGGTAACGCTACCATTCGGGAAACGAAGGAATAAAACCTTTGACCGCATCTTTCGACACGCAGATTTTATCGGAATCTTGTCTTTTTTCAACCGTAAACGTATTTTATCATTTTGGTCATATCTTATTTCACGACTTTTTTCTGTTTGAAGGATAAAGCAATGGTTTATCGTTAGTGATAGAAAATGGAATCTGGTCATTTTTTGTTTTGTTTTTGTTTTAAATCATGTATCTCGTCGGCTATTCTTTTGTCGTTTTTTGTCTAAGATAAAATATGTATTTTTCAATATAGTTATGGCCGACGAGAAAATGTCAATTTCGTCGGCCAAAATTTCAAAAGTTTTCGTCGGCTAATGTTTCAGAGAAAGGCCGACGGAAATCCAAATCGTCGACTGAAATATGAATATAGCCGACGTTTTTTGTTTATACCAACGAAAAAATAGTATCGTCGGCTATGATTAAACTATGGCCGACGATTTTGTTTTTCCACCGACGAAAAATAAAATCGTCGGCTATTCATTGGAAGTACCGACGAAAATTTTAATTCGTCGGCCGTGTTTTTTTAATTTCGTCGGGAAAAACCTTTTTTTTGGTAGTGACCATCACTTAAAACTGCGACCGTAGGGGTGATGAAATCCCCATTCTAGGTCTCATCGGCGATATAAGAATGGCCGGAATCGGAGTAGAAGAAAGGCTAATAGCGTCCGATATAATATATCTATAGTTCAAAAGCAGGAACTTTTATAAATTTTTTACCTTTTGGAATTGATCAAAAGATCGTGTGCGTAAAGCTTGTTCTTCGACTCTTATCTGGTTCTCGAGCCTCTTTTTACGCTAGTAATCTGGCGGAGCTATCTTGAAAAGTTGATGGCGAGCGAACAGGCTGGCGAGCGAATAGGCCGGTGAACGAATTGGCTGGCGAGCGCGCGGGCGAATAGGCAGGCTGCCTGGCGGGGGCTGCGTCCTAGGAGAGACCGAGAAGGGAGGGGGGGGGGGGGGGGGGGGGGGGGGGGCGCACGGGTCCCGAGGAGGGAGGTGCGGCCAATGGAAAGGATGGAGGAGGAGGAGAAAGAAAAAAAATCAGGGTTTTTCTAGGGCTCAGGGAGGTCACGTGCTGATAACGTATTCAAGGAGAAAATATAATATGGAGATTTGTGTGTTTATTAATTGTAGAGAGACCTTTATATAGGCATTACATCAAGTATCCCGATAAATTAGGGATTTCTTATCTATTACAGAATCAACTATACTAGTCTAATTAAGTCAAGACACATCCAGTAAGTTACGGAAATAACCTTCCTATAACAACTTGTACATTTAAAAATATAATCTTGCAGTATTGAACTGTTGCCAGTATTTTCGTTAATTTATAAAACAAAAAAATATAATTTTGCACATTAATAGGGCCAAGTTTGGGCTCATATATTACAGGTCTACTACCAACCCCTTGCAACTGATCCATATAGGGCTGCGCTACCATTCTACCAACCACGTTGTAGGCGGCGGCAAGAGTGCCAGACCTTCCAACCCCTTGCTAATTATCGGCTCATTCGGCTGCACGGTTCTTCTGCAAGACTGCAACGCCAATAGTCCTTCATCAGGACATTCTTGTGGTTAACATCGAGGCAAGTATAAACCAGTGAAGTATAGATTGATATAGATTATTAGGAAATTTCGTTCAAATATCTCAATCTTGGACATGCACATACATAGATATGGGGCAAGACAGTCGAAATGGTACAAAAGTTGTGATCTGATCTTGATAACAGTAATTCCAGTGATAAATTTGGTATACGTACTGACCCTAAGGACAAGACACCCAAAACTACATAGACCAGTATGGCCATAACCTTACATTACGTACAAGTCTATGATTCCACACGTACATGCATATTCTAAGCGATAGGGTTGCCTCTGAGTCAATATAGCTTGCATCTTGTTCTTAGAGTCTCCCTTAATCTCAATATGTTGAATTTCCTATTTTCTGTTTTGTACTCAAGGCCTGGTTTTGAATATTTGTGGTGTTAGCTTAATTAATGATATACAATTAATGACTGATACTCAAGGGTGTAGAACACAGAGGATACTGGCAAATCATTGAGGCCTCTAAGTATCAGGATTGCTGCCATTAACAAAACTCTATGGACATATCAACGATTTATTATTAGAAGAGACTAATGTATGCTGCCTACTTCAATGAGAAAGGCCTTGATGGTAAATCTGTCTTATCTCAGTTTAAGCTTGGAACTTTAGGATTGAGCTTATGAACTACTTGCTCGGTAGAATGTAGAATCAGCTAGTTTATCATTATTAGTTTGTTTCTGAACATGTTTAATATATGTGGCTGCTTCATATTCTAGCAAACTACCCTTTAGCCGGCACAAATATTAAAATGATTCTTTCATCAACTTGAAAGAGCAAAGTTTATTTAGATTTAAATCATTATATAAACGATCTTATCTGCCACTTGTGTACATTTCTGTTTGAATCTGAAAAGTCGACTACCTTCCCTTGCCACTGACCAAGATGGTAGCCAACAGAAATGATGTTGCAGCAACAAATTATGACAGGAAAAGTGAACTGAAAGCATTTGATGACACAAAGGAGGGTGTCAAAGGCCTTGTTGATGCTGGCATCACTGAGATTCCTCGAATTTTTCATCATCCACCAGATGAATACAACATCAGCAAGACCTCTGACTCAGAGGAAATCCAATTCAGCGTTCCAGTCATTGACCTTGCAGGCCTTTTCGATCCAACAAAACGAAAGGAGATTGTTGCAGAAGTTAGAGAAGCATCAGAGACTTGGGGCTTCTTCCAGATAGTCAACCATGGAATACCAGTTCATGTTCTTAAAATTATTGAAAATGGGGTACGTGGATTTTATGAGCAAGACGCTGAGGTGAAGAAAGAGATTTACAGTCGCGATTACTTCAGCAGGCCTTTTCTGTATAATAGCAACTTTGATCTATACAGTGCCCCGTCAACTAATTGGAGGGACACTTTCATATGTTATATGGCTCCTACTCTACCAAAGCCAGAAGACTTGCCAGAAGTATGCAGGTAAGTGACTATGAAGAACTCTTTCATGTTGATTTAATTGGTTAGTTTATCTATGATACATAGTCTCATCTGATTCGATTCTGAACCAACACAAAATCAATTTAATTCTTTTGAGACTTGACATTATAGAGATGCAATTACCGACTACTCGAAGGAAATAATGAAGTTGGGGAAGATATTGTTTGAGTTCTTGTCGGAGGCTCTTGGACTCGAGCCAAGTCACTTGACTGAACTAGATTGTGGTGAGGGGCTTATGTTTTTAGGCCATTACTATCCTTCTTGTCCACAACCTGAATTAACTTTGGGCACAAGCAAGCACGCCGACGGTGGTTTCCTCACAGTCCTTCTGCAAGATCATATCGGTGGTCTACAGGTTCTTCATCAGAACAGGTGGATTGATGTTCCTCCGGTGACTGAGGCTCTAGTGGTTAACATAGGCGACCTTCTTCAGGCAAGTAGCAATCTCATCCTTCTTACCTGTCCAAAAATCTAATAGCAACAATTTTGAACTCTCATAAATATTTTGAATTTACTGTTTTATTGATCATAGAATTCAATCTTTTGTGGTCACATGCAGCTTATATCAAATGACAGATTCAAGAGTGTGGAGCACAGGGTACTTGCAAACCATCGAGGTCCAAGGATATCCATTGCAAGTTTTTTCAGCACCGGATTGCTGCCATCAACGAAGCTTTACGGGCCCATCAAGGAGTTATTATCAGAAGACAATCCTCCAAAATACAAGGAGACCACTGTAAGGGACTATAATATCTACTACACTAAAAAAGGTCTCGATGGGAGGTCTGCCTTGTCTCATTTGGAGCTCTGAACTTGGAGGAGGAACGTTGCCATGATCAGCAGGTTGTTGGCTAATTAAACCAAAGTTTGCTGGTTTGATTTCTTAGAATAAAAGCTTCTGTCAATTACACTAAGTTGATGTCAGTTTCAGTCTTGTAAAAACCAGAAATTTCAGTTTTTTAGCTGTTAATAGTCTTTTGATTTTCATTGTCAGTTATGTAGTGTTTAATGTGTTATTAAGTTAGAGAGTTCTAGAGTTGGGCTGAGTCCTATATAATGCTATGTAATCCTGCTGTTTTAATTTAAGAGAGTTCAAGTAAGTATTCAATAAGAATCCATACAGACAAAAATAGCTGTTCTGTTCTCTCATCCTTCTACACAGGTGTGCTACTAAATCACATACTTCTAGCAGTACTCTTTACGACTTATGCCATTGAAAATAGAGTGTTTGGCTATGATTACCCTATTCTCTAACTCATGCGCAAATGACAGTTTCTTGAATATAATGACCTTGTTGAGATGACCAGATTATCCATAGGTATATGCTAAAGAACTTCTTTTGGAGTGTTTGGCTGCTATGATTTCCTTTCTGGACTAATAAGCTGTCATATTTTTGTATGTATATGGCTCTAGCCGTGAACTCTACAATGTTACTTTTTTTTTTTTCTAATTTATTTTTATATTATTATTATTATTATTATTATTATTATTATTATGTTCAGAATCTATTGTCATGCTCAAATGAATTTCCGTGCTACTCAAATTTTTCGTGAGGGGAACCTGGTTGTAGATGCTCTTGTTAACTATATATGAACTTTCTTCACATCTTTGTTTTGGTGGGATGCTCTTGCTAATTTCTGCTTTCTTTAGTTTGGCTTTTGTCCTTTCAGTTTGTTTGAATTGCCATTGTTATTCCTGTTTCTTTCTTAAGGAGTTAAGGTCATATGTCCCCTCCTCGTTAGTTGTACTATTTTTATTTTATTATCGAATAAACTATCATCAAGGTTTAGCGAGGTTTTCGCTACTCCTCTGATTATTAGAAAGAAAAAAGAAATTGAAAAAATCTTTTGCCAGGTGCCTACTACCAGCTGATCAGCTAATTAGGGACAAAGACTAACTTTTGGGAATACTGGGTTTAACCACCACATAAGTTGATACTGTGGAGTCAGCTTCCAATTTTCATTTGCAACTTGAGTCAATATAAAATGATCTTCTCAGCTCACTTGCTAGACTATTAGATATGAATCATAGGTTACTTTGCCTCAAACTATGACAGAAAAAATGAACAAAAAGCTGTTGGTGACACAAAGGAAGGTGTTAATGGCCTTGTCGATGCTGGCATAGCCGAGATTTCTTGAATTTTGTTTACCATCCACTTTATGATGACTCCATTAACAATACCTCTGATTCAGAGGAATTGAGTTCACCATTCCTGTCATAGACCTCAAAAGTCTCCTAGATCAAACGAAACAAAAGGAAATTGCTGCACAAGTCGAAGGAACACCAGAGACTTGTAGTTAACAAAGGAGATTTTCTGCAAGAAAATATTAGCATCATGTAGTTAACAAAGGAGATTTTCTGCAAGCAAATATTAGCATCATTCTGTTCGTGTCGGATTTAGCACCTGACGAACAGTCAACACGTGGGGGTGGCGGACGTCGATTTCAGTCCTCTTGTGATGTGCGCGAGCATGCCAGTACCTTTGAGTTAGGTACAATTTTGGTGCGGACGACCTCTGGCGAGTGTATCTGTCAGCTCCTGATACCTGACTTCTCGATCAAGCGATTGTTACGTGGGCGTTGACTAGGCCGACGTAAAAGGCTCAAATAAGACCTAATAAAAATCTATTAGGATTTTCTTCTCAACCTATTGCAGATTGAGTAATCTTACTTCGATCCTGATATGCAAAGCAGAGTTATTATCAAGATCGTAGGGAATGGTTTGCTCCAACCTATTGCAGATTGGCTTTAAGTTACCAGAGTAACAACTCGATACACCACGAGATGTGGCGACTGACACTGGGTGCTTCAGCGAACGCAGATACGACGCAAGTTTGTAGCTCTGACCAGCGCAAGTATGCGACTCAGGTTGGTGCAGGTGTGCGGATGTGCGGATGCTGGAAGCGATAGGTCTTAGCGACGCTCACACGAATGTAAGGCATACTTCGACAACCGCGCAAATATACAGCGACCGTGGTGGGCGTAAGGTTGCGGCAGGGTTGGATGGTGGTTGTTTGCAGTTTGTGGAGGCAGTACGCGTAAGATTGCTCCAGAGAGGCTTTGCAAGATTTGCGATGCGCAAAATCTTGTGTGTTTGTAAAATGGTTGGGAACCCCTTCTACGTTGTGTATGAGTTCTTTATATAGAGAATGCAAAACCTCAATACTTGCGTATCAAACATAATAGATTTTGAGATCGAATATGATTTGATTACCCGAAACCACCTCTATTTGGATTCCTAGAGGAACCCCAAATGTTTTCCTAGAATGAATGATATATCAGATTATTTTTTAATAAATAACCTCTTGGGCCTCGATCTCCGAACTCGGACAAATGTCAATTTGGGCCTAAACACATTCTTTATCTTTTCTAGGATATAAATTTAATTTTTTTCTCGAAAGATAGAGGAACTACACTGTTTGAATGTTTGATCGTGTACATTATAAGCTGATGACTTGCCTAATAGTGCTGTAGTATTATAGGTCAAAATGGTACAAAAATTGTGATTTGACCTTGATAACTGTAATTCCAGTGATAAATTTGGTACAGCTGATCCAAAGGGTAGGACACCCTAAACTACTAAGACCAGTTTCGTAGTTAATTTTGCCGTAACTTAGACAGGTAATGTTACATTGTGAATCAATGATTCGGATTGATTCCACACAAGCATATTTGATCTAAGCTATAGGGTTGCCTATGAGTCTATCATGCATCTCGTTCTTAGAGTGTCCCCCAATCTCAATCTGTTTTGAGTTTCCTATTATAGCCAATGACAGATTCAATGGTGTAGAACACAGGGTACTTGCAAACCATTTAGGCCCTTCAGTATCAGGATTGCTGCCATAAACAAAAACTCTATGGACATATCAAGGATTTATCGGAAGAGAATCCTAGCCTCCAGTTTACATGGGGCGTAATGTATGCTGCCTACTTCAATGAGAGAGGTCTCTTGATGGTACCTCGCAATTATCACATTTTTATCTATGAATTTGTAAACCAAGAAGCAATTGTTGCCATGTGTAGAAGATGATAAACAAGATGATGAAAGGAGTTTCTTGTATTATGTAATTTCAATGTACAAGGATACACCAATATATAGGAAAGAAACAAGGACTACTGTAGCCATACTGCTAAAGCTAACATTCTAATTAAACACCATACCCTATAAATAAGCTAGAAACACTCAACTAAGTATGGTGATAGACACAACCTATCCTAACCACTAGGAGAGGTGTCACGTATCACCACGTATCATAAAAAAACAGTGATGCCCATGCTGAAGTAGGTGAGCTCCATGGATGAGGCGAGCACTCGCCATCCGCCACCATAGGACATCAGGCGAGCACTCGCCATCCGCCACCATAGGACATCCGCCACTCTCAACACTCCCCCTCAAGCGAAGGCTAGAGAGAAGCGAGAGCCAAGCTTGACCAACAAGGCTTCAAACTGAGCTGAAGGGAGAAGTTTTGTAAAGACATCAGCAAGTTGTTCACTTGAGCGAATATAAGTCGTAGCAATGATCCCAGATTGAACTTGATTTCTGATAAAATGACAATCAACTTCGATATGTTTTGTTCGCTCATGGAAGACAGGATTAGCTGCAATATGCATAGCAGCTTGGTTGTCACAGTACAAGGTAATAGGAGAGGAACTCCGAATGCCAAGATCTCTAAGAATGTTTTTCAGCCAAATGAGCTCACAGGCAGTGGAGGCCATAGCTCGATACTCGGCCTCAGCACTCGATTGAGCTACAACTGTTTGCTTCTTGCTTTTCCAAGTCACAAGGTTGCCACCAACAAAAGTACAATATCCAGTGGTTGATTTTCTATCAAGCATGTTGTCTGCCCAATCTGAATCAGTATACCCTTCCAACTTAAAATGATTATGCTTGTGCATCACTATACCACGGGTAATGGAGCCCTTGAGATATCTAAGGATGCGTTTCACAAGCTGATGGTGATGTAAAGTTGGAGCATGCATAAACTGACTCAAGATACTTACAGCATAAGTGATGTCAGGGCGAGTGATAGTAAGATAGATGAGCTTGCCTACTAATCTTTGATATGCAGTCAGATTATGAAGGGGTTCACTGTCAACATCAAGCTTGTGATTACTTGGAAGAGGGGTTTTAGCAGGCTTGCAGGCTGTCATGTCTGCTTCTTTCAATAGATCAATCACATATTTCCTCTGAGTCAGAAAGAGCCCCTTTTGAGACTGGTCCATTTCAATTCCAAGAAAAAATCTAAGGGGACCAAGATCCTTGATGGAAAAAGATGAATGAAGAGTAGACTTAATGGCTTGAATTTCATCAGCATTATCCCCAGTAACAATAAGATCATCAACATAAACAAGAATAACCAGCTTACTAACCATTCCGCTTCTAATGAACAAAGAGGAATCACCAGAACTTCTTTTGAAACCAGCCTGAAGAAGGACAGAGCTGAGTTTGGAATACCATGCTCTTGGTGACTGTTTGAGACCATATATGGCCTTGTGCAGCTTGCAGACCAAGCCAGGCTCATTTTCTTGAGGATGACCAGGGGGTAGTCTCATAAACACATCTTCTTCCAACTCTCCATGAAGAAAAGCATTCTTCACATCCATTTGATAAAAGGACCAACCAGAATTGATGGCAATTGACAAGAGAACTCTCACTGTGTTCATTTTTGCTACCGGGGCAAATGTCTCCTTATAATCCACTCCAAATGTCTGAGTGAATCCGCGAGCTACAAGGCGAGCTTTGCATCGTTCCACTTCACCATTGGAATGAAATTTCACTTTATAGACCCATCTAGCCCCAACAATTTTCTGCCCTTTAGGAGCCTGCACAATACTCCAAGTCTTGTTGTCATTCAAAGCTTGAAGTTCATCAGTCATAGCTTGTTTCCACACGGCAGATTCACTAGCTTCTGCATAATTTCTTGGCTCTGTGACAGGACTAATCTTGGTTATGAAGGCACAATAAGCTGCTGAAGCATGAGATGGGATCACAATATTCCCAATTGAATGTTTGGACTTGCGAAGTTCAAAACCCTTCAATTTTTCAGGCAGTTTCCTAGTCCGACTAGGATTTCTTCTTGGAACAGGCAGACTTGAACTTTCATTGTCAATTTGACTTGGATCATTACCATCATTATCAGTTGCATCATTAGGCTCAATGTCATCATCTGTTGTCGGAGGAAAATCAAGAGAAGGGAGGGGATGCTGATCCGCTGACCCTTCTGCAGACTCCCCAGTAAGCCTCTCTCCAGGAGCATTTGCAGGTGTCTCAGCATGAATTTCTGTAACCGCTTCTGTATGTTCATTTACAGAACGAATAGCAGGCATGTCAGCAAAGTTATATGATGTTTCTGTTGCGGGTTCAGATGCAGGTACATATACAGAGCTATCAAACAACTCCCCCTGCAAGTCACACTCATGGCTTTGAAAAAAGAAATTTTCCTCATCAAATCGAACATCTCGAGAGACAATGATCTTCTTCGAAATGGGATCATAGCAGTTGTAGCCTTTCTGTGATGATGAGTATCCCAAAAAAGCACACTTCAATGCCCTAGGATCTAGCTTGTCTCTGTGAGTAGACTGAATGTGAACAAAGCAGATGCAACCAAACACCCTTAAATGATCAATGGTAACATCTCTCTTCTTCAAAACTGAAAATGGTGACTTAAACTCAAGAACTCTTGATGGCAATCGGTTGATTATATAGGCTGCTGTTTGGATCGCTTTTGACCAAAATCTCTTGGGAACATTTGCTTGAATCATAATTGCTCGAGTTTTTTCCAGTAAATCTCTATTCTTTCTCTTAGATACACCATTTTGTTGTGGTGTACCAACACAGCTAGTCTGATGTAAAATGTCATTGGCACTTAGATACTCAGTCATGATTTTAGAGGTATATTCTGTCCCATTATCTGATCTCAAAATGCATACGCTTGAAGAGAAATGGTTTTTAACCAGATTATGAAAATCCTCAAAGCTCTTCTTTACCTCATTTTTATGTTTCAAGAGATAAACAAACGTGGTTCTAGAAAAATCATCAATGAAAGTGACATAATATCTATAACCGTCAAAAGATTTCATTGTTGCAGGTCCCCATACATAAGAGTGAATCAGTTCAAACTCCCTAGAGGCTCTAGAACATGAGTTTGAAAAAGGTAATCTAGTAGACTTGGATTTGTGGCAAGTTTCACAATCCGAAACTGATTTACATAGATTTGGGAATAAATGAGACAAAACATGAGTTGAAGCATGGGCTAGACGCATGTGCCACAGCTGCTGTCGAGTAGATGACTTCGACTCAGCAAGAAAACTCTTTGTAAAAGTTGAGGAGGTGGAAATATAGTACAATCCATTCAAGTAAAATCCCTCACCAATCTTCCTCATTGTCACTCGATCCTGAAAAATGACATTGGTGGTTGAGAATAAAACCAGACAATCTAAGCAATGATTTAATCTCCCAACAGATAAGAGTTTGAAAGGGAAAGATGGCACATACATGACACTTGACTGTTTATGATCAGAAAATAAATTCATTTTTCCCTTTCCTAAAATAGGCACTCTGTTCCCATTGGCAACTGAAACCAATGGGGGTTTTTCAAAGGAGCAAAGGTTATTTAGACAAGATGAATCATAAGTCATATGATCAGAAGCTCCTGAATCAACAATCCAAAAATCATGTTTTTTACTGAGATTAAGAGCAGTTGAGATTGCACAGATGATACCTGAGATCTCATAACTAGAAGCCAACCTTTCATCTGCTAAATATCCAGCAAATTTGCCTAGCATTGCAGTGGCATCTTCTGGATTAGCATTACCTTGCTTCTGCTGCAGAAAAGTTGCAAACTCATTTATGAGAGTAATAGGGTTAGCAGTGAAGCTCATCATTGCCTCTGAGTAGTCTCCCTCAGCTACATTAGCTCTAGCAGTAGGAGCAGTAGGATTCATTTTCATCTTCCCTTTCTGTCCATTTTCATTGTTGAATTTTGGCTTTAGTTCAGGATGCAAAATCCAACATGTTTTCTCCTCATGGTCTATACCAGATCTACCAATCGAGATGCAATGAGAACACTTGAGATCTGGTCTCCTTCCTTTATAAGGCATGATAGTTGCATTAGCATTTGAGCTAGCAAAGGCTCTAGCTTCATTGTTTTGATCAACTACTGACACATCAGCTCTCATCACTTTTCTCCTAGTTTCCTCTCGATGTATAGTAGAACAAACAGTTTGGAAGGAGGGGAGAGGAGATTGCATAAGAAGATGGCTTTTCACATCATCATATTCAGGACTAAGATTAGCAAGCAATAAGAAAATCTGATCTTCTTCAGCTCTTTTCAACAAAACCCTCCTATCAGTAGAGAATGGACGATACTGATCTAGCTCATTTCACATAGTTTTCAGACGACCAAGATACTCAACAAAAATAGAGTTACCTTGCTGCAGCCCAGCCATCTCTTTTTTGAGTTCAAAGATACGTGCAGCATTATTTAAATCACCATACAGGTCTTTGATTTCTTTCCACAATTGAAGAGAATTTTCAGCATAACCAAAGATCTCACGCATCTTTGGCTCCATGGAATTTAATATCCATGTCATGAGTAGCTGATCCTGAGAAAACCAAGCAGCATATTCCTTTGCAGAGGTTGATGGAATGGAGACTGTGTCATCAATGGCACTGAGCAGCCTTTTACCTCCAAGTGCACGCTTGACCTCTCTTGACCAAGAGAGATAGTTGTGCTCATTAAGGAGAATAAGAACAAGTCGAAGGTTGGTGTTGAAGTCATGTATTTCAGCTGCATATGGTGCAGAACTTGAATCATCTCCAATATTGACGCCTCCAGTCATATTATGAAGGACTGGTACAACAAGGAATTAATGTAGAGATGAAAGAAGGAATGGGGTGCAGAAGCAGGTCCTAATCGGAAGCCCGCTCTGATACCATGTAGAAGATGATAAACAAGATGATGAAAGGAGTTTCTTGTATTATGTAATTTCAATGTACAAGGATACACCAATATATAGGAAAGAAACAAGGACTACTGTAGCCATACTGCTAAAGCTAACATTCTAGTTAAACACCATACCCTATAAATAAGCTAGAAACACTCAACTAAGTATGGTGATAGACACAACCTATCCTAACCACTACGAGAGGTGGCACGTATCACCACGTATCATCAAAATACAGTGATGCCCATGCTGAAGTAGGTGAGCTCCATGGATGAGGCGAGCACTCGCCATCCGCCACCATAGGACATCAGGCGAGCACTCGCCATCCGCCACGAGCCATCCGCCACCATAGGACATCCGCCACTCTCAACACCATGATTATAAAGTTCCATACTAAGATTGGCCAAAGATTCGTTTTAAATAAAGACAACATGAAACTGTAAATTAATTGTTCAGTAACATGTAGAATCAGCTACTTTGTCATTGTTATTTTGTTTCTGAAAATATGCTGCCGTCTATCAGGAAGACCATATATTCTAACATAACCCTTTGGCCGCAACAGAAATTAAATTAATTCTTCCATCAACTTGAAAGAGCAAAGTAATTTATTTGGACCTGAATCTATATAATGATCTCCTCTGCTTGTGTCTTGTGTACAATTCTGGTTTGAATCTGAAAATTACATCCTTCCTTTGCCACTGACCAAGATGGTAGCCAACACAACTGATGTTGCAGCAACAAATTATGACAGAAAAAGTGAACTAAAAGCATTTGATGACACAAAGGAGGGTGTCAAAGGCCTTGTTGATGCTGGCATTACTGAGATTCCTCAAATTTTTCATCATCAACCAGATGAGTACTGCATCAGCAAGACCTTTGATTCTGAGGAAACCAAATTCAGTATTCCAGTCATTGACCTTGGAGGCTTTTTTGATCCAGCAAAACAAAAGGAGATTGTTGCAAAAGTTAGAGAAGCATGACTTGGGGTTTCTTCCAGATAATCAACCATGAAATACCTATTCATGTTCTTGAGGAGACTGAAACTGGGGTACGTGGATTTTATGAGCAAGATACTGAGGTGAAGAAACAGTTCTATAGTCGCGATGACTCGGGCAGGCCTTTTCTGTACAATAGCAATTTTGACCTATGGAGTGCCCCCTCAACTAACTGGCGGGACAGTTTCGTATGTTACATGGCTCCTATCCCCCCAAAGCCAGAAGATTTGCCCCAGGTATGCAGGTATGTGACAATGAAGAACTCTTACCTATAAATTTAATTGGTTTGACTACCAATGTAAACTTCATGATCAATTGGGTGATATAATCATTTTAACTCTTTTGAATTGAGTTTATAGAGACGAAATTGCTAACTACTCGAAGGAAGTAATGAAGTTGGGAAAGATATTGTTTGAGTTGTTATCTGAGGCTCTTGGACTGGAGCCGAGTCACTTGAATGACATAGATTGTGGTGAGGGACTTATGGTTTTATGTCATTACTATCCTGCTTGTCCACAACCTGAATTAACTATAGGCACAACGAGGCATGCGGATGGTGTCTTCCTCACAGTCCTTTTGCAAGATGATATTGGTGGTCTACAGGTTCTTCATCAGAACAGGTGGATTGATGTACCTCCGGTGACTGAGGCTCTAGTGGTTAACATAGGCGACCTTCTTCAGGCAAGTAGCAATTTCATCCTTCTTTACCTTCCCAAAAATCTAATAGCAACAAATTTGAACTCTCATATATTTTGTGTTTACTGTTTTATTGATCATAACTCAATCTCTTGTGGTTACATATATACAGCTTATATCAAATGACAGATTCAAGAGTGTAGAGCACAGGGTACTTGCAAACCATCGAGGTCCAAGGATATCCGTCGCAAGCTTTTTCAGCACCGGAATGCTGCCATCAACAAAGCTCTACGGGCCCATCAAGGAGTTATTATCAGAAGTCAATCCTCCAAAGTACAGGGAGACCACTGTAAGGGACTATAATGCCTACTACTTTCAAAAAGGTCTCGCTGGGACGTCTGCCTTGTCTCATTTCGAGCTTTGAACTTGGAGAAGAAGGAACCTGCCATGAACACCATGTGTGCCAGCCACTAAATGATACACTTGTAGCAGTACTCTTTAGGCATAATTGATTGTAATAGTTCCGACTCGGGTACTCGTTACAAAAGTGCTTGGCTATGATTTCCCTTTGTTTGTTTGAACTGGCATTCTTGTTTCTTTCTCGAAGTTAGGTCCTATGTCCCCTCCTTGTTGGTTGTACAGTTTTTCTTTTCATACTAAATAACATATAATCGGACGTTTAGCCATGTTCTGGCTACTCTGATTACGTAAAAAAAAGAATCTATGACCATGCCAGCTACCAGCTGATCAAGTATTTAAGGACAAAGACTAAGAGTCAGCTAGCAATTTATTTATTTATTTGCTATTTTTATTTTTAGTCAGTTGATCAACTAAAATGCTTTTGATGACACAGCCGGCTTTGGACTGAGAATTAAGGTTCCTTAATTTTCAAAACTAATACTTAAATACATGAATTTACAATCTCGGCACAACTCAATGACACTGTCAATCTTCTGTTATTAATCATTTTTTTAAAGGGTAAATAAGTATTTTCAAAAGAAGAAAAATTTCTTATCAATTCCATATTTTAACAAACAATAGGAAATTAGAGAGTTACAGTATGAATAATAAGAAAAAAGGTGAATATTAAAAACTCGCCCAAGCATTGAATAAACGAATGAAATATAGCTATTTAGACTTGGAAGGACCATGGCCAATCCTTCAAATCCTCCACCTGTTGCAGTGACCTTGGTAGTTCCTCATAGCAACTCTAGAATTATGGTGAGTTTGAGAATAACTGAACTCCTCAAATCCTCCAAATTCCAAACTCCTCATAAAAAATGCAATATCAAGACCACCACTCCAAGAAGAAAATATCGAGGCAATAGCCCAATTTGAGAATAACAGAGCCATCCTCTTCCCGCACATAATTCCCAATTTGAAAATGTATGAAATTAATCGAAACTAAATAATTCATGTACTTAAGTGTTAGTTTTGAAAGTTAAGTAATCATAATTCTCAGTCGAGCATAGTTTTGCTATGTACTGTTTTTAAAATTTTTATTTTTATTTTTTTTATCCACCTTATGATTACATCTGATTCAGAAGAACCTGAATTCACCATTCCAGTCGATCATAGACTTCAAAGGTCTCCTAGTCTCCTAAATTCAACTAAATGAAAGGAGACTATTTCAGAAGTCAAAGTAACATCAGAGATTTTCTGCAGCAAGTATTCACATCATTCTTCTTTTATCTTTTCTAGGATTATATTGAAAATTTCTTCAAATATCGAGAAACTACATTGTTTGAATGTTTGAAACATGACATTTTAAGCTAATGACTTGCCTATTTGTCTCTGTAAAATGTCTACTAGTACTTTACACTCAGGGTTTATCACTATAATTTTGTTTCAGGTTCAAAAGTGGCTGGTTGTATCAGAAAGTACTTATATATGTGCACTCCACTTTGAATATACACTGTCACTATCCACTTCGACAGTATTAATACTCTTCGGCCACCACTCGCCAGAGAGTCAACTATGCAACCTCTTCAGTCATTATAAATTAATTCTTCTCTGCTCAGTTGCAAACCATTCTGGTTCACTAAGTTTTTCTTGTTTGGTTCACAAAATTTACTCTGCCGTACTGTTGGTATGAGAATATTGGCAATCTCTATCCGGAACAAAAAGCTCAGATGATGGACAAAGTATAAAGATCCAGCTCAGAAAAAGCCCATGAATAAAGTATAAAGACCCAACATACACTCGGGTATAGTTCATGCATATACATGTCATAAATTTTTATTTAGAATAAAACTTCTATCTGCTATTTTAGAACTTCTAGAGTTTCCATTTAGGATATTACCTCTATCTGCTATCATAGGACTTCTGAGTATCTATTTGGGATAGGACTTCTATCTGTTATCGTAGGACTTCTGTACTGCATAAATCAGAAGATCTTTTCTCGGAGGCACAACCAAACATGCCGATGATCCCTTGGCTTCCAAAGTACAGGGAACCAAGGACTTCTGAAAAAATATATCCTTCAACAGCTTAAAAGAGCAAAATAATGGCGCCATGTCGATGCTGGCATAATTGAGACTTCTCAATATTTTTTGATCTACCTGATGATCACTCCATTAACAATACCTCTTATTCAGAGGAATCTGGGTTTACTATTCCAGTCATAGATAGACCTCAAAAGTGTCCTAGATCCAACTACACGAAAGAAGATTGTTGCACAAGTCAGGAGGAACATCAGACCGTTGTGATTTATGTGGTAATTGTATAGAATCTTCATATTCTCCATTGTTCATTTGCTGCCTCAATTTGAAATTACTTCATCTATATATTTGAGCTTGGCATGGTTCCAACCACAATTCAGGAGGTTTTTAATTTAGATTTGCATATGGAGAGAAGTCCTCAGCTTAGAGAACTTTGGTTAATATGTTTCACTACACTATGGTATATTTGGCATGCTAGGAATCAAATCAGATTTCAGAGTAGGGTTCTTTCAGTTGCTGGGGTTTGTCGCTTAATTTCAGGCCATATTCAACCAGGTAGCCGTTTAGCAACAGGTCATATGCATAATACAATTCGGGACTTGCGCGTCTTGAAAAATTTTGGTGCTTGTTGTAAATTGTGGTGCCTCCTAGAGGTGTTGAGGTTAATTGGCATCCCCCTATTATTGGTTGGATCAAGATAAGTTCTGATCGTGCTTATTGGCGGATTTGGTGCCGTCTTTCGAGATTATAAAGGTCAGTTTGTTGGTGCTTTTGCTTGTAATATTGATCTCCCTAGTTCTATTGCGGCGGAAGTAATGGCAGTCATTACAACTATAGAGCTTGTTTGGGTCCGTGATTGGAAGCATATTTGGTTAGAGGTAGACTCTTGTACTGTGCTTGATTACATTCGCTCTCCTTCACTTGTGCCTCGGCAATTTGGTGTTTGTTGGTTGAGTTGTTTATATATGATCTCAAATATGACATTTAAGTCCTCACACATAATTCGAGAAGGGAATTAGGTGGCTGATGCTCTAATTAATCATGGAATATTTTTATCGGAGAAAATGTGGTGGGATGTGCCTCATTTTACTTTGTCATATTATGCGAGTGATTTATTAGTTTTTTGAAAGTTTTGTTTTCGTTAACATGTATGGTTTTCTTGTTTTGTCGGGAGGTTTTGGTTAGGTCTCCTTTCCATTTTTTTTCTTTCATTTTATCCTTTTTTTCTTAATAAATTTGAGTGTTAGAGAGGTCTTTTCCTCTGCTACACTGCTTCATAAAAAAAAAAAAAAGAAAAAAAAAAGGAGGAACATCAGGCTTGTGGTTAACAGCTTAACATATGCGATTTTCTGCAGGCAAGTGCTAGCATGATTCTTCATTGTCTTTTTTTAGGATGTAGATTGAACTTTTTCTTCAATTATAGAGAAACTACATTGTTTGAATGTTTGATCATGTACAAATGAATCATTAATTGACTTCATTATTAGTCTCTGTAGAATGTTGAGTGCTTTATAATTTTCAAGTTGATTTTCTGAGTCTATTTACAATACTGGATAGAAATCTTTGGTGTTTTAGCCTTCATTAAATGAAAGATTCAAGAGTGCAGAAAACAGGGTAATGGAAAATTGTAGAGGTCGAAGCGTGTTAGGATAGTAAGCTTTTTCAGCACAGGAATGCTGCCATCGACAAAGCTACGGATTGTGCAAGCAGTTATCATCAGAAGGCAATCCTCCGTAGTACAAGGAGACTACTGTGATGGACTATTTTGTGCCCTCCAGCCACAAAGGCCTCAATGGTAACCTGCATTGTCTCAATTTTAGATTTAAATGTACAGTGTCACGCTTAATGTCAATATTGACAAAGATTTCCTTTGTAAAATAGTAGGTAAATGAAACTGTTTGGGCTACAATTGAAATTTATTTCAATTGGGCTTTTATCCCGAAGCCCAGAAGGGTTTATGTGGAAACCGGACCCAGTATTAATGTTCTCCCGATTCATTTAGGAAAGATTACTTGGAGGGTGAATATTGATTTATTACCTAATCAGATCGGGGTTATTTTGTAATAATCCAATTACACAATTTACGAATTTCCTTAATAAAAATAAGGTGTAAATACTGATTGGGATAACTAGGGATTGTTTCGGGTACGCAATCCGTTCAAAATGATATCTTTGCCGGATCAGTGATTGATTCGCCATGGACTCGATTTGGCTTATCTCGGCTTTAATGAATGGTGATCCTGACAATATTCGATAAAGAGTGAGTTCCCTAAATCAAGAAGAGGTCTGATCTCATTGTATTCTTAGCCGATTTGATTGAAGGCAGAATAAAGAAAGACAATCCTAGTGAAATTCGGAATCCGCCAGGCTGGATTTCTCAGCCCTAGGGTTTCATGAACCATATAAATATAACTCTTTTACAACGAAGAAGTGGTTCTCAACCAAACACAAACACACACAAGTTCTAGCGCACCGCTAACTTGCCAAAGCCTCTCCGGAGCAACTCACGCAATTCGCCTCCACCTGCGATCGATCCCATCTCGCATTCGTGTCGAGCGGTTGCTGAGCCTATCGAGTCAGTCCGCTACTCCGGTAGCAATCGAGTCGTCATTCAGGTGACACACCCGTGGTCTTGGTTTAGCTCTGCTTTGCTTCTCCGGATCAAAGTAAGATCCTCAATCCTTAGGGGGTTGGGAAGGAAATCATGTTAGAGAGTTCTATTCAGGTCTTGTTCGAGCCCTGTATGCCGGCTTAGTCAGCGCCCGCGTAACAGTTGCTTGATCAGGAAGTCAGAGTCAATTGGGAGCAGACGAGAAGACTCGCCAGGGGTCGCACGCAGTCGAGTGGCACCGCTCCAAGGGTGCTGGCACGCCTAAGCACACAGAAGACACGCGAGGAGCACGCATCCTCCGCCCCCAGTGCTGACTGTTCGCCGGGTGCTGAATCCGCCACGAACAGAAACCTATCCAAATAACATGTAAAGTCAGCTGACTTAATCACTATTACTTTTCTCAGCTTCAAATGTGGCTGATTGTGTAAAAAAGTTACGCATATATGTGCACTACACTTTGAATGTACGTCTTGTGACTATCCTTTGGCCGCCACAAAAGTAAAAATAACAATGAAAGAGGAAGGATGCTAGCATTACGTACTTCTTTATAAAGTTTTGCGTTACGATTTCTTTCATAAGAGATGATCTTCTCGGTACTCTTATATTCAATTCTGGTCTGAACTAAATCGACTACACAGACCGTAAGTATGTGGTTGCAACCAAAGCTTTTAATGACGAAAAGCAGTGCCGGTGAATTCTTCCTATTGATTGCCTAAGAAGGTCAAAGACTGAACTGAACTGTTGACAGTATTATTCTTCGGCGGCCAAAGAGTCAACTTGCAACCTTTTCAGTCAATATAAAATTAATGGTCGATCTTCTCTGCTCAGTTGCATACCATTGAGATAAGATCTGAATATCAATATCTTGTCTGGTTCAACAAGTTTACTTTGCCAAGATGGTAGCAACCACCAGAAATGAGGTTCCGGCCAACTATGACAGAAAAAGTGAACTGAAAGCTTTTGATGACACAAAAGAAGGTGTTAAAGGTCTTGTGGATGCTGGAGTAACTGAGATTCCTCGAATTTTTCATCATCAACCAGATGAGTACTCCATCCAGGATCCCAATGATCCAGAAGAAACACAGTTTAGTATTCCGGTCATTGATCTTGAAGGCCTTTTCGATTCAACTAAACGAAAGGAGATTGTTGCAAACGTTGGAAAGGCATCAGAGACTTGGGGTTTCTTTCAGATAGTTAACCATGGAATACCTGTTGATGTTCTTGAGGAGGTAAAAAATGAGGTACGTCGGTTTTATGAGCAGGACACTGAGGTGAAGAAGCAGCTTTATAGTCGTGATCACTTTAAGAATCCTGTGCTCTACCATAGCAACTTTGATTTATATAGTGCACCGGCGACTAATTGGAGAGATACTTTTATGTGTTATATGGCTCCAACTCCTACTAAGCCAGAAAACTTTCCAGAGGTATTCAGGTATGTGACAAGAGCTCTTCATATATCTATTATGCTGTAATTAGTAACTTTATGACAGTAATATTGTCCCATATTTTATAATTCACTCTACTTTTTGTTCTTTTTTCTGTCAAGAACAACAGCAGAAATAAAAAAATATGTTTTTCATGTGCTTTTCTGTGTTTCCACTTTATAGAGACATACTTATTGAGTACTCAAACCAAGTGATGAAGGTGGGGAAGCTATTGTTCGAGTTATTGTCTGAAGCTCTTGGATTGAAGCCAAGTCACTTGAATGACATAGACTGTAGCGAGGGGCTTCTGCTAGCAGGCCATTACTATCCCCCTTGTCCACAGCCAGAACTTACTCTAGGCGCAACAAAACATGCTGATAATGCATTCCTTACTGTTCTTCTGCAAGACCACATTGGTGGTCTGCAAGTTCTTCACCAAAAAAAATGGTTTGATGTACCACATGTGCGTGGTGCTCTTGTGGTTAACATTGGAGATCTTCTGCAGGCAAGTATAAACATCATTCCTCTTAATCTGTTTCAGGTTATAAATTGAGATGTTTCTTTAAGTATAGAGAAATGTTTATCATAATGTTTCAATTCTGTCGACTGTAATCAGCTAAAGGTTTCGTTAAGGCCAAACTAAATTGAATTTTCCCTAAATTGCCGGCATGCACTTGAAGGGCAATTTTGGCCTTGGATACCTCTATATTGCTAGAGTTCAGCATACTGTGACCGAAATAAGTCCTTCGCGGAATTGATTTGGCAAAACCTGATTTCACCTTAATTAATTGCAACTGCTAAGTAACTACAGGACTCAGTATGAGAAATTTGTAATTACTGATCCGAGCAGAAAGATATATACCCCAAACTACATGGACCAAAAAAAGGTCATAACATAGAAAGGTACTGCTACATCATGATTCTACACATGTACTTCCTTAGTTATTGCCTATAAGTCTCTCTAGCATGCGCTTGTTGAAGTATTTCAAATTCTTAATTTGATTCTGTTACCTATTTTCTAATTACTAAAATGAATAGAACTCTTTTGGTGGTTTCAGCTTATATCAAATGACAGATTCAGGAGTGTAGAGCACAGAGTACTGGCAAACTGTAGAGGTCCACGAGTATCGGTTGCAAGCTTTTTCTGCACAGGATTGCTGCCATTAACAAAACTCTATGGACCTATCAAGGAGTTGTTATCAGAAGACAATCCTCCAAAGTACAGGGAGACTACTGTTAAGGAATATTTTGCCTACTTCAATCAAAAAGGCCTCGATGGTACCTCTGCCTTGCCTCATTTTGAGCTTTGAACTTGGAAACAAAGGAGCATTAATTACTGCAGTGAAATCCATACTATGTTTGGCAAACATTTCTTTTGTGTAATGCAAAATCACTAAGATCATTGAAGACATATCCTACAAAATGTAAGCTTTGAGCTTGGAAATCGAGGAACACTACTGTGATTACTTGATTAAATTTATTCTCATGATTCCATACCATTATTACTAATGAAATTACTTTGGGATTGAGCTGAAGTTAATTCTCCATAAAACTGGATATCAGCTCATTCAGCTGTGTTTGTCATTATTGGTTTGTTTCTAGAAAGATTCAAAATATGTGGCTGCCTATCAGAAACCATTGTTAACTTATAGACAATGGCCGCCACAAATACTCAAATAATTCCAACATCAACTTGGCTAGTTGTGATTTCTATCACTGTATAAAACTATAAATGATCTTATTTGCAGGTCTCTCATACATATTATTTCTGGTTTGTATTATATCTTCTCTGAAAAATATACCACATTTCCTTGCCACTGACCAAGATGGTAGCCAACACGAATGAGGTTCCAGCAACAAATTATGACAGGAAAAGTGAACTAAAAGCTTTTGATGACACAAAGGAGGGTGTCAAAGGCCTTGTTGATACTGGGATAACCGAGATTCCTCGAATTTTTCATCATCCACAAGATCAGTACAACATTAGCAATGCTTCTGATTCAGAAGAAACTCAAGTCAGCATTCCAGTCATTGACCTCGAAGGCCTTTCTGATCCAATTAAACAAAAGGAGATTGTCACAAAAGTTGGAGAAGCATCAGAGACTTGGGGCTTCTTTCAGATAGTCAACCATGGTATACCTGTTGATGTTCTTGAGGCGGTAAAAAATGGGGTACGTCGGTTTTATGAGCAAGAAGCAGAGGTGAAGAAACAGTTCTATTGTCGCGATGACTTCAGCCGGCCTTGGCAGTATAATAGCAACTTTGATCTATACAGTGCGCCATCAACTAATTGGAGGGACACTTTCATGTGTTACATGGCTCCTACTCTGACAAAGCCAGAGGACATGCCAGAAGTATGCAGGTATGTGACAATGAAAGAACTCTTACATAAAAGATATAATAGCTTGATTTATCAATGTACTTGTTGATGAATTGGATGACATGACCATATTAGTTATTTTGAGAATTAACTTGACAGAGACTAAATTGCTGAGTACTCGAAGGAACTTATGAAGTTGGGGAAGATACTATTTGAGCTGTTCTCTGAGGCTCTTGGACTTGAGCCAAGTCACTTGAATGACGTAGATTGTAGTGAGGGACTTATGGTTGTAGGCCATTACTATCCTGCCTGTCCACAACCCGAGTTAACTTTGGGAACAAGCAAGCACGCCGATGGCGGTTTCCTCACAGTCCTTCTGCAAGATATCATCGGTGGTCTACAAGTTCTGCATCACAACAAGTGGATTGATGTTCCTCCTGTGACTGGGGCTCTAGTGATCAACATTGGCGATCTTCTTCAGGCAAGTAGCAGTCTCATTCATCTCTACCTTTTGACAGTATAAGTAACACTTTTGCACTCTCCTATTTTGATATCTCCGTTTTATTGATTAGATGTTTTGCGGTTACGTGCAGCTTATATCAAATGACAGATTCAAAAATGTAGAGCACAGGGTACTTGCGAACCATAGAGGTCCAAGGATATCCGTTGCGAGCTTTTTCTGCACAGGGATGCTGCCATTGACAAAACTCTATGGACCTATCAAGGAGTTATTATCAGAAGATAATCCCCCAAAGTACAGGGAGACTACTGTGAGGGACTATGTTGCATACCACAGCCAGAAAGGCCTGGATGGTAACTCCGGCTTGTCTCATGTTAAGCTTTGAAGTTTGAACTTGGAATGAGAGGCCCCGTAGCACTACTCTCTATGAACCAAGGTTCTAAAAATCCCTGCCTAGCTCCGCCTAGGCGCCGCCTAGGCTGTAGGCGGAGCTCGACCGCCCCGATTTTAGGCTTCAGGCGTCCATCAGGCGGCAAACCGCCCAGGCGCCGCCTAGGCGGCTCCAGGCGGTCCCAGGTGGTCCAGGCGGCGAGGCGGTCCAGGCGGGCGAGGCGGGTCAAGGCGCTGGACCGGGTCGGGTTGGGTCTGAAACCTAAAAAAAAAGTCCGAAAATTAAAACATAATTCTTCAGTTTCTCTCCTTCAATCCTTCCGCCTTCGCCTCTACTCGTTCTCTCCTTCGACTGACTGCGACTTCGCCCTCTTCTGAGTCTTCTCACGTCTGCCTCTCGGCCCTCTCTCTCAATCTTAGGCGAAGAAGATGGTGTTGAGATGGATTTTGAGTTTGAGTCTGACACCGAAGGAATATTAGAGGGATATGGAGAAGAAGAAGATGTGGATTCTTAGGTTTGAAAGTTATTTTGGTTTTATTTGGGATTATTTGCTATGTTGAATTGCTATGTTGAGACTTGAGACTATTGTTATGTTGAATTGCTATGTTGAGACTATTTGCAATGTTTGTAAATTTAGTAATTTACAGGTTGGGTTGATTTTTTCCAAATTATTCATATTAAACTTCTAAATTATTCGTATTAAACTATTTTTAAATATAATATTTTTTAATTAGAAGTGAAAAATGTAAAACGCCTAGTCCCCGCCTAGTCCGTCCAGGCGCTAGGCTATGGGTCACCGCCCGCCTAGCGCCTAGCGCCTTTTAGAACCTTGCTATGAACATACGACATAGTTATAAAGCATTACTACTGCATATACTACTTGTTTGATCGTGTACATTTTAATCTAATGACTTGCCTATTAGTCCGTGTTGAATGTCTAGGGCTATAATTTTATGTAGTCGCTCTGTTTTCTAAACTGGATATAATGTTTTGGGGTTTCATAGTCTTCACATATAAGAAATCGGAGCTTCTATTCATACTTTCAAAATTGGCACTTAGACCTCTTATTTTTTCCAAGTGATAGTTGACTTTTTCAACTTATATCAAATTACCAATAAAGACATCAGAGAAAAAAATTAAAAGAAAAACAAACACTTACCTCTATAAACATTATTTACCATTTAATTTGGAAATAAATTTCTCCTCCAACATAAACCCTAAACTATACATTAAAATCTATTACGGAAAAAGAGAATTCTATCAAAACAACAAAGACAGAGACATCAATACAATTCATACGTAATTGTCATGATTCCTACCTTTTTTTTTAGAAGATGAAGAGTTTTTGGAAGATGAATGCCTCATGTTGTAATCAATTGTTTACGAGAAGAGCCCAGATTATAAACTGATTATGAATAATAGGAGGAGGAAGTAGATTCTTAATTGAAGAACTCAAAATTGGATGGAGTGGTCTATGGTATGCATAGAATTTTTCACATCATAACATATATTTTGATCAATTTATTTAATTATTTCAATATGAAACCTTTCAAAATTTTATGTTTGATGATATTTGTTATTTAGTTTCATGAAAAAATAAGATTTTGTTAATTTCATTGCACAAGGGGTATTATGGAGAAATTAGGGAGGCCTAGATAGCCTATTGGCTATATAAAAAAATTAATTAGAGGTCTATTAAGTTGAGAAATCAAAATACTAATTTTAAAAGTATGAATAGAACCTCCGGTAAGAAATACAAGAAGCTAAAAAACAACAACAATTATATACGATCGCGATTACTGAAGATACGGTTATGCTTGGTACAAGCTCATATGGTTGGCTGAGTAGCACAGATAACTCACACGTGTCAGTGATAAATGATCAACACCTAATAACCATGTTGTAATAAATCTGGCACTAACTAATTAATTAATCGGACGCTAATTAGCTAATTAAGCACAAACTAAAACATAAAATATACGGAAAATACTTGTATCAATACCAATATGGACGCATACGTTTATACTCTCTCTAATTTGCATATCTTGGGCAATATTATCAACGATTTTAACCATTCAAAAGTTGAATTAATCAACAAACATCATCTCTGTAAAAATTCAGAATAAACCAAAATTGTTTGCTCATTCGATTGTATTCGATTTCATCAAACAAATGAACAGTTCTAGTGAAAGTTGAGAGTCTCATGATTAGTCGTCAATTTGTTTGATACAATTGAATACAATCGAATGAGCAAACGATTTTGGTTTATTCCGAATTTTTACAGAGATGATCTTTATTGATTAATTTAATTTTTGAACGGTTAAAATCATTAATAACATTGCCCAACATATGCAAATTAGAGAGAGTATGGACGTCCTCGTACACGTACATATTGGTATGGACACAAGTATTTTCTCCCACCTAATAGACCTCTTGTTTACTTTTACAGATTATTTATTTGGTATTTACACCTCCATTTTTTTTACCCACAATACCCCTCGTTCAATAAACTTAATAAATTCAAATAATTCAATCCTCTAAAATGTCATTAATACATCTTTATTTTATTTTAAAATATAGGGCCAATTATAAAAAGGGCTATTGAAAGTCCATAATTAGAAAAAAGGCCTAAATTTTAAAGGCCTTATAAAAAAGGGCACCAGTTAACAAATACTCAAAAAAACTGATATAATTACATATCATGCCACTGGAAAAACGGAACGGAACGGAACGGGCAAAAGGCCACTACCGTTGATTGGTTACATGGTTACCCACGATCAAACCCTATTCACTCTCACACTCTCAGACTAGGTATAGTATTCACTCTCTTTCTCTGAAAATCAAAAACTGTTCACTCTCTTTCTCTCAATCCTTCTCCGATGAATCGCTCTACTCTCCATCACTGTGCTCTTCATCACTGTGCTCTCCATCGCTGTGCTCTCCATAGCTGTGCTCTCCATCGCTGTGCTCTCCATTGGTGTGCTCTCCACTGCTCTGCTCTCCGAAAACCTAATCATTATCAGACGACGCATCGCCACCGCTCTCCCCTTTTACTTCTCTCCGACGCGGAATCTCAGACGACGAACCTCCACCGGTCTCCTAACCTTCTCCGAAATCGTATCTCGACCGCTCTCCTCTCCTCTATCTCCACAGATCTAAGCTGCTCAGGTAACAAAATCGAAGATGATTTTAGGTTTATTACATATATACAGTGTTTAGCAGTGTTTATAGAACATTTTGTGAAAGAATAAATGGTTGGAACTATCAAAGTAACTATTTCATTTTGAATTTTGCTTGAGCGCTAAATATTCTGACTGTGTGTGTATGTGTGGAAGAATGAAAATGTGTTAAAACTATATCAGTAACTATTCTAGTAACTATCAAACTGTTTTCAATTTATGTGAATGAAACTATCTTGTATAAGTATTCAATAACTGTGTTAGTAACTGTGGAATTTACTGATACATATATATGCAGAAATGGCACCAAAACAAACAAGTACTCAAGAAAAACAAGTCAGTAGCAGTGACGATGAAATGGAATACGAGTTCAGATCAAAGAAAAAGAATGATCAAAACGTCCAAAAAACAACTGCAAAGCAAATTCAGCAAAAGGTAACCATCTATCTTTGTAACTGAAACTTTTATTTTTTATAGAAACTGAGAAATATGACAGTAACTATCATAGTAACTATGAAAATAAAATAGTAACTATGAAAAAAAAACTAGTAACTACTAAAAGGTGCTAGTAACTATCATAGTAACTATCAAAACTAGATAGTAACTATCATAGTATCTACTAACTATCAAAAGGTGCTACTAACTATCATAGTACCTATCAAAACTAGATACTAACTATTATAGTAACTATGAAAATATGGAAACTATTAATGTAATTATTAAGAAGTTGGTAAATGCAAAATGTTAATGTATAAATCATCTAACTATGAATTGATTGGACCGCAGAAGAAAAAAGAAGAACAACCAGAAGAGGAAGACAAAAAGAAGAAACGGGAAAGGAAATCACCACAATCAGTATGTAAAAAAAACTACTAACTGTATTTCTTATAAGTAACTACCTTAGTAACTATCTTACAACTGAATGAGTGTCTCAGTATCTGTGTTTATTAAATGTGCAGCTACGCGAAGGTAAAGTATCGTCACCTGCCAAAAGAAAAAGAAAAACAAATGGTGAAAGCAGCGGGGATGATAATGATGCTGCTGATGGACGAAAAAGAAAGCAAGCATCACAATCAGTAAGTAACTGTCATAGTAACTGTTTTTCTTTTGAGTAACTATCTTACTAACTGTGTTATAATTGAAAAAACTGCCATAGTAACTTTGCTTATCAAATGAGCAGATAACGGAAGAAAGGCGAGCTAGAGATAAAAAAAGAAAATGGCAACAACATGATGATAGTGATGAAACTGAATATGATCCATCAAGTAGTGGTAGTGGATCTGATGATCAAACTGATGAAGATGATGATAAAGCTGCAAAGAAGATCATACTGATAGAAAAACAAGAACATCAACTGCAAAATCCTGTAAGTAACTATCACAGTATATACTAACTATCATAGTACCTATCACAGTATCTACTAACTATCACAGTAACTAGCAACTGTCATAGTAACTATGAAAGTAACTAGTAACTATCAAGGTAACTATCAAGGTAACTATCATAGAAACTCTGAAAGTAACTAGTAACTATCACAGTAACTAGTAACTATCATAGTAACTACGAAAGTAACTAGTAACTATCAAGGTAACTATCAAGGTAACTATGAGAGTAACTAGTAACTATCATAGTAACTATCACAGTATCTACTAACTATCATTGTAACTATCACAGTAACTAGTAACTATCGTAGTAACTATCATAGTATCTATGAAAGTAACTGGTAACTATCATTGTAACTATTAAAGTAACTAGTAACTATCAACTGTCATACTAATTTTGCTTTAATTGTGTTAATTGTGTTTTAAAATTAGCAGAAACAGAAGCAGAAGCAAAAAGGCCCAACCCTACAGTTCAGAAGCACCATACCAAATTTCAAAGAGTACGGGTGCGAAATACCACAAGAAGTAGTCGAGCTGGTCCAGAGAACTCCATTTGCCCAGCTGTTTGAAGCACTCTACCAAAATCTAATTTATGGTTCAAAGTCAAACAACCAATTAGGGATGGTGCTAGAAGATTATGATCACGTAACAGATGTGTTTCATTTTGCTGAGAAGAAGTTCAAAATAAAATCTTCACACATTTCACAAATTCTGGGGCTCAACCGTACAGGAACGTACATTCAAAGAAAAGAGACTCCAATTTCTGATTTTGTGATCAGATTTTTTGGACAAGCAAAGGAAGTCAACAAAAAGATGGTGAATTCAGCCATTACAACAGAATTGCAGAAGAATCCTCAATCTGATGAGGAAAGAGTCAGCAGAAACAGAGATATAGCAAGGCTGATAATCATCGACATTCTGGTCAAGCTTCTCTTCCCAAATGCAAAGGGAAGCCTCCACATAGACATGGTCAGAGCTGTGGAGGATTTAGAAGAGACATCCTCATATGCCTGGGCAAAAGAAGTAAAAATATTCTTGAGAAAATGTCTCACAATGTACAAGAAATCAAAACATGCATCCAAGAATACAGGAGGATGTGTTCATGTCATTCTGGTAAGTGCGGGAGTTTTATATTCCTTTATTTTTTTTTATATTACAACATTTTGCTTCGTATAAAAAATTAACATTCCTTCTGCAACCAGTATTGGCTGTGCATGAAGACAAATTTGGTGGAGCCAATTCCAGGGAAGGAAAATGAACAACACCAGGTCAGAAAATGGGACCTGGAGAAGTTGAAGAAAAAGATGTGTAAATATCAACTGAAGGACTTGTCAGTAAGTATCATCTCAGTAACTATCTTAGTAACTATCATTTTTGAATAGCTATCTCTGTAACTGTGTTAGTAACTACCTTAGTAACTATCAATTTTGAAAACTATTTGAGTAGTTATTTTAGTAACTATCTTAGTAACTATCTTAGTAACTATCTCAGTAACTATAAAATTTTGTAAACAACCTGTGTTAGTATGTTAGTAACTGTGCTAGTAACTATTATCTTTGTAACTATGTCTGACTAACTATGTTAGTCAGTAACTATCTTAGTAACTATCATTTTTGAATAGCTATCTCTGTAACTGTGTTAGTAACTACCTTAATAACTATCAATTTTGAAAACTATTTGTGTAGTTATCTTACTAACTATCTCAGTAACTATAAATTTTGTAAGCAACCTGTGTTAGTATGTTAGTAACTGTGCTAGTAACTATTATCTTTGTAACTATGTTAGTCAGTAACTATCTTAGTAACTATCATTTTTGAATAGCTATATCTGTAACTGTGTTAGTAACTACCTTAGTAACTATCCATTTTGAAAACTATTTGTGTAGTTATCTTAGTAACTATCTCAGTAACTATAAATTTTGTAAACAACCTGTGTTAGTATGTTAGTAACTGTGTTAGTAACTATTATCTTTGTAACTATGTCTGACTAACTATGTTAGTAACTAGTAACTATCGTAGTAACTATCAAAAGTGACTATCTATCATCTTTGTAACTATGTCTGACTAACTATTTTAGTAACTATCATTTTGGTAACTATCATTTTGGTAACTATGTCAGTAACTGTGTGAGTAATTATTATTTTATTTTTTTCAGAAACATTTCGCAAAAAGCAGAGAAGACCAGGAAGGGACAAGTGAGGATGAGGATGAACCGGAAGCAGCTGAGCAAACTGAAGTAGAACAAATGCAACCTGGAATAATCAACAAAGAAAATTCAGAACAGCTCAGGCAAAAGCAAATGCAAATGCAGATTGAGCATTTGGAAAAAAAAAATTGCAAGAAAAGGAGAAAAATCTAGAACAGATGTCACAAGATTTAGAAGACGCCAGACTGGAAATTGTGGTGATGAAAGAGAGTGCAACGGCACAAGAGCTGGAAAATTTAAAATTAAAGGCTGAGTTGGAGAAGCAAAAGAAAATTGTAGCCGCACTGACTCAATTCTCTAACCCAATGGAGATGACACCACCACAATCTCAATCAGATGGCCTGGAAAAACTGGCGACTGAAGCCGAAAAAAAAGGGCAGGCAACTGAAGTGAAGGAAAGCAGTGAGAAAAATGCAGAAGAAGAAGAAGAAGAAGAAGAAGAAGAAGAAGAAGAACAGCTTGTAGCAGATCAGCTAGACGCTTTGAAAAAAGTTAAGGAAGAATTAGAAAGGAAGAAAAAAGAAGAGGCTGAAAAAAGAAGAAATGAAGAAAAAAGCAAAGGTAATAAAAATTTGTTATTATCTGTGAAACAATGTTAGTAACAATGAATTTTGAATAACTATCTTAGTAGCTATAATATTAGTAACTATCAATTTTGAAAACTATCCGTGTATCTATGTTAGTAACTATCTTACTAACTATCTGATTTTGAAAACTATTCTGTGTAAATATGTTAGTAACTATCTTAGTAACTATCATCTTTGTACCTATTTTGTGCAACTACCTTAGTAACTATCATCTGAGAAAACTATCTGTTTAACTATCTTAGTAACTATCTTAGTAACTATCAAAAGAACTTAGTAACTATCAAAAGAACTAAGTAACTATCATCTGAGTATCTGTATTAGTAACTATAACTGTAACTATAACTATCATCTGATTTCCTATCTCGTAGGCGATGAGGCTGACACAAGAACATATAGTAGAAAAATCGCCAAGGAAGCAAGATGGTCACCAAAGACACCAGTGCCGGAAATGCCGGAAATGCCTTCTTTCAGCATCTTGCCGGGGATTGTATCTCCTTGGGGAGGTCACAGCACTCCAACTGCATCACCGCAGCAGGAAATTGATATTCCAGCAGAAAATCTCAGGACTCCATCAGTTCCCATTCCTCTTGCAACTGGATCACCCTCTCTGAATGACATGTTGGCTGAACCTCACAAGTTCCAGATCATAGAGTCACCGGTTCCCATGCCTATTTTCAACCAAGCTGAGGCCAGAAAGAAGAGAAAAGTGCATTTCAAATCAGACAAAAGTATGACAGAATTTAAGATTGATGAAATGCACTCTAGGTCTTCAGCAGAGTCGCTGGGAATATATTCATATGTTGTGCGCATAAAAAACAGAAAGAGGGCGTCAAGAAAGGACGACATATACTGGTGGGGTGAAGTCAAAGCTGAAAGGGAATCCAAAAGAAAGAGGCAGGAAGAGAACAGAAAAAAGTTTGAAGAAGAGAGGCGGAAAAAGAAAGAGGAGGAAAGTTTGAGAAACCTGATGCAACCAGAACAGGTTGAATCAGTAACTGTTGTTCAGACGTCATTCGACAATATGGCTGGGGTGACAGAGGAAGGTGAACCCATATTCCTTGTTGGTGATTCAGAGGAACCTTATCTTCCAAGCCAACAAGAGGTGATGGACTTGGATGACCAGACAGTCTACAAAGATCACATGGAAGAAAACACGAAGAAAAGGTTCCAAGAATACTGGAACAAGGCGCCGAGCGGGTAATCTATCCTTCTATCTGTCTTACTAACTATTTCCGGGTATATGTCTGGACAACTTCTTTAATAACTATGTCAGTAACTATCAACTGAGCATCTATCTATCTTTTTAACTATCTACAAGTAGTCTAAGTAACTATCATCTTCTTTAGAAACTATGATAGTAACTATCAAAGTAACTTGTAACTATCAACTTATTGAATATCTGTATTAGTAACTACTAAATATGATAGTAACTATCAAAGTAACTAGGAAAAAAATAACTAGTAACTATCTTACTAACTATCAAAAAATAACTAGTAACTGTCAATGTATCTACTAACTATCATAGTAACTAGAAACTATGATAGTAACTATCATAGTAACTATCAAAATAACTTGTAACTATCAACTTATTTAATATCATGTGTGCAGAGTGTTCTTCTGGGAAGGAAAAGAGATGGGAACAGAAATTTCCAAGTATGAAATAAATCAAGTGGTGACCGGAACTGAAGTCGCAAACAACATGATTGATGGATATGCTGCTCTACTGCATTCTGAAATGATAGACAGGGGCGACCCAGATGATTATAAAATAGAAATTATGCAGACTCACTCTTGGGTAAGATAAATTTTTAACAGGACAATTATACTTTGTAAAAAATTATGAGATAACTAATCATAGGTTTTGTTTGTTTGAAAACAGATGTCCATAGAAGAGCTAGAAGCAAAACCAATGCACCAGTTCTTATGTGAACCACTATACGAGAAGCTGGGTAAAGCAGAAATGATTCTGATCCCACTTACTCACAGGAGGAATTTTCACCATACTCTACTGCTTTTTGACACGGAAGCATTAAGATTTGCACACTTAGACTCCATCAGATCCAGAAGACCAGGAATCGGGCAAAGTTTTAACGATGCTAAAAAAATGGTATGTTAGTAACTATCTTAGTAATTATCGTCTGTGGAAATCTTATTGAGTAACTATTTATTGAGTAAATATCATCTTTGTAACTATCATAGTAACTGTCATTCTAGTAACTATCTTTGTAATTACCTTTGTAACTATAATCTGTGTATCTATCTTACTAACTATCTGTGTAACTATCATTTTAGTAACTATCTGTTTTAGTAACTATCAACTATTTTGGTAACTATCATAGTAACTACCTTTGTAACTATAATCTGAGTATCTATCTTATTAACTATCTGTGTAACTATCATAGTAACTATGATTCTAGTAACTATCTGTTTTAATAACTATCAACTACTTCAGTAACTATCTATGTAACTATCGTCTTTGTAACTATATATGTAACTATGTTAGTAACTATCTGAGTAACTATCATCTTACCAACTATCTCAGTAACTATCTAACTAAATATATCTGTAACTATCTGAGTAACTATCTGACTAACTATGTTATTAACAGGTGGCAATGATTGATATATGGATGAGAGCTGTCCTTGAACAAGCAGATGATATGCTGTAGCAAGGATGCCGGTACAAAATAGACACCAGCAAAAGCTCCAGCACAGAACTGAAGATGGTAGAAGAGCCTCTTAATGAAGATGAAATGAAAACAATAAGGTGGATTAAGAACAACTACAAGTCCAACCTGACTATAAGTCCGTTCAAGGGAAAATTGCCTCAACAACTATCTGATTCGTAAATTTCTAAACCCAGCATATCTTAATAACTATCAACTTGTAACTGTCTGTAGAACTATGTTTAGTAAATATTTGAGTAATATCATCTTTGTAAATTCTCTGTGTTTTTATAGTAGTAACTATCTCAGTAACTATCATATCTGTAACTGTCATCTTTATAACTGTCAGACTTTAAGTAATCTTTTTATTTTGACAAAACAACGTCGACTGTGGAATATACGTGATGTACTTCATGAGCCTCATTTTTTCACAAGGTGATTTCACAAAGAAGTTTGGGAAGAACGAGGCTAACAAGTTCAGGGCTCACATTCTAAAGCAGTTTGCGGACAATCGGCATAGTTGGAGGCCCTCTTAGATGGATTAAACAGATTTTTCATGCTTTGTTTTGAGCAGTTAAACAAATTATTGATGATAATTTGTTTAGGGAACAAATTTTATATCTATTCAGGCTGACAAGTTTAGGGAACAAATTACTATTCAGGGAACAAATTTTGTATCTATTCAGGCTGACAAGTTTAGGGATCATTTTCAGTAACTATCAGACTAACTATCACTTTTTTCATATACTATCAAACTAACTATCATCTTAGTTTATATCTATTTCATATACATTATTTGCAATATGATTATGTTTCTGTTTAGTTTGTAAACCCCTGTTTTTCTGTCTAGTTTGAAAGGTGATCAACTAGACAAATGATTCTATGCATAGTACAGATCTGTTCAGAAGTTATTTAATTACAAACTATCTTTCTAGCTATCATTATAACTTTCAAACTAACTATCATATCAGTAACTATCAAACCAACTATCATTTTCGTTACTAACTGTAAAAGTAACTATCAAATTAACTATCAAATGCAGGAAACTAACTATCAAATTAACTGTACAAGTAACTATCAAATTAACTCTCAAACTAACTATCATTTTAGTAACTATCTTACTAACTATCATCTTCCTAATTAACTTTCTAAGTATCTAACTGTCATATTAATACCTATCTTACTAACTATCATTTAAGTTACTAACTATCAAAGTAACTATTATCTTACTAGCAATCATCTAAGTACCAATCAGACTCTGTGTTAGTAACTATATAAGTAACTATGAAAAGCACAATTGCTGCACAGAAGATCAACTTATCCAAGTATAAAAAATGCAGGACAGAATGCAGCGTGCCGCTGCACCGCGCAACGGCAGCGGAACGCTGCCAAACTCAACATGAATAAAATAATAAAAGTAACCTTTCAATTATTGTAAAACAAGTAAACAATCAATGTACATTTCAAATGTAACAATCATAAAAAAAAAAAAAAAATAGAACTGCTTGAATAGCTATCTAGGTAACTATATAATTTTTGTACAGCTTGTTCTGTTGTGACCAGCATATTTGTTACACCTGCTGCACTTGACTGTCCTTTTCACTTCATTTTTACTTCTGTACCTCTGTAATTTTGGCCTTCCAGGTGGTCTCTTTGTTAATGGTGGTTGAACCACAAATGCAGGCTGAGCTAGATCCACCGGCTTTGAAATAGTAGGAACCGGATTGATTGCGAAAGAATAAGTTTCACGATATTTATCCACCTAAATAACAAAAAAAAAAGGAAAATAAAAGATATAATGTCAAGTTCATGTAACTGTACCAGTAACTTCACTAGTATCTGTCAGTGTAACTATTTTATTTGAAGTAACTATCTTACTAACTACCTCGGTAATTGTTTAAATGATGTTAAATTTAGGAAAAGTGGTGCACCTTGAAAATTGGATTGACATATGAGTACACATTAGAACCGTGTTTCTGAATCACAACAAGGGCATGTGAGCAAGGAAATCCGTGAACTTGCCATTCTCCACATGAACAGTATAACGCTTCCAAGTTTACCATCACAGAATACTTTTGGCACTGAACTTCATAAACGTATGTATCAGATCTACTCACTAACCAGTGTCTACCCAACTCCAAGTTGTCAACCAGCTTCTTTTCGAAATTTGGACACAGCTCAGTAACCCATCCAGCAGATTCTTCCTTCCGAGAAGCAATTAAAGCCGTAGACTTAAGACGAATGCCTTCGTTAAATTCAATAATGGGAAGGCTCTTCAAATCCTTCACCCAATTGTTGAAACACTCAGCCAAATTATTTGTCATTTCACCAAACCTTTCACCATTAAAAAACTAGAAGCCCATGTTTCCAGAGGAAGATCCTTCAAAAACTGATCAACAACCTCACCACCTTCATGCTTCAACTTCTCGAAATTAATCTCAAAATATTCACGAGTGCGAGAATAAGCACACTTCATAAACAACAATGGAATTCTTTTGCTCAGATAAGAACCACATGCAAACTTGTTGCTCAGATTAGCCTGAAGATGCCTATAACAAAATCCATGAGGACTATTGGGAAAGACTGCACGAACTGCATTTAGAAGACCAATATTACGATCAGATATGAAAGTAATTTGCCTTGTAGAATATCTCGACAACTCTTCAGACAACATCTTAAGAAAGAAGGTCCAGTTACTCTCATTTTCAGAATCGACAATAGCATAAGCAACTGAATATAATCCTAAACAAAAGAAAGAAAAAAAATAATGTCATATTCATATAAATAACTATCAAAGTAAAAGTAACTGCACTAGTATCTATCAAAGTAACTATTTATGCTGAAAGTTCCTGTAACTATAAAAGAATTTCCAGTAGTATGTATCAAAGTAAATGTATAATCTGAAAAATTCATTTAACTATACCAGTAACTACCATACTATCTATCAAAAGTAACTATTTGGTATTGAGCTTTCTGTAACTGTATAAGAAACTACCATAGTATCTATCAAAATAACTGTCGGTCTGAAAGTAATGGAAATGAAAACCAACAGCAATGAAGAAAAGAAAGAACAAAAAAATGAAGAAAGTGATGTACCACAATTCGCATCCTTTGTCGAAGCAGCAAGAAGCATGCCTTTATATTTATTTGTGATGAATGTAGCATCAATACCGAGAATTGGTCTGCAAGACTGAAAACCATTCAACCAAGCAGAATACGTAACAAACATACGCAGGAACCTTTGTGTTTCAGATTCGTACTCTACAGCTAGCGTAGAATATGGGTTGCATTCATATGTGCGCTGGCAGAACCATGATAAATTCTGGTAAGACTCAGACTCAACACCAACCACAGCATCCCTTGCAAGTTCTTTGCCATACCAAGCAGTATGATAGGGGACATCTAAGCCGTAGTTTAGCTTTATGTCTTGCAGTATATCAATAGCTTTCTTACTGGGATTCTCACGAACCTTGTCAAGCATCACCTCCCTAATAATCTTGTTGCACATCATCGTACTATTTTGAAGCCGGATGACACAACGACATCTATGTTCGTTCACCAATTCATTGATCACAAAAAAACCATTATACCTGAATAAAAGGTGCAAAACTCAATCAACATATATACTTTTTCATAGTAACTATCCAAGTAACTAATAACTATCCAGTTAACAATTCCTGTAACGTTAACACTGAGAAATATAGAAAGTAACTATCTAAGTAACTACTAACTACTGAAGAAAAAAACAGGTAACTATCAAAGTAACTATTAAAATAAAAGTTTGTCTGAGTTCAAAACTAAGAAATATATAAATAACTATCTAAGTAACTATACAAGTAACTATAAAAATGAAGCACACAATGCAGCGTGCCGCTGCACCGCAAATATGGCAGCACAACACTGCTGATATCAACTATACAAAATTAAATTTAACAAATAAAAAATACGTGCAACGGCTAGTGAAAATGTACCTGCATAAAGATGCCTTCACACACCAATTACAACCTTCAGAATGTTTTTTCTTGCAGAAAGCAACAACGCGTTCAGGCTTATTTCTATAAAAAAAATACTCAAAACCAATCTCCACAGCATACATCCGCAACTTGAGCCTAAACTCTTTTACCCCACCCTCAAACGTCTGACCCTTACAGTGAATAAGATCTTTCCATCCTTTAGAAAGATACATTTTTGGGTCCTCACGCCTATAACATCCCAAAAATTCATTCTCTTCCACCAAAACACTACTCTCCTCACTAATAGTATTACTAACTGCACTTTCAGAAACAGAAACAATGAGATCCACACAATGAACATCCACATCAACAAAATCAGATTGATATCGTCCCAAAACTCTAAACATCATGTGCATATCAACCTCATTTTCCAGAAAGTAAACAGTAGGATCTGGATAAACATTGTACTTAAGTTTGAAAACCAATCTTTCCAAGTCGGGAAAACGATCACGTATCTTATGACAAAAATCAACAAAACTACAATTATGAACAAACGAAAGTGCTGCTCCTTCACCAGAAAACACGAACTTAGCAGTATAAAAATTGTCCATTGCACCTACAGGAAAAATCATAACAACATTAATAATTATAATACTATCAGAGGGCATCATAATTATATCTGTTACTATCTTACTAACCATTCTAGTATCTATCATCGCAGTAACTATCTTACTAACTATTGTACTAACTATCATTTTAGTAATTATCTTACTAACTATTACTTAGTAACTATCTTACTAACTATCTTACTAACTATGAAAAATAAAAAATGCAACAACTATCAGCCTAGTAACTAGCTTACTAACTATCGTAGAAGCTGAAATAATAACTATGAAATTGGTAACTATCTTACTAACTATTAAATGGTTGGAACTATCTTACTAACTATCTTACTAACTATGAAAAATAAAAAATGCAGCAACTATCAGCCTAGTAACTAGCTTACTAACTATCGTAGAAGCTGAAATAATAACTATGAAATTGGTAACTATCGTACTAACTATCATCTTGGTAAATATCTCAATAACAGTAACTATCTAACTAACTATGAAAAAAATGCAGAACGGAAAAAAGATGATGAGGAAGTTTTCGGAGCAGTATGAAGAACTTTTCGGAGCAGTATGAGGAAGTTTTCGGAGCAGTAACAGTATGACAAATAACAGACGCAAAGTTTCAAAGGCAAAACGAAAATGCCAGAATGAGCAAATCTAAACTACTGTAAAACATTAACATATCTCATTCAGAGACAAATAGCAATCGCAACGCAAATATCCATAAACAAATCTGAATCGCAAATTGAGCAATTAAACAGTTGAATTGCAGATGGCCGGAACAAAACGAATTACAAAATCAGCGGCAAAAAAGGAATTGCAGATCGGAGGCAATGAGGAATTGAAGATCAGAGGCAATGAGGAATTGAAGATCAAAGGCAGAGAGAAAGAGAGAAAGAGAGGCAGCAATGAGAAGAAGAAAAAAAAACAGAGCTGAAAGAGAAAACGTAACAGAACGGGAATAAAATCAATGCTTAAGGGTAAAATCGTCCGTTAGAAAATCAAAAACAGCCCTTTTTTATAATTTACTAAAAATGAAAATAGCCTTTTGTGATAAAAGTATTAAAAACCTGCCCTTTTTTATGAAGTGAAAAACAGGGGGCTTTTTTTCTAATTTACAAAGCTAGATGGTCATTTTCTCTAAAATATGGTAAAATATATAGTACATGATATTTTTAATCAAAAGATAATAATTTAAAAGATAGAAAATATATTATTTTAATGTTACTTCATATTGTAAACTCTTGCGACCATACTTCCTAAAGTGATGATAAATCAATCAACTCTATAACTTGTTCACGTTCTTCATATTTGGTCATCAACATATATATATATATATATACACACACACACACATACCCCTCTATGGAATAATCTTAGTAATATCCAAAACATACATTTAATCGGATTAGAGAAGATGAACTCCTAAACTCATCTTAATTGATAATTCAATCACCTCATAAGATTTGGTTCTTATTGTCTAAGATATGATTCTTCTCAACAATTTTCTTAATTAGGTTTTTAGGCTGAAGGAAATTAGATTTCCTTAATTAGTTTTTTAGAATTTTCGGTGAGAATTTCCATATCTAGTTGAAATCACAACAAAATCAATATATTCTTGTTTTGTTATATATTTTAGGGTTTATAAATATTACGTACATTTTAGTAATTTGGCATTAATTAGCAAAGTTAATTATAACATAGAAAAAGAAAGAGGTCTAAGTACCAATTTTAGAAGTATGAATAGAAGCTCCCGTATATATATAGTATACTCAATTACAAATATAACCATGTATGAATAGTAAATAGAGTGATTATTTAAGTAAATTAAGGTATGTCAGTTTGTTGTAAATTTGTAATTACTTCACATACAATATTTTCATAAATTTGTGAACAAATTATTACTCGTATGTTATAAAGTAATTTAATTATATGTTAATATAATGCAAATATCATTAAAAGTAAAAAAGTGAGTCCCAAAAAAAACCTAGAAAAAGCTTTAGCGCCGCTGCTAGCATAGGGTTTTCTCCAATCACATATCCGACCTCGTCCGGCGGCACCTCAACGTTCCGGCTGGCCTCTGACCTCGTCGCCGTCTCCTGCTTGCTGCCGAATGGGAAATCGGGAACTTTGCTCGTAGGGGAGTTTGATGTTAGATTGTTTAGGGCTTGGATGGTGGTTTTCGGCTGGGTGGTACGACGGGGGTGGTTGGGTGCTTCTTCGCTGCAGTGTGGGTTGTGTGGGCACTGGTGACGCAGCGTCACTAGCGTTTTGTGGTTGTTCGTTTCAGAGGCGGCGGCGGAGCATGACCAATAATGGGTTGGAAGGCAGATGGTGGTCTGGTCCATACCCATCATTCGGGCCTTGGGCTCCCTTGGATGATTCTCTCTTGGGCTTGAGTTATGGACCAGGGCTTCTGGCTCTATTTCAATAATACTGTTTTTATTGCATTCAATATTTTGTTCAATAATATTCCCTTTTGGGTGAGTAGCAGTGTAGTGGGTTTCAGCCCTGTCTATTTGCTCTTTAGTTTGAGCATGAGTTAACCCTTTGCACTACTCTGAAAGGAATTCTGCAAATGGGGGTCTGACAGACTCGGGATCGGTCTCGGAGGTTGGCGATGGGACTATTGCGACGTGAGGTGGTGCATTATTGCACCAGGATTCCATCATGAGAGCTGGGAGGGCTGCTCTACCTCTACTTGAAAAGGTACACCGTGTGGTCTTGCTTTCATTATTGCATTAGGCCTGATGGTTGTGGTGGAGTTTTTACTTGCTTTCATAGTTTTTTGTCCGCTTGTTTTGGATGTTTTTACTTTATTCGAACCTTAATATCGTTTATTTCGCTTTTGGAACTTTTAGTTTGTAGTGGAGTTTCGACTCCTGCTTGATCAGACTTAATTCGGTCGTATGACTTATGCCAATGAAGTTATTCATTCCCCTAAAAAAAAATTAATTATATGTTAATATATGAAAGACATATATATTGTAATTTTATCGTAAATGTTGTAAATTTAGCTCAATTTCAATTTATACGGCCTCACTAAAACATTACAATCTAATAGTCAAGCTTATCTTCTCTTCTGCCTTGACTATACTCAGCCAAGGCAAATTACCTTATCTTGTTGCCATTTCAAGCTGCAAACCAGAAGAAAATGGTGGATAAAAGTGACCACACAAGTGAACTAAAAGCATTTGATGATACAAAAGCCGGTGTTAAAGGACTACTCGATGCAGGAGTCACAACAATACCTCGCATTTTCCACTCTACATCACAATCAAGTGTTGATCAGAGGGAGGGAAGCGATGGTCATGATGATCCCCAGTTCAGCATTCCAATCATCGATCTCCAAGGAGGTATAATCCATGCAGACTCAGGTTTACGAGCGGAGGTGATCGACAAAGTTCGACGTGCGTGTGAGAAATGGGGTTTCTTTCAGGTCGTGAATCATGGACTTCCTATAAATCTTTTGGATGAGGTGATTCGAGGGATACGCGAGTTCCATGAGCAGGATAGTGAGCTGAAGAAGGAGTTCTATACAAGAACTCCTGGGAAGAAAGTGTATTATCAGCCTAATTATGATTTGTACCAAGCTTCTTCAACTGACTGGAGAGACACACTTGGTTGTTTTATGGCACCTAATCCACCCAAACCAGAAGAGCTACCCTCAGTATGCAGGTAAAACTTGATCTTGTAGCTCTATGTAGCCTTGACATATGATGAGTAATTATTCCTATATATCATGTTATATGTTCTTATTAGACTGCAAATTATAGCTCTAGATATGTACGTTTTCGCTTATAATGATGGTATCCCGCGCAAATTCAAAGTTAGCTTTTAGTAATCAGGACAATTAGAGTTTGGGAATTGAATTGCAGTACGAATCAATGTTCAAGTACTGAACTTGAGAAGTTGTGCAAACATCCATGTACATTTGTATTGAGCTAAGTATAGTTTCACTTTCACTGGATAAAAGAACTAAATATGATAAGAGTTGGGGTTGCAGAGATATAGTGCTTGAGTACTCAAAGCATGTGATGGATCTGGGTTTAAAATTGTTTGAGATATATACTATCTGAGGCTCTCGGGCTTAATCCGAACCATCTCAAAGACATGAACTGCGCCGAGGGGCTTCTACTTCTGGGTCACTACTATCCAGCATGCCCTGAGCCGGAATTGACATATGGCGCAATTAAGCAAACACACAGATGGTACCTTTATCACCATTCTTTTCCAAGACCAATTAGGTGGACTCCAACCTTTGTATGAGAATCAATGGGTTAATGTTCCCCCCATCCATTGAGCTCTAGTTGTCAACGTTGGTGACCTTCTTCAGGCAAGTCGATCTGTTGTTAGTAGCTTAAACATTCGTTATCTAATTTTCAGATACAGTGTGACATCCATGATATACTGTCAATCATGTATTATGCTTTGTAAGAAAATTGTTATTGTCATTGGTAACTGTAACCACAAAGATAGATATATATATATATATATATATTAAAATATATTTAAATTAGAAATTAAAATTATAATGAGTAATATTAAATGAACTACCTTTTAGGGCATCTCCAACCCAAGGTCCTAAACCCTATAAATTTGAGATCCTAAAAAAATATATATGGTCTCCAATGGTTAATTGGGGAGGTCATAAACCATATATTTTTAGGACTTGGTCTCATCCCAAGTCTTATTTTGAGACTTAGTTTGAGACTAGTCTTATAAATTTGGCTTGGTCCCAAACACTCAATATTTTTTTTTTCAATTTAATATTATATTTATTTATCATGTACAAAAATAGTTTACAAATATAAATTATTATTAATTACAATACAAAATAAAAAAAATCAAATATATAAATTTAAGACTTTTAGTTAAAATCTTACCATTTGAGATGGTTGAAGTCTTATATGAATAGTGTCTAAATGATGTCTTATAATAGGTATGAGACCCCATTATGAGACTTCATGGTTGGAGATGCCCTTACCATCCTACTTAAAACCCACCTTAAAATTATAATTTCAGAAATAAAGATCAAATTCGAATGACGAAAGAGTGGATGTAATGAAAGATGCCACTGTTATATACCAAAAACGAAAAAAGAAAACAACGGCCATTGTTATGTACCAAACAAGAAATAGATGTCATATTGTTTAAATAATATAGTTGTCGTATATTTAAAGGGTGATATTATAAACACACTAAAAATCTTTATTGACACACCCTATCAAATATTCTACTCTTTAAATTTGGTGTGAAAATAGAAAATAATGGTGTGTTAATACAATTATCCTTCATTAGAAAAAAAAAATATATATTACAAATTATTTAGTATTAAAGAATCTAAATGCGAGTCCAGCGAATTCAATTATTACATTATCATTATTTCACAAGTTGTAAAATATCTGACCATGTAAATGTTCGCTAAATAACTCACTATACACCGACAGTGCATAACTAAAAGTAGGATCAAATCCACTCGCCGCAGTTATCAACTGCCGACTCGACTCTGCTAATTCTCACATGCACGATTAAACCCTACACCATTGATTGGTACACCGGGTTGTAAACAACAAACCCGGTAAGCTTTATAAAGCTCGTATGAGTAAATTCAAACCCACAATTATTCAATCGACACATGCTATATGATTTTTCCAAATAAACACAGCAACACTTGCGTCATAATACCACACGCATAAAAAAATACAAGGTAAGATTCAGACTTTCGTGCTTAAAGACATAGTTCAGGAAGGTACAAATTGTACACAATTAAAATCGTGATTCTTGTATATAGAGTAGTTCAGAAAGTCACGCAGAAACAATTATCACAATTCTATACAAATGAAAGTATAAAAGAAATATGCCAATCCCCTAAAATGAAGTCAAGATATTACTATCTTAAACTCCAGAAAAACAACGCACACTTTGTTTTCTTTTAAATCTCAACTCCCTTTTCGACAACAAAAGAAGAACATTATAAAACTAATTTTTAAAGTCACACACAAGACTCTGGTAACCCCACATGGTTACCCACCAGACATACACTTAATCATGAGACGCAAGTACCCCACATGGTACGCCCATAATTAAAACAACAAATGGGAATCACATTCTCAAAACTACCACAGACAACACATACGTATTCATGGGATCGCCAACACACAGTCATCACCCATGCAATACCGAACAACATAGGATCGCCAACACTAAGTCATCACCCATGAAATACCTGACAGACAGACTAGAGCTCTAACTGATTGTAACCAATCTCCCGGCCAGAGGTTTGGTTTCGGATCCTAATCAATCGACCGGAAAGCACCTTTGCCGCCGCCGTGGAAGAGGGAGTCTCGGCTCAGCCCCTGCTACACATCAATTTGGACTTCTGGACTTACGTGGCTGCACTCAGGAGGGAGGGGACATCAAGAAGGGAGCAACTCTGCGTCAACCCCCCGCCGAAACGCACTAGAACCGAACCGGCGCGGGTCGCAGCCGGGTCGTTGTCGTGGCTTGCGGGCAAATCGGAGTGAAACGGAGCAAATCGCCACCACTAGGAGGCGCGCACGGAGGAGAGGAGGAGAACCTGACCGGTGCCAGCGCCTAGAATAGCCTGAATTCGTCGAAAAATCCTGGTCAGGTCGGCCGGATTTGGGTCGGGGCACTCGGGTTTTCTGGATACTTCTGAGGGGTGGCTGGGAGCAAAAGAGAGAAAAAGAGAAAATGTTTTGCCATAAATAAAACCCTAAAACTTTTTCTAGTTATACTTTCGTCGATCATAACTTCTTTATACGACCTCCAAATTACGCGAGCCACATGTCTACGAACTCGTATCGTCGTTCGTCTTCTTCGGGCGGGTCCTGTCAAAATTAATTTACTTTACTTCGGGCATTCGCCTTCTTCTTCTTCTTCATTCCACCTTTCTGTAACGTGGAACTATGGGCATCCGTAGTGATAACGGTAACTTCACTACCAGGAAAACAAACATTATGATAACGGTACCTTCACAATTGAACATTGATTTTTTATGACTATAGCGTATCTTGGTTTATCAACGTCAAATCTTGAATTTTTGATTCATCGTCCTCTCTTCGGGACTTACTAGGTTAAGATTGGTACCATGGGAAAGGTCTATGTGTTCTCTTTCCAGAGACACCAACCATTCGATCATATCGATCATACTAATTGAGTTACGGCTATTTTAGCAAACTAGGACGAATCTATTAGAGAATTGCATATCAATCAACTTCTACAGAGCTTTGTGATTAGCTCGGGACGAACTAGGTTATGAATCACATATGGTTGAAACTAGGGCTGGGCGTTTGGGCCCGAAGGACCGAAAGCCCGGCCCGAAAACCCGAAAAATACTCGGTCCGAGCCGAGCCCAATTTTTTTAAAGACCGGCCCGATGAAGGACCGGCCCGAAAAGATGAACTTCAGTCCGAGCTCGGGCCCTATTTTTTTTGGGACCGAAAGCTCGGCCCGGCCCGAACTCAAACCCAGACACTTACCCTATCTGCTCAGAGGAAGGAGATGAGAGATCTCAAACAAGGTTGATTCACCAGAGCCCCCTCTTCTCTCTCTCTCGATCGGTCTTCAACACCAGACCCCCCCCCCCCCCCCCCCCTCTCTCTCTCTCGATTGGTCTCCAACACCAGAGCCCCCCTCTCTACTCTCTCTCTATCGGTCTCCAGCCATCTCTCCCAAATTCCCCAATTTGTAATTCTCAGTCCATGGCCGACATATCCGAGGCTCACCGCCGTATCCCTCATCGTTGAACCACCAGAGCACCGCCCCCCGCGCGCGCATCGCCCCCACCCGCACCCCCAACCCGCGCCCCGCACAGCTATCTCCCCCCACCAGCACAGTCGTCTCCCCCAGGCACCCGCTCACAGTCGTTGTCTGCTCCCCCCGACACCCGCACAGCCGCTCCCCCCCCCCCCCCCACACCCAGAGCAGTCACGCGCCACCCTCCAGCCGCTCCAGGTCCCCTCCTCTCTCCTCCTCGCCGATCCCTCCCTCGTCGGTGACTGCTCTATTTTTGGGCCCGATAAAGCCCGAAAACCCGGCTCGGCTCGGCCCGTCGGGCTCGGGCTCGGGCCGGTCCTCAACTTGGAAAAAGCCCGGCTCGGCTCGGACCGAGGGGGTCGGGCTTTGGGTCGGGCTTTGGGTCGGGCTTTGGGAATTTTGGGCTCGGCCCGGCCCGCGCCCAGCCCTAGTTGAAACGGTTGTGTAGTGGTCAACTCATCTTACGGTTCGTTCATATCTTTTTCCTACACAAAGTTATGACTGTTTTAATGCATGAAGGTCATGCTGCGCATGAATATGATTTTCAGCGCGAACTTATATTTTGAATTCTAAGGCAACCATCTCTTCAAGATCAAAGTGAAATTAATCAAATTTGAGGATAATACGCAAGATTTACTCAATCATTGTCTAAGGCCAGGAATACATGTCAAAGCATAGATATGCTATAGTTTTTCAAAGCTCCCATGATTAAGGTAATAGTCAGGTAATGGTGCAGAAATTCAGGATAGTCTGGCACATTACATACATAAATTGTACTTTGTAATCCTCTATAAATAGAGACACCTATTGATGAATAAATATATCTTTTCCATTCCTCTATACTTTATTCAATTTCTTCTACAACATATATATTTACAAATTCTTATTCAGAGCGAACCTTCGCTCTGAAATTAACGTGCTAAGTTCTTTTTTTTTTGCACACTTTTTAGTCATATTACCATTCAGATGTTAGTATTACCGTTTGACTTTTCGTTATGATGATTTACACAAATAATTCGTATTGAACATACTCGGTTTGTTCATTGATTTAATATAGTTTTGATATCTAACGGTAACCAATTTAGATGAAATTTTGCAAGAATGATCTATACATTAGTTTCTAACATCTGAACGGTGGTGATGTCAAAATATGACCGAAAAATGTGTTAAAAAATGAACTTCACACGTTCAGAGCGAAGGTCCGCTCTAGATAGGTATTATATATTATAATATATATATATATATATATATATATATATATATACGGAGCTTTTCAAATACGGACGTCCGTATTTTAAAGTTCCGTGCGGATTTTCACTTTTTGCTCCACTTTCCGATCGAATTTCATCAAACTTCCTTCTAGACTTATCTAGACCATGTTGTGTAGATCATCTGTGCAAAATTTTAGCCAATTTGGTGATCGTTAAGGCCCTCAAACTTCAGTTTTTCTGTTATATATCAAAACCGGGCAGATTTCAGACCATCCGGTTTGTTTTTTGATTTTGAGGGTCTTACCGATCACCAAATTGGCTGAAATTTTGCAGAGATGATCTACACAACATGATCTAGATAAGTCTAGAAAGAAGTTTGATGAAATTCGATCGAGAAATGGTGGAAAAATAGAAATCCGTACGGAACTTAAAATACGGACGTCCGTATTTGAAAAGCTCTGTATATATATATATATAGTTTTTATCCAGAGCGAACCTTCGCTCTGAAATTAACGTGCGAAGTTCTTTTTTGGACACACTTTTTAGTCATATTTTCACATCTTCACCGTTCAGATGTTAGAACCTAATGTCTAGATCATCTCTGCAAAATTTCATCCAACTTGATAATCGTTTGACTTTTCATTATGGAGATTTACACAAAAAGTTCAGGTTATACATATTCGGTTTGTTCATTGATTTAATATAGTTTCAATACCTTAACAGTAACCAAATTAGATGAAATTTTGTATGAATGATCTATACATTATGTTCAAACATCTGAATGGTTGAGATGTTAAAATATGACTAAAAAGTGTGTCAAAAAAAAAAACTTCGCACGTTAATTTCATAGCGAACCTCCGCTCTGGATAGGGACCGTATATATATATAGGCAGGATCTAGAGAGGATGTCCTCAAACTTGAGTTATAGTACGGATTTTCATTTTTGACCCAGTTTTAGATTGAATTTTCTCATCTTCACCATCTAGTATCTAGATAATATTGTGTAGATCATCATTGCAAAATTTCAGCCAATTTAATTGGTAATCGTTAAGGCCCTCAAACTCGAAAAATAAATGCACAAACTGAATTCTATCAAACTTGAACCGTTTATGTTTATAACAGAAAAACGTAATTTTGAGGGCCTTAACAATTACTAAATTGGCTGAAATTTTGCAGAGATGATCTACACAATAATATCTAGATACTAGACGGTGGAGATGATAAAATTCGATCGAAAAGTGGGTCAAAAATGAAAATCCGCACTATTAGCAAGTTTGAGGATGTCCTCTCTAGATCCTGTCTGTATATATATATACACAGTTCCTATCTAGAGCGAACCTTCGCTATGAAATTAACGTGCGAAGTTCTTTTTTTGACACATTTTTTTATTATATTTTCACATCTCCACCGTTCAGATGTTAGAATCTAATGTCTAGGTCATCTCTGCAAAATTTCATCCAACTTGATAGTCGTTTGACCTTTCATTATGGTGATTTACACGAACAGTTTAGGTTGAACATGTTCGGTTTGTTCATTGATTTAATATAGTTTCGATACCTTAACAGTAACTAAATTAGATGAAATTTTGTAGAAATGATCTATACATTAGGTTCAAATATCTGAACGGTGGACATGTTAAAATATGACAAAAAAGTGTGTCAAAAAAAAAACTTCGCACGTTAATTTTAGAGCGAAAATTCGCTCGGAATAGGAACTGTGTATATATATACAAACGTTTAAGAATGAAGACAAGTCACATCACTCTCACTTGAAAACTACTGGTGATGGCTTATATACTTGCGTGGCTGAATCTTAATCACACCTTAGTTCTTGAGTTGAGCCGTTGAACTCATGATTTATAACCAGCAGAATCTGCATACAACATACCATTAGCATTGCCTTCAGTTCTTAAGTTACCAAACTCCTCCAATCCTTGTATTGAACATATCATGGAAGTCTCGAGTGAAACTCAATCTGCTGAATACAACCGAGCTCTAGAGCTAAAGAGGTTCGATGATACAAAGGCTGGTGTCAAAGGCCTTGTGGATGCTGGCATATGCAAGGTTCCAAAGATATTCATAGAACCATCCAATGATCATGTTGACTTTCCAACATGTCAGCAACCAAATTTGCAAATTCCTGTCATAAATCTCGGTGGCCTCTATGGCGATCGGCACAAGGAAATTGTTAATGCAGTTCGGATTGCATCCGAGACATGGGGTTTCTTCCAAGTGGTCAATCATGGAGTTCCATTAAATCTGCTTGAAGGCATGATCCAAGGTGTAAGGAGGTTTAATAAGCAAGATCTTGAGGTGAAGAAACAATTCTACACTCGTGATCTTACTAGAACTGTGATATTCAATAGCAATTATGATCTCTACCAATCTAAAGCAGCAAACTGGAGGGACACTCTAGCATTTACCAAGGCTGCAGTGGATCATGAACCCCAAGAACTCCCTCAAATTTGTAGGTAATGTCTTGATAACCCTCTCAATTTTGTTAACTGTACGTTTTGTCGATTGCAAGTTTGTAACTTTAGTCTTCTTGTGATTTACTGTGGATCTGTACACTACTGTATTTTAACCTCGTGTTATATGAACATTTAGGGATGTTTTCTAATCTAATCTGAAAACCATTATTTTTTTTTTCCCGACAATGACTGGTCTAGTTACCTAAATTGCTATGGGAAAGTATGAGATTTGAGGGAAAGGGCTAGATGATTTTGGGTTTAATAAAATGGTTTAAACCAATTAAATGGGTTTAAACCTATTAAATGTTCTCCACATCCTTCGAGTCACTTAACCCAAGACTCTAGAATAATTACTTGCATGTTTGATCATCCAAAAATGCAGAGAAGTAACAATTGAGTACTCAAACCATGTCCTAAAGTTGGGAGATCACCTCTTTGGATTATTATCTAAGGCTCTGAAACTTAAACCGGATTACCTAACAAGGGAAATGGCGTGTGCTAAGTTTTATACCTGTGTCTGCCACTACTATCCAGCATGCCCTGAACATGAGCTTACTTTGGGATCTGGCAAGCACTCAGATCCAGCGTTCCTCACAATTCTTCTTCAAAACGAAATCGGTGGCCTTCAAGTCCTGCATGACCATCAGTGGGTTAACGTTCACCCCATTTTAGGTGGCTTGGTAATTAACATAGGGGACTTTCTCCAGGCGATATCAAATGACAAGCTGAAGAGTGTTCAACATAGAGTGCTTACGAACCGTGTCGGCCCACGAATTTCAGTAGCGTATTTTTTTGAAGGAGAGACTGCTGAAAAGTTCTACGGTCCGATCAAAGAGCTTTTATCAGATGAAAACCCTCCTCTCTACTCGTATAATTTACTAAACCCTAAATCATTATCTTGAGTGTTTCTCAAGTATTTTTCAAAACTTTCTTGGTTTAGAAACTCTGGTAAATCATTTTCTGTTTTTCTTTTATTTTTCTTATCAGAAGTGAATTCTTCCGATTCTGAGTCTTCATTATTTAAAGTGTTTATTTCATTTTTATTTTCAGATGTAGAAGATGTGTTTTCATCTTCAGATTCAGATGATCTGTTTTCATCGTCTGATATCATATTAATTTCATATCCAAAATACTGAAGTAAATCTTCATATTCCAAACAAGTTTTTCTTATTTGGCTTAGAATATGATTTCTTTCTTCCACCGTTGATTCGGGGTCTTTATATACACTACCAGATACGGCCGAATAGCAGACGAAAATTTTTTCGTCGGCCATTCCATTTTTTCGTCGGCTATACCCTCTGCCGACGAAAATTTCGTCGGCCATTCCAACCTTGGCCGACGAATTATGGCCGACGAAAATGATTTCGTCGGCTATTTGTTCGAGTATGGCCGACGAAATTTGGTTTCGTCGGCTATTTGTTCTGAAGTATAGCCGACGAATTGGGCTATTTCGTCGGCTATTTCGTCGGAATATATTAATATTTTAAAGTTATAGCCGACGAAATAATGTCAATTTCGTCGGCTATAACTGCATTTTGGGCAAAAAAAAATACCGGATCGGAGGAGGAGGAGGAGGAGGAGGCCGGAGGAGGACGAGGCCGGAGGAGGAGGAGGAGGAGAAGGAGGAGGCCGGAGGAGGAGGAGGAGGAGGAGAAGGAGGAGGAGGGGAAGGAGGAGGAGGAGGGGAAGGAGGAGGAGGAGGAGAAGGAGGAGGAGGGGAAGGAGGAGGAGGAGGAGGAGGAGGAGGAGGAGGAGGAGGAGGAGAAGGAGGAGGAGGAGGAGGAGGTGGCCGGAGGAGGGGGAGGAGGAGGAGGGGAAGGAGGAGGAGGAGGAGGAGGAGGGGAAGGAGGAGGAGGAGGCCGGAGGAGGGGAAGGAGGAGGAGGCCGGAGGAGGAGGAGGAGGGGGGGGAAGGATGAGAGAAAAAAGGCGGGAGGAAGATTTAAAAGATTTAGAAGGAGAATAGCCGACGAAATTAATATATTTCGTCGGCTATACTTTGGAAAATCAACAGCCGTTGGATCTGAGCCATCCAACGGCGGACAATAAAAAGGCGCGGATCAAGAGTTTAGCCGACGAAATACAATGTTTCGTCGGCTATACTTAGAGAATAGCCGACGAAATTTGAATGTTTCGTCGGCTATACTTAGAGAATAGCCGACGAAATTTGAATATTTCGTCGGCTATTCTATGAAAACATACTAAACTGCGGTTTTGAGGCCCTAAACGAACTCGAAAGCCCGAAAAAGCCCACACGTCGTAGCAAAGCTACGAGTTTGATTCCTGGCGTCGTTCCCTTTCCGGAATGGTATCACAATCGTCATTCGGACGCCGGACGCCAAATCTACAGTAAACCGGGTTTTGACTGATTTCATTATTTCGGCACACGAATTTTATCGGAATCTTGTCATTTTCAACCGTAGACGTATTTCATTATTTCGGTCATATCTTATTTGACGACATATTTGCATTTGAAGAGTGTACGTATAGTAACTATTTGAAACTATACATTCACTTAAACACTTAGTAAACAAGTTAAGGAACATTAGTACATATGTTCCGATTTTGAATCTAAAAGTTTGGAAAATCTATTCCAACCGTCAGATATCACCGTTAAGATTAAATACATGTATGAAAAAAAATCCAACTACATCTGACAACGTTAAAGGCTCGATCGGGACGGTCAACCGGGTGAGTCAAACCTCTAAACGCTTTAAAACGGAAATTGGCCCGTCTAAATGACGTTTTTTGGCCTGATCTTCAATAGAGAATAGTTTCAGATTGATGAGACGCGACTAATCGTATAAAAATTTTCCACAAAATATTTACCGACCGTAAGGCTACCCATAGGAAAACGGGAGTAAAAAACAGTTAACCGCAACATTCGGCACACAGATTTTGTCGGAATCTTCCCATTTTTCAACCGTAGCCGTATTTCAATATTTTGGTCATGTCTTATTTCACGACACATTTGCATTTGAAGGATGAAGCAATGGTTTGTCGATAGTGATAGAAAATGGAAACTGCTCTTTTTTTGTTTTTTTTTTTAATCATAGCCGACGAAATCAAACCTAGTATTCGTCGGCTATTCTTTTGTCGTTTTCTGTCAAAAATAATCGTATAATTATTTTTTTTAAAACTTATGGCCGACGAAATGCTTAATTTTCGTCGGCCATTGTTCGTAAAATAATTATTTTTAAAAAACGTATGGCCGACGAAATAATTAATTTTCGTCGGCCATTGTTCGTAAAATAATTATTTTAAAAAAAACTTATGGCCGACGAAATAATTAATTTTCGTCGGCCATTGTTCGTAAAATAATTATTTTAAAAAAAACTTATGGCCGACGAAATAATTAATTTTCGTCGGCCATTCTTCCAAAAGTTTATAGCCGACGAAAACTTTAAATCGTCGGCCATTATAGGAGTATAGCCGACGATTTTTCATTTTTACCGACGAAAAAAAAAATCGTCGGCCATTCCCATAGAATGGCCGACGAAATTCTTGGGAATAGCCGACGAAAAAAGTGTTTCGTCGGCCGTTTTTTTTTTTTCGTCGGCAAAACCTTTTTTTCTTGTAGTGATATAGTTTTCCAATAATCTAAAATTTCAACAATATTTTCATATTCTTCTTTATTTGAAACTGGTTTTTCCAGAACCATAATATCTTCTGTTCCATAGAACAATCTAGGGATTTGGTTATCACCCGGAAAGTTCATTGGGTCTTGTTGTTGTGTTAACAACTCGACTTTTTGTATTAAATTTTTTAATTGTTCCTTGGTCTCTGTTTTGAGATCAAGATCAGATATTTTTTCAAAAGACTGAATTTGTTGTTCAATCTTTGAGATTGTTAAACAATATTTTTCAAGCTATTTTTCAACTTGAGCACGATGAGAATTAAAGTCCAAACATAATTTACATATCAAATCATAAAGAGTATTAACAGTACTACTGATCACAGAAATATCATTACCATACTTAATCGGAATATGAACGGTATGATCGCAAGTATGTTCATCACAAAAACATTGTAAAGATTCGTATTTAGAAAATCTTTCCATTTATACTTCACAAAAGGTACCTAAAACCTGGGACTCTCAGGTGTCTAAAACCGATTCCCTAAACGGCCAAACGATCCTCTGATCTTCAACGGCCAAAGCGGGAGTATGGGCTTTAAGAGATATAGGTTTCTTTGTGAAATACAACTGATAAAACTTTCTAAAACGCAAAATTTAAGAGCAAAGTGATGATTACTTACCTAATCTGCCGATCTTCAACCGATCTGTGCAGTCTTGATCTCCTGCTTGATCTTCAAACTTCGTACTATATTCACATAAACAATCTTGATTCTTAGAGAACCTTGACTGCTACGCCTCGAACCAGCTTCGTACTGGCTCTGATACCAGCTACAGAGACTACCAGAGTAGAGACACAATATTGCGGAAGTTATATTTACATGGACTTCTTACGGAGAGATTGAACACAAAGATATGGAATTCAGAAAATTATTCTATTCCTTCAAGAGTATTTACATGGAGATGATTATATAAGAAGGTGGTATGAACAAGTGGGAGACAAGAGTGGAAGAGTGGAAGTTCCACCCAAGAACACTAAGAGAGTGGAGAGAAAACTAAGAAAGTGGAGAGGGTTTTCCCCAAATGATCGATGAGGATTTCTCTAAAATCGCTCTCCCTCATCAACTCTACTGAACTATCTATTTATAAGCTAACTCTACTAACCAGGGTTACCTTTAACCATGGTTAGGTTACATATTAACTAGAGTAACTTTTTGCTTAACCGTGGTTAGGTTAACAAAAAGTCTTCTAGAAACCTGTAGAAGATGTTTTTTCTCTACGTGTCTTCTTCTCCTCATTCCAGCGTTTCTTCTTATCCGTTTGATGAACAGAAGCGCCTACACTGTGGGCGGCATCGTCCTTCTGTTGACATCTGGACCGTCATTATTTTTTAGAAGAATGAAGGTTATTCCAGTAGCTTCCTTGCTGTGATGGCTGGAGCTACTATTTCTCTGTCGTTCTGACTAACCTTCCATCTGGTTTATGACATTGTGACGCCAGACAGAGTCTATTGAATCCATGCTGACTGGGGAGTATGGTTCTTCCCTTTTGAGCTGCAGAACCGTTTCTGCTTCGCCAGCTAGAACTGGTGGCACTTCAAGCAGTGTTAGCTGTGATGCCATTTTCTGAAGCAAATCATGGGCTTCCTTCTTCTGTTCTTCAGAAGGCTGATATTCGACAGGAAGATGTGTCATAAAAATACTTCTGCCGTCTGTAATTTCGAACATGTTTGTGTTCAAAAGGTCTTGAGCACTTTCCATCAGATGAACAACACAATCTCGCCAGTAGATTTCTGGTTCTATTGCTTCTGCTATGGCTGCATTGTGTGCATCTTGGCTGTCCTTGTAGTGATGAGGTTCTGTTTCGGTTAACAGCCAGATCTGATAGGGCTGGTAAAACCGATCTCTTTCTCGCCAACCGATAGTGCTTGTCAATGTGAGCGTTAATGGCACCGACCACTTATGGCATTTTACCACATGATAAATCATGGCGTTAATCATTTGTGGAAATTCTCACAAACTGTTAAGACCAAAGCTTTGGAAAATTACTTGGTTAGTAATTCCCCAATCAATAGTTTTTATGTCCCATACATCATTGTTTATGATGAAATGGAGCTTTGGTAATCCATTATCAACCCGATTAATGTTGGTTGCATATTCGGATAATAAGGATTTTATAATGGACCTGTGATCGTGAACCAAACTGTTTATTTGGTTTCCGATTTCTGAAGGCAAATTTGTTATCGCCTTTGTATATAAGAAAATTCTCTTAATTTTTTCAAAAACTGAATCAGTGAAGGAGTTTTCACATAATTCGACTGTTTTTAAGTGATGAGAAATTTCTTCAATTGTGAAATTAATATTCCAATCAATTTGTTTAAGAGACTGGAGTGCCATAGCTTTATATTTTTGAATTTGAATCTTTTGTGCATCAAGTAATGCTGTTTGTTCAGCAATCTTTGCTGCCAATTGACTCATATTGACCCGGAATGGTTTTTTCGAGTTTTCACCTCTAATGATATGGTGTTTCCATATGGCATTGAGGTTCTCATACATGGATGTAGGTACTCCTGGGTTAAAAAGTCATAAGTGGTCGGTGCCATTAACCCTCACATTGGCAAGCACTATCGGTTGGCGAGAAAGAGATCGATTTTACCAGCCCTATCAAATCTGGCTGTTAACCGAAACAGAACCTCATCACTACAAGGACAGCCAAGATGCACACAATGCAGCCATAGCAGAAGCAATAGAACCAGAAATCTACTGGCGAGATTGTGTTGTTCATCTGATGGAAAGTGCTCAAGACCTTTTGAACACAAACATGTTCGAAATTACAGACGGCAGAAGTATTTTTATGACACATCTTCCTGTCGAATATCAGCCTTCTGAAGAACAGAAGAAGGAAGCCCATGATTTGCTTCAGAAAATGGCATCACAGCTAACACTGCTTGAAGTGCCACCAGTTCTAGCTGGCGAAGCAGAAACGGTTGTGCAGCTCAAAAGGGAAGAACCATACTCCCCAGTCAGCATGGATTCAATAGACTCTGTCTGGCGTCACAATGTCATAAACCAGATGGAAGGTTAGTCAGAACGACAGAGAAATAATAGCTCCAGCCATCACAGCAAGGAAGCTACTGGAATAACCTTCATTCTTCTCAAAAATAATGACGGTTCAGATGTCAACAGAAGGACGATGCCGCCCACAGTGTAGGCGCTTCTGTTCATCAAACGGATAAGAAGAAACGCTCGAATGAGGAGAAGAAGACACGTAGAAGAAAAAACATCTTCTACAGGTTTCTAGAATACTTTTTGTTAACCTAACCACAGTTAAGCAAAAAGTAACTCTAGTTAATATGTAACCTAACCATGGTTAAAGGTAACCCTGGTTAGTAGAGTTAGCTTATAAATAGATAGTTCAGTAGAGTTGATGAGGTAACCAGTGTTTTGTGGTTAAAGAATGTAATTTATAAAAGTATTTTTTGTAAATCTGAGTGTATTGCTCAAATTCACATATATTGCATAATTCAATTTTTGATAATTCAACTATATTTTTATTTATTTCTTTTGTTGATGTTTGAGGTAATCTTGTCAATTCATGGATGGTTTTCCATTGAATTGCTAGATCTTGAGAACTATGATTCATGGATTCAATAGACTCTGTCTGGCGTCACAATGTCATAAACCAGATGGAAGGTTAGTCAGAACGACAGAGAAATAATAGCTCCAGCCATCACAACAAGGAAGCTACTGAAATAACCTTCATTCTTCTCAAAAATAATGACGGTCCAGATGTCAACCAAGACACGTAGAAGAAAAAGCATCTTCTACCGGTTTCTAGAAGACTTTTTGTTAACCTAACCACGGTTAAGTAAAAAGTAACTCTAGTTAATATGTAACCTAACCATGGTTAAAAGTAACCCTGGTTAGGCATCTTCTACCGGTTTCTAGAAGACTTTTTGTTAACCTAACCACGGTTAAGTAAAAAGTAACTCTAGTTAATATGTAACCTAACCATGGTTAAAGGTAACCCTGGTTAGTAGAGTTAGCTTATAAATAGATAGTTCAGTAGAGTTGATGAGGGAGAGCGATTTTAGAGAAATCCTCATCGATCATTTAATGAGGAGAAGAAGACACGTAGAAGAAAAAGCATCTTCTACCGGTTTCTAGAAGACTTTTTGTTAACCTAACCACGGTTAAGCAAAAAGTAACTCTAGTTAATATGTAACCTAACCATGGTTAAAGGTAACCCTGGTTAGTAGAGTTAGCTTATAAATAGATAGTTCAGTAGAGTTGATGAGGGGGGAAATTCTTCTCCCAAGGGCTTGAGAAGTCCACACTTGACAAGTTCAAGCTATGAAGGTACCAAAAACTATTGTGAAAACCAGACATTCGATTCAGTTCGAATAGTTTCTCTTTTATCAATTCACCATCCAATCAGAATATTGTTGCATGTTTGATACTCCAATATTTATTCTTCTTTCAATAAATTGGGAATGTTTCAACCCTGATGGATGTTATTACCTATACTATTACGTAGTGACGTCAACCCGACGACGGCAGCGGGGGAGAGGTGGAGATGCAACACTTCAATGGGTTACTGGGTCTGGTCAAGAGGCTTATTGGGACTTGATCAAGTCACATTTTTTGGGCTGCTGGGGTTCTTTTTTAGTCTATATTTATGTTTTATCTTATCTGTTGCTATTTGCTAATAATTTCTTATATTATGAACCAAAACACTTTGTGTGCAGTCATCGAGCCTAGTGTGTCGGCGTATCTACTATATAGTAGTTAATAGTTTATGGGCTCTCTCATGAGCGCATAATCCCTCAAATGATTGGACCTCTTTCTATATATCGTTTGTTCTACTACCACAAACTATTTATCTACCCCATAGCGAGGGAGGATATGTAATGGCACTTTCTGGCTTTTGATATCATTATATTGGCTATACCTTATTCAAAAAAAATAAAATTCACACCTTTTTTTTTTCTTTTTTTTTTTGAATCAACGGATAACTTTATTGCTTAAAATCAATGGTTAGAATGCATGCTACATCATATGCCGAAAATTACAAGATTTGTTGAGCAGTCTAACAAGCACCATGACCAATACATTCACTCATTATAAATTGGCTCAAAAATGAGTATGCAACAATAGAACTAAAACGCTCGCTACTTAATTTCCTGAAAACAGATTACCGTATAACTAGAGACCTCAATTAGTGTACAGTTAAATAATCCAGAAATCAAGCAACTAAATCTCAACACTATTACTTAGGCGAAAACCCGATTTCTATGTCTCTCTTGTTCCCTTAGCATTAGTGCTATCTATTCAGGCCAATTAAGTTTGTAGAGGTGAGCCCAAGCCCATTAACCAAAGCCCAATCATGATTTGAGGATAATTCAGGCCCTGGTCTGGGAGCCCAAACCCGAGTCCTGCTTCATAGGCTCTTCTTCCTCCTCTTTTCGGCGATGTTCACCATCCCAGCCACAGCCCAAACCCAGTGGTGTTTGGCTCTATTCCTGCCAGGTTCACCCATCACTTGAAACCCAGCCATGAACATTGTCGGCGCATCCTCCGAACTTGTCAATTCTCTCTCTGGTGGTCAATCATTTCAATACAAGTCGATTCTTGTTGTTAGTCTCAAGTCGACCGGTTCAAAGAGTGGGCATCCAAAACCAAAAACAATCATGTTGGTGGTAGCAACAACTAGACTACCGGGGCCCCCCGTACCTAGGGACAGGGGCCCATATACCCAGTCCCAAGGTCCAACCATTAGAAGACCAATAGAAGGCGGATCAACCGATGGAAAAAACCCGCAGAGCTTTTAGTTATGCAGAAGGAACTTTGTTCCACATCGAAAGAGAAGTCCAGTTCTGGGACCAGGGAGCTTATATAATGGCCCAACTACCTTCCTCATAAGGTAATCATCCTATCGCAAGCCTAAGCACTTTCCATTATTCTTTATTATCCCCACTTGTTTTACTAACTTAAGAATCGGAGTGGAATCGACTGGTCCAACTCGGTCCTTCCTAGTAAGCAGGATATTAATACGAGGAAGTCAACCCATGATCCACCGGTTTCTAAGGGTCTACAAATTCAAGCATAAACAAATCAGAAATCAAAGATCGCCGAAAGAAGTTTGGACCCTGGCACTTTCGTTCCTTTTTCTGCTTCCAAAAGGTTGTGATTGTCGCTGGACGATGATTGGAAATCATCGAGTTGAGTTTTGGTTGAAAGTGACAGACGCGAGAAGTAAAACCTCTCTCTAGGGTTTTTATTTAGCTCCGTAACTCTTGGAGCCATAGTTTGATGAACCAACTTCTTCACGCCCTATTTTTCTATTCACACACTTCATCTATTTTTTTCTTATTATAATTTTATTTTATTCACAAACTCTACTTCCTTGAATTAGTTTCATTCCTTGACTCTCATCTTATATATAAGGTAAATACTTGTGTCTGTACCAGTAGGTACGGTGTGCGTCCATACTCTCTCTAATTTGTATATTTTTGACAATATAATCAACTATTTTAACCGTTCAAAAGTTGAATTAATCAATAAAAATCATCTCTGTAAAATGAATGTAAACAAATATCATTTGCTTAACCGATTGTATCAAACAAAGAGACGGTTGATCATAAGACTCTCAACTTTCACTAGAACTGTTCATTTTTTTAATGCAATCGAATGACCAAACAATTTTGGTTAATTCCAAATTTTTGCAGAGATGATTTTTATTGATTAATTCAAATTTTGAACGGTTAAAATCGTTGATTACATTGTTTAAAATATGCAAATTAGAGAGAGCATGGACGCACACCATACTGGTATGGATACAAGTATTTTCCTATATATGCATGTGTGAATAAAAAAGGTGGGTGAATAGCACTTCCCTACTATTGTTATTGCTACTGAGACATTAGAGCTATCTCTGAAAAAAAAAATGCACAAATGTAGAAGCCAATCTAACTGTACATAAGTTTGGGTATAAGTGTGTATTATTGTGAAGGCTGCAAGTGCATGCACGTACGCGTTTGTTTCCTGCATTTCTTATTAGGTTTTGGATTGTCTACCGCGATTCTCATATATTTATATTCTTTGTACTTGTTCATATCTCATATGTATAAATGTTCGCTTTTACTTACAACAAAAAAAAAAACCATAATTTTTATCTACACGTACGTCTTGCAAATTGAGATAAATAATGAGCTACAGAATTTGCTTCAATGAAAACATTCGTCAAATGAACTGTGCTTACTTCAATGTGCAGCGTCTATCTCCTGTTCTTCGGACTTCATACACTAAAGCTCTGTTTTAACACACTACAAAATGTACTAAAACATCAAGTTTCCAAACATCTCTTTGGTCATTTAAAGTTTCTACTTTCTAGCATAAACATGGCAGTATCACTTTTATATTATGAATTACAAGTCACATTCTCTAGATCCGTCCACTGATAAAGATTGAATTGGGCTGTCGATGCCTACCCGCCCGTGATTTCGTAATCATCTGGTGATTGGTTCCTACAGTCCAAGATATATGATTATATGGCGTGTGGCATTGGGAGGGCAGAACTGAATTTGATTATTCATAAAGCTTACTTATGTGGGTTCTTCTCTAATCTTCTCTTATTCATGTCATTGGTAGGAGCATACTAGGTTTGGACACGCTATTTGACTTCTAGGCATGTTGATTGATAATCTTTTGAGGTATAATTATTAGAAAAAATTAAAGATAAATCTATATTTCGACCCCTTACACCAAGATCAACCCACATTCAAATTTTTTAAAAAATTACACTCAATATATATTTCAACCTTTCTTATAGAGTTTGTTTATATAATTAACATTTTTCATTGTATTTTTTTTCACCTTTTTGCCCTTCTGATTTAAAAAGAAAAGTTTCTTCATAAATATAGCTGCCACAATTTCTCAAATTTAATTAACATGTAGCATGTCTAAAACATAAATGTACGTAAAAATTAAAGCTTGAATTTAGTGAATTAGCAAGCAAAAATTTATGTTTTGAAGAGTCAAACAAAGAGAATGAACTCATGTAATTTTTATTTATGTCTTAAAAAATGCGATTAAATGTCGTAAAAGTTGTCACATTGGCCCTTAATTTTAGTTTTTCTCATTGATGGCATTTCTTCCTCTAACTCTCCAAGGCTATTTAGTCTTCTTACATACTTTTCTCGTTTAAGAGACGAGTGTGGATGATTTTCCTCTTTCCAAGGTGCGTTAGAATTTATTCTATATTTTAATTTATATATTCAACTGCTACCAATAATTTTCAGATGGTATATTATGGAATCATTTGTTGGTTTTAGATTCTAAAATATAGGTGTATGGTTATTCCGTATTGTGAAATTATTTGTGTTTAGATTCTATAACATACGTGTATAGTTCTTCCGCATCCATCTTATGTAATAGGAAATGTGTTTTTTACAGGATGAATGGTGCAATCATTGCAAGGTCGTACTTTGAGTCAAAAACGATAGCATTCCCAATTTATAGACAGACTACGTATGATGATATCTGTGAACACATTTCTTCAAGATTTAAAAGTTTTCGTGCAAGAGATGTTGAACTGTCATATGCCTTCAAAGGTCATTCAACATGTTTACTACAAACAGACATGGATGTCCAAATGGTGTTTTTGTCGTTGTCAAGTGCAAATAAATCGTATGTGGATATAATGGTTAAATTGTCTATAGTATCTCTTGCACGAATATGATTTTCGTTATATGACTGGAAGACTTTTATCATGTGTGTTGGACAACAATTTGATGGTGGTGTCATTGACTTCAGAGAAAAACTAGCCAAGTATGCTATCGAACATGATTTTCGTTATAAATGCTTGAAAAATGAACCATCACGTGTTACTGTTGTTTGCAATAAGAGAGCTAGCGAATGATACTTGTGGAATGTTCATGTGACTCTTAATTGCACAAATGGTTTTTTTAACATTCAGCAATTGAACAATGAGCACACTTGCAATAGTCGAAGCCTTAACTCGTCATTCATAACTCGTCCAAACTTCAGAAGGTCGTATTTATACTCTAGGTGGGAGAACTCTTTCCCCATAACCTACTCGTACAATCTGTCGACAACATGGAGAACACCATAAGAAAAAAAAAAAAAACCAGGTTAAGAAAAACTATTGAAACCACACAAACTATATACATATCTTAAATAGTAAAGCATACCTAGTACACTTGTATAACAGATAGAAACCATATAAACCTATGTAAAAGGTATGTCCCCTACGGCATAGAAACCTATTTCATAGTTTCATAGATTTCCTATTGCAGAGATACTCAATACGACACCCAAATTACCCACTACAGAGAAACTCAATACAAAACTAAAATTACCCACTGCAGAGAAACTCAATACAAAATCTAAATTACCCAAATTACCTATTGTATAGAAACTCAATACAAAACTCAAATTACCTACTGCACATACAAATCTTTTTTCAACTAATCAACATATCCGAAAGAGCACACACCCCCACAAATGTAAAAATGAAACCAAATACATGTACTGTGTAATCAAATTTAGATCTTCAAAGAAAAACGAAACAAAATACACAGAATAGAACTCGCAGCCATACCTACCACACAGGCAGAAGAAGAAACGGCTATGCCTCGTTCAAAAAATGGTGATGCCAAAGAAGAAACCCCACCCACAAGCCTCTAATTGTGCGATCCATTTATATCACCGATTTAAACCGACGGATGGCACCTTCTACCCAGATATCATTATGGGATTCTCTGTTTTAATGAAGAAATATAACCTCATAATTTCCTGTTATTGAATTTAGTAGCCTCGACCATGGGGGGCTGGAATCAAGCATCCTTGATTGAATACCATATTGAAATTCTGCTGTGTTTGTGGAAGAAAATCAAAATCGGTGTGTTTTGACTTTGCTGGGTGGTATTTTCAGTAAATATGTCCAAATATGTTCTTTTGTTCAGGCATAAAAAATATCTTTTAAAAAAATAAATTAACCTAATTAATAAGTTTGGGTGTATTTTAAAAACCTCTAAGAAAACAGGTATGTGAGTGTACATCTAAGTCTCCCTAATTATTATTAGTTGATACTGCTTTGTTCTACTTTTAAAAATTAAGGTTTATAACACGCTCCATATTTACCCTCCACCCTAGTAGCACATAACGAGTTTGAACACCTTGCATATGTGTAGTGTTTTAAAGTAACGCCATCCAATCCCTTTAGCCATTCCAGGCCTGTCCTTGGTCATAGTAGCACTTAGTGAGTTTTTGAATCTTAATTATGTACTAATGAAGTAATTTGGGGTTCACCTCCGAAACTAATTAGTAATAAATCAAGTGATTCAAACCTTGATCATTAGACTAGACCTCCAAAAAAGTAAATGAATGTTCTTAACAATTGTAGAATCCCATCGAACTCTTGCAAAGTGAAATAAATGCTACACAATAGTGACAATACATCATCAAACCTTGAGTCACGTGAACGTCAATTCCCTTGATTACAAAACCTTCGTATGTTCAATACTCTCCTAGTCTCCTAATACGAGAAACATCATTTTCTCTTACTGCATAGACTAGACTCCTAGAGCTCCATTTTAACGTACTGCACAAGTTTAAAAGTACTAGATTAACGTCAAAGAATATTACATGTTTTAGCTGATGACTTTTTGCAGTGTTTAGAAAATAGAAAATATGGCTTGTAATCCTAACGCTAAAAAGTGAAAGGAAAAAACTTAGCTAATAATCAATTATGTATTCATCTCTTTTTCACTTGCTATTCATAATCTCTTGATCTGCGCACCTCTACTTCAAAACTCAGTTTCCACTTCCGAAAAATAGAGGTTGGACAATAAGTTTTGATCCTAGGTTATCTCTATGCGCGGAACATAGAAACCTGGTGAAAATAGCGCAAATTAATGACTAACATCGTTTACTCATATGTCACAGTTTTTGTACATTGTATCACAATATAATCGAAAACTTACAGAATCACAGGTATAAGGTTTTCATAATCTCTACTATAAATTGTGCACTTAATTTGCAAAAAGCAACTTTCCAAGCGAAACATTGTCCTATGTGATTCTCTAAAGGTGTATAATGTGAAACTACTTGTGCTTATTTTAATTTTTTTTATCTATCTTACTAAGAGTTTAAATCAAATTAGCTATGATCATATGTTATCGATCTTTAGGCTAAATTCCAAGCAACAAATTAGATTGTAGGAACTTGAATGACTGATTGGATGTGATATTTGGCATGGTGCAAGTATTTCTATTCCTCTATGTCTTTCTTGTGTTGTGCAGTTATTCTAATCTTTCGAATGACCTCAAGGTTGAAGTGAAGATTGTAAATTTGAGCTCCATTATTATTGTACGTGGGTACAATTGAAGCAACAAAGCTAACAAAAGGTTGTGGAAGAGTACATCATTCGTAAGGAGCTCTCTCGTTCGTAATGTGTCTCATACGCTCAAAATCGGAAACCTCATGACAAGTCTAGGTCCACATGAATTCGAGACTTTGAGTTTATGAATTATGATTCTCTAGCGAAATCTTGAATCATGAAGGATGATATATGATAAAGTTATGCAACTCTTCTTCTTGTTAGTCATCTACTTCTTATATAATAAAAATATGTGGATACTTTGAAATTTTTATTTAGATTAACCTACTAGGTAAATATTGAGAGTGGTTGATACTATTAGTCTAATTTGAAAATTTTGTGTGGACACTGTCACTAAATTAAGTAGGGGTGGGTGCATGTTGGTGTAATGCGGGTTAAGGCCCAAAGCTAATCCAATCAACTTTATACGGTTTGACAACTATTCAAAGTTCCATTCAAGATTTCTGACTAAATAATCTGAGGAAAAAACTTGCATCCACCGGTATGGATGGCTACATTCATACTCTCTGTTGTGGACCAATACGTAGCTGCCATGTCATTTCAATTTTATTTCTCTTTTTAACTAGATAGTTTTTTTTTTCTTCAATAGCAAAATACCTATCTAAACTTGGAACTAGAAAAGAAGATCGCAACTTACGTGACTGAAACTTCCTCTACTAATTAAGGGCCTTGTCTAGTGCCCAGCAACCAAAAACAACATCAAATCTTTATTATCATAACCAAACAATAGTACGAGTACTCCCTAGTATTAGTACTATCTCAAAGCTCTCTCTTCTTCGGTTAGCAGTAAAGCTCCTTCTCATGGTTTAATTTGGAAGGATGAATCATTTACCCCCTCCTTTTCGGTTTTAGTTCAATTGATTTATTATGATAAATTGATTGAGCAAGAAAAGGTTGGGTGTTAAAGAGAATTTGGGGTTAGACTACGAGAGAGCGAGGATAAAACAAGAGATTGGGGGGAGAAGACTTTAGGAGCAGGCCTTAAAAAAATGAGTTATCTTCACGTTTAGATAACTCTTTTAGCTAGAAATTTAGCTATTAAAAAAATGAAATATAAATCTAATATGGCATGTGGCAGTTGGGTATTGGGAGAAATAAGAGAGTATGAATGCAACCATCCATACCGGTATGGACGCAAGTTTTTTCCATAATCTGATTATTCGTTCACCCGCTTTTCAATGCGGTTTCAGACTAGGCCCACATCTTATTTAACCCAATAAATAATGTAAAATGTTATCCCAACATTCAGTACCAAACACAATTAATTTTATTTTTTTTTATACTTTTTTTTTTACTGAAGATCAATTTTTAATTTCAGCATACTTAATATCATTAAAGATTCAAAGTCATCATCCCACCAGACAACTGAAATAAAATCATCAAAAACTTTGAATAATATTCAAAACTTTAAAGTCTATGAATATGACCAAAAAAAAAATACAATGCACAACCTTTAGTCTCTTTCTCAACTCGTCAGTGAGGCGTGAGAGTTATTAAATAATAAAAATAATAAATTAATAAAATCAATAAATATTCGGGTCGGATTAGGTTGAACGGGTTGGATTGTGACTCTAAGCCTAATTTTCATGCGGGTTGATGTTTTCCTAATCCTAATCTAATTCACTTCAATTGGTTCGGTTTGTATTTAAGTTTCAACCAGTACGATGCAATATCACATTTTCGAGTTTGGACTAAACATGAGATTGCTAAAAGAAAAAATGTTTACTTATGATAAATTATTATTATTAATTTTTTTTTAAAGGAAAGCACCTGATCTTATAAGATAATTTTTTTATGTAATTTTATTTAGAATTAATTTCAGTTTACCTACTTGAACTTTAGTTGAATCATCACTTCAGTCCCTATACTTTTGATTTCATCAACTACACCCCTATACTTTCTAAATTAATCAACTAATACTAATTTTGTAAATTCTGTACAAACGATCTATCAATACCAAAGGCTTTTTGGTATCTTTTCCCTATATTAATGCACCGTTATCATATTACGATTATAAATAAAGCTAAACAAATCATATAATCAAGTTGAACAATAGAAAATAAACAAAAATAAATCATATATGGTAAAACAAAAAGAAATCACTATATATGATTTGTTTTCTATTGTTCAACTTGATTATATGAATTGTTTAGCCTTGTTTATATTTGTAATATGGTAACGGTGCATTAATGTAGGGAAATGGTACCAAAAAGCCTTTGGTATTGATAGATTGTTTGGACGAAATTACAAAATTGATATCAGTTGATTAATTTAGAGAAGTACATGGGTGTAGCTGATGAAATCAAAAGTACAGGGACTGAAATGATGGTTGAGCCTAAATTCAAGTAGGTAAACTGAAATTAATGATTTTATTTAGTACGAAGGATAAAATAGGCATAATACATTTTAGTGAAGTTTTTGAGTACTTGACTTTCTTACCGTCAAGATTTTTTTGGCCATTTAATTCTAAATCTAAAAAAAAATTCCAAACATTTCTTTGATCATTTCTAAAGTTTCTAGTACAAACATGGCGGGTGCTATGCAACCATTATTGTGCTCTATCCAATACAATCACATCCTCTAGATCCGTCGACGGAGGCAGTTGGGTCGAGCAGTCGATGTCTACTCGTGAATTCATAATCACCTGGTGATTGTTCCCCACGCTCGAAGATGGCGCGTGGGGAGGGCAGCACTGCATTTGATTATACATGTCATTGGTGGGAGGATACCAGGTTTGGCCACGCCATTTGACTCCTAGGCATGTTGGTTGAGAATCTTCGAGGTATAATAATAATGTCGACTTGTCAATTCTTCATTTGCCACTTTTTTGTTTCTCTTCATTTTTATCCAACTTCTCTCTTGAAATTCAACTCCCCCCTAGTTCTTAGCTTTTTTAGATTACTTAAATCATAAACAAACTTCCCAGTTCTGTTTTTTATATCCAGTTCTGTTCTGGGTATCAGATTCTTGATGCTGTTCTAAAAGCGTTGAGTGGTTTTCAGTTGTTGGTTTTGTTTGCTGATGTGGGATGTGCTTTTGTGATATGGTAAAGATGGGTTGTGTTGTTTCAGACCTATTAAGAATCTGATAATTTGTTGGATTTGTGGGGGGAAGAAGAAACAAGAATGAAGGATTTTCCTGGGACTCCTGGGACCTTGACTGGGCTTCTTCTCAGGCTTTCACAATGTGTCTTTGCTGCTGCCTCTATTGCTTCCATGGCCACCACTTCCAGCTTCTTCAATTTCACTGCTTTCTGGTATTGCCTTCTTTTTTATAAACCAAGTGATTACTTATTCAAAGTTTCAAACGGATTTTAAAGATGGTTTGTTTGAAGAATGAGTTGAATCGATGTTGGTTTGTAATCCTAGAAGTTGACTTGGCAAATTAATCTTGGTATAAGAAATACCAAATGTTAAATTCTGCTGGTTATAGTCAGATCACATTTTAAGTTCTTGTGTTGCAGCTACCTGATTGCTTCAATGGGTCTGCAAGTAATTTGGAGTTTTGTTCTGGCATTGATAGATGCATACTCCTTGATGAAAAAGAAGGCCCTCCACAACCCTGTATTGGTCAGCCTCTTTGTAGTTGGAGACTGGGTCAGACTCTAAATCCTTGACTTTCTTAATTGCTACATGAATTCTTCTTTGTTTCTAGAATTTGTGAAATTAACAGCTCGGTTTTTTCTCTTTCCAATAGGTTACAGCAACACTGTCTCTTGCAGCTGCTTCAGCTTCAGCTGGAATAACTGTCTTGTACTTTAATGACTTGAGCCACTGCAATTTTGGAGAGGAATGCCAGAAATACCAGATGGCAGTTGCTTTTGCTTACCTGAGTTGGGTAACAATTGCTATTTCTTCTCTAATCATGCTTTGGCTGTTGGCAGGAGGTTAGACCATTTGTTTGTATAGGCCATTGGATTTCATGGATTCATCTCATTTCTACAACTTCTGTCATATATACTTCTTTTCTTTTTCATTTTTTACAAGAGAAACACAATTTTGCAATGTCAATAAAAAAACAGACAGAATTACAGTACAATACTCCAGAAATTACTCTCATTACCTTGTCTCTTTTTTGGGGGGAGTAGGATTAGAATTGGGAAATGGTTGCATCAACAATGGAAACATATATATTTGCAGAGTTGAATTATTAGGAAAAAGAATCAATTCTAGTATCTGTAGAATATGTCCAAATTCATGTAGATTCCAATTGGTTAGTGGCTGAAGAAGCTCAAACTCCAAGCAAAGTGCTGTCTATAATTTGTGTGGCTGAGTTGGAGACAGCCTGGGCTCACTGTGTGCTTTTGTTATATTAAGAACTTGAGAGAACTGTGTATGCTCTTCAATGATTTTGTTTGTACCAATCATATACAACATAACAACAACTAATATTCTATATTGCTGTGCTTTTTATTTAGTTTCTAATATTTCCTTGATACTTCCACATCTATATTTTCTGGCAATTTTTTGTTCGGCACTATTTGTGTCCATGCAATTGTGTATATAACATTATTCTATACTGGCAGTGTACCTAATCAGAGTGATGGGGCTTGAAATAATAGTAATATGCACATTGCCATCTAGAGTCAGTGGTCCTGATGTATCTACCTGTTGGAAATATGCTTTATATTACAAGAATCTGCAAGAACCAAATGGCTCAATGGAAAGAGTGTATCCCTTTTATCACATTAGTTATCTTTAAAGAAGTCTGCTTTAACCTTGCTTAGATTAAGCAAAGCACTTTATGCAGCATTGTGGAAGGTGTAAGTGTGGTCTGCAACAAATCAAGCTTGTGGGTTTGATAAAGAAAAATGCCCTGAAACTGATAAACCATCATATTCTGGGAAGTGTCATTGCAATTATGTAAAACAACAAATGATCACCAACAAAAGTAAGTGGAAGCAGAGATGTTGGTCTAGTGAGTTAGTGATGATGATCATTCAGTAGTTGGTTAGACCCCACTGACTGGTGAATGTCAGAGTCACAATGTTTCATCAGACTCACCACTTTGAAGACATTGTTTAATACAGTCCCGATCACCTCAGTTACTTGGTCAATTATACGTTATTTGGTTAATTACTATTTAATTTGATCAGTTTTATTCTAACGGCTCCTCAGAGACATAAGATAATTTGATTTAAAATTCATTATTTTTATGATTATTTAATCATTTTCTCTCCTTCCTCTCCGTCTAAAATATTTTATAATCAAGTCTGAATTGATTATACCCAAGTCATCTTCTATTGAACTTCTTCCTCTCGATACCCCAACAAATTGCAGAACCCAGTTCTAATCTGGCTAATGGAGTAGTAAGTTCATAATCAGTATGAGCTTCCATTGAACTAGAGTGGCAATGGTGTTGAAAGACAACATGACCATATAATTTGCAATCCAAAGGGCATGAGAGTAGGTATATATTGCTCAGCCTCTCATAGGATTTGGTCGCCACTGAAAGGCAACAAAAATTAAAGCATATACTATTTTTGCCTGAATAGCTCAAATTTATGATACGGAGAAGAACCAAGTGCATCAACACAAAGAATTGAGGTTTTCGTTTATGAGAGGGGATGCAAAATTAAAGATTTTGCATTGAAAGAATTGCAGAGTTTCCCCTATGAAAAATAGGTACTTAAAAGTGAGAAAGAGATAAAAGAGAGGTTGTTCTAGGATTTTGGAATTGGGGGAAACGATTGGAACAGGCAAATTCTTGACTTTGGTCTTTAATAGAGGCAAATTCTTGGTCTCCAGCCGGAACGGAATTGGGATGAAAATGAGTTTGTAAAGCTTTTGGGCATAGAGAAGATATGAGAAACAAATTGGATGATTAAATAGACATAAAAAATAATGAATTTTAAATCAAATTATCTTATATCTCTAAGCCGTTGGATTAAAACTGAGCTAAATCAAATGGTAATTGACCAAATAACGTTAGGAGATCATGATTGTTGTTTTAGATCACTTGTCATTAGACCATTTTAGAAGCTTTGTATCTTCATAATCTATAGAGTTTGTCCTGAGCATAATGACTCACTGTCACAGATGCTTGAAGTGTCTATTTCCTTATTTCCTGAGTGGTCCTGAAAAAATTTGAACAAGAATTGTGTCTGTCAAACCAGATCCTGATTTTAAAGGGAGAAGGCATTCTTTCAAGGTGGGATGATGGGCTTGCTTGATGAAAAGACCAGTCTTCTTCTCCAGGTACTGCAATGATTGTTGTGTTACAACTTATAAGTACATCACACAGGTCCACTTTGCCTCGTTAAGCTGTAGCTTATTTCATAAGTTCCCAATACCCAAAGCAGATTATATAGAACCATTTGCTCAATCCTCAGTAGTTGTGTTTTAAAATAAAAATTGACTTATATTTATAAATATAAGGTGAGTTGGAGCAGCATCTCTTTTTTTAATTGAAAATAACTCATTTTTTAAAAAAAAAAACTACTGACATGTTGTGTTACCAAATATAAAACAGACTTATACTTATAAGCATATGAGTTTATAAGCTCCCCTAAACGCACCCTTATAACTAACTTATTGGAGAATTGATGAAATGTCAAATAAGGACACACCATCAACTTGTTATTCTTCGTCTTCCTAATGACATTACAATATATATATATATATATATATATATATATATATATATAATCTTTATCCAAAGCGGGGTTTCTTATTTGACTCATTTTCTGGTCAAATTTCTACATCTCTACCGTTCAGTATTTAGGTATATACGTGTAAATCATCTCTACAAATTTTCAGCTCATTTAGTGATCGTTAAGGTATCAAAACGATAAAAAAATCAATGAACAAACTGAATATGTTCAGTATGAACCATTCGTGTTAATCACGACTAGGAATATTCAAACGATTATCAAATTTGATGAAACTTTGTATAGTGATCTACACACATATACTTAAATACTGAACGGTGGAGATATATAAATTTGACCAGAAAGTTGATAAAATAAGGAGCCCCGCTCTTTAATTTCATAACGAAGCCCTATTTTTTAATTTCTGAACAGAACCCTGCACTGGATAAGGACTGATATGTGTGTGTGTATATATATATATAATTCATATTATACCTCCACCACTTTAAAGTACAAATCTCAATTAATCTCAAACTGATGTGGTGATCATGAGTTTGTATATTGAAAACATCAAATGAATTATTTTGGTATATAATAATTTTGAAAATTGAAAGTCTATCGTCTCTTCACCTGAAATGAGATTACGGGATATACGCCACTAGTTCCTGCCCTCACAACCGTTTGCCCATCTTTATAGCTTTGCATAGCATAGAAAATGTGTAGTATCTCACTATTTTGGGCATTTCTTTCGTGTGCCAACTTTTTTGTTTAGAAGATCCTAACAAATACATGAGCTGAGAACGCACAGTTACCATGTTAAGCCTTGTGGTTGTTAGATCACATGTCCCTTACCTCATCAATTATAAGTCTTTTACATGTTTATCTCAAATGCCACATTACGTGAGAGAGTGATACACATCACACAAGATATGCAGGTCACTTTTTGACGATTATCTCTGCAATAAAATCAGCTACATGAAGAAATCTCTTGGTCATTGAGTCGTGTCAAAAAACTTATCCGTCACATTATGAAATTGACATTAAGAGTATCTTTAACAAACTCTCTATCTTAGTGTCAATTACATGAATTTTATTTTAAAATTAAAAAAATAAAATAAAAAAATAAAAAATAAAAAAACGGTAGTAGAACTCAAAGGCGGAAGAATAATCACAGTTTACTCAATGCATCACTCCATACAAATGACGATGTTTAAATTTAAACACATAAGTTTCAAAAGATTAACAAAAAAAAAAACCAAAAATATTGACATAAGTTTCAATAGATCGTCGACAAGATTCTCCCTGAAATCTATAATGCAAAAGTTATATTCCAAATTGCCTCAAGTAGGGTAAATTTGCCTTGTTCTTCTTTTTCGGAAACAACAAATTGCTCCTTCCACCAAACAGAATAAGCCGAATCATGAAAGACCATACCTAGTACGTAATTTCATTAGAGCACACAGAACAACCTTTTGTGAGGCATCAGTCATGCATGAGCATATATATATATCCTTCTATTCCCCTTATCTTTCTTGCAGTGAAGTTGGGAAATTTTCAGCACATCAGGAGAATTGAATCAAGAACCTGATACTAGCAACATGAAACGAGAATCAATTAATATCTACGCAACAATTCTATCCTCTATATCAATACATGGATGAAGTGCTATACCAGCTTGTAAAGAATTGAAATAAGAGAAGAAAGAAGAGGGGCTAGAGGAGGCTATGGCACAAAAGGCAAGTTCACAGGTGGGAGTACTTAGGAAGTTCAAGCCTCACATCCTCATGGTTCTAGCTCAAATGGGCTATACATTTCTTTATTTCATCACAGAAGCTTCCTTCAATCATGGGATGAACCCTCATGTCTACATTACTTATCGGCATATTGTTTCCGGCGTAGTGATGCTCCCTTTTGCCTATTTTCTTGAAAGGTATGGATGCCTACAATTGCATTTTTGTTTTATATATATATATATATAGTTCCTATTCAGAGTGAACCTTCACTCTAAAATTAACGTGCGAAGTTCTTTTTTTTAACACACTTTTTTGTCATATTTTAACATCTTCACCGTTCAGATGTTTGAACCTAATGTATAGATCATTCTTACAAAATTTCATCTAATTTGGTGACTGTTAAGGTATCAAAACTATATTAAATCAATGAACAAACCGAATATGTTCAACCTGAACTATTCGTGTAACTCACCATAATGAAAAGTCAAACGATTATTAAGTTGGATGAAATGAAATTTTACAGAGATGATCTAGACATTAGGTTCTAATATATGAACGGTGGAGATATGAAAATATGACAAAAAAGTGTGTTAAAAAAAAAAAATAACTTCGCACGTTAATTTTAGAACAGAAACTATATATATATATATATATCTTAATTACATGTTTTTCAATTTGACACCATTAAACAAGCGACTCAAATTTGACGGTCTAACAACATAACTTGAATGATTGCACAAATATACGCATTTTGTCAATAGCATTTTTACATGTCATGTGTTTAACTATTGATATTTGATTCTCCTACTGCAGAAAAGAACGGCCGAAGCTCACAGTTGCTCTTTTCTTGGAACTTTTTGTTCTCTCTCTTCTAGGGTGAGGAAATAGATAACCCATTTATAGTATTTCTGAAAGTTGAAGGCAAACCTACAAGACTAAGTTAGGGTCTTTTTCATTACAGGGTGGGTTTGACTTTGAACATGTACTTTGCAAGCTTAAGATACACCTCTCCAACCTTCCTTGCATCAATGGTCAACACAATAGCTTCTGTCACGTTCGTAATTGCCGTTGCTTTCAGGTTAGTAGATTTTAAGTGTATCACCAATTCACCAAACTATCTTCAATTTTGTGTTGGGCTTAAACAACTAATTGACCAGGTTGGAGGCTCTTAATCTTCGAAATCCTCGAGGATTGGCGAAAGTTTTGGGCACCCTAGTCTCTTTGGCCGGAGTCATGACCATGACCTTGTACAAGGGTCCTACTGTGAGAAATCTTTGGAATCCACTAATCCATATTGAAGGAAAATCCTCCATATCCATGAGAACTGGTTGAAGGGTTCAATTCTCACTGTCTGTAGCTGCATAACTTGGTCTATTTGGTACATTATGCAGGTTTTAATTCTTACTTTCAACAATAAGTGATTCAGCTAGTCTCTAAAGTATAAGTACTGCTTACACAGAAATAAATGAAATTGATTATGATAAAGTTATAAAACTAATTTTCAGTGTGAAGTTATTGAAATCAAGCTAGATTTAAGGAGAAGTATTTTATTTTTCCACCATAATGGCAAAATGGTAAAGTCAAGAAAAATGAAATTTGATAATTCTAGAAAATACTGATTATATAATAAATATTGAGTGTAGATTGAAAGAAAAGAAGGGTGTGGGTGTATCATAAAAGGGAGCTACCTATTTGGGTGTTAATATAATTTTCTCCAACTTCTGTTTGGGAACTATAACATACATGAGTAATTGCTGAACATGTATATGATACACATATGAGTATTCAGTGAGACAAGTAGACAAATGATGGTGGAAAATGATGTTTGCAAATTATTTATTTGCTTGAAATAAAAATGTAGGCAATCACGTTGAAAAGATATCCTGCACAACTATCACTGACTACATGGATGAGCTTCATAGGGGCAGCACAGTCAGCTGTGTTCACTGCGTGTGTTGAACATAAACGAGCTGCTTGGACCGTTGGATTCAATATTGACCTCTGGTCCATTCTATATGCTGTAAGTTTATAATTCTGCAAAACAACTCTGAAACTTTGCATTATAAGAGTCAATAGCTGAATTTTCTAAATATGCGGATGGTGTATGACAGGGAGTGGTGTGCTCTGGTATAATTATCTTCATTCAACTATGGTGCACAGAAGAAAAGGGACCAGTCTTTGTGACCATGTTCAATCCTGTTTCAACAATATTGGTGGCAATTCTAGCATACTTTGTGCTTGGTGAAAGACTTTACATCGGCAGGTAATTTTTCTGTTGTATCTAAAGACATATATATGCAGCTGCTTGCTATACTTTCATAATGCATAAAATGTTCAAAACAGGAAAGTAGATATCGTGGTTCAATTACGTACAGCTTGGTATGCTGTATTCTGAGATGAGAAAAACCACTGATTTGGTTCAACAATATTGAAATGTATAACGATGCTTGGTTCATCAACTATTGGCAAAACAGCTTAACATGTTATGTTCTTAAAATGAAGAGCTTTCACAATCATGATTCACAGATTGACAACACAATACGTCGGATATCTGATATCATTATCATGTTCATGATATATATATATATAGAATTTTTTTCAGGTGCGGACGTCCGCACCGTGCGGATGCGGCGTTTCCGGCCACCGGCGAGGCGGCGACGGCGTATCCGGCCGGTGGGCTTTGCTCGCCCCACGCCGGCGACCCCGTCTGTGCCGGCCCGAGCTCCATCGCCAGCCGGCAGCCGTCGGAATCTGCAAAAATGCAGAAAAATGACAAGTACTGTTCATTTTTCTGCATTTTTACAGATTCCGGCCGGCGATGGAGCTCGGGCCGGCACAGACGGGGTCGCCGGCGTGGGGCAAGCAAAGCATACCGGCCGGATACGCCGTCGCCGCCTCGCCGGTCGCTAGAAACGCCGCATCCGCACCATGAACTGTAGGTGCGGACGTCCGCACCTGAGAAGGACTATATATATATATATATATATATATATATATATATATATATATATATATATATATATATATATATATATCCAGTTTAAGAGCGAGAGGTTTAATGGCTTGAAAATTTGGAGTGTGTTCTTAAAATGTTCATCTGCGGTTTTTCAGCATATTAGGAGCAGCAATTGTCATTATTGGCCTGTACTTGTTGTTATGGGGGAAAGAAGGCGATGAAGTTTACGTCATTAAGTCTGAAGACTCATCTTCTCAGACATACGAAGAGGAGAAAGATGACAGAATAACAATCACTTCAGTCAAGAAGGATGCTTTACATGGTGAACCTTAAGGATTGTCTCATCAATGAAATTTGGAACCAACAAAACTCGAAAAAAGAAGACAAAGTTAACAACAAGTACTGAGGAGCAAAGTTGGGAGCATGAGAAAGAGAGTGGAGACCATTACTTCTAATTCCCAACTCTCCTTAATTTTCATAGAGTTTCATCTATCTCTTTGCTTGATTTATTTGCATTATTTTGACTATTTTCATATACTATCAATATAAGCATGCACGAGGGAGTTTGAAAACTACCACATTTATAATGAATACGAAATATGCTTATGGGTGGGAGAAGGAAATCTGCATAAGAGGCAAAAACATAATTTCTTTCGCCCCGGCCTTAAATCCATCAGAACCGTCCCTGGTGCTAATAAGATTTTCCCAATAACACTGATGGATTTTCCCAAAAGCTATTTTAAGTTTATGGAATGCCACGTATGATTCCAATATTGAGCACACTAATTGCTTCCACCGAATAGAATACAGAAGGTCCTGAAAAAAGCCATTCACAGTGATTTCACTATAAATACTAGCAACATGTAATAAGAATCAAGACTGAAAGATTCACTAAACCTCTTATGAATACTGGCTCAAGTTATCAACCAGCTTGTGAAGAACTGAGGTATTATAATTCTATAGAGGGACTAGAAGAAGCTATGGCACAAAAGCCTGCAACTTCCCAAATGGGACTTTACAGGAAGTTCAAGCCACACCTCCTCATGGTTTTAGCTCAAGTAGCCTTCACATTTCTCTATTTTATTACAGAAGCTTCCTTCAATCATGGGATGAATCCTCATGTCTACATAACCTATCGACATATTGTGTCCGGCACAGTCATGCTCCCTTTTGCCTATTTTCTGGAAAGGTATATGTGTGTACAGTTGCCTTTCCATTTGGTACTACTTAAGGTAATGCTTTCTTGTTAGACATCTGATGATTGACATCCAGATTGTAAATCAGATAATGTTAACATGACCTATTAATGTCATAACATCATGTTTCTAACTATAGATCTTTGATTCTCCTTCTGCAGAAAAGACAGACCAAAGCTCACGTTTCCTCTTTTCTTGGAACTCTTTCTTATTTCTTTTCTGGGGTGAGAACAAGTAGAACCAATATATGCTTCTGAGTTCTGACACTTGATGGCAAAAATAAAAGGTCTAATATGGGGTCTTTCACAATACAGGATATGTTTAACTTTAAACATGTACTTTGGAAGTTTAAGATACACCTCTCCAACCTTCATTGCATCAATGATCAACACCATAGCTTCCCTCACATTTCTGATTGCAGTTTCACTCAAGTTAGTACGCCTCTTCAACAGAAATCCAAAGCATTAATCTTTAATTATCAGCTATATGAATTTGTGTAATCGTCAGGTTGGAGGTTCTTGATCTTCGAAATCCTCGTGGATTAGCAAAAGTTTTGGGCACCCTTATCTCCTTAGCTGGTGTAATGACCATGACTTTGTACAAGGGACCAATTATGAGTAACTTATGGAGTCCACTAATCCATATTCAAGGAAAATCTTCCATCCATGAGAACTGGTTGAAGGGTTCAATTCTAACTGTTGGTAGCTGCATAACATGGTCTTTATGGTACATTATGCAGGTACTTAACTCTAATTCTGAACTATAAGCCATCCGACTAGTCTGTATAACATAAATAGTACTGCATTGTTCAACAATTTTTTTTATCAAACTTCAAAACTCATCTATGTCTATAAAGATACCGACATATGTAATGACAGTACATTTCCGGTGAAAAACATGTAGATAAATTATTGACAAACATGTAGATGAATCGGAAATGAGTAATCTAATGAGATAAGAGAAATTTTTTTGGTTAATTTATATAATTGAATTATTTTTTAGGCAATCACATTGAAAAGATATCCTGCACAATTGTCACTGACTACATGGATGAGCTTCCTGGGAGCAGCACAGTCAGCTGTGTTCACTGTGTGTATTGAACATAAACGAGCTGCTTGGACCATTGGATTCAACATTGACCTCTGGTCCACTCTGTATGGTGTAAGCTTCATAATTCTAAAAACCTAATGTGAAATCTTACATTATAAGAGTCAATGGTTAAATTTTCTAAATATGTGGGTGATATATGACAGGGAGTGGTGTGCTCTGGTCTAATGTACTACATTCAACTATGGTGCACAGAAGAAAAAGGACCAGTCTTTGTAACCATGTTCAATCCTGTCTTAACAATCTTGGTGGCAATTCTAGCATACTTTGTGCTTGGTGAAAGACTTTACATCGGCAGGTAAATTTCCTTTGATATATCGCCGATATATGGCCAAGATATGTGATTCACATTCTCGTTACACTACATGAATGTCAATTCAATAAGATAACATTACATTATGTGTGCTTCAACTCTTGGTTGCTAGACACAATTGAATGAAAACCATTGATTAGACAATATCAAAGTGCATAATCATGATTTTGGCAGTGACCTTTTACTAAAGCCGTAAAATAAAACATTTTTATGTTGTTAGAGACTGTAAATGAAATTGCTGGTCAGGTTAAACCATGGACATTAGAATCGTGAGCACATTTGAGAAGGTTGGATATCAGACAAAGCCATCCTTACCGTGTTCATGCATTTCCAGCATTTCTAACTTAAAAGATTTGTTAATAGGTTGGAAAATTAATGTCCTAACCTTTCATCTTTGATTTGTTCAGCATAGTAGGCGCAGCTATTGTTATTCTTGGCCTATACTTGCTGTTGTGGGGGAAAGAAGGAGATGAAGTTCGCGTCACCAAGTCCGAAGAGTCATCTGATCAGACATATGAAGAGAAGAAAGATTCCAAGATGCAGACCACTGATTCAGTCAGAAAGGATGCATTACATGACAAACCATGAAGATTCAGATTATTCACTTGGAAAACCACTGAGAAGTGCACATCATGAATCTATAATTATTTGAATAAAACCAAACCAGAAATTGAAGTGGATAAGAGCCAGGGAGCAGGAAGAAACAGAGACGATGCAGACTTTGTGTTACTATTATCTCCCAACTGCCATTTTCACAGAACTCAATCTCTCTTGTTTTGTTATTTGGACTTCATTTATTCAAGAAAATCTTCGAAATGTTTCTAGGCCATGTATTAGAATTCAGTTGCCACTAGTACCGTAGTATAAATAATGGTCACATATTACCAGTAACAAACATACAGCCTATCATTGTACAATGAAAAGAAACTCAGGCAACACAGGAGAGAGAGTCACTGGAATACTACATCCTTCCTATTCATATAAGAGACCTTATCTTGTCTTTCAATATCTGAAATTAACCTACCTCATTATGTTAGGAATTAAGAGACTCGCAAAAGGTAGGGCAAAGATCTACATCGTCCAAGACTGGACATTCATAATTTATTCTCAAAAAGCACCTTCTAACTACATCAACAATTCTATAACACATTTGCCATCACCCGAAGTAAATCAGGCAAACTGAAAAATCAGTGACATGTACAATTGTTGACAAGAAATAAAACTTTCAATAGATTGCAAATCAAAGCATCTGTAATTGTCCAAATAGGTTCTGTATATCTAAGCAGCAGGGGGGCTAAGCTCATGATCACGCGATGTATCACGGGTTGATGGAGGTAGATAGTGCCACATTGGGATCATACCATAGCTTGGATATACTGCCATCTTGCTTGCCCCAGGATGATATGCAGCAGGGACTGCTGGGTGGGCTGGCATAAACCCAGAAGGTGGAATGGTCATAGCTTTCAACTGCTGCTCCAGCCTTTCTTTGTCCGCTTTCAGTACAACTTTCTCTTCACGAAGTTCACTCTTTTCTGCCTGGTATACAGAAAACAGTAAAGAAGTGGTTCAATATTTCTCTTTTACTACATTTGAAATAGTGATATGTGAGGAATGTTTGCACCATCCAACTTATCACATCAACTAGAATTTCCAACATCTACCCAAAGTGTTCCAAATAACTTAAAAGCTCATTCAAATATGAGATTCGTACATATATTTCAGATTGAGAAAAGTGACTAGATATAAATAATTTGACATGGATTACTTGTTAAAGCAATTTTATTGATCTGACCAAAGGAAGACTTAATCTCAAAATTCAAATTTCTTCTCTTATAGCCTTTCATCCAAAAGCACCTTACGTAACACATATTTCATCAGATGAAATGAACTGAAACCAGAAGATCATGGCAAATAAACCAAACTGAAAGCGAGTACCTCATTAATTTTTACGACTGAACCGAAGATGCAGATAGGGTAGGGGTTTTTACAAACTTGGACGCTACAAGCTTAAAGTCTAAACTGGTATTATCATTATGCAGTAACAAACAATCACAAACCAGAATAGTAATAGTGAAGCATTACTAAATAAAACCTGGAGCGAGGAGTTGATTCTCTTATGGGGGTAGGTGTGAAACCCTTAGATCCTCTTTTTTTAAAAATAATAATAATAATAATAATAATAATAATAATACTCCAGACCACCACAATAAATTTAACTGTTAAAACCAATATTCTGATTACTAGAGCAAATCCTCCGGAATTTCCATCTCCAATATCCTACTTAAAACTTAGATGAACTTATGAGTGTTATTGGCTGACTAAGAATCACCTAAAGCCTATCATGTCTACTATACAACTCTCATGGAGGTACATATCATATCATCATTATCTTATCAATCTAAACAAACACGACCATAACTTCATCAGCATCATTGCTAACAGCCAAGGACCAAAGATCATGAACACCAACATAAGATTTGGTAAAATAAAATAACCAATGTCTCAGCTACCAAATCTCATCATAACAATTTTATGCAACCAAACAAGGCTAATTTCAGAAGTAAATAAGCTATGAAGAACCTTTAAACTCTTGATCTCTTCAAGCAACTTCTCATTTGTCTGTGTGAGCTCCTGAGCTTCAGCTCTCAGTTGGGTCAAGACCCTTATGGCATCATCAAGTATAGCAGGCTTGTCAGTCTTGGCTGGTCTCCCAGGTTCCAAAACAGCACTCAAATCCAAAAACCTGAAATCACCACACACCCAAATAGAAATCTAATCTCCATTCATTTTTTTTCACATCATCACAAAACCAAAAACGATACCAGATTCAATCAGACACATACTTGTCATTCAATCTCTCCCTCCTCAGTTTCTCACGGCAAGCTTTGGCCCCTGAGCCACACCAAGACTCTGTTCGTCCCCTAATCACACAAAAAGCAACGATCTTTATCAAAAACCAGAACACATTTTCACTCTGATCATCAAAAGTATCGATCTTTTCCAAAACCCAAAACGCTTTTTCACTCTGGTTATCAATACCAACGATCTTTATCACTGAAATCACAGAAAACATTACCTCTTGCGAGAGCACTCCTTTTCCTGGGTCTGTGATGATGGAGCAGCAGAAGCAGCAACACCACTATAAGCAGAGAATTCGATTTCAGGGAATGAAGGGTGGGATTGGGATTGGGATTGGACCACAGGTATTGAGGGAATTGGGTTTCGTCGATCAAATTATTGTAGGCAAAAAAGTCTTCTATGCCTTCCATTGCATCCATTGGAGACAAAACTAGAGAGACTGAGTTTTTTGTATGTGCGATAATTGAATATTGCAATGCTTTTGTTTTCAGGTGACGAATGTGAATGTGAATGTGAATGTGGTTAAAAACTTAAAACAAGAAATAAAGAAATTCATTGGTCCTTGATGCCCTTCCAATGAAACCATAATTATGTTTATTTATAAAGTGGATTTCTTGTGAATAATCTGAATATGGAAAAAGTTTTTCTATATTTCGGAAAGTAATAAATTACAATTCAATAGAAATAAAGAATAAGTCGATGAGTTGTAACTTTGTTGGTTATACGCCAAGTAGCACGGACACGCTTGGTGGGTAGCGTGTCGCGTGTCGGACGCGGATACGAACACGGACACGGCAAAATCAGCTCGGACACGACACGTCTGTGTCCTGCACAGACCTGCAGGGCGGCGCTAGGCATCGTCGGCGATGGAAAGTGGCGGCACCTTCGCCTTTTGGTCGTCGTCAAGCTCGTCGGTGATGGACAGTGGCGCTATTCAACTCGGAGATGAGCTGGGGCGACGCCGATTACGCTCTCGATGTCGATCTGCTTAATTTTTGTTGTGTAGCATGAGCTTGTAACTGTTTATGGACCTTGAATTAGTAGGTAGCATGGGTAAAATTTTGACAATAGAGTGCATGGTAATTTTAATTTACTTGAGATTAATTCCGCATTTGACATGCTCCCAAACTGAGATGGAGCTTCCCATCTTAGAAACAACGAAATTTGGCTTAAAATTGCAAATAAGAGGTCATCAGATCACACTGGATTCCCCAAAATTTCCTCTGTTCTTTCTTAAGAATTCTCACCCGTCTTATAATTTGAACAACTTTCAATAATTAATACGTATATTTAGTATTATAAATTTGTCATGGAGAGGTGTAGAGAATCTACAGTTTATTATCATGATCCATATGATGTCGCTCTAACGAAAGAAAAATCTTTAATAGGATGATGCCCGCAGCCAACTAAACAAACCATAGCCAACCTCACGAACCATATAACAGGAACCAGCAGAAGTAGGCCTCATCATTTGGCCTTTTGGTTCTGGCCCACCCTAAAGCCCGCCCTACCCTATAGGGCCGAAACCCGGCCCGGCTCTCCATTAGGGCGGGTCGGCCCTAGCCTTTTTTGAGTAGGGTAGGGTGAGGGTCGAGCAAATTAAACCCGGCCCTACCCTACAGCCCGGCCCTATTGAGCCCTTTAGAGCCAAGCCCTACCCGGCCCTATCCTAAAATTTTAACTATTTTATATTACATAATACATACAAATGTCTTCACTAAGCGATTTGGGGCTGTAACTTTGTCGGATTTAAGTGATTTTTTTACTATCACCATATTTCATCATAACGATCAAATGCTATTTCATTGTGTTTTTCAAAATTTGGATTCTTTTATATAGTTGTTTCAAAAAGTTGTATTCTTGAGTATAATCTATTAATCAAGTTATACCGCATTAGTAAGCATGTTGTCATTATAATGTCTAAATTCACAAAATGAAAATTTTGACCGTCTGATATAATCGTTATAGTCAAATATGAGTAGAGTATGAAAATCAACTCGTTTCGTGAACGTTCGATGCTCGATCGAAACGGTCAACCATATTTTCATAAAACTTATCACACGAAAACGCTATTACGTACCTTTAGATGACCTTGTTTCGTCGACTCTTCCAAACATTAAACTCTCAAATAGATGAGACCTAATCATCCATGTAAAAATTTGGGAACGTTTACCTCCTGATATTATGGCTCCCCATAGAGAGAGATAAGTTTAAATAAGGTTGACCGCATCGATCGAGGCTCTAACTTTGTCGGATGTAAGTGATTTTTTTACCATCACCGTATTTCATCATAAAGATCAAATGTTATCTCATAGCGTTTTTCAAAACTTGACTTCTTTTATATAGTTGTTTCAAAAAGTTGTACACTTGAGTATAATCTACCAATCACCATACAAAAGTTGGCTCTAATTTTGTCGAATTTAAGTGATTTTTTTACCATCACCATATTTCATCATAACGATCAAATGCTATTTCATAGCGTTTTTCAAAATTTGACTTCTTTTATATAGTTGTTTCAAAAAGTTGTATTCTTGAGTATAATCTATTAATCAACTTATACCGCATTAGTAAGCATGTTGTCATTATAATGTCTAAATTCAAAAAATAAAATTTTTAACCGTCTGATATGATCATTATAGTCAAATATGAGTAGAATATAAAAATCAACTCGTTTCGTAAACATTCGATGCTCGATCGAAACAGTCAACCATATTTTCATAAAACTTATCACACGAAAACGTTATTACGTACCTTTAGATGAACTTGTTTCGTCGACTCTTCCAAACATTAAACTCTCAAATAGATGAGACGTAATCATCCATGTAAAAATTTGGGAACGTTTACTCCCGATACTATGACTTCACATAGAGAGAGATAAGTTTAAATAAAGTTGACCGCATCGATCGGGGCTATAATTTTGTCGGATTTAAGTGATTTTTTTACCATCACCGTATTTCATCATAAAGATAAAATTCTATTTCATAGCGTTTTTCAAAATTTGACTTCTTTTATAAAATTGACTTCTATTTCATATCCGGCCCTAAAAACCCAACCCGGCCCTGTTAGCCCTAATAGAATGGGCCTTAAGGGCGGGTAAGGGTTTACATATCAAAGCCCAAGCCCGGCCCGGCCCGGCCCTAAACTATGTTGACTTAGTCAAAGTCCGGCCCGACCCTACCCTAAGCCCTAAATTTTAGGGTAGGGCTTGGCCCGGCCCGGCCCATGATGAGGCCTAAGCAGAAGATAACAAACCTAGACAACAAAAAGGTATAGTACTGCACATTTTGTTGGGAACTGTACTGGTGAACTGCGTTCTTCTATGTACTTCGAAGAACACTACTTAAAGAGTCTTTGGTAGTTTGGTACTTACTAGTCAATTTAAGAGTGCTCTGGCCATGTAGCACAGGTAAGCTAAGAAAAGTACTTACTGAGCTATACAGGGTATGTTTGGTGTGGCTGGACTTCTCAGAAAAGCTGGCTAGCAAATTCACTAAGTGTTTGGTAAACTGGCTTTTTTTTAGTACTGTTAATGGAAAAGACATTGGTAAAGTGTTTGGTAAACTGAAAACTGGCTTGTGCTTTTTGTATATAAATGACCAATTTAGACATGAATTTTTTTTAACTTTAATTGAATGGTAATACCAATTAATTTGAAATTTTATGGTTAATTGAACGTGTTCTAGGAAATCTCAAATTTACATTTATTTCTCCTAGAATAAGTTCTCAGTACGTGGCTCGTGGCTCTAGCGTTCGTTTAATAGTCCTGAAAAATTCATCAAATGATTCCAATTAAAAGAAAAAAAAACCCAGAAATTCTTCTGCCGACAACCCCTTCGTCGGAAGGAAAAAAAAATTAACAGGACCCCAAGTTCTGCCGACAACCTTTTGTCGGCAAAACCAAAGTTGTTGGTTTCTGCCAACGACCTCTTTATCGGCAGATAATGAATATGCTAAGGGCACCCAGATATTTTCTCTGGGCACCCATTTGATCATCTCCCTCGCCGGCGTCCTTCCTCATCTCTGGTCGAGCCTCCTCTGAAGCCTCCCCGCCGCGAAGCTGCTCAACCTCGATACGGTTCGTCTGGCTAGCGACCCCTCAGCCCATCGAATCCGTTGTTGGTTCCCTCGCCGGCGTCCCTCTCTCGATTGGAGCTGCAGTAGCCGAGCCCAGCGCCGCCCTCTAGCTCGACGGCGGTTTCCAACCATCCACGATGATGCCTCGAGTAGGTGAGGAGGACAGAGTCGAGGGAGAAGGAGGAGCGATGGCGGCGAGTTGTTCGACGACACCTCGAGGTGGGTGGGGAGAACGGGGTCAGAGAGATGGTGGTGGGAGAAATGCTTGGCTATCAATCTGACCCCTACAGAGAGTGAGGGCAGCTCTGGCAAACTGAAAAAATCATTTAGCCACAATGCTCCCGCTACAGTGCGGAAGCAGAAGCCAGCTTCCAAAAAGAGGCTACCCCCTTCTTCTGCTTTTGGAACAAAAAAGCAGCAGCTTCTGAAAGCCGGGGAGGGAAAGTTGTTTTACCAAACAGCAGATGGAGCTGCGCTTATAAGCATGGGAGCAAAAAAGCCCCCCCCCAAACGCAACCACAATAAGGAATGAGCTTCCAAATTCATGGAGAAATGAGCATTATTAGACTGGAAGATCATTTTTGCTGTTGAAATTCAACTTGATCAGCTTCAATGCTTGATCAGTAAGCCAAATGACTAAAAATCAAATGACATGGGCCTCGTTTTTCAGCTTGTCAATCAGCTCATCCACAGAAGTAACGATAACCCCTGCTTTTCTGTTGGGAGGTTCTGTGACTTGAACCTCTTCTATGTCGGATTTGATTTCCACATTCAGATCCTGTGGAGTGAATTTCTTTATGGGCTTTGATTTTGCTTTCATTATGTTGGGGAGTGTTGCATATCTTGGTTGATTTAGCCTCAAATCAGTGCTGCAAAATGGACAAAGAAAAAACCTTTTAATTCATAAATTTCACCAAATATCAAGTCTGTAACATTAAACATATGAAGCTGGAAATTTTAAGCTATAATCACATCACAGAGTTACAAGTGGTATTAAAATATCATCAACGCTTAGTAGTCCTGACCATATCACATATGTCATTACAACTAATTAATAAAGTGATTAAATCACAGCCTTATATTTATTGACTAATTAAAAAAATTGATTAGATCACCTCCTCATATAACAAATAAGAACCTTATCTCTTCAAAGTGTTTTTTTTTTATCGTAAACCTCTCAAACATATTATTTTATAAGTGCTATCTAAACGAAGACTTATTTATATATAAGAAAATGGAAACTAGTATGACACCAATACACATATGAAGTACTAAACATGTGAATTTGTAGCTAATCTGTACTATAAATAGTAATAAGAGCAATTGTTTCTCAACTTTGCCAATTCTTCCTCTAATGCCCTTTTAACTTGCATAGACAAGGGTCTTATCATTTTTTTTCTTGTCCTTTTAATATATAAAATTAGAAAGAGCAAGAAAACCCACTCGTATTTTCTCACCTCCACCACTCTCAATGTAACTGCACATGCGTAATGTGTGGCTTCCATCTGGTAAAAGTTCAGCACTTCTAGATCTACTCACTTAATCACTTCTATATGCAACCTATTTCATTAATGTCAGTAAAAAATTTCTGTACAGTTCAAAGATTCATCCTTTTTTCACAAGACCAAATAATCTATCTTCTTATGTTTATATGAACAAGCGCATCAGACACAAGGATGGAGGAGATTCCAGCACCAAGCCAGAACAAGAGCTATTAGGAAATGGATTTGTAAAAGGACTTGTGCTGAAAAGTACAATGCAAAAAGAGAGAGCTGGCATCATTACCACAAAACAAAGGCTCTTTTTTTTTTCCTTTGCTTTTGATAGAGAGGAGAGTTAATGACAAAAACTAGAAGTTCTCTAACCCTAAGCATTCGTCAGATATGTATTGTTTGATTCTAACTGTATAACACTCAACCTCAAGTTAAACTATCCTTATATACTGTGAGAACGAAGCTATGAAATGATAAGATGACTATCCGATTGCTATGCTTGTGAATCATGATTTTCCCTTTCTCAATACAAAGAAAAGAAGACACTCATCTTTTCATTGATATAGCTAAGTCCAAACTGAACTACTTCTCAAATGCACATAATTGTGGAACTTTAACAGTTAGAAATTCGAACTATTGAAGTTTGAGAGTATCTATTTACTTAATTCGATATCAAGACAATCAAGGCCCTACTCAAATACCATTGTGATTTAATAGAAAGTGAAAAGAATACATTTATCAAAAGATAAGATACTTACGTAATCACAGCTGGTAAATCTAGAGACAGAGTCTCAAGACCACCATCTACCTCTCTGTCCACTGTCACTACCTGCTTCTCCTTATCCAGCACAACCTACTGGAAACGTTTAGTCATAAGAAGTAATCCATAAATTGCATTGTATGAAAATAGGACAGCAAAAGTATTATCACTATATATCTCATTCAACGACAACTCTTATCCAATATCCACTCCAAGATAACTTTGAATACAAAAAAGGCAGCAACATAAGAAACAAACATTGATTCTGCTTCATGTAGATTTGTATGTCTGCAGCTTTACCTCAGAATCAAAATGAACAAACATTTTTGTTTCTTTCTTCTTCTTTTCATAAGAAACAGAAAAGTAAATTCAGAGTACACCTATTCCCGGTTTGAAATATGAATTACCAAAGCTATCTGATCCTTATTATCAAATCTGACTAATTCAAACTATCAATGAAAAGAAAATCAGATAAGCATATATGCTGAAGAGAACTAATTAGGAACATTGTGGGACTTCACACCTTACATATTTGCCTTAAATTACCCACCTCCATTAAGGTTCTTTACAACCTTGTTCCACTTTCAGTGCTTGTCCTTTGACATTGTACATTGTGACACATTAACTAATGTTATCAATATCCACTTTGAACAACTTAAACCAATTTTATGAAATATACAGAAGTTTCAATTAGTGACTGCATAACAATAAGGATACCCTAGATGCCTAAATGTCATTCATAGACATCAGACACTAGTCTACAAAATAGGGTCATGGGTAATGGAGAGGTTTGACTGGATAAAAGAGCTTTTCTCAGTTTTCTGGAAGTGAGAGCTAATTTAGAGAACACAACTTGTGCGGTTTGTAGATGGAAGAAATCGGATTGTGCAGGCAGTAACTACACAGGCTCTAAGTAAAATATCTTAAAGATTTTCTTACAATTAACTTAACTGTACAAAACAAATCTTTTTAACAATCTTAGGAGAGGAATGTCCTTGTAACCTTAACCGTTAACTTTATTCGTAAGCCTGTACGCTGCGTGAATGTAATGATCCTAAGCAAACAGTGAATAGTTAACCTTAACTGTTAACTATTCAGCACAATCCCACAGACACATATACATCCAACTGTAAAACTAAAGCAAAGTCGATCTTGCCTTTCCCCACATCAACATTAAGAAATTTGAACAAAGCCCTTCAATTAGAGACCAACAATCAGCAGCCTGAGCCAGCGCATACCAACTCTCAAAACGAATTTTATGTCTCAACTTACTGATCTAAAGTTCCAGAAGCCTCACCATCAGTGCAAACATCATCTCAAACTCAACAACCCGTAAAACCTTAAAAAACATAATACTTGAAACAGATTTATCACATTTTCCACATTTACAAACACAATAAATCCAATGTATCATATTTCGTACCAACCTTTGAAGCAAAAGTCCCTTGAGGCCAGTTCAACAGCCCCGCCACCATTTGCCCAGTTTGATTGCAATCATCATCAATAGCCTAAAAACACACCCAAACACACATTCACAAAACATCCCATAAGAAAACACAAACCACATTTCCAAAATGCCCAAATCTTTAACAAAACTCATCAACAACTACCTGTTTCCCAAGAATGAGAAGACCAGGCTTCTCAATCTCCACTAAAGCTCTCAAAAGCTTAGCAACAGACAAAGGGTACAAGGGCCCACCAGTCTCCACGTGTATAGCCCTATCTGCACCCATAGCCAGTCCCGTCCTTAACGTATCGACGCTCTGTTTCATTCCCATAGTGACCGCCACGACCTCGGAGGCCAAGCCCGACTCTTTGATCCGAAGGGCCTCTTCCAAAGCGATCTCGCAAAATGGGTTCATCGACATCTTCACGTTCTGGGTCTCCACGCCGCTCTGTGAAAGACAAAACCAAAAGTGGTGGGGTTAGAGTTGGAGTTAGTTTGAGTTTGAACTGAGATACGATGTGGGTTTTGGGATGGCTTGACCTTGTCGGACTTGACTCTGATTTTGACGGCGTAGTCGACCACGCGCTTGATGGCCACCATGATCTTCATGGTTAAGTTCTTTGTTGCGGGAGTGAAATGGTAATGGGAGTGAGTTGGATGATCACTTCAGGTACAGAGGAAGAGAGATGCTACTTAACGGCACTACCGAGGTGGCTCATGACAAGATAAATAGGCGCCCCAAAATTTTTAGAGCCAGAGTTGGTCACACGGAATTTCAGACTGACTGACTGACGTTACACGAAACCTGACTCTAAGAGATAACGATTAACTGCCAAAACGATATAAATAATAATGGTTTCACCTTCATCCATCTAACACTATTATTAAATAAATTAACCAAAAAAAAAAATATATATATATATATACACACCTCTGAAAAACATTAAAAAAACATTAATACTAAAAACAAGATTTTAAAATAAAAAACTATCTATCTTTGAAAATTAGAAAGAAAAAAAACTCATTTTTTTCATTATATAAAAAAGGGGTCAATTATAAAAAAGGGCTATTGAAAGTCCATAATTAGAAAAAATGCCTAAATTTTAAAGGCTTTATAAAAAAGGGCACCAGTTAACAAATACTCAAAAAAACAGATATAATTACATATCATGCCACTGGAAAAACGGAACGGAACGGAACGGGCAAAAGGCCACTACCGTTGATTGGTTACATGGTTACCCACGATCAAACCCTATTCACTCTCACACTCTCACACTAGGTCTATTATTCACTCTCTTTCTCTGAAAATCAAAAACTGTTCACTCTCTTTCTCTCAATCCTTCTCCGACGAATCGCTCTGCTCTCCATCACTGTGCTCTCCATCGCTGTGCTCTCCATTGGTGTGCTCTCCACTGCTCTGCTCTCCGAAAACCTAATCCTTATCAGACGACGCATCGCCACCGCTCTCCCCTTTTACTTCTCTCCGACGCGGAATCTCAGACGACAAACCTCCACCGGTCTCCTAACCTTCTCCGAAATCGTATCTCGACCGCTCTCCTCTCCTCTATCTCCACAGATCTAAGCTGCTCAGGTAACAAAATCGAAGATGATTTTAGGTTTATTACATATATACAGTGTTTAGTAGTGTTTATAAAACATTTTGTGAAAGAATAAATGGTTGGAACTATCAAAGTAACTATTTCATTTTGAATTTTGCTTGAGCGCTAAATATTCTGACTGTGTGTGTATGTGTGGAAGAATGAAAATGTGTTAAAACTATATCAGTAACTATTCTAGTAACTATCAAACTGTTTTCAATTTATGTGAATGAAACTATCTTGTATAAGTATTCAATAACTGTGTTAGTAACTGTAGAATTTGCTGATACATATATATGCAGAAATGGCACCAAAACAAACAAGTACTCAAGAAAAACAGGTCAGTAGCAGTGACGATGAAATGGAATACGAGTTCAGATCAAAGAAAAAGAATGATCAAAACGTCCAAAAAACAACTGCAAAGCAAATTCAGCAAAAGGTAACTATCTATCTTTGTAACTGAAACTTTTATTTTTTATAGAAACTGAGAAATATGACAGTAACTATCATAGTAACTATGAAAATAAAATAGTAACTATGAAAAAAAAACTAGTAACTACTAAAAGGTGCTAGTAACTATCATAGTAACTATCAAAACTAGATAGTAACTATCATAGTATCTACTAACTATCAAAAGGTGCTACTAACTATCATAGTACCTATCAAAACTAGATAGTAACTATCATAGTAACTATGAAAATATGGAAACTATTAATGTAACTATTAAGAAGTTGGTAAATGCAAAATGTTAATGTATAAATCATCTAACTATGAATTGATTGGACCGCAGAAGAAAAAAGAAGAACAACCAGAAGGGGAAGACAAAAAGAAGAAACGGGAAAGGAAATCACCACAATCAGTATGTAAAAAAAACTACTAACTGTATTTCTTATAAGTAACTACCTCAGTAACTATCTTACAACTGAATGAGTGTCTCAGTATATGTGTTTATTAAATGTGCAGCTACGCGAAGGTAAAGTATCGTCACCTGCCAAAAGAAAAAGAAAAACAAATGGTGAAAGCAGCGGGGATGATAATGATGCTGCTGATGGACGAAAAAGAAAGCAAGTATCACAATCAGTAAGTAACTGTCATAGTAACTGTTTTTCTTTTGAGTAACTATCTTACTAACTGTGTTATAATTGAAAAAACTGTCATAGTAACTTTGCTTATCAAATGCGCAGATAACGGAAGAAAGGCGAGCTAGAGATAAAAAAAGAAAATGGCAACAACAGGATGATAGTGATGAAACTGAATATGATCCATCAAGTAGTGGTAGTGGATCTGATGATCAAACTGATAAAGATGATGATAAAGCTGCAAAGAAGATCATACTGATAGAAAAACAAGAACATCAACTGCAAAATCCTGTAAGTAACTATCACAGTATATACTAACTATCATAGTAACTATCACAGTATCTACTAACTATCACAGTAACTAGCAACTGTCATAGTAACTATGAAAGTAACTAGTAACTATCAAGGTAACTATCATAGAAACTCTGAAAGTAACTAGTAACTATCACAGTAACTAGTAACTATCACAGTAACTAGTAACTATCACAGTAACTAGTAACTATCATAGTAACTACGAAAGTAACTAGTAACTATCAAGGTAACTATGAGAGTAACTAGTAACTATCATAGTAACTATCACAGTATCTACTAACTATCATTGTAACTATCACAGTAACTAGTAACTATCGTAGTAACTATCATAGTATCTATGAAAGTAACTGGTAACTATCATTGTAACTATTAAAGTAACTAGTAACTATTAACTGTCATACTAATTTTGTTTTAATTGTGTTAACTGTGTTTTAAAATTAGCAGAAACAGAAGCAGAAGCAAAAAGGCCCAACCCTACAGTTCAGAAGCACCATACCAAATTTCAAAGAGTACGGGTGCGAAATACCATAAGAAGTAGTCGAGCTGGTCCAGAGAACTCCATTTGCCCAGCTGTTTGAAGCACTCCACCAAAATCTAATTTATGGTTCAAAGTCAAACAACCAATTGGGGATGGTGCTAGAAGCTTATGATCACGTAACAGATGTGTTTCATTTTGCTGAGAAGAAGTTCAAAATAAAATCTTCACACATTTCACAAATTCTGGGGCTCAACCGTACAGGAACGTAAATTCAAAGAAAAGAGACTCCAATTTCTGATTTTGTGATCAAATTTTTTGGACAAGCAAAGGAAGTCAACAAAAAGATGGTGAATTCAGCCATTACAATAGAATTGTAGAAGAATCCTCAATCTGATGAGGAAAGAGTCAGCAGAAACAGAGATATAGCAAGGCTGATAATCATCGACATTCTGGTCAAGCTTCTCTTCCCAAATGCAAAGGGAAGCCTCCACATAGACATGGTCAGAGCTGTGGAGGATTTAGAAGAGACATCCTCATATGCCTGGGCAAAAGAAGTAAAAATATTCTTGAGAAAATGTCTCACAATGTACAAGAAATCAAAACATGCATCCAAGAATACAGGAGGATGTGTTTATGTCATTCTGGTAAGTGCGGGAGTTTTATATTCCTTTATTTTTTTTTATATTACAACATTTTGCTTCGTATAAAAAATTAACATTCCTTCTGCAACCAGTATTGGCTGTGCATGAAGACAAATTTGGTGGAGCCAATTCCAGGGAAGGAAAATGAACAACACCAGGTCAGAAAATGGGACCTGGAGAAGTTGAAGAAAAAGATGTGTAAATATCAACTGAAGGACTTGTCAGTAAGTATCATCTCAGTAACTATCTTAGTAACTATCATTTTTGAATAGCTATCTCTGTAACTGTGTTAGTAACTACCTTAGTAACTATCAATTTTGAAACTATTTGTGTAGTTATCTTAGTAACTATCTTAGTAACTATCTCAGTAACTATAAATTTTGTAAACAACCTGTGTTAGTATGTTAGTAACTGTGCTAGTAACTATTATCTTTGTAACTATGTCTGACTAACTATGTTAGTCAGTAACTATCTTAGTAACTATCATTTTTGAATAGCTATCTCTGTAACTGTGTTAGTAACTACCTTAGTAACTATCAATTTTGAAAACTATTTGTGTAGTTATCTTAGTAACTATCTTAGTAACTATCTCAGTAACTATAAATTTTGTAAGCAACCTGTGTTAGTATGTTAGTAACTGTGCTAGTAACTATTATCTTTGTAACTATGTCTGACTAACTATGTTAGTCAGTAACTATCTTAGTAACTATCATTTTTGAATAGCTATATCTGTAACTGTGTTAGTAACTACCTTAGTAACTATCCATTTTGAAAACTATTTGTGTAGTTATCTTACTAACTATCTCAGTAACTATAAATTTTGTAAACAACCTGTGTTAGTATGTTAGTAACTGTGTTAGTAACTATTATCTTTGTAACTATGTCTGACTAACTATGTTAGTAACTAGTAACTATCGTAGTAACTATCATAGTAACTATCAAAAGTGACTATCTATCATCTTTGTAACTATGTCTGACTAACTATTTTAGTAACTATCATTTTGGTAACTATGTCAGTAACTGTGTGAGTAATTATTATTTTATTTTTTTCAGAAACATTTCGCAAAAAGCAGAGAAGACCAGGAAGGGACAAGTGAGGATGAGGATGAACCGGAAGCAGCTGAGCAAACTGAAGTAGAACAAATGCAACCTGGAATAATCAACAAAGAAAATTCAGAACAGCTCAGGCAAAAGCAAATGCAAATGCAGATTGAGCATTTGGAAAAAAAAATTGCAAGAAAAGGAGAAAAATCTAGAACAGATGTCACAAGATTTGGAAGACGCCAGACTGGAAATTGTGGTGATGAAAGAGAGTGCAACGGCACAAGAGCTGGAAAATTTAAAATTAAAGGCTGAGTTGGAGAAGCAAAAGAAAATTGTAGCCGCACTGACTCAATTCTCTAACCCAATGGAGATGACACCACCACAATCTCAATCAGATGGCCTGGAAAAACTGGCGACTGAAGCCGAAAAAAAAGGGCAGGCAACTGAAGTGAAGGAAAGCAGTGAGAAAAATGCAGAAGAAGAAGAAGAAGAAGAAGAAGAACAGCTTGTAGCAGATCAGCTAGACGCTTTGAAAAAAGTTGAGGAAGAATTAGAAAGGAAGAAAAAAGAAGAGGCTGAAAAAAGAAGAAAGGAAGAAAAAAGCAAAGGTAATAAAAATTTGTTATTATCTGTGAAACAATGTTAGTAACAATGAATTTTGAATAACTATCTTAGTAGCTATAATATTAGTAACTATCAATTTTGAAAACTATCCGTGTATCTATGTTAGTAACTATCTTACTAACTATCTGATTTTGAAAACTATTCTGTGTAAATATGTTAGAAACTATCTTAGTAACTATCATCTTTGTACCTATTTTGTGCAACTACCTTAGTAACTATCATCTGAGAAAACTATCTGTTTAACTATCTTAGTAACTATCATCTGAACTTAGTAACTATCAAAAGAACTAAGTAACTATCATCTGAGTATCTGTATTAGTAACTATAACTGTAACTATAACTATCATCTGATTTCCTATCTCGTAGACGATGAGGCTGACACAAGAACATATAGTAGAAAAATCGCCAAGGAAGCAAGATGGTCACCAAAGACACCAGTGACGGAAATGTCGGAAATGCCGGAAATGCCTTCTTTCAGCATCTTGCCGGGGATTGTATCTCCTTGGGGAGGTCACAGCGGGCAAGTTTTCCTACGCCGTCCGGGTAGAACTCCCGCAGGGGTATGACGAGCTGATGGCTATGGCCATCCGGCATGCTCAGGCCGATCATGAGACCTATGGGCACCACCTACTGAAGAGGAAGCGGGATGAGCAGCAGGAAGACCATCCCCGGGAAGATAACCCTCCGCCCGGCCAGGAAGCCAAGCCCAGTCAGCGGACCGAGAACCGCACCGCACCGCTCGACCCAGCCGGAACGCCAACAGAAACTGGCCACAGCGGCAGCAGAGGCCCTATTCTGATAAGCCCCAGAACGAGCACAAGCCGGCGCCGTACCGCCAAGAGCGCCCCTGGAAATCATGCCAGCACCACCGGCCGGTCAAGAAGTTTTCACCGCCCTCACCACTTCCTACGAGGATATTTTACTTGAGAACGGGAGCGTTATTCCCCCACCGCCCAAGAGAAAGTACCCGAAGGGGAAACTTACAACGGCACAGACGGGCAAGTACTGCTCTTATCATGATGAGGCTACTCATTGAACAAATCAGTGCTGCGCTCTCAAGACAGCGGTGCAGGGTTTGATCGATAATGGCCAGCTCCAGCGGTACGTAGGGGAAAGAAGAACATACCCCAACCAGGAACGAGACCAGGCCTGGTAAACCCGCTAGCTCCTAGCGGTTAGTTTGATATGTCTCCGGTTCAACCGTTGTTATGCAAACTACTTTTGAGAAAATTTCACCGGTTCCGCCAGTTAAATTATATTCATAATCAAGCAAGAATACAAGCGGTAACCGCTCCGGAAAGATTACAAGGAGAAGAGCAAGGAAAATCCTAAGGAGCCACGACTCCGCCTTCAGCAGGCAATCCGCCAGCCTCTCCTGCGGTACCCTCGTCGTTGACCTCAGTTCCGGCGTTGACTCTGGTTCGGGGAGACTCGGCACCGTTGGTAGAAGAATCCAAGTCCGAGCGAATCGCTTCTTCCGGCTGCCCCTCCACCGCCTCCTGATGGATGTCCGACTGCTCATGGATATCTCCTTCAGCAGCAATCGGCATCAGGGAAGTGTCTAACCATCCCTTCCCCGCCCATTCCGTGTACGCATCTGAGATGCCCTCTTCCCTGGCCTTCACCAGAAACTCCAGGAACTGATCGCTCTCGCGGTATTTGAGAACGACCCGCTCGTAGAGTTCCGGGTCATCTTCCCCGGTCGTAGCAGCAGAGGCGGCGCGCAGAGCGACAGCTCCCACTTTGAGCTCGTCCACCTTGGCTTCCAGCTCGGCCCTCTCCTTCTCCAGGCTCCGGTTCTGCTCCTCCAGCTTCTTGGCCCTCTCCTCCGATCTGGCCTTCTCCCGGTCCGAGAGGGACTTCTCCACCTCCAGGCGCTGTCGGGCCTTCAGTAAAGCAGTTATCTGTCTCTTCAGCTCCGACAGTTCCTCGCTCGCGTCCGGTTGGTACAGACTGTACAGCAGCTGCGCAACAACAGAAAGTTAGTCAAACAGCAAGAGAAAAAAGCTACAGGCAGTATAGTGGTACCATGCAAGGCTTACCCGGAGGACGGATTCCTTGCATTTTGACCGGTTCCCACCCGCCAGGGCTGCCGCAACCTCAAGTCTGTCCAGGCCAAGGTCGGCCAAGTCCGCCGCCACTTGCCGGATGAGTGCACCATCCGGGCTTCCCCTCGGTGCCTCCGCAGGCACGGGACTACTCTGCCGGGCAGTAGCAGCGGCCTTCTCCCCGACAGCGTTAGTTTGCGCACCGCTGGTTATCCTGAACCGTTTGGCCAGATTCTCCCGGGCCGACCCACCGGTAAGCGTCACCAGCGCGGAGGAAGGATAAACCCCAGAATGTCCCCGCTTACACGGGCGACACGGGCCACGTGCGGCACAGACACCGGCCGGTTGGGGATCCTGTTCACTCCACCAGGAGTCCTCACTGGCCCCCCGGTACTTTTGCCCCTTCCAGGCACCGCCCGGTCCGCAGCATGATGGGTCTTCACCCGCTTCAGGACATAGGTGCCGTCCTCAACATCCATGGCGCTCGGCTCCGAATGAGTCGTGAGCCGGCCGGACTCATCGTCCACCGACGTCCGCGAGACGGTCTCGCCTTTCTCCTTCAGCATGTTAAGGAGATCTTCCCCGTCCATTGAGAGAGTGGTTTCGGGCTTGATGACCGCCCGAGAAGATGCACCTGCAAGGAAAGCAAACAGTTAGCAATCTGCCAGAGCTAGCACAAAGTATCACCGCTAAAGGGCTTCCTACGCACTGGGACCCCGCCCGAGCTGGCAATACTCCAGCACTTCTCGCCGGATAAAGTTGAAAGAACTCCGTTCCAGATCGTCCCAACATCCGATTATGGTCGAGATCCTCTCATGCTCCAGATCGGATAGCTCGAACGACTGGTCGCCAATGGGTTGGAAGGCGCCAGGAACCCGGTACATTTTACTCCTCGCCTGCCATCTCCCGCCCACCATCACCACCTTCTTTCTCCAGTGGTTTTCTACCCATGTAGGCATATTGGGGATGATCGGTGGATGTTTCCGGGCGTTGAAGGACAGGCAACCCCAGGACCCTTGCTTCCTTGAGTAGGACAACCTATACAAGGAACGGAACTCGTTTACCGTTGGCATACTCATTCCGGATAGATCATATAGGCAGCCGAGGCTCAGTAATCGCCTCCACTGGAGCCCAGGAAGCTGCGCGGGCGACACTTGCAGCGCACTGAGCATGTACTGCACGAAATTTGGCAGCGGAAGCGAGAGTCCATGCCGGAACTGGTCCTGATGCACGGCAACCCAACCTGCCTCCGGGTTGCAGCCTGACTCTCCGGGATTCAGGGGCCGCAGCAGAACCTCATCCGGGATACCCCACGTCTCCCGGAGCGCTGCAATCTCTACAGGAGTCATGCTACCCTCCGGTTCATCACACACCACAGCGTCCTTCCCTCTGCCAATGGTGTAGCTCTCTACCTCCGCAAGGCGCACCCCGTGCGGTATTTCAGTCTCCGAGGATTCAGCCCCGGAAGACGAAGACTAGGCCGAAGACGAGCACGGAGACGAAGCCCCGCTCCCGGAGCAGTCAGCGACTTCGGTCTCCGGGGGTTCCGAACCGAGCCAGTCGTCCAGCCTCTCCGTATCATCCACGATTGGACCCCTGGCAGCCGATTCAGAAGCCCGGTCAGAACTGGAAGAAGACATCTTAACCTAGGGGAAGAAAACAAAACCCTAGCGCTCGTCAGCAACAGGCTACAACAGCGCCTTCTACGGCCTCTCCCCAAGTTTGCCGTAGAGCAGGTCCGTCAGCGACAGAGATCCCTCCCCCCCCCCCCCCCCCCCCCCCCGCCACAAAACAACAAAACCAAAACAAGAACAACACCGGGGCAAAGAAATCAACAAACTTACCGATTAGTATGCTCAACCGAGGACAGTCCGCCCTGCGAAAGCAGCGAGCAATGGTAGGAAAAGAGGAGGGAGCGCTCGAGAAAACGGATCTCGTGGGGCAAAAGGGCTCAGAGCTTTCGCCGGATTTCTCTCTTTCTCTTAGTTTCTCTAAAGCAAGAAGCAACAGCAGAAAGAAGAGCAGAAGATGCCTTTTTATAGAGGGAACCGATGCCCTAGGCAATTGAAATCCCGCCAAACACGCAATCAGAGCAACTCAAACGCCTGCGAATCCAGGCCCTTCATCTCAAGACCGCCCCCCGCTGGCACGTGTCCTAGCATTGGTAAACTGCCCATGCCATCATAAATGACGGGACTGATAGACTTCCTCCTTAAATGCATGTCAGCCACTTGTCCCACACGCTGGCGACAGGAAGGTAGGAGCAGGAACCGAGGAGTCAGGCCCTCCCACACTTCCCCAGGTTCCACGGCTGCATAGCTTCTTCGCTGTACATCTCGAAGACCTCTCACCGGTGGTGATCATCCAACCGCTTCGAGAGCATCCATCCGGGTATGATGGAACTCGTCTCGATATGGCAGGACGCCCGGTCGAGGTCCGCCCGGCACCATGGCAGTTCGCGGTTATGATCATTCAACCGGATGCATGGCTTCTTCGCTGTATATCTCGAAGACCTCTCACCAGTGGTGATCATCCAACCGCTTCGAGAGCATCCATCCGGGTATGATGGAACTCGTCTCGATATGGCAGGACGCCCGGTCGAGGTCCGCCCGGCACCATGGCAGTTCGCGGTTATGATCATTCAGCCGGCTGCATGGCTTCTTCACTGTATATCTCGAAGACCTCTCGCCGGTGGTGATCATCCAACCGCTTCGAGAGAATCTATCCGGGTATGAACCCTCCTAGCACCATCTTCGTTGCATATCACTGGGGGACTCGTCTCGATATGGCAGGACGCCCAGTCGAGGTCCGCCCGGCACCATGGCAGTTCGCGGTTATGATCATTCAACCGGCTGCATGGCTTCTTCGCTGTATATCTCGAAGACCTCTCACCGGTGGTGATCATCAAACCGCTTCGAGAGCATCTATCCGGGTACGAACCCTCCTAGCACCATCTTCATTGCATATCACTGGGGGACTCGTCTCGATATGGCATGTCGCCCGGCCGAGACCCGCCTGGTCCGTAGCAGTTCACGGTTAGGTATCATTCAATCGGCTGCACGCCATCCTACTGGAGACCTCGTCTCGATATGGCATGTCGCCCGGTCGAGGTCCACCCAGCTACATCTCACTTGGGGGACTCGTCTCGATATGGCAGAACGCCCGGTCGAGATCAGCCCACCGGTTACGACGCATCCAACCGGCTCGAGAGCATATTCCGGGAACAGGATCCAGCCGGCCCCATGGCATTTCACTGGGGGACTCGTCTCGATATGGCAGGACGCTCGGTCGAGTCCCGCCTGGCACCATGGCTTGACCCCGGTCATGAGAACATTCGACCGGCTTGGGCTTTATACACCCAGGTGAGTTTACATCTAACCCATGTACTCTTGTCCAGCAGGATAAAAACCCTACGTCGCATTGAACCGCGATCAACGCGGGGGCTGCAAGGCGAGCCTTGTCACCTCAACGCCACCCCCCTCCTTTACCTCAACGCTTATTCAACACAAGCTGAGAAGAACTAGCAAGTGTTCACCGGTGCTCTAAACAGCCCGCAACACCGAGGTAGTCTCCCCGCAGCCTAGCAATATGAGACTCGTCTCGATATGGCAGAACGCTCGGTCGAGGTCTCATACTCCTGGACTAGTCTCGATATGGCAGAACGCCCGGTCGAGGTCCAGTACTTAAGTTCACCTGGGACTCGTCTCGATATGGCAGGACGCCCGGTCGAGGTCCCATGAACTCCACTCCACTCCGCTTTGGCATATCGCCCGGTAGAGGCTCAGTGAACTCCGCTCCGTTTCGATTTGGCAGATCGCCCAGTTGTGACCCAGTGAAGCTCCGCTTCGTACCGATAGGGCAGAGTGCCCGGCCGGAATTCCATGCACATCTCTTGCATGGCGGATTTCAACGCCCCATTATCATTCCATGCACGCATCTATTGCATGGCATCATGGCATCATCTCATACACTCTCCGGGTTCCACCCCACTCCATGCTCACAGCACCACAACACCTGAGCACAGTACTACTTATATTACAAACGTACTTATAAACTATTGCTTCCCATCGGTAACAGGTACTCACCTCGGTCACGCCCAATCTTTAACGCGGACTTGGGGGACTGGGCACAGGTAGGTTGGTAACCCTGCGGGTCTGCGAGACAAGAGCAAGACAGATTTAAGTCCCCATTCAAGATTGCACTTGACTGAGAACTTGGGGGACTTGTTGACAGTAGCCGCAGAGGGGCTACAGCAGGCCCACAGACCCGCAACAAGTGCACCAGGGCCCAGCCCAAGGCCCGGGACCGGATCACCAGCACCCGGCCTCGGGGTCTAGCGATCTATCCTGCCTCCAGGGACCCTGGGGCCGGGAGCGCCTGCCTGCCAAAGAGGGCACCAGAATGTACAAACAGAAGGGAACTAGTCTCACATCGAAGGGTGAGGCCAGCCCTCACCCCCAACCACCTATATAAGGGCCCCAACTACCCTCTTTAATAGGTAACTTATCTCTCTCCCCGCTTACATACGTGCCTTGGTTATATATATTCCAACTATACTAACTTAGGCATCGGAGAGGAGAAGACCGGCCCGCCCGGTATTCCCCTTAGTGAGCAGGATTGCAGGAGATCAAGTTGGATTCATCTGTATCTACCAGGCCCCCGGGTTTAGGCAGAAACAAGCCTCTTAATGAAGATGAAATGAAAACAATAAGGTGGATTAAGAACAACTACAAGTCCAACCTGACTATAAGTCCGTTCAAGGGAAAATTGCCTCAACAACTATCTGATTCGTAAATTTCTAAACCCAGCATATCTTAATAACTATCAACTTGTAACTGTCTGTAGAACTATGTTTAGTAAATATTTGAGTAATATCATCTTTGTAAATTCTCTGTGTTTTTATAGTAGTAACTATCTCAGTAACTATCATATCTGTAACTGTCATCTTTATAACTGTCTGACTTTAAGTAATCTTTTTATTTTGACAAAACAGCGTCGACTGTGGAATATACGTGATGTACTTCATGAGCCTCATTTTTTCACAAGGTGATTTCACAAAGAAGTTTGGGAAGAACGAGGCTAACAAGTTCAGGGCTCACATTCTAAAGCAGTTTGCGGACAATCAGCATAGTTGGAGGCCCTCTTAGATGGATTAAACAGATTTTTCATGCTTTGTTTTGAACAGTTAAACAAATTATTGATGATAATTTGTTTAGGGAACAAATTTTGTATCTATTCAGGCTGACAAGTTTAGGGAACAAATTACTATTCAGGGAACAAATTTTGTATCTATTCAGGCTGACAAGTTTAGGGATCATTTTCAGTAACTATCAGACTAACTATCACTTTTTTCATATACTATCAAACTAACTATCATCTTAGTTTATATCTATTTCATATACATTATTTGCAATATGATTATGTTTCTGTTTAGTTTGTAAACCCCTGTTTTTCTGTCTAGTTTGAAAGGTGATCAACTAGACAAATGATTCTATGCATAGTACAGATCTGTTCAGAAGTTATTTAATTACAAACTATCTTTCTAGCTATCATTATAACTTTCAAACTAACTATCATATCAGTAACTATCAAACTAACTATCATTTTCGTTACTAACTATAAAAGTAACTATCAAATGCAGGAAACTAACTATCAAATTAACTGTACAAGTAACTATCAAATTAACTCTCAAACTAACTATCATTTTAGTAACTATCTTACTAACTATCATCTTCCTAATTAACTTTCTAATTATCTAACTGTCATATTAATAACTATCTTACTAACTATCATTTAAGTTACTAACTATCAAAGTAACTATTATCTTACTAGCAATCATCTAAGTACCAATCAGACTCTGTGTTAGTAACTATATAAGTAACTATGAAAAACACAATTGCTGCACAGAAGATCAACTTATCCAAGTATAAAAAATGCAGGACAGAATGCAGTGTGCCGCTGCACCGCGCAACGGAAGCGGAACGCTGCCAAACTCAACATGAATAAAATAATAAAAGTAACCTTTCAATTATTGTAAAACAAGTAAACAATCAATGTACATTTCAATGTAACAATCATAAAAAAAAAAGAGAATAAAACTGCATGAATAGATAACATTTTAACTCTCAAACTAACTATCATTTTAGTAACTATCTTACTAACTATCATCTTCCTAATTAACTTTCTAATTATCTAACTGTCATATTAATAACTATCTTACTAACTATCATTTAAGTTACTAACTATCAAAGTAACTATTATCTTACTAGCAATCATCTAAGTACCAATCAGACTCTGTGTTAGTAACTATATAAGTAACTATTAAAAACACAATTGCTGCACAGAAGATCAACTTATCCAAGTATGAAAAATGCAGGACAGAATGCAGTGTGCCGCTGCACCGCGCAACGGCAGCGGAACGCTGCCAAACTCAACATGAATAAAATAATAAAAGTAACCTTTCAATTATTGTAAAACAAGTAAACAATCAATGTACATTTCAATGTAACAATCATAAAAAAAAGGAGAATAAAACTGCATGAATAGATAACATTTTAACTCTGAAACTAACTATCATTTTAGTAACTATCTTACTAACTATCATCTTCCTAATTAACTTTCTAATTATCTAACTGTCATATTAATAACTATCTTACTAACTATCATTTAAGTTACTAACTATCAAAGTAACTATTATCTTACTAGCAATCATCTAAGTACCAATCAGACTCTGTGTTAGTAACTATATAAGTAACTATGAAAAACACAATTGCTGCACAGAAGATCAACTTATCCAAGTATAAAAAATGCATGACAGAATGCAGCGTGCCGCTGCACCGCGCAACGGCAGCGGAACGCTGCCAAACTCAACATGAATAAAATAATAAAAGTAACCTTTCAATTATTGTAAAACAAGTAAACAATCAATGTACATTTCAAATGTAACAATCATAAAAAAAAAAAAAAAATAGAACTGCATGAATAGCTATCTAGGTAACTATATAATTTCTGTACAGCTTGTTCTGTTGTGACCAGCATATTTGTTACACCTGCTGCACTTGACTGTCCTTTTCATTTCATTTTTACTTCTGTACCTCTGTAATTTTGGCCTTCCAGGTGGTCTCTTTGTTAATGGTGGTTGAACCAACAATGCAGGCTGAGCTAGATCCACCGGCTTTGAAATAGCAGGAACCGGATTGATTGCGAAAGAATAACTTTCATGATATTTATCCACCTAAAAAAAAAAAAAGGAAAATAAAGGATATAATGTCAAGTTCATGTAACTGTACCAGTAACTTCACTAGTATCTGTCAGTGTAACTATTTTATTTGAAGTAACAATCTTACTAACTACCTCGGTAACTGTTTAAATAATGTTAAATTTAGGAAAAGTGGTGCACCTTGAAAATTGGATTGACATATGAGTACACATTAGAACCGTGTTTCTGAATCACAACAAGGGCATGTGAGCAAGGAAATCCGTGAACTTGTCATTCTCCACATGAACAGTATAACGCTTCCCAGTTTACCATCACAGAATACTTTTGGCACTGAACTTCATAAACGTATGTATCAGATCTACTCACTAACCAGTGTCTACCCAACTCCAAGTTGTCAACCAGCTTCTTTTCGAAATTTGGACACAGCTCAGTAACCCATCCAGCAGATTCTTCCTTCCGAGAAGCAATTAAAGCCATAGACTTAAGACGAATGCCTTCGTTAAATTCAATAATGGGAAGGCTCTTCAAATCCTTCACCCAATTGTTGAAACACTCAGCCAAATTATTTGTCATTTCACCAAACCTTTCACCATTAAAAAAACTAGAAGCCCATGTTTCCAGAGGGAGATCCTTCAAAAACTGATCAACAACCTCACCACCTTCATGCTTCAACTTCTCGAAATTAATCTCAAAATATTCACGAGTGCGAGAATAAGCACACTTCATAAACAACAATGGAATTCTTTTGCTCAGATTAGCCTGAAGATGCCTATAACAAAATCCATGAGGACTATTGGGAAAGACTGCACGAACTGCATTTAGAAGACCAATATTACGATCAGATATGAAAGTAATTTGCCTTGTAGAATATCTCGACAACTCTTCAGACAACATCTTAAGAAAGAAGGTCCAGTTACTCTCATTTTCAGAATCGACAATAGCATAAGCAACTGGATATAATCCTAAACAAAAGAAAGAAAAAAAATAATGTCAGATTCATATAAATAACTATCAAAGTAAAAGTAACTGCACTAGTATCTATCAAGGTAACTATTTATGCTGAAAGTTCCTGTAACTATAAAAGAATTTCTAGTAGTATGTATCAAAGTAAATGTATAATCTGAAAAATTCATTTAACTATACCAGTAACTACCATACTATCTATCAAAAGTAACTATTTGGTATTGAGCTTTCTGTAACTGTATAAGAAACTACCATAGTATCTATCAAAATAACTGTCGGTCTGAAAGTAATGGAAATGAAAACCAACAGCAATGAAGAAAAGAAAGAACAAAAAAATGAAGAAAGTGATGTACCACAATTCGCATCCTTTGTCGAAGCAGCAAGAAGCATGCCTTTGTATTTATTTGTGATGAATGTAGCATCAATACAGAGAATTGGTCTGCAAGACAGAAAACCATTCAACCAAGCAGAATACGTAACAAACATACGCATGAACCTTTGTGTTTCAGATTCGTACTCTACAGCTAGCCTAGAATATGGGTTGCATTCATATGTGCGCTGGCAGAACCATGATAAATTCTGGTAAGACTCAGACTCAACACCAACCACAGCATCCCTTGCAAGTTCCTTGCCATACCAAGCAGTATGATAGGGGACATCTAAGCCGTAGTTTAGCTTTATGTCTTGCAGTATATCAATAGCTTTCTTACTGGGATTCTCACGAACCTTGTCAAGCATCACCTCCCTAATAATCTTGCTGCTCATCATCGTACTATTTTGAAGCCGGATGACACAACGACATCTATGTTCGTTCACCAATTCATTGATCACAAAGAAACCACTATACCTGAATAAAAGGTGCAAAACTCAATCAACATATATACTTTTTCATAGTAACTATCCAAGTAACTAATAACTATCCAGTTAACAATTCCTGTAACGTTAACACTGAGAAATATAGAAAGTAACTATCTAAGTAACTACTAACTACTGAAGAAAAAAACAGGTAACTATCAAAATAACTATCAAAATAAAAGTTTGTCTGAGTTCAAAACTAAGAAATATATAAATAACTATCTAAGTAACCATACAAGTAACTATAAAAATGAAGCACACAATGCAGCGTGCTGCTGCACCGCAAATATGGCAGCACAACACTGCTGATATCAACTATACAAAATTAAATTTAACAAATAAAAAATACGTGCAACGGCTAGTAAAAATGTACCTGCATAAAGATGCCTTCACACACCAATTACAACCTTCAGAATGTTTTTTCTTGCAGAAAACAACAACGCGTTCAGGCTTATTTCTATAAAAAAAAAACTCAAAACCAATCTCCACAGCATACATCCGCAACTTGAGCCTAAACTCTTTTACCCCACCCTCAAACGTCTGACCCTTACAGTGAATAAGATCTTTCCATCATTTAGAAAGATACATTTTTGGGTCCTCACGCCTATAACATCCTAAAAATTCATTCTCTTCCAACAAAACACTACTCTCCTCACTAATAGTATTACTAACTGCACTTTCGGAAACAGAAGCAATGGGATCCACACAATGAACATCCATATCAACAAAATCAGATTGATATCGTCCCAAAACTCTAAACATCATGTGCATATCAACCTCATTTTCCAGAAAGTAAACAGTAGGATCTGGATAAACATTGTACTTAAGTTTGAAAACCAATCTTTCTAAGTCGGGAAAACGATCACGTAACTTATGACAAAAATCAACAAAACTACAATTATGAACAAACGAAAGTGCTGCTCCTTCACCAGAAAACACGAGCTTAGCAGTATAAAAATTGTCCATTGCACCTACAGGAAAAATCATAACAACATCAATAATTATAATACTATCAGAGGGCATCATAATTATATCTGTTACTATCTTACTAACCATTCTAGTATCTATCATCGCAGTAACTATCTTACTAACTATTGTACTAACTATCATTTTAGTAATTATCTTACTAACTATTACTTAGTAACTATCTTACTAACTATGAAAAATAAAAAATGCAACAACTATCAGCCTAGTAACTAGCTTACTAACTATCGTAGAAGCTGAAATAATAACTATGAAATTGGTAACTATCTTACTAACTATTAAATGGTTGGAACTATCTTACTAACTATCTTACAAACTATGAAAAATAAAAAATGCAGCAACTATCAGCCTAGTAACTAGCTTACTAACTATCGTAGAAGCTGAAATAATAACTATGAAATTGGTAACTATCGTACTAACTATCATCTTGGTAAATATCTCAATAACAGTAACAATCTAACTAACTATGAAAAAAATGCAGAACGGAAAAAAGATGATGAGGAAGTTTTCGGAGCAGTATGAAGAACTTTTCGGAGCAGTATGAGGAAGTTTTCGGAGCAGTAACAGTATGACAAATAACAGACGCAAAGTTTCAAAGGAAAAACGAAAATGTCAGAATGAGCAAATCTAAACAGCTGCAAAACATTAACATACCTCATTCAGAGACAAATAGCAATCGCAACGCAAATATCCAGAAACAAATCTGAATCGCAAATTGAGCAATTAAACAGTTGAATTGCAGATGGCCGGAACAAAACGAATTACAAAATCAGCGGCAAAAAAGGAATTGCAGATCGGAGGCAATGAGGAATTGAAAATCAGAGGCAGAGAGAAAGAGAGAAAGAGAGGCAGCAATGAGAAGAAGAAGAAAAAAACAGAGCTGAAAGAGAAAACGTAACAGAACGGGAATAAAATCAATGCTTAAGGGTAAAATCGTCTGTTAGAAAATCAAAAACAGCCCTTTTTTATAATTTACTAAAAATGAAAATAGCCTTTTGTGATAAAAGTATTAAAAACTTGCCCTTTTTTATGAAGTGAAAAACAGGGGGCTTTTTTTCTAATTTACAAAGCTAGATGGTCCTTTTCTCTAAAATATGGTAAAAAAGACATGATTTTAATATGTTCATCATAAAAAGATTCATTCTATTTCACTAAATAATAAAAAATAGCTGTTTTTAGTTTTGTTAGTGACCACAATACCCTTTTTTCTTATTTTTTTTTTCTTAACATGATCCGATCATAATACTATTTCTCTCTAATTCAAAAGTCTCTCTCTCTCTCTCAAAAGTTCAAAACTCTCTCTCCTCTCTCTCTCTGCTTCGTCCTCACCAACTCTATCTCGCCACTCAATGCCCTCGCCAGCTAGTACTTCGGCCTCTTCACCAACGGCACTTTCTCCGTCGTCGCGCTGCTCCTTGCCGTCGAGTTCGACGCCGGCCACAACCTCCAGAGCCTCCTCAATCCAGTCGTCATCAAGTAAGCCTAGCTCGAATTTGCTTAAAATTGAATATGAAATTAAAACAATGGCTCTGATTTTGCATCGGTTTTTGAAATCAAACAGAGAATTAGAGCTACATCGTCACCGCTTGGAAATCCACCTGAGGAAAGGCACGAGAAAGCAGCTGGCGACCAAGGCTGCCCGGAAAAAAAATCTCGGACAATGGTCTCGTCGAACTCTACAGAGATTGCTAACTATGAAGGATTCACATTTCCTGGTAAGTAACAATCTAATTGTTTGTACGAATTGAAGATTGCCAACTCTTTTGAATTTTGGTTAAAGAAACGCTAGATTATCATGACTGATTGGTTGGCGTTTAGTTTGTAATCTGGACATGTAATCTAGATTGGTGCTGATTAGGTTAAGAGTTGACTATTGGTAACTGTTTTGGTAACTATTATTGATTTTTGTTTTGGTAACTGTTTCATTTGTGATCAGTTCGAATTAGAATCAATCGGTTTTTGAGTACCAGATTACTAATCGCCGCCGCCGCTGCTTTGGATTGTGGTGGAGACTAAAGCGGCGTCGCCAGAGACGGCTGAGATTTTGAGGAAGAGTGGAGTCATGTAAAGGCATTTGGTGTGTGTGAACAACTCGACGAGCGCCAAGGACCGAGGAGTGTATCAGAGGAACACGGCGTTGGAGTACATTGAGCGTCATAAGCTTGATGGCATTGTTTACTTTGGGGACGATGACAACATATACTCGCTCGACTTGTTTGATAGCTTGAGAGAAATTAAGTATGTATTCTAAAATTGAGCTATTTTTCGATCAATTATGCTTCTGCTTATCATTGTGTTTTGGTTTTCCATATGCTTGTTTTAGAGTGATTGTTCTGTTCTGATTAACTCTGTTGTCGAAGTTATACTTGTAGGTCTATTTTGAGTGTTGCTCTGTTTTCCATTATGCCGCAAAGTTTAATCATAAGAATGCAGAGCTTGGCTACTAGTTCCCTTCACTAAACTACATGTGTATTGCATTACTTGATTGCATTACATTACATAGAGATTTAGATATATTGTTTGACTTGGGTTCTTCACATATTATAAACATTACAGATTGCCAATATTGTGGAATATAAAATTTGTCCAAATTTTGATATCTAACTGAATTAAATTGTTTTAGCTACATAGGTGTGAATTAATCACATGTATTAGAAAGAGATTGAATGCAACCAAAATTGCTTGTCTTTTTGAGAAACTGTCAAATGTTTGTTTTCATGACCGCCCTTCCCCTCATTCTCCATTACTAACTGGCTTCTCTATCGGCTACTTGTGACTTGATGTGTTTGCTGAATTTCTATGATGTCAACTTCTATCATTGTAAATTTTGTGCCATCATGTCTACATGTTTCTCTTGCTAATTCATGTTTTGACTTACTAGCAGCCGTTTTGGGACATGGCATGTTGTGATGTTAGCACCACGCAAAAACAAGGCCATATTGGAAGGACCAGTGTGCAATGGGAGCCCAGTAGATGGATAGCACACAAATGATAAAAGCAAGAGACTTCGTAGGTTTCATGTTGATATGTCAGAATTTGCTTTCATTAGCACAATATTGTGGGATCCAAAGAGATGGCACCGCCGAACATCCATTCCAATTCGGCAATTAGATTCAGTAAAGTAGGGTTTCCAAGTATATGGCATGGCATGTAATACTTGTAGTTCATCATTTGACATAAAGGCAATTAGATTCAGTGAAGGAGGGTTTCCAAGTATATGGCATGGCATGTAATACTTGTAGTTCATCATTTGACATAAAGTATGAAGTTTACATTCATTGATCATTTCTTATCTTCTTTTTCCCTAGGAGACCACTTTCATGGAACAAGTGGTTGAAGATGAAAGTCAAATGGAAGGTATGCCAGCCGGTTGTTCAAAAGTAATGAACTGGCATCTTCATTTGCAAGCTCTTAGTCATGTCTATCCAAAGACTAAAATATCCTCGATAACCTCGATATTTCCTCGAAATTTTCGTTTTTTTCAAACATCGATATTAATACTCATATCTTTCCGATATTTTACTTTTAGTCTATTTTTATCTAAATATACAATTTTTACATAAATTTTTGGTAAAATTTCCATCGATATTCGATATTTTCTCGAAATTTCCATCGAAATTTCTTTTTTTCAAACCATCGATATTTCCGTAATCGTCGATATTTAATACCTTGTGTCTATCCCAATGGTTGGCAGCTTCAGAAGAACCTTGATGTTGTTCTCCCCATTCAGTGACCAACTCACTAGGCATGCAATTTTGATTCTTACGGCTGGAAAAATCTTTGAGATTGTTTTATGTATGTAAGCACTTTTAATTTTTGCTAAATATATTGACCAGCCTTCAAGCTGGAAATTAAATTTACCAATAAAAAAAGGTTACAAATTACCATCTTGTTATGGCTCGTGGTGTCTCAAATGAGATAAGGGTCATGATTGTCATTTAATATATATATATATATATATATATATATATATATATATAATTACATTTGTATCGGTACAAAGCTTCGTCAGAAGGTGGAAGATTGCGTCTCCACGCGTAATGTCCATATGCTTGTTCTGTCCTGATTAACTTTACTGTTACTTGAATAGTTACTTATATAGGTCTCAGTTTGGATAGTTAATTACTTAGATAGTTACTTATATAGGTCTCAGTTTTGAAGAAACAAGAACTGTTACTTAGATAGTTATTCATATAGTTACTTGGATAGTTACTCAGATAATTACTTAGATAGTTACTCCGATAGTTACTGGGATAGTTAGTCAGATAGTTACTTGAATAGTTACTTGAATAGTTACTTAGATAGTTACTCCGATAGTTATTTGTTACTTTGATAGTTACTCCGATAGTTACTGAAATAGTTAGTTACTCCAATAGTTACGTACTCCGATAGTTACTTGGATAGTATGATAGTTTTTAAGATTATAGTTAGTTTGATAATTAGTAAAATAATTAGTCAGATAGTTACTAAGATGATAGTTACTAAGATGATAGTTACTTAGATAGTTAATAAGATAGTTACTTTGATATTTATGCTGCCGTGGTGCGGTTCAGCGGCAAGTTGCATTTGTCCTGCATTTTTCATTGTTGGTTCAGTTGCTTTCGAATTTTAAGCTCTTGTTTTTATAGTCCTGCATTTTTTTTATTTTTCATAGTTGTTGTGATAATTACTTGGATAGTTCTCAGTTTTAGAACAAACAAAAACTATTATTTTGATAGTTACTAACATAGTTACTAGCATAGTTAGTCAGATAATTACTAAGATGATAGTTACTTAGATAGTTAATAACATAGTTAGTAAGATTGTTATTTAAATGACAGCTACTTATATAGTTAGTAAGATAATTACTAAAATGATAGTTACTTAGATAGTTAGTAAGATTGTTACTAAAATGATAGTTACTTCGATAGTTAGTAACATAGTTAGTAAGATTATTACTTAAATGATATTTACTTAAATAGTTAGTAAGATACTTACTTAGAAAGTTAGTAAGATAGTTATTAAAATAATAGTTACTTAGATAGTTAGTAAGATTATTACTTAAATGATAGTTACTTAGATAGTTATTTTGATAGTTACTTATATAGTTCTCAATTTTGAAGAAACAAGAATTGTTATTCATATGGTTACTGTGATAGTTACTTGTTAATTGGATAGTTATTTCGATAATTACATGAATAGTTAGTTCGATAGCTACTTGTTACTTAGATAGTTATTTTGATAGTTACTCAAATAGTTACTCCGATAGTTACTGATTCAGTTACTTATATAGTTCTCAATTTTGGAGAAACAAGAACCGTTACTCAAATTGTTATTTAGATAGTTACTTTAATAGTTACTTATAACCAGATTACAAGAACCTAACTACTCAATTGCTCGGTTGAACACCTTCAAATTGCAAATTACTACAACATTACCATTAAGTACAACTATCAAAACCAAGATTGAATAAGAAATCATATTGCAACTAATTCATTAATATCAAAACCCAAATCAAAACTACCACAACAACAACATAATGCAGTAATGAAAGTACTCTTTCGCCTCCTTTTGTATTTGCCTCTATAGGCTCTTCGCATTAACCCGAAGAAGCTTAGATTCGAGCCCAATCGCCACCGAACCTTGCCTCACGATCTTCATCGCTTACTCGACTTGGAAGAGCTGCCAGCAAGGTTCATCGATGGCTCCGCCATCGAAATCAACTCATCATCCGGAAGCTCAATCTCAATTAATCTCTAACTCATACCTCACCTACTCACAAGGACTCACCTTCGACAATCAACCCAAAACCCGAACCTTCTCTATAAAAATGAATCAACCAAAACTAATATATATTTAATAAAATCGATGAATCAATCAATGCCAACCATAGACCAATTCATTCTGACCAAAAGTCTCCTTAACCTGATACTCTTTGTAAGAGCCCCTTCAGCTTTCCTTCCATATAAGATCCCTTCACACCTTGTAGCTAACCTCTCTCTCTTCTTATGCTACTCTTAATCAATTAACAAGCTCCAGCGTTTTGAAGTTGACCCAACTACAAGCAGTCCATTTTTGAACATCTTGTTAGTGTGAGATCTCCTTCCATCTCCAGCAGCCTATAAGCTGCTCGCCGACCCTTGGCTTTGATTCTCGATCTATAAAACCTCACATCCTCGCACCTCCAAAATTAGGCTCAGGGAACGTAGAGAGACCACGTCGATCATGTTAGCTTCGTCGTTAGGGCTCAATCCCATAAGGACTCGATTGACACCGTCGCCGCTTTGATTTTCTTCCTCCGCTGGCGCGCCTCTAATTTCTAGCGAGGAAAAGTTTCAACGTGGGGTGGAAAGCCAGTGTTAAATGGATGAGGTGGACAGAGAGAGTGAGGGACATTTGTTTTCTTTTAATTAAAACAATTAAGAAAAATAGCGGCACGCTTGTAATTCTTTAATTTTTTTTAGGGCAGAGGTTTAACAGGGTCCTTTTTTATAATGAGTTCAAAATATAGGTCTTTTTTTATAATTTTTAGTCTTCAAATGTCCCTTTTTATTAATACCCCTATTAAAAGTAGATATAAATAAAATAGTCAAATTACAAGTTAATAGACAAGAAAAAAAATATTCAAATAATAACCAACTACTCATGCATATCTCTAAAAACTACCCACGTATTGGGAAAAAAAATCAAAAGAATTTTCTCATAATTCTAGAATAATTGTTTACACCATGTGTTTGTAGCTAGTAACTTCTAAGTAATTAACGTATTTAACTAGCCTTCAAAGATTTCTAAAAAAAAAAAAAACTTCAAAGAGCCAAGTAGAGAAGCAAATACAAAAGAGATAGCTGCTGATTGTTGGGTTTTCTAAGTAATTAACGTATTTATCAAAATACTTTATCATTTTAGGGTTTTCAACACAAAAATTCATTGTTCAATGTATTAATTTTATTAACATTTAGTTTAACATATTACTTTTATGAATATTTAGTTAATCAAGCTCTATTTAAATTAAGAAAACTTATAGACCAAAATATACCACAACAATACACCAAACACAACATGCCTTCTCATCTCAATGGTGTAAAGAAATCCACCATGACGGATGAAATGCGTAGAGTGATAATACGAAATGATCAGAGTGATAATATTGAAAATGATAGTTGTGTCATAGATTCCCCTTCACAAAAATAAGCTCTCCAAGCAGCGAAAACATTGAATAATTATGTGTTACACCATGAAAAAACTACTCTAAACATTATACCATGCTACGAGGAATTTGTGATGAAATCGATGGTGACATCAACTTCAAGAAGCAACAAGTTACAATTGAATCATATTCTAAGAAGTCTTCATAAATGAGTTTTTAAAGATATTATCAATTTATATATTCGATAGGGTCTTAAGGGATTTTCGAAAGTCTATTATCTTATAAATTTAGCCAAATATTAATTTAGCACGCTGTCCCAGAGTCGGGACCGAAAAAAATTATTAACTTAACAAAATTATTAATTAATCGAGTATTAAATTATCAAGGTTTAATTGTAGGAATAAAATAGTCAAATTACAAGATAATAGAGAAGAAAAGAAATAATTTTCAAATAATAACCAACTACTCACCCATATATAAAAAAACTACTCACGTATTGGAAAATCAGAAAAAAAAAAATCAAAATCAAAATAAAAAAAATCAAAGCAGTTTTTTCCATAATTATAGAATAATTGTCTACACCTATTGGGTGTGTTTGTAGTTAGTAACTTCTAAGTAACGTATTTAACTAGCCTTAACAAAAAAAAACTTCAAAGAGCCAAGTAGAGGAGCAAATACAAAAGAGATAGCTTGCGTCGCACTTGTGTTATACGACACCAGCTGACCTGTAGGCATTGATCTCATTAAAGATGGAGAACATCACTGAAACGACCACCCACGGGTCTCAAAGTGAAGAGCCATTTTTCTTATTAATTTTGTTTTGAAAATTTGCAAGTGTCGTTTTAGACTTCAATTATCAATGAAATTTTCATTTACTTAAAAGAAAAAACCAAATACAAAAGAAATTAAAGTTAGATATAATTTAAGCTGCGATTATCAATGAAATCTTCTTTCACACTAGAACGTTAATATTTTCCTTGATGTCACTTGTGTTGTTGTCTTCTCTAACTACAATACGTACCCAATACCACCTGCAACCAAGAAGCGTCGAAATCAAAGATCGACATACGTACACCATCCCAGGCAGGAAAATAAAACTTGTTCGACACCAGCCTAAGAAACAGCACAGCAGAGCCGACGGTAAGGAATTTTTCTTAAATTTGAGATTTGTTCATAAAAGGAGTAATCTTTATTTTGAAATTCCTATAATGACATTATATAAGCTCGATATCAGTTGGTATTTTCTTAGGAGGTTGTGAGTTCGACTAAACAAGTTGTTTACTCAATAATTAACAAAATGCTAATATTACATAATTGTGTTTAAGAACTACATTACATAATTTTAATAAATTGAGAATTAACTACATTTTGTACTCATTTCAAAGGGAGAACGTAGTAGGAATTATTGCAAAAAAAAAATATTTATTAAATAACAAGATTGTACATAGTTAAAAAAAAAAAAAAAAACAAGATTGTACTAAAATTCTCGTTACGGTCGAGATCTTATTCCAGATCTCCATATGAGTGGTAGAAAAATTCTCGTTACCGTCGAGATCTTATTCCAGATCTCCATATGAGTGGTAGAATCAGGCTTTAATAACCACGTCATAAAATATTTTCCTCCTTTTCCGATTGGGAATACTACTTTTTTTTTTTTTTTTTTTTTTTTGAACTTGGATCGGGAATACTACTTGGTTACGGAAACTACCTCCTCGTGCAATTATACATGACAGAGTCGACGGAGATAACTGCAGCCAACCCCTTCCAATTCAACCTATGAAATTTAACATGGAGGTGATCGACGGAAGCCTTCCCACGGAAGTTCTTGTCGATATACTGTTTAGGCTTCCGGTCCGATCTCTGGGACGATTTCGTTGCGTATGCAAGTCATGGCGTAGTTTAATCTCCAGTTCTTATTTTGTTAAAAAGCACACCAGCGTTACTGTTGCAGATACGAGCGGGTTAAAGTTCCTATCTGCATTAAAGCTACCCCGATTCATAGACTACGTAGAATTATTGAACAAGGATCCTGATCATATATATCTTAGACCCATTCTTTCACCAAAATTGCGCAGCAAAGATGATGTTGATCGATTTCTGTTAGATGATAATCGATTTCATAAGAAGGTTGTGGGTTCCTGCAATGGCATGATTTGTCTAAGTTGCGCGATGATCAAGAACAAAACAGTGACGATTTCTTTGTCTTCTGGAACCCTAGCACTGGAGACACATGCAGCTTACCTGGAACGACAAGCATATATTATAATTTACTTTATTTCGGGTTCGGTTATGATTCCACCACCGAAGACTACAAGATCATAGCAGGTGATGCTTATAAATGTGCCATCTTGTCTCAGAAAGAGGGTTCTTGGAGGACAGTTGAGTGCCAAGAGCATTACGATTTGCTTGGGTCTGGATGCTTAGTAAATGGAGCTCTACATTGGCTACAGGATGGAAGGATCGTCTCTTTTGATTTAGCCAAAGAGACATTTCAGGAGGTTGCTAGATTATCCGATCTTTACGACAAATATGATCTTCAGCAATTTGCAGGAATTGGAAAGACAATGGGAAATTGTCTGTTTGCGTTTGTTCCGGAACTGGTCAAAGATTTTAACGATGGGGGTTATGACATTGTGGCTTATCCCATTGCCGAAACAATATGGGTGATGAAGGAATATGGAATCAAGAAATCTTGGACTAAACTTGTTCGCATCCCTAATCCTGCAGATATGTTTGGTATTGAAGGTTTTTTATCCGACTGGATTTTTGAGAATGGTAAAAGTTATGATGCTCTTGAAAAGAGGGGGACTTGACGAAGTGGCAGTATATAATCCTAAGGGAAACACATTCGGGGCTGTTGATTACAAGACCGATTACGATTCAGCTTGTTATTTGGTGGCGCTCGATTCAACGTTTTACATTGAGACTTTGGTTTCACCTAAAATTCTCCAGTAGTATCATCCCTATACTAAATCCATATCTCTCTCTCTCTCCACGCTGAACTACGCCGATGACACCTTGACGGCAAGACCCGGATCGTCAACCGCAATTTCAGCCTCTCCAAGCTCCGCTCCAAGATCGTCGACCTCTACCCCGCCAATGCCTCCTTCATCATCAAGTACCACCTCCCCGTCATCTTCAGATCGGCCTCCTCCGCCGCCGCTATATGGTCGACGCCTTCGAGAAGCTCGAGAGCTGCGGTGAGTGCAAGTCAGAGGCCCAAACCTAGGTGGAGGATAAGAAACATGAACCGCTGAGGCAGCAGTTGTTGGTGAAAAAAATGAATCCTCCGACCCCAGCCCCTCCACGACGGAGGATCAGATGAGTACTCACTCGCCGAAGCCGAGTCCATCCTCAACCCTATCATCCTCGCCTCCCCCGCCTCCACTGTCTGAAAGTTATGGTTTTGATCGAATCGAGAAATTGATGTTTTTTTTTGAGTTGTGGGTTTTGATCGAATTGGGAAACTAGAGTTACTGATGGTCAAAGATTTATTATTAGTGGTTACTGGGGATTAGTAACATGATTACTGGAAATATGAAATCTGTAACTTAATTATTGGAAATCTGGAATCTGTAAGTTGCTTACTGGGGGTCAGTAACTTGATTACTGAGAGTCAGTAACATGCTTAAAGTTAGATTCAGTAATTTAATATTAGAAAAATAATATTCTTACTAAAAAAATTTGGGTTACTGGAATCCGGTGATCGGAGTCTGGTGACTGGAATCCGTCGACTGGAGAATATTAAATAATATTTTGGCAAAAAAAATTGGGTGACCGGAATCCGGTGACTGGAATTCCACAACCGACCATTGGATACCGGCAAAGTTTGTGACCTTCCGACAAAGTCTTCTCTATCTTCCATTTTCTCTTCATATGAGTGTATAAGGAGTGAGGGCAATATAATATATATATATATATATATATATATATATATATTAAAATTGTACTAGAGTTGGGCCATATGAGTTGTTACCTTATGTTTAATAAGGGAATAAATTATGGTGTTCATTGGAATAAGTAATAAGGGGGCAAAATTTGTATCAAATAGACATTTTTCTTTTTTTCGTTTTGATGTAGTCTCTATTAAGATAAAGAGCAGGCCCATATCACTTTTCTAAGTCCACTAGCTCATTAGCTATTATCCAGAGTATAAACAGGGTGTGCTATTGTGTTTTTTCTTTATGGAGAATCTATTCATACCTCTTAAATTGACATTTAGACCTCTTTTCTTTTTCAACTTTCAGTTGACTTTGTCAACTAATGTGCAATTACCAATAAAATCACAAAGTTAATAAATTATTTTAGAATAAATAAATAATCAAATATAATGTAGCACAATTTATGTTCTAAAAATTGAGTTACATGCTATAATTTTTCACTTATTTCATGTCACTTTGTTTGTTTGAAAATTTATCTTCTTTGTACGTTAACCGATTATTATCAAACAACAAGTGTATCAATTATATGTTATATAACAATTTAGATAAAACCAGTCACGAGGTTGTTCATAATAAACTGAGAGTTTGGTAATTAAAGTTTTTTTTTATATCAAATCAAATTGAATGTTTTGTTTTTTTTATTCTTCAGAAATTGGAAGTGAAATAATTTAAAATTAATGGAGGTCTAACGATTTATTTTGGACGTATTAGTATAATCTTCTAAAAAAAGCTTTTATTGATTTAATTGTCCAATGGGTATTTTGGGAAGATCAAGAAGGTGTAAATAGTATTTTATCTTTTTGTAAAAGTAAATTGGAGGTATATTGAGTAAGGTCTAAGTGTCAATTTGAGAGGTATAAATAGAAGCTCCGTTTGCTTTAATATGACTTTTTGTACAATTGCCAATTACCAAAATAGACCAGCAGCTCTCTCTTTGTTTTCCTGACTTTCTCTCCAAGTTTCATTGTCCTTCTGGTTTCATTCCGCCCATTGTTGCTTCATCTTTGAAGCTTTTATATCTGGACCTTGATTTTCAGCAGTCTCTATATATAGTTGCAAGTTGATTTTTTTTTTTTTCATGTTGTTATTAATATGACCAGACTATTCTCTCTAAAAAAAAATTCTCCAGTAGCTCCATTAGTATGGTTTGCTCTGCGTTGATGTAGCAAACAGAACTGAAAGCAATAACTGGGATAAATAAATATAAATCCAACTTTCGACATCGATCCTAATAGTAGTACTGCAGTATGTATCTTGAGAGTTTATTTTCACTTGGACTAAAAAGTGTAAAGTTTAGCTCTCCATCTTCTGATCATGTCATTTAGTTTATGGCTTATGGTTGGCTACAGATGTAATGTTAACCAACAATTCTGGACTAAAAGTGTTACTGGTGGTGGTGGTGATAAAGTTGCAGCTATCAATTTACATGGTTGGCTGGCAGGCAGAACTATCATGAATAATTTTATGAAGTTTCCTTCCGATACTGAAGCTACTCATATTTCAGTACGTACTAATAGTGAGTACAGAATGAGAACCTAACATGCTCAAATCCAGTGTATAAAATATCGTAGTTGTTTGGACGCCTTGTGTTAAAGGCGCAAGTGGCTTCAACAGTCCTCACTTGAAGCCAGTGTTGTGCCCCGTGGCCGTGAAGACTGTGATCAAACTTGGTGTGCCAACTGAAGGAGGGCGTGACAAAGGAATCTAGAAAAATGCATGAAAACCTGTCATTTCATGGCATATTTAGGTCTAATTACTCGTTAAATTTTGCTAATTTGATACATATTGTGAAAACAGGTCGTATAAGCCTTATATTGTTATGATCAAGTGTTAAACGATGTGGTTGACGAAGGGTGACAAACTTGATAGTAAAATTACTATCTGATCTATACCCTACCATATCTTATTCCATATTCATTTCAATCATTTGTTCTTATAAGACCGGGCCAAATGTTATAAAAAGCTGAAGAGAACCGATACTAATTCCAGCTCAAAACGAAGCACGTTCATGCAATCCAGAATTGAATTGCAGCCCAGCTGGTTGCTCTATAGAACATTTTCTGTCCTCGAATCCATTTGCCGACCTCAACCCATATTATATTAATGCTGGAGCTAGAGGATTCTTGTCATTCTGTGTTACAGTCTCTAGTTGGATGTACTTCAACTTAGAAAGGCTCTAGGCACCGTTAGGTGATGGTTAGGCAAAAGTTAGACGGATTTAGACGGCGCTAGGCGGCCACTAGGTACACTAAGCAGTCACTAGGCAGGACTAGGCAGATAATAGGTGGGTACGTACTAGGCGGGTCTAGGCGGGCACTAGGCTGCGGGCACTAAGCAGGCTCTAGGCCGGTCTAGGTGGGTGCACTAGGCGGGTCTTGGTGGACAGTAGGTGGTATTAGGCGGGCTCTAGGCACGTCAAGGTGGGTCTAGGGAAATCTAGGCATGTAACGTATCCGGACGTGTTTGAAGCGTATCGTACCTTATTTTGGCGTATCCGGTGGGTATCCAAATGTAACTAACCAGTTTCCTGACTTACCCGACTCCTATCAAAGTCTTGTCGTGATGTATTTGACTCGTATCCTGGCTCATCCGTTCCTATCTTGACGTATCCGATTTCTTGTTAGGCCTGGCTGGATTTTGGAGAATGTGAAGTTTTGATTGATGATCTTGAAGAGAGAGAGGCAGGGGCTTGAGGAAGTGGCATTATATAGTCCTAAGAAAAATACATTCTGGACGGCTGATTATAAGGATTTCGCCCCTTTCGGTTCTATCACTTCTACATTTGACATTGAGACTTTAATTTTTGATGTAGTGTATGGTGAAAAAAGGTGAAATTTATTATTATGGTGTAATTTTTTATCTTAAGGTGAAATATTCTCCAGTAGTGTATGGTTTGCTCTGGGTTGATGTAGTCCTTCTAGTTTTGACAATATGAAGGACTTTCCACTAGCAAACAGAACTGTATGTACCTTGAGAGTAGTACAGTTTGTACCTTGAGAGTTTATAACTTTAAGCCATCTTTTATCTTTGTGCAAATTTAGCTTCTCTACCAAGCATAGTCCTCTGTTTAATATGGTGTTATCTGAAATTTAGAATCAACAACATCATCATAATAGTAGTGCAGTATGTACCTTGAAAGTTACAGATGTAATGTGAAATAACAATTCTGGACTAAAAGTGCAGTAAGTTTTGCTCTCCGTTCAGTTTATTGCTTATGGTTGGCTACAGATGTAATGTTAAATAACAATTCTGGGCTAAAAGTGTTTCTGGTGGTGGCCTGGTAGGGGTGGTGAGGTAGTTGCATGCTATCTGTTTACATGGTTGGCTGGCAATCAGAACTGTCATGAAAGTTATACAGTTTCCTTCTGATACTGAAGCTATTCATACTTCAGTATGAATAGTGAACCTTCAGTGCTAATAGTTGTGAGTATCAGAATGAGAACCTAACAGTTCAAAGCCAGTGAGACATATCGTAGTTGTTTGGACGCCTTGTGTTATAGCACGTACAAGTGGCTGCAGCCTGCAACAGTCCTCACTTGAACTGCCATTTTTGTGCCCCATGGTTCAAACTTGGTGTGCTACTGAAGAAGGGCGGGACAAAGGGATTACTCCTTAAATGTTGCTAATGTGATACACACTGTGAAAGTAGGATGTATATGCCTTAAATTGTTATCATCAAGACTTTCTAGCTACTTTCCAAATTTATACTCTGATACTGGAAGAACCTGATTAAAAAATCTCAATATCCTTTTTTTTGTATGATTGAGATATAATCATTTTATTCTAGGTAAGTAGGTTTCATCATCCAGTCTGGATAATGGATTGCCATTAGACAAGAACCTCAACAACCAAATGTAAGAACAAACTATACCTCCCCTCTACCAGCATTAGCATTATTGATAATCACAAACCAATAAGGTCCTCGCTTATATGATTGTTTCAAAGGAAGAGGACCCATATCTGCCCAACTCAATCAATAGAAAAGGACCTTACCCATTTTACACGCTTTTCTAATCCTTGGATTCTCCTAAGCTAGCTCAGCTAGTTGGTTCACATAAGGGCCCTATCATTCTAAAATGAATCTCTTTTTTTCTTCCCTTTTGAAAGATTGATTCTTGAGGTTACTCTGTCTATCTCTCACCAAACAAGATTTCCAATTTTTCAATTCAAAATAGGTGGGAAAAGTTTTTTGCTTCTTTTAAAAACAAACAGAAAATGAAAAAGTTGTGGTTTTGGCAATGATGCTCGTAGTTTCATGATAATGGCTTCAAATTCTTTCAAGAACCAGACCCAGTGCCATATATATGGACCCAAGTAGATTGTGGCTTTCAAATTTCAATCGAATATATGGCTTATGTATCAATTTCTGTAATCACTCAATAATACATCTAGAATTGTCTATTTCACAGAAGTACTAAACTTGGAAAACTCCAAGGAAAAAAAAAATTATGGCTCCAAATATACAGGCAAAATGGCATTGTTACTTCTAGACCCCCTACCATGCCCAAAAGAAAAGAAAGACCTTCTGATTCTAGAACTGGTACTACTACTGCAACCTTCAGTTGGACTGACTTCACTGACTTGGCTTTGCTGCTGCACAGCTTCTTGAACTGCCAAATAGAGCTGTCTATCATTAGATGAGTCCATTGAGAAAGACCTCCTGATGGGTTGGATGGAGAATTGCTCATCTTTGCCCCTAATGTCAATGCACTCATCACCCATACTAGTTACCTTGTGAAACTTCCTTGCCTTTCTGGGCACAAATGTTTTAATTTGTTCCAATTTCCTTGGGGAAGGACTAATGGACCTCACTGACAACTCCTCTGAGTTCAATCTTTCTTGCACTCCAAGCATCAATGCTTGATCCGCCGGATTGTTTTCGTTGCTCAATTCGATCACCACGTAGTCTTCATCGCCTCCATTGAGACTCCCAGGGGTTGGAACTTGAGGTGAACAGCTGGGAGCCACGATTCGATCGAATGGGAACCGGGTTGTGTTGGATGAAATGCTTGTTCTACAAAGCGGGCAATTCGCATTGTTTTGAAGCCAAACATCAATGCAGTCAATGTGGAAGACATGGCTGCAGTTGGGGATGATCCTCAGCTTCTCATCTTCTTGAAACTCATTCAAGCAAACAGCACACTCACTAAACATGTTTCCCTGTTCAAACCCTCCTCTGTTTTTCCCTTCCTTTTTGAATTGCAACAATGGGATTGATCTGATCACAGCTTCGTCCAACCCCCGGGGCACCAAACCCGGCGAGTAGACCATTAGCTGGTCTTCGTCTCGCCGGTTTCTCGACAGAGAAAATCGCCTGAGGAGATCCACACGGTGCCAGTTTAGGCAGCACTTGATGACAAAGATGTAGTAGCTCACTAGCAAGAAAGCTGTGGCTATAATTCCTATTATGGCAATTGCTATAATGGGGAAGCTTGTGTCTGAATGATGAACAGGAGTCCCAAAGATTGAGCTTCCTGGACTTGTAATCGGAGCAAGTGCTTCTGATGAAGAAACATGGATCAAGTAGCCTCTTCTAAAAAGATCCATGGAACCAAAAACCAAATGGGGTTACCTCGGATCTTAAAACTTATATAAGCAGGGCATAAAAACACACTACACTCAAAGGCATTGGCAAAGATCTGTACTTCAGCCAGAGAGAATTAAAACCCAGTTTGGACTATGAGTTGAATTCCAATCTGGGAATTAATGTATGAGAAAGAGAGAAGAAGAAAGAAACCCAAGTGCGAAATGAGAATGGGAATGACAATGAAGGAAAGTGACATGAATGACAATATAATTCTTATTTCTTCAGGTTTTTCTATTTAAGGATTTTGGGGAAGGACCGGGGGAGGAAGGAGTCTCTGACTCTGAGAGAGAGGAGTCTTAACGTGGCTCAGAGAAGTACGTGTAGTTGGTAGATTTCTTTCTCTTGCAAGCTTTGGCTTCCTTGGTACGAGAGAAAAGGGTAGAAAATTGCTCAAGTGGATCTCAATAGTTGTACGTTTTGTTATATTAAACTGTTAACAGACACGTATGGCGGTATGGGATTGCTATAAAAATGATGAGAGTTGGCATAGGATGGGCGGCGCTCCACCATAACTCAATAGGTGTCCGGCACAGTTTTGTACAAGATAATGCTTACCAACAAAGTACATTATCTGAACGATGATTCACTAATTATGTTTTGTTACATACTTACATTGCTAGTTCATCACTAACTGACATGAAACTCCTAATCTTATCTTTCATTTTAACTTTCATCGTTAATTTATTGATCGTGACGAATATAAAGACGATACATTTAATATGTACCAGTAATATTATGTTTTATTAAATATATTGTGATAGTAGAATCACTAGAATGTAAGAGATACAGTGTCTAGTTATAGATTTATTTTACACTCGATTAAAATTTAAAAAAATTAAAATTAAATTACATCTTAAATATGCTGAATGAGACACTATAAATTCACAATATATCTAACTTTATAAACATATAAGTTATTATTAGTCCGAACACACACATTTATGTATGGACAAATTAATAAATGAGAAGATCGTATGCTCCTCCTAGTTGTATGGTCTTGAACGAGGAAAGAAAAACAAAGGAGAAAATACCTTGACTTTCAACATGTTCATACATCTTCCACATTCTAAAACCTTATACTCATTCAGTCAATGATGATCAAACAGAGAAAGCAAAAAGTCCAACACCCACATGCAACCCACCATTGATTCTCTTGAGCAAGGACTAAAATTTCGACGATCACGGAAATTTCGAAGGTCCAAAAAATGGAAATTTCAATGGAAATTTCGAGGAAATATCGATAGCAGAAAAAAATTAATAAAATTGACGGAAATTTTAAGAAATACATGGAAATTCTAAATGAAACTTTCTGAGATGTTTATTTAATCTATTATCTATCATATTTCATAAGAAAATCTTATATGGACATTGGTCTATAATGAGTTGTAGTGATATAAGGTGAAATATATAAACGCTAAATCGTTGAAAATTCTAATAAAAATATATACTAACATCTATTTTTTTTTTATGGCTAGGAACCCAAAGGGAGGCTAGGCCATCACGCCTTATACACATATAATACATTGAACATGACATTACATGAATAATTTAGAACCACATAGAAGATCTATATGATGTATGAGTGTATCAAGATAATACTAATTACAAATAGGGAAAATGGCTGAATTGATCACTGAAGTATGCCCCATTCTAAACTTTGCTCACTGAAGTTTGTCCAATATCACTTTGCTCACTATCGAATTACACTTGTGTTCACTTTGATCACTCCGTCTAAATCAGCCGTTAAAATTCAAATTCTGCCGTTAAAAACAATGACACGTGCCACTCATGTGCAAATCTTAAGGACATTTTGGAAATTTCATTAGCTAACTTATATTGACACCCTAATTCCAAGTCGCTGCCTCAGTGCCTCTATATATACTCCCCATCTTCTCCTTTCTGTCATCATCGTCTTCTTCCTTCGCCTCCCCTTGTTCTTCATATATCTAGGGTTTTCATTCCTATAATTTCTCCTAGTTATTTTCTTTGTGTAACTTTGAAGTGTGCGGTGATGATATCATTTGTGGACTAGAGTTTATGATCTGGGCTCTTCTCCCAGGACTTGATTACAACCCCTTGGCTGTCTGAGCACTCTTCAATTATTCTCATCCAATCCAGTTCTAAAGATCTTGTGTTCAAAACTACCCATCTCTGTTTCTACAAGTTCCAAATCTCTTGAGCAATTTTTCTTGTATTGTTGTGTTTCTGGTTTCTTGAATGTTAGCGGAGCTTATGATGAAACGTTTAATTATCTTAGCGGATTTCAGTGAGGTTTTCGGATCAATGATCTGATTGTTACACACACTGAGGCTCAAGTTTCATTTTTTATTTTTTTAATTTGTCTTTTCTTGTTGTACTTTGAAATTGATGTTGAAATTGTTGGGTTCTGGTTGCTGTGATGAGGTCAAGCACTTGGACTTGTTTTGGGCAGTGGACGAGGCCCTTGGTAGGGTCTTGCCGTGAGCTCGATACAAAAACGACTTCTCCTTCCACTGAGCTTCTATTCCCACATTGAAAGTTTTGTGTCTTTGCTTTTGTTATCTGTTCTTAACTTTAGGAAAGTTGGTTCTTGTTCTGCAATGTGTGAAAGAATATGCGTCCTTTACCAATTCTAGTGAATTGTCAATTTCACTAGATATAATGGCAGTTGACCCCATTACCGCATCAACAAGACCATCAGCACAATTGGAGAGGGAATTGTGATCAACCCAGATATGGCTTGAACCAAAGATGGAGATAGCATCACCACCAGCCATTGTCCTCCATCCAAAGTGAGATGGGGAGCTCCTCACCAAAGCATTTCCAGTAGGCTTGCAGTCATGGATATGCAGACCATGAATTATAACATTTGTGACAAACTGGATTGTAATGCATGCTCCATTAGCAATGTGGACATTGACTCCACGGCCATCAATGGTAGCATTGTCCCATCCTTGCAGGAAGTTACCAATTGTGGCAGCAATAGCCACAAGCACAGCTCCCTTCATGTTTTCACCAATGAATGACTGAAAGAAACCTCAATCTCAATCAAACCTGAAGGGAAGTAACAATACCCACATCAGAAACTATAAAACTTCACATTCCCACTTTAAACCCAGATCAGAATTCTATTCCCAAGCCAGAATTCAAACCATATAACTGACAGAACTCAAACACAAAGAGCACAGATAGGTTACCTCTTCAGGCCAGTGAGGCTTGGCACAGATTAGAGCTTCCCAAATGAGAAAGTGAGCATTGAGCACCCTCAACTGAAATGGAAATAAAAAGAAGAGGCCTTTGAAGACACGATACAGCTATCAGCAACAGGTCAGCCTCAGGTAAATATATCGTAAACCGCCAAGTGTTGTGAGGACTAGCTTAGGCGGAATCTTGGTAATACAGACAAAACTTTACAACCCTCAAAGTTTAGAAATTTTAGTAATATAAATCTGGCAGGGATTAAGATCCAGAGCACCTCATCAGAAACTCGATCGAGATCGAGATCGAGAAAACATAGAGAAACAGAGAGTTGGGTTTTAAGCAGCCAGCTTCTTGTGCCAACAACCCTTCAACCACCGTCAACACTCTCTCATGTCTGACCCACTTCACTCAACTCAACTCAGTTAAACTCGGATTTCCCAGACAGCAAGACACGTGAGTGGCACGTGAGTGGCACGTGAGTGGCAAGACTCAACTCAACTCGGTTAAACTCAGTTAGCTAATGAAATTCCCAAAATGTCCTTAAGATTTGCACATGAGTGGCACGTGTCATTGTTTTTAACGGCAGAATTTGAATTTTAACGGCTGATTTAGACGGAGTGATCAAAGTGAACACAAGTGTAATTCGATAGTGAGCAAAGTGATATTGGACAAACTTCAGTGAGCAAAGTTTAGAATGGGGCATACTTCAGTGATCAATTCAGCCATTTTCCCTTACAAATAATCAAAACAATAAAATTAACCATAAAAACGGAATATTTAATAATACTAACATTACTAAGTAACCACTTACCAAAGTCTATTACTAATTAACTATTATAGCATGAGAGCATAAAATTGAGATCAATGCATGAGCTAAATACGAATGAGAGAATGAGATATAGAAGTAGTGAATTGAAGCAACCGGAGAAGAAAGAAAAGATGAAAGTGTAAGAAAGCATTTGCAATTGAGATTATTTATAGGAAAAAAATTTGTTTTGTAGTTATAAAAATTCCAACAAGCACATAATTGATAGTATGAAAAAATCAAAGATAAGAGGTGTGGAACACGTAAGAGTGTAAGACCATATCTTTACCAAAACAAATAGTTTGATTTTTGATAGGACATAATTTGTTATTTTCATTTTTTTCGGATTTCAGTAAACATATTATATAACTAATAAGATGAAGAGATTGAACAAGAAATGAGTTCAGTTCAATTGGCCAACTCATTAAACTTATCATGCAAGCTGAGAGGTGAGGGGTTCGAATCTCACTTCATCCTCAAATTTGTGGGTATTTCACACCAGAAATGGAAAGATTGCAGAGAAAATGAGCCTACCTGTTTGCATCCACACAGTATAACATGCTTCACCAGTTCAACCGCTATTCTATTTTGAAAAGATTGCACCAAAAACTACCACAGTGGTAAGCTTAGCGAGGACGGGTCCCAAGAAGAAAAAAGCCAATTTTTTCCCATAGAGAAGTCAAATCAGTCTAGTATAATATACCAAGAAGAAAAACACAATAGAACCAGAACCGACACTCCCTCCCATACTTGTAGTGTTGACGAAGCTTTGTTGTAGGGTAAGCAAAAAAATAAAACAACAGTCACTGACTTTAGCTGATTTTTCAGAAAGTGATTGTTCTTAGTCAAAGGTTGAGAAACTTCCCCCAACTTTTTTCCAGATTTTCCACACGATTCCATCTTTTTGTTCACATCAGGATCACCGATGGATCACCTAATACCGCTTTTTTACAAATCTAAAAGCCAAAAGCCAAAAGCCAAAAGCCAAAAACCAGAGGCTAAAATTAAGCTGAAAGCTGTAAAGCCTCTCTTTGTTTAAGTAAGGATGATCGAGCTGATTAGCTCACTCATTGTTGAGTATGGAGTAGTGGTTCGTTGGTTATCAGTTTGCAGAAGATTTTGCAATGACTTGCAGAATACGTTGTTGTATGACTTGTATCCTTAATCCGATTGGAGATTAATGGAGGAGGGAGGGGAGGCACTGTCGACAGTAGTGTTCTATTGCCATGAACTAGACGCAAAGAATAGATCGGACAGCACTGACCTCGACATTAGAAATTTGGGAGCGGGTGCGTGTTTCTTATTAAGACCAGGGCTGTCAATGGGTCGTGTTGGGTTCGTGTCGGGTCAAATTTTTCTCGTGTCACAAAACACAAACTCAAACCCAACCCATTTAATAATTGTGTCGAAAATTTAAACCCAAACCCAACCTATTTATTAATGGGTTACCCGTTTCCAACCCGTTTAACCCATTTAATAAATAGATCGTGGCGTGTTGGACAAATGACTCATTAACATTGTGACCCATTTAACTAATGACTTGATTAAATTCACAACAAACTATACAATACCACAATTATCTGTAATTCATATATAAATCCATTCATAAAATTAAAAACTCTCATAAGTTTAAAATTAAAAAATTCATTCATCGTATAAAAAAATATATACATAATCCATAAACTGAGTTTGAAATTTAAGTTTGAATGTAAAGCATCAAATGCTAACTTGCAAACACTGCTTCACTTTATTCAGCATAAAAGGAACAAGTAATCACCACCTATAACAAAGCAAGATCATGGAAACAAGAACAAACATGAATACAATAATCTTATTAGGGTTTGAACATACTATCTAATAATCATGGAAACGAGAACATATATATATATATATATATATATATATATATATATATATATATGTTTGTTCATATGTATAAACCCTAAGTTCCTTACGATAGCATATATATAATAATCATATATCTCATCCTAGTTTTGAACTGGAAGATCTAGAACAAGAGTTGATCAAAATCAAGTATCAGATAAACATATCTCATATATAAAAGCATCATTGGCTTGACGATAATACCTTCTCGAGAAAAGGTGAAGTTTTGATGCTGATGTGCGGTGGAACTTAGGGTTTTTGTGTTGATACAAGGCTTAAACAAGAGAATTTATTGTGTTAACGGTAACCCTAATTGTAAGAAAAGACTTAATCGACCCTTATAAACACGTAATGTATGAGTCATGTATGCATGTTATATATAGTGTAACCCGACTCATTTAATAAACGTGTTAAGCGGGTTAATTTCGAGTTGGCGGGTTGACCCGCGGTTGACCCATTTATTAAATGGGTCATGGCGGGTTGACAGCCGCTGACCCGCTTTTTAATCGTGCGAGTTCAACCCGCTTTATTTCGTGTGGGTTTCGAGTCGTGTTATCGGGTCGTGTCGGAATTGACAGGCCTAATTAAGACTAAATTATACTTATTATTATGTATTTTTGGAGTTTTATCAATTTAGTTTTTAAATTTTTAATTTAATTAAAAAAATCATCGTACTTTCCAATTTTATCAAATCACTCGGTTACTACTCTGTCAAGTTGATTTTTTTACATATATTGATGAAATTGAAAACTAAGAGGAATTTTTTTTATTAAATTGGAAATTCAATAAATGAATTGATAAAACCTCAAAAATACAGGGTAGTAAGCAGAATTTAGTCTTTCTTATTAATTTTAAAGTTTGGTCTAAATCAGGAAAAAAAGTTGGTTTGTAATTAATTAAGCGTCACTTTGTAATCAATACGTCAAAATACAAAAAAGAAAAAGGAAAAACAATGAGGTTTGTGCCAGAAAGAAGAACATTACTTGGTAGTGCTTATTTGTCTTATATGTAGAGATGTTTTCAAATATTGCGACGTAAGAAATCTTATTCGAGTTTGATTTTGAAGATCAAAATCAAAAAAATACTAACGGAGTTAAAGTGCAAGCTTTTGATGTCAGTGTAAGCTTGGAATCCGCTCTCATTGTTCGTATGATTGAAGAAACAAAAACAGTATACAACTATTAGAGATTTGACAAATATGAACCTGTAGACAACCGCATTTTGACGCACCAACTTCTTTTTCAAAGGTGAAGGGAGTGTTTCAACAATTGTAGAGGGCTGTTATTGCGTGAGAAATAGAAATATTTTCCACGACCACAATGAAGATGAAGTTGGCATTTCACTAATTTCATACTCACTAGTCACTAGTCACTAGAGCTCGATCATGACGTTCGCAATTCTAATTAACGTTTACTCTTCTTCATTATCCCAATCTTACTTCAAAAATCAAAACTATCAAATTAAACATGGTCTTCTCTTGGTCTCCAAGAAATTGAGTTTAGGTTTGACCATATATATGTATGTCCAATTTCTTGGGGGTAATCCAGCAATGGTTGGAACAATCAACTATAAAGTTGGTTACTGCAAAATGGAATAGTGGAACATCGATGAGCTAGCACACCTAAAATGTATGAACAGAAAAACAAATAAACTATGGAAGAAACTTACCTGACAAAATATTAAACAAAATTTATCTAAAATATTAGACAAAGTATTTTCCACCATAATCAAATGGAACCATTACACAAAATATATTAGTCTATTAATATTGCAACTACAATGCATTCATTAGAACAATACTGTTTGGAGTGTTTGCTTTGTGTTTTTCTTCAAAAACTGCTTTCCAAAGCTCTATTTTCTAGTTTTTCGATTTCAGTTTTTGAATAAATCTATTTTGGCCAAAAGCAGCTTTTAAAGACTTTACCAAACACTACATATTAATCCCAAAAACTAAAATAGTCTCAAAAACAGCCTCAAAAGCTGTCTCAAACTAAATCTTAATTAATAGAAGTAATTTAGGTCGAACACAACATGATAGAATCGAAGTTTCTCAATAATGTTGTATTGTCATGTTCAACATATATATACAGGCATTTTGATGTTTCAATCGAACAACAAGCATGATAAAAATTTCCTATTTCGTGTTGATACGAGACCTTTTGTACTTGAATAATATTAGAAGAAACACCTTTTGACATCTTATTTAGAGCCCATTTTATGTGTCAGTCTATGTACATGACGTATCACCACTCAATCAGAGTGTTTCATTAAATGTCGTGGTTATGCCACATAAGCTAACACATAAAGTAGGTTCTGGGTGGGATGTCAAAAAATAGTTCACCTAACATTGCTCGTTGTACTGGGATGTCGGGCATAATTTCATGAACAGTCATCTCATGCATGACGTTTTCTTTCACGTACAGGTTGATGATAATGGTGAAAACCCAGCATGGAAGCCCATTGGATATGAAGTAGAACCGGCTGAAAAACCCAAAAGAGTCCCAGAAGAGAGGCCTCTTCACAAGGGAATCATAGAAACCATGTACCAAACTGACACAAGCCTTTTGAATTCTCTTGCTGACAAAGGCCTCGAAGTAACACATGACTCCAAAAACAACCTCTACAAGATCAAATGTGACGTTGTAATTGTTGGCTCAGGTTGTGGAGGAGGTGTTGCTGCAGCTGTTTTAGCAAGTTCAGGCCAGAAGGTGATTGTTCTTGAGAAAGGGAACTACTTCACTGCGTCGGATTATTCGTCTCTTGAAGGTCCATCCGAGGATCAACTGTATGAATCAGGAGGCATTCTTGCAACTTTTGATGGGAAAGTATTACTTCAGGCTGGATCTACAGTCGGTGGTGGCTCTGCTGTTAACTGGTCAGCCTGCATTAGACCACCAGCTTCTTTGCTTCAGGAATGGGCCAAGGTTCAAAAGATTGCCTTCTTCGGAGGATCCGAATACGAGTCTGCAATCAATGCTGTGTGGGAGAGAATCGGGGTTACAGAGAAGTGTGTAGAGGAGGGGTTCCAAAATCAATTGCTGCGAAAAGGGTGTGAGAATCTAGGCCTTGCAGTTAATTTTGTTCCTCGCAATTCTTCGGAGAAGCATTATTGTGGATCGTGTGGTTATGGTTGTAAGAAAGGAGAGAAAAAGGGGATTGATACTACATGGCTGGTGGATGCAGTGGATCATGGTGCCGTGATCTTATCCGGTTGCAAAGCCGAGAGATTTGTATTGGAATTTGGAAATGAGCTACAAGAGTGGAAGTACAAAGAAGAAGAAATGCTTGGGAGTAATGGCAAAAAGTTTCAGTAACACCATAACAAAGAGAATGCAAATTGAGGCAAAAGTAACAATTTCTGCATGTGGAGCTCTTTCTACACCTCCCTTAATGATCTCTAGTGGACTTAAGAATCGGCACATTGGTCGAAATCTTCATCTCCACCCTGTCCTAATGGCCTGGGGATACTTCCCTGACTCGATTAATTCAGAATTCAAGGGTAAAATCTACGAGGGTGGAATTATCACATCGTTCCATGAGGTCGTCTCAGAAGACTCTAGGCCAAGAGCCATCATAGAAACTCCTGCATTAGGGCCTGGATCATTTGCTGCTGTGTGCCCCTGGGTGTCTGGACTAGACATGAAGAAAAGGATGCTGAGATTTTCAAGAACGGCACATTTGATCACAATAATCCGGGACAAGGGTTCCGGGGTTATTAGGTCAGAGGGAAGAGCAAGCTATGTGCTTGATGCATCAGACAAAGAGAACTTGAAGGCTGGTCTGAGGCAGGCACTTAGGATTCTAATAGCAGCAGGTGCAGTTGAAGTTGGCACTCACCGCAGCGATGGGCTGAGACTCAAATGTGAAGGGATTGATAAGAAGGGACTAGAGGAGTTTTTGGACCAAGTTTCTGCAGAAGAAGGGCCACAGTCTCTGGTAGAGAAGTGGATATCCTATACCTCAGCTCATCAAATGGGGAGCTGTAGAATGGGAATCAATGAAAAAGAAGGCGCGGTTGATCAGAATGGGGAGAGCTGGGAAGCCGAAGGTCTATTTGTCTTCGATGGTAGTGTGTTGCCTAGTGCTGTTGGTGTCAATCCGATGATTACCATCGAATCAACTTCATACTACCTCTCAAAGAGACTAGCAGAATCTCTAAGAAAACAATAAATTTCCAATGTCGGTTGATTCCTTTTCTTAAACCACAATTCACAGAAAACCAGGTGTAATATTCATTCTGCAGCAGTACTCTTGAACTCTTGATAATGATTTTCATTCCTATATTTTAGCTGGTGCAGTAATTAAGTGTTAGTCAGATGGAGATTCTGCTGTCTTCAGTCTCCAGTACAAAGTTTACCAAAATGTACTATATGAAGGAAGAACTATATTCATAAAGTAAATAATAATATACAGTTTGCTTATTTTGTCTCTCAATATATGCACTATGCAGAGTTAGCTATATAATACGCTTCATTCTCCCACCCTATACTAGGGCAGCTCAAGCACTGAAGATTATATATTTAATATGCAAAGATACAGAATATTTAAATCATATAGGCTATTTTCTATAAATGGCAATATGGGATCAATTTTCTTTCAAACAGATAAGTCCTTAACAGTTTCTGTTCTTTCTATGTTCTGTGACAAGGTAACAACTTGTTATGATCAAATGTAAGATAGAGAAACAGTCGGATTCAGATGACTCTCTCCCACTTTCATATTTTTATTTTTATTTGTAGTAGTAGTAGGGATGACATGGATGGTTATCTTTAGAGGCGAAAAGTTTGAAAGTCAATGTGAAACAGAATTGACTGTGCAGAAAATACATGGTACTTACATCATCATTTCTAAATTTATATGGCCAAAGGTACATCAGAAAAGGCAATTTCAGTTGGAAATTGCTTTTCTTCATTGCAGTTGGCTCCTTGCTATTCATATTCCAAATTGTGTATGTGATGAATGAATGGCAGGATCTCACACATTGATGTAAGAAAATGTAGAGTCCCTCCTCCTGCCTTGGCTTAATTGCCCCATATATTTTTGGGGTTTCTGTACTAACAAGACTGATTCATCTCAGCCATCAGAATCAGCATCACGGAATGGTAGGGGAACTGTCTTGACTGCCCTGAACTTGCCAACATTATTCAGATGCTCATTCTCTAACCTGTTTGATATAATAGAACAAGTTTAGAAATTGTATAGTTTAATCACAAGGATCAAGTATATTTCTCAAAAACATTTTTCCTTCAACATTAGTACCTGTAAAAGTTCCAATGCCCCCGCCGGATAACCTCTAATGAAGCCAAGAGAAAGTCTACTAATCGAGACTCAACATACGAAAACTTGTGAAATCCCATAACTGTCTCCACCCAAGCAACTCTCAGAACGGCATTCAAGGCCTGCATCAGTTTAACAATATGTTTGAGAATGCTGTTTAAGTCAAGGAGATCACTACAATAAAGTTGTTAAGGGGAAAAAAAAAATTTAAAGACCTAAAAACTTAGAATGGAAAAATAGTAGGTGCTTTTGTTCTTCAGAATGAGTTCATCTCTCAGCCATAGGTTCTTGGAATTTGGGTTGAAAAGCCCCCAATCCTGGACAAAATCCCAGTATAACTGATAGACTGTAGCCACTACAGAAGTGACCACTACTACAGAAAACCATAGATGATTCTGCTGGTTAGCATATGTAATCCTGGCTCCGGCTGCCACCATGGCCGAAACATACTTCCCCATGTTAGCCAATTGGTTGACATCAGACTCATCAAACCATCGTCTTGCACACTATATAGTTCATTCCATTGAACGATAAGATGTCAGTTGGTGGACAAGAAAACCAATGCTCTTTTCAAGGTTGAAGTTACACATTTGGAATTTAAGTAAGAAGAAAGTACTAATAGACATTAATCTACATAGAGTTGTTGGTAGCTTTACCTGCATTGCACGCCAGTAGTATGGCAAGAATGAAATGACATAAGCGAGCTCCCTGTAGAGCCTTCCATTTTTGCAAGTCTCGTATTGGTGTGTTCTGAAACTTCCAGCAAGAAACTTCCAGCAGGTTGTGGATTCCATGTGTCTCAGCAATGGGATCTACAAACGAAGAGACGGTAGTTGGTTGGTTAATGGAACTAAATGGTCGACTAAAGAGGAATGTTACAGTCATTTATCTTTTTTGACAACTTGATAATAATGGAATTAGATAGTGTAACCTTAGTGGTTATACCTGGCTAGTTAGCTGATCAGCCATGAAAAAGTCTACCATCACAACCTGCAGGCAAATAATCAACCAGGGAAAACAAAATTTAACTGGCGTTGCTAATTTTGTAGTATTGATTGAAATCAATCACGTTATGTTTAATGGGATATTGCAACTGGAAGGAAATTGTACCTTGTAAAGTGGTGAGCAGACTATGTTACGGATTACTCTGATGAAGTAGTAACGTGTAGGTCGATAGAAGATGTCCAAGGGGCATATCAGCAGAGCAATGGAAAACTGAAATTCAGTTGTTCAAAATTAGGACATTGAAAATTTTCTTAGTTGCTTTCTTTCTGAGGCCTGATTTTTGTGTTTTGAAGCTCTAGTTACTTGACTAACAGACATATAGATAAAATAAATAACTAACCAGAAGGAAAATTCCAGGAATGGCATCAACTTGGCTTGGTAAGAAGTTATTAGCCCTTAATATAAGGTGTAAAACCATGGCACCAACCACCGCTGTCATAAAAGTTGTGCATATGAGGAAGGCATCGCGGTACTTTAAGGCAGTGCTTGGTTGGAATTCAAATATGAAGTTGCAATTGATTCTTGTGCTCTTCCACATGAACAGGTTGCACCCATACATGAACAAGTGCAAGCTCAATAATGCAAAGACACTGCACAAAAGTTCACACCCTTATAGTTAGTAAGATGGTAGCTACATTGAATCACCCTCGTGTTATTATTGAAAAGAAAAAAAAAAACCAAAAAAAAAAAATCGACAGGGATCACATTTCAGGATATTGTGCATTAGTTTGTGTTGTTGGTTACCTAATCTTGGATCTACTTCGTTCAGGTTAGAACTTTGTTATCTGCAAATTCCATTGGTACAGCAAAATAGGGACTAACGATCTCAGTTTTAACATATATGCATTTTTCTCCTACTGCCTGTTGGCAGTGCTTCGTAGGACGTTCTTTTGGTCAATAGCGCTTCTACGTGGAGTGCTTATGTTAGAAGCACATCTAAGATTTCTGAAAGATTTCAAAAGCAGTTTGGGAACGCACATAGAAGCACATTTTAAGGAGATACCTCTCATGTGTGTTTCTAAATCAGAAAAGCACTTGCTATTTTCGCCAAAGTTACTTTCAGTTTTAGCACTTCCAGAACAAGCACATCCCTTAAAGCACTTAGTACTAGCACTAATACCAGCGCTAAATGTGTACTTTTGAAGGAGATACCTATCGTGTGTGTTTATAATCAGAAAAGCACTTGCTATTTTCGCCAAAGTTACTTTCAGCTTCAGCACTTGCTGAACAAGTGCACATAGCAGCACATTGTACTAAATGTATAGTTATTAAGGAGATACCTATCATGTGTGTTTCAAAATCAAAAAAAGCACTCGCTATTTTCGCCGAAGTTGCTTCCAATTTCAGCACATCCCTTGAGCATTTTGTACTCGCACTAATAGCAGCACTAATTGAATACAATTACATGTGAATGAAACACAGAAAAAGGCTATTGTGAAAGAGAGCATTTACCTGAAAACAGGGTAGACAGTTTCCATGTAATTCAGTTCTGTACTGGGAGAGAATATACCAGATAAGTGCGCTAACAGTGCGTATACACTAAACAATGATACAAAGCAACCAGTGAACAAACCTGCACCAACATAAACCAAACCGAAGACCTTTATTTTCTTTTCCAGAATTAAGTAAACAAAATAATAACTTTATTAAAGAGTGATCACAGTTCACAATCAGAACTAAAATAACTGAAACAAATTAATCTGGTCATCTACTGCTTAATGGGACCCTATTGTCACCACTGAATAATATAATCTTTGAGGAAATCCCACTTTGATGATTAGTGGCAAACAAAGACTAATGATCATCACCCATCATATTGCACATTAGTGGTGGAGCTTTCAGCAAGGCAAAGAAAAAATTCAATAATGGAAATTTGCAGTGTCGAAATCGATAGAGGACTCAATGCAGAGAGCGCAATTATGGAAAACTGAGGGAGAGAGAAGAAGTACCAACAAAGAAGGTGACCATGTGAGACTCCTTTTGCTGTCGAGGCCTCAGAAACTTCATTGCCTTTTTCTTGTCATTGTTGGCAAATTGCTTTGTGAATATGGTTTCCACTTCGTCCATTAGTTTAACAACCTTGTCAAAAAAAATGTAATAACCACACAGAATAGATCAGTATCAGAAACCCTCAAAACCCACGTACATTCTCCATTGGAAAGGTAAACTTGAAGTGATCGACTAGGTGTAAATATTATCGCCCTCGTAAAAAGTATATTCATTCCAACTTGTAAACATTTTTTTTTCTATCGATCGCAATAGTGTACGAGGTAGCTATCCATCTAGTTTTGGAAACCTATTTTATGACAGTTCAGTTACCTTGTCAGAACTGATGAAATGTGATCTCTTTACTGCTTTTAGATAACTTGCTGATGCCTGCTGATTCGATACCTGTTACAAAAAAAAAACTAATTGCTTCAGTTACTTGCACTAGAAGTTATGTGTGATCCTGTATGTACATAGAGAACAATAAGCTATGAATGGCATGGCAAACATCACTTGATAGCACTGCCAACACAATAGTGACATATATGTATTGAATAATGCACACACCTATAGTTTTGAATCTGTCACTTACATATGCATGACCTATAATAGTTACCACCTAAAAGCAAAGCCTGTGCTCATGATTCATCTACAAATTTAATGCAAATAGCCAGCGATCACAAATTTCCTATATACCAAATATATCTTTTGCAATACCCTATTCTAAATGAATTCTGCTGCAGGAATACATACCAAAATATATATCTCACCTTATCAAATTTCTTGAGGATCTTTGTAAAAGCTACCATATTCAACGAGCTGTAAGTTTTGAGTAGGCCGAGGCCTCTGTAGAGCTCCACAAAATTCCCTCTGATCATTTTCTCAGCACACTGAATCTTCTTTCTGTTGATGAACTCTCCGGGGCCTTCCTTTTTCGGATTGTTAATCAAATCTTCCCACAGCATTGACGTAACCGCTGAGATGGTTCGTGTTGGGGTGTTGTTTGGAATGTCAATTCTCATGGCCATCTTAGGCTTGCCTTTCTTTGTCTTACCCCTAGTCGCCGTGTTAGTGAAGTTCACACCGTTTCTTTCTAGTGCTGCAATTGCTTCATCTGTCTGTGTTAGTTCTGTGCTAGTAGGTGTAGGACTCAATTCTGCCGAGTTGTCTGCATTAGTTAACTTTCTGTTATTGATAACAAAGGATTGAAACAAAAGATAGAAGCTATAGATCATGAAAAATATTTGAGCGAATTTTTTTTTTTACGAAGGAGTGTAGCGGAGGAAAGACCTCCCGAATTTAGTAGGGAAGATGAAAAGATGATGAAAAAAACAATAGGAGGCGACCTAACGAAAACCTCTCGAAGACACAACGCAAGAATACCATACGGCCCGTTTGGTTGACAGGAATGTCAAGATACAGAAATAAATTATTTTCCTTTTCAAACTAATTTGGAAAGGAATAGACAAAGGCTTTCCATGCGAGTGTTTGAAAGATTATGGAAATTTTAATATTATAATTAATTTGTCATTTTCATTGTTATATTTGGTAAGTCATAAAAATAGAATATTCAATCACAATTTTCATAAAAACTCATTTATTAATTAAAGACGTCAATTAAAAATTTAAAAGGAAAATTTTTGTAATTTGTCTTTAACGATGGAAATAGAAATGAAATACCACCTATAAGTAGGAATTGAGGGAGTCAATTTTCAGTAAAATCACAATTATTATTTCCTTTCCATATCTAATTACAACCAAACAAAAAAAATGGAATTAGGGAAGACCTAATAGATGAGGCAAAATTGCGATAAGGGTTAGTTTGCATGTTTTTTCGGTCGCTTTCTAAAAAAAGGTTGGAGAAAATTTCATGAATAATTGCGTCGGGGATTTGGATTTTTCCAGATTCTTCTCCCTAGCTGTGATATTAATTAGGTGTTCTAATTGCGATTTGAAAGACAAAGTATCGACCACAAAATAGAAAGACTTGAGAGACAAAATGTCATATAGCACACGAAATTTAGTCATACGTTCAAGTAACCAAAATGATCTCTTTGCCACATGTATAGCCAATAAGCCTAAGTTGTTGACAATTAACAGTTACAAATTTAGAAGAATGTGAATGAGGATGAAAAAATTGAAGCAGCAGTGCAAGCAATTATATAAACGTGACCTGTTTAAACTTGGAAAACGCACAATTTCTCTTTTTTTTTTTGGCAAGTAGGTCTTATTTTTATTGGCAATAGACTCAAATTGAGTAGCTAAGAACTTTTTAGACTGTTATATTAGGTATATATATTACCAAATAATATACAGATATGGGAAAGTAAGTTGACAAGAAAAAAAAACCAGAAATGGAAATGCTTACAGGAACCATAGTCAGAATTCCGGGGAGTCGACGACCATGAGCTAGGAACACTTGATAAATTGGGTTTGGATAGAGAATCTTTCCATCGCCTATCGTTAAGAATTTGCTTGAGGTCAAGCAAAATCTGTAGCTGCTTGTTCAAAATCTCTCCTCTCTCAAGAAACTCCGACTCTTTGGTCTTGTAAAATTGGTTCACCTTGTTTAGCTCTTCATCTAATCCCTCAAAGAACACCCTCACCTACAATTACCAAGAATTAGTACACTAATTAGTAGGGATATGCCATGTCTAATTATTACCATATTTGGACTAATTATTACCTCATCCTCTTCAGAAAACAACTGAACAAGCTCGGTCTCATAGATTTCTTCCTCCTCACCATTCTCCCTGATCTTCCTCTTCACCTGTGTACAACAGAAAGAAAGAAAAATAATCAATTCTTAACCCAACTTTTAGGGGATTGGTTTCTTTGGTTTTTAGTGTCCTTTTCGTTTGGATGTGTTGGTTTTTTGTTGCTGTTCGTCACGACGGTTTCGTGGCATATGATGCATTATACATCTAGCTACAACCGTTTCGTGATTTGCTTGAGATATAGATCGAAACTCCCTAAAAGATATGTAACTAAAATGAAAAAACCAGAAAGTAAGAGGGGTATATATTGATCTTGTATTAGACTCTTGAAAACATTCTGACATCTCCAGGCCGACCTAGGCAACTAGTTTAGCGTATTATATTGCATGTGATAAAGTAGTCTGGGGTTCCAATCCAAAACCAATTGGCAATGGAAGGAGTAGCCCAAACCCTTATAAACCCACAGGCTAGGTCCCATTTTCCCATGTGGGATGTATATTCTCAACACGCCCCCGCACGTGTGGCGAATTTTCAAGCCATACACGTGGACAACATTTTGGGTGACGTGGAGTCCGTGTGGCCATTTGGGCTTCACACGTGGACGTGGGTAACCCGCTCTGATACCATGATAAAGTAGTCTGGGGTTCCAATCCAAAACCAATTGGCAATGGAAGGAGTAGCCCAAACCCTTATAAACCCACAGGCTAGGTCCCATTTTCCCATGTGGGATGTATATTCTCAACAGCATGCCCATCATTTATTTCTGTTCGTTACGTACAGCAAACGTAATTCGTAGAGTTCTAAAAGAAAAGAAAAGAGAAGAGAAGAGAATACTAGAACATAATTTTGAGAAGCCAAAACAGTCATCCTATGGTCTTCGATTTTCGGTTTTATGTTTGTATTTGAGCTATGCTGTTTTGAATGTTTTGTTTTGTTGATTGTTCGTGTAATTCCTGAATACAGAAAACGTTACATTAGACATCAACACAAGACGTACGCGTACTACTCTAAACGTATTTCATGGTTATCATGAGCCTTTTCTTTTCTTAATTTCTTTCTGAAAGAAAAGGCTAGCTGGCCGCACTAGCTAGCGAGTTGAACTGGAATGTTATGTTCAATGTTGTTTCTGCACAAACCCGTAGGCCTGGTAGAGACTGGTGGATCTAGATGTGATCTCTTCCTGCAAACCTGCTTACTAAGGGGAATACCGGGCGGGCCGGTCTTCTCCTCTCCGATGCCTAAGTTAGTACAGTTGGGATGAATAGATAACTTAAGCACGTATGATAAGCAGTTGGAGTCTTGGAGAGATCAGTTACCTATTAATGACGGTAGTTGAGGCCCTTATATAGGTGGTCGGGCGTGAGGTCTGGTTTTACTCTTCGATGTGGGACTGGTTTCCTACTGTTCGCACACCAAAGGACAGCTCTGGCGGCCTGTTCGGCAGGCTGGCGTCCCCGGTCCCCGGACCCCTGGTCACAAGGTAGACTGCTGGACCTCGTATCCGGGTGCTGGTGATCCTGCTCCGGGCCTCAGTCCGGCCCCGAATGCAGTGACTGCGGGTCTGTGGGCTTATGCCCACAAATGTGCCATGCACACAAATCTCACACACTCAAGACCATCAGCGGCACCATTGATAAAGAAGAAATTAAGTTTTGGTGCTTATGTCACTAAAAATAGAAGTTATGGCTGACGTCGCAGAAAATAACCAATAGAACCAGAGGTATCGGAAACAACCAAAACTTTTCGCCTGAAAATGACGTAATCATCATTTAAGAACGTACTCTAAAGCCGTAATTGGTCGGAACACAACCCGCAGTTAAAGACAGACTCCCCAGATTTCGGGTTCGTTTTGGACGTGAAAGAAATGAGGTGAAGGGTGTAATCCTAGAAACTAAACGGCTACGTTCGTAAGAAATCCTCTGCAAAACCAAATTCTAATAACCACCAATAAACCTTCAACAAAATATCAGATTAATCCAAAACAAGCTTATATATGTATGTGCGCGCGCGCTATTATACCTGGATGATCTGATCAGTTAACTTGCTATCAAAGTTGAATAGCTTGTCACTGATTTTCTTGGTAATGGAGCGAATGGGGTCGAAAATGGAGACCCCGTAGTCTGCATCAGAGGCTTGCTTGGGAACTCCTGAAACTTTGATCTTCTTGACTTGTTTCTTGAGCTGCCAGTAGTTGACGAAAGCGTCCTTCCATTCGGGGATGAGCTGAGCTTCAAGCTCCTTTGAGAACTTCACCATTTATGGCTGCTGAAGGAAAAGGAGAGAAGAGAAGGGGAGCTTACGAAAGAGCTATTGAAGAGGGAGTTGGGGAAGGTGTATATATATATATATATATATATATATATATAGCGAGGCCGAGAGAAAGAGAGAGAGAGAGACGTGTAGTGACTAGTGAAAAATGATAGCTAGCTAGCTAGATTTTGCTTTTCATACTGAACTTTTATTAAAATCTAAATTATGACCAACTTTATTTAAGTGATCAATATACCTAGCTCATCTGTAAAAACATAAACAAAAATAGTATTTACACAACAAAATAGCATCAACTCCATTGATAAGATAAAACTGGTCTAAGAGCATATTTAGCAAACTCTCTATTATAACTCTTTAGCTACTTTGTAGGGCATATTTAGTTTTTTTTTTTTTTGAAAAATAGCAGCTATATTAGACTCTCTATTATAATTCTATGTTAACTTTTAGCGATCGCTAGCCAAATTTAGAGAGCGTGATAGCTAAAAGTTAAAACATTTAAATTTAGTACGTTCCTCATATTTAATTATATATAATTTATATATACATTTAAACAACTTTTTATTCATTTAATAAATATTTTAAATTTAATTCAAGCTAAAATAGAGAGAACTAATTTATACATATTTCTAAAGTGGATAGTCAAAATGACTTTTAAGTTATTTTAACTAAAATTTAACTAAAATATAACAAGTAATATTGCTGAAGATGTTCTTACTAAAGATGCTCTAAGATGAAGACAAATTAACACTATCAGAAAAGGCATCATAGCCGACAATATGGGAAAAAACGGCCGACGAAATAGTACTTCGTCGGCTATAAGGGGTCATAGCCGACGAATTACTATTTCGTCGGCCACATCGTCGGCCATAATATTATAGCCGACGAGTTGTCGGACGTCGTCGGCTATAACTATAGCCGACGAAACATTTTTGGTTATAGCCGACGAGGAGGGTATTCGTCGGCTATAAGAGTTATAGCCGACGAAAAGTTTTTGGTTATAGCCGACGAGGAGGGTATTCGTCGGCTATAACCCTTATATCAGATCGATCTTCTGCAGCAGGGAGCTCATTCGTCGATGAAATCATCCAAAACGCTCTTAAATCGTCCAAAACCTCGGCCATAAGCTTGAAAGGTACGTATATTGCTGTGTGTGTTGATTTAGTTGGTTACATGCAGAGGTGTGTTAATTTAGAGTTTAATTAGAATAAATGTGTGATTAATTTGATATATATATATATATATATATATATATATATATATATATATGTTGAGATGAGATTATTAATGGGTTGATATGTTGGTTAGATAGAATTGAAGTTTTGTTGAAGATCAGTGATTGATTGTTGATTTAGATCGGTGATTTTAGATGAATTTGATGAAAAAATGTATATATATATATATATATATATTAATTAATTAATTTAATTGTAATTAAAAATATATTGTTGGTATATATGAAAAATATATTGTGTTTAATTAATTAGGGAGATTGACGATGTTTTAATTAATTTAGGGATGCATGTGTACATGTATATATATGTGTGTGTAATGATCAATTTTTTAATTAATTAGTACGTACGTACGTACGTACGTACATACGTAGTACGTGCATATATACATATCGACAGATATATAGCTATATTTATTTCTTGAATTTACAGGATGGACAAGAGTTGGATTACCCTTGGAAGATGGGATCAGGCGTATCATGATGGAGTTAGGAGTTTCCTGGATTTTGTGATGGCTAACTGTGGAGACACTACACTTCATTATTGTCCGTGTAAAAAGTGCAAGTGTGCCACCCCACGACACCGGTTTTCCATAGAGACAGTGGAGCAACACTTGGCTAGATATGGATTTTTGGTCCTATACAGTAATTGGATTTATCACGGTGAACCAGAGTTTGCGGGTCCTCATGATCATGGACAATTTGCCGAGAGAGGGAGTTCCTCCAATGATCCAACAACGAACTGGATCAACGATATGTTTCCTCGTGAGAGCGGTGTCTTTGATGAAGCACCAGATGTGCAACTCCCTCCTCCGGAGATGGAGTGTTTCCCTGATATTGAGCCACTCCAGCCATTACCCCGATCTCCGGTCAACACAAGTGGTATGGAAAAGTACAACAACCTGATCGCATTGCAACAGACTCCGTTGTACCCCGGATGCAGTAAGACTGTCCTTGAATCTGTCATGGGAGTGATGAAGATCAAAACGGAGAACAAAGGCACTGTCAAATCGGTTGATGATTGGCTTCGGCTATGGGGTGGGGCGATGCCCCCCGGACATCGGCTTCCTACCAGTCATCATAAGGTACGACATATCCTTAAAGATCTCGGCCTTTCCTACATCAAGATTCATGCATGCAGATACGATTGCGTTCTGTTTTACGGGGAAGGACTTGCAGATCTTGAATACTGCCCAGTATGCAATACAGAGCGGTATAAGTTCACTCCTAAAGGGAACAAGAAAGCTGTGAAGATACTTCGGTACTTCCCGCTGATTGATAGGCTTGAGCGGTTGTTCATGTGTGCTTTCACGGCCGAAGCTATGAGATGGTGGGCTGAGAGGAATGTGCCTGACGATGACACCCTTAGACATCCCGCCGACGGAGAGGCTTGGAAGAAGAACGTGTTGGAGTTTCCTGAATTTGCATCAGAGGTTCGAAATGTTTGGCTAGGGCTATCATCCGACGGTTTCAACCCTTTTGGCAAGAAAGAGCTTCAGTACAGTGTGTGGCCAGTTATTTTGATTCCGTACAACTTTCCACCGTGGATGTGCATGAAGAAGGAATATAACATGCTCACATTGTTGATTCCAGGCCCAGGTTATCCGGGAAAGTGTCTCGATGTGTATTTGAGACCCGTAATTGAGGAGCTTCGGTACTTGAGTCTGAACGGCCACCTGGTCTACGACCGGTTCAAAAATGAGATGTTCCGGATGCATGCCATGCTTGTTGGCACGATCAGTGACTTTCCTGGGAGGGGTATGTTGTCGGGCAGCGTCACCAGGGGTTACAGGGCTTGTTCAGAGTGCATGACTGTTGATTGCTCCAGTCCTCATTGCAGCAAGATTGTCCAGATGCGTCACCGTCGTTGGCTTCCGCATGACCATCCATTTAGGGACGATGCACAGGCTTTTGATGGGACTGAAGAAAGGGGCTGGGCACCGGAGCGATGGACAGGGGAGGAAATATTGGCAGTTTTGAATGAGTATGACTTTGGTCCGCTTAGCAATCATCCCGATGTGTTGCGCACGATTCCAGAGAGGCCGGATCGGTATAGGTTCTGGTCACACAAGAGCATCTTATGGGAACTTCCTTATTGGGCCAGGTTGGCTACCAGATACTACCTGGATGTCATGCATATAGAGAAAAACGTGGGTGAAGCCGTGGTTGGCACAGTTTTGAATTGGGAGAAGAAAACAAAAGACACCCCGAAGGCACGCGTTGATCTGAGAAATATGGGACTGCGGGACCATTTGTGGTTGAGAGAGGGCAGGAGCAAAATGCCCCAAGCTCCTTACACCGTCACCAGGGACCAGAAACATGAAATCTTTGGATGGCTGAGTAATGTCAGGTAACTTTTTATTAGGCATGTATTCCCTAAAGAATCCATCTGTTGTTGGACGACTATATATGCATGAAATCTAACTGTTGTTAATGGCTATGCAGGTATCCTTATGGCTATGCGGGTAACATAAGCAAGTGTGTTAACTACCGAGACAACAAGATGTACGGATTGAAGAGTCACGACTGCCATGTACTGCTTCAACGCCTCTTCCCTATTTTCATTCGAGCGTACTTGGAGGATGAAGTGGTTGAGCCGTTGGTGGCGTTGTCAAGATTCTTCCAGAAGTTATGCGCTAGAGAAGTTAGAAAATCAGACCTCATGAGAATGCATGAGGAAATCGTTTTTATCTTGTGCAAGTTCGAGAGGATATTTCTCCCAAACTTTTTTGACATCATGCCTCACCTGATGATCCATCTTCCCCAACAATTGTTGCTTACCGGTCCTGTACACTACACTTGGATGTATCCCATCGAAAGGTACATGTTATTCCTAAATTTGATTTATACATGTTTTTAAATAAAAGTTGCATGCTCTTAACATGCACTTGTTAACCTTGCAGACAACTTGGAGACTACAAGAAATATGTGCACAATAAATCTGCGCCTGAGGGGTGTATTGCTGAAGCTTACATTGCACATGAGTGTGTAACGTACGCCAAGTTGTACTTGGGAGCGATGGAGGACCCCCCACAACATCCAAGTCGAGATGACCCCGAGTTCAACCTATCTATCGTCGCCAACTCTGTTGTACCATACGGAAGCTTCAAGAAGAAGGGTGTGGACAAGTTGCCTGACCATGAGGTAGGGATTGCCCACTGGTGGGTTCTAATAAACTGTCCGGAGGTACAATATTGGAAACGAACCCATCTTCGATGTACGAAAGTGAACAGTGATGTCGAGTACCACAACACGACGTTTGCAGACTATTTTCCACAATGGGTAAGTGTATAAATATATATATTAGATGGCTTTCTTTTACAGTTCCCTATTCTTTAATTATAAACACACCAACTGATTTGAGTTATATTTTTCAGCTCATGCAAGTGGCTGCGAGGGGTGGTCATACAAATTACTCAGAGGAATTGAGGCTGTCGTCGATGAAGCCGATATCTTCCACAGTCCGCCCAATGTGTGATGTCAACGGCGTTAAGTATATATGTGAAGCTCGAGACGGGGAACGCAAAACACAGAATTGTGGGGTGATGGTGGATGGTGCAGAGGGGGGCGTGGATTTTTACGGTGTCCTACAGTCAGTTGTTGAACTCATTTATGGGAACCGCATGAAAGTCCACTTGTTCAAGTGTCGATGGTTTGATACTAGGCCGCATCGCATACGGATCGATCAGTACGGCATACTTTCGGTGAATACCGCTACTAGTGTGTATGAAGACGACCCCTTTGTTTTCGCCACAGCGGCCAAAAAGGTCTTTTATCTTGACGATCCATTGAACAAAGGCACGTGGAAGGTAGTTAACCATGTGTCTCAGCGAGACATATACAGTGCTACCACACTTGGTGTGAGCACAGAGTGTCAAGAAGCGACTGCATACCAAGAGCCGGACGCCGGCGACATTCCGGAATCCTCCACCATCCGCGATAATAATGTGACGCCGGGCAGAGTGGTTCGACTTCCTAGGGGTCAGGTGCCCATGTATGATGTTAATCCGAATCGTCTATATCCGGCAGACGATGACTCAGACGACGAGTACGAGCACCGATTGCCAGATATTAACTACTATACTACGTCTGACTCAAGTGATGAGGATGATTCTGATTATCATCTTTAGTATACTATTTATGTATGTATTTGTGTACGATGGTGCATGCATGTATGAAAACATTTTTTGTCCTTAATTACCGTTTTCCGAATTTATGGGAAATTGTATTGAATTGTTTGTGCGATGTTCAGGAATTTATCAGGTGAAATAGGCAATTTTCAGGCCCTAAATGGAAAATTTTCAGAAAGATCAGCATTATAGCCGACGAAATGGACCACAATTCGTCGGCTATAATGCCCATACTGTAGCCGACGACTTGCACGTCGTCGGCTAAAGTATATTGACCGAAACCATACGTAGACCCTTCAAATGCAAAAGTGTCGTGAAATAAGATACGACCGAAATATTGAAATACGTCTACGGTTGAAAAATGGGAAGATTCCGACAAAATCTGTATGCCGAATGTTGCGGTTAGGTGTTTTTTACTTCCGTTTTCCTATGGGTAGCCTGACGGTCGGTCAATATTTTGAGGAAAATTTTTATACGGTTAGTTGCGTCGCATCGATTTGAAACTATTCTCTGTTGAAGGTCAGGCCAAAAAACGTCATTGAGACGGGCCAATTGCCGTTTTAAAGCGTTTAGAGGTTTGACTTTGCAGTTTGACCGTCCCGATCGAGCCTTTAACGTTGTCAGATGTAGTTGGATTTTTTTTCATACATGTATTTAATCTTAACGGTGATATCTGACGGTTGGAATAGATTTTCCAAACTTTTAGATTCGAAATCGGAACATATGCACTAATGTTCCTTAACTTGTTTACTAAGTGTTTAAGTGAATGTATAGTTTCAAATAGTTACTATACGTAGACCCTTCAAATGCAAAAGTGTCGTGAAATAAGATACGACCGAAATATTGAAATACGTCTACGGTTGAAAAATGGGAAGATTCCGACAAAATTTGTGTGCCGAATGTTGCGGTTAGGTGTTTTTTACTTCCGATTTCCTATGGGTAGCCTGACGGTCGGTAAATATTTTGAGGAAAATTTTTATACGATTAGTTGTGTCTCATCGATCTGAAACTATTCTCTGTTGAAGGTCAGGCCAAAAAACGTCATTTAGACGGGCCAATTGCCGTTTTAAAGCGTTTAGAGGTTTGACCAAAAGTTGACCAAGGAATAGCCGACGAAATACTTAACTTCGTCGGCTAAACTCTAGCGATCCGCGCCTTTTCATTGTCCGCCGTTGGATGGGCGAGATCTGACGGCTGCTGAGAGCGTGAAGTATAGCCGACGAGATTCATATTATAGCCGACGACATTCATATTATAGCCGACGATATACTTAAATTCGTCGGCTATAATCGGCCCGCAAAGCCCAACTTCAGCCCGGCCCGTCAGAGTTTAGCCGACGAATTTCGTCGGCTATGACTATAGCCGACGAATTAAAATTACATCGTCGGCTATAGTCCTTCGATTTAAACCGAAACAGAGGGCGCCTCCCTCATTTTCCAGAAACCCTATAATCCCTAAATCCCCACCTGCCGCAGCCGCCCGTCCCTCCCCGACGCCGACCGACCACCACCGACGCCGACCGACCCTCCCCCTCCCTACCCTCCCCCTCCCCGCCCCCTCCCCGTCCTGCCCGAGCCCTCCCCGACCCGAAACCCCCTGCCGCCGCCGCCCCGAGCCGCCGTAGCCGCCCCTGCCGCAGCCGCCCCGACCCGCCCCTGCCGCAGCCGCCTCTTCCGCCCCTGCTGCAGCCGCCCCTAGCCGCAGCCGCCCCTAGCCGACCCGAAACTCCCTGCCGCCGCCGCCCCTGCCGCCGTCGCCGCCGCACCGCACCACCGGTCCTCGTTCAGACTGCACCACCATGTCAGGTAGTCCCGATCGAGCCTCATTTAGGGTTTTTATTAATTTTGTCGAATTTTGTGAATTTTAGGGTTTTTGTGAATTTTTTGTGGAATTTAGGGTTTTTGTGAAATTTATGGAATTGTGTGGATTTTTTGTTAAATTTGTTAATTTTGTGGAATTTATATACTAATTTTGTGGATTTTTTGTTAAATTTACGGTTTTTATATACTAATTGTGGAATTTTGTTGAATTTATATACTAGTATACTAATTTATATACTAATTTATATATAATTAGGTATAAATATTTTGTGTAATTTTTAGGAGGATATATATATATATATATTTTTCGGAATATATATATATAATTAGGTATAAATATAGTTATGTATATATATATAATTAGGTATATATATATTTAAAAAAGTTTTTTATTTTTTTGTGAAATTTAAGGAATTTTGTGTTATATTTCGGAATATATATATAATTATGTATAAATATATTTAGGTATATATATAATTAGGTATATATACATTGAATGAAGTTTTTAATTTTTTTGTGGAATTTTTGTGCAATTTATGGAATTTATATACTAATTGTGCAGGAGCCCGCCGCGCTGTAGACCGATGGCTTGGCAGACGGACCGAGAGCGACCCCGACGCTCAGGCAGGAGCCAGCCGTGGGGGGAGCGGATCCAGCGGTCGTCGGGGCCTAGGCCGGCCTATGAGTCGACGAGAGGAGACGTTGATGGGATTGACCCCGAGCGATCCACGTGGGGGCTCCTCGTATGAGTCGACGGGAGCGGGCCCTGAGTCGAGTGTCGGAGGAGGACGCAGAGCCACCAGACCCCAGTGCACTTCAGCACTGTTCCAGGATCGGCAGCCGACCCCACCGCCCGCGGATCTGGACCCTCCAGAGATGCTCCCTGTCCCCCCACAGCGACAGCGTCCACAGCTACGGGGCCCACCGTCAGGGGGAGCAGGTCCCTCAGGGTCCACGCCCCGTATGTCTCCGCCATCGGGGATGTACATGGTCCAGTTCGTCCCTGCCATCCCTGAGTACGACGCCAGGGGGAGGCAGATTTGGAGGCACGACCGGCCCCACGAGATTCCCTGGGAGGAGGCCTACGTCTACAGTCCTTTCGACTCAGAGGACTGCCGCGGCCTGTGGGCCGTTCGTGAGAAGGACAAGCAGTACAACGACGCAGGTAATTGGTTAGTTTAGTTAATTATTTAGATTGTTTAATTAATTATTTAATTAGTTAGTTTAAATAATTATTTAACTATATCTTCATTTTAATTATGAAACAGGCGTCCTCGTCAATAAACCCGCGGGGACGAGACGGACCAGAGGGCCAGCGAACATGTCGACCCTGGAGAGGGAGCTCGCCGGTGGGATCAGAGAGATCCTGCCCGGTCCCGGTGAGGATGGACGCCCGATTGAGAGGAGAGACACCACCACCAAGTATATCAACGCGACGGGCATGCTCGTGCGGGACAGGGTCCCACTGTTGTGGCCCGACTGGGGCTCTGTGCCCGATGACATCAAGGCGCGAGTGTACAATGCACTGTCGGTGAGTTAAATCGTATTTTTATTATAGAAAATAAACATTTATGAATTCAGTCCTTATAACTATATAAAAATATTTTCTAATTAATTTATAATATTGCAGCAATGGTTTAGAGTCCATCCTACCTTGGACTGGTGGAGGGACGAGCAGCTGAAGAACAGGTTATGTGTTTTGCTTTTTTTTGTATAAATATATTTATTGGCAGTGTACGAATATATCTAACAGTTGTGTTCTGTTAATATAGGTACTCCGAGTGGAAGAACGAGCTGTCCACGCACTACAGGACGTACCATGTGGAGCAGCGCTTGGGGCGAGCTGCAACCCCCCACGAGTTCCGGTACAGGGAGTACGAGTGGCTATGGCTGGTAGCCTACTTCGGGAGCGACAGGGTCTCGGTAAGAAAATTTAGCCTGCTAGTATATCACTTTTTAATGTTATTTAATAATTAAATTATGTAGTTACTTAATTAAATTAATTAGTTAGTTAGTTAGTTATTAGTTATTAAATTAAGTTAGTTGGTTAGTTACATAGTTAGTTAGTTCGTTACTAAATTAAATTAAATTAAATTAAATTAGGTAGTTAGTAAGTTAGTTAGTTACTAAATTAAATTAGTTAGTTAAGTAGTTACTAATTAAATTAAATTAGTTAGTAACTAAATTAGTTAATAATTTTATTTTGGTTAGTTCCTAATATTTTAATTTAGTTACTAATTTATATTTGCGTTTATATGTTCGTTCTTATAATACAGAAAATCTCGCGGACGAACAGCGACAACCGCAGGAGGAACGAGCACCCCCACCACGGCGGCGCCCGCTCCTGGAGACAGTGGGCAGAGATGGCGAGGAGGGACCGACCGCTGAGGCCGTTGTCGTGGATTCATGCGCAGATGTATCCGGGGCGTCCCGACCAAGTGGTAAGTATTCGCCCATCTTCAATAAAACAGTTTCATTAAATTAATTTATATATATATTTTTTAATTCGTTTATTATATTTTCTTGTCAATTAGGCGGAAATAGATGCGGAGATCGACGCGATCACATTCGGGATCGCGCGAGACACCCTGGGAGACGGGGCGTCCGACGAGGCGATCGCGGAGTTTGCCTCCACGATCGACACCTTTGAGCCGCGCTTGGCCTCTCAGATCATGCACGCGGCGGTAGGGACGGGGAACAACTACTTCTACCAGAGAGGCCTAGGCGCGGCGGGAGATGGGGTTCTCAAGTACACGCCGGCCAATCCCAGCACGCAGCGTGCGGCTTCGACGAGAGGAGACTTGCAGACGCAGCTGCAGAGGACTCAGGCGGAGTTGGCGAGGGCGGTGGAGGCGCTCCAGCAGGCGGAGTTGGCGAGGGCCGCGGAGGCTTCGGCGCAGCAGGCCAGAGACGCATCTGTGGCGGAGATGTACCGATGGATGCAGCAGTCTTGGGAGGCCCAGCAGGCTGGACTCCAGCCCCCGCCTCCGCCACAGATGCCCCAGTTCGTCGTCCCCACTCCCCCCCCCCGCATCGGAGTACGCCAGCCGATCAGGACAGCCATAGCCACCGGAACTCGAACGATCCGGTCGACGACGCTACGCGTTTAGGGGGTGATGATGAGTAGTTAGGGGGTTAATTTGTACAGTATGTAGGATATTAGGGATGGATTGATGTGGATATTTGTTGGATATTTGGATGTTTGTTTGTGCATTTTCTGCAGCTAAACCGAAGACGAAGTGAAATTGGGCCCGAGTTAAATTTTTAATTTTTTTAAAATATTTAGGGGTTATAGCCGACGATATTGGCATTATTTTGTCGGCTATAAGCGCTATAGCCGACGATTTTTACCAAATTTCGTCGGCTATAACGGTTATAGCCGACGTTATAGCCGACGAAGATGACATATGTCGTCGGCTATACCCTCCCGGCTTCCGGCAAAAAAAGCCGTTCCTGGTACCGGCGATTGGTACGGCCGACGATAGTGTCGTCGGCTATAACGGACGGATAGCCGACGACAGTGTCGTCGGCTATACTTCGGGTTAGGGGCAATTACGTAATTGTTGAAGCCGACGATCTTGTCGTCGGCAATGTTCGAAGTATAGCCGACGACGCTTTATTCGTCGGCTATACCGCGTGTTTTATAAGCCGACGACTTACCCTGGGTGTCGTCGGCTATACTATAGCCGACGGAGCATTCCCGACGACAGAATAGCCGACGATACTTCGTCGGCTATGACCATAGCCGACGAATTAATGGAAACGGCCGACGAGATGGCGTCGTCGGCTATGATGTCTTTTCTGGTAGTGTAAGTCAACAATATCACAAACTTGCAAGTAACGTTTACCTCTATCACTCCAAATATGAAATAATACTTTTTACCTCAAAGGTGGTGGTGCTAAGAAAGATGAGACGAGAGATTAATGGTGATGGAAATAAGATGAAGAAGGAAGGAGAAGGAGGACGAGGAGGCTAGGAGGGGAGACAATATATACTTGATAGACAAGATATTATTGATTCTAATATATATATATATATATATATATATATATATATATATGGATTGTTATGACATTAATAATATAAATTAAGTCATCCTATTAAATTTGGTAATTTTACATTAAGAAGATTGCAATATATTTAAGATTATATGTAACATTTGAACTTTTACTGTTTTATGAAAAAAAGAAGTTAATATATATTAGGAATGAAAATTTAGGTGCTGATCGAGCTAGGAAATAGAAAAGGAAATGAATCTATTGTGGGAGATGAGTCATTTGACCGCAATTAACAAGAAAATTTTGCATTGCATCCATAATAGGAAATGATTTCTGATCAAGTTATATAGAATTTGCACAGCAGACAATTTATTTGGACACGTACGCATATTGGGGCAAAGATTAGATGGGTTCCAAAATTAATCTCTATTGCTAGATCATAATTAGAAATTGTCATGCTCTGCATGCAGTTGTTCATGTCATTTTCTTCCGTTATTTGCCTTTCATCAATGCACAAATGATCTCTAAACCATATATATATGTGTCCGTAAACAGAAAATCTGGAGAAAATTTTCACATCCGGCTTTTCAGAAAAGAACAGCTTAAACCCATTAGAAGATTCAATCAATAAGATTTTAGTTCGCTCATATGTATGGAGTCAGCTTCTTATTCCGAACACCTAACTTTTCACGAATCCTATATATCGATGTTAATAAAAACATTCAAATATATGTCACAAAGTGCACCAGTGCAAGTAGATTATGCCATCCAAACTGCACTAAGAGAAAATGAGTGGTACGTTTTTGTGTATGTTTAACACTAAATACGCTCCCAAAATTTAGTAAACTCGATAAGAGGCACTCAATTTTCGAAAAACATTCACGTACTGTTTGTGGATGCTATTTGCACGAAATCCACATTGAGAAAGTGTATGCAAATGATATGTCGATGGTGGAGAATGAGAGGGTACGTTGTATAGTGTCTTACGGTTCAGATTTATTTAATCGAGAGGGTTGTGAACTCGATAGCCATCGCATTAAGGAAGACGTGCCTGCTACTTGTGGTTGTTCATCGCAGCGAAGATCCATGAGTCCAGACACTTCAACAACTAAATATTAACAAATAGTGATCACTTAGTGGGATCAAATTAGACTTAACACAACCTTAATTAATTAACTCATTAATTAACTCATTAGTGGTCAGTTGGACCTGACCATGGCCACTAATATGGCAACACGTGTCCATTTTTAATTATTATTTTAGTCTGTTGACAAAGGTAACGGAGGAGGAGACTCTTTTTTTTAACATCAAACATTATAGAGAGAGATCAATTGTAACAGAGAAAGAGGGAGAGATCAGTTCTAGTTTCTGGGGTGGAGTTCTCGATCAAAGGAAGAATGATCAGGTCTTGCTTGAAGGATTAGGATCTTGTGTTGCACTGGGTTTATGAGGATGAGGACCAACAACTTGACTGATGAGGAACTTGTGTTGTACTGGGTTTATTCCAGAATGGCTTCATTAATTACCACGGTTGTTCCTGCAATTCTTGAATTGGTTCGAACCAATTGATGATGGATTTATTTTGACGAAGATATATATGGAAGTTATTTTAAGGGTAGGGTGAGAGAGGTTCACTGTCCTCTGCATTTTGCTAAGATAGAGATCGACGCCGTTTATCTTTTTAGTCAAAGCTGGACACGTGTTGCATGCAGCGTTAGTAGCCATGGTCAGGCAAGTTCCTTCCATAAACTGTTACCTACATTGTAATTCACCAAAATAATAAATGTCTGGTACAAAATAGAAATTAAATTAAAAAAAGGAACTGGGGAGAAATGAAATAATTGAAGTGAAGAAGCACATGGAAGATGGAACCGGGGAAGGATGGAAACAGCTGTGAGCTGTTGAACAAAGCAGAGATTTCTTGATACAGACGTCAGTCAGGAGCGATGTGATAATATATCCTTAATGGTTTCAGCGAGAAGTGTACCTCCATGTCTGTTGACTCGTATAGTTTCTACCAAAAAAATATGTTTCATATAGATTCTGGATTCTAGTTTATAAATTTATGATACAGATGTTAATATATCGTTTAACTCTGACATACAGTTCATAACTTCGTCTATATATTAGCTTCAATTCAGCCAGTAGTTAATTAGCCAGACACTAATTTTCATTAACAATACCTCAATGCTCAAGCTTCACTCAAGCCCCAAGAAACTGGGCAAAATATCCGGATCGAGATTGTACATTATTATATGGACTATTAAGCATGTTTTAACTTCCTATCAGTTCTCATTGCACGTAGAAATGATAGCAGTGTTACCGGAAACGCTCGGCTTATCCCTGTGAACCGCATTCCAGATCGAACTAACCCAATTTACGACCCCGATCGCTAAAGCTTGCGTTTCTTGTTAGGCTGCTATTGACTGCTAGATGATCAAGTATCCACATTATTACTAGCTAAGACACGGATTTATTTTAAATAATTTCAGTTTCGTTTGGTATTAACAAGTAGCAAATAGTTGAGAAGATGAAGACTAGCGAGAGTTGCGACACTGAACTCGCAGGTTAACCATATGGCTAAGGTTTCAAGTCACGTGGGTGCTTACATTTTAGGGTTGCAATCACGTGAAGGCACGAGGCTCGGCTCTGCAGTCCGATCGATCCCTGGCTAGTTTTTCGAATTCACTGTTTCTGGCTTTCAATTTCACACGTACAGAACACTTGAAAAGCAAAATTACAGGGAGGCATGTGTCAACACATGCTTTGAACCGTCCCATGCAAAATTGACAACAAAATGATCGAGCATCTTCGTTCTGCGCTCTGGGTCTGTAGAAATATTGAGCTTTCTTCCTCGTGTATATACATATTTTTCGGATGAACTCCTAACTTTGAGAACTAGCTGGGTTTAAATTAATTATTGGCAAGAGGTTGACTACTCAGTTTGTAATTTACATTTAAGTAGATGTGAACCCAGTCATATCTAGTCGAACGTTGACAAATTTCAGCATGCATGTTCGTTCTGATTAGATAGTCGAAATTATTTAAGTTGTATATATGTAAGTTCATTTAAATTATAAAGTTTTAATGGTCTGACCACGTTCGTTAATTGTTAATGACCATACATGTAGGAGATCCTTGTTGGTTATTGGTTCATTATGACTCACAAGAAACGAGCCTCATACAGCATACATGCATATATACAAAGGATAATGACAATTTGCACAAAAATGAGTTAAAAATTGACCATTTCAATGTTTATTGTCAATTCCAATGAATTTTGGCAAAAATACATAATTACATTATATTAAAACTATATATATATATATATATATATATATATATATATATATCTCTCTCTCTCTCAAGCTAGGGTTTCACTTTTCTCAATCACTCTCCGATCCTCACTACCCTCACCCTCCTCCTCCTCTCCTCCACCGCCACCTCACCGTCGGAAACCACAACCTCCAACTTCATCTGCTCCACCAACTCGGCCTCCACCGCCGCAGCAGCCCCTCCCGATCTCGGATCAACACCTGCACCCGATTCCTGCACCCGTGACCTCGCCACATCGAGCCCAGATCGAAGCCACTGCCTGTGCTCAACCCAAATCGGACCTCCGCCGCGTCGACCCAACAGTCCCACATCGTTGATGTCGAGCCCAGCCGAGCGCCGATGACACAACCCTCAGCCCAGCAAATTCGCGAGTCGGGAATTGAACGTGGTTGTTGGATATGACGTTCAATTCGATCGGGGAATGAAAGCCCAGCCCAGCCCATCCGGGATTAGGTGTTCGATGGGCGATCTAGGGTTTCACGATTAAGAGGAAGAGAAGCTAGCAGGTTTGATTATAGTTGATTATAATGGTTGGAATTGAATACGCGATTGAAAATGCAAGGCTATGCATGAGAGGGGAGGTGAGGGTAGGAAACAGAGTCGGCACATGTTTTAGCTATTCTTCTTTAACATTTACCCTAATCAGTAAAACTATTATTGGGGGTCAGTAAAACTATTACTGGGGGTCAGTAATACGTAGCCATGGTCATGTTCTTGTGGCTGTGTGCTTCTGAGATTCTATGCTTCCTCAATTTCAATTTCATAGATTCGAGTTTCCCCAAATTTGGATGTTTGGTGATTAAAGTGGATGTTTGGTGATTAAATTTCAATTTCTGGGACAATGTGGATGTTTGGTGATTAAAGTTTTGCAACTTCATGGCTGGATTACTAGGGGTCAGTAACCTGGTTACTGGGGGTCAGTAATCGATTACTGGGGATCAGTAACCATGGTTACGGGGGGTCAGTAATCGATTACTGGGGGTCAGTAACATGGTTACTGGAAAATATGGAATCTGTAATCTGATTACTGGGGGTCAGTAATTGATTACTGGGGGTCAGTAATCGATTACTGGGGGTCAGCAACTTGATTACTGGGAATCTGTAATCTGCAAATTACTTACTGGGGGTCAGTATCCATCGTCCAATAACCTGATTATTAAAAAAAAAAAATCCGGCGAAAAAAAAAATTGGTGACAGGAATCCGACGACTCCGGCGACCGGCCATGAGAGGCCGGAGGAGTTGGGTGACCTTTCTGCAAAGTTTCTTTATTTTCCACTTTCTCAGCACATTATAATTCAAAAATCTGTTAGATAAGATAGAAGGACAAAACAGAAAGAAAAAAATTAAAATTGTACTAGGGTTGAAAAAGATTTGTTTAAATGGGCAATAGAGTTGTAATCTTATGTTCAATACGGGAGAAAAATAATATGATCATTGGAATAGGTAATGAGGGGGCCAAATTAGTACTAAATGGGTATTTTCTATATAATTATGTACAAAAGTTCTACTACTGTCTACTTGGGAATTATAAACAACTGATCAACAAGCAGATGAGCCTAAACGCTCATACCGTTTCTAGCTTACCAGTTATTGAGATTTGGGACAGAATTATATGTTATATAAAACAGTCCTATCCCGGGCATAAAGACCTTCCAACTGTCGAGGAATTTCCTTATCAAGTTAATTATTAACTTCTGAGCTGAAGGAAGTAACAAATGTTCTGTTACTGGCTTGAGGTCCTCCAATCAAAGACTATGAAACCTTAAAATTTTTCTTGGAGCAGGGGAAGGGGGTTTGGATTGGCTAAAGCTTTACTGGAAGCTAGAAGAAATAAATGGCTACTCACATGGTTTGTCTGTGTGGAAGTTCCCTTTCCATAGAAAGAGCTTCTTGGGATGCTTAGATCTGTAAATTTCTAATCAATCAGTGCTTTGCGCACATTCCAAGAAAGATTGAATCAATTGAGGTCAATTGTGTGGACTGCTAAGAGTTTAGATATGTGCTTAATTTGCTTATGCACTTGATTCGATGTCATTGTTACATATTAGAGTATAAGCAAATACCGCGACTTTTTTCTCTCCCTTTTCTCTCTATTGCGCCTGCGCAACTAGGGTTAGGGTTTCAGAAAATTTTGGTTGTGCGGCGAGTTTCTCTTGGCTTTCACTGCTACTGCTACCTCCTCTGTCTCTGTGGCATCCATGACCGCAAGGTTGGCCTCCAAACTTTCACTCTCTCATCAGAATGAACCTGTTGATCTGGGAAATCTCAAATGCCTGGACGGCGGTTTCATGGCACCGAGGTTCTTTCTCGTCGGAAAACTAAACACAGCCCGGGCTGTGGCTTTCGATGCTTTTCGTAGTGTTGTTCGATCGATGTGGCGGCTCAGTACCCCGGTGGAGGTTCAAGCTAGGGGAGATCGCTGCTTGTTCACGTTCACAAATCAACGTGATGTTGATCGGGTTAAGCGTGGAGGCCCTTGGGGCTTTCAGCGGGCTATGATTTTAATTAATGACTATGATGGTTTTTCTGACATCATGGCTGTCTCATTGGATTTTGTATGGATTTGGGTGGAGATCTTCAACCTGCCGGCGGCTATTACGACTCCGACGACGGCTCAGTTGGTCGGCGAAACTATTGGGCTGGTGTTGCGGGTTGACACTGCGGGTTTTTCTCGTGGCAAGGTTAGGGTTCGGCTCACTCTACCTCTGCATGATCCAGTTTTTCTGCATCGCCGCCTTCGTATTTCACCTGAGGATGTTATCATGGTGGCATACTGTTATGAACAACTTCTCGGTAGATGTGAGAACTGTATGATGATCAACCATGGGGGTTGTTTCTGCCTAAACCCGGGGGTCTAGTAGATACTTGATGAATCCCACTCGATCTCCTGCAATCCTGCTCACTAAGGGTGTTACCGGGCGGGCCGGTCTTCTCCTCTCCGATGCCTAAGTTAGTATAGTTGGAATATATATAACCAAGACACGTATGTAAGCAGGGAGAGAGATAAGTTACCTAATAAAGAGGGTAGTTGGGGCCCTTATATAGGTGGTTGGGGTTAAGGGCTGGCCTTACCCTTCGATGTGGGACTGGTTCCCTTCTGTTTGTACCTTCTGGTGCCCTCTTAGGCAGGCTGGCGCCCCCGGCCCCAGGGTCCCTGGAGGCAGGATAGAGTGCTAGGCCCCGAGGCCGGGTGCTGGTGATCCGGTCCCGACCCTTGGGCCGGGCCCTGGTGCACTTGCTGCGGGTCTGTGAGCCTGCTGTAGCCTCTCTGCGGCTACTGTCAACAAGTCCCCCAAGTTCCCGGTCAAGTGCAATCTTGAATGGGGACTTAAATCTGTCTTGCTCTTGTCCCGCAGACCCGCAGGGCTACCAACCTACCGGTGCCCAGTCTCCCAAGTCCGCGTTAAAGATTGGGCGTGACCGAGGTAAGTACCTGTTACCGATGGGAAGCAATAGTTGAAAAGTACACTTATAATATAAGCAGTAATGTGCTCAAGTGTTGTGGTGTTATGAGCATGGAGCCGGGTGGAACCCGGAGAGTGTATGAGATGATGCCATGATGCCATGCAATAGATGTGTGCATGGAATGATAATGAGGCGTTGAAATCCGCCATGCAAGAAATGTGCACGGAATTTCGGCCGGGCACTCTGCCCTATCGGTACGAGGCAGAGCTTCACTGGGTCACAACTGGGCGATCTGCCAAATCGAAACGGAGCGGAGTTCACTGAGCCTCTACCGGGCGATCTGCCGAAACGGAGTTCACTGAGCCTCTACCGGGCGATCTGCCAAAGCGGAGTTCACTGAGCCTCTACCGGGCGATCTGCCAAATCGAAACGGAGCGGAGTTCACTGAGCCTCTACCGGGCGATCTGCCAAAGCGGACGGGGTGAAGTTCATGGGACCTCGACCGGGCGTTCTGCCATATCGAGACGGGTCCTAAGTGAACTTCAGTACTGGACCTCGACCGGGCGTTCTGCCATATCGAGACGAGTCCAGGAGTATGGGAACTCGACCGGGCGACTTGCCATATCGAGACGAGTTCCCCATTGCTAGGCTGCAGGGAGAATACCCCGGTGTTGCGGGCTGTTTGAAGCACCGGTGAATACTTGCTAGTTCTTCTCAGCTTGTGTTGAATAAGCGTTGAGGTAAGGGGGTGGCATTGAGGTGACAAGGCTCGCCGTGTAGCCCCATGTTTGATCGTCTTTCAATGCGATGCAGAGTTTTTATCCTGCTGGACAAGCGTGCATGAGTTAGATGCAAACTCGCCCGGGTGTATAAGCCCGCCGGTCGAATGTTCTCGACCGGAGTCAGCCATAGTACTGGGCGGAACTCGACCGGGCGTCCTGCCATATCGAGACGAGTCCCCCAGTGAAATGCCATGGGGACGGGTGGATACTGTTCCCGGTAGGGGGGTGGCGTTGAGGTGACAAGGCTCGCCGTGCAGCCCCCGTTTGCCGCAGCTGGTGCGATGCAGGGTTTTTATCATGCTAGACAAGCGTACATAGGTTAGATGTAAACTCACCCGGGTGTATAAAGCCCAAGCCGGTCCAATGTTCTCATGACCGGGGTCAGCCATGGTACCGGGCGGAACTCGACAGGGCGTCCTGCCATATCGAGACGAGTTCGCCGGTGAAATACCATGGGGCCGGGTGGATCCTATTCCCGGAATATGCTCTCGAGCCGGTTGGATGCGTCGTAACCGGTGGGCGGATCTTGACCGGGCGTTCTGCCATATCGAGACGAGTCCCCCAAGAGAGATGCGACTGGGCGGACCTCGACCGGGCGACATGCCATATCGAGACGAGGTCTCCAGTAGGATGACGTGCAGCCGGTTGAATGATACCTAACCGCGAACTGCTACGGACCGGCCGGATCTCGACCGGGCGACATGCCATATCGAGACGAGTCCTCCGGTGATATGCGATGAAGAAGCCATGCAGCCGGTTGAATGATCATAACCGTGAATTGCCATGGTGCCGGGCGGACCTCGACCGGGCGACATGCCATATCGGGACGGGTCTTCATACCCAGATGGATACTCTCCAAGCGGTTGGATGATCATAACCGCGAGAGAGGTCTTCGAGATATGCAGCGAAGAAGCCATGCAGCCGGTTGAATGATCATAACCGCGAACTGCCATGGTGCCAGGCGAACCTCGACTGGGCGATCTGCCGAAACGGGACGGGTCTTCATACCCGGATGGATACTCTCCAAGCGGTTGGATGATCATAACCGCGAGAGAGGCCTTTGAGATATGCAGCGAAGATGGCGTGCAAGCGTGGAATCTGGGGAAGTGGGAGGGCCTGACTCCTTGGTTCCCGCTCCTACCTTCCTGTCGCCAGCGTGTGGGACAAGTGGCTGACATGCATTTAAGGAGGAAGTCCATCAGTCCCGTCAGTTATGATGGCATGGGCAGTTTACCAATGCTGGGACACGTGCCAGCGGGGGGGCGGTCTTGAGATGAAGGGCCTGGATTCGCAGGCGTTTGAGTTGCTCTGATTACTTGTTTTGGAGGGATTTCGATTGCCTAGGGCACTGATCCCCTCTATAAAAAGGCCTCTTCTGCTCTCCTTTCTGCTGTTGCTTCTTGCTTTGGAGAAACTAAGAGAAAGAGAGGAATCTGGCGACCACTTTGAGCCCTTTTGCCCCACGAGATCCGTTTTCTTGAGCGCTCCCTACTCTCTTCCTACCATTGCTTGTTGCTTTCGCAGGGCGGATTGTCCTCGGTTGAGCATACTAATCGGTAAGTTTGTTTGATTTCTTTGCCCCGGTGTTGTTCTTGTTTTTGGCTTTGTTGTTTTGCGGGGGGGGGGGGGAGGGATCTCTGTCGCTGACGGAACTGCTCTGCGGCGGACTTGGGGAGAGGCCGTAGAAGGTGCTGTTGTAGCCTGTTGCTGACGAGCGCTAGGGTTTTGTGTTCTTCCCCTAGGTTAAGATGTCATCTTCAGGTTCTGACCGGGCTTCCGAATCGGCTGCCAGGTGTCCCCTCGTGGATGATGCGGAGAGGCTGGATGACTGGCTCAGTTCGGAATCCCCGGAGACCGAAGCCGCTGACTGGTCCGGGAGCAGGGTTTCGACTCCGTCCTCGTCTTCGTCTTCCGGGGCTGAATCCTCAGAGACTGAAATACCGCACGGGGTGCGCCTTGCAGATGCTCCGGCCGTGAGCTACACCATTGGCAGAGGGAAGTATGCTGTGGTGTGTGATGAACCGGAGGGGAGCATGACCCCTGGAGAGATTGCAGCGTTCCGGGAAACGTGGGGTATCCCGGATGAAGTTCTGCTGCGGCCCCTGAACCCTGGAGAGTCGGCCTGCAACCCGGAAGCAGGTTGGGTTGCCGCGCATCAAGATCAGTTCCGTCATGGACTCTCGCTCCCGCTGCCAAATTTCGTGCAGTACATGCTCAGTGCACTGCAAGTGTCGCCCGCGCAGCTTCCTGGGCTCCAGTGGAGGCGACTACTGAGCCTCGGCTGCTTGTACGAGTTTTCCGGGATGAATATACCAACGGTAAACGAGTTCCGGGCCTTGTATAGGTTGTCGTACTCTAGGAAGCAGGGGTCCCGGGGTTGCCTGTCCTTCAACGCCCGGAAACCTCCACCGATCGTCCCCAATATGCCTTCATGGGTAGACAACAGCTGGAGGAAGAAGGTGGTGATGGTGGGCGGGAGGTGGCAGGCGAGGAGTGAAATGTACTGGGTTCCTGGCGCCTTCCAACCCCTTGGTGACCAGTCGTACGAGCTATCCGATCTGGAGCATGAGAGGGTCTCGACCATAACCGGATGTTGGGACGATCTGGAACGGAGTTCTTTCAACTTCATCCGACGAGAAGTACTGGAATACTGCCAACTTGGGCGGGGTCCCGGTGCGTAGGAAGCCCTTGAGCGGTGATACTTTGTGCTAGTTTTTGCAAAATACTAACTGTTCGCTTTCCTTGCAGGTGCGTCTTCCCGGGCGACTATCAAGCCCGAAACCACTCTCTGTATGGACGGGGAAGACCTCCTCAACAAGCTGAAGGAGAAGGGCGAGATTGTCTCGCGAACATCGGTGGACGACGTGTCCGGCCGGCTCACGACTCATGCGGAGCCGAGGGCTATGGACGTTGATGACGACGCCTATGTCCTGAAGCGGGTGAAGTCCCATCATGCTGCAGGCCTTCTGGCGCCTGGAAAGGGCAAGAGTACCGGGGGGGGGGGGGGGGGGGGCAGTGAGGATTCCCGGTGGGATGAACAGGATCCCCAACCGGCCGGTGTCTGTGCCGCACGTGGCTCGTCCCGCGCAGGTAAGCGCACAATCTTCTTCTCCGGAAGGCCGGGGAGAGAAACGGAAAGGCGGGGACATTCCTTCCTCCGCGCTGGTGACTCTTACCGGTGGGTCGTCACGGGAGAACCTGGCCAAACGGTTCAGGATAACCAGCGGTGCACAAACCAATGCTGCTGGGGAGAAGGCTGCTGCTGCTGCCCGGCAGAGTAGTCCAGCACCTGCGGAGGCACCGAGGGGAAGCCCGGATAGTGAAATCGCCCGGCAAGTGGCGGCGGACTTGGCCGGCCTTGGTCTGGACAGACCTGGGGTTGCGGGAGCCCTGGTGGGTGGGAATCGCCCAAAATGCAAGGAATCCGTCCTTCGGGTAAATACCACACGGTACCACTATACTGCTTGTAGCTTGTTTTCTTTTGCTGCTTGACTAACTGTGTTTGGTGTTGCGCAGTTGCTGTACAGTCTGTACGAACCGGATGAGAGCGAGGAGCTGTCGGAGCTAAAGAGACAGATAACTGCTTTATCGGAGATCCGACAGCGCCTGGAGGTGGAGAAGTCTCGCTCGGACAGGGAGAAGGCCAGATCGGAGGAGAGGGCCAAGAAGTTGGAGGAGCAGAACCGGAGCCTGGAGAAGGAGAGGGCCGAACTGGAGGCCAAGGTGGACGAGCTCCAAGTGGGAGCTGCCGCTCTGCGCGCCGCCTCTGCTGCTCTTGCCGGGGAAGATGACCCGGAACTCTACGAGCGGCTCATTCTCAAATACCGCGAGAGCGATCAGTTCCTGGAGTTTCTGGTGAAGGCCAAGGAAGAGGGCATCTCGGATGCGTACACGGAATGGGCGGGGAAGGGATGGTTAGACACTTCCCTGATGTCGACTACTGCTGAAGGAGATATCCATGAGCAGTTGGACATCCATCAGGAGGCGGTGGAGGGGCAGCCGGGTGAAGCGATTCGCTCGGACTTGGATTCTTTTACCAACTGTGCCGAGTCTGCCCGAGCCGGAGTCAACACCGGAACTGATGTTGACGACGAGGGTACCGCAGGAGAGGCTGGCGGATTGCCTGCTGAAGGCGGAGTCGTGGCTCCTTAGGATTTTCTTGCCCTTTTCCTTGTAATCTTTCCGGATCGGTTTCTGCTTATATACTTGCTTGAATATGAATATACTGGAACTGGCAGAGCCGGTGAAATTTTCTCAAAAGTAGTTTGCATATATATTTGTTTTTACAACGGTTGAACCGCGAACTATGCCAAACTAACCGCTCGGTGCTAGCGGGTTTTACCAGGCCTGGTCACGTTCCCGGTCGGGGTCTGTTCTTCATTCCCCCACGTACCGCTAGAGCTGGCCGTTATCAATCAAAACCTGCACAGCTGTCTTGAGAGCGCAGCACTGGTTCGTTCGATGAGTCGCCTCATCATGATAAGAGCAGTACCTGCCCGTCTCCGCCGTTGTAAGTTTCCCCTTCGGGTATTTTCTCTTGGGCGGCGGGGGAATGACGCTCCCGTTCTCAAGTAGGATATCCTCGTAGGAAGTGGTGTGAGCGGTGAAGACTTCTTGACCGGCCGGTGGTGGTGCTGGCATGATTGCTAGGGGGCGCTCTTGGCGGAACGGTACCGGCTTGTGCTCATTCTGGGGTCTATCAGAATAGGACCTCTGCTGCCGCTGTGGCCAGTTTCTGTTGTTGGCGTTCCGGCTGGGCCGAGCGGGGCGGTTATCGGTCCGCTGACTGGGCTTGGCTTCCTGGCCGGGCGGAGGGTTCTCTTCCCAGGGATGGTCTTGCTGCTGCTCATCCCGCTTCCTCTTCAGTAGGTGATGCCCATAGGTCTCATGATCGGCATGAGCATGCCGGATGGCCATAGCCATCAACTCGTCGTACCCCTGCGGGAGTTCTACCCGGACGGCGTAGGAAAACTTGCCCGCTCGGAGCCCCTGCTTAAACGCCATCTCGGCGATGCCCTTGTCCAGGTTCCGAACTCCGGCCGTAGCCGTCTGCCAGCGGTTGACAAAGGTTCTCAGCTCCTCTCCGGGGGCTTGTTTGCAATTGAAGAGGATGGTCGACGTCCGGGCTCCCTCGACTCGAAGAATGAAGCGGCCTACGAACCGGTCGGCTAACTGCTCGAACGCCTCGATCGAGTTTGCTGGAAGCTCATAGAACCAGCTGAGCGCTTCTCCAGACAAAGTCTCCTGGAAGATGTTGCAGCAGACTGCATCGGAGTAGCCCTTGGCGCAGGTTTGGGACTGGAAGCTGTCCAGATGCTGGTACGGGCAGTCGGATCCAGAGTAGGTGAGCTTGAGGGACTTCTGGTTGCCAGATCTTCCCAACTCTATGACCCGGTACGAAAAGGGGCCCATGCGCTCATTAAACCGGGCGCCCTCCATTGGCCGTGCGGCTCTTCTCTCATTGGCCTCCATTTGGGCCTTTAAGTCTGACACGGTGTTGGCTAGCATCTGTAGTGCTCGTGCGGTCGGAGTCTCAGCTTCATCCACTGACGAAGCGCCGGGCTGGCGGGAGGTTGTCGCGCTCTTTGGCGGGCCTGCGCCTGCTGGCGGCCTTTCTCGCACAGGGTCACCGGGCCGACCGCCCGAAGATTGCCCTGCTTCGGTGTGTTGAGGTGGGATCGGCGGGAGTGTCGCCTGTGCCTCGGCCATGGCGTCATTGCGCTGCTGTCCCCTCTCCAGGGCGGCTACCAGGGCAGTATTTACCGCTTCCATTTCTTCGTACCGAGCGTTGGACTTAGCTCTGTCTCTGTCGCTCTCTTCTCTTAGACGACTGACCTCCGCGGCCATTGCCCGTAGTTCTCCCGCCATACTGCTATGGCCGAGGCTGTACGTAGGGTCCCGGTCCGGGCTCTCAGATCGATCGCTTGAATCATCTGAGAACGTCAAGGAGAAGCCCCGTCGCTCTGGACTGTCTTCCTCCTCTGCCGGGCCTTTACCTCGCGAGCTGTCGTGGTGGGGATCTGGCACGCCGGATGGTCCCCCACAGCTCTCTCCATCCTGACCGTTGCCCCGGTCGCCGCGCGGCTCCCGCGTGACGGCTGGGGTGGAGGTGAGCGTCTGCACTACTGCAAGGCGTCCCTCCTCGGCGGTACCTTTCTCTTGACTCATTTCCGAGTTCTTTCCCAACGGTGTTGCTTACACGGCTTTTCGTTCAAGCTTCCCACAGGCGGCGCCAATTGTTTCTGCCTAAACTCGGGGGTCTAGTAGATACTTGATGAATCCCACTCGATCTCCTGCAATCCTGCTCACTAAGGGGAATACCGGGCGGGCCGGTCTTCTCCTCTCCGATGCCTAAGTTAGTATATTTGGAATATATATATATCCAAGGCACGTATGTAAGCAGGGAGAGAGATAAGTTACCTAATAAAGAGGGTAGTTGGGGCCCTTATATAGGTGGTTGGGGTTAAGGGCTGGCCTTACCCTTCGATGTAGGACTGGTTCCCTTCTGTTTGTACCTTCTGGTGCCCTCTTAGGCAGGCTGGCGCCCCCGGCCCCAGGGTCCCTGGAGGCAGGATAGAGTGCTAGGCCCCGAGGCCGGGTGTTGGTGATCCGGTCCCGACCCTTGGGCCGGGCCCTGGTGCACTTGTTGCGGGTCTGTGAGCCTGTTGTAGCCTCTCTGCGGCTACTGTCAACAGGGGTCTTCGGTGCCCTACGGTTGTGGAGGAAAACACAATTAGTTTGGCGACAAAGGATCACCCTCCTCCTCCCTTTGTTCCGGCGATGGTGTTCAGGGCATGCTCTCAACCATCCCCGGTAGCCCCTGTTCTTGCCCCTGTTCCTCCAAAAGATAGGAGACAGGTTCGTGAACATTCAATGTTTGAGTCACCTCCCAAGATTTCTGGAGGCCGGCGACGTCAGACAGATGTAGAAGGTAATGGTGGCAAGAGGAATCGTCACAGCTTAATCCTAGGGTCTGGCAATCTCACTCCAACCAAACTAGGGTTACAAGTCACCCCTTCTGGCTGGGAAATCTCCGATCAAATCTGGCAGGCACCGTGGCAGTCGCTCCAGCAAGCCGGCGGCGCAGCGGAAGCTGAACCCGGAGACGGAGGCGGAGCTGCAGCTGACGGTGGCGGAGTTGGCTGTGCAAGCCAAGTGTGGATCGGGTCTGGCAGAGCTGGATTGGGATGTGGGCTCGAGTTTGGGCCAGGCAACTGATGGATTGGGCCTCGTTAATGAGGCCAGCAGGGAGTAGTCCCCTAGTCTAACTAGGAAAGATCCTTCTTAATGCTTTAGTTAATCTCTTTTGTCTTAAGGTACACCTCAATTGGTCCGTAGACTTGCGACAATGTTCAAGATTTTCTATCGTGTTAAGAAGTTATGTTTCTTTTGCTTGTTTGGCTTTTCGTTATGCCCGCTTTGTGTTTGGGCACTTTTGAACTCTGGTTTTTAGAATTCGCACCTTCGTGTGCTTTTATTTCTTGCAGTAGCTTATGCTTGCATTTGAGATGGTTTGTCATCTCATGTGCTTTAACCCTTGTGGTCGTTTGGATGACGTTTGTCAATGGATTTACTCCTTTCCCCTAAAAAAAAAATGTATATCAAGCTAACATATATATTTTATATAGAGAAAACACAAACGGGAAAGTCATTAGTTATCGATTATTCGAATCCAATTAAGACTATTAAACAGCTGCAACTAGATTCTTCTAAAGCTTGAGCATTGTGAAACAGGTTTAAAAATGGATTAGTAGTTTAGTACTTACTTCCTTAGATTAAGACGGCAAGGTGCCAAGGTGATTACAATAGATTAGTTATAGATGGGAACCGTACTTAAACAATTAACACATTGGTTAAAGAGCAGGTTAAGGTTAATTAGTCCAACCTCGTTGAGACAGGTGTTGGTCGAATACGGGAGGATGAACACTCATCACTCTGTCGTGAGTTGACACTTGTCAAATCAGATCCCTAAACCCAACTTGGTAGTGCATGATGATCTAGTCTAAATTGATCAAGTTGGACCAAATAGGGCTAAGCAAGCGCCTAACAAGTTAAGCAAGGCAAAGCAAATCAAGGTTTTGGGTTTAGCATGGACACCTTCAAGTGTGGCTTGAGGGTCTTGGAACCCTCATGAACAGTATGGTGGCCCAGCCATACCCCTAATCATGTGAGGTTAGTGAAGATCTTGTTGGATTTATGCCAAGAGTATAGAACTTGCTCGATCTCTTATACCACCAAATCGGTCCAGTTGTAGTTTTTTGTGGAAGAAATATACTTGCTTTTTGTGCAGAAATCTACAAGGATTTACGAATGTTGTGGTGGATTTTACTTGCATTACAATGATGATCCTCATCAGAAAAAAAAACCAGGATCTTCTTCATGGTTAACCAAGTGGAGAAGGAACTGAACCAGCCAAAGGTTTTAACTTTTGACAGTGGTTTGTGGAACAGTAACAAGTTTTGCACCTCATGAATCTTACACCACGCCATTTGTCACCTTAAGCGACGGACAATGTCAGTCGCTTCAGTGGCCAAGTCCGTCGCCATCCTCTTAAAGAGACGGACACGCCGTCGCGTGTCCGAGGTCGGTTAAGTATCGTTGCTATAAAGGTTGCGCGACTAACATTACAAACTCCGTCTCTTAAGTCCCTTTAAGCGACTGACCTATATTCTAATATTTATTAGCCGCTATAAAGTTAGAGCGACTGACAATCGTGTTTGGTTAGTCGCATAAATGTGATCTTAAGCGACGGATTTTGTACTCACTTATCCGTCGCTCTAATGGTAGAGCGACTGACCGAAATCCCCAACATCCGTCGCTTAAGTGTTTAGGGTTTAGGGTTTAGGTTTCGCTTAGTGTGTTTAAGCGACTGACTTTGTGTATTGTCAGTCGCTTAGTGTATTTTATGCGACGTAAAAACACCAAAATCCGTCGCTATGTGTGTTTAAGCGACTGACTTTGAGTGTTGTCAGTCGCTTAGTGTGTTTTATGCCACGGAAAAACACAAAAATCCGTTGCTTAGTGTGTTTAAGCAACTGACTTTGTGTATTGTCAGTCGCTTAGTGTGTTTTATGCGACGTAAAAACAGCAAAATCCGTCGCTTATTGTGTTTGAGCGACTGACTTTGTGTATTGTCAGTCGCTTAGTGTGTTTTATGCGACGGAAAAACAGCAAAATCCATCGTTTAGTGTGTGTTAAGCGACTGACTTTGAGTGTTGTCAGTCGCTTAGTGTGTTTTATGCGACGGAAAAACATAAAAATCCGTCGCTTAGTGTGTTTTGAGCGACGTAAAAACACCAAAATCCGTCGCTTAAGTGGAGTGTCTGATTGAGCACAGAATGTGCTTCTGTATGTTGCCCTTTTACACAACCAAACAATTCAAACCTGCACATCCAAAACATATCAAACCAACACATTCAATTCACATATCCGAAACCAACACATTCATTCAAATATCCGAAACCAACACATTCAATCCAAACTCAATTGTGCTAGTACATAAAACTGTTTTTTAAGCACAAACTATATATACTAAACATATGTAGCAGTGGTCAACAGCCTCGAAGTCGTGAAGTCACGGGTTCTGAGAAGAACTATCTGCACCCGCATCCCCTTGCTTTTGTTGCGCAACGAGCATCGCAATCATGGCTTCCATTTGACGCAGGCGCTCATCACGATCTTCCTCCAGCGCTGCCATTCACTCTTCCATTTGCGCCGACAATTTTGCTTCAACTACACGAACTCGTTCCTCCACGATGCTATCAACATCCACTTGCCGGACCCCTCCCCTCTTCTTCAGCGACCGCTGCATGCACCGTCCCACCCCTCGGACCTCGGTGCCTCTCTTGACCCCAAGTTGAGTGGATAGCACTTCGATTTGTTCCTCAACGGGGAGAGGTTCTTCGGGGGCAATATCCGGGTGTAGGTTCGTCCTTTCTTGTACTAGTCTGTCCACATGTTCCTTCATCGCCTCCTACAATAACACACATAACCAATGTTAATAAGAAATACATAATTACGCTATTGTAACACAAAAAATGGAATAAAAAGAACGGAAGTCTCACCACGTGTGGACCGCCCACAGGGTCTTTTGCATATGCATCCTCGAATGCACGGACAAACGGAGCTGGATGTCCTCGATCCTGATGCAACTTTGCCCGGTAACTGAAGGCAGTCGTCCCAGAGTGGTGGTTCATCTTTTGTGGACGCGATCGGATGTCCTTCATTCTCGCACATAAGGCCTGCACCACATCATTTACAAGCATTATATGTAGAGGTTAAACAACGCACCAATAGAGTATTAACATATTGTTAGAGCCGAGAGAGAGAGTTGATTACCGCATGAGTAGGGTCCTTGAAGTGGACCACCAACCACTCCCACTGCGCCGGACGATGCAGGAACTCAAGAGGAAAGTCATCCCCCCACTCCAGCCAATGTTGGCGGCAATCGGATTTCCAATCCTTATACCGATCGGCTGCCGTTCTTTGAACATAATCCCACAGGCCATTATGATCTAGGGGAAGCCAGTAGTGTGGCTACATAGACACAATGGACCCACATTAGTAACAAAGCGTAACAAAAATCAAATTAGTAAGAAAAGTAAAAACCATACAACATAAATATTACCGAGAGGTAGTCGGTAATGATCCCTCGGTCTCTGACGCTCAACTCTCTGTACATGGGCTGTACCGTAGGGACACTGTCCTTCACACAACTTCCAATGTCCCGAGAAATTAGGTTGCGGACCTTGGGATCCTTGGGGCCTTTGTGGTACTCATCGTACTCTACCACAATCTCCCCCCCCCCCCCCCCCCCCCCCGTGGTCCGGACCAGCTCCTGTGTCTTTAGTCCGACCACCACACCTCTCCTCCTTGTGGGTGGTGTATCTACACAGAAAAGGGGAAATAAGGTTACAAACGTTAAATCCTTAATTAGCGCCGATATTCTAAGCTTTCATATTATCTATTTCTATCCGTAATGAAATGAAACAAGAGAGTTGCCGAAATATACCGCTCGTCTCCAAGTTCTTGCAACGAATGCTGCGTGCAGTCGTCGAAGACCCGGTTGATGCAGAACCGGTACTGGGGCCGCTCGACGTCATTGGCGTCATTGATGGGAGTGGGGGAGCGCTAAGCTGCAAGGCCGATGACGCATGTAAAGAAGCAGCACCAGGAGCAGGACCAGGAGCAGGAGCTGAAACAGCAGGGCGAGGAGCTGAGGGCGGAGGAAGAGATGGAGTTGCAGGAAACTGTGCATGAGAAGTCGGTGAGAGCCCAGATGAATCAGCATGCGGCGTCGATAGTGGTGGGGCTCGTAGTGATCGTCTGATCAAGTCCTGCCGAAGCTCACGGTCCTCAAGCTCGACCGTCTTCTTCGTCTTCGAATATCGAGGTTTTGGAGGCATTGCTGATATAAGAGGTAATAAAATAAAATTACAAAAAAATTATTCTTAAAGAAAATTAAGAATAATTATTCAAAAATTATTCAATTATTCAAAAAAATTAAAATGTGTTGTAGAATAATCGGAATTGGTCTACTCATTTCATTGATAATCCCCTTTATATAGGGTGAGTATTACAACGGTAATAGGAAATACATTAATGACAATAATGACTACATAATTATCTATCGTCCGTTACATTGACGAAGGCACATAATACGTTTTTCCTTCAACACTCCCCCTTGTGCCGAGTCAGGGGTAACATGGTGCATGTGGTGTTGCCTCATTAAAAACCTTGCCAAGTAACAAAAACCCAATGGGAGAAAATAAAACTTTGGTCTAAGGAGAAAAAGAGCACAACGCACCTAATACATTTGAAAACAACATGTATGTGCTAGACTCCCCCTGATGTCTGCACCTCCCCCTGATTTTTACATTAATCATGGGTTTCTCCCTGATTCTTTCATTTGATCAAGGGAGCTTCAGTCTTATTAGCATACTTATGCATTTTCACATGTTTTTCCAAATGTGACTTTGAGCAATGATTTAGTAACTAAATCTTGCCACATCGTCCTCAGATCCAACTTGATTTACTTTGATCTTGAGGATAAGGTTGTTCATGAGCCGAATACATAGGATCATATTGAACATCAGGTTCACTCATGGTATGACCTTCATATAACAAAATAGTCATAACTTCGTCTGGAGTATGGGTGAACCATTAAGAGATTAGAAATTGATCTGTAATAACAGATTTTCTTATCTCACCTTTAATGCGTTTTTCTTTACGCATAGTTAGCTATGACGTGGATAATTTCTTTATCATGTCACATTCTATGTAGAGATTGAATCAGCCCAAATCTTTCATATCTTTAATGAAAGAACGGTTTGCGTTGCGTAGGCGCATAGCTAGACATAGCTTTACAAATTTACATCGAATGAGAGGTCGAGTCTTACATATTATGTTTAAGTACAATCATGCGTTATTGCACTTGTATAGGAATTTCATTTCCCAATACTTCTTCGTCATCTTCCTTTAGATGAAAACGGATCTATAGTAAAGACTTCGACTGATCATGGGAGTATATGTAGGCCTCACTTTATTCTTTAGAGTGCCTAAGCCGATTGATGTATGGTCACCATCATTACAGTCCTTGAGTTCCATTTCAAGACTGTGTATTCCCAAAATCTTTTTCATTCTCAACTTAGGATAATACACTGAGTTTCTCTTATTTCATTTAGAGTTCATATATATCCATAATGAGCACGCAAGGGCATAATTCACCAATCTCTATCCAATCAAGTAGTCACTTTAGTGAACGTTTCAATTTCTTTTGCAAACGTACTCATGTGATCTAGAGTCACTTGATTTGGGTGGATGAAGTCCGTTTAGGATCCTCATGTATATCTCTTAATTTAGATCCCCATAGAGATATATGTTTTGATCACTTTTCATAAGCTGCATGTTCAGTTTTTCGGAAACTACCAAACTGACAAGGTAGTGGAGTACAATGACATCCATTACGAGAGATTGTCTCATCGTAGTCCATTACGAGAGAATATCTCCTCGTAGTCGATTCCAGTGCGTTTTTGAGAGACCTTGCGCCATAAGGTGAGTTTGCATACTCTTATTCTCATTACGCATTCTAACAAAGATATATTTGATAGGGTTTATATTTGCGGTGTCGGCGTCACCTGCCCAAAAGACCTATCTCTTTGTTTATACTGGATCGCTTATTTCCATTAGGCCAGTTTACTAAGTTGACATTTTTCAACGAAGTATAGTTCGATAGTAGACTCATTATTCCACGTCCTCATGTACACTAGTGTAATGTGTTTGTAGAGATCTCTATACTTTAAGGATTGGTTCTAACATTTGAGGCGTCCCCCAATGATAACCACAATCCATAAATATTCTCATGAGACGGATTTGAGTATCACTGATCAATAGATCAGGTTGTGCCAAACTTGTTTTCTTCCTTTACACAAGTATGTATCGAACCTAAGGTGGCCTCCCCCTCTTCCTTGGAGAGCCACGGCCTGTGACACCATTTATGCCACTTATGGCGTCACCATGTCACCATCCATGGTGACAGTGCAATACCCAATTCCTCTTGGGTGATACCATGTCCTTTTGATAAAACACAATCCTTGCAGGTATATTTGCAGCATGTTTATATGATCTCGTCACTTTAATGTATAAGACATCTGCACACTTTACTTTGTGTGATTTTGGGGATCGAGATGAGACATAGTGGGGACAAACCACGACAATTCCTGTCGTTCCACTTGAACATGCTTGTTCTTATCTCCCCCTGACGACGGGAAGACTGTCTCATCAAAGTGACACACCGCAAATCTAGCGGTGAGGAGATCGCCTGTCAAGGTTTCGACATAGCGGACTATAGCTGGAAGTTCATATCCAGCATAGATATTTATTCATCTCAAGTAACCCATCATTGTGCGCTGTGGCGGCGCAATTTTGGCACATAAAACATTTAATGGAGTTCAAGGATTGTAGATCCGTGTCAATCCAAAAGAGCTCAAGGATTACAAGTTCGTTTGAAATCCTGTAAAATTCTCACACATAGTCACTAGCTATGGTATAAATTTGTTCAATGATGATGGTCAAAGATGAATAAATAACGCTGCATGCAAAATTGCATAACCCAAAACGGAAGTATTGGTGTGCTTTACCAATATTAAGACTATTACTGTAATCATTTTCCGTGAGACCAATTGAGTTTTTATATAGGAATATGATGTCCATTACAGATCCCGTATAATAAGCCATAAAATCATCACACCTACGGAAATTAACCCGGCCTAGGTGCTTTGACTTTCTAGCATAAGCAGCAGAAATTTTTAATTGTGGATGGTGTCATGACACGTGACCAGCGTGTCGACACAACAACCAACACCATAAAATATCTATGGTGTCCGCAAGTTGGTTGAATCGATCCACTGAATCCTCTTTTGATTCAATATAACAACATAATGAGAAACTCATGTGTCCTTTGCATATGATGATCTCAATCATAATTTCACTAATAGGCTTTGAGTGATGTGCTTCGATTCATAGAATCACAATAGATAAGAAGCATAATATGATATAAGTGCATGTACTTGTGCATCAAATATATCATAATGTCACCGTAGGGGAGCGGTGGAATATAGGGATTGAACACACGTCTTCATCCCTACATGGATTGTATCGAAATAATATTTGAGGATAAAATGTTCTTTGTTCGTCCTCAGTTTCGTGTGTGAACCATATTCTTCTGGTGTTTGCTTCTATTTATCCAAAAATATGGGTGTCCATAGTAGTTTCTTTAATGTATGGATCACCAGATCAAAGCCAATCTATGTCAGAATTCCAAAATATCATTTTCTTATGACGTTGGATTTAATTAGCGGTTACTTAGAACCTACTAAGTTGACATATAATCTTCTCTAATACTCGTTTACATTCGCAGTCATTTAGAGGTAATGCAAAGGAGCTCAAATGAATTCTCACTTGTGTCTTTTTCACATGAAAATCGTGGCGTAAATTTCTTTATAATGTGGAAAACAAAATTCAATTTTCTTTTATGGCATAAATTGTCAATTTGACATATGCTCAATATATACATCGAAACGTAACTCAAGTTCTTTAGAGTAAATCGATGGGGATTGTAATAAAAGAGATTCTAATCCCAATTAGGCAGGTGTATTATGAATCCCAAAGGAAAAGATATACTGATCCTTATTACTTTCTTTGATATACTAATCATTATCATATACTATTGATATAGTACTACTGTTCTTCAGTACTATTATTTTAGGGATTACATTGTGCGTTTCTTTGCACACGGTTCTTTGTTTCATGCCTATATTATGATATGTTGCTTTACTTTATGCAATACTTTGCAAAGTTAGATGTAGAAAATTGAATCATGTGTATTATGAATAAAATTTGAATAATCTCAATTCCTTTAGAGAAAATTCAAAAAAATTATCATGCCAACGATTACATTTAGTCTTGTCCAATTTAGAGAGAGAAACTTTAAGACCAAAAGTCTAATTTATGACAAAAAGTCGTATTTAGGCGTAATAGCCTTTATAAGGATATCTTGTAAATTTAAAAGTAGACTTAATCAAAGTCTATCTTGGATTGAGCAAAATCCTTTTTGCTCTTTTAATAGCTGCAATGATGAGATGTGTCATTTGACATATTCTTCCCATATGTTGTGTCTTCAGTTGTAAATTCATTTTCGATGTTCTTGTTGGATATTGAAGATACTTTTCCAAAATCCGCGTATTTATATGATTCTTCATATTTATTAAAAGTCGTAGCTAATTCTTTGCTAGCTTATAATGTATGTATCAATACTTCATTGATTTACAACAATGACAGAGTGCTTCACTGCACATGACATGTCCCCTATGTCATCTTTTAAATGTTACATTGTTTCCACTTACTTTTGGATGATTATATGAATTTTACGTCCATGGTAATTACCCTTTGTTTTAGGGTCGTTGCATTACTTTGTCCAATTTGTTCAATAATATATATATATTTTTCTAAGACCTTACATCGTCATTGTTTTTTGATTTAGGGTTGTTGCATTACTTTGCAAAATGTGTTCCAGAAAATTTCTTTTTCTCATACCTTACATTGTCATTACCCTTTGGTTTAGGGTTGTTGCATTACTTTGCATAATTTGTTTCAGGAAATTTCTTTGTCTAAGACCTTACATCGTCATTACTCTTTGTTTTCTCATAACTTACATCATCATTGCCCTTTGTTTTAGGGTGATTGCATTACTTTGCATAATTAAATTTCAGGAATTTTTTTCTTAGACCTTACATTGTCATTCAAGATATTGAAATTATTTATTTAGCTATTTACATAAAGCAATTTGCATAAATATACCATGCTCAAGCCTTAGTCTGCTTAATAGGGGAATTTGGTACTCAAATTCTTCAGAGTCCAATATGTCAAAACTAAACTGTGATGGTTAAACCATCTATAAAATAGAGGGAGAATAAAATATATCAGTTTCGCGGTCTATGACATTCACGACAACTAAAATAAACCAATATACTTTATGGAAATCAAATGCTTTGTGAAATTTCGTTATCACAATAAAATTTTTGATTTTTCCATATTCATTGCATGTAAAGCTAATGAAATTTCATTATCATTGCTTTTTATATAATCAAGAAGATATCCATGATGAAAAAAATTTTCAAGAAATTAAAATTGGATCTCAAGACCAAAATTTGTAATGGTCATATTTTTCTTACTTCGTGAATATGCTTTATCACAATAATTGGTTTGTCCATTTTTATATTGTATTGCTCATGAGATTTGCATTATCATAGCAATGCTCAAATTAAATAACATGTTAAATAAAAACAATTATTTAACATAATAAAATAGACATATAATGATGCTCAAATTTTCATAAATATATGTCATAATATAATAAGATAAGTTTGAGCATTATATCATTAACGATTTAATGAAAATGATAACGTTAATTAGATCTTACTTGTTAGTTTGCCAAATAAACTGCATATTAAGCGATTGCTCGTTCTCCGACTCCAAATAGTCGTCACATATTAATCGCCGCATCGTAATTGATAAGTCACATAAAAACAAACAATATTCATATGATTAGTCACTTCAATCATATATATTTCACATTTACCATATAAATTAAAAAAAAATTCATATTTACTATTAAATTCGAAAAACAGTAAATAGTTATATAGTAAATAGTTATACAGTAAATATAAATTACTGTATGGTAATTTCAAAAATTACCTTTAGATTTTTACCAAAAGAGATAAAAATTCCTTGTTTTTTCGTGGGTTGGGTCACTCAGATCCGGGTCAGGCCCAACATGTCCGGGTCGGATCAGGCCCAAAAAATCCAGGTTGATTTTTTTTTTTTTTTTCTCTCTCTGCTGCAGATCGCAGCGGCGTCGCCGGAATCGGCCGATCTGGGCAGACAATCCGGGTCGAGGCTTCGCGCTGGACGTCGAGTATCAAGGTCCGATTCCGGGTGAGGTCCGATCGAAGGCTGGACTGATCTGGGTCCGGATCGGGGAGCCTCGGGTCGAAAAATCGGGGAACCTCGGCTGCTGCTATCGTCGAGGCGATCGGAGGAGCGGTAAGGGGGGGCTGCTGCTAGCGTCGATCCACGTCGATGCTGCTAGGCCACGGCGGCGCTGGGCTGCGGCTTCAAGATTCAATGTCCGGTTGAGGGCGACGGCGGAGGAGGGCACAAGCCATCGAAGGCGCCGATCGAGGGGGACCGGATCGGGGCGCCGATCGAAGGGGATCGGATCGGGGTCGAGCGGCGGGCCGGGACCGGAGTGGGACGGGCTGCTGCTGCGGCTAATCGAAGGGGACCGGGTCGGGATCGGGGCTGCTGCTAGGAAAAAGAGGGGCAGCGGCGGCGGCGGCGGCCTGGTGGAGGGCTAGGGCGGCGGAGGCAGAAAAACAGAAAAAATTAGGGTTTTTTTTTTTTCTGTGTTGTTTTTTTTTCTCTTTTTTTTTCTAAAAACTCATGGTTAGGCAAAGTGCTGATAACGTGTTGTAGAATAATCGGAATTGGTCTACTCATTTCATTGATAATCCCCTTTATATAGGGTGAGTATTACAACGGTAATAGGAAATACATTAATGACAATAATGACTACATAATTATCTATCGTCCGTTACATTGACGAAGGCACATAATACGTTTTTCCTTCAACAAAATGGGAATTCTATTTTGACAATTTGGCATTCGTAAAGAAAGGTTGAAATTAATCTAAGTTTCATATACATAAAGCTTGTGGCAGCATATTAAAATCATATGCAGACTGCCTTGATCATATTCTTTGCTTTAACATGTGATTTCAAATGGGTCACGTCCATAAAATTGGACATCCCTATAATTTAGATGCCATTATATATATATTAGGTGCCACACACAATATGAATCTTTCCATCTCCATTTAGCGCTTCCCAGAATTATGACTTTTCATGCCAAAAAAAAAAAAAGAGGAAGAAAGACTTCTAACCAAGCATATATCATAGTTGTTCCTTGGGTCAGCTCATCATTTTTTATTGTTAATGACACAAATGATTTCTTGAATGGTCTTCTTTATTGGTGAGGGAAGACAACAATATCTAAAGTGACATCGTGTGTATATATATAGTTAACTTACACAAGTTGATTTTAGATTAGGGTTTGAGCTAATAAGCTAGCTTACCTCAATTTGTTGACATTTTGAGCAAATAATAGAATGGTGTGTCTTGAGTTTGCTGATATCTATCTTACTATCACCTAGCTAACCCAAATAAAAGAGATTGCAATAATATATATATATATATATATATATATAGTGGCAGTCCCTGTTTCGGTCTCTTACTCTCTTTGAAGAAAATTCTTTTACACTAGTACTTTTCTGGTGAAATTGCAGTCTCTATTTAATCCATTTCCTGGAAGTTCAAATTTCCTCTGTAGCTACTACTCCTACAGTCCTACGAGTACTACTCCTGTCCAAGTTTCAGCTAGTACAAGTGATATCTCATTTACTGAATATATAGATCTAAATTTCCCATTAAAAATTGGTCAATACTAGCTAGTTGCCATGCCACATGTTCAATTCGTACTAGCATCATGGACACAGGAGATTTATGTTTTTTGATAAACGACCAATACTGCAAACAAAGTTCTCATCTACTTTCTTCTATGTGCTCAAGTTCATCAACTAATTAGCTAAAGCCTACTACGACATAAAACACCCCTAATCATCAATGTACAGAACCAGCAAGGGTTGTTTCTACATCAATGTACAGAACCAGCAAGGGTTGCCTCAAAAGTACTAGTGCAGGTGGTATTATTACAACTTAGCAGTTAACAAGAATGCGATCACAGAATGTAGCAAACCCTGTATTTAACTAAACTAAACTTAACTAAACTTAACTACATCAAGATCAATTTTTATAGATCATCAATAATGTTACATATCCCATGTAGGTTAATAAATTAAGCTCAACCAATCGCATTAAAGAGAGAAGGGGAGAAGGGGAGAGAGAGAGGTACCTTTACGGAGGGAGTCGTCAAGGGTGGCGGAGACGGAGGCGTGGACTGGGGCGGAGTTGGGAGGGAGAGGACAGAGGCGCTTCACGGGGTCCGGTAGCTTTTAGGGCCGAGCAGAGGTCAGAGAAAGAGACAGAGAGAGTGAGGGTACCGAAGAGAGGGGAATTGGGGATTTGGATTGAGGGAAAGGGTGGTGGCCGGTGGTGGTGCAGAACGGAGACAGTGGTGGTAGGGTGGTGGCCGGTGGTGATAGTGGAGATAAGGGAATTAGGGATTCGGAGCCGGAGTGAGGGTGGTGGCCGGTGGTGGTGCAGAACGGAGACAGTGGTGGTAGGGTGGTGGCCGGTGGTGATAGTGGAGATAAGGGAATTAGGGATTCGGGGCCGGAGTGAGGGTGGTGGCGATTGGGGGCGGAGTGAGGGTGGTGGCGATTGGGGCCGGAGTGATGGTTTAGGGTTTGGGGCTGGACGGATGGTGGTGGCGATTGGGGCCGAATCGGAGTAGGGATTGGGTTTTACGGAGGTGGAACGTTTAAGCCATGGTCTTCTGTTTTTCGGGCTCTATATCTACTTTGAAGCGACGAACATTGAACTAGTCCGTCGCTTAAGAACTTTTCAATTTTTGGGCCAATTTTTGGCGCAAGGGACACGCGCCATTTCCAAAACTAATTAAGCGACGGAACCTTCCATATCCGTCGCATTTACAAAAAAAAAAGTAAATTTCCAAAATTTTTGTTTCACCTAGTTACTATACGTAGTCTCTTCAAATGCAAATATGTCGTGAAATAAGATATGACCGAAATAATGAAATTAGTCTACGGTTGAAAAATGGGAAGATTCCGGTAAAATCTGTGTGCCGAATGTTGCGGTTAGCTGGTTTTTACTCCCGTTTTCCTATGGGTAGCCTAACGTCGGTTAAATCAAAACCGTCCAATTTTTATACGAGTAGTTGCGTCTCATCGATTTGAAACTATTATCTGTTGAAGGTCAGGCAAAAAAACGTCATTTAGACAGTCCAATTACCATTTCTAGGCGTTTAGAGGTTTGACCGGCCCGGTTGACCGTTCCGATCGAGCCTTTAACGTTGTCAGACGTAGTTGGATTTTTTTCCAGACATGTATTTCATGTTAACGGTGATATCTGACGGTTGGAATAGATTTTCTAAACTTTTAGATTCAAAATCAGAACATATGCACTAATGTTCCTTAACTTGTTTACTAAGTGTTTAAGTGAATGTATAGTTTCAAACAGTTACTATACATAGACTCTTCAAATGCAAATATGTCGTGAAATAAGATATGACCGAAATAATGAAATTCGTTGAACATTGAAAAATAGGAAGATTCCGGTAAAATCTGTGTGCCGAATGTTGCGGTTAGCTGGTTTTTGTTCCCGTTTTCCTATGGGTAGCCTGACGTCGGTTAAATCAAAACCGTCCAATTTTTATACGAGTAGTTGTGTCTCATCGATTTGAAACTATTATCTGTTGAAGGTCAGGCAAAAAAACGTCATTTAGACAGTCCAATTACCATTTCTAGGCGTTTAGAGGTTTGACCGGCCTGGTTGACCGTTCCGATCGAGCCTTTAACGTTGTCAGACGTAGTTGGATTTTTTTCCAGACATGTATTTCATGTTAACGGTGATATCTGACGGTTGGAATAGATTTTCTAAACTTTTAGATTCAAAATCAGAACATATGCACTAATGTTCCTTAACTTGTTTACTAAGTGTTTAAGTGAATGTATAGTTTCAAACAGTTACTATACGTAGACTCTTCAAATGCAAATATGTCGTGAAATAAGATATGACCGAAATAATGAAATTCGTCGAAGGTTGAAAAATGGGAAGATTCCGGTAAAATCTGTGTGCCGAATGTTGCGGTTAGCTGGTTTTTGCTCCCGTTTTCCTATGGGTAGCCTGACGTCGGTTAAATCAAAACCGTCCAATTTTTATACGAGTAGTTGCGTCTCATCGATTTGAAACTATTATCTGTTGAAGGTCAGGCAAAAAAACGTCATTTAGACAGTCCAATTACCATTTCTAGGCGTTTAGAGGTTTGACCGGCCCGGTTGACCGTTCCGATCGAGCCTTTAACATTGTCAGACGTAGTTGGATTTTTTTCCAGACATGTATTTCATTTAATGATGATATCTGACGGTTGGAATAGATTTTCTAAACTTTTAGATTCAAAATCAGAACATATGCACTAATGTTCCTTAACTTGTTTACTAAGTGTTTAAGTGAATGTATAGTTTCAAACAGTTACTATACGTAGACTCTTCAAATGCAAATATGTCGTGAAATAAGATATGACCGAAATAATGAAATTCGTCGACGTTTGAAAAATGGGAAGATTTCGGTAAAATCTGTGTGCCGAATGTTGCGGTTTGCTGGTTTTTACTTCTGTTTTCCTATGGGTAGCCTGACGTTGCTTAAATCAAAACCGTCCAATTTTTATACGAGTAGTTGCGTCTCATCGATTTGAAACTATTATCTGTTGAAGGTCATGCCAAAAAAATAGTTTACAAATTACAGTTTACATAAAACACTGAATAAAACGATCAATTTAATGTCCAAATAAAACACAGTTGCTTAACAAGGGTTTACAAATTACAGTTTACATAAAACACTGAATAAAACGATGAATATTAATCAGATAGATCTTCCTCATAATCAGCATAATCATCCTCTCTATCACTTCCGCCGTCATCTTCCTCACTCCCGCCCTCATCTTCCTCACTTTCGTCGTCATCCTCGTCACCATCGTCGTCCTCTTCATCATTGTGACATTGAATGGGATCATCTATGGGTGGGAGCGAACCGAAGTCCATGGTGAAACCAATATAGGAGTGTAAGTTGGGATCGAGTCCGCGGTAGGTTCTTGATAGGGTTCATCAATTTCATTCCTCCTAGGAGGTATGTTAGGTTCCCTTGCAACTGTGGTAACACTGTACGTACCTCTGTGTGACATCACATTAACCACTTTCCAAGGTTCACCAGCCTTCGGGTCATCCAGATAAAACACTTGTCTTGCCGTGGCGGCAAGAATAAATGGTCTATCCTCAAACCAGCTAGTAGATGTGTCCACTGATAAAAGACCGTGATCTAACTTTACGGACCCAGGCTCGGTAGGGTCAGTATCGTACCATTTACACTTGAACAAAACAACATGCATGCCTTCTGAATATACAAGTTCGACTACGGCTTCAAGAATCCCGTAGTATGAGATGCCTTCCGTCTCTACCATGACCCCACTGTTTTGAGTCTTCAACCGTTGGTCTCGCTGCCACGTGACAAACTTAACTCCGTTCACAGAACATTGTGAATAAATACGGTGTGCTTGAGGGCGGCATGCTAAAATGTGTAGTTCAGGCGTATAATCCGAACTTCCTTCTGCTTGCAGTCGTGTGATCTGTAACAATAATACAAACCATTAGTGCTCTGTGACATCTTTGGTGGTTTATATAATGAGAAAATTATAGTGACTGTATACCCAAGTTTTAAAGTATGGAAGAAAGTTCTGAATACGCTCTTCATCAGTCATATGTGGATAGATTTGAGTTACTTGATTATTGTAAATCTGAATGAAGTCAGCCGCTTCTGTACAGTGCTCCATTACATTCCAGTGAGCCGCATATAGTTCTTCCCTACTTAAACGAGCCTTTGCTATGAAACTTTTGGGCTTCACGAGTTCGGAAACAACAGAGATATTGAATTGAGGCGCACTGGCAACGTTAGCATCTCCTGTTCCATCATCCATATAAAAACTGCAGTATGTCACACACTCATTTGTAAGGTATTGCTCAGCAATACACCCCTCTGGGAAACGTGTGTTTCTAACAGTCTTTTTGTAGTCCCCGAGTTGCCTGTCCAATTTTATAGTTAGTACAATACATATGATCATGACCGTGTAGTTAAAATAAATAAAATAACGCATCACCTTTCCATAGGAAACATCCAGGTAAAATGTACTGGTCCGGTAAGCAGAACCTGTTCGGGAAGGTGAATCATGAGATGAACCATGATGGTGAAGAAAGCGGGAGGAAAGATCCTTTCTAATTTACAAAGAATCATGACTATTTCTTGCTTCATGTCACGGAAGTCCTCTTTCTTCAGCTCTCTAGCACAGAGTTTCTGAAACCATCTGGACAACGCTATTAACGGCTCAACCACGTAATATGGCAGATATGGTCGGATAACCACTGGAAGAAGACGTTGCAAGAGTACATGGCAGTCATGCGTCTTCAATCCATAAAACTTTTTATCATTCAGATTGACCTTATTCTTCAAACTTCCCGCATAACCATGAGGAAACTGTGCATCTCTAATCCATTCGAAAATCTCGGTTTTTGCCTCAGGAACAACTGTATATGGTGCTTGAGATACTTTCTCTTTATTTTTACTTGAACCGGGTTTGGATTTTTTCCACAGCCTCTTTCGTATCCCTAGTTGTTCCAGACCTTCACGAGCTTTTAGATCGTCCTTAGTCTTTCCTTCGAGACCGAAAATGGTTCCGCTGATGTTGTCGTACACATTCTTCTCAATATGCATGACATCTAAGGTATACCTTATTCTCGATGTGGTCCAGTACGGCAGCTCCCAAAATATACTCACGTGAGTCCAACACAGTTTCTCTCTAGTTGCTCTGGGCTTGAACTTGGGATGCAAACTCTGAACAGGGTAGTCATGACAGAGGATACTGCTATAAATCTCATCCCCAGTCCATGAGCGTGGTTCTCCCCTTAACTCAACATTCCCATTAAACTTATCTGCTGCTCGACGCCATGGATGACGCCGGTCTAGCCATCTGCGGTGGCCCTGGTATGCCATTCTCCCTGTCAAGTTGCTTGAGTCAATATCTTCCAAACAAATGGGACATGCTTTGTACCCTTTTGTCTGGATGCCTCCCAACATCCCTAATCCGGGAAAGTCGCTGATGGTCCACATCACTGCTGCTCTCATTATGAATGACTTTTGCTCATGTCTGTCATAAGTCTGAACTCCAATAGTCCACAACATCTTGAGCTCATCGATAACTGGTCTCATAAACACATTCAAACACTTTCCAGGAGACTTTGGACCGGATATTAACAATACAAGCATGTTAAACTCTTTTTTCATACACATTGAAGGAGGCAAATTGTAAGGCATCGCCACAACAGGCCAAGTGCTGTGAGGACTGCAGGATGCACCATAAGGATTGAACCCGTCGGTTGCTAGTCCGAGGCGCACGTTCCTAATGTCGTTGGCAAAATCTGGAAAATCCTTATCAAACTCTTGCCACGCTTCCCCATCTGCCGGGTGTTTAAGAAAATCTGGATCTGAAATCCTTTTCCCTTGCCACCGCATTTCCTTTGCTGTGTGCGGTGACATATATAGGCGTTGCAACCTGGGTGTAAGAGGGAAATAACGAACCTTTCGTACAACAACTTTTACACCCTGTGCAGAAGATATCCATCTTGACTCATGGCATTTGGGGCAGTTGTCTAGTTCTGCATTCTCTTTGTAAAACAACGCACAACCATGCTCGCATGCGTGAATGATCTCATAACCCAGACCCATGTTCTTTAGGATCTTTCTTACAGTTCTGTATGAATCAGGACACTTGTTTCCTGGAGGAAGCGCTCTCTTGATCAACTCTATGTTGTCATCAAAACTTTTGTCTGACCATCTATTTTCCGTTTTTATCTTAATTAAGTTAAGGATGATGGTTAACACAGTCTCCTCACTACCATCATACAACGGAGTCTGCCCTTCCGATAAAAGCCTGCTATACTTCTCATAAGCATCTCTGGCAATAGAATCTAAATCATTTACATCATAAAAATCATTTAAACCACCAGTATTCTCTGCCTCATGAAATCTATCCATGAATGGGAAAGCATCATACAAAATGTCCATACTGGGGTTCATATGAGGACCCGCACTACCACTAGAAGAGGTTCTCTGCCGAAGATATTGTTCCCTCTGCTCATACAATGAAGGACCGCTTGCCATCTCACCGTGATGTATCCATGTAGTGTAGTTAGGCATCATACCGTTTTCCCTCAAATGCGTAAACATCTCATCCACTGTAATCCTCCGCTTATGCAACCGACAACGCTTGCACGGGCACTTATGCACTTCTGTGTGACTACTGCTATTTTGAAGAACAAACGCAGAAAAATCAATTATCCCCTGAATGAACTTCGGATCACCTCTAGATAAACCGATCCAACTCTTGTCCATGTTTCCTGTCATAACATAAACATACAATATGCATAAGGTTAGCACACAATATGTAACTTAACAATCAAAACCTGTCCCAACACTTCTTCTCCTTATGCCTCCGGGTTGAGTCCTATCCCCTTCAGGCGAACACGAGTTTGTTGATCCTTTTGGTATTCATGTGGTTTCAGCTACAGTTTTGGGAAATTTCGGCAGCATCTCCCTACAGTTCCTCAAGTGTACAAAAATCTAAACAACCTAATTTGCACTCGAGGAACATTGTAGAGAGACACTGTCGAAACTATATCCCAAAACTGAAACTTAAACCACATGAATACCAAAATGATCAACAAACTCGTGTTCGCCTAAAGTGTCCAAAATGGGACAATTCGAGAATCAACAACCCATCTCGATCAACTAGATGCGTTGTTGATTCTCAAACGGGAGTTCTAAGCTGATAAACACCACAATTATACATAATACCAAACAATAAATTTACACACGGCACCACACTCCCTCACTAAGTCACTCGCATGTTTCAGAAACCCTAACTACCACAATCCACACACAGCACAAACCAATTATATCATTAATTAATAATGTGAATTTACTCTACCATAAACGTCACAAAATTTCACTCACTAAATTTCACCAAATTACATTAAAATCCAATTTCACTAAATTACACTAAAATTCAATTGCACTTTATTTCACATTCATTAATCAATTGCACTAAATTTCACAAACTAAACTAAATAATCTCAAATTCACCAAAATCAACACAAACTCAATCATATATTCAAACACCCAATATTAAAAACAACACAAAGCACATTATAAACAAAATCCAACTCAAGATATCAAAAACTAAAATCAACCAATCTAATCGAAGTATGGTGATTACAATGAAGATAAGAGATTATACTAACCTACAAACCAATTGGAAGAGAAAACCCAAGCTTTTGAATCCCGAAATTGACGAAAGCAGCAGTTTTTATGAAGTTTTCGCCACTGCTACAGTAACTTGCTACGTTTTCTTCTTCTTCTGTATTCTGTCTAAGCCAAGGGTTATATAGCAGATGTTGAACTTTTAAGCGACTGACATTAAAATCCGTCGCTTAAAAGGTTTTAAGCGACGGACTCCCACCTTCGAATAGTGTTAGTCGCATTAGATGTTCTTAGCCGACTGATATAGTTGGTCGCATAAGATCTGTCGCATAAGGTCCTTTTAGCGACGGACTTATCTTTATGGGACGGACATATGTGTCCGTCGCTTTTGTAACTTTGACAGCGACGGACGGACTGTATGTCCGTCGCTTAAGGTGACAAATGGCGTAGTGTTAGCAATGAGTAGGGAATTGGGAATTGGGAAGAGCTAAGAAAAAAAAAAGAGTGTAATTGGAAATAAGGCGGTAAAGTCATTTGTGTTTGGGAACTTGAACCAGTAGCTAGCAACTACAGCTTGCTTGGTTATGGAAATTCTCAGATCACAACTCTATAAAAGCCTTTTCGAAGCTCAGCTCTCAGTGGCTATGAGATCTGTGTTCTTCATCTGATTCATATCAGCCCACTTTATCCAACATATACTTTTGCTACAAAGCTAGCTAGCTAGGTGGCTTGAACCAATCAAGCACAATAGTTTCCAACTGAACTTCAACATATGAAGGGTAGACATGTTTAAACATGGTGACATTTTGTGTGAAATAGTAGAAGGTTTATTGACCTTGCTTGACTGCAGATATTCAATTGGATGCAAAGCAAGCTTACTGGGAAACCCCTGATTAAGAAACCAAACTTGAAATTTGATGGTAAGTGATTATTTTTTTCCCAAACATATTTATGTTCTTTGATTTGTCCAACTTGAAATCTGATGTGGTAATGTTCTTATATAGATGATCACAAAGTGCAAAAACCTCCCAAAGAAGATCAACCCATTAGTGAATGGCCTCATGGATTGTTGACAATTGGGACATTAGGAAGTAATCATGAACCAAAAGAAGATCTACATGCTACTCCACCACCCTCCCCAAGAGATCTTCTACATGATTTTATTCCAGAGGAAGCAACACACATTCAGAATGAGTTAAACTCATTCTTCAATGAACATGTTGATCAATCAAGTTCTTCAGCTGCAGAATTGGGCAAGTTTCACAGGCAATCAAGCTTGAAGCTAACTGAAAGAACATGTAGCAATGCTGCTGATTCTGATGAGCCTAAGGAGCATTTTACTAGTCAATTCCAACATAGCGCAAGTGTGAATCTCAGTCGAGGGAAAGATGTCAATTGCTTGGAAAACACAAACACTGCCATTGGAAAGAAGTCATTGTCATTTCTTCTGAAGAAAATATTTGTTTGCAGAAGTGGATTTGCACCACCAATTGCTGCTCCTGCTCTAAGAGATCCAATCCCTGAATCAAGAATGGAGAAGGTACATCCATGATTGCATACATATTGATGATATATCACATGCATGTTCAAACAGTAATATATATGCAGATTATCATTATGATTAAGAATAATTCAATATAATTCATGTGCACTTAGTTTCAGATCCATAAACTGTTTCTTATATCAAGATGAAGAAGCTAACTGCTAATACACCTCTGCTTCTTTTGGTTTGTTTTCCTTCTCTGTCTCGGAGAGAATATAAGACACCACTTGAGGTTATTGTATACTTTAACGGGGCAGATATTCTAGTGAAGGCGATTGCCTACATTGGCATGCACCCTTACTAAGAAGCTAGTTTTGTGTATGTAATGCACATCAATCTATAGTCTATTACCATACCAGTAGGATTGAGTCCATTTTTTATCTTCTCCACAGTTAATGAGGGCTATACTTCACAAGAAGATCTATCCCCAGCAGAGTTCAAATTCAACAGTACTGTCCAAGAAAAATTACTTGGAGAGCAGACACATCACCAAGTGTGCTGTAACTGCCAGTGAGGAAAAACCAGATCATAAAGGAGACGATTCAGACTCGGATGACGATGGCAGCAAATGGGACAAGACTGATTCTGAATGTAAGCACGTACTTATTCATGGTCTTGATTAAGTTGTTCCATATGCAAAGACATGTTCAAAGGCATATAGCATTGTGATGAGTTTGATGTTCATGACAAACTGCTCACCCTATTTCCTTTTGATTGCAGATATCGTTTTAGAGATATAAGACTGCATGATCTCTGGTATCCAACATGATCTTTTTAACAATAATGCGAGTGCAAATGTGATTGATCGGTTCAGGCAGAACTCATATATATGATTTCAAGATTGTGTAATGCAGGATAAGTGACATTAATATTGTGTAAAGGCTATAGCAAACGAGTATGAACACACCTATTTGCTCTTGTATTCTCTCCATTACAATATGGCCAACAAAGAAAAGAAATCAGAAACAGAATAAACAAATACTATTACTTCTTAATTAAGACGTTTTAAAATATAAATAACATCATTTTTTCCACGTAGAAATTTTATCTCGCAACGTTTACACCATAGACTCATAATCTTAAACCCTAAACCCCTGCAAGGCTTCAATAGTACAATGAAGCAGTTCCAAATTTTTCTCATTCACACGTGCCACACGTTTGATAAGTAAACTGATCGATGGTTTCCACTATTTTTTTTTATTTTTTTATTTTTATAAAAAGGAGGGTATTGGGAAGAGACCACAAGCAGGCTCTCAGGTGTTTAACCTGATCCTTTTGTGCCGAAGTCTCAGCAGTGCCGCGCCAAAGAAGCAGCGACACCCCCTCCTTCGGCCAATTGAGCACTCTGTAGAGAGTTGGACCTCCCCGTAAGGCCTTTTACATACACAAGAATCAAACATTCGACTTTGCTTAAGTAACTCAGTCTGTTTACCAACTGAGCTGGACCGTTGTGGGTGGTTTTCACTATTTCATATCATAATTAAGTGATTTTCTTTCCCAAAAGAAAAAAAATAAAATAAAAGAAGTATAAATAAGAGAGAACCCAATAAAAAAGATGTCATCTTTACGCCCAAGCCGGTGACCTTTTTTGGTTCCAACCAAAACCCAAGTCGCCTAGATTAGTTTGTTCCTGGGATATTATTGGAAATTTGGAATTAGGGTTGGTGGGGTTGATCTACCGGAGCACTGTGTCAGTTAAAGTCTTGAGCTTCTGAGACATTAAAGGTTCTTCTTTGCTTCTTGGGAAGCGAATGCTATTGAACAAGGCTCTCTGAGTTCGAGTCTGGTTGGTTTTCAAGTACCCAATTTGCAGTAGAACAGAAATCAGTTCACTTCTTGATGTCGTGGGCAGGCCCAGAAGACCCTCTCCTCTCTACTTCTCTTGCGAGCTATCTTGACAGTATGATACTCTCTTTATTTAACTTTTGAGATCTGGATTGTATTGGGTTTTATGGATTTGGGGCAGTTTTGATTGTTTTAGATGTGAATTGGGTGTAAAGATTTGTTCTTTGTGGTTTAGTTTTATTGATGGAGGGGTTTGAAGGATGGTTTAGTGTTTGATTTGCATAGTTCTTGTTGCATGCTCTGTTTTATGGCTTCTTTCAACTTGAATGTAATTGAGCAGAATCAATTCCTTGAGTTTCTTGTGAAGATAGAGGAATAGAACTTCAAATTAGTGTCTTTGCACCATGTAATGATAGTAATATCAAAACTTATACTGTGAATTGTCGATTTGGTCTAGGCGTGGCAACCTTTCTAGGCCAATTTCATAGCAGGGAAATCTATATTCGATAGGACTAATAGTAGAAAGTCTCAAGCTATTTCTTTAAATAGGCCAATAGGGGGATTAGAGTTCTGAAATTTTTATCTACTAGGCCATTATAAGTTCTTGCAGTAGGTTGTACCGAATGCTAGAGGTACATGCACGTCTCTTATAATTCAAGCTGTATAGTTTTCTTGAATGCCGATGCGGTATGGTGTGGTCATTGCCTGCTTTAAGATTCTTGTAATTGATTATGTAGCTGCCTCAAATGATAGTTTGTGAGAGCTGATTGACATTATTCTTTAATAAGTACTTGGCTTACTAGGACCTTGATTTACTTTTCAGAAAAGCTTATTGTCTTATTGCGAGATGGGCGAAAGCTTTTGGGGTTGCTACGGTCTTTTGACCAGTTTGGTAATGCTAATATGTCGCTTAATTAGCGGTATAAGTTCTTGTTACCATTCCATTTTATTTCTCTTGGAACTAATTATGGCACTGTCTTCCCTTTGCCCAGCTAATGTTGTGCTTGAAGGTGCATGCGAACGAGTTATTGTCGGTGATCTTTATTGTGACATCCCATTAGGTCTGTATGTAATCCGTGGGGAGAATGTTGTGTTAATTGGAGAACTGATAAAATGCATTATCTTTCAATCTTTCAATAGTTTCTAGATACTATGTCTTTCTATTAAACCTCTATCAACCCTTCTAGGAATTGAACAAGGGGGAGCTTCCCCCGCATATGACTCTGGTACCTTCTGGTACCTGAAGCAGAGATAAAAAGGGTAAGTCTTTTTACAAATTTTGGTGTGCTTAAATGGAATAGTTTTATAGTGTGGTTGTACAAATTGCTAGCCCCACCCCACCCCCCAACCCCTGCGCAATTGTGCACTGCTTGATTGTAGTGGGACACAACACTCAGTGAATTGCACCTATGGGTGAGTATGGCGGCAAACCACTTGGTCTATGGCGGCAAACCACTTGGTCATATTGACTAAGAAATGTGCTAGCTCTAAATTAGGGAATTTATGAAACTGCACAAAGAGTTAGAGGAATACATACAAATATTTATAAATCTCAATAGCCATCCCGACCCCCTCACTTCAATCCCATGTTTCGAGTTCGTTTAGATAACAAAAATCCGATTTGGTCATATTAACTAAGAAATGTGAGAGCTCTGAATTAGGGAATGCTTGTGTTGCATAATTGTCCTGCCATGGTTAACTAAGCAGCTTCTGTATGCACAAAGCGCTTACTGTAATCTGGCAAACCTCATTGTACTCTGCTATTTTTGAGTGGGAATATAAGTTTTGTTTGGATTGTGTAAAGAAAATAGCCTCTTGTATCAGCTGGCCTCATTTTGAATTTTTAATCAAATCCTGTCCATGTGAATCCTAGTGCAAGTCTTCATATCTGTAAATATCAATTCTTCCTTTTATGATTAGTTCATTAGTACCCTGAAGGTCATAGATTTTTACTGGGTTAGTTGGCTCAGATTTTTTTTTTTTGGCAACTCTCAATCATTTAAGTACATCTTTTATTCTCTTCAGGCACAGAAAGCAGAGAGGGATGCTTCAGACTTAAAAGGCTCCATGAGGAAAAGAATGGAGTTCCTTGATTTCAATTAACTTGCCCTCCCATTATATTATGGGTTCATGCCATGTCCGCAAAATTTTAATGCGGCAGTAACCCAAGTCTCAGTAGGAGTGCAAAAGGAAGAAGCAAAGAAGAGAGATAGTATCAGTTCTGAGGACTCATTGAACAAAGGGTGGGAAAGAAAGTTGTGTTTTGGGTTCTAAAGAATTGGATCCGGTTTTAGTAGGCAATTGCTTCTCTGTTGAACATTATTTTGATTTTCCATTGTTACTGGGCACAGTTGGTCATTTTAGATAAGATAGAAGGACAAAATAGGAAAAAGAAAAATTAAAATTGTACTAGGGTTGAAAAAGATTTGTTCAAATGGGCAATAGAGTTGTAATCTTATGTTCAATAGGAGAGAAAATAAGATAGTCATTGGAATGGATAATGAGGGCCAGTACTAAATGGCCATTTTCTATATATACAACATTTGCAGCTTCAAATTAGAGGCTAATTAATTAGTTTGTAGCTAGCTAGGGACTTTGATTCATATAAGAGGTAAGATTATTACAGGGAGATAATTAAAAGTAGAAAAATCTTTCATATTAAGGCCAAATTAAGACACGAGAAGAAAAATTACTGAAGGGAAAACAAATTTTGATTAACGTAAATGATCGATCTATATGGTGAAGGAACAGAGAAAAGTGTGTTTTCTAAATAATCCAAACGGCCAGAAGTCGAACTATATGATTCGCTGACGTACGTATCTCCTACTTGATTAGATATATATGTGAAGATTAGAATCGCATTCTAGAATGCAACATGGTGTAACCAATTTCCCTAATCAACGTACAAGAAAGCCCGACGAACTAAAACAGGAGACGGAACTTCTAGTACTCTAGTACAGCATGCCATCCACTTCTAATTAATCAGTTTCACCTGCGTTATTGAAGCACTGGGATCGCGAATGAGTTTTGGAACCTAAATTTAAACCGTAGTCCTATCATAAGCTTTCTGCGAAGCAGAGGAAGAGGCAGAATTTGCACCATCCCGAGCGCGTAGCCAGTTCCAAAGACTAGCAGAAAGCTGTTCACAAGTCGAGGGTTTTGACTCGATCTGCTGCACATCCATGGCAACCAAGCAACCAAGCAAATGCCGAGGTATATGGGGAAGGTAGAACTGTACAGTCTGCGTACAAGTTGGAAGGGAATGCGGTGGCTGGCCTGCATGAGCAGATCGGTTTTGAGAGAAGAACAATTTGAAGACATCTAGAGAAGTTAACGCCATCTATTGTATTCAAGATCAATAGGCAAAGTGATCGAAGTCCAACTCAAACACGCGGCGGGGATTATCTATAACCTGCTTTACTGAATTCAAATTGGGCTTCTATATTTTGTGTAGAAGCAAGCTCTATGTGGGCTACTTGTTTTCTCCCGTTCGATAACCCTTATGCAATGAGTTGTTATAATCTAACACCAAATCTACTTTAGGTCGACTGCGATATTAGAAAATCTTTAAAACTAGTTTAAGAAGCACACTTTTAAAAGAAAATAACACATCTTTCGATCAATTTATGTTCTCTTTTTCTCCGAAAAGATAGTGTGTGTGTGTGTGTTTGTGTTCTGCTAGTTTAGAATAAGGAAGGAAAAAGAAGAAAATTCTTCGTGATAAAAATGTTCGCGTCGGTTTTGACACCTGTCGAACTATCAACACGTGGGCGTGGCGGACGTAAGTTTCAGTCCTGATGCGAGCGTGCCAGTACCTTTGGGTTAGTTACAACCTTGGTGGCGGACGACGTCTGGCGAGCGAATCAACCTTGGCGAACGGATGACTCTGGCGAACGTATTCGTCTGCTCCCTGCTACCTGACTTCTTGATCAAGCAACTGTATGCGGGCGTTGACAAACCGGCGTAAAGGCTCGAACAAGACCTAAATAAACAATTACTAGGATTTTTCCTCAACCTTTCGGTAGATTGAGATATCTTACTTCGATCCTGGGATGCAAAGCAGAGCTAAGTATCAAGACCGCGGATGGCGTTCGTCCAACCTTTGGCAGATTGGGAAAGATTGTTACCGGGGTAACGACTCGATTTGTCACAAGGTGTGACGACTGGACTCGATATGTCTCAGCGATGCTTCGACACAAACGCAAGTCACTTTCGACAATAACAGCAGGTATACGGCGACCGACGATGGTGGTGGGCGTAGGTTTGCGGCTTGGTTGGAAGAGTGTTGTTTGCAGTTGGTGGAAGGCAGTTCGCGAGAGAGAGTGCTCCGGAGAGGCTTGCAAGATTTGCAGGGCAAAAGCTTGTAATTGTATGGTTGAGAACCCTTTTTACGTTGTCCTAGAGTTCTTTATATAGTGATCTCAAAACCCCAAATACGTATGTAACAAGTACATGGATTCTGATATCGAATAGGATTGTATTACCTTAAATCATCTCCAATTCAGACTCTAAGAAGGATTCCAAACCCTTTCCTAGACGGAAACTGATTTAAATGAAATTGGATTACCCGCCAAAATGTGACCCTCTGGGCTTCGGCCCACAGACTTGGATAAATGTTAATTTAGGCCCAAACATTGCCCCCAGCCTTCAAAATTAAAAGCCCATTGAAATTGAAGAAGGTTGAAAAAGCCCATCCAGACTCGTTTAAAAACCTGAAGAATACGTCGTTCCCTCTAACCGATGCAACTTTACCAAATTGAGCTAAGAAGACTGTTCAGCGAACCCTAAACCGCCACAAATCATACCGATTCAGAGATTCACAAACCCTCTTTCAGATTCTATAAAGCCGTAATCCAGGAACGTGAAAACCAATCTGAAACCCTCATTTCAATCATCATGGCCTTAGAAATTAAACACTCAGAAGCGCTTCGCGGAAAGAAAAATATCCAAAATTCCGTCACTGAGATCGAAAGCTCCTTCTGTACCACTCTAACCTCACCAGATGATTATAGCCGTGCCGGACTAGGCCCACAGCAAAGAGAAATCACCCCTCAAGGCATTGCCTCATTCGCGGATGACTGCCGTCCGCCTCCAGTAGCTTTTCGCGATCAGGACATCAAACTTCAAAAATGCTCAAGCCACTTTGAAGCCCCCATCACTACCGGCTGCTGGCCCCTACCAACTTCAGAAATGATCAAATGGTACAAAGCCAGGCAAAAGATAGATGCCCTGAGATGGCGCCGCGCTGGAATAACAGAAGTCCTCGACCTCTGTTTCAGTTTAAACCCCAAAGGCGGAAATCGATGCGTCTTCTTGCCCCTAGTAAGTTTCTGGAATCCATCATCCAACACCTTCGATTTTGGTTTCGGTCAAGCTAGCGTCACCCTCCTAGACCTATATGCTGGGCTGGGATTTTCTCTGAGTGATAAACCCTTTGACGCGGATGACTATCCCCAAGACCGATTTCCATCCTCCGTCATGTCCATCACCGGCAACTTTAGCTATCAAGCTTGGATGAATGAATTCAACAAGAGGAATGACGACATTGGAGGAATCTGCTTCCTTGATTTTTGGCTCAACAAATTCATATTCTGCTCAACCGCCTCCAAGATGTCAAGAACTTACAGAAGGATGGCAGAAATCCTTTACGCCTATGAAGAAATAGGCCTCGCCCAGATAGTCCTCGCACACCTATACCGGGGACTTCACACCTTATCTATGAACCCCTTCAACCTCACAGTTACCGGGGCGAACATGTACTTTCCGGGACACGCCTCAGAGCCAAGAGACGTAGGAGAAAACAGAATAAAAGGCGCAGCATATGTTGGCCAAGAGCCAATGTACGGGCAGGGTTATGCAGCATGCTTCGATATAATCTACCAAACAGATGCGCCAGACTTCTATTCAGAAGCTCAGATGCTACTCACTCGCAAGCACCCTCAAGCCTTAAAGACCGGCTTCTTCCCCTCTATAGATCAGAGTGCTGCAGGGAGAAGCCTCTTTCTACAATGTATATCCATGGTGGATCTCCCCCTATTCAATTCAAACAGAGGCGGCCAAGGCACAAAAGTATATGCCCCTCATCTCTTTGCTCGTCAGTTTGGTTTCACACAACATGCCCCCTACCCGCCAATCCAAAACTGCAACTTATTCTCAGCCTGGCGACCAAGCAAGAGTACTCATGTGACTCCTAATGTTCCGTGCTCCTCTTGCTTGCGTCCTACAATCCTCCCCGCTCCAGAAGAATGCTTAGAGCTAGTAATTTCCAAGGAAACCACTGCTGATAATGAAGCTTGGTGGCAAGGAGTTCGTGGGAAAGATTTTCAAAAGGAGTCCCTCTACTATTTTGAAAAGATATTTAGGAGACACCGGGAATGCCTCACTGACTACGACATCTCGGTGCTCGACGGGGGTCCTTTACACCCTGAACTAACAGTCGAAGAAGCCCAGGTAATCACTCGCTAAATTATAACTCACCCTATTTATGGATAAGTTTAGAAAAACCACTAACTGATTCTTATACCACAGGTCTCAAAGAAAGTCATTCCTGCTATAAAGAAAAGGAAGACTCCTGCAACTCCTCCAACAGCACCCAGAAGCAAGAAAAGAGTAAAATCTCATCCTCCAGTGGTCGAAGAAGAAGAAGAAGATGAGGAAGACAATGTGCCAGTGAGTCTTTATTAATCCGCCAAAATCTACTGATCGCTAATCGTTCTTTTAGACCAAGTTATAAACCTGATGTAGTTGGCGAATTTCCTTCCTCAGGGACTAACTCTGAGACAGAGTAGGGGACCAACTTCCAGCACTACTCCCGCCACACCAAGACCAATCGAAATTTCCTCCGGTGAGTCCTTCAGCTCCAATAGTTCACCTTCAGGTGGTCCCAAGCCTGGACTTAGAGTTCCAGAGACTTGGGCTGAGATTTCATCCGCCTGGCGAAACTATGAAATCCGTCTTGACCAAAGTCGGAGGAAACCTCCTACTGATGCGACTCCACTAAATTGGCTTCCTCCTGATACAGGTACCGTCCGCAACCCTCTAGCCGGACTCGCAACTCCAGCCTCCATTACTCCTCTGACCAGTCCGGCCCTCTCCGCAGAGAAAACCGTGGAAAGAACATCTTCCGCCAGTGCTTCAACAACACCGGCAACCACAGCGAGAGAGCCAAGAGTGATACCCCAAGAACCGGACCTCAGGCCAGAAGAAATTGGGATCACTATGGAAGATTTTCTGGCGAAACACCCAGACGTAGTGGTAGATGCCAGCTCTTACCAAGACGTGCCCCCAGCTTCACCCCGAGGCGAACCTGTGGAGCGAATCATTCCAATAGTGGAAATTCCTGCGGATACTCCTTCTAATTCAGAGGTACCCTTCTAACAACCCTTAATCAACTCAGTTTTAGATTGTTAACGTATTAATTCTCCTTACACCTGCATTTCTTTCAGGTGACAGAGACTCCTATTTGGCCTAGGAGTATTGAGAGTGTTGGCGAACGGAGCATGGTCCTTGTTTCTGCCTAAACCCGGAGGTCTAGTAGATACTTGATGAATCCACCTCTATCTCCTGCAATCCTGCTCACTAAGGGGAATACCGGGCGGGCCGGTCTTCTCCTCTCCGATGCCTAAGTTAGTATAGTTGGAATATATATAACCGAGACACGTATGTAAGCAGGGAGATAGACGAGTTACCTCATAAATAAGGTAGTTGGGGCCCATATATAGGTGGTTGGGGGTAAGGACTGGCCTTACTCTTCGATGTGGGACTGGTTCCCTTCTGCTTATACTTTCTGAAGCCCTCTTAGGCAGCCTGGCGCCCCCGGCCCCTGGGCTCCTGGAGGCAGGATAGAGTGCCAGGCCCCGAGGCCGGGTGCTGGTGATCTGGTCCCGACCCTTGGGCCGGGCCCTGGCGCGCTTGCCGCGGGTCTGCGGGCCTGCTGTAGCCTTTCTGTGGCTACTGTCAACAAGTCCCCCAAGTTCCCGGTCAAGTGCAATCTTGAATGGGGACTTAACTGTCTTACTCTTGCCCTGCAGACCCGCAGAGTTAGCAACCTACCGGTGCCCAGTCCCCCAAGTCCGCGTTAAAGATTTGGCGTGACCGAGGCGAGTAGCGTCGTTGATGGTAAGTAACATAAGTATGTTTGTAATATCGGCGGCACTGGACGCGGCTGAGTGGACCTCGACCGGTTCCCGGACGCCATGCCATTTCGGCGAGTCCCCCAGTTAGAATGCTCCTAAGTTCCTCGGTTCTCGGGAGCTCGACCGGGCGTTCTGCCATATCAAGACGAGTCCCTGAAACGAGATGCGGCTGGGTGGACCGCGACCGGTTCCCGGACGCACTGCCATTTCGGCGAGTCCCGGAAACGAGATGCGGCTGGGTGGGCCTCGACCGGTTCCCGGACGCAATGCCATTTCGGCGAGTCCCGGAAACGCTAGCCTACGGGAGGGCCTGTTGGTGCGTGGACTAGACCAACAGACGTCCCGGAGAGTGTTAGGGCCGTATTGAGGCGCATGTTAACACTTGCTAGTTCTTCTCAGCTTTTGTTGGTTAAGCGTTGAGGTAACGTGCAGGTTTGTTAGCCTGCGGGGAGACTTGTTCTGTGTTAGAGAAACAATCTGCCCAGTGGAGTGGCGTTGAGATAACGAGTCTCGCCATGTATCCCCAAATGTATCACAGTTCAGTGTGATGCAGGGTTTTTATCCTGCTGGACAAGAGTACATGGGTCAGATGTAAGCTCGCCCGGGTTTATAAAGCCCATGCGTTTAGAAGCCTTTATTGTTGGCTCGTTCCTGGCCATAGGCGAAGGAAAGTGACAACCGGTAGAATGCCGTGGAGTGGGTTAAATGTCCCAGAGCCGGTGGAGTGTCATAGTACTGGGTGGATCTCGACTGGGCGTCATGCCATATCGAGACGAGTCCCCCAGTGATATGCAACGAAAATGGCGTTAAAAAGGGGGATGCATACCTGGGCAAATGCTCTCGAAGCGGTTGGAAAAAAAATCGCAAGCGGTGAGAGGCCTTGAAGATATACAAGGAAAAAGAGAGGCCATGCAGCCGGTTGAATGACCATACCCGTGAACCGCCCTGGTGTCGGATTGAGCCGGAGTTGACTTTCTGGGGAAACGAGGGGAATTGACGCCTCGTTATTCGCTCCTTCTCCCTAAATGCTGCTGATAAGTGGGACAGGTGGCGGACATGCGATAAAGGGGAAAACCCATCAGTCCCATCAGTTAGGCTAGATGGGATCCCTTATCCATGCTGGGGCACGTGTCGACAGGGAACGGTCTGAGATGGAGGGAATCCACGGCTGGGGTTTTGTTGCCTTTCTTATTGCCCTACTTATTGTTCATTTTGCTCACCCCCTTTCACAGTTTGCCTAGACCCTTTGCCTTCTACTCTCCTCGTCCACCTTGCTGCAGATCTGACTTATTTAGGATTATGGCGTCTGGGAGACTTGCGCATCACGGCGGCGACAGCCGTGGGCCCAGGAGGCACGAGCTGCTGAATGGCGATAAGACGATTCTTTGTGACGAACCAATTAGGAGCATGGATGAGGGAGAGATCAGGGAGTTTCGAGCGAAGTGGGACATCGATCCTTCTGTTAAACTTCGAGGGCTGCGTCCCGGAGAGCTGGCCTGCAACCCGGAACCGGGCTGGGTTGCTGTTTTCGACGATCAGTTCCGACACGGACTATCGCTGCCGCTACCGGAATTTGTTCAGTATATGCTGAGCTCGCTAAATCTTTCCCCGGCCCAGCTTCCGAGCAACCAGTGGAGGCAGTTGCTTGGGCTTGGGTGCCTATTCAGCCTGAGCCACATGAACTGGCCCACGGTTAATGAGTTTCAGGCGCTGTACAAGATTTCTTACTGCCGAAAGGCCCAATGCAGCGGCTGTGTGAACTTTGCCACGCGGGAGCATGCTGCTGCTATTACGCACCTGCCGTCATCGGTTTCGGATACGTGGAGGAAGTCGGTGGTGCTGGCCGGCGGCAGGTGGCAGCGTAACTGGAGGGGCCATCAGGTGCCCGGGGCCTATCAGCCGATCGGGGATCAGTCGTACTAGCTGGGGGAGATGGAGAAGAAACGGATATATCGGCTGTTCCAGGGCTGGGACCATCTGAGTCGGAGCTCCTACAATTTCATCCGATGGAACGTGCTGGAGATATGCGAGATGGGGAGAAAACCTGGTAAGGTGCCTTGCATAATTTCATCCTTTTGCATTGTTGCTTGTGTTTTGACTGCTGGACTTATCGGTTGCAGCTAACCCTCCCTGGCTCGCGCTTAAAGTTGAGGAGACTATCGAACCGGATGAGGAGCTTGTAGTCTCGAGATTGGCGGAGACGGGGGAGGTGGCCGCGAAGACCGTTATTGATACGGCTAGCAAGAGACGCGAGGAACATGGTAAGGCAGTGCCGCTTGTGTTTCCGGATTCTTACTACGGAAGGCTTCCGGGCGGTGGGAATACCTCCCCGCTACGTATTCGGGAAGGGCGGTCTGTGAGACCTCCTGGTCCAGGACCCGTGGCGCGACCGATGGCTGTTCGGACCTCGCGGGAGAGAGAAACGGCAGAAGCGGCTGGTGACCGCCGAGGCGGCCATGGTGAAACTCCGGCCAAGAGGGCGAGAACCCTTGACGCTGGGGCGTCCAGCTCGGCCGGGCCAGCTGGGCGGGCGGTGACGCACGTCGTGGAGGCGGTTGATCGAAGGGCTCGGGTGCCGGAAGCCACTCGCGGCTCTGCTGATGGAACTGGCAGGTACGTGGTTGCTACCCTCGAAGCCCTGGGACTCGACCAAGACATCCCGGAGAGTGGTCGATCGGGTGAGAACAGGATGAAGCCCGTGGAACTAGCCGTTCGGGTAAGTGTTCTTGTGCTTCCGCTTCTCTTGGAGTGGTACGAGCTAATGTTGGTTGATTTATGCCTCGCAGCTGGTTCATAGCCTTTGCGCCGCCGAGCCCAGAGGGGAGGTTGCTGCGGTTTTGGAGGAGCGGGTAGAGGAGCTGAGCGTGCGGGCGGACGTGGCCGAAGCCAAGCTTGCAGAGGAAAGAGAGAGAGTTGGTCGGTTGGGCACCGAGCTCGTGCGAGAGAAAGAGCTAATCGGTCGGTTGTGCCGTGACCTGCAGCAAGAACGGGAAAGGGCCGATCGACAAGCTGCTTCGCGGGAAGGGCGGGTCGCGGAGCTGGAGACGAGGGTTTCGGAACTGCAGACCCAAGCTGTCGCCCGGGAAGGGAGAATTGCCGAGTTGGAGGCGAAGGTTTTGGAGCTGCAGAACCAGGTCACAGTGGTCGCCCAAGGAAGGGAGAAGTTGTCGGAATCCCAGCTTGCCGAAGTAGCTGATAAGGCTGTCGACGACTTTCGGGAGTCGGTCGAATTTGAAGAGATGCTGGACGCGGCCCGGGAGAAGGGCATCACCGACGCTTATCTGGAGTGGAAGGAGAAAGGATGGCTTGATGCCAAGCAGATGGAGGCTGATATAGCCTTGACTGAGATGGTGGAACAGGAGCAGGCCCTAAAAGGCGGCGGGCCGGGGATTGGAGGCTCCGGGGGGCGGTAGCTAGCCGTTTACCTTGTAAATGCATATCTTGCAACTATTGTAGTTTATTTGTATTTATTGAAACTACGCATTGCAATATTAATGTCAAATACATCGTTGTCGTTCTGTGACCGCTACTACCTAGGGTAGAACCGTAGGTGCCGGATATTCCATGGCCGGGTGGAATAGATGTCGTCGGTGTCTATAATGTGGAATGTTGCCGGTCCGACGGCCGCAGTGATCTGGTAGGCCCCTTCCCATGTTGGTTCATAATACCTGGCGATCCGCTGCTTGTAGGTTTGGTTGCGCATATGTGCCTGGTCACGGCGCTCCTCGATGAGGTCCAGGTTGAGTAATAGCCCCTCGGCATTTGTCTCGGCGTCGTAGTTCTCTACCCTGCCACTGGGTATACCAGTCTCTACCGGGAGTACCGCTTCGCTCCCGAACGCCATGCAGAACGGGGTCTCTCTTGTTGCCTCTGTTGCTGTTGTCCGGATGGCCCATAATACTACGGGGAGTTCTTCGGCCCAACATCCCTTCTTAGCCTCCAGCTTCTTTTTTAGGAGGGTCTTGATAATCTTATTGACCGCTTCTACCTGGCCGTTGGTCTGCGGGTGCGCCACTGAAGCGAACAACATCCGAGTCCCCATAGAGGCTGTGTACTGGATAAGATCAGCATTATTGAACTGTGTCCCATTATCCGTGACAATAGTCTGTGGTACCCCAAATCGGCAGTAGATGTTCTTCCATAGGAACTTTTTAACCCGTTCCTCAGTGATTTTTATCATGGGTTCTGCCTCGACCCACTTGGTCTGATAGTCTACCGCCACGATGGCATACTTGTACTGCCCCATAGCCTTTGGGAAAGGGCCGATGATGTCCAATCCCCATTGTGCAAATGGCCACGGTGCCAACAGGATTGATAACGCGATTGCCGGGGCATGAGGTACAGAGGCGTACATGTGGCACTTGTGGCAGCCGCCTGATATTTTCCTTGACATTGCCGCCATGTCTGGCCAGAAATACCCCGCCCGGAGCGATTTGTGGGATAATGATCTTGCGCCGGAGTGATTACCGCATACCCCCTCGTGGATCTCTCGCATGATAGCCTCGCCTGCTTCTTTTGTCACGCACCTCAGCTGGGGGAAGCTGTGCCCCCTTCGGTATAACTGGCCGTTGAGGAGACCGTGCCGGGCGCACTGGAGGTGTAGTCTTCTGGCCTCTACCGCATCTTGGGGGCTGGTTTTGTTAGTCAAATACTTGACTATTGGATCCATCCAGCTTGGCGGCGCTTCTTCTACCGCAAATATCTCAGAGATGGTTTTGTTTATACTTGGCTGCTGGAGAGTTTCCATTTTTGCCCTCCGGTACTCTGGAGGGTAGTTTCCGGTTGCCAGCCTTGCGAGGGCATCCGCATGTCTATTTTCCTCTCGGGGAATGTGCTGGATCGTGGCGCCCTCGAATGGCCCGATCAAGGTTTTGGCCAGAGCCTGGTAAGAGGAAAGCTGGGGGTCCTTGACCTCGAACACCCCGTTCATCTGGTTCACCACTAGGCTAGAGTCGCTGTATATCTCCATGGACGAGATTCCCAACTCCTTGGCCAGTTGCAGACCGGCTATGAGGGCCTCATACTCGGCGGCGTTGTTGGAGGTGCTAAAAAGGAAACGTAATGCATATTCGTATGACTGGCCATCAGGCGAGGTTATCATGACACCAGCACTGCTCCGCCTGGCCGTCACGGAGCCATCCACGTAAAGCTTCCAACCGGTGGGGAGGCCTGGCGCGGCCTTGGTTTGTACTGCCTCGGTGGCCTCGCACCGGTCGGGGTGTGCTTCTACCGCCATTGGGGTGAGCTCGCATATGAAGTCCGCAGCTGCCTGCCCTTTGATGGCCGTTCGCGGGGCGTAGATGATGTCGAATTCTCCCAGTTCAACTGCCCACCGTACGAGCCTACCACTAGTCTCCGGCCTTTGTAGGATCTGTCGCAGAGGGTGATTGGTATACAAGGTGATGGAGTGAGCCTGGAAATAATGCCGGAGCTTCCTGGCACTAACAATCAGGGCCAAAGCCAATCTTTCTATGTCGGGGTACCGGCCCTCTGCTCCAGTGAGTCCCTTTCCCGCATAGTATACCGGGAGTTCGAGCGTTTCTTCCTTCCTAATGAGAGCCGCGGAGACGGCCGTCGCGGATGCAGCTATGTAAAGGTATAGCATTTCGCCTGGCACTGGTTTGGATAGGAGAGGCACTGCTGACAGATACGCCTTGATAGACTGGAACGCTGCTTCATGCTCCGCTGCCCAATGGATTTTCCTGGTCTGCTGCGCCTTGAGCAATTTGAAGAACGGGGTGCATTTGTCGGTTAGGCGGGAGATAAATCTGGCGAGGCCGGCTAACCGGCCGGTCAACATCTGGACCTGGTTTCTCTCTTCTGGCGTTTCCATATCTAAAATCACCTGGACCTTCAGCGGGTTGGCCTCTATCCCTCGCTGGCTGATGATGTGGCCTAGGAATAGGCCCTCTGAAATTCCGAAAATACACTTCTTTGGGTTTAAGCGCATTCCGAACTTGAGCATCTTGCCGATGACTACGGATAAATCCTGGACGTGGGCCCCTGCAGTCAAGCTCTTGACCAGCATGTCATCCACGTAAACCTCTACGGTTTTACCCATTTCTTGCTCCAGCATTTGGTTGACCGTTCGTTGGTAGGTGGCCCCGGCATTCTTCAGACCGTACGGCATCCTCTTATAACAGTAGGTACCTCGGTCGGTTGTGAAAGACGTGTGCTCCTCATCGTCCGGGTGCATCCTAATCTGATTGTACCCAGCGTAGGCGTCCATGAAGCTGAGCATCTTAAAACCGGACGTGGAATCTATAAGCTGGTCAATCCGGGGGAGCGGGAAGCTGTCCTTTGGACACGCCCGGTTCAGGTTAGTGAAGTCCACGCACATACGCCATTGGCCGGTTCCCTTCTTCGGTACCATAACTACGTTAGCGAGCCTGCGAGGGTACTGAACTTCCCGGATGAACCCTATACTCCTCAATTTCTGGACCTCCGCTCTGATTGCCTCATACTTTGCGGGACTGAAAGATCTCCTCTTCTGCCTTACCGGGGGAACGTTGGGTAATAAATTTAGCTCATGCACGGCTATCTCCGGGGATATGCCTGACATGTCGTTATAGGACCATGCGAAGACCGAACCGTGGTCCTGGAGGAAGGCTATGAGCTCTTGCCTGACAACCGGATCGAGCCGCGTCCCTATTACGACAGTTCGTTCCGGATGGTCTACCGAAATGCAGATTGCTTCGGTTTGTTCCACGGCCGCAGGAGGCTCCAGTTTCTCGATGAACCGCCCGACTCTCTTTGTCTTGACGTCATCACGTGGGTCAATGTTCAGATCCAGCGCGGGCGCCTGCTGAGCGGTTGTGAAGACCTCGGTCCGCTTCCTCCCGTGGGTCACGGCTTCTGTGTAATACTTGCGGGCGATCCTTTGGTCCCCGCGTATGGTAATGACTCCGGCCGGTGAAGGCATCTTCATCATTAACATATGGCCGGCAATGAACGTTTTAAGCCTCCATAACCCTGGCCGACCGATTATGCCATTGTACGATGATAGGCAGTCGACAATGATGAACTCCGAATGCTCCTTTCTCGTTCTGTCTCCCTCGCTAAAGATGATTGGTAGGTAATCCAATCCCAGGGGCTGGACGACCTCACCGGAGAAGCTTATGAGCGGCTCGTTATCCTGGGATAACTTGTTCCTTCCTCTCTACAACCCCTTGTATGCATCCCGGAACATTACGTTGACTGAGGCCCCGGTATCAATCAGCATACGACTGGTCATCCAGTGGTCTATTTGTACCGTAATGAGGAAGGGGTCGTTGTGCGGTTGGATCAGCCAAAGGTGATCGATCTCCATCCGGTTTTAGCGGCCTGGCCGCTTCTTTCGCCGAAGGCGTATACTTCCTTCCCTCGGACCGATCTTAGACACCGCTTCTTCGAGTTCCGGGTAAGTCGATCTATACGATCCCCGCCGTGTATCATGTTAATGCTCCCGTGTACCTCGATCCCCCCGGGAGTACGGGTGTTTATAGTTCCCACCTGCCGAGGCCTCGGTTGCTCGTCGTTGGGGTCCTTCTGGCGGGTCCGGTTGATTACGACCGCTATCTGGGCCTTCCGGTCATCGGTTCGAAGGGCTAGATCCTTGGGCTTTCCGGCTGGCAAAATAGCCAAGGGCCGCGATGGTCGCTCTGTTGGCGCAGCAGCTAGAGGCCGCGCCGAACGCACAAATGGCTGTTTTCTTGCTGGCCGGGAACCGTCGCCATCGCTCCGCCGGGGTTGCCATTCCTCCCGTGGGTTTGCTTTCCTAGTGGCTACGGGCGCTCGGCTACGATCTAGCCATCCGGCTTTGCCCCCATGGGACGGCTGCAGGTCGTCCGCTATCCGCTTGGGCGCTTTGTCCCCATATGTGTCGTGCTCTGCCTGAGCGTGCCTAACGGCCACAGTCATCAGCTCGTCGTACCCCAGCGGCTCCTGTAGTAGCAAGTTGTACGAAAGTTCCCCGGGTCTTAAACCCTGCTTGAAGGCCATCCCTGCGATCTGCTTGTCCAGGTTCCTGACCCCGGCTGTGGCAATCTGCCACCGGTTAACGAAGGCACGTAGGGGCTCGTTGTCTGTTTGCATGCAGTCAAAAAGGATTATGGATGCCTGGGCTGTCCTGGCTCTTAGAATGAACCAGCCGACGAACTGATCCGCCAACCGCTCGAAGGTTTCGACTGAGTTAATTGGCAGCCCGTAGAACCAATTCAACGCCTCTCCTGAGAGCGTTTCTTGAAATACGTTGCAGCACGTGGCGTCCGAGTAGCCCCTCACCCCCGCTTGTGACTTGAAGCTGTCCAGGTGCTGGTAAGGGCAGCCCGCCCCGGAATAGGTCAACTTTAGAGGCCTTTGGCTTCCAGATCTTCCCGATTCCCTGATTCGGCACGGGAAAGGTCCAATACGCTCGTTGAACCGCGCGCCACTCTGCTGCCACCCTGCCATTCTCTCGCTGGCCGCCATGCGGCCCTCCATGTCCGCTACCGAGGCGGAGAGCGCCTCGAGCGGTAGTGCTTTCCTGATCGGTTGACGCCTGGCCCGTGCGGTACGGGGGCTCGGCCGGGCCGGAGTTCTTTAAAGCTTCCGAAAAGAGTGGCGTGTCCATATGCACGGTCTTTCTTCTTCCCGTGGCCTGTCCTACCTCAAGATGCGGGAACTCGCTAGCCTTGCCTGCTGATCGTGGTGCTGCTTGAGGAGTGCCCTGCTGACCCTCTCGCTCCAGGGCGACGTTGACTGCCTCCAATTCTCGGCACCGGGCCTCCGCTCTCAGCCGATCTTGATCACCCTCCGCTCGCAAGCGCTCGACCTTCGCCTTCATTTTTCTAATTTCTTCCGGACCCCTCTGGTCGGTGCTCTCTGGCTTCCGGTGATCATGAGTCCTATCACTGACGGAAGAAAGGGCGAACCTCGTACCGGTCTCGGCCTTTATGCTACAGGCTGGGTCGGGGAACTGAATTCGCGCTTTCGGTTTTTCCCCGCTGGCTTTTACCTTCCTCCCCTCCATTGTTTCCGGACTGAAGGACGCAGCTACGTTTTTTTTTTTTTTTTTTTTTTTTTAAAGGATCGATAGAGCAACACAACTTTTTGTACGAGTTCCCACACAGACGGCGCCAATTGTTTCTGCCTAAGCCCGGGGGTCTAGTAGATACTTGATGAATCCACCTCTATCTCCTGCAATCCTGCTCACTAAGGGGAATACCGGGCGGGCCGATCTTCTCCTCTCCGATGCCTAAGTTAGTATAGTTGGAATATATATAACCGAGACACGTATGTAAGCAGGGAGAGAGACGAGTTACCTCATAAATAAGGTAGTTGGGGCCCATATATAGGTGGTTAGGGGTAAGGACTGGCCTTACTCTTCGATGTGGGACTGGTTCCCTTCTGCTTATACTTTCTGAAGCCCTTTTAGGCAGGCTGGCGCCCCCGGCCCCTGGGCTCCTGGAGGCAGGATAGAGTGCCAGGCCCCGAGGCCGGGTGCTGGTGATCTGGTCCCGACCCTTGGGCCGGGCCCTGGCGCGCTTGTCGCGGGTCTGCGGGCCTGCTGTAGCCTTTCTGTGGCTACTGTCAACAGTCATGTTCTGCCCCCAACCAAATGTCCAAGATAAAGGCCCATCCGTATCCAGCTCTCCCCAAACCGCCACTCCAAGTGCCCAGTCCATCCCTCGGCCTAGTGATGATCCGCTATTGCAGCTGCCAACTCCCCAACAAGACACAGCCGAATTACAAGAAGTCTGGGATCTCCTCAGCCAAGTATATCAGGAAGATCTCACAGATGTAAAGGCTCATGAAAGGATCCACAGTGCACTGCAGACCGTGAAGAATAAAATTCAAATCCTGCCCGCCATGGCTCAAACAAGAATAAGGGAAATTCTGGAAATCCTCCCTAATCTTCTCGCCACTTTCCAGAACAAGGCGAGCGATATTCCAAGACAGGAAGCGACCGTTAAGAAGAAAACTTCAACCCTGTCCCAGGTCGTGAACTCCTACTCCTCGCTGATGCTTTCTGTGGAACAAGAAGACGAGGCAGAAATCAAGCGCTTGGAACAAGAAAAGGAGAATATTGACCGGAAGATAGCCATGGTGCGAGAAAGACAACAAGGACGTCTTGATGCAGCAGCTGGACAGAGGACTCAGATCGCCAAGCTCAAGAGCGAAACAGAGCAGAGCCAAAAAGATGCACAGAAGACAAAGGCTGAACTCCAACACTTGAAGGCGAAAATAGCTAGGCTAAGTTTTAAAATGTTTGAATTTTCGTCCATGCCCCCCGAGTAGATTGGGCTTTACTTGTAATATCCATTTTTGATAATATTGGATAAGTATTAATCAACCAACCCATACGCGAGGCCCAGACCTGTCTAGCCCTTTCAACATCAGCATAGCCTTGATTAGTCCTTATCTACAACTGTCAATTTTCCAAGATACGGTCAATAGTAAAACTGAAATTTAAAACTTGTGATTCCCCGTGCCTGCAAACGGTTGAAGACCATAAAAACCTTCATTATTTTGACAAGACCAATGATGTGAAACCCTAATCCATCCCATCCGTTGGATTTCACTCGCCATTCGCTATAAAGCGAGGCCCTTAGTATCGAAACCGAGATCATCTCTTACTTGTTGTTCAACATGTTTATTCCTTTCTCCAGTTTCTCCACCAAGCCTCTATGGCTTCCTGAGTCTTTTCCTCCAGATCATATGGAGATGTTTGTTCAAACACCTTGAGTCGTGTAATCTGGTATTAGTCATGTTCTAAGTCGCATAATCTGGTATTATGCCCCCTGGACGACATGGATTATGGATAGAATCTCCAAAAGTAGGAGTTCGTCTATTGTTCTCCGGGGTATAATAGCAGGTAGTGACTTAGAACTCATCCGCCACCATGACGGTCACTTTCCTTCTGAAATTATTCGGAGTTCCGTTGGAGTTTAGAAGTGGCCGTCGGCTGGCATCCACATCCTCATCCCTTCGCTCTTCTCTCAACCTTCAAGGCCTTCCCTTTGAGGTACGGGTTGTAATGGAGGCCTTGAAGGCTGAAGCAGCATACGAGATGGTGAAAGCGATGAGGATTGGAGCAAGAGATCGGAGGAGGAACAATACACATCTCTCTCCGAAAGAATCTGTGAAACAAATCCTCTTCTCTCTTTCGTTCAAGAAATTGAGAAGTATAGGCATAAATGTAATTCTGTACTTGTAAAGCTCTTGACCGCAAAGTCATTCTTGAAATAGAATCAATAAAAAATTTTGTATTATTGACCTTATCGAAAAACAAAATATATATCGAAAAACAAAAATATCGCTGTTTTCCGTGTTGAATGAACATAAATTGTTGAAAACCATAAGCATTGGTTCTCAATCAGACTAAGTAAATGAACCTTAAACAGATCCATAAAAGAAAGCGAATTACAAGACTAATGAACCTTAAGTAGATTCAGTTTAAATTCTGTAAAACCGTTGGCGAACTGCACCGCTGGCGGACCGAATCGCCAAGTCTTCTGTAAAGAGTATCCCTTGTATTGCCCCCCTAGTAACCTTAGGCTGAGGCGAAGTATGCTGCCAAAGCCAAGGGGACTAAGGCAGAGTGTTAATGTATTGGTAGGAGGTCTTTAGGTTGAAGCTTGCCCCCCGGTCTCATCCATAGCGAGCGGTTCTTCAAATTCCCAAACACTAGGGAAGTACTTCTTAAGATGGTGTCCATTGATAGGGTTACGATGGATGTCACCCTCCAAGTCTCTAAGTTGATAAGCGCCTTTGCCAACAATCTGATCAATGACAAAGGGGCCCTCCCATTTGGGAGACCATTTACCACGTCCAGTATCCCGTCCGCCAAAGGGAAGCATGGCCTTCCAGACTAGATCACCTTCACCATAGGACTTACCCTTAGTTCTTTTGTCGTAAGCTCTGGCTACCTTTTTCTTCTCCAAGACTATGTTCTGTAAAGCATCTAGTCGCTGCTCATCGAGATCTTCATGTTCTTGAAACATGGCCTGAACGTAGTCATCTCCGATCAGCTGATGCTGCTCGCGAACCCGGAGTGAGCGAACATTGATTTCTAAAGGAAGAACAGCATCATGGCCAAACATCAAGGCATAGGGAGTAGTGCCTGTAGGAGTTCGTTTAGACGTGCGATATGCCCACAGAGTATTATCGAGCTCCGAATGCCAAGTGCGAGGATTATCCGCCAGCATCTTTTTGATGATAGAAATAATCACCTTATTACTAGCTTCAGCCTGGCCATTTGATTGAGCGTAGTACGGCGAAGAGTGCAAAAACTGAATGCCGTAATCTTGAATGAACGCCTGCGTACTCTCTGCCATAAACGCTGCCCCCCTGTCTGCCACAATGCACTCAGGAATGCCATAACGGCATATAATATTTTAAAATATAAAGCGAATGACTATGGCTGCATCACAATTGCGAACAGGGATGGCCTCCACCCATTTGGTGAAGAAATCTGTGCCAATCAGTAAGTACTTATGTTGGAGAGAAAAGTTCGGATGGATTTCCCCAACAAAGTCAAGTACCCAACCCCGCCAAGGTTTGATGATAGGCTGCATTAGGATATTAGGAATCAGTTGAACCGGTCCATGAATCTGGCAATCAATACAGCCTTGGGCAAAGGTGATGCAGTCTTTGAGGATAGATGGCCAAAAATAACCATAACGGCGGATTAGCCACCTCATCTTTGATCCACTTTTATGCGAACCACATACGCCCAGATGAACTTCGCGCATTAGCCTCTTGGCTTCTACGCCAAAGACACACCTTAGGTCCACACCTTCCTCACCCCGGCGAAGCAACTCATCACCTTTGAGTAGATAATTAGTAGCTAAGTACCTAGTTCGCCTGTCGGATGGGGCAGATGGGCCTTGTAAATATTTGATGATTGGTTGCCGCCAATCAATGTCGATAGTATCTAAGGTAGCAACCAACCAATCGCCTCGTTGTTCTCTTCGTGCAGCAAAAGATGGTAACGTCCTGCGTTCCACTTTCAGAATGCGTTCTTTGACGCCATTGGCAAGAGTAATGCCAGTGGCGAGCTGTGCTAACTCGTTGGCTGCAAAGTTCTTCTCCCGAGGGGCATAATCAAGCACCACATCAGCAAATTGATCTAACAACTCTGATGCTCGTTCCCAATAATGTATTAGGTGGAAAAATACGCATTTGTAGTCACCTAACAGTTGCTTGATGATTAGTAAAGAATCACCATATACTTCAATCTCTCTAGCGTCCATGTCCAGCAGTAGTTCCAGACCAATGATAAGGGCTTCGTATTCAGCCTGGTTGTTCGTGCAAGTCCACTCCAGCTGGAAAGAATAGGAGTGACTTATCCCCGATGGACTCTGGATGCAAATACCTGCACCCGCCAAGGAGTTCGTGCTACTTCCATCAAAGTAAAGTATCCAAGGGACCGTTCCAATCATGTTGACAAAAGGAACAGGATCTTCAACAGATTCGTCTAAAGGATGATGGAGTAGGAAGTCAGTTACCGCTTGACCCGTCATTGCCTTGAGCGGTGCATACTGCAAGGAAAACTCAGAGAGAGCCAAGACCCACTTGCCGATCCTGCCACGTAGAATAGGGCGAGTAAGCATGTACTTGACCAAGTCCGTTTGAGCTACCACAATTGTAGTGAAGGAGAGCATGTAGTGACGGAGCTTGGTCGCGGCAAAATATAACGCCAAACAGAGGCGCTCAATAGGAGAGTATCTTGTTTCTGCATCCAAAAGGGTTCTGCTGAGATAAGAAACCGCGTACTCGACTTTCTTACCCTCTATAGTAGTTTCATCCTGAGCCAAAAGCCCAGCAACAGAACTGTTAGACGCAGAGATGTATAACTTGAGTGGGATCCCTGGTTTTGGCGGTCGTAATACTGGCGGACTAGCCAAATATTCCTTAATCTTATCAAACGCCGCTTGATGCTCAGGTCTCCAAATAAAGTGCTCATCCTTCTTGAGTTTCAGTAAAGGAGAGAAAGGAGCAATCTTCCCAGCTGAGTTAGAGATGAAGCGCCGAAGAAAATTTATTTTGCCCAGCAAACTTTGAAGTTCCTTCTTGTTCCTAGGTGCTGGGGCGTCCAAAACAGCTTGTACTTTATCTCCTGCAACTTCAATGCCCCTTTCGTGTACCACGAAACCAAGGAAATCACCAGCACGAACCCCAAAAATGCACTTGGCTGGATTCATTTTGAGCTGATGCTTCCTCATCCGCGTAAAAACATCACGTAGATGGCCAATATGGTCTAACCTGGATTGAGACTTGACCACCACGTCATCGATGTAAACTTCCAAAATGACTCCGAGGAGATCATGGAAGATTAAGTTCATAGCACGCTGATATGTAGCCTCCGCATTGGTCAGGCCAAATGGCATGCTAAGATATTCAAAGGCTCCGGCAAAGCCTGGGCAACGGAACGCAGTCTTGTGAATGTCCGGCTCGTAAATTGGTATTTGATGATAACCGGCCGTGCCGTCCATAAATGATAACATCTCGTGCCCCGCGACTGCATCCACCAAGAGATCCGCAATAGGCATAGGGTATATATCCTTTGGTGAAGCAGCATTGAGATCTCTGTAATCAACACAGACCCTGATTTTGCCGTTCTTTTTCTTAACAGGAACCACATTCGCCAACCACTGTGTATATTGGGCTGGCCGGATGATTCCTGCATCTACCATTCTCTGAACTTCCTTCTTGACTGCTATAGCGGTTTCAGCGTTCATTCGCCTCTGCTCTTGCCTAACAGGCCTAGCGCCCTCCTTAATAGGTAAACGATGGCATACCAAGTCCTTGGACAATCCAGGCATATCCTGATACTTCTCCGTGAAGCAATCCTTGAATTCTTGCAGCAAATTGATTAACTGCTGCCTTAATTCTGGTTCGAGCTGCTGACTAATCCCCACCTCGAGAGGTTCTTCAGATGTACCAAGATTAACCCTCTCCACTGGATCACGTACCTTAGGCGGAGTGTCATCTAAAGCTGCTGGTGCTGGCGGAATGGTCTCCAATTCTTCAGTAGTGATAATATCGTCTTCGTCGATACACTCAACTACAGCGACCGTATCCGAGGCTAACTGCTCGGCTCTAAAAATTGCCAGTCGCTGTAGGAAAGAGATCACAGCTTTTGTCTCCTCAGCTGTAAAATTATCAATCATGCTGACGATTGGCTGAAAATCGATGGAGACAGGCCGCGAACAATATGCCTGAGCCTGAACTAATCCCCACCGCGTTAGGTCAGTGGAGGTCACCCCTAGCGGACGACCCTTACTATCAACCCCATCAATCACGAGAGGACGCATAGTGCTGTAGTAATAATCCGACTCCAGAGTATTAGTCGCTATAGAAAAGGGGCGCTCGTCCGCCTTGATTGAAAATGTTTTATCAGAAGCTGGATCCCACATGAGCATCTCCTGATGAAGCGAAGATGGTATTGAGTACGTTTTATGGATCCAATCGCGTCCCAAAATCATCGAGTATGGGACTGTAGTTTCCGTCACGAAAAGACCATGACAAGCGTTAGAGGGCCCAAGTTTAACCCTAAGCACGAGGAAGCCGGCTGTTGGAGCCACAGCATCGGCAAACCCTCTAACCTTGACAGAAGAGTTCTGGATCTTATCTCCTGGAATTTGAAGTCGCTCCACAGTACTAAGCGTTACAAAACTCACCGCCGCGCCTGTATCGATGAGTATTCTATTCACTTCGACACCCTCCACGTCTGCTGTAACATAGAGAGGTTTGAGATGCTGAGTCATTGTAAATGTAGGCTTAGGAAAAGCCATGTGTGAGCCATGAAGCTCAGTGACCTCATCCTGATCACTATGCCTTGGTGAGGAATTCAAATCTTCGTTGGCGGGAAGATCTTCCTCGTCTGATGCTTGAATAAGACAAACCGGCTTGTCCGCCGCCTCCTCTTGTATGAAATAAGCAGTTGGGATTGGCGTAGACAAAGCATACCTAGAGGATAATATGAAAACCATATTACAATCTAGAATTGGCTCATCACCGTCTGTAAAATCTTCTTCGTCCTCCTGCATCTCATCATCCGCGTCCGACATCTCCCTATCAGTCCGTGATAAGCTCGTAGGCGCCTTCGGCTGTGAAGGTATAGGTGCTGCTTCTGCTTGCTTCACAGGAAAATCAGTCTTCAACTGCTGAGCTACAAACTGAGGAAAGGGCTGATCGCCTTGTTGACTTACAGCCTTTTGACCTGAGAAAACTGGAATCGGCTTAGCTGATGACCTGCTAAGGACTGGAGTAGATCCCTGAGTATCTGATTGTATTTCAGGGACCTTAATAGCTGTCAATATAGAAACCGCTGTCATCCCCTTAGGCTGCCATTTCAAAATAACAGAATCTGTCTTCTCTGTTTTGTCGGAAGTTGCTTGGACAGACTTAGGTTTTGGTGGGACCTCAACAGCGGAACGCAGAGGTGTTCTTTCCGAAGAAAATGCTAGCTTCCTGCGAGGAGTTTTCTGAGGCGCACCATCCGCCGCTGTAGGATGCGCAATCCTTTCATGAACATTCCTCCTTTGAGTTGGCGACTTCTCCTCCTTTCGTACCCGACGAGAATCTATATAAGTTTTGGACTTATAACACTTATAGGCGTCGCGTATGTGCTCCACGGGCATGGAGAGTTCGTCAGGAGTCACCTTCTCTTGGTTCAAGGCATCCAATGTCCTTCTCGCCTTGCCATATCGCTTTTGGACATTCCTAGTTGGAGGGGTTGGTTCTTCTACTATTGGTTTAGTTCCTGAAGGTCCAGGATCTTGCCGGGACCTCGCTGGAGTAGCGAAAGCTGCTTTCTCCTGGTGATGATACTTCATTCGCTTGGGGTCGCTGGACCGAGAGCGTTCCGACCACGGATGAGTCCGTTTGGCCGTCGCAAGAGCCTTCTCTGTCGCCTCCTGAAGCGCCTTCATCAGCTCTTCGTGGATAAGAGGTATTCGACAATTTATCTTACAGTCAAGGCATAACTGAGCCCTAGGTATCGTCACCATTTCCTCCTCTGCTGGCGGATTTCCTTGCTTGTCCGCTCGTGAGGTGTTGTTGGGTTTATCTTGATCGATGACATTTACCCAGAAGTTTTGAAGGGCTGCCACCGTGTCATTATCAAACTGCAGGACTCCCTCATTCAACCATTCCTGGATTTGATCCTTTAGCCCAATGCATGCAGACGTGCCATGATCATTGGAGTGGTGGAAAGAACAATAGGATCCGCCCGACCCAATGTTCTCGTGTTGCTCCGGTATGCATTGAGGAGCGACCATTCCTTTCTGGATCAAGGTTCGCCAGATCTCCGACGCCCTGTATGCGTTGTAGGTATAGGTTTGGAATCTAGAACCTCGTTGACCCAGTTCCAGTTCACGCCCTTCATGAGGAATCAGAGTAACCATATTTACGTCCGGAAAGGGCCGAGTCTCCGTCCAAGTAGGTTCCTTTGGAACGTCCATCACCATGAGCTTATCGTTAATCCACGTCTGGATCTGGTCCTTGAGCTTGACACAGTCCTTAGTATAATGGTTAGTCATGTTGTGGAAACTACACTACTTCTTACCCGCCATATAATCTGGCTTAGGTATGAAACCGCCTTCGTGTTGGAGCCGTCCTTGCTTGAATAATTCAGCGAGGATCTCCGGTGCTTGATGAGCATTATACATATATTTCTCGAAGGCGGACTTCAAAGGTAAAGAAGTCATAATCTTAACAGGGTCCTTGGCGAACCTTACGTTTTTCGGTTGTAGGGGCTGGCGACCCAACACCTCTACAACCGCTACGTTTTCTTCATCCTTAGCATCGTCAACCCAAGTGACCAATGGCGCTGGCTCAGCTTCTATAGTCGCCACCGTCTTAGTAACAGGAGGAACATTTGTCTTAGGTTTCAGAGTACCCGGAAAATATGATAATGGAATGCCCTTCCTCTTGCTGGTCTGAGCCCTTGTTTGGTCAAGGAAGTGCTGATGCTTGGCTAACCTATTGGTTAAGTCTGCCATGTTCATCACGTATACTTGCTGGAAGTGCGTCTGGATCTCCTGCTCGAGCCCTGCAATCGCCAGCTCGACCGTGGTTTCCTCCGTCAGCCTATCTCTGCACTTAGCGCGCAGGAGTTTAAAGCGCTTCAGATAGTCTATGGCGGATTCGTCAGGCTCCTGGTTAGTATCAGCCAGCACCTTAATAGTCACCTTAGCCTCGACAACCCCAAACATGGTCCTAAAGAGGCCCTCCATGGATTGCCAATCTGGAATATAGCCTGGTGCTAAGTCTCTGTACCAAGCTAAGGCCGATCCTGTTAGGGAAGTTCCGAACAACTTCAACTTAAGAATGGGATCCTGGGCATAAGGGCCACACTCGTTATGGAAACGAGTTATGTGGGTCTCGGCATCTTCAGAAGATTCGCCCGAGAAAGGGGTAAACCTTATATGCCTGAAATTCGCGGGCCATGGCGTCAAGTTTACAGCTCGCGTAAGTGGATTAGTGTAGGTTATACCGGGATCCGGCAAACCTTGCATGGCCCTTAGCTGCTCATAAAACAGCCTCTGAACGTCGTTTCGGGTCATAACACCCTCATCGTCCTCCGCTTGATCTCCGCCTTCGTCATCAGGTGGTGGGTTTATCAGACGACCACCTCTCCTCTGCTGTCTGTTCGGGTTGACAGCTTCAGACCCCTTATTATTAGGCTTAGCTATTTTATTTGGACCCTTCTCCATTGTCTTTGTAGGTTTGACTGGAGGCGTTTGTTCTTGTGGCTCAGATATCTCAGTCTCGAATCCCATCTGCACTACCTGCGCCAATCGCTCAACAGCGGCATTGGTCTTTTCCATCTGTTCCTGCTGCTGCATATGGGCTCTGAACTCCTCCTGCTGTTGCTGGAGTTGTTCGCTGAATTCGGCCTGATGCCCCCTCACTAACCTATCAAGATTTTTAGTGAGAGAAGTAATATTATTATCATTCCTATGGGTTTGCTCCGCCAAAGCACAGATGTTAGTCATATGACCAATCTGTTCAGTCTTCAACTCCTTCAGCGTAGCTTCTATCTTCTCTAGGATCACATTAGTAGCCTGAGATTTGGATATTATAATGCCAAAAGACTCCATTATCTCATCAGTGGAAGGCGTCCGAGTCGGGAAGATTCCATCTCCATCATTGGCTTCAGTATCCAATGGAGCCACGGCGGCATTCGGGATATCGCCTTCCTGATGGCGATCAGCGTTACCCTCCAAGTTTTCGGGAACTTAGTTACCTCCTTCGAGGACCTCAGTCAGATCCTCGATTTCAGGTCTACCGTCTCCAAACTTGGCTTGCAGTTGGGATTCGGACAAACCCCTACATGCAGCTGAGTTGTGTTGTTTCAACAGCTGATGTTCTGGTTTCTTACAGAACGACATTGGTCGCTTCTAGATATTGGTTTGCGCAATCTTGACACTTGTCCCACCGGGTGTGCCAAAAATGTTCGCGTCGGTTTTGACACCTGTCGAACTATCAACACGTGGGAGTGGCGGACGTAAGTTTCAGTCCTGATGCGAGCGTGCCAGTACCTTTGGGTTAGGTACAACCTTGGTGGCGGACGACGTCTGGCGAGCGAATCAACCTTGGCGAACGGATGACTCTGGCGAACGTGTTCGTCTGCTCCCTGCTACCTGACTTCTTGATCAAGCAACTGTACGCATGCGTTGACAAACCGGCGTAAAGGCTCGAACAAGACCTAAATAAACAATTACTAGGATTTTTCCTCAACCTTTCGGTAGATTGAGATATCTTACTTCGATCCTGGGATGCAAAGCAGAGCTAAGTATCAAGACCGCGGATGGCGTTAGTCCAACCTTTGGCAGATTGGGAAAAATTGTTACCGGGGTAACGACTCGATTTGTCACAAGGTGTGACGACTGGACTCGATATGTCTCAGCGATGCTTCGACACGAACGCAAGTCACTTTCGACAACAACGGCAGGTATACGACGACCGACGATGGTGGTGGGCGTAGGTTTGCGGTTTGGTTGGAAGAGTGTCGTTTGCAGTTGGTGGAAGGCAGTTCGCGAGAGAGAGTGCTCTGAAGAGGCTTGCAAGATTTGCAGGGCAAAAGCTTGTAATTGTATGGTTGAGAACCCTTTTTACGTTGTCCTAGAGTTCTTTATATAGTGATCTCAAAACCCCAAATATGTATGTAACAAGTACATGGATTCTGATATCGAATATGATTGTATTACCTTAAATCATCTCCAATTCAGACTCTAAGAAGGATTCCAAACCCTTTCCTAGACGGAAACTGATTTAAATGAAATTGGATTACCCGCCAAAAGGTGACCCTCTGGGCTTCGGCCCACAGTCTCGGATAAATGTTAATTTAGGCCCAAACAAAAACATTGAAGTACGAAACCAGTAAAGCATATTGACTCCGATCCCTAATGTTGAAACAGTTCATTCTGTATTTGGATCATATATCATGCTAGCGTAATTGCATAAAGTATGTGTAGTGGTTAATTAAGCACATAGATATATGAATTAGGCGTCTCGCACAAGCAGCATAGTTTAATTTTCAATTTAGGTCCTAAGAGCATCTCCAATAGGTTTTGTATAAATTTTCTATTATAAATAAGAAAAACACAAAATCTCTAAAATAAAAAAGGAGCAACTCAAACATATTTTCTATTTTATCATACAAAATTAAATACTTTCCTATATAATTTAATAAATTTCTATTGATAGTAAATATTTATTTATTTATTTATTTTTAAATAAAAATATTATATATTTATTTGAGTCAAACAAAATTTTATATATATATATATTATTTTTCTTTATTCTCTTCTTTCCTTTTTTAGGGGAGAGAGTGAATTCTAAAATGGAAACAATAAAATTTTGAGATTTGTTGGTGAAATATAAAAATTTTGAGAATTCTATAGATATAGATCGATTTTCTATCTTTTTTTTTCCTAGTTTTTGTATTATAGAAATTTTCTTTTTCATTTTCTTAAAAATAAGATCTAAGGTTTTCACACATATTTGTATCATGACTCGAACTCATGACCTAATAACTTACTTCTTAGATAATGGGGCTTATTTACCACTTGAGTTATTATACTTTGTCATATTATAAATATTATATTATAAGAGCTATTGGAGCCAAAATATAATATTTTTCTTGTAAAATAAAAAAAGTTTAAGTTTTATAAGAACATGCTCTAATGTTTTAGTTAGATCATCAATCGATCTCTTGTCACTTTAGAAATCAAAGTATGTAGCTGCCATGAGTGGTACGTTGACTAGTAACTCATCATTGTGCATGCATGCACTGTTGCTTTTTAGAATAGTTTGGTAGGAGGAAGATGGTCAATTATCCCAGATGATCTGATTTGATTCGATCAACAAAGAGTTGTTCATTTTCTCTTAATTAGTTTAATTTTTGTTAAAAGATTAAGTTTAATTTCTTTTAGTGTACCTTGGCCAAAAGCAAAATTCTATATGCACCGAACATCTAACTACACTAAATTTTTCGGTTTCTTCCAGAAGCAGAAGTGTTCCGTGGCCATAAATTAAGTTATATAGAAGAAATACATAGAGAACAATGTTTTGGCAATAGACACTATTGGCCTTAGTGTAGCTCCGTCCCTGGACGTTGATACTTCAATATCAAAGTAAAATTTGTGGCAAAATAATATATATAGTTTTCATTATCATTCTTCTAATTTTCAGAAATAACAGAATGTGCGTCTTCAAAGAAAAATTATACAGAATGTGTAGCAAAGGTTTGATTGAATACAAATTACTCGGGTGCACACCCAACACAATCATCCAAGAAGGAAAATGCTAAACCGAATAGCCTTCTGCATCATCGATAGGACGAAGATGGTGGTGATTGGTACCATATTGACAAATTTGAAAATGTCAAATACATATATATATATATGATTTGGACACAACCAGATTCTTCAAACCATTTATCTCCACTCACATTCAAACTATTTTCCATTAGTAACCGAAAAAAGTATGTAGAGCATCTATAACCAGAAAACGTAGCTTTATATATTCCCTTGAGTAGCAAGCCAGGAATCCTTTTAAGACTTCAGTTAATCACCTGCATGCAAGTTCAAATCAACAAAGCCAGATTAGAACACATTCTTATTCTCACTTATAGTCCAATTATTCTGTAGAAACTTCTGATCTTAAATTGTTGCTCATGAATTGATTATCTAGGTTAATCATAGTACGTGGGAGTCACAACCATTTCATCTTAATTAAATGAATTAACATTTGTTTTAAGTGGTCATCAGTGATCCTATCGATAAGATGCTCTTTCTTTATATGTTTAGCCTTCATCTGGTCTCCGTCTCCTTCTTCTCACTACCCTTTGTACTGATCGAACTTACCATAAATTCTGATGCTCACTGTGACAGAATCAAATCCCAGCACACCGTACAAAAGATTTAGTTCAGAGAACTTTGTATCGATGAGTTCAATGTTTGGCTGCAATAAGCACACTATATTTTTAGTATGAATTCTGCCACACATCTAGTCCCATCTAATAATCTTATAAACACAAAATTAAATAACAACAAGTGGATAACTAACATGTTATGCCATCATTAAAATAGACACAAATTATCCGTCTAAATCAGTAATAATTTGAGTAAAAGCAAATAAGATTATAAATTACGAGAATCTCAACAGAATTGGTTTTATTAGTACCATTTATTTACTGATCTCATAGATTCAAACATTTAGCAAACCGATTTTACTCATAACAAGGAAAATTTTCGACAAAATTCATGAAGGCAATCTATCGACCTACAATATATTAGTAAATAATGCTATGTAATTTAATGGACTGTATATGAAAGTTCGGATCACCAAACTCCTCCAAGAAGATAAATTTCTAGGTCCGGTGACCGTTACAAGTTGCGGTAAGTGATTGTGTGGTAGGCTGATAGCTAAGAAAGCTGCTGTCAGCTTTCCAATCAATATATGAAAGAGTTATGCCATTTCTGACATCGGGGCTAAATCAATAGGCCCCCCCTCTCTGGATTTGCTTTCTCATGTCGCAGTCGCATTATAATTATGCTGCATGATGAACATAACAGCCACAAAACACCCACAAAACAAATGACCAAGGCCAGGGCAACACTATAGAGAACCATAAAAAGGGAAAGGCTCTCTTATATCCTAGCCTACTCTTCTTCTTCTTCATTTGTCACCGAGACAAAAAAGAAAAGCCATCGCCTCGAGTCCTTGACCATCCCGATACATTGGATACATGCTAAATCCAATTCATGGTCATTATAGAACCTTCTTTACACACGTGCCAGCAAATTCTCGGCCATATTTTTCGACAAGTGTTCAATCCGTGGGATCCCCCCTAAACTTCAAACACTGGGGACTACTGGGCTAGAACGCTCCCTTTTAGCCCGTATAAATGCCATAGGCCCCCGGCATCAGTTTACGCCATGCAAGTTGCAGCTGAGAAACAAATACAATGGCCGAGGACAACAGAGGAGGGAGGGTCCAGACGGGAGAGAACAAGGACGCCGGAGAGGTTCGATACCGGGGAGTGAGGAAGCGGCCGTGGGGGAAGTTTGCGGCGGAGATTCGCGACTCGAATAGGCACGGGCAGCGTGTTTGGCTCGGGACGTTCAACACTGCGGAAGAAGCGGCTAGAGCTTATGACAGAGCTGCTTATGCCATGAGGGGAGGTCTGGCAATTTTGAATTTTCCTAACGAGTATCCTTCTGGGACTTATGTTGGTTCCTCGTCTAATTCGTCTTCAATGCAAGCTGGGAATAATCAAGTTCTGGAGCTGGAGTACTTGGATGATAGGCTGCTGGAGGAACTGCTTAATTGTGATGAAATGAAGAGCAAGAAGAAATGATCGAGTGTAAGTTTGAACCGTCTATTATGCAAGAAATGTCAATGATGCCTTTCTTTATCTTTATCTGTTTTGGTGTTGGTATAATCTGGATTCTGATAATTACGCTTTGCTTGCATGCATTCGTTCATTTTTTTTTTGGTCAATGAAGAATCTAGCAGAAGTGCTAGTGTGCAAATGCTTTCATAAGAATTGTGGATTTCATTACTTACCAAATGAAATTCATTTTTCGAACCGTTTATTTGGTCGGGAATGACAATTATTTCTGACGAGTGGTCGGGAAAAAAAGTATTTCTCACCTGGGTATTACCGACCGTTTTTGACGAATTTTATTTAGTCAAAAAGTGTATTACCTATCAAAATATGAGTATTTACGACCATTTTGGTTGTCGGAATCCACATTTTGTGTTGTAGTGTCTACAAATGTATGATCCCCATAAAATCCACTATTTTGACAAATTGTTTATATTGGCCCTTTCAATTTCAATATCTAAATATTCTCGAAAAAAGCATATCAATTTCTGAGTGAAGTTAAATACAACATTATGTAGTGATGAGATAAAAAAAGTATATGATCAACTAAGTTCAGTACTAAACCACAAATTTGCATTGATCCAAAACAAAAGATGCCAGAACATTTAATTAACACAAGAAAATACCAAATGCTAGAGCATAATGATTAAGTTGGGTGAACAACTAGTAGGATCGATCAATTATAGAAGATAAGAAGTCACATTATAATGATTATATGTCCTCTCTTAGTATGAATGAGGTTGTGGCCTACTAATTACACTTTGTTGTAGTCCTGGCCAAATTAATCATGGAACCATATATAGCATTCCTTTTCTTCTCAATACAACGCTAATGTCAGATATTAGAAGTGAATGAAAATGATCATTACGTAATAATTAGCAACTTCGACATGAATATACAAAGTAGGTCACCTTAATTTTTATTTGATATTATGATTATTATCAACCATGCATGAGCATACACAAAACTAGAGTGGGGTTGAGGTGTGCTGCAACCCTCTTTATTTTTCTGGACTCAAAGAAAGTGAAGCCTACATGTTACACATACAATTAAGATATAAAATACCTCTCATTTTTTCTAATTTATAGCATTCTCTTCTCATTGATGAGTTCTAATTGCTGCCTGATATAGTAGTTAATTAATATAATAGAAAATGCCCATTTAGTATTAATTTGGCTCTCTCATTACCCATTCTAATGACCATCTTATTTTTCTCCCCTATTGAACATAAAATTACAACTCTATTGCCCATTTGAACAAATCTTTTTCAACCCTAGTACAATTTTAATTTTTTTTCTTCCTATTTTGTCTTTCTATCTTATCTAACAGATTTTTGAATTATAATGTGCTAAGAAAGTGGAAAATAAAGAAACTTTGCAGAAATGTCACCCAACTCCTCCGGCCTCTCATGGCCGGTCGCCGGAGTCGTCGGATTTCGGTCAACAATTTTTTTTTTTTTTTTATAATCAGGTTATTGGACGATGGTTAGTGACCCCCAGTAAGCAATTTGCAGATTACAGATTTCCAGTAATCAAGTTACTGATCCCCAGTAATCTATTACTGACCCCCAGTAATCAGATTACAGATTCCATATTTTCCAGTAACCATGTTACTGACCCCCAGTAATCAATTACTGACCCCCAGTAACCATGGTTACTGACCCCCAGTAATCAGATTACAGATTCCATATTTTCCAGTAACCATGTTACTGACCCCCAGTAACCATGGTTACTGACCCCTAGTAATCGATTACTAACTCCCAGTAATCGATTACTGACCCCCAGTAACCAGGTTACTGACCCCCAGTAATCAGGTTACTGACCCCCAGTAATCCAGAACCAGAGTTCATCAAGTTGCAAAACTTTAATCACAAAACATCCACAGTATACTGTACTAAGATTTCATTGATGGCTTGATAATAACATAAAAAACTTGCACAACAGAGATCCAAGAGGAAGACTGAATGGCATTCTATATATAGTTCGCTCCCTAGCTTCAACCTCATCAACAAGAAAGCATTCGAGGCAATTACTCACCTACAAAACCAGCAAATCAAAAGTTCAAAACCTTCATCGATCGACAATGGCTCTCAGTCTCTTTGGCAACGGTCAAGGCAGCAACGTCTTCGACCCATTTTCCCTTGACATCTGAGATCCTTTCCAGAATATGGGCTCTCTGATCGGCTGTTCCTCCACTGCCGGTGACACCTCTGCCTTCGCACAGACCCGAATCGACTGGAAGGAGACTCCAGAGGCTCACATCTTCAAGGCGGACCTTCCCGGACTGAAGAAGGAAGAAGTGAAGGTTGACTGCTCCACCATTTCTTCAAGACCAGCGTCGACCCAACAGCCTTGGCCAACGACACGACCACCCAGATCGAACCGGATCGGCACCACTGACCTCAGATCAAGTTGGCGTCGGTGACGAGGTCCTTGATGGACTCGAGGGTCTTCTCGTCGCAGGAGAGAGCGCGGCGGAGGTTGGAGTAGGGCTGACGTGGCGGTGGTGGAGGTGGGAGGGCCGGGGTGCGGGTGACAGAGATGAGAATGCCTGGGTGGGAATTGGCGCCGGAGTTTGCTACGGCGGAGAAGGCGCGGGGGACGTGGCAGATGTGGCCGCGCTTGGGCTGTGGTTGGAGTCGGCGGTGGGCGCGTGGGGGTAGGAGGCGATGGAGATTGGTTAGGGTATGGTAAATGACTGAATTATATTTACTATGGTAGTTGTGTAATTCTCCCAAGATTCATTGATCTGGGCAATAAACATTGGAATGGTCAATTTTTAATCTATTTATGTGCAAATGGTCATTTTCTCTTAAAATAATGACCCTAAATATATATAAATAAATTAGTTTAAATTTCAGTAGGAGTCTGTCTTCAAAATTAACTTCAAAATGCAGCCACTCGATTTTTCAGTTCTAGTTCCGTCCCTGTCAAGAGGCCGGTCATAAGCAGTTCAAAAGTTCAATTATGGGAATTGTGGTTGCCTGGTTGGCTTGCTTTACAACAGTAGTTTAATCCATATGGCAAGCTAGAAACAATGTTGAACATAAAGGCCATGGAGTTTATGTTTCACTCACCTCCCCGTTGGATATCTATGAACTATGAAGTCGATCGTGCTTGGAAGAAGGATCCTGGCATAAGTCTATAGACGATTAATCTTGAGAATTCTAGCTCAATTCCGGGGAAGAATATGGCTTTTATAAAGGTTACTGAGCTTGCATGTTTCAGTTAAAAAGATTGAACACACATATATGGTTAGAAGACAGAAGTAGACTCCGCCATTACTTTTTGAAGAAATTCAATTTTCTCATCTGGTCCCTTGAAAGCTACAAACTTAATTAGCGGCCTAATTTTTTACACTGTGCGTATTAGTTAGCGGCCTAATTTTTTACACTGTACGTATTAATTAGCGGCCTAATTGCTACACTGTATTTCTCACACACAATTTCGTTCTTCAGACTCAGAAAGATAATCCGATTACGGCCATATTGATGTACTTTTTTTTATTTTCATACTGATGTACTTCATCAGTACTCTATGGACTTCAACCATCTTACTCTGAAAACAAAATATTTATAGGGACTTAGGGATATTTACGTTGGTTTTCTTTCATCTGCATTGAAAATTCTATCTCATTTTGGATCTTGACAAATAATTGTGGTGGTCGTTTGATTTCTTCGAATTAAGCGGGCATCGTCTTACTGGCTATCGATCTCTATCTTTGTGTTGGACTGTTGGTCCTGAATTTTCTACTAACTCCATGACGAGTTCTTTCAGATTGTATTAGTGACAGTATTCTTAGCCTTTTGTCTAATTTGGGATTCCAAATTATGTTTGTTGGGAACAATTGAGATTCTCTGTTTCCTGTTGCGTGATTCTAACTTTGCATTGTGAGTGGTGCAACTAGCCCAATTGTGCAGTTCCTCAGATTTCTTAATGCCATTCAAGGAGGAGACCAGAATACAATCGATCTTGAATAGCACTCGAGAGCATAGTACGGCTACTTTTGTACTTGGAATACTGCTGTACTTTCTGGAAAGATTGATTCTGTATTCTTTCTCTAGAAAGTAGAAACGAATATTGTTGATATTACTGTTGAGAACGTAAATTTCATATGATGAAAATTGGGACCTTGCAAATCTTGTAAAAATACTTAGATGTCTCTAACCGTTTGTCAAACTAGTTGTGAAGCTCATATTATTTTATCAATCTACGAACTATTTTTGTGGCCGCACGAGCTCGAAGTCATATATACTATATGTTCACGGATGTATGTGGAAAATATGAATACCACCATTGGGGACCTTGCGAAATTTCTCATAAGAATTTAGGCCAAATTAATTATTATGGTTTTTGGTTTTGAAGTCTGATTTAATTTTAGCACAAAATATAGTATATCGAATAACATAATACGTTGAACAAATGTAGTGAATAATAAAAATGTTTACGTGATAATTTGAACAATGTAGTACATCGAACAGAGTACAACAATCTTCTCTCTGTTAAAAAAATTGATCGAAATGTATATCTTATACATACTTTGATAAATTGATAAAGTTACTTATAAATTGATAAATTATTAATTTATTAATTAATAAAAAACTCGTTAAATTAATAAATTTTGGCAGTTTGAAGTATATTAATTTGTAGAAATTTAACACTGTATGATAAAAATCATAATCTGTAGGCCGGAAAACAAAGACATTTAAAACTTAGAAAATGCCCATTTAGTGCTAATTTGGCCCCTTCATTGTCTATTTCAATGACCATCTTATTTTCTTCCCCTATTCAACATAAAGTAACAACTCTATTGCCCATTTGAACAAATCTTTTTCAACCCTAGTACAATTTTAATTTTTTTTTTCTTTTTTTGTCCTTCTTTCTTATCTAACATATTTTTGAATTATAATGTGCTGAGAAAGTGGAAGATAAAAAAAACTTTGTCGAAAGGTCACCCAACTCCGCCGGCCTCCCATGACCGATCGCCGGAGTCGCCGGATTTCGGTCACCCAATTTTTTTGCCGGAGTTTTTGTTTTTTGCCTGAATTTTTTTTTTGCCTGAATATTATTTTTTCAATATTAAATTACTGACTCTGACTTAAGCATGTTACTGACCCTCAGTAATCAGGTTACTGACCCCTAGTAATCAGGTTACAGATTCTATATTTTTCAGTAACCATGTTACTGACCCCCAGTAATCAGGTTACTGACCCCCAGTAATCAGGTTACAGATTCCATATTTTCCAGTAACCATGTTACTGACCCCCAGTAATCGATTACTGACCCCCAATAACCATGGTTACTGACCCCCAGTAATCGATTACTGACCCCCAGTAACCAGGTTACTGACCCCCAGTAATCAGATTACTGACCCCCAGTAATCCAGGCATGAAGTTGTAAAACTTTAATCACTAAACATCCACATTATCCCAGAAATTGAAATTTAATCACCAAACATCCACTTTAATCAACAAACATCCAAATTTGGGAAACTCGAATCTATGAAATTGAAATTGCGGAAGCATAGAATCTCAGAAGCACATAGCCACAAGAACATGACCATGGCTACGTATTACTGACCCCCAGTAATAGTTTTACTGACCCCCCAGTAATAGTTTTACTGATTAGGGTAAATGTTAAAGAAGAATAGCTAAAACATGTGCCGACCCCCAGTAATCGATTACTGACCCCCAGTAACCAGGTTACTGACCCCCAGTAATCAGATTACTGACCCCCAGTAATCCAGGCATGAAGTTGTAAAACTTTAATCACTAAACATCCACATTATCCCAGAAATTGAAATTTAATCACCAAACATCCACTTTAATCAACAAACATCCAAATTTGGGAAACTCGAATCTATGAAATTGAAATTGCGGAAGCATAGAATCTCAGAAGCACATAGCCACAAGAACATGACCATGGCTACGTATTACTGACCCCCAGTAATAGTTTTACTGACCCCCCAGTAATAGTTTTACTGATTAGGGTAAATGTTAAAGAAGAATAGCTAAAACATGTGCCGACTCCGTTTCCTACCCTCACCTCCCCTCCCATGCATAGCCTTGCATTTTCAATCGCGTCTTCAATTCCAACCATTATAATCAACTATAATCAAACCTAGCTTCTCTTCCTCTTAATCGCGAAACCCTAGATCGCCCATCGAACACCTAATCCCGGATGGGCTGGGCTGGGCTGGGCTTTCATTCCCCGATCGAATTGAACGTCATATCCAACAACCACGTTCAATTCCCGACTCGCAAATTTGATGGGCTGAGGGTTGTGTCGTCGGCGCTCGGCTGGGCTCGACATCAAGGATGTGGGACTGTTGGGTCGACACGGCGGAGGTCAGATTTGGGTTGAGCACAGGCAGTGGCTTCGATCTGGGCTCGATGTGGCGAGGTCACGGGTGCAGGTGTTGATCCGAGATCGGGAGGGGCTGCTGCAGCGGTGGAGGCCGAGTTGGTGGAGCAGATGAAGTTGAAGGTTGTGGTTTCCGGCGGTGAGGTGGCGGTGGAGGAGAGGAGGAGGAGGGTGAGAGTAGTGAGGATCGGAGAGTGATTGAGAAAAGTGAAACCCTAGCTTGAGATATATATATATATATATATATATATATATATATATATATGGTTTTAATATAGGGTAATTATGTATTTTTGCCAAGATTCATTGGAATGGGCAATAAACATTGAAATGGTCAATTTTTAACTCATTTTTTTGCAAATGATCATTATCCCTTTAAAATTTAACTCATCTTTGGCCCTATCGATCGATCTTCAATATATATTTTACCCTATCTTCAATATATCAAGAAGATTATATGCGTAGAATCATGACTTGTATGAAATATTGACATCCTTTGAAGGTCGCAAGCCTCAAGGCGTACGATTCAAAAATCTAGTCTGCCATTAAAGATTTAGGTAATCCGACTTATCCGACCAAGACTCTAAATTTAGAGTTTGTTGCCAGAAATTGTGAAAGCGAGCTAGCTAGGTAATAAAACCAAGTTAAATTCAGCAAACTGCGGTAAAGAAGATTAATAAACCATTAAAGTGTAATATATGCAATGCATTCCTAGCGTATGAAATTAGTCGGATGCTAATTGTTGCTAAAAACTTGTGTCGAAGATCGATTCTAATATATAGAAAATCGATGATAACATATATAGAAGAAAAGCTTGTTCGAGTCATAATTAAACAGCATGCATGCAGAACCAAAACAGAATTACATTAAGAAGGCGAGAGGAACGAGAGATAAAAGAGTTATACAACTCGATGCCTGCCATGATTTCTTCAATTTAAAACAGTGTTGCATTGCTCTCATTTATGTTTCCCCTGTTCCCAGTCAAGAAGGTCCTCCAACACCTTGTCATCCAAATACTCGAACTCAAACACTTGCCTGCCTTGTCCAGCAGATGAGCTACCTGCACTCTGACAGCTCCCACCAGCTGCACTACTAGCAGTAGCTGCCGTCGAAGCAGAAGAAGACGATGAAGAAGAGGAGGATGATTGAAATCTCATGGGATAAGGAGATCCCATGACTCGAGAATAGTACTCATTGGGGAAGTTGAGCGTGGCAAGATGACCCCTTAGGTCAAAAGCAGCCTTATCATATGCCCTTGCAGCTTCCTCCGCCGTATCAAATGTACCTAGCCACAGACGAGCTCCCTGCCTCGAAGGGTCTCTTATCTCCGACGCAAACTTTCCCCATGGCCTCCTCCGAACGCCCCGATAACGCACTTCTTCATTGCTTGATGTCCTCGCTTCCTTCCCTCTGCGAGGATCTTCCATTGCACAAGCTCAAGCAGTACCTGAATGTACGTACTCTTTTCGCCTTCGGTTTCAACTTTCAACCTTGGTGTCAATGGCATAAAATATACTCGTCGATGCATCTATATATAGGTGTCGAATTTGGAGACATTTTGAGTCCAACTGAACGTGGATTGACCCTAGTGCAATCGATCATTCTCGGAAGCTGCAGCTGGATATATCTTCAGCAATAGACATTATTATCTCTATAATAGACGGTGCAAAATTCGATTCTTCTTCGAGTCCTAGAATGATGAGGTTCAAAAAGGTGCAGTAAATCTCTTTTCACCAGGCATTTTTTGTTGTTCTTCTTCTTCTTCTTCTTAATTAATCTGGATCCAATTCTTCGCTTTTCTTGTTCATACTATGAGAATATAATAGATTTTGTTTGCCTTACTATTGCCAATGGACTACTACTATTGTTATTGTCATCAGAATATGACCTACAATTTGGAGGAATTTGTGGGTCCAAATGATATTGGATGCGTATGAGATGATGAGGAATATTACTACAGACCATTATTGAACACATAAAATTGGTTGATGGTCAATATAGGAAACTGGCCATGGAAAAGGAAGATAAGTTGGCTTGTTTTCTTAATCTGAAATCTTTAATATGATCGACTAGTCTGGGACTCTTTAGAGGGAATATGTTTTTATGCAAGTAACCATGTCAATGAGAATTCTAGGTTTTCTGATAGCGCTGCCACTCTCATTTCTCATCTCTCACTTAGCGAATTGGGGCTACGGACATGCGTGTCTAAGACGTGTGTATTTCTCATCTTTTCTAGCTGCATGTAGAACAAATCGATCTGTGATGTACATGATTCGGCCACCTCTGACAAGAAGAGACAGTAACTTATTAGTGATCGAGTGAGTGACCAAATATCTTGGGTATATTTTGTTCCTCTATCCAAAGTACGGAAGACATTTTTCAAATAATTAAAGTGTGGAATAAGCTTAAAGTGAAATTCAATTCTACTTTGAACATGTTCTCCTTTTCCTATCGTGATTTTATGCCAACTGATTTGTTTTGAAGTCTAAAATAAAAACATAATGAATTGCCTAGTTTGTGTCAAAGTTGAAAACGGGAATTATTCTTACCTTCTGTTGGAATATGGCAACTTACGTAGAGTTAATCGTCACAATATAGTCGAGTTGTAGAGCTCCTAGGTTGTGGAGAAATCCAACACTTAGGTTTTAATTATTATTGCCGATACTCTTATTTAAATTTAATTCAAATTTATTGTTAATTGCTGAAAGGGTGAAGAGTTTTGACATGACTCACCAACACAAATTAGTCACTTACTCTCTAAATTTAGAAGCCTTCATAATTATATATATATATATATGTATATATATATATATATATGCATGCAGCATTATTTACACAAAAATAAAAGAACACAAAGATTTTCGTCGAGGAGATCCCTCTCTCTCACTTGAATCACCCTAGCTCTCCAAGATATCTCTTCTCACTTGAGTCGCCATTGAAATGAAATCTTTGAGTAGTTTCTTCCTAAAACCCTTCTGAGCCGGCCTAGGCACAGTGCAGCCAGTGAGACTGCACCAGGCTTAGTACCAAAGAGCAAGAAACCTAAGATCTTTCAAGCAAACCCAGCTTCATATTGATAAAAACAAAGAATATGAAAATTCCTTAGTTTTGTTCTGTCCTGATCCAATACTAAATCACCGATTACGTTTTAGAAAGTTGTGGGATTAATTGAATCTATGGATTAGACCCTCTTTTGTTTTTGTTTTAATTGATTTTTGCAATGGTCGAGCAAGTTCTATAATCTGGTCTCACGCAATGCATGATTTTTTTGTAGTCTTGTAGACTAGTCAGAGTCTTAGTCAAATTAAGGTTGAATAGGAAAATATGATGAGCTCCTATAGAGTCTTGTCTTGATTTATTTGGTCTCTACAGTTTGTTTTCATCATTCAAATTTGGGGTACTCAGTACTGTCTTCCCTCTTTTGGCAGGGTTCATCCAGGGACTCACTTTTGGGAGAAGAAGCTGTTGGAAACTGGAAAATCGTCTCGTTGAAACAAAAGCTGTATAGGGCTCCTCGATCTGAGTCCTCTCCTTCTCCACTAAACAACTCCACTTTAATAACGATTCAATAATTCAAAACATTAAGACATCTTATAAAAATAACAAATTACACGTTAGCAAATATGTCACATACTATATTTGTTATACAGATTATTGTCGAGCTGCCACTTGTCATTAAAAAATTATTCTTTTACTCTTCTTAATATTCATACTTGTATTCAGTCTTAATTGTTATTACTGTAATATTTAAAAACTGTTACTGTCAACTTAAAGGTTGTTACTGTGGATAGAGAAGCTAACTGATATTGTAGATAGAAAAACTAGCTGCTATTGTCGATAGAGAAACTAACTGTTACTGTTGACTGTGATGTTAGATGTCGTCTTAAAGATTGTTGCTATGTCAACTCTGCTATCTTGCTACTGTGGCTCATGGTTGTTAAAATTTGAAATCTCAAAGTTTCTCAAAATATATGCAACACTATACTCAAATGAAAACCCATGAGATGAAGAATAATTTTGTAGTTTGAATCTTCTCCAAATTGTTGACGATTTGGCGGGAAAACTTGAAATTGACGGATTTAACTCAAAAATAAGGTGAGAGAAGCTTGTCAGTTAGTGGAGTGGTAGCATGGTAACTTTAGCAAAATCAATGACATCTTAGACATTTCAGCCTCAATTATACAATCAGTTTTTAGGTCTACTCGATTTTGGACCAGACTTATATCCTTTTTTGTTTAAAACTTATTTGAAATGAGTTATTTGTGCTTAAAACTCTGTAGTAGCACCCGACCAAATTTACAAAAACAAATAACTCACTTCAAATAAGTTTTAAACAAAAAAAGACATAAGTTTGGCTCAAAATCGAGTGGACCTAAAACTGATTGTATAATTGAGCTAAAATATCTAAGATGTCATTGATTTCGCTAACATTACCATGCTACCACTATACTAACTGACAATTTTCTCTCTCCTCATTTTTGAGTTATTTTCGGCAATTTCAAGTTTTCCGGCCAAACTGTCGACAATTTGGAGAACATTCAAATTACAAAATTGTTCTTCATCTCATAGGATTTAATTTGAGTATAGTGTTGCATATATTTTGATAAACTTTGAAATTTCGAATATTAACCTCCACGAGCTATAGTAACAATAAGATAAGAGGGTTGACAATAACAACTTGCCTCTGGGCTGACAGAAGTAACAATCTTTAAGACGATATCTTACTTTACAGTCGACACTAGCAGCTAGTTTCTCTATCGACAGTAGCAGCTAGTTTCACTATTGACAGTAGCATCTAGTTTCTCTAACGATAGTAACAACTAGCTTCTCTATCCACAGTAATAGTTTTTCAGTTGGCAGTAGAAGATTTTAAATTATGTAATAACAGCAATTAAGACTGAATGCAAGTGTAAATATTAAGAATGACAAAAAAGAGTAAATTTTTAGTGACAAGTGGCAGCTTGATAATACATTGTCTTGATTTGTAAAATTTAGTCCTAATTTGTATAAAAAATATGGTACGTTACCTATTTGTTTAGTAAATTATTATCATATACTTTTGTACAATTTGTTATTATTATTTTAATAAAATTATTAATTAATTGAGTATTATTTTATCCTACTGTACTTTCTTTCTTATCGTAATTCGATCTATTCTAATTTTGCCTTTAACTTTCTTAAACTAGGATCATGGCTTTTGTGGACTTAATTATGTCATGTACTTCTGTTTATTATGATTGAAGTATTGGCTTATGCATGCCTTGATCATGGAGTCTTGTGAAGAAAGACATGCTACTTACCTTGAAAAGATGTAGGTTGAGCTGATACAATGGGCCTGACACTAAAATAATTAGTCTCTACAATAGATAAAAAATGACTGGCCATCGCATCATTACATTCATGGCTCAACTAAGAATTACCCAATGAATTATGCTAGCTATATTGCATGCTTCTATAACAGGGATCACGGGAAGGTATATAGAGATCGAGGGAGAGGGTCTGCAACTACTCTTTAGAATAAAAAGCCTCCTCTTTGTTATACCTTCATTCCTATGCGACAAACCATATATAGGCCCATCTTAGGTACAGTTTGAGAATGTTGGAAATAGGAACGGAGGTATTCTCTTTGTTTCTTTGGACTTTGGGTTTTTCGGTTGATATATTTTGTTCGAGGGTTTTGATTAACTCTGTTAGGTGTTTGATACATCATACATGCGTACATGTATGTTACTATGCTAAGGCGAGGCTCTTTTGACGGTCCTATTTTGTGGGTAATATAGTAAAAGAAATTAAGGTAAATACTATTAATTACGTCCCAAATTGCTCTTGTATGGTTTCTAATTCAACCTAGTAAGATTGCTCTTAGAAAACGTAGAGATGATGCATTTGGAGTTTTAATTTTCAGAATCAACTCACTTTAATTAGAACTGATTGTTTGCCAATCGATCCTGACTGCAACAGCTTCTCAAATACTAAAATTGCTGAATCAAACCGTGCTTGATTACCTTGTTTTGTCCTTCTCTGAACCCAAGGATAATAAACCGACCCACTTTCGGATGAGAATAATCAACTAAATAGAAGATCGAGTAGTCAATCTGCAATATAGGGATGCATTGAGCCTAGCCAGAAAAGCTGTTCTTAAGGATGATATGAATAAGCACCTATCTTAGTCACATATGCATGTTTATAATGAGAAGTTGAAAACTGGAAAGAGCGAAGAATCGAAGTTCATATATATCAAATGAGCGAGAGTGAACTCGATCAAATTAAGTGACCCGATCGAATTAGCACATTTGACTTCGTCAAGGGACGTTGTCGATCACTAGCTAATTACGTACGATCGATCCATCAATCAAATATATTAATTGTCACCTTTTTTGACAGAACACACTATATCCAATTCATGTACGTACTTCGTGATGGACAGATCGATATAAATACGTCCGTATATTACACGGTCTACAAACCGCTAGCTAGCAAGACAAATAAAATACAAATACAAAGAACACAAGCCTCCAACTTTGATCAAATTAGAAAGATCGAGTAAGATCGAGGATGTCATGCATAAATATATTGAAGAGCAATCAAGGTGGCATTGCACATTATCATCATCATACCAGAGCCTTGTCTCGATCGATCGGACTTAATTTTCTTGTCATATTTCGGCTTGCGTTGCCAAGTTTTACAGAATCTCATAGCTGTAAAATTTCTTGTTCTTGGTGGCATGCATGCTATCGGGACTGTACGTACAGGTATCAACTAAAGAATGTGATCGTTAATACTAGGTTGGTTGGTACACTGGGCACGGGGGAGTGCGGCATATGATCGATTACTCCAAGTTAAACGTGAAGCATCTTAATTAGAATCGACCATGTACCATGAATCTGTAAGCATCAATTTTGGCCTAATTGGTTAGTCAACATAATATATATATATGGTTATCAATTTGGCTCTTTTTGAAGATCGATCGATCGATCACTCTCTATTAAACTTGTTTAAAGAGCTAGCATCTGAGTAGTTCCACCTGTATTAGTACTAATTACGCAAAGCTAACTCTCTCTTCCATTTCATCACATGTCACAAATCTGGCTAATTGTTTTTTTGTGTTCCATTCCAATTTTCCGCATCATATTTTTATAGCAAAGAAGAAGATCGAGAAGTTGATGATGTTGGAAACAACCTAGCAGGTTCTCGATCTGTGGTAGTTCATGCATGTTCTTGAATTGGTCTTTTACTTTTCTAATCACCCATTTCCTTTTTAATTTTTTATATGATGTTTATTGATATGATTATGATAGATTTCTCTTCAAGTAGTAGTCTTCCTTGACTGGTTACTTACCACTGATTGCAATCGGCACGCTTGTCTCCTTTGCAAGAGAACATGAATATGAGAATTGGCCGCAAAACTTGTCCTTCACGATCAATATATATACTTTTAGACTTGCATAGTATACTTTACACATTTAGTTCGTTTATTAATCTAATATAATTTTCAGATTTTAATGATTATCAAATTAATTTAAAAAATTTACAGATAATTATTTTCAAAACTTAAATATTGAATGATGGAGAAATAGTAACGTTAAGTCGTCGTTATCACAGTTATCACATAAATCAACTTAAATGAATGAAAAATAAATATCCTAATGGATATATGATTTTTCCATCTTGTTTCTTTATGGTGGTGATGCTTCTAATTTTAGTGGAGTGTTTCCAAATAAATACCAGTAGGAAATAATGATATCCCATATAAGTCATTTTCCTAGAAGCTCCAAGCCACACATACGTACCCTGTGAAACATTTCAAAGATGCCTACTAGCTACTGGGTTCTCTATCTATATATCTCCCATTACTATTGGAGTTGTCTCTCTCAGGCACATGTATCCATTTTTCTGGAGGACTTTCAAACTTGAACAAACAAAGTATCCTAGTTTCTGAAGACTTTGAAACCAGAATAGAGCTTCAAGGGGGCTGAATATGGACCTTTCAAACATCAGTTTCAAAGGGTACTGATTGATAGTTTTGTGCATTTGGGATAACATCGATTTTGATTATACAAAAACATCTAAATCATGAAATAGTTGATCACGAAGATACATAGATAGATCGAGTTAACCCTAACCCTAGAGATTCAAACAAATCAAGCTAGTGTCACTCTCATTCGGGTGATTATGGAAGAAGGCAAGGGTGATATTCAAAGAGCGCGCAGCAAACTAGGAGATTTCTGCTCATCATTTCACATGAATCCCGATGATGTTTTGTACAATTAATTACTGGAGAGACGTAAAGGAAATGCTTAAATTAAAATCAAAAGACTAGTATCTCATACTGTCAAGTCTCTCATCGACTACGTACGTAGTTTACTAGTTTTCTTTATTTTTCTTTTTGAAAATTAAAAACTGATATTTACTCTGAATGTTCATTGGAATTTTAAAAGAACTAGCTAGCAATCCATGATCGAGCACATCTTAATTTATTGATTGTTAGTGTAATTCCAATTACTGACTTTCTGAAGCCAAACGAATACCTGACTTTGCATGAGGAGCCGGCCTCTACACTCATCCGATTTGCAACATACAGTGATAAAAAAGGTCAGCCATACAGACAGATGAATTAGACGGGCTTCAGTATAATATTTAATCTTATATACGATATTAGTTTCTGGTTAAATCAAGAAATTTGAATCTAACATATTACTTATAAGTTATAATTATGTAAAATTATTAGATAGATCCGGATCAGGGTATATATAGTGGTATGTGTTACTACTATTGGCTGTGATAGTTTGTATTTAATTCTCTTTGTATTTGAGTTTATCTATTCTTTCATCTCTATATTGATCTCTATTAAATTCGAATGATATTATTAGCTTGAACGAGTACATGACAATAATTTAGAAAGACTAAAAAGACTAGAAATATATAACAAATTCTTATATCTTAGAACACCAATTGATCGAAGTCATCGAACTATGTGTCGACTACTAGAGTTGATCTCTCTCATCTCACAAACTAGAGAAAATGGGAAGAAGAACTACGAGGTATCCGTCAAAGCCATAGACATGGAGACCCTCGACTTGTCCAAGAAATTCTAGAAAGAATTCCAATTCAAAAAAAAAAAAAAAACCAAACCAACGGCTCGCGAGGTTTACATATATGGAAACCAAGGAAAAAAGAGAGACCAAAAATCCATAATAAAAATTGGTATTACTCGTCAGTTCCTCGCAACTGCCATTTTCAACTACCACAGTGGTTCTACGAGTCTGACACGTGGACAGTGACAAAAAAATATTAAATTGCTGATGTCAGTACAAAATTGGATCTCTGACCTGGCCGCCGGGCTAATTGACGCATGTGCTTAATTCATCCACTTGTGTGGGATCAATAATAAATACCAAATAATGCACAAATTATATAATATAGCCTAAAAAAAAAAACTATATTATCCATCTCTACTCTTTTACCATTTTCACCCTCATAAACTTCAATTTGTTTTTCAATTTCCTTTGGATATCATGTGCACAAGAAATCATAAATTTTTTATTTGCAAAAGAGTTATTTGATGAGTGTAAGTGAACATGTTTTAACTCCAACCCTAAAGGTATCCTAATTTTGAGAAGCATGGAGAGTATCATTTCAAAATAAATTTATTTTTATATATATTTATCAAATTTTATAAAAATATCGAGAAAGGTGTGATATATGTAAATAACTTTGATAATTTTACATATGTGAAAAATGAAGAGGTGTTTTTTGGTCATTTTGGGCTCTAAACAGTTGGATCTATTGGTCCTAGTAGGTCCCGTGGATCTGTTGGTATTGTGCAGTATAAAAAGGGGAAGAGGCTTCAAAACGTTGCTTAAACTAAAATGGGTTATTGGGACAACCACATTATGAGCAGCCACACAATCACAAACACATTACAAGCAGAAACTTCAAACATCTCCGATTTCCAAATGAATTACTCCATCTTCCACTCCCCAAATTCTGAAACTTCCTCCGAGTTTTCTTGGGATGCCCTCGAATTCGGCAACACTTCTCTTCCTTTCAATGAAAACGACTCCGAGGAAATGCTTCTCCTTGGGATGCTCTCCAAGGCCACCCAAGAAACTACCTCATTTGAAACAGAGACACACAACTCAGCTGCCTCGTCCAACCCCATCAAGGAAGAAGAAGTAAGCTCCGGTTCCACGTCCGACGAAGAAAAACGGAAAACCCCGAAGAAGGAGAAGTCCTACAGAGGCGTCAGAAGGCGGCCGTGGGGCAAATTCGCCGCCGAGATAAGAGACTCGACCAGACACGGCGTAAGGGTTTGGCTAGGCACATTCGACACTGCTGAAGCCGCTGCTTTGGCTTATGATCAAGCCGCCTTTACCATGCGGGGTTCCGCCGCCGTGCTCAACTTTCCGATGGAGAGAGTCCGGGAGTCTCTTCGTGACATGAACTGTGCCACTTCGGATTTGGACGGGGGGTGTTCGCCGGTGGTGGCGCTTAAACGAAAGCACTCGATGAGAAGGAAAATGGGGGACAAGAAGGGCAGATTAATCGAGAAAGATGTGAGGTTAGAGAATGTGGTGGTGTTCGAAGATTTAGGAGCAGATTACTTGGAACAACTTCTAAGTTCATCTGATCAGAGGACTAGTACTACTGTCACTACTGCTTCTGCTAATTGGTGATTCCAACCTTCCAACTTATTCTTTTTTCCTCTTTTCCGATCAATCTCCTGTAATTCCATCACAACAAAATCTTTGAATTTCTTGAATTTCGTGTTTTTTTTTTTCAATGTAAAGTTTCAAAAGGATAAGGTTCAACGTAGTAGGGGGGATAGATTAAGTATAGGGTTTGAGATGACAATATGTTGTTTCATTCCATTAACTTTACTGATTAAGATTATATACATATAACATATAGTCAACTATCTTGCTGGCTCTATCTTTGGCTCCATGCAAACTTGCAGTGCGAAACATGCATATGACTCTCGACTACACACCTATTTAGAGTACTCATTTTCTTTTGAATATTAAGTAAACTGAGTAACACTAGCTTAGCTAATAGCACTTCGCGCGTTCACTAATAGTTATTCATCTCAAATCTATTTCTCTTTTTCTTATTTTTAGAGTTTCGATGATATTTGGACGAAAATTATTGTAAAAAAAATGAATAAAAATAACACAATTGGTCAATCAATCAAAACATACCACCATAGTTGTACGTATTTAATTTATTTTTTCATGGTTGAAAAATCTCAAATTAGGCAAGACTTGAAATAGATTCAACGGTCAGCATTGTAAAAGCTTGCTCGAAGTAGTATGCATGGCTGGACAATTGCAATATGTTTTCTCTTAGGTTAAAACCAACTCAATTTTAATCTAGTGATCGAGCTTCCAAAATTAACTGGCCAAACGAGCGAGTACTAATGTACGTTATCCTCATGGGGGGCCAGTCATGAGTCATCTGAAAAAAGGAAGAAAATATATAAGAATATACCTGTCAGGCTGTAACCAATTACGAGATGCAACTTATCAAGTGTGCTGCTCCTCCTCAATCAGTCCCAAATCTCGATCCTAAAGTGACCAAATTAATTTGTCTCTGAGGATTAATAAGAACTGTTTCAGCCTAATTTTTTCTGAGAAGAAACAATAATTTAATTATTAATATTTTTATATATAATTTATTAGAATTAGTTAAATCATACGTATAGGAGATTTGAATCTATCACTTCAACGTTAGACGCTATGTATTCTATTCTAGAATTTACTCTTACTTTTTCTTAATAGACTAACAACAAACCACCTTGTCGAGTTTCATATTCACGAGAAGTATGCATGCAGTGCCTCTAAATTTCTGACGCCTAATTATATATTTGTTTTACCATTCGTTACAAAACATATATTGTCCTTGTCCAATGTCCAGTTGGTGAACCAACTAAAGTATGTGTTTTTTTCTGCTCTTTGTTGCAGGTTCGAACCCTGCTCTTAACATTTATTTTTCTTCACTTTTTCTATGTATGTTTTCAATAGACTATCCTTCTTCTTCTTCTTCTTCTTTTTTTATGGGGAGTTCTATTTGCACCTCCATAATTGCTTTTTGTACCTCCTCTAATATTTTTGAACACCAATTTCCAATTTTACCCAGAATTTTTCTCTTTGCACTTCATCTTCTCTAATTCAGTCGACTCCTTCAATCTTTACCGGTGAGTTAATCCATAATATCGTTTTTTTTTCAGTTGAACTAGACTTCGACTTTTAGGGGTTTAGAGGCTCTGAGGTTTATGACAAGCATTCTGGGTTTTGTGTGAATTGTTCGTATACCATTTATTGGGCGTGAGTTTCTGTTGTTATCTTTGATTTATTTTCATTTTGAGCTAGTAGGTTGGTTACTTCAATGAAATTTGTATCTAAATCAGAAATGAAGGCTTCCCAATTGTGAGTTTAGGTTGTTATCATCTGTTTTCTGAATTATTTATCATGTATTCATGTCAATTGGTGTTCTGTTTCCCAGCTGAATGTAGTAACTGGGCGAAGACATCTTTAGTGTAGAATGATAGGAATTCATTTACATGATTAGGTCTTAGTAAGTCTGAGGTTGCGGAGATGTTAAAGTTAGAAGAAATAGCAATATGTACTAATGTGGTGAAGTAGTAAAGACCCTGTGTTGGCCATAAGCTTTCAGGGATGCCGAAGATAGTCTGTTTACTAAATGGCATCGTAACTGATGATTACATTCCCTCTGTAGTTGTAGCAGTAATGCATTAAAATGCTAATTCATACAAAAGAAAAGAGAAGATGAAGTGCAAAGAGAAAAATTCTGGGTAAAATTGGAAATTGGTGAACAAAAATATTAGAGGAGGTACAAAAAACAATTATGGAGGTGCAAATAGAACTCCCCTTTTTTTATTTGTTTTTTCTTTTGTTTTTTGTTTTTTTCTCTCTCTCTCAAGTTGTTTTCTTTAACTTATTTTTCTTTTTATCTGTTTAATCTTCATGACTTCATCATTTCATCTCACATTATTTTTTTTCTTTTTAATAAGTACATCTTCTCTGTTTAACTTTCAACAACTAAAAAACACATTTTCATCTCAATTTTTTTTCATGCACAAAAAAACGGCAAAATAAATGTTTCATACAATAATTATGTGTCCAAACACACAAAAATTAGGAATCAAATATATAAATTAAATCGTTTCATACATACGCTACGCATGTGCCCAAACACACACAAATCCGAAACCAAATATATATAGTCAACTTTCATGAATGCTAGGAATTAGCAATACATGTAACTTAATTATTAGTTATCTTGTTTAGTTGTACATTTGGAGATTTTACAATGGTCAATGATTTGGTAATATTTATATTTATTATATTCATTAATTTTTGTTTTAAAACATTCTATAATTAACATAAGGCCTAGGCCTAGGCCTCTAAATTATCAGGACTGGCCCTGTATACACGTACTATGCATTATGACAATTAACCACACCAGTTGTGGCATATTGGATGGAATACAGCTCGAGTTCAATTTTAAAATAGAAATTGAGTGGTTGTGGAGAGATCGAAAGGGCGAAACGAGCTAAGCACGAGCTTGAAAAACTTTGAATTATATCAGCTTCGGTCTGATTTCAAAGCCAAGAACAAGAAGCTTCGCATTGGCAATTCATCAGTCTAGGCTATTAGGTTGGACAAATATATATCTGCTACTTGCGACTTTTTTAAATCATTCGATCCTGATTTATACACACAATATCTGCTATATTATGTTTAAGTGGGGCTTTAGTTAGATATAAATATATTTTATGACATGAGAAATTTTTTTTGCTTTTGTTGTTATTTTTCTTTTGACCAGCTGATCAAACTTCTTAATTTGTGCTTAATATCATATAACCCCTATACGTTCTCCTTAGACTGCCACTCATATAATATGGTCCAGAATGATGGTACGAGTACGACCACTACGACCACGATATTTCTATTCTCTTAACAAAGTAAAATTATTGAGTTCCCGCACCAAAAGCAATTTACTGTAACTCATTTGAAGACGAGACCAATAACCAGTTTTACGAAATCCAATTTCATAAATGTTCAGAACGTCATAAGCTAGATGAATCAAATTCTTATATAGATCAAACAGAAGTTGACCATGCCAATTACACCAGTGAAGTTCATCTTAAGAATCGTCTGGATGTATTGTTGGCCTCCATCAAATATTCCGAGTGATGCCAATTAAGCGCAACGCACAAATGCATCTTTTTCTCAATTTACGTATGATTGTTGCTTGGTAAGTTGTGAACAGTACAAGCTAAAGTTTTTTTTTTTTTTTTTCTTTCTTTTGATAAACAGAAGATAGCTGAGATCCAAGTTACCCTTTAATCAAATCTATTCTAAAGAAAAATAAAAGTAAAAAAATTACATGAGAAAAGAGGGGACAGATCGACAACTAAACTCCTCAAAAACTATAAAACTGAACAACGACGAAAACAATAAGAAATCACATCTTAACAAAATCGAAAATTATAATCCCTCCTACAATACAAACTAAAGTTAACCAGTTCGAATTAACGTACGTATAATTAGTAATACTGCGGTATTTCCTAATCGTCCATCTCTTCAAGCTCTTGTAATTGATACTTGCTGCAGCTTCGATAACTCCCTAAGTTACAAAATCTGTTTCGATATCAATGCCTTCAAGTAACTCCTTGCCAAATCTACAAGTTCCAGCCATCTGCGAATTTCAATCTTATAGTTAGAAATTGATTATTAACAATGCTAGGGTTCTATTTCTCTGATATGTGCAATTAATAATTATTAGTGACGAAATTCAACAATACTAACTTGGATATATCAATCAAATCCGAAGTTTATCTAGAACATAATCCCTGAAGATAACAGAAGTCACAGAACCCTCTGTAGAATATGAACAGAAACTGAAACACAACAGAAAACTATAACAGCAACTATACACACCGGGAACCTATCACAGCAACAACTAGAACTCTAGAATCAATCTCTCACACCAACTAATATCGCGCACACACACACAAAAGAAGAATAACAAGAGTACTGGGAGCAAGAGCTGTTTATATTATCCAGAACGAACCAAAGTACAAAACGAGCACAACAGGCCTTTATATAAAAGCTTATATAGTAATATGAAGGGTCTAGAGTAAATGAGACTTAACAAGACAAACTGTACATATAATACACAACTAGAACACTCCGGACCAAACTCAAAAACTCCCAAAAGTTATTGATATAGTTAGTGACATATTTTATTACGGCTTGGTTTATTTTCCTACACTCTCTCTTCCCCATTCATTTCATGTTGTTGAGATATAAATCCCACATGGGAAAATGAGACTTAATCTGTGGGTTTATAAGAGTTTGGGCTACTCCATCTATTGCAAATTAGTTTTGGATTCGAACCCCATACTACTTTATCATGGTATCAGAGCGGGTCACCCAAAGTTTGCCACACGTGCGGGAGCGTGTTGAAATATAAATCTCACATAGGAAAATGGGACTTAGCGTGTGAGTTTATAAGGGTTTGAGTTACTCCATCTATTACCAATTGATTTTGGATTCGAACCCCATACTAATTTATCACATGTAACTCAAAACTTGCAATTTTATCAGAATTAGCATTTCTTACTTCCTACAGTTACTGTCACTCGAATACGAAGACCCTTTCAGCAGGAACCTTATTTCAATATTCACCTCCTGATTAACCAAACACAGCATATGCCATTTGTTCACAAATTTAGCCGAGTAGGAGGTGTAGGAAGCGAACTGCCATTGGTCTTTTGTTCGGACATGAGTGCATCCGGAATGATCATCTATGATAGTTAAGAAGTATTGTGCTCCAGAAATTGATGGTACTTGATAACCGCCCCAAGTGCCCACATGAATTAAATTAAAACAAGAATCACTAGAAGAAATGCTTAATGAAAATAGCTTTCTAGTCTGTTTGGCTAAAGGACGGATTGAACAACTAATTGCATTGCAAGATTTATTAGCAAGAAAGGGAAATAATTGAGATACTTTGCTGGATGGATGGCTGGGTCATTGGTGCCATAGATCTTGTGGTTTGGTGCTCACCCACTACTACAGAATCAAATTGAAGCGACGACTTTTTTTCGTCGTTTCAGACCAAAAGTCGTCGCTTCAATGTTTAAGAGATGAAAAGTCGTCGCTTCGAAGTCGTCGCTTCATTTTCGTCTTTTCGATTTTGAAGTGACGAGTTTTGCATCAAAAGTCGTCGCTTCAAAATTTCGTCGCCTGAAACTTGAAGTGACGACTTTTGGTCATCTCTTTAAAAATCCAAGCAACGACTTTTCGGTCGTCCCTTCAAAAATCCAAGCGACAACTTTTGGGTCGTCTCTTCAAAAATTGAAGCGACGACTTTTGGTCGTCTCTTCAATTTTTATGCGACGAATTTTGAAATGTTGTTTTAAGAATGAAGCGACGAATATTGATCAATATTCGTCGCTTCATTTTTAATTTTCAAATAAAATTAATTTTTAATTTTTAATTTTTAATCAACATTCGTCGCTTCATTTTTAATATTCGTCGCTTCATTTTTAATTTTTACAGAGAAGAAAAACATTTTCCGGTCCTGGTTTGAACCAATTTCATTCGCATAAAAATAACACAAAACTTTCATTCAAATGACATTTCACACATATCCAACATAACACAAACACACTACATTTTATAAAAATGAAGATTTCATCCAAACCTATAATTTGTTCAAATTACGACAATGTACAATAATCAAATTACAAGGAAAAGGAAGGGTCATAAATAATCAAATTACAAGGAAAAGGAAGGGTCATAATCAAGTCCTCCACTTCAACTTTTTGCTGACTCGGTGACGTATATCAGTCTATTATAGATCAAGTATCTTGACCTCAAGCTATTAGCAAGTGCACTTACAAATATTAGATGATATTCATGAAGCAAAGCATCCAAGGTGGCATGAATACAAAGATGGCTCGAGAGTAACTACAGCTCACATCATTTTGATGTGACCTTTTTTTCTGGAACAGAGTTACAGGCAGCACCCTGCAATTTCCAGATATGAAAGGTTTTATTATAACAGCTCACATTAGTGCTGTTGACAGTAGTCACAGAGGGGCTACATAAGCCCACAGACCCGCAGCCAGTGCATCCGGGGCCGAACTGAGGCCCGGAGCAAGATCACCAGCGCCCGGACCCGAGGTCCAGCAGTCTACCTTGTGACCAGGGGCCCGGAGACCGGGGACGCCAGCCTGCCGAACAGGCTACCAGAGCTGTCCTTTTGTGTGCGAACAGAAGGAAACCAGTCCCACATCGAAGAGTAAGACCAGACCTCACGCCCGACCACCTATATAAGGGCCTCAATTACTCTCTTTAATAGGTAACTGATCTCTCCAACTGCTTATCACTCTTGCTTAAGTTATCTATTCATCCCAACTGTACTAACTTAGGCATCGGAGAGAAGAAGACCGGCCCGCCCGGTATTCCCCTTAGTTAGTAGGTTTGCAGGAGGAGATCACATCTAGATTCATCAGTTTCCACTAGGCCTACGGGTTTGTGCAGAAACAATTGGCGCCGTCTGTGGGATCCATTTGATCCACGAAAAAAGTAGTGTTGCTCTACCAGAGGGTAGAACCCGATCAATCCTTTGAAATGCAGTTTGAAAGTAAGTTCACAATCCGGAAGCCATGGAGGGAAGGAAGATAAAAGCTGGCGGGAGAGGGCTGAAAGAGCGAGTCCGGGTCCCCGATCGGGCCCAAAACCCTAAAACTGAGGTCAACGCGAGGTTTGTCCCTTCTCCCGACCGGGACGGAACCCTCGATCGCTGGGGCTCAGGCAACCCTGGCCAATACAATGAGGGGGGGGGGGGGGGGGGGGGGGGTGGGGAGAGAGATAAAAAAGATGAAGGCAGAAGTAGCACGATTGCAAGAGGAGGGCAATCGAGACCGACTAAGAGCGGATGCCCGGTGCCAAGAGTTGGAAGCGGTAAACATCGCCTTATTGGCGGCCCTGGAGAAAGGACACCGGTAGGACATCTCTCGGGCGGCATCACGGCCCGCAAATAAAGGTAACGAGTTCCCGCACCTAGAAGTGGGACAGCCTACGGGAAGGAGAAAGACTGCGCATTTGCCCACGCCACTCTTTCCGGAAGCTCTGAGGAATTCCGGCCCGGTTGAGCCCCCATACCAAACGAGCTTGGCGTCGGGCGAGCAGGACAGCTCTACCGCAAGGACGCTTCAGAAGCTCTCCGCCTCGGTGTCGGACATAAAAGACCGGTTGGAGGCCAGCGAGAAAAGGACGGTGCGACCGCAGGACAGTGCGCGATTCAACGAATGCACTGGACCTTTTCCACACCGGGTTAGGGAATCCGGAAGATCTGGTAACCAAAAGTCCCTGAAACTGACGTACTCAGGAACGAGCTGCCCATACCAACACCTGGACAGTTTTAAGTCACAAACGGGCACAAAGGGCTACTCAGATGCCACGTGCTGCAATGTGTTCCAAGAGACGCTCTCAGGGGAGGCATTGGGATGGTTCTACGAGCTGCCAGTAAACTCGGTGGAAATTTTCGAACAGCTGGCTGATAAGTTTGTCGGCCGATTCGTCCTTAGAGCCAAGGTGGCCCAAACGTCAACGATCCTTTTCGATTGCATGCAGACTGACCGCGAACCGCTGTGCGCTTTCGTTAACCGGTGGCATATCGCCACGGCCGAGGTCAGGAACTTGGATAAAAGGATCACTGAGATGACATTCAAGCAGGGGTTAAGGCCCGGGGAACTCTCGTACGCCCTGCGAGTAAAGGAGCCACTGGGGTATGACGAGTTGATGGTCGTAGCCGTCAGGCACGCCCAGGCGGAGCATGAGACGTATGGGGATAAGATGCCCAAGCGAAGGTCGGATGACCTATTACCAGCATCCTCCCGTGAAAACAAAGCGGGGCGGTAGGATCGCAATCGTACGCCTACGACCAGTAAGAAAGCCGAAGTATGGGAGGATTGGCGACCCCGCCGGAGCGGCGACAGCAGTTCACAGGCAGGTGGAAGACCACCGCCTTTGCAACCGGCACGGCCCATGGCAGCAGCGCCAGCGGGGCGACAACCGCGGGCCGTGGCTATTATGTCAGCAGGAAAACCCGAAGACCCAGCCCTCCGGACTAGCGACCACCGACCCCAGAGAACGGTTGTGGACGGCCGAGTCCGGACAGATGACCCGCAAAGGGACAGGCAGGGTGCCCAAGAAGTAGGAAGCATACGCACCCGAGTCCCTGGGGGGATCGAGGTGCATGAAAGCATAAATATGATACATGGTGGGGACCACATAGATTGACTCACACGGAGCTCGAAAAAGCGATGCTTAAGGTCGATTCGGGGAAAGGAAGTATATGCCTTTGGGGGAGGAAGCGGCCAGGCCGCTCAAACCTGATGGAACTCGGTCAAGTTCTATGAGGAAGAAGAACCGGAGGATCTGATCCAACCACACAACAATCCCTTTCTCATTACGGTCCAAATAGACCACTGGATAACCAGCCGCATGTTAATCGACACCGGGGCTTCTGTCAATGTGATGTTCCGAGACGCATACAAGGGGCTGTACCGGGGAAGGGGCAAGTTATCCCAAGATAACGAGCCGCTGATAGGCTTCTCCGGCGAGGTGGTCCAGCCTTTGGGATCGGATTACCTGCCGTTAATCTTCAGCGAGGGAGACAGGACGAGGAAGGAGCACCTGGAGTTCATCATTGTGGATTACATGTCCTCATACAATGGCATAATCGGTCGGCCGGGGTTGTGGAGGCTGGAAACATTCATAGCCGACCATATGCTGATGTTAAAGATGCCTTCACCCGCCGGCGTCATTACCATACGCGGGGACCAGAAGATCGCTCGCAGATATTATGCGAAGGCCCTGGCCCACGGGAGGAGGCGAACCGAGGTCTTCACGGCTACTCAGCAAACGCCAGTACCGGATCTGAGTATTGACCCCCGTGATGACACCGACTCCGACGACGAGAAGCTAAAACGACCATCGGCTGTGGAAGAAACCGAAGCAATCTCCATTTCGGAGGATCACCAGGAAAAAAAAGTGGTGATAGGAACGAAGCTCGCCCCGGCTGTCAGGCAAGAGCTCAACACCTTTCTCCGAGACAACAGTTCGGTGTTCGCATGGTCCTACGAGGACATGCCAGGCATATCCCCAGAAATAGCCGTCCACCAGCTAAATTCGTTGCCCAACGTTCCCCCGGTGAGGCAGAAAAGGAGGTCCTTCAGCCCGGCGAAGTATGAGGCGATCATAGAGGAAGTGCAGAAGCTGAGAGGCATAGGCTTCATTCGGGAAGTCCAGTATCCCCGATGGCTCGCCAACGTGGTCATGGTCCCAAAGAAGGGAACTGACCGGTGGCGCATGTGCGTTGATTTCACCAACCTAAACCGGGCGTGCCCAAAAGACAGCTTCCCTCTCCCCCGAATAGACTAGCTTATAGACTCCACATCCGGTTTTAAACTACTCAGCTTCATGGATGCCTATGCCGGATACAATCAGATAAGGATGAGCCCGGACGATAAAGAGCACACCTCGTTCACGACTGACCGAGGGACCTACTGCTACAAGAGGATGCTGTACGGTCTAAAGAACGCCGGGGCCACATACCAACAGATGGTAAACCGCATGTTAGAGCAGGAGATGGGTAAAACGGTGGAAGTGTACGTGGATGACATGCTAGTCAAAAGCTTGACCACAGGGGCCCACGTCCGAGACTTGGCAGTAGTCGTCGGTAAGATGCTCAAGTTTGGGATGCGCCTGAACCCGAAGAAGTGTATTTTCGGGATTTCAGAGGGCCTGTTCCTAGGCCACATTATCAGCCAGCGGGGGATAGAAGCTAACCCGCTGAAGGTCCAAGCGATCCCAGACATGGAAACACCAGAGGAAAGAAACCAGGTCCAGATGCTGACCGGCCAACTAGCCGCCCTGGCCAGATTTATCTCCCGCCTGACCGATAAGTGCGCCCCATTCTTTAAACTGCTCAAGGCACAGCAGTTCAAGAAAATTCACTGGGCGGTGGAGCACGAGGCGGCATTCCAATCCATTAAGACATACCTGTCTGCAGTACCTCTCCTATCCAAACCGGTGCCGGGCGAGATGCTATACCTCTACATAGCTGCATCAGGAACGGCCGTCTCTGCGGCTCTCGTCAGGAAGGAGGGCACGCTCGATCTCCCGGTGTACTATGTAGGGAAGGGACTTACCAGAGCGGAAAGCTGATACCTGATATTGAAAAACTGGCTCTGGCCCTGATCGTCAGCGCCAAGAAGCTCCGGCACTATTTCCAGGCTCATTCCATCACCTTGTATACCAATCACCCTCTACGGCAGATCCTGCAAAGATCGGATACTAGCGGCAGACTCGTACGTTGGGCAGTCGAGTTGGGAGAGTTCGATATAACTTATGCCCCGCGAACGGCCATCAAGGGCCAGGCCGCTGCGGATTTCATATGCAAACTCACCCCGATGGCAGTAGAAGCGCATTCCGGCCGGTCCGAGGGCACCGAAGCAGTTCAAGCCATAAAGGTCGAACCAGGCCTCCCCAGCGGTTGGAAGCTTTATGTGGACGGCTCTGTAACGAGTAAGCGGAGTGGAGCCGGCGTCATGCTAACCTCACCCGATGGCCAGTCGTACGACTGTACGAGTATGCCCTGCGGTTCCTTTTTAATACTTCCAACAACGCCGCTGAATACGAGTCCCTCATAGCCGGTTTGCAGCTAGCCAAGGAAATGGGAATCCCATCCTTGGAAGTATACAGCGACTCGAGCCTGGTGGTAAACCAGATGAACGGGCTTTTCGAAGTCAAGGAACCCTAGTTATCCTCCTACCAGACTTTGGCCAAAACCCTGATCGAGCCATTCCAGGGTGCAACAATTCAGCATATACCCCGGGAGGCAAATAGGCACGCGGACGCCCTAGCAAGGTTGGCAACCGAAAACTACCCACCGGAGTACCGAAGAGCTAAGATTGAAACCCTCCAGAAACCGAGCATAAGCAAGACCATCTCCGAGATATTTGCGGTAGAAGAGGCGCCACCGAGCTGGATGGATCCGATAATTAAATACCTGGTTGACAAAACCAGCCCCCAGGATAAAGTAGAGGCTAGGAGGCTACACCTCCGGTGTGCCAGGTACAGCCTCCTCGGCGGCAAGTTGTACCGAAGAGGGCACAACTTCCCCCATCTAAAGTGTGTAACTAAAGAGGCGGGAGAAGCCATCATACGAGAAATCCATGAAGGAGTGTGCGGTAACCATTCTGGCGCCCGATCCCTGTCTCATAAGTCGCTACAGGCAGGATACTTTTGGCCAGACATGGCAGCAGCGTCGAGAAAAATATCAGGCAGCTGCCACAAGTGCCACATGTATGCCACTACACCTCATGCTCCGGCAATCGCGTTGTCAATTCTGTTAGTGCCATGGCCGTTCGCACAGTGGGGGCTAGACATCATCGGCCATTTCCTAATAGTTGTGGGACAATACAAGTACGCCATTGTAGCCTTTGACTATCAGACAAAGTGGGTCGTGGCGGAGCCCTTAGTAAGGATTACCGAGGAACGGGTAAAAAAATTCCTATGGAAGAACATCTACTGCAGGTTCGGGGTGCCGCAGACCATAGTCACGGATAACGGGACACAGTTCGACAATGCGGATCTCATCCAGTACACGGCCTCCATGGGGACCCGGATGTTGTTCGCCTCAGTGGCGCACCCGCAAACCAACGGCCAGGTTGAAGAGGTCAACAAGATTATCAAGAGTCTCCTCAAGAAGAAGCTCGATGACAAAAAGGGATGTTGGGCTGAGGAACTCCCTGCGGTTCTATGGGCCATCCGGACAACAGCAACCCAAGCAACAGGGGAGACCCCGTTCTGCATGGCATTCGGGAGCGAGGCGGTACTCCCCGTAGAGACCGACATGCCCAGCGGCAGGGTCGAGAATTACGACGCTGAAACAAACGCCGAAGGCATACAGCTCAACATGGATCTCATTGAGGAGCGGCGCGACCAAGCGCATATGCGAAACCAAACATACAAGCAACAGGTCGCTCGATACTATGACAGAAAGGTCCGGGAAAGGAAGTTGCAAGTGGGGGATTGGGTGATGAAGAAAGTTCAGAAAAAACCGCTGGCCTTGGAGCCACCGTGGGAAGGGCCCTACTAAATCACCGCAGCCGCAGGTCCGGCGACATTCCACATCATAGACACCGAAGGCATCTACTCCACCCGCCCATGAAATATCCAGCATCTGCGGTTCTACCCTAAGTGAGATTACTGTCTTAAAAATGGACAGTACTGTATTTAGTACCAACGTTCAATACAGATAGTCACTGCCTCTAGAATGAACTACAGCTGGTTACAAAGTAGACACATCTGCCAAGTATATAAAAAAAAAACCGCTAATCAGCGCCACCGGAGCCTCTAATCCCTGAGCCACCAGCCTTGAGAGACCGCTCTTGCTCCAGCTTCTCGGCCAAGGCTACCTCAGCCTCCATCCGCTCGGCATCAAGCCACCCTTTCTCTCTCCACTCTAGATACGCATCATTTATACCCTTCGCACGGGCGGCCTCCAGCATCTCTGCAAGCTCCACCGACTCCCGGAAATCGTCAATAGCTTTATCAGCAGCTTCGGCAAGTCGGGACTCTACGAGCTTCTCTCCTCCCTTGAGGACTGCTGTTACTTGGGTCTGCAGCTCCAAAATCTTCGCCTCCAATTCCATATTCCTCTCTTCCCGAGCGGCCGCCAGCCGACCGGCCTCCTCCCTCTCCTGCGCAAGCTTAGCCTCCGCCATTGACAGCTGCATGGTGAGGTCCTCCACTTGCCTCTCCAGAACCGGAGTCTCCTCACTAGGCTCAGTGGCGTAAAGGCTATGAACTAGCTGGTACAAGTACACAAAAGAAGAACATTAGCTCGTAGCACAAAAAGGGAGAGGGAGCGCAGAAGAACCTCAATTCCACACAGGTACGCGACCAGACTTACCCGAAGACCCAACTCCACAGCCTTCTTCCTACTCTCGCCCAGCCGCACAGCTCCGGGGGCCTCTCGATCAAGTCCCAAGGCCTCAATGGTAGATGCCACGAACCTACCAAAACCACCATCACCAGAGCCGCGATCGGCTTCCGGCTCAACGGTTTCCCTACTCCTTCGGCCACCGGTCCCCTCCGCCAGAACTAATGCTGACCCCCCACCGGCCGAGCTTGACGCCCCGGTATCAAACATCCTCGCCCTCTTGGCCGGAGCTTCGCCAAAACCGCTTCTGCGGTAACAACTCATCTTCGCTGCCTCTCTCTCCCGCGGGGCTCGTATCCCCACCGGCCGGGCTAGAGGCTCCGGACCTGGTGAGCCCACCGATCCTACATCTCGAATAACAAGTGGGGCATTCTCCTCACCGCCCGGCCGCCGACCGTAGTGGGAATCCGGAAACATGAGCGGCATAAGAGTACTATGTCCCCATCTCCATCAACCTCTGGGCCACAAGCTCGTCATCCGCCTCGACGGTCTCCTCGCTCCGAACAGCGAACCGGGGGGCATTTGCAGTAGAGAATCTTATACAGCTCCCGGAACTCATTTATCGTGGGCCAGTCCATGTTGCTAAGACTGAATAAACACCCGAGACCAAGCAACTGCCTCCACTGGTTGCTAAGAAGCTGGGCGGGGGAGACATTTATCAGGCTCAGCACGTACTGGACAAACTTCGGCAGCGGCAGAGATAGCCCGTGCCGAAATTGATCCTAAAAAACAGCAACCCAACCCTCCTCCGGGTTGCAGGCCAGTTCCCCGGGATATAGGCCCCGGAGCTTAACGGAGGAGTCAATGCCCCACTTCGCCCGAAAATTCCTTATCTCGCCAGCAGTCATGCTTCTGGTCGGCTCGTCACAAAAAATCACCCTGTCGCCATCCAACAGCTGGTACCTCACGGACCCTCCCGTCGACGCACGGCCGGCACCGACAGGATTGGCTGACCTCCCAGATTCCATAAAACCTAAGAACAGAATTTACCCTACGCCCAGTTAGTTGTGTAGCAAGATAACAACACTGACAGACAGCAAACGAGGAGCCAAGCTTCAACAAAATACGACAGGAAGAGAGGAGGGGGGTGCGAAGCATCTTATAGGCGGCAAAACTACACCTTGTTGATAATTAGGGCAAGCAAAAAGGAGAGACAACCCCAGCCACAGATTCCCTCCATCTCAGACCACTCCCTACGGACACGTGTCCCAGCATCGATAAAGTTCCCAAGCCATCATAACTGATGGGACTGATGGGCTCTCTCCTTCATTGCATGTCAGCCACCTGTCCCACCTACATGCTGCAGTTACGGGAGGTAGGAGCGAGAGCCGATGCGTCCAACCTCCCCACTTCCCCAAGAGTCAACCTCAAACTAAGGAAAGGCACACCACCGGTTATGTAGTATTCAACCGGCTCCATGGCATCCCACCAGTTATGTAGTATTCAACCGGCTCCATGGCATCCCACCGGTTATGTAGTGTTCAACCGGCTCCATGGCATCCCACCGGTTATGTAGTGTTCAACCGGCTCCATGGCATCCCACCGGTTATGTAGTGTTCAACCGGCTCCATGGCATCCCACCGGTTATGTAGTATTCAACCGGCTCAATGGCATCCCACCGGTTATTTACCATTCAACCGGCTCAATGGCATCCCACCGGTTATTTACCATTCAACCGGCTCCACGGCATTCCACCGGTTTAGTCACTCTCCTTCGCCCTTGCGGGCAAGGACAAGCCAGCAACAACTCGAGGCTTTAAACACATGGGCTTTATAAACCCGGGAGAGTTTACATCTAACACATGCAAACTCTTCCAGCAGGCTAAAAACCCTGCATCACACTGAACTGTGATAAATTTAGGGATCTATGGCGAGACTTGTTATCTCCACGCCACCCCACCGGGCAGATTGTTTCTCTAACACAGAACAAGTCTCCCCGCAGGCTAGCAAACCTGCACATTACCTCACGCTTATTCCAACACAAGCTGAGAAGAACTAGCATGTGTTAACCGGTGCTTCAACATGGCCGCAACACCCCACCGGGGTACCTGTTGGCTTATTCCATGCTCCAACAGCCCTCCCCGCAGGCTAGCAACCCTGTATATTACCCCACGCTTATTCCAGCACAAGCTGGGCCGAACCACCGGGCTACTCCCCGGCCTACCTCACCGTTGGCAGCAGTTTCACCCTGGGAACTTGGGGGACTCGTCCCGACATGGCAGTCCACCGGTCGAGTCCTCACATCACCACGCCTTCTCTGCCCGAACGCCTGGTCACGCCCAATCTTCAATGCGGACTTGGGGGACTGGGCACAGTTGGGTCGGTAACCCTGCGGGTCTGCGGGACAGGAGCGAGACATATTAAGTCCCCATTCCAGATTGCACTTGACCGGGAACTTGGGGGACTTGTTGACAGTAGCCACAAAGGGGCTACATAAGCCCACAGACCCGCAGCCAGTGCATCCGGGGCCGGACTGAGGCCCGGAGCAGGATCACCAGCGCCCGGACCCGAGGTCCAGCAGTCTACCTTGTGACCAGGGGCCCGGGGACCGGGGACGCCAGCCTGCCGAACATGCCACCAAAACTGTCATTTTGTGTGCGAACAGAAGAAAACCAGTCCCACATCGAAGAGTAAGACCAGACCTCATGCCCGACCACCTATATAAGGGCCTCAACTACCCTCTTTAATAGGTAACTGATCTCTCCAACTGCTTATCACTCTTGCTTAAGTTATCTATTCATCCCAACTGTACTAACTTAGGCATCGGAGAGGAGAAGACCGGCCCGCCCGGTATTCCCCTTAGTTAGCAGGTTTGCAGGAGGAGATCACATCTAGATCATCAGTTTCCACTAGGCCTACGGGTTTGTGCAGAAACAAGTGCTTAAATAAGTTAAGATTACATCATTACAGAAGTATGGATCACCTTTGGTGAAGGTAAGGAGGGCGCTTTGTACTTCCTCACATACTTTCTCACATACTTCCTCTTAGGTGTCTGCTCTACTTTTGGAATAGCAGGAGGGGCAGCAGCCCACAAATTATAATATCAAAGGTATTCATGTCACAGCTAATAGGGTATGGATAGGGCTCTTGATGAGCCATAATTAGAAGAATGTAATCACCTTTGGTGCCTTTGGTGAAAGTACAGATAGCACTTTGGATGTTTGGATGGGGTATGTAATCTGATTCTGGCATGTTTGGATATTGCAAAGCAATTTCTGCCAGCAATAAGATGCGAGGGATTAATCAACAATCAGAGGCATACCAAATTTCATATGTTCAAATGGACAATAATATTAGGAAATAGAGCATAATGAGTAGTTGCTTTGCCAGAAAGAAGAAATGGTGTGATATCACTTTAGCTTATCCAAACGAAACCATAAGAGTTATAATTTCATAATCTACAGTTGTAAGTGGTTGCAGTTCACTTTCCACTATGCATCACACATACTTGCATTTCCTTGATGAAGGAGCTGTTTACATTTAAGACGACGAAATGAAGGAGTTGTTTACAGTGAAGACGACCAATCTTATAATCAATCAGGTTAGAACTTCGAATACACTTGCCACACATTTTAAAAATATAATTTAGTAAAAGCTCCAATATATAACTTCCCCCGTCCGTTCAGACAATATATGTGCCAATGCATTCATGTTAGCAATGAGATCATAACCAATAACATCAAAGAAAGTACAGCACAGTCAATTGGCTTCAAATAGCCATATGTATTTGATTCCTGAGACATTTAAATTGAAGTCCTTCATTCTATGGTACAAAATGCTTTGATTGAAAAAGGAGGCAATACAAACTGCAATCTTTGTACTTTTTGTTTTGAACTTACGGTTTCTTAAAAGATCTATGATCCAAAGAATTAGTTTGCCTACACAATTGTGAGAACTAAATCAGGTTCGTACTCTATTAGTCTAACAATTTCCCGAAGATACCTTTCAATCAGTATATTCCAACATAATTTTCCAAGGCCATGGACAAGATCATGACTAAAGTTAAATTACTGCAACGAATGGAGAATAAAAAATTTAACAAGTACTCCAGAAGCAAAAAAGTTCATTATAGTTCAAATTAAGTAAGACGAACCTGTATTTGGCGTCACCCACCAGGAGGAGAGTCCAATCCACCATCAGAAACAACACTTCTTGGTTTGGAAACATACTGCTTCCTCCTACTCCCTACACTATTTGATCGAATCAATCTACCAGTAGATACTCTACTATGGAATGAATCTCTAATTCACCAAAACAGTGAACACGACGAAAGGAAGAATTCTCCTACCACAAATACTGAAGAAATCGTGCTTTGGTCTTCCTCTGTGCTTCACCACAAATCCAAACGCCAGAATTCGGCAATACAACTACGACGGCAGTCCAACGAGCACCATAAACCCACTGTTGCTGGCCGTCGTAGTTGTATTGCCGAATTCTGGCGCACTCAGCATTCCAACGGACCATATCCAACTGATACTGCTGGTACTGCTGTTGTCTGCGGCGCAGCTCCTCTACTGTCTGGGACGAGGTCGCCAATTCTGCGGCCAATCGCTGCACTTCCCCCCTCATATGTTGGGTCTCCCCGCCTCCCTTCTTTTGACCTCCCTTAGTGGTCTTCAGGAGCCCTTGTCCAGAACCTCCTAAACCCCGGCAGTAGTACTCGTTGGACTGCTGTGGGAAGGCTGCGTTGAACATCCTCGCCGCCGTTTGGATATTGGTGCGGTCGACCTGGCGCACGGCTTCTTCCAAATCTGCCTCTGAGATGTCCGGTTGTGTCTCCCGAACTATTTGCTGGAGCACCTCTTGTTCGGCCTGGGTCACCCGCTCCTAATTGGACGGGGAAAAAAAATTAATATTCTAACAAATGGATAGTTAAGTAAAATTAATAATTTAAATTTTAAAATCATAATGAACGACTTACGAGATCTTCTGTCGCTTGTGGATAAGCGATCTTGAACGTCTCCACGTAGGGGTTGCAATCAGGATGATCTCTGAGCGCCTCCTCCTGATATTGTGCAAACGGTCTTGAACCGCCGTGATGGAGGATTGTGTTACGGCGGCGGTTCTCCGAGTTTATCCGAGACCGTTCCTTCAAACAAATAATAAAATATTAGAAAAATGCATCAAAAAATATAACTGAAATAATTATAAAATATTTAAACTAATAATTAAAATTTTAATAAAATAAACATTTATAGTGAAGTTTAGTATTTACCATCATAGCCGGGTTGTCGAAGACTACGGTCCTCAACCAACGCCACTCGTACTCCCTGAACATGAACTCTCTGGGAGTACCCATACGACCACGGTTGCCGTACTCGTTATAGTGGGAACGGAGCTCGTTCTTCCACTCTTTGAACCTACGAAAAAAACAAAAGTGCATTAGAAATATGATTAATATCATAAAATATTTCTAATTATCAAATAAGACATTCCCAACGTACCTCGAGCTCTGTTGGGAGTCCGCCCAACCCCGCTTGTGTTCCGCAACCACAAAATATGTCTGAAAGATAATATTTTATTAGTTTTATAATTATAAAAATACCGAAAATTTTTAAATATTACGATAACTAAATTAAATTTTTTTATTTACTCACCGACGCGGCGTTGTTCAACTCCATCTTGATTTCTTCGGGCACATCAGCCCACCGAGCCCACAACATAGGGACTCTGTCCCTAATGAGTGCACCCACGCAACCCGAGTAGTCGCGTTTCTTTTTCGCCCCAACCTCCTGATTAGGAGCTTCGTCAATCTGGATCCTCCCGCTCCGTTCAACCGTTCTCCTGAGCGTCTCAAAACTGATGACACCTCTGGTATTCCTCTGGGTTGAACTGCTAGCGCCTGTCCCTATCACATAAACGACGATTGGTTAATAAAATTAAATATTAGTGCGTTAATTTTAATAAAATATTTAATTAATAAAATCGAATGTTACCTGAACCCGATGATTCGGTTGCCGTCGACTTTCCTTTTCTCCTCGCCGAAATCAGGAGGTCAGGGCTCTCCCATGGCTGCTGCTGGTATGCCTCCGCAGCACTCACGAACTGAGGCATATCAGGCCACTGGGGCCGACCCTGATAGTCGACCTCGGGTATCGCAGGAATGTTGTAGGGGAGGAAGAGCTGGTTTGGGAGAGTAGGCCCCTCAATCGAGTCACCAGCAGACTGAGTCGGACTCGACATCGGCATCGGCTCCCGATGAACCTCAGGCATACGAACCTGAGGAACGTCGGCAGCTATCTCCTCGTGAAACAGCTGCCGACTAAACCTCGGCGCCACAGAGGGACCGACATGCGGAAGTGAAGTGCTCGACGGCCGCCCCGCCTGGAGAAGGGTCTAGTGCCGAGCACTCACACTCCGCCGCGGCTGCGCTGCATCCACACTCCTCCGCGGCTGGCTGGTGGTCCTCTCAGGCTGGCTAGCCGTCCTCTCGGAGTCTGGGGAACCGGCGGCATTTCCAGAACCGGCGGCATTTCCAGAACCTCTAGATCTAGAACGACGACCTCCGAACAACTGCCTAAATGCATCGGCCATCTAAAGCCAGACGCATTAATACATTAATTAATATTAAATTATATTATATTAAATAACAAATTCTAATTAATATAATACCCAATAATACTAACATATTTTAATATTTACCGATTTATATAATAACCAATTTATACATATAAATTATACAATTACACCTAAATTATACAATTAAAATAAATTTTACAAAAATTACCTAAATTAACATAAAAACCTAAAAATTACATACATTAACATAAAAACCTAAATTATAACTAAATTAACATAAATACATAAATTATACCTAAATTAACATAAATACATAAATTCTATCTAAATTAACATAAATACATAAATTATAACTAAATTAACATAAATACATAAATTATATCTAAATTAATATAAATACATAAATTATACCTAAATTAACATAAATACATAAATTATACACAAATTAACATATAAATACATAAATTATACCTAAATTAACAATTATATCTAAATTAACAATTATATATAATTTATTAACCATAATTTAATTTATTAACAATTAAATAACAAAAAAATAAAATAAAGGGAGGCCGGGTACCGAATCGGGGAGGCGGCCGGAACAGGGAGGAGGAGGAGGAGGGTCGGCCGGGGCTGCCGGAACAGGGAGGAGGAGGAGGAGGAGGGGCGGCGGATCGAACCAAGGAGGAGGAGGAGGAGGAGGAGGAGGAGGAGGCGCCGGGCTGCCGGAATAGGGAGGAGGATCGACGGATGAAGGAGGGCCGGATTCGAGGAGGAAGATTGTTTAGGAAAAATCGGGCAAATGGAGGCTAGGGTTCGGCTGCATTTTACTTATACCCGATAGTATAGCCGACGAAATAAAGCGATTTTGTCGGCCATACTATGGCATAGCCGACGAAATTACATAATTCATTTTTCGTCGGCCATGCTGTGGCATAGCCGACGAAATTACATAATTCGTCGGCTATAGTCTTCGTCCCTCAGCATCCGTCCGATCTCCCCCATCCAACGGTGGATAATGGAAAGGCGCGGATCACCAGACTTTAGCCGACGAAATATAACTTCGTCGGCTATACTTTTGGTCAAACTACAAAGTCAAACCTCTAAACACTTTAAAACGGAAATTGGCCCGTCTAAATGACGTTTTTTGGCCTGACCTTCAACAGAGAATAGTTTCAGATCGATGCGACGCATCTAATCGTATAAAAATTTCCCCCAAAATATTTACCGACCGTCAGGCTACCCATAGGAAAACGGGAGTAAAAAACAGCAACCCACAACATTCGGCACACAGATTTTGTCGGAATCTTTCCATTTTTCAACCGTAGCCGTATTTCAATATTTCGGTCATATCTTATTTAACGACACATTTGCATTTGAAGGGTCTACGTATAGTAGGTATTTGAAACTATACATTCACTTAAACACTTAGTAAACAAGTTAAGGAACATTAGTGCATATATTACGATTTTGAATCTAAAAGTTTGGAAAATCTATTTCAACCGTCAGATATCACCGTTAAGATGAAATACATGTATGAAAAAAAATCCAAGGTTATCGGACAACGTTAAAGGCTCGATCGGGACGGTCAAACTGCAAAGTCAAACCTCTAAACGCTGTAAAACGGAAATTGGGCCGTCTAAATGACGTTTTTTTGCCTGACCTTCAACAGAGAATAGTTTCAGATCGATGCGACGCATCTAATCGTATAAAAATTTCCCCCAAAATATTTACCGACCGTCAGGCTACCCATAGGAAAACGGGAGAAAAAAACAGCAAACCGCAACATTCGGCACACAGATTTTGTCGGAATCTTCCCATTTTTCAACCGTAGCCGTATTTCAATATTTCGGTCATATCTTATTTCACGACACATTTGCATTTGAAGGGTCTACGTATAGTAGGTATTTGAAACTATACATTCATTTAAACACTTAGTAAACAAGTTAAGGAACATTAGTGCATATATTCCGATTTTGAATCTCAAAGTTTGGAAAATCTATTCCAACCGTCAGATATCACCGTTAAGATTAAATACATGTATGAAAAAAAATCCAACTACATCTGACAACGTTGAAGGCTCGATCGGGACGGTCAAACCGCAAAGTCAAACCTCTAAACGCTTTAAAACGGAAATTGGCCGGTCTAAATTACGTTTTTTGGCCTGACCTTCAACAGAGAATAGTTTCAGATCGATGCGACGCATCTAATCGTATAAAAATTTCCCCCAAAATATTTACCGACCGTCAGGCTACCCATAGGAAAACGGGAGAAAAAAACAGCAAACCGCAACATTCGGCACACAGATTTTGTCGGAATCTTCCCATTTTTCAACCGTAGCCGTATTTCAATATTTCGGTCATATCTTATTTCACGACACATTTGCATTTGAAGGGTCTACGTATAGTAGGTATTTGAAACTATACATTCACTTAAACACTTAGTAAACAAGTTAAGGAACATTAGTGCATATATTTCGATTTTGAATCTCAAAGTTTGGAAAATCTATTCCAACCGTCAGATATCACCGTTAAGATTAAATACATGTATGAAAAAAAATCCAACTACATCTGACAACGTTGAAGGCTCGATCGGGACGGTCAAACCGCAAAGTCAAACCTCTAAACGCTTTAAAACGGAAATTGGCCCGTCTAAATTACGTTTTTTGGCCTGACCTTCAACAGAGAATAGTTTCAGATCGATGAGACGCGACTAATCGTATAAAAATTTCCCTCCAAATATTTACCGACCGTCAGGCTACACATAGGAAAACGGGAGTGAAAACCGCTTAACCGCAACATTCGGCACACAGATTTTGTCGGAATCTTCCCATTTTTCAACCGTAGCCGTATTTCAATATTTCGGTCATGTCTTATTTCACGACACATTTGCATTTGAAGGATGAAGCAATGGTTTGTCGATAGTGATAGAAAATGGAAACAGCTCTTTTTTTGTTTTTTTTTTAATCATAGCCGACGAAATCAAACCTAGTATTCGTCGGCTATTGTTTTGTCGTTTTCTGTTAAAAACTTATGGCCGACGAAATATTTAATGTTCGTCGGCCATTGTTCGTAATATTATTATTTTTTTAAAAACTTATGGCCGACGAAATAGTTCTTTTTCGTCGGCCATTGTTCGTAAATAATTATTTTTAAAAACTTATGGCCGACGAAATAGTTATTTTTCGTCGGCCATTGTTCGTAAATAATTATTTTTAAATAACTTATGGCCGACGAAATAATTAGTTTTCGTCGGCCATTGTTCGTAAAATATTTTTTTTTAAATAAATTATGGCCGACGAAATAATTAATTTTCGTCGGCCATTGTCCGTTTAGCGGACGAAATAATGCATTGTTCGTCGGCTATTCTATGAAAAAAATAAAAAAATAATGATGATGTTAGTGACACTTCGGCTAGCATAAGTCCTCTTTCTCGTGCTTCGATGAAAGGAAAACAGAATGCCAAGCTCTCTGGAGTTTTTATCAAAACAGAATGATGATCAGAAGGTGATCCAGGCTACTAAAATGTTCAAACCGAAAGATCCTTTTTTCGCAGTTATGTTGTAACCATTCGACTTCATTAACTACTTAATCCTCACCAGATAGCAGTTAATGAAGTTGAATGGTTGCAAGATAACTGAGAAAAAAGAATCTTTCGGTATGACCAATTTAGTAGCCTGGATGACCTTCTGATCATCATTCTGTTTTGATAAAAGCTCCAGAAACCGTCAGATATTCTGTTTTCCTTTTATCGAAGCACGAGAAAGAGGACTTATGCTAGCCGAAGTGTCACTAACATCATCATTATTTTTTTAACACTAATTAAAATAACATCAAAACCGATTACTCTTTAGGATTAAAATAACATCAAAACATATATTAAAACTCAAAATCAACTCATGCAACTAAAACCCAAAATCAACATATATACACATGTAGGTACCTATATATAGCTTCACAATGTAAGAGAGGACGGATTTCAACAATATCCACCGATTTTTCACTCTTTCTCCCGTTTTTTTCAAATGAGCAGCTGCTGTCCAGATCTGAAAATATAAAGACTTATAGCCGACGAAATTGTAAAATTCGTCGGCCATACTCCAAAAGTTGTATAGCCGACGAAAATATTAATTCGTCGGCCATTATTGGAGTATAGCCGACGAAAATAAAAATCGTCGGCCATTCTACAAGAATGGCCGACGATTTTTTTTTTTTAGCGACGAAAAAAAATTTTCGTCGGCCGTTTTTTTTTTTTTTCGTCGGCAAAACTCATTTTTCTGGTAGTGAATGCAGGGTCAAGTAGCTAGATTTGGGGATTTCTGGTCAACCTTAAAAGACGAAGAAAGCCAAATTCCGTCGCTTAAAATGATTTCAAATTTCTATCAAATATTCGGCGGAAATTTAAAATTTTGGCCGAAAGCGCGGGCGACCTTTTTTAAGCACTTAAGCGACGAAGAAAACCAACTTCCGTCGCTGATAAGATTATATTTAACTTTTCAAATCAACTATATAAAAGAAGTCAAATTTTGAAAAACTCTGTGAGATAACATTTGATCGTTATGATGAAATACGATGATGGTAAAAAAATCACTTAAATCAGACAAAGTTAGAGCCCCGATCGATGCGGTCAACCTTATTGAAATGTATCTCTCTCTATGCGGAACCATAGTATCGGGAGGTAAAAAACTAAAAATTACTAAATTTTTATATGGCTGATTATGTCTCATCTATTTGAGAGTTTAATGTTTGGAAGAGTTGACGAAACAAGATCATCTAAAGGTACGTAATAGCGTTTTCGTGTGATAAGTTTTATGAAAATATGGTTGACCGTTTCGATCGAGCATCCAGCGTTCATGAAATGAGTTGATTTTTCTACTCTACTCATATTTAACTATAACGATCACATCAGACGGTCAAAATTTTCATTTTGTGAATTTAGCCATTATAATGACAACATGCTTACTATTACGGTATAACTTGATTATAAGATTATACTCAAGTGTGCAACTTTTCGAAGCAACTATATAAAATAAATCAAATTTTGAAGAACGCTGTGAAATAACATTTGATCGTTATGATGAAATACGATGATGGTAAAAAAATCACTTAAATCAGACAAAGTTAGAGTCCCGACCGATGCGGTCAACCTTATTTAAACGTATCTCTCTCTATGGGGAACCATAGTATCGGGAGGTAAAAGTTACCAAATTTTTATATGGCTGATTACATCTCATCTATTTGAGAGTTTAATATTTGGAAGAGTCGACGAAATAAGGTCATCCAAATGTACATAATAACGTTTTCGTGTGATAAGTTTTATGAAAATATAGTTGACCGTTTCGATCGATCATCCAGCGTTCACGAAATGAGTTGATTTTTCTACTCTACTCATATTTAACTATAACGATCATATCAAACGGTCAAAATTTTAATTTTGTGAATTTAGCCATTATAATGACAACATGCTTACTAATACGGTATAACTTGATTATAAGATTATACTCAAGTGTACAACTTTTCGAAGCAACTATATAAAAAAAGTCAAATTTTGAAAAAAACTGTGAAATAACATTTGATCGTTATGATGAAATATGGTTATGGTAAAAAAATCACTTAAATCCGACAAAATTAGAGCCCCGATCAATGCGGTTGTATTTATAAAGGTTGTATTTAAGACAAAGTACAAAGGCAGATGAAAAAAAAAAACGAAGCGATGAAGATTGGCCAATTTTCGTCGCTTGTTTTTGTATTCGAGCTACGAAGTCAGTAAACTATGTCGCTTCAATAATTTCCAAGCGACGAGGATTGAATTTCGTCGCTAGCTTTTCCAAAAAATGGTTCTGTTATAAACTGAGGCGATGAAATATCAATATTCGTCGCTTGGAAATTATTTAAGAGACGAATATTGACCAATCTTCGTCGCTCGATTTTTTTGAAGTGACGAGTCCAATATTCGTCGCTTGGATGTGTTGAAGCGACGAAGTTTTTTTTTCCCTTTTGATTTTTTGTGGCTCGATTTCTTCTAATTTTTTTACCTATATATACAGCTGTCATTTAAGAGGAAGTACAATCATTGATAAAAAAAAAGCGACGAATATTGACCAAAATTCGTCGGTTCAGTTATAGTACAGCGACGAAGTCTAAAAAATTGGTCGCTTAAATATTTATCTGGCGACGAATATTGAATAAAACCAATATTGGTCGCTTCAGTAAGTTGTAAGCGACAAATTTGAAGCAAAAGTCGTCGCTTCAATACATTAAAGCGACGAGTATTGAATAAAACCAATATTGGTCGCTTGAATGTGTTGAAGCGACGACTTTTGCTTTTCCCATTTCATTCTTCGTCGCTTCATTGCTTTGCTGCAGTAGTGACCACACTGCACGTTCCTCTCCTTGGCAGGTTGAGACAGTACAGGCCCTTACTCTCAGTTTTCGTCCAAATCGTCTTCTCCGATCGTAGGTTCTATATAAAACAAACTTGTTTGAGAAAGATAGTGATATAAAATGATTCAAAAGCAAGTTTGCTGATAGATATTAGATTCAGGTAAAATAATGGGACACAAAGAACAATGTCAAGGACAAAGTCTGGTGTGAATGTTACTGTCCCAATGTGGGAAACTGGTAATGAAGTACCGTTAGGCAACTTGACAAGACGGTTATGCACATGGCTGAAGGAAGTAAGAAGAGCATAATTGCAAACTATGTGATCACTAGCACCACTGTCAAGAATCCATGCTATTTCTTTATCATATCATGAGAGTGCAAATGCTTTACCTGAGAATTTTTCATAGTTAGAGATTTTCAACGAGATAAACTGAAGACTGTTTGGTTGCGTTCAACATCTCTAACAATTGATTACCATCGGTTTGATCGGTGGATGCAGCCTTGATTTTGTTGATGATACCCAACATCGGATCACACTCAGTGTGTGATAGTGGGAAATTGCTTGCAGTTTCATGGTATGAGGCCACATGATTAACTCTTTCTTGTCCCTGGTTTCCTTCCATCGAGTTCTTCCTTCTACGGCAATAGTTGTAGATGTGGCCCTTCCCCCAGCAATAGGTACACTTAAGATGTGCCCTGCAATTTCTAGTGTTGTGGTTTGTCATGCCACACTTCTCGCATTTGACTCCACCTTCTGTAATACTGATAACTCGGTTAAGCTTCTTAACAGAGAACGCAATCGTCTCAATTGGTACAACTGCCTTGGTACTGGAAGCCTCTGCTTGTTTTTCATGTCTCAATGGCATAGCGTAGGCCTTGTTCAAGGATGGAAGATGATCAAATCCAATGATGTTGCTATGAACTGTGACATAGTTATCATTAAGCCCCATCAAGAATTTCATTGTTTTCTGTGTTTCCATGAAACTCTTGACTTCAGTGGCAATTTGACAGGTGCAGGCAGGGAACGCACAAAGCGAATCCTTTTTATCCCATAACGCCTTCAGTTTTGTGAAAAAAGAAGTAACCGAGCCAGTGTCCTGCTCACAATCATGTAAATCATTTTCTATGTGGAATAACTGAATTGTATTAGTGTGTGAAAACCTCTCTTGCAATTTCAGCCACATACCTTTTGCTTTCTTACAATGCATGACACTTTTTGATATTTCCTTCTACATACCTCCCAGTAGCCAGGTCTTGACGAGTGTATCACAACGATCCCATTGGTGTTATATTCTTCAAGATTATGAGCTGGCCTGTTGAGAGTGCCATCAACAAAGCCCGTTTTGTTTTTAACTGTGAGTGCCATGGTCATGCCCTAGATCCAGTCCGTGTAATTGTCTTCCACCAATGGCTGCTGCACAAGGGAAGTACCAGGTTGATCTGAGTGGTGGAGTTAGAGTGGGTGATTTGGTTTCTCCCATAGTTCAGAAGTTATTTGCAAAGCTGAACCTTTGTCTATGGTAAAGCAAATCAGCTAATTACCTCAGATTCCTAATAATATGGGAATCCTAATAATTACACATGATTTCTTTCCTCAATAAACCTAAATGATTCTCAATGTAGGAGGCCTATGTTGTATTAATTTTCAATAGGAACATTCACATTTTTTCTTAGATTTCTTTAATTAGTTTATTTAATTTCCAAGTAATTAATATCTTTAATTATATTTAATTTGTAGATATTTTGGAGGGCAGAGAAGAGAAAGGAACGGAACGAGGAAACATTTGAAAAGTAATCATGGAGTACAGAAGATGAAAATAACTGGTCCTTGTAATTAGTTCTAATTAATGATTTGTGTTCAAATGGCGGCAACCTTTTATTGAAGGAAGTTATGAGACGGAACAAATTGGAACAAAAAAATCCTGAACTCAAGTTGAAGGATTTCCATAGTGTGGTTGCTAGCAAGTTCGTTTTCTTTTTCGGTTAAATAAACAGAGAAGAGTCCTTCTGTGCTTATTTCATATGCTTGGGCAGCTTGGCTACTAAGATGAGCATCAACATCTTTGACTAGATCCACTATCAAGTGGAGCTTTGCATGTGGCTTTTGAACTTTGTCGATCATGCAAATTCACATTGAAATGACTAGAAGTACTTTTACTTCTATCTTTTAGTTCTTGGATTCTTGGAAGTGGGAGTTTAATTCGTTACCCTTTATTAGTTGGCATGAACTAAAAGAAAAATGAATCGAAGAAGCATAGATAATACATATCACGTAAAAACTAGGAGAGGTTTGAACATAAGTGCTTGATCATCAGCTACAACCGAAGATCACAACTAATCAAATACATAATGAGCATTCCGGCCTTAATTATACGAATATAGAGAGTACATAATATTGATAATAAGGTCATACTGGAAGGATGCAGCGGAAAATGAGTTGCCGATCGAGAAGCTAACGCAAGCTCTTATTAATTTCAAGCAACTAACTAGCTAGCTCATTCTTCTTGACTCAGATGAGCTCAATAATGGTTAGGTGGAGTTGGGGGCTTGTGAGGTGGCTTGTATGCTCTTGGCGGCTTCTTGTATGGAGTTGGTGGTGGGAAAACCTTCCCTTCTGGCTTGTGCTTGTGCTCGGGGTTCTTTAAAGGAGGGTGTCCTGGATAGTGACCACCAGGCGGCATTGGCTTGTGTTGAGGTGGTGGCTTGGCCACAACAGGAGGTGGCAAAGTCGGTGATGGCTTCTTATAAGGTGGTGGCTTGGACACAACAGGAGGATGAAGAGTCGGTGATGGCTTCTTATAAGGCGGTGGACTCCTCACTACTCTGGGAGGCACAATTGGCTTGTCATGATGGGGTGGTGGTAAGTGGGTTGGAGGTTTTTGTGTTGGTGGTGCGGGCTTCTTGATCACAGGAGGCTTGTGAATTGGGAGTGGTGGTTTCTTAAGTGGAGCTGATGGGGGTTTGTAAGTGGGAGTGGTGGGCGGCTTAGGTTGGCCATGGTATTCCGAGAGAGATGGAGTGATCAGAACTACAAACCCAAACAAGAGCAGAAGCAACTTTGAGTAAGACATGATTTTTGGAGTTGAGAGATGGTGCAAATCAAAAGGGTCTTGGGGATCTTGTTTATTACTGTAATCTAAGCACGTACTCCGTCGGTAGAAGAGGTGTCGACATCTAGTACATAAAATGTCATTTCGGTTCATACATAAAATGTCAAGGGAAAGATTTTCAAATGGTGCATGTGATTATGTCATTGTAAATACATTAACATTAACATTTGATTGTGGTTGTTCAAGAAATACACCATGACTTTTTCCCTCCAGTTCCAATTTAGAGAGCCTAGCTAGATGACAAGCGTAAGTCACTATTACATCATGAGAATTGAGAAATACGATCATGGAGCTAAACTGCGACATTTTCCAACTATCGACGAGATAACAAAGCAAGAGAGCAAGCATGTTGCACAAGATAGTGAGCAACATTGTTGCATCTTTACCGAACAAGCTGCCAGAATCAGATATAACAAGATCATGCATGGCAGTGTATAAGTTGACGACTTACGGCCTTCAATTCAACTTGGCTCGATCTACGAGCTCTGAACTCACAAGTACTAATTCTCCAACCCCAAAACTAAAAACTTTCCCCACACTAAATCAACACTAAAAGTTATAGTTGTGGATCCTATTTCTTACCTACCGCCTAGAGTTTGGACAGATTTATATTAGATCACAGAGGACTATCTTATTCTCTTAGATAGGTTTTGCTTAGCAAGTGCAGATTTTTGATACAGGGTTGTGATCGTTGCGTAAATATTGACTATCTGGTAAAGTAGTGCCAATAGTAGATACCAATTAATACCGAATTAAGTAAAGTTCTATAACTCGGTAAAGTTTCGACATTAATAATTTGGATACTTGACCTTTTCTCTCATCATTTGAAGCTAATCCCATTAATTCTACGATGAGTTTATACTCTTCTGCCATGCATGTACATAAACCGGTTCTTGATAGATTTCCAGATTGGTTAATTTAGTTACTTTGCTTTGCAAAACTAACATATGCGCATCCATGGAGCAGATGCTGCAGATCCTTGCAAAGATCTTGGACTAAGTTGGTGAAATAGAAAAGCGACAATACATCTTGGTAATAGTATGTCTTCATTTATATATATATTCCGTTTTGTTTATATGTAAAGCTAGCGTAGAGCAATGTTCATGAAATTCGTTATTTTCCAAGATTTGCTCTTTCGTGTCTGGTTACGTCGTCTTATTTGGTTGAAAACAATGCCTTGAACTTCTCCGTTCTTGACTTTCTCATATAGATTTGGTGACTTTGATGTATATACTTGTGGACAAATTAACCATATTCTAGCATGTGAGTGATCATGATTCATATCTATATATCTAACCCTTTCACAAGAAAAAACACGGTAAAAAAAAAGGAAATAAAATGTGAGCTATAAAACTAACCGAGTTATAGAACTTTACTTAATTCGGTATTAATTGTTAGAATGTTAATTAAAAGCATTTCCAACAATTAGTCATTTTTGTTAGAGATCTCAAAAAATGTTAGATGGACTCCAGATAGTAAAGAATGTGCATGCTTCAAAGCATTTCCAACAATAAGTCATTTTCTTCAATTAAATACATTGTCTCAGAGTTATTATAAAACTAGCAAATTAAGTGTTAGAGATCTCATGATAGTTCGCTATTGTCAAATGTTGGAGATATTCTATGAGGATGCAATGTGAGATGAATCCAATGGTATAGATCTTCTGTGCTGCAGCCCACTACCTGGATCTGCTGCTGTGCCCTGGTTGTGGCTTCTTTCTCTTAACTATAATTGTACTCTCATGGTAGTATCTGAATCGCCTGGTGATCGACTTGAATGTGTGCTTTGTGGTGAGCTAATGGATGACTTGATGTTATACAAATTGGGGTCTTGTGCCGATCATCATCAAGAGGAACTGATCGGTAGTGAAAGCTAATAGCACCATTCCAAGAAGAAACACTTGCAAAGTGTTGGTCTTTTTGTGTTTTAGGATGACAGAGTGAACGTCATTATGTATTCTTCCATTTGTCATATTTACACATGTCGTTGGGATTATGGGATCTGATTGGGGACTGTTTTTAGCTGAAAAGTCTGACATTCAAGTGATTCGCACCTAATACATCGACTGTTCATATATAACTCACATGCCCGTCTCACCCACTCGTTGAATTTGTTCCTTTAGCTACACTAGAAAGAAGATAATGGAATAGAGAACAAACTTTCTCGTACCACCGCATGAAGGCAAGGATAATAGGAAAAAGATTTAATTTTTGTCACAACCTACAACTAATATTTATAAAATTTGTATCATAGGTTCTTTTGCACATTTGTGATTTTCCCACTCGGGTACAAGAAGCATGGAATGAAGCAGAGTCTGCATGTTGTACCTAGCTGCCAATGTCCTGGTAGCCAAAGCCCAAGTCCTTCAGAGTCGATGAACTTGTATTGTTGAGATATGAATCCTACATAAAAAAATAGGATTTAGTCTGTTATTGTATGTATGCTTCTGGGAGTAGTAGTGGTTTTTGTATTTCCACCTTCAAATTGTCTTTATTTCCTCACCACTGCAGAACATGTTTGAAGCGACGACTTTTTGTCGTCGCTTCACTGAAAAAGTCGTCGCCTCGACACCGAAGAGACAACATGGTCGTCGCTTCGAGTCGTCGCTTCGTTTTCGTCGTTTCGCCTTCGAGGCGACCAATTTCCCTAAAAAAGTCGTCGCTTGGATATCTCAAGCGACGACTTTTTAGTTTGTCGCCACATACGAGCGACCAATTTTGACTCGTTTCCTCAAAGTCGAGGCGACAAATTTTGAGTCGTCGCTAACGCTTCAAGGAGACGAAGTTTCTCTGGTCGCTTCCAGTTTGAGGCGACAAAGTTTAGATCGTCTCCTCACATTTGAGGCGACAAAGTTTGCAGCGTCGTTTCCAATTTGATGGGACGACAGTTGGTTCAAAAGTGGTCGCTTGATGTTGATGTAAGCGACGACCTATGTACAATATTCGTCGCTTAAATATTTGTTATAGAGACAGACTAACAGAATTTCCCTCTTTTTTTCATTTTGAATATGCAGGGAGGGACGTATTTTGTTCATTGTTCGTCGCATCAACAAAATCTAAGCGACGAATATTGCTCATTATTCGTCGCTTCAAAGTTTGTTACAGAGCCAGAATAACAGCATTTTGGCATTCTGCAAACCTGCATTGCATTCATCACCCTGCATTCAAATCACAATGTCCAACCAACATTTCATTCCAAGCACAAATCCAACATAACACAAACACTATAAATACATTGATTTCATTCAAAACTAAAATGTATTCTCATAATGTCGTCGAAATGTTCCGAATACATATGTCCTACTCTAAATCGTCGTCCATTGCCCCTATACCTTCAGCACATGATGATCTGGCGGCGACGGCGGCGGCGGCGGCAGTGGCGGCGGCATTCGGATTGGTCGACAGGCCGAGGGCAGCCTCCATCCGTGCCATACGTTGCAGCATCTCTTCTTTTTCGATTCTGCTTTCTTCTTGTTCGATTCTTCTACGTTCTTCGTTGATTCTGACACGTTCATTGGCGGCTGCTACTTCTGCCCTCAACTTCTCAACCTCTGAATCGTTGCTGGACACGCGTGCACCGCCTCTTGGTTTTGCCGGGCGTCTTAATGCACCTCCTAGCCCTGCAAAGATCGTAAAACAGAAAAAATTATTCAAATTAAATTCTCTTTCGTATCTAAAATAGAAATTGTTATTTTATAATTTTTTCATACCTCGGACTCTCGTCCCCGGCGTCCCGCCCAAACACTCGTCCACTACCGCTATCTGTTCTTCGACGGTAGCGGGGCCCGTCGCGTGGCTGCCGCTCTCCACATCAGCCGCTCTGCTAGCACTGAGCTCATCCATCTTCCTCTTGACCGCTGCCTGCCAAAAATACCATATTAAGTTAGTTTGTGTTTGTATAGTTATAAATTGAAAGTAAATAAAATCAGAAGCTAAAAACTAGGAATTCTTGCATCTAACTCGTCAGGAAACTCACCACTTTCTCTTGCGCATTCTGCTCTCGCGCATAAACATCGCACACTGTCTGAAGTATCGGCGCCAAACTGCCTCTCTCCTCATTCGCAACGACCCGGTAGCTATAGGGAGTCGTGCCAGAGTGGTGGTTGACTGCACACCCATTCTCCTTTGCTTTGTTCCGGTTTGCTGCGTTCCGAGCACACATCTTCTGCAAAAATATGCACGATCTATTAGAATCAAACTCGATTATATGAAATTTAAAAACCTTTAATTACTTTCCGTTACCTTATAATCGTCGTCCTCAAAGTGAACTTTGAGGTACTCCCACTGCTCGGGTCGGTGGATGAACTCTGCAGGCGTCGCCTTTGACACTTCGACGTAGTGCGTGTGGCAGTCGTACTTCCAGTCCTTGTAGATCTTGGCAGCGGTCTCGTCAATGTATCTCCACATGCCTATCTCGGTGGCAGGGAGGTCGTAGAACATCTAGTAAAAAACATCCCAAAGAAATCATTAGAAATAACATATTTCAATATATATGACTGAAAGATATAGAATTTCAAATTATTATGAACGTTTGTTTTACCTCCAGATACGTGGTCAGTGCGTCTTGGTGCTCCTCAGCCAGCTCAGCATATGAAGGCGCAAGCATGGGCACTTTGCTCCGGATGGCGCTCCCGATGTCTCGGGACATCAAAGTCCTCCACTTCAACAAAGATGGACCCCTGTGCCGTTCCGAGTAGTCAACCTTCAGAGGTTTCCCGCCGTTCAGCGACACCAAATATAGGGTCTTCGTACCGGTGATGATGCCAGGCTTGTCCGGGTTTCGTCCATTCACTTTCTCACCCGTTGTCATATTAACAAGCTCTGCCATATTAGAACAACAAAAAACACATGCATTAAACAGAAAGACCCATAAGAATTTAACTACTGATTCTAGAAAGCTTCATTCACTTAGTGGATAGCCTGCACTATTTCTGCAGAGAACAAAATAATAAAGAAACCATAAATGTTGGTCGATCATAATGTATGGCCAACACGATGTAATCATAAGGACATGCCCCACACACTCCCTGCTTGCTGCTTTGCATTCATTCTTAATTTCTGAGTTTCATCAAAAACGGAATGAGGGGCCAATCCAGCAAACAAAGCCACTGATATGAAAGAACACTAATTGCACATAAGACTTCAAATCAATCATCTCCACACATACACCAAAATCCCAGAAATGAAGATAAGAATTGAGCATAAAGATATAAACTTTGCTGTGAATTCCCACCAACTTCATAAACATAATTCATCGAGTTCCAAAACCCAGAAACTGTGTTGAATTTTGAGAAGAAAAAAAGTAAATGCAATGAAAGAAAGTAAACAAAAGCTTGAAGCTTTATCTCACTGTGTTCACGGTCTTGGTTCTTAGCAAACAAACCAAATCAGCCGCACCAAACCCATGAACAGAATCTCTTGAAACTCAAAACCCAGTAACATAAACTCTGAGCAGAATGCAATGAATAAAAGTAAACAGAAAAGCCTGACTAACCCAATAAAAGCTTGAAGCTTTTTAACTGATTGTCTTCTGGACTAGTTTCAGAGGAGCCAACCAAAGTGTCAGTTTCAACTATCAAACTCAATTATGGGATGATGAGGTAGATTAGGACGGAGTTAAAGTTCAAGTGAATGAATGAGAGAGAATTCAAAGCTACGAGGAATATGAGTACGATTGGATCGTCGATTAGAATAATGATAGAAATATCTTCAATAATTAATAAATGTGGAACACATAAAGCTACTGCCGCTTTTGGTCTATGGCTGGAAAGAATAAACGACCAGAAAGCCAAGCCATCTCCTCCTATTCCTTCTCTACTCTTTTATTCCTCACATCTTTGCCTTTTCATTCAAATTCTATTGCAATACAAAAGTTACTGTTGTAACGAATGTAAGAAAAGAACACAGAATTACGTGGTTCACCAACGATGTGTTGGCTACGTCCACGGGCAAAAGAGAGTAGTTTATTTATCTTGAGGAAAACAGAATACAGAATACAATTAGGTTTATGATGTTTATATACTAAACCCAAAAGTAAAACCTAGCCCAACATAACAGATATCGTGGGCCGCCTCTGTCAGCGAGATCCCCGCCTCTGTCAGCGCCACCAGACGACTAGTTCAAGGCATATACTAACAGTTACTAACCAAAAATTTCAACTCAAATTGACTAGAGGTTAGAAAAACTATTTACTTTATGAGTTTCTCGATTGTATACGACTTACATTTTCGACCAAATACATTGTCATTTTGATAGAACTAAACTTTGTAACATAACTAAACCCGTGATATTGCTTCGTTGTTATGTCTCGGCAAAATTACATCAATACTTCTTTGAAACTTGAAAGAGACATGTACCAAAATGAACAGATTGAACAACATCTCCCTACTGTTTTGGGAATTAGTCAAATTTCCAAGATAGACAATGTTTCAGAGCAGAAGATAAGTATAATGACACTTCCAAGTGAATCATAGACAGCAAGTGAACTATGCTCCCTACTGTTTCGATAAACTCATAGTTATTTGCACCACAACATCCAATGTTTAAGTTATTTACAGTTGTATGAAAAGGATAGAATTAGAGTTACAGTTAGCAATAGCATATGCATTATCATGCCTTCACTAAAAATCCATACAAAACCCTATGTGCACATTTCCAGGGGTGAAAGAAAACACAACATTTATATATATAAGCATCAAATTTGACATGTAATCAAGAACATATAGTCAGACCAACACTAACCTCATAGGGCTCCTGATAAGAAAACAGTTAGAAACCAATTTCAGCATCAACTAGTTTAATCATAATATCACAATCCAAAATAGTTGCAAGCATGAAAAGAAATGCAAATACTATACATCTAACAAGTATGACTATGACTTCCTAAGAACTTATGCTCGTCAGCCAAAACTCAGGTGCGGAAAAGCTGTCTTGCCAGGGTAACTCGAGCATCAACACACACAGCAAACTTAGCATAAAACAGCATTACAGTGTGATGAAGTATTGCAAAAGAAAAACTTCTAACATTTCTTATTGACTCTTAAAAGCTGGTCACAATGTAATTTATCAAACATCAACTTAACAAGGTTGTTGCTGTAAATTTTTATTACTAGGACCGTAATTCAGGCAAATTAAAAAAGTTAATTTGCAATTACAACTTATACAACTCAAATTGAATGGGGTACATTATGCTTGATATTGTTTTGGATTATGGATCTCTCTTTTGTTGTTATTGGTACTAAGAGATCTGTATATGTAGTTCACTGTCTCTTCTTTTAGCAAATTTTTCTTACAAAAGTGAATCCATTATCAGTCTTATTATTTAGAGCACACAACAATTTCTGCTTTTCAGTTTCGCTATGAGTGAGGCAGCTGATAACTGGCTTGCTTGGATGGATCGATTCTTGACTCTAGGAGATAGTAACATACATGAAAAGAATGATGTGAAGGAAAAGATACTGCAGTTGGTCGACTTATATTACACAGCCTTAGATGCACCAAAGAAAGGTGTAAAGGTCAGCTATCTATAAGCTCAAGAATTTATTAATTTATAACAGGGTGGATGAGTATCAAACAGAAGAGCGTTCCCTCAAAGGTGATACCCGTACTGTGTTGATAATTGAGGTGGTTATCAAAGTTCATATCCATTTAAACATGTCAATAAGAAATATCAACATAAAAAAAACATCGATTAGGAAAAAGTTCATCAACCCCTAAAACCATATCAACAACTGCAAGGCTAAGACATAACTCAGTATTACCCTGCAGATAGATAACATAAACATACAAATCCCATACAAGAGAACTCCAACAATCGAACTTATTAACGAAAATTCAGTCAAACATAGTCCCAATGCTTATGAATTTTGCGCCACACCAGATAAGTAGATAAAGGAATCAACCCAACACATTGATAAAATTGACACAATAGATATCATAATCCAAACCTCAAACCACTGATCAATTAAAAAACAAAAAAAAAACTTAAATCACAACATCACGACACTCACCCGGCTCCTGAGGACCCCTCTTGGTCCTAATGCTGAGGGGAGGAGCATCCGGGGCACCACCACTGCCACCGCTCCCGGCATTGCCGCCGCCGCTCCCCAAGTCAGCCGCACCTCCACTGGCCCCCACACCCGCCGAAGGATCGGTTTCGGCCAGAGACGGGATGGGAACCATCGTCCCCGCCTCTCCCGCCGTCCTGCCCGATTCCGCCGCCACTGTCGTCGTCGCATGCGCCGCCGCAGCAACCATTTCAGCGGCAACCTCCGCCGCCCTTCTCTCTCTTCTGGCCTCCATCTCCTTCTTCCTCTTCTGGGCACTACAACCGGGTGCCATCCTTGGAGATTTGGGTTTAGGGTATTTAGGGTTTAGGGGTTTGAGAGAGATGAAGAAGAAGCAGAAGGGGAAGAAGAAGAAGACAAAATTGGGTTTCGAGTTGAGGAGGATTTTCGAAGAAGGGGGAGAATTCAGAATTTGGGATTTGGGGGGAAGAAGGAGGATTTTCGATTTGGGGGGAATTTGGGGGAATTTGGGGGAATTTTCGATTTGATCTCTATCGAATGAGACATACTTGATACCGTTCACGTAGCACGCCTTGTAAATCCGAGTGAATTGCGGACCTCGAGCCAATGACCATATTGCCCTGTTAAAATTAGGGTCCTGAGCATCATATATTCTCTTGGCCTGAAAAAAAGAAAGTGTCAGTTCTATACTATTAAATTTTCGTACAAATTTTAAGAACCATATATTTAGTTTTCGTACAAATTTTAAGAACCATGGATGAAAACTCCTCCTTTGATGGCGCGGGTCATAATCGTCACCATATTTCGCCGTGTACAGCTGCAAATGAGCGTCCATGTAATATTGAGCTTCTTCTGTATCCGTCAAAATTTGCCAGTGAGCCTCAGCCGTTTCCGGTGGTATCCATAATACACGGTTGAACTAACTGAGAAACAAAACTAATATTCCATATTGGGGGATTGGGCTCTTCGTGTTCTTCCAATTGCAGATACGACTTACAGTACGTCACCGACTCCCATGATATGTATCTTTCTGCAATACTCCCCTCCGGGTAACGTGTATTACTCATTGACTGTTTATAGTCACCTAATTGCTTGTAAAATGATGAATATGCTTAGTGCAAGTTATAAAGTTAGTGTAAATTTAGTTTGAACAAAAATTACAACATTTTTGGTTACTGCATATACCTTTCCTTCGGATACATCCATGTAAAATGTACTGGGCCTGTAAGCAGAACTTGTTCGGGAAGGTGAACCATGAGATGAACCATAGAGGTGAAGAAATGTGGAGGAAAAATCAACTCCAAATTGCAGAGAATGATCACAATATCATCTTTCATCTGTTGGACATCTGTCTTCTTCAACTCCCTGACACATAATTTTCGAAACCAATTTGACAATGCTATCAATGGCTTCACGACGTTATTCGGTAAAAATCCTCGGATAACCACTGGAAGAAGACGTTGAAGCAGGACATGGCAATCATGCGTCTTCAATCCATAGAACTTTTTCTCGGATAGTTTCACCTTATTTCTCAAACTTCCCGCATAGTCAAGTGGATACCTAACACCGCGAAACCATTCGAATACTTCTTCAAGACGATCCTCTTCAACTAAAAAGGGTGCATGAGGAACCTTTCCCGTCCTCTTTTGAGCTTCCGAACACCACTGACTTTTGCGTATTCCCCTCTTCTGCAAAGCTTCGCGAGCCCTTGGACCATCCTTGGTCTTCCCTTCAATTGAAAGAATGGTGGCTAGGATATTGTCACCCACGTTCTTTTCAATGTGCATGACATCTAAACAGTACCTGTGTAATAACGACGACCAATAGGGAAGCATCCAAAATACGCTCTCGTGGGTCCAACATTGTCTGTTGTGGGCTGAGTAAGGGACATGAAAATCTGGATGCTGGCTAAGAGTGGCGTAATTGTGTGACCTAATTTCCTCCAAAATTTCATCCCCGTCCTTATGAGCTGGTCTTTGTCTCCACTCTGGCTTCCCGTTAAATGCCAAACTGGATCGCATGGGTGAATTCTCATCCAGCCATTTCCGATGCCCTTCATAAACAATTCTCCCACACATATGCTCCGCCGTCAGCTCATCTAGACAAATTGCACATGCCTTGTACCCTTTCACTGTTGAGCCTGCAAGCATCCCTAAACCAGGAAAGTTACTTATCGTACACATCAGCGCTACCTTCATCATGAATACATCATTGTCCTCTCTGTCAAAAGTAGCGACTCCATTTTCCCACAAATCTTTGAGTTCGTCGATCAATGGACGAATGAGTACACTAAGGCACTTTCTTGGAGATTTGGGGCCAGGAATCAACACGGCCAGCATATTATATTCCTTCCTCATACACATATTAGGGAGTAGATTGTATGGCATCACAACCACGGGTCACGTACTATGCTGGGTTGTCATTGTTCCAAATGGACTGAAACCATCAGTTGCCACTCCAAGCCGCACATTTCTTCCCTTAATGTCGTCGAAATCTGGAAATGTCCTGTTAAAATGTTGCCATGATTCTCCATCAGATGGGTGCCGGAGAGTTCTTTCATCTACTCGCCTCTTCTTATGCCATCGCATATGCTTTGCTGTGTGTGGGGACATAAATAGGCGTTTCAATCTTAGAGTGATAGGGAAATACCATATTATCTTTTTTGGAAGGTCATCCGTATCTGGCTTATATCTTTGAGCACCACATATTGGACAAGTCTTACGAGTTTTATTTGCAGCCCCCCTGAATAGGTAACAGTTGAACTCACAAACATGAATTTTTTCATATCCAAGGGAAATATCCTTGATGATTTTTTTAATTCTCGAATAACTCACAGGAAAATTATTGACTTTAAAAAACTTATGCACCCATTTACATAATTTATCAATACTCGTATCCGACCATCCGTTTTCAATTTTAATTTCCATTGCATGTAATGTGGCACTTAATACAGTTTCTTCACTCCCTTCATACAATGGGGTTTGAGACTCTTTCAGAAGCCTTTCATACTTAGCGTAATCATCATCTACCATGTCATTGAACTGAACTTCAGCGTTTTCTTCAACGACATTATGCGGTGCATCTGCATGGTATCCAGGATAGTATGGAAATACATCTTGTATAATCTCCACAGGCGGGATCACTGAAGGACCGGCAACACTGGAAGCCTGGGCTCTGTCTTGAAGCCACTGTCTCCGTTTACTGATCATTGCCGGTTGACCAGAAACTTCCCCGTGTAGGTGCCAAACTGTGTAAGTCGGATCCAAACCATGGTGCAAGCAGTGATGATAAATTTCTATGAGTTTCTTATAATAAGGACCATTTCTGTAAACTGCGCACGGACAAGGGAGAAATTCAATTCCAGCAGTGCGAGCGGTCACAAAATTGATGAAGTTAACTAAGCCTGTGCTGTAATCAGGGTGTGTAAAGTGAAGTTTCATCCAAGATTTGTCGGGGACATCATCCATGTTTCCTGTCATAACATGAACAGACAATATGCATAAGGTTAGCACACAACATTTATGATACAATCAAAACCTGTCCCAACACTTCTTCTCCTTATGCCTCCGGGTTGGGTCCTATCCCCTTCAGGCGAACACGAGTTTGTTGATCCTTTTGCTATTCATGTGGTTTCAGCTACAGTTTTGGGAAATTTCGGCAGCATCTCCCTGCAGTTCCTCAAGTGCACAAAAATCTAAACAACCTAATTTGCACTCGAGGAACATTGTAGAGAGACAATGTCGAAACTATATCCCAAAACGTAAACTTAAACCACATGAATAACAAAAGGATCAACAAACTCGTGTTCGCCTAAAGTGTCTAAAAATGGGACAATTCGAGAATCAACAACCCATCTCGATCAACTAGATGCGTTGTTGATTCTTAAACGGGAGTTCTAAGCTGATAAACACCACAATTATATATAATAGGAAACAATAAATTTACACACGGCACCACACTCCCTCACTAAGCCACTCACATGTTTCAGAAACCCTAACTACCACAATCCACGCACAACCCAAACAAATTACATCGTAAAATTCTAATTTCACTACATTTCACTACATTTCACTCTTTCACAAAATTTCATTTTCACTATATTTGGATTGAACTAAATTTTACGGTTTCACTAAATTAAGCTGAAATTCAATTTCATTAACTTTCCCAATTTCACTAAATTTCCCCATTTCACCAAATTTCACTAAAACTCAATTTCACTAAATATGATAGTTTCACAAATTAACTAACATAATCTCAATTTCACTAAAATCAACACCAACTCCATCATATATTCAAACACCCAACACTAAAAACAACACAAAGCACATTATAAACCGAATCCAACTCAAGAAATCAAACACTAAATTCAACCAATCAAACCAAAATATGGTGATTCCAATGAAGATGATAGATTATACTAACCTACAAAGCAATTGGAAGAGAACACCCAAGCTTCCGGACCCCGAAATTGACGAAATCAGCAGTTTTGGAGATTTTTCGCAGATGCTACAGTGTTTTGCCCAATTTTTTCGACCTTCTGTGTTCTGTCTAAGATGAGGGCTTTATAGCAGATTTTAAGAGTTGAAGCGACGAAGGTTGTACAATATCCGTCGCTTCGTTTATTATCGTGCGACGACGTTTAAAACTTGTCGCTTAGTTTCATATATAAGCGACGAATATTGACAAAGGTTATCAACGTTGTCGCTTACATTTCGAGTCGGCGACGAATACTCAATTTTCGTCGCTACAGTTTACAAAACAATGTCCGAAGGCGACAACATGTCAAGAGTCGTCGCTTCAATAATTTGTTAGCGACGACTTTTTATCAATATTCGTCGCTCACTATTTCTGAAGCGACAAGGCCAATATCGGTCGCGTCAATGCGTTGAGGCGACGAAGTCTGATGTTCCCGTTTCAATATTCGTCGCTTCATATTTGTATTCCAGTAGTGCCTCTTCACTATTATGTATATATTCTTTTTGATTGGTTTACTTGCTTTGGGTTTTTGCTTTAGTTCCTATTTCTGTTCTCTAATCTGTCTTGCTTTACTTTTCAATGAAAATTCAAAGTTGTGTATTAATGACCTCTGCAAGATGAGAAAGCTTCATCGCTAGTTTGGCCAATTATATGGATGTAATACATTTTTGGTGCTGCAGAATCATAACGCTTTCAAAGTACAAGAGTTATGAAACGCTATGCGTATTACAATTGGAGGTCTTATGATGTAAAATGCAATTTTGAAGTCTTATAATGTGTATATGTGAATTGTGGTATCTAATATATTTTTTTTCTTCTTAGTTTCATATTCAATGTAATTTAATTAGTTTTCATAAGAGGTAAGGCTGATGCCCTCCTCTTTAAATGTACTTTGTTTTTTTATACATAAAAATACGAAAGGTGTTGCCAAGTGTTATTGAAGTGTGTGGATATTTTCCCTCCCCATATATTTACCTACGCAAAGTCGAGATATATCAATCGTCAGATGTAATAATGAAAAATAGTAACGTTAAACGAACGCAAAGTGGTTGTTTCAAGTAATCCAATAACAATTGTGTTTAGAAAAATAGAAATTTCAATTGAGGTAGGGTCGGAACTAATACATCAAAAATGATATTATTACTGACCAAATTCTGACGAGTTTGTTGGAGGGAAAAAGTAGCAGTTCTGACCGAAATGGAACTAATTTCTGATGGCTTATTTGGTTGGAAATGATAAGTATTTCCAACGGCTGGTCATAAAAAAATATTTGTCACCGGACTATTACCGACCGCTTCCGACAAATTTTTTTCGGTCAGAAAGAGTATTACTGTAAGAAAAAAAAAAGTATTACTAAACAGTAAATGTGATGTCTTTGAACTATTCGTCATTTGTGTAAATGATAACATACGTCACACATGAATCTTCCTGGTACATTACAGTTCTCACTATTGCGTTCATTTTGACCCTGGACACGCATCTGGTTCTGTAAGAGTATAATAAGAATTGTGCCCCAACAATTCCCTTAAAAGCGGCCCCACTTCTCTCTTACATAGGTGATATCTTAATTAAGAATAACCCGCATTACTCCGCTCGGATTTCTCAATGCATAAGAATCATTAAAAACTTTAGCTTAACCTCATTCTTTACGGGCATCACTGTTTTTCATCATAGGAATGGACATGGGAAAACTCCCCACAATGATCCGACATTATCTCTACAATTTAGTTGTCCATTTGAACCTAGATCTTGGGATCTCCAGTCAGATAGGTTGGGTATCCACTGTAAAGATTTTTAATTCATGGGCTTTAGTCTCATTCCTCTTGATGATTTATTAACTAACTCTCTGTTTAAACCTTTTGGTTAGCGGATCTGCAATATTATCTTTTGACTTCACATAGTCAATTAAGATAACTCCAATAGAGAGTAGTCAATTGGTATTATGTCCTCGAAGGATGTGTCTAGACTTACCATTGTACATCTTACTCTATGCCCTGCCAATTGCATATTAACTGTCACAATGTATGCAAGTTGCAGGCACATGTCTTGTCAATTTTGGAATATCCTCCATATTGCTGTAACCATTGTGTTTCTTCCCCACATTTGTCTGGTACCACAAACTCAGACTTCATTGTGGATCTAGTTATAATAGTCTATTTGGAGAATTCTCATAACACTGTTCCACCTTTTAGTGTGAACACATAACAACAAGTACGCTTTAAGTCTATCATGTTAGATATCCAATTTTCATCACTGTATCCTTTTAGGACAGCACAACTCCAGAATTACTCGTGTATCTCTTTGGCTTGCTCACATAAGCAATATCCATATTTTTTTCATGCCAAATATGAAATTTAACATATCTCTAGTGGATTTGATCATCTTATTATTGCTTTCAAACAATAAACATGTCGTTACATATCCACTTGCGTTCAAAATGAGTTAAGGCATCATAAAGCATCATAAAGCATTCTTTGACCCTTGTCCATGTTAATTAGTCTTCATAAAGTAACATATATGTTGGTCTACCATGCCATACATTTGGATGACTCAACCATATAGGTGAAAAGAAAATTTTATTCATTCTTTCACAAATGTGATTACAAGAATTAAATAATCATCTACTCATGACCTTATTTTATTTTTGACAAAATAAACTTGTCGTCACTGAGTTTATACTCATATCGACCTCAGGAACATACAATTCTTTATATTAAATTTAGTTCCTTTCTACAATTCATTTTATAAACTTGGTTTGGTCATACCACAGCTCTAAGTATTTTATTCCGTAATCATAATCATTGACTTCATCCATACCCTGTTCGTCGGACATATTCTCATCAAGTGCAGGCCACTCACAACTTGCAGTACTTTCCATCATAGAGTTTAGTTTAACTCCTGGACCTGGATGTTCACACATCCTTATCATCATCGACAGTAATGACTTCATGGTGTATGTCAGGCTGTAATTCCATTTCATCATGTCGTCCTGAACACGACTCCCATTTGCATTCATATAAAGTCAACATTTTTCTGTAGTTGACGTATCTTGCACTATAGTTAACAAATGGTGCAAACCTTGACTCATCATTGTGACTTTCCCATATCAAGGTGTGTAGCTCAAATGGATGACCCAGCAACACCTCTGCCCAATATGTCACAACTTTGTGTGCTGCTGCTACTTCTACCTCCTCAAAGGTGAAGTCTTTAGTGTTCTCTTGGAGCTTTAGTTCTATATCGGCCTCCAAGAGATCTCCATCATTCACTAGTATTGTTGAGAATTTTGTCTCTCCTTTCCTGATCAGATAGATATTAACAATCACCTTAACATAGCTTTTAGGTTTTCCATCAATACTCATAATCACGTCATTCTTGACAATCAAGGGACTTTATGAGATTTCTAGCTCACGTGGTGTTTCAACACCTCCCTTCACTATCTGAATGAAATCTTGAATGATATCTTCATTTTTCAAGTGAACCTCATTCAACTTCTCAGATTTTTCTCTTTGTGAGACTGAGATAGATCCATTAGCAGTCACAACCATGATCGGCACATTGGTTGACTCTTTGGTTGTTTCAGCAATTTTACAATTCTGAAACACACCCATAAGTGTTAATTAATATAACCACTTATTTCTCAATTCAATGTATATGTAGATTACAAATTTCGTAAGGCAACCAATTCCGTTTAGGCAACAACAAGCTTCGAAAGAAGCTTAAATCCGTTTAGGCAACCGATAATCCTCGAATCATACAAGCAAAATCAAATGGTCAATAATTGTCTTAAGCTGTAAGAAAAAAGAGGGGTTTTGATTTTGTAGATATGATTACCCAAAATTAATTTATAATTAAAATAATAATCATAAATAACGAAAACCAACAGTTACCGACGGATGTTGGAAAAGATAAGGAATTTGATTTGTTGAAGTCGAGTCGTGTGTGTCACACACTTTCCTTAAGACAATTGTGCCGCCTCTATCGGTGCAAAAAGACTTCTTAGCGTTCATCTCCCAAGATACAACGACTTTTTGAGTTCTTATGGCTGTATTGCTATAAGAACACCTACGAACTACTAGTACTTCTATCTATCACCAGAAGAAACGACACGAGAGAGAAAGGTTTGGGAGATTGTTTGATATTATTTTGGTTGATTCTAGATACTCTAGATTCTCTATGAACAAAGGAATATGTCGCTCTTTATATAGGGGGTAATGAGGCTACTACTTTAATTGCCATGAATTCAGAAATGAATTTCATATCATAAGTTATAGACGTTACATAATGAATTCATAAATGAATTCTAATTCATATGTCATAACTATATCCTCAATAAATTCCATTTCATACGTTACAACAGTTACACAATGAATTTGGTAGTTACAGAATTCAATCTTATTAAATATGTCGTTACAGTATTTACTCTCATTGAATCTGCTGTTACAAAATTCAAAACAGTTCTGTTGTTACACATTCCAGAATTCAAGTAGTGAGTATATTTTGGGTGACAATTTTTTATTCACACCATAACCAATTTAATCAGATGATTATATAAATTTGTAACCCTTATACCAGAGAATACAAATTCATATTTTATCATTAACGAATATTAAGTGCGTCCACTTAAATTCTTCAATTTAAATTAGTTAAAATAAATGGTGATTTTCACAATTTTCCAACAATTACCAACCAAAATACAACTATTTTCGACTATTTCGATTGTCAGAAATCACATATACAGTGTCATTGCCAATTAGTTTCGAATTAGAACTTCAAGAAGGCAAGAAGAAACATAAGCAAATAGTTTGAAGGCATTGTTTATGTTTGGGAATTGGGATGGTTTTGAAACTAGAGGGAGAGTGGCAATTTATAGTGATGGGTAACTCTCACAAATGCTGTCACGAGTAATGTCTATGTGTATATCGTTACAATTTACGAATGCATGCTTAAACTATTGGTAATGTCGTTGTGAAGAGTTTGACAATTTTACTATTCACACAACATGAAGCTTGCACGGTAGGTGTGTTTACAACGCTTAATCTGGGCCTCTGAGGCGCAGTACACTCACTCTAGCTATTCTATGATTTATATCAGCATTCTCTTTATTTGGTATCAAATATGAAGCCTAGCTATAGAACTATAGTGGCCAACTCTACCTTTCCCACTTTGGTGACCAAAAGGTACATAATTTTAATTGATTAGATTGATATACAAGACGTACGTGAACAAACTCTGTACATTAAATAGTGCGATTTATTCTTAAACATGAATGTAATTACTAATTAGTACCAAACTGAAGAAATAATTACATGACCAGTCTAGCTCATAGTGATTAATGAACGGTGTTGTTCTTGATTAACTGAACAAATTCAACATGAGGATTTCATTAAAAATACAATTCGAAATATTCAATAGGTTCTTAAATCTAGTGTCCTAGTACCTCCGAAGGTTTGGCGTAGAAAAACCGATACTTTTAAGTTTTAACTAAAAATTTGGCAGAGTGTCGATTATGAACAATGCATGTGTTGGGGTAGTGTCAGGGCTTGTGTGTGTGAAAGTATGTATATGAGAAGATGTGCACGACTCATGAAGTCTTTTTTGACGTATCCCATGCTTCTACTTTACTTTTTGATCCTTAACCAAATTGTGGAGAAAGCAAAGAAGCCGACTGAGACCGGATCCCACACCATGTCGATAAAGATAGTAAATGTGCCTGCCGATCGACATCTGTTCTCTAGCTGCTAGCTCTCACTGAACTCCAGCAACATACGAGGACTCGAGAGGTATAATTAAGAAGAATGCTTGTACACATTTGAGACTTTAATTTATTATTGGTTTGTTATTACATACACTAGACCTTATATTCTGGGGCTGCAAGTGTTACCAATGAATATAAAAAAAATATGGAAGTTTATGACGAGATATGTCAGAAAATAGAACGCGTCGGGCAATCTGACGAAATTGATCTGATTAAGAAGTTAATCTCATAAGAAATCCTAAAAACAAAAATAAATTAGGTAATAACTCTCACCGTGACGAAATTTTGTGGTGATTTGCTAAACTGCGAAAGTATTTGGAACTCGTTTAACATCACAAAATAAACGTCGACCCTTACTCTTGTGGTTGAAGTATTCATACAACAGATTGATATAAGAACAGTTACCAAACAGAGAAAATGAGACTGATTTGGAGCCAGGATTTAGACATCCCCATTACCCCATCGATATGTGTACATGTGTATGGAAAAGAAAACGATAAGATTTTTGTAGTTTGCAGTAACAAATAGAAAACCTAACAGAGCAATAGTTGGTCTTCAAGTAAATGACATAGTCTGTAAAATTGGAAGTCCACTGGTCTTTGTACGTTCGTTGTATGAAAATGGAAGGTGCCAAGGAACAGAAAATATTTCTTCCCTTTTTGCACGTCATGATATATATGTTTTTCGAGGTAGATGTTCCTCTCCAATAATATATTGGGAAAATTTTCGCAACAATTTCTTAGGTTATATTTGTTTATAGACTGTGACTGAACGAAGGATTCCAATAAAATATGCGTATATAAGTTTTTTTTTTTTTTCTTTTTAATATACGCGTACGTATTGCGCTCCCATGCATGCAGCACACTACGTACAAACTAATGCTGGTTTGTGCTTTCATCTGCTTCTTCTTTGGTCTGTTCTTAGTATATATTGTAATATTGGAAAAGCAAATATAAGCTAATTCATATTATTCAAGCTAGGTGAGTACACTGGATGCTTTTCATAAGAACTCGTACTCGATCTCTAGGAGGCTATATAAATAATATAATTAAGCTAATAGAAGATAGAGCCAACAGAGAGTCTGGTATAACACCATAGAACAGTGAAACATGAAAGTAGCGATATAGCAGCTCTTATTTTACACATATCTCATGAAAGTAGCAAAGTAACGATGCAGTGATGATCAGTAGCGAGATGGAGGTTTGTGAGGTGGCTTGTGAGGAGAAGTTGGAGGCTTCTTCGCAAGAGTACTTGCAGGTTTTAGTTTCCGAGGTGGCTTGTGTGTTGGATGTCTAGCATCCTCCTTCACATTCTCTGCGAGGTGACGATCGTGATGTGGTGGATGCTCTCCCTTACCCTTTGGTGGCTTGTGTTCTGGGAATGGCTTATGTTCTTCATTTTTGTCAAGTGGGGTTGGCGGCTTGTGTTTTGGGGGTGACTTCTTTCCTTGATGAGGCTTACCATCTAACTCAGTGGACAAGGACTCCAGTAAAGGGCGGCCGGAGTTTTGTTCATGATCATGAGGTGGTTTGTGCTTTGGTAGTGGCTTCTCACCCTTTTGAGGTACATTACTTGGATGTCCTGGTTTGTGCTCTGGTTGTGGCTTCTCTCCCTTCTTAGGCTCATTGTGATGTTGTGGTGGCTTCTCTCCCTTGTTAGGTTTTCCATCAGTCTCTAGCAAGCGGTGTTCGTGAGGTGGCTTGTGCTTCTGTGGTGGCTTCTCTCCCTTATGTTCGCTGTGCTCTTGCGGTGGTTTCTCTCCCTGGGAAGGTTTTCCATCCAACTCTAACAACTGGTGTTCATGAGGTGGTTTGTGCTTAGGTGGTGATTTCTCTCCCTTATGATGCTCATCGTGCTCTTGCGGTGGCTTCTCTCCCTTGTAAGGTTTTCCATCCAACTCCAACAACTGGTGTTCATGAGGTGGCTTATGCTGTGGTGGTGGCTTCTCTCCATTGTGAGGTCCATTGTGCTTTGGTGGTGGCTTCTCTCCTTTGTGAGGTCCGTTGTGCTCTTGTGGTGGCTTCTCTCCCTTGGAGAGTTCGCCCTCTAACTCCGAATTTTCCTGAGGTGGCTTGTGTTTCGGTGGTGAATTCTTACCCTTTGGTGGCTTACCATCCAACTCTGAGGAGGAAGACTCTAACAAACGGCGTCCAGTGTTTTGTTCATGGGGAGGTTTGTGCTCATGACCCTTGTGAGGATGCTCGCCTGGATTTCCTTTGTGCTCTGGTGGTGATTTTTCTCCCTTTCGAGGCTCATTGTGCTCTCCTGGTGACTTTTCTCCCTTAGAAGGTTTTGCATCGTTTGGACCACAATTGAATTTATGTCAATTGGGCTTTCGCCCCAAGGCCCAGTAGGGGTTTTGATCAGATTCAAACCCATGGAAATCGGGTTTTCCCGCTTCAACCAAAGAGGTTGAGCTCGAGGGAGAACGTGGTTGCTTCCTAATCCGATTGGGGTTGTTTCGTAACAATCCATCAGTGAAAATATTTGTTAAGATTGAGAAGCAATGTAGCAATGATTTCACTACCTACGCTGGGCTATCAATCACTAACAACTATGAGCCACGCTGCACCATGCTTTAGGGAGGTTGTTAGAGGAACCGGCCATACTGCGCAATGATGAGTGAGGAACAGTAACAGCAGCATAACAAGCAAGGTCAAGACGTGTTGCTCCGATCTTCGAAGCTTCAATACCAACTATACCTCTGATAATATCTTCGCTGATTTGATGGGAAGCAGGGTAGGGGAGGACATTCCTAATGAGTCTCAAGGATCCGCCAAACTGGAGTTGACAGCCCTAGGGGTCCTTGAGTCATATAAATATGAATCTGCCGGCATCTGGGAAAAGGTTCTCAACCAAAAACAAACAACCACAAGTTCTAGCGCAACGCTAACTTGCCAAAGCCTCTCCGGAGCAACTCACGCAACCCGCCTCCGCCCCACGATCGATCTAATCTCGTGCTTGTGCCGAGCGCTTTGCTGGGTCTACTCACGCAACTCGCCTCCGCCCTACGACGGATTCAACCTCGTACTTGCGCCGAGCATTTGCTGAGCCTCACGCAACCCTCCTCCGCCCTCTTACGATCGATCTAATCTCGTACTTGCGCCGAGCATTTGCTGAGCCTCACGCAACCCTCCTCCGCCCTCCTACGATTGATCCGCTCTCGTACTTGTGCCGAGCGTTTGCTGAGTCTATCGAGTCAGTCCGCCACCCCCGGTGGCAATCGAGTCTGTCAGTCCGCTACCCCTGGTGGCAATCGAGTCGTCACTCCGGTGGCACACCCGTGGTCTTGGAACAGCTCTGCTTTGCTTCTCCGGATCAGAGTAAGATCCTCAATCCTCAAGGGGTTGGGAAGAAAATCCTGGTAGAGAGTTCTATTCAGGTCTTGTTCGAGCCCTGTACGCCGGCTTAGTCAGCGCCCGCGTAACAGTCGCTTGACCAGGAAGTCAGAGTCGAATTGGGAGCAGACGAAGCGACTCGCTCAGGGGGTCGCGCGCAATCGAGTGGCACCGCTCCAAGGGTGCTGGCACGCCTAAGCACAACACAGAGACACAAACCAAACTACAACCGTGCTGACTGTTCGCCGGGTGCTGAACCCGCCACGAACATTTTGGCACGCCCAGTGGGACAGGTGTCAAGGATTGCGGGATCCACAAGGGGTAATCCTTACGTAAGGGTGACCATGTCTTGTTTGAAGATTTCCCACAAAGGGCTGATCCAGCATGGAACAGCTGAGTGTAGGGGATTAACTGACGCTGAAGTTAAGGAAGTGTTTGGCGGGACTTTGGCCGACGCAAAAGCTATTGCTACTGCCCTTAAAGCCCTGCGAAGCAAAAAGGGTCTGAATCCGGTTTCCGAGCCGTCTATTTCGGAGATCGAGGAAGAGACCACTGAAATCACTGCCGCTTCCCAGGATAACGACCGCGCTATCGGTTTTGTTAACCGGGAAGCTACATCTGGTTTTTTGGAAAAGGGGTCCGCGGATGAATCCGCTGATCCAAGTGCGTCACCTGTGGTACAATTTACTGGGGAGTCTGCAACTCCCACGGAGGTGACGGATACTTTGAAGATGTTGATCGAAAAGTCTTGTCACACGGACGAGGCATTGAAAAGAGCCAATGAGGTGGTCATCGATCTAAGTGAATCCGTCAGGCGTATGCAGACGGAGCAACGGGGGTTCACGGCCAATTTCAAGTACCTCGCCGAACAGCAGGATCGGCTGGGGAGCAGCTTGACCACCTATGCCAGGAGCTCCGAGGGCAGCTGGCAAAAGCAGCAGGAGCAGCTGGCGGAAACCAATACCGCGCTCGCCAACCTGAGTGCCTTGATGAATCAATTGCTGGAACGGGGTGACCACCCCGAGGGGTCCGGCCGTACAGTTACGGATCCAGCTCAGCTGAAGGACCAGCGCAAGCGCGACGCCGGTCGTGGTACTATTGGCGGATCTAACAACAGGCCCACTAATAGTCAAAGGGGAGGTCAGGTTCCTCCTACAGAGCCGGTTAGCAACGATCAGTCGGTACCTCCAGCGAACGCCGTGGCGCAGATAACCCTGGAGGACATCGGCAGGATCTTCGCTGACAAGCTCAGGGAGCTGCAGGGGTTGCCCGACGTCGACAAGACGTACGAGAATCCGTTGACTCCCGAGATCAATGCGGTGCCCTTCCCGGTCGGTTTCAAGCCAATCCGTTTTACGCCGTTTACTGGCCAGACATCCGAGGATGCTGAGACGCACATCATGCGTTTCACCAACGAATCAGGTCAATATGCTGAGAACCCGATCATGAAGTTGAAGCTCTTTCCTACATCCCTGGCAGGGGAAGCAGCTATCTGGTATAAGCGTTTAAGGCCTGGGTCAATTCCAGACTGGAAGACCATGGAGGTCATGTTCAGGACCATGTTTGGGGTCGTGGAAGCAAAAATCGGACTTAAGGACCTGGCAGAGACTGAACAGAGGCCTGACGAGTCCGCCACTGATTATCTGCGACGCTTCAAGCTGGAGCTAACTCGCTGTGAGATGGAAATCCCAGAGGAGCACGCCGTGCGGATAGCGATTGACGGCTTGATAGACGAGATCCGCCAGGGGTTCAGGCAGGTTCATGTAACCACGATGGCGGATCTGACTAATCGTCTGGGTCAGGAGCAGCACTATGTGGATCGGTCCAGGGAGAGGAACGAAAGAAGGAAGGGGATTCCGATGTCCTACTATCCGGGGACTCTGAAACCCAAAACTCCAATTCCGACCGCGGCTCAGACCGTGGCAGCCGTTCAGGCGGATGCAATTCCTAGGCCAATCCTGACATGGGTTGATGAGGAGAAAGTAGGGGTCGAGGTCGCAGCCATCGAGAGGACTGATCAGAAGCCTTTGCAGTCCCAGGTAGCGAAGCCGGTCAGGGAGCCTATTAGGCTAGTTACTCCTCTTCCAACCAAATCAGCCTTTGATGCATACACCTATAACGCCCATAGAGCTCACGAGATTTTGCAAGAGTTGTTCAACCAGGGGCGTCTGCATCATGACGGATTTACCCCCAAGCCTGATTATATGGCGGGGAAGACATACTGCAGCTATCACAATATGAACAATCACAATACTAAGGATTGTGTGAAGCTGAAGGACCAGCTGCAGATATGGATCAATGACAACGTCCTGCAATTGGAGAATCCTAAGGAGCCTCAGTGGACAAAGGCTAAGGGTGCACCGCGGGTGAATGCTATCGAGATCAGTGTTGGTCCGAGTCTGCCGCAGCAGGGTAGGAAGCGGGTTTCCAGGTTTCAGGAGTATACTTACGACGCAAACAAGGCGGAGGAAATCTGGGAAACCATGGTGTACCATAAGGCGCCAGAAATTCAGGAGTTTTACCAAGGCCATCCTATCAGGGGGAACGGCGGGTTTACGTGTCTCTTCCATAGGTCCTTTGACCACTCTAGTTCTGAATGTGTAGGTCTGAAGGATCAGTTGCAGGAGTGGCTGAACGAGGGCAAGCTGGGGTTCGACGCCAGCGAACCTAGGCCCTGCCCAGAATTTTGGGTTGGGGCGATTGAAGAAGAGGACATGGTGATGGTCCCACGCTCCAAGCTCTGCCTCACGTGCAGACTAACGACAGGACAGCCGATTACCTATGAGGAGTTTCAGGCAGCCTTGAGGGAAGCGGAGCAGAAGGCTGAAAGGAGAGCCCTCGAGAATGCCAAGTTAGAGCGTCCGCCGCCCGAGAAGTCAAGCAGGGAGGGTTACAAGCGGATGAAGTACCATCACGGGTCCGAGGACAGTTGCGCCAGCAGGGCAAGGCCTAGGCATGGTCCAGGACCGTCCGAAATCAAATCAGCCACGGCTGGGGGTTCGCAGAAGGCTGCGAATCCAGAGCCATCCGCGAGGGTCTATGTTCCGCCAGCATCTAGGAACGATCCGAAGGCGGACACATGGTATACCCAGCGGGCTGGCAAGGCTGTTGAGCTTGCAGCGGTGACTACCCGGAACGAGCGAAGACGCTTTGGTAAGGCAAAAAGAACCTTGGCGGATCTGGCATCGGGAAGGGTAACCGAGGAAGAGCTGTCAGTACCCGTGGAGCGGGTGGAGGAGATCCATAAGCGCTACAAGGTGAGAACCAAATCATACATGGACTCTAGGCGACAGCGAACCACGGACGTTCCACCGGCACCTCGAAAGAGTGTGCACGATAGGATAGCTGATCTGCCGAGATCCGCTGGGGCACCCCAGTCCAGGCCAAGGAGAAAGCTGGTTTTCCCTCCTGAGCCTTCGGAGACGAGGAGGTCCCCTCCAAAGAAGTCACAGCCGGAAGCTGCCGGGAAGCAGGGGGCTTTGGAGGCCCAGGAAGATGTGATGGTGATTGACACCAGCAAGGGTTCTACCGTTATGCGGTGGATACCAAAGGAAAACAGCGCGTCATTGGCGGCGAGCACGATCAACGTGGGGGTTTCTGAGAGGGAGGTTGTTCCCAAGGAATCCAGATCAGTTCCGGTGGAAACGAGCGGGCCGTCCGCTACCACATCACGGGCGAGGACAAAAGGGCCTAAGGCGCCAACCAACTTCGTGGAGTACGCGGCTAAGAAGCTGCAGATGACGGTGCCAACTCGGACATCCTCGGTCGCCCCCAGTATACGAGCTGACTCCGACTTAGGAGACCTAGCCCTGGATAAGGAAGAGGATGTGGTCGGCTACGAAGATGAGCCTGAGGCGGTAGACGAGGGCGAGGTGCCAATGGACGAGGAGCAGATCGGGGATGAGGCCATGACGCATCATTGCAACATGGTCTTCATTCTGTCATCTGCTTATGCTCTGCCAGAGCCTTTGCCCACTGCTCACTTCATCACCGACGAAGAGGCTTCTCATCCTGTTTACTCAGTACAGGAGCCTGAACAGGGGGCTCAAGCGGAAGCTGAGCCCGGGGTTTTTCGGTCCGGTCATCGGTATCCGGAGGGGGCCGGAGACCTTCTGAAACAATGCGTGATGTTTGCCAAGCCTACGTTTGACATGTCCCAGCATCTGAAGCCTCTATACGTGACAGCAGAGGTGCAGGGCATGAAGGTCCGCAAGATCTTGATAGATACAGGGGCTGCGGTAAACGTCGTCACCACTACTCTTGTGGAACAACTGAAGATCCCGAAGGACAAAGTCATCCAGACTGTCTCCAGGGTGAAGGGGTTTTCGGGGGAGGTAACTCCAACCGCTGGGGTGGCTGTGCTCCGAGTCAAGATAGGACCCTCTGATGCCCATCACGCATTTTACGTGGCCAACGCAAACGCTCCCTACCATATGATCCTAGGGAGGGATTGGATCCATAAAGCGCTGGCAGTGCCTTCATCTCTCCACCAAGAGATGATCATGTGGGATCCAGTCACAGAGTTGCCAGTCCTCATCAAGGCGGATGAGCGCCCGTATTCGATAGCGGCCATCCAGTTGGAAGCCAGCTATTACAACAGAGACATGAGACCCCTCCGGATTGGGGGAGTCGACCATAGGGGGCATCCACTCGGGGTGACCCAGAATGAGCTGTCTCAGTGGGGAATTGCCCAGGCTATGGCGGATTGTAGTCGGCCAATTTCCATTGAGCTCCGTCCCAATACTTCCAATGAGTGACGCCTTCTCGCAAGAGGAGTCGGAGGCCTTTGCTAGCTTTCTGCAGCGATTGGCGATTTATCGATTAGAGCGAATGGCTTGGGAAGAGGTGGCACTGGTGGAGTGTATTGAGGAAGAAGAGTTCGAAGTTTCAACAGGGGTGGAAGTAATTCAGCCTGCTCCAGCAGCGCTAGATGATACTCCGCCCAAGGTACGCGATCCTGTCGAAAAGATCAACCTGGGAACAGAAACGGAACCCATGGAAGTGGGGATCAGCCAGTACCTTAGACCAAAGTTGAGGCAGCAACTGATAGGGTTGCTGCATGATTATAAGGACTGCTTTGCCGAGAAGTATCAAGACATGCCGGGGTTATCAAGAGAGCTGGCTTGCCATCGCATCCCTATCAAGGAAGGGTGTAGGCCAGTTAAGCAAGAGCAGCGGCGGATGAACGCTGACACGGCAATGGCGGTCAAGAAAGAAGTTCAAAGCATGCTGGGCGCGGGGATAATCAGACCAGCCCTTTATCCGGAATGGTTATCCAACGTCGTCCCTGTTCGGAAGAAGAATGGCAAAATCAGAATATGTGTGGACTACAGGGATTTAAACGCTGCATCTCCTAAGGATGTTTATCCTATGCCCATAGCGGATATGCTGGTGGATGCAGTAGCGGGGCACGAGTTGCTCTCATTTATGGATGGGACGGCAGGGTATCACCAGATTCCAATAGACGAGCCAGACATTCCTAAAACCGCCTTCCGCTGCCCAGGGTTCACAGGAGCGTTTGAGTATCTCAGTATGCCATTCGGTTTAACCAATGCAGGGGCTACATACCAGCGTGCAATGAACGTAATTTTCAGCAGAATTTTGGGGGACATCCTTGAAGTCTACATTGATGATGTAGTAGTAAAATCCAAAAAGAGGGAAGATCACATTGATCATCTCCAAAGGGTGTTCACAATCATGCGAAAGCATCAGCTTAAAATGAATCCGGCCAAGTGTGTCTTTGGGGTTTGTGCTGGTGACTTTCTAGGGTTTGTGGTACATGAGAGAGGCATCGAGGTGTCGGGCGACAAAGTGCAAGCTGTGTTGGACGTGCCAGCACCGAGAAACAAGAGGGAGCTGCAGAGCTTGCTTGGAAAAATCAACTTCCTCAGAAGGTTTATATCCAACTCAGCAGGCAAGGTAGCACCTTTCTCGTCTCTACTCAAGCTCAAACCAGGAGAAATCTTTGAGTGGGGTCCTGAGCACCAGGCTGCCTTTGACAGGATCAAGGAGTATTTGGCTAGTCCGCCGGTCCTTCGGCCGCCGACACCGGGTATCCCTCTCAAACTGTATATTTCTGCCTCTGATATCTCTGTCGCAGGGCTGCTAGCCCAGGATGAAACCCTGGCCGATGGAAAGAAAGTTGAATATGCAGTAGCCTACGTCAGCAGGACGTTGTTGGATGCAGAGACCAGATATTCGCCAGTCGAGAGGCTGTGTCTAGCCCTGTACTGCGCGGGCATTAAGCTCCGCCATTACATGCTTTCATTCACAACAATAGTGGTGGCACAGACTGATTTGGTGAAATATATGCTAACGAGACCTATCCTAAGGGGTAGGATTGGCAAGTGGGTCTTAGCCCTGTCAGAGTTTTCCCTACAATATGCGCCACTCAAGGCCATGACGGGTCAGGCCATCGCGGATTTCCTATTGCACCATCCTATTGAGGGGGAATTCGCAGAACCGCCAGAGTTCGTTAACGTGATCCGATACCAGCCTTGGGTCCTATACTTCGATGGTAGCAGTACCAGTAAGTTGGCGGGCGCAGGGGTTTGTATCCAGACTCCAGCAGGTGTCAAGTATTTGTATTCTTTTCAGCTGGAGTGGACATGCACCAACAACCAGGCAGAGTACGAAGCCCTACTCATTGGTTTGGAGCTGTTACTCGACCTGGGGGCACAAGAAATTGAGGTACTTGGAGATTCCATGTTAGTTATTAATCAACTGTTGGGGATCTACAAGTGCGTTTCCTTCCATTTAGTACACTACTACGAGCGGGCTATTGAGCTGCTGGATCGATTTATTGATGTTTCCTTAGACTATGTTCCGAGGGAATTGAACTCAGCAGCCAACGAGCTGGCACAATTGGCCACTGGAATCAGCTTAGCCCAGGGAGTGAAGGAACGAATCCTTAGGGTGGAGCGCAGAACTCTACCATCCTTTGTTATCCGCCAGAGAGAGCGCGGAGGTTGGTCGGTCGCTACAGTTGAGCCGGTCGACACTGACTGGCGGATACCAATCATAGCGTATTTGCAGGACCCATCTGCACCATCCGAGAGGAGAACTCGACATCTCGCAACAAGTTATCTTCTCAGGGGAGACGAACTCTTCCGTAGGGGGGAGGATGGAGTCCTATTGAGGTGTATCTTTGGCGTCGAAGCTAAGCGGATCATGAGAGAGGTACACCTAGGGGTCTGTGGTTCACATCAGTCCGGACCCAAAATGAGATGGCTGATTCGTAGATATGGATATCATTGGCCATCCATTTTGAAAGATTGTCATAGTTTCGCTCAGGGTTGTCAGGAATGCCAGCGACACGGGCCAGTGCAGCGGGTTCCTAACATTCCTTTGCAGCCCATCATCAAGCCTTGGCCTGCTAGGGGCTGGGCATTGGATTTCATAGGGGAAATCAATCCACACTCATCTGCGCAGCATAAGTTTCTTTTGCTGGGTACCGATTTCTTTACTAAGTGGGTTGAAGCTATACCAACCAGGAACTGCGATGCAGATACGGTCATCCGCTTTGTTTTCCAAAACATAATCTGCCGCTACGGCATTCCAGAGTGTATAGTAGCGGACAGGGGGGCAGCCTTCATGGCTGAGAAGACCCAAACTTGGTTAGCAGATTATGGTGTCCAGTTCCTCCATTCTTCTCCTTATTATGCTCAATCCAATGGCCAAGCGGAAGCTACTAACAAGGTGATCATATCCATTCTAAAGAAGATGCTAGTGGATAGCCCGAGATCATGGCACACTCAACTTGACAACACGCTTTGGGCCTATAGGACCTCTAAGCGGACGCCTACAGGTACTACCCCGTATTCGTTGATGTATGGCCATGAGGCTGTCCTGCCAATGGAGATCAATGTGGCTTCTTTACGGGTTCGCGAGCAACATCAACTCCTGGGTGAAGACTATGTCCAAGCCATGTTCCAGGAGCATGAAGACCTCGACGAAAAACGACTTGAGGCCTTGGACACTATCATCCAGGAAAAGCAGCGGATCGCCAAGGCATATGACAAGCGGACCAAGGGTAAAACATATGGCGAGGGAGACTTGGTCTGGAAGGTAGCTCTGCCCCTAGACGAACCGGGTCGTGGTAAATGGAGTCCTCGCTGGGAGGGTCCATTTGTCATCGACCGAATCAGGGGAAAGGGGGCATACCAGCTCCGAGACTTGGAAGGTGAAGTTCATAGAAATCCCATTAATGGGCGATATCTTAAGAAATACTTCCCAAGTGTTTGGGAGTTCGAGGTCCCTCCGGCAGACGACGGGGCTGGACAGAATTCTTAGCCCTCAGGCAGTGCGCTTCGACGGCAGTAAGTCAAGACGGTACATCCGCCTGGGGTGTTCCCGCCGTGTTCGAAGTGTTCGTCTTTTTCATTGCGAAACCGTGGGGGTTTTGTTCTTCTTTTACCTTGTCTTATTTCAACATCCGCCAGGGGTGTTGATGTCCTTATACTTTTCATTAACAATCAAATTCATATCTTGGTAAGTGTTAAGTACGAAAATTGCAAATTGCTTTATTCTTACGCAGGCTTTGCGGCCAAGGGCATTACAAGGAAAAGAAAATACAACGAGAGCTACTAGCTAGCTCTGATACCATCCTACGTCTCTCTTCGTCTTGGGGGACTGGCGGATTCCTCGTGCTGCTGCTTGATCTTCTTGCCCAAATCCTCTTCTTCTTCGGAGCTCTGCTAATTCCAGGAGGGGAAAAGGAGTTGGAAAAAAGGGAAAGATGAGGATGCAGTGGCGGTACTGGAGGAAAAACATACAGTTCCGCTGGGAACGTATGGATGGATTGCTCGGGGTGAAGGTCATCGGCTGTGTTGATGACATTCATCCAAGCACCTAACCGGGTCACTAGCGTTAGTCGGGCCGGGTGTTGTTTAAGCACCAGGAAGCACGGCTTCAGGCCGCCTAACGCTAGGTGACCGGGGTTAGGATTTACTTAACGCTGGGTGACCGAGGTTACTGGGGCATTTAACCAGGATCGCGGTTTCTCTGGTGGAAAGGCTTGTGGCAGCCAAAGGGCTACGCCAATCGCTAACCACTCTACGATTGCCATATTTGTTCTAAGCAGGGTGATCTGGTGAGGTTTTTGCTGCAACCAGGGGGTTCCTTTTATACTACATATGCGAGAGGATCCAACGGTTGGGGGTCACGTAAGCTTTAATGCTTCGATCTACCCATCTTTATGCATCTATCCGTTTTCGGCGCCTGCTCGCCTGGGAATCGATGCGTGATCAATTGGGTTTGACTGGCGCCTTCTCGGTTTTCCCCACCGTTTCGGTAACTGTCAAATCATGCATTTATACCAGTTTGTGTTTCCCAAGCATCTGCTTAGGGCTACCTGGCGTGGGGGCTTCGTGGGCCGGACAGGGGTTCGACGACGAACGGGCTTTCACCTTTTCGTCGAACCTAGCCCATCATGGGGAAACCACTTGTGAATCCTATCTAGTTTACTCGGCTTGGTTCTGGCTTTGCCCATCCGCGCAGCCCAGCAAACTAAGGGGGCAACATAAGGGTAATATCCGACTTATCTTTCGCTGAATTTTTCGAAATTTTTGAAATTTTTGAACCTTCTTTAGGGCCAAGCCGGGTCGTCCTTTGAATAGGGGTTTTCAGGAACATCCGTGTTGGGGTGTGCCCTAAAACCTTTGCCGTTGGTAAGAATTGTGCGATGCAAGCCTTGATTCTAAAATTTTTGCTTTATTTACAAAAGTAAAGGGGGCTTTGCGGCCACGGCGATTACAAAGGCAAGAAACTAGTAATACATATCCGCCAACTAGCTCTGATACCATCTTGGTATATGGGGATCCTCGCCACCTCCTTCGATCCGAACGCGGGCCGAACAGGGGTTGTAGAGTAAGATCCTGCGAGATCAGCGGATGAAGCGTAGAGATAGGGGTGGCAGAGACTGTCTTGATGCCGAAGCAGAGTGGCATATAGACGTCCGCTACCCATAATCTCTCGATCATGCAATGAGTTCAATAGCCCAGCGTTGTCCACGGTTATCCAATACCCTTCATGTGGAGGTGGACAACTGGCCTATTGAAGCTCATTGCGCCTCTCTCCGGAGAGGAAGGTACCCCGAACCGCATCCATGCTGGACTTCCGGCCGATGCGCTAGAGGGGTGCCAAATCGACAGCTACCAATCTATAATCACATCCGCCCGGAACATAACATGGAGTGTTATGGTTCGAGATTTGTTTAACATGGGGTGTTATGATTTGGGGTGTTCAGCGGAACATCCGAACTAGATCGGGTGGCAAGGATCGAGGAGGCCATAACGGCTGGTAGCAGAACCTAAAGGAAGAAACGCTGAATAACATTCTAAGGCAGTTTCTTGGGGTTCTCGGGTCTAGCCAAGGGGTGTTGCTTTTATAGCCTTACTTAGAAGCAATCCAAGGGCTGAGATGAACTTGCGCATTTATTGGGCAGTTGGAGGTTGAAACAGTTTCCCGTTTTAAAATTCAAATGCAAATTCATGGGAAAAAGTTCTGCAGTTTTCTGACTGCATGATAAGACTGATGCGCAGGGTTTGGTTTGCGAATCAAACCGAATAGGGCTTGGTAAATGGGCTCATATCATTAAACTTAGTAAATGAAATACATCAAGCCAGTTTTTACGGGCTAAGGCCGAAACTCATATAGATGCAGGCCCAACCGTTTGATGGTGGCCTTGGTCTTGCCTACCCCACGATCAAACTCAGCCGTTTCCCTCTTTGCTCGCATCCGCTCCTCTTGTAGCTTACTCCCCAGGGCTTTCTGTTGAGTTATTTCATTGGCGCGCTGGATTTGTTTCTGGCGGAGGAGGGAAATTTGCTCTTCAAGTCTAGCTATCTCAGCCGCTTCGGGGTTGCTAGTAGCCAGGGCAACCAAATCTTTGTAGGCACGAGCAGCATCCGCGAAAGCGGTCTCAGCTCCCTCAAGCTTAGCATGCTGAGTAGACCGGACAGGCAAACGCTCGTGCAGGCTCCTTAGCTCCGCGGGCAGCCGGAGGAGAGAAGCGTTAGCTTCAGCTTGGACCTCGGGAGGCAGTTGCTGGAAGTGGCCTTTGAGGATCTCGAGGGCAGAGGAGAGCTCGTCCGCCACTTGAACATCGGCAGGGTCCCTCTCTCCTAAGCGTTCCAAGAATCCCCACGCCTTCTGTACCTCTTCAGGTTCCTCTTCTGGGCTTCGAGGAGAAAGGAAAGGGTCTTCGGCCAAGAGGGAAGCAGAGTCAACTTGCTCCGGAACCGCTGAACCCGATCCGCCAGGGGTCGCGGATGGCTGATTCAATGGAGACGCCGCGACCAGACCTTCGGGGGTTGGGGCCTGCGGCAGGGAAACTTGTGCAGTTACAAGTCCCACAGGTTCCGCGGAACCAGAGTCCGTTGCCTGCGGGGCGGAACCGAGGGTCTCCACATCATCATCACTATCATCCACCTGTTTATAAAAAGGGGTTAGGAATGGTTCTAACTAGGAAAAATCGCTCTTCAAGTGGATTTTACACCACATACCTCAACAGCCGCTGAAAAGGGGATTTCCTCTGGCTGACTCAGAGGAGAGCCCTGCAGCCCTGCTTTTCCTTGCTGAACTGTATCAACGGGAGCAGCGGCAGGGGTTGAATGTTGTTCAACCTGGGGGGCAGCATCCACCACCAGCGGGGTAGCATTCTCGGTTGCCACTATCTCCTCTTCCACCTGCTCATAATCAAGGAGGATTGGAAGTAATTCAGACCAAGGGAGGTACCAATTTAGAGCATAAGGGATATATACCTCCGTCAACGGGGTCTCTTCGGGCAGAGGAGATCCGGGCCACCTTGCTGGTGATGGCCGATCGGCTTCGATACAAGAGTCAGCAGGGGTTGAATGTTGTTCAACCTGGGGGGCAGCACCGGCCAGAGACTCCGCACCGGCTAGAGCCTCTTCCTCTGCCGGAGATAGGACATCTGCAGGGGAGGATGGCTCGTCAGCAGCTGGTTGGTCTGCGCCCCGAATCGGCTCCTCCTCTTCTTCTCCTTCTTCTACGTCCTCTGCGGCCCCGTGCTCTTCCTCCCGAGTCGAATCTGAGGTCAGCGGATGTGGAGTTGAAGAACTGCCAGGAGCGCCACATAGCATGAGCAGAGGCCTATCGGTTGGGGCCTCCGCCATGGTAGCATCTGGGTTTTCCTCCGCCTCCGGTCCAGCTTCTGCAGCAGCACGGAGAGTCAAGACGGGTTGGATAGAACTCTGATTAACTGCGAGGGCTAGGCTGGAGGAAGTACCTGCAGCAAGACAGCGCAGAGGAACAGGTTGAGGAAGACTATCGCCGCAAAGCTCACGAATGCAGAAGTCCAGATAGTAATCGTCGGAACTAGAGGAACCTGGTTCTTCGGAAGGGTTAGAGGACTCACCAGAGGAGAGCTCTATTACCGCAGGAGCTCGGCTGGTGGCGGCGGCGGACGAGGAGCGCTTCCTCTGAAGTATCTGCAGGGAGGGATAGAGATGGGATATCTACGTTATGTAGGTATCTGTTTGAGCTCATAGTTAGAGACGCAAGAGGAAAATGGAGCTTTAAAGAGTACTTACGGGTATGTCCTCCTCCTCATCTGATTGCTCATCCGCCTCAACAATAGTTTTGCTCTTCTTGGAGGGCGGAAGAGCTTTGCATTCGGCCTTCCGTTTTCCTTTGTCCATTGGGGTTTGCTCAATAGCCTAGTTTATTAAACAATCGAGATTACGCGAGAATCATGGGCAAACCGAAACAGTAGTTTCAAATGGGGGCATATTACCTTTCTTAGGGGCGGGTCAACGTATAGGGGACCGCCGTGTAGCACCTCTTGGTCAGCTGGGGTAAGTTGCCCACCCCGAAGGTAAAAGAATCTTCGGAAGTAGAAAACTGGTGGTTGGCGGAAGAGCGGGCTTCGCATGCGCGACCACCAAACGCGATAGGGGCCAGTTGCGTCCGTGGAGGCCTGCAGGTTAGGGTAGCAATCTTCGTTGTGTATGATGAGAAGCTGCAGGCATGAATTGTCACTGGCACTGGAGGGTCTTTTGGACTTTCGGCTATTCCTCCAAGCTGAGAAAAGATTCAGACTTCTCAGCGGCGGATAGGGCAAAGTTTGAATAAGACCAAACTGCCGTGCAAAGAAGTGAGGCGCGTAGAGCTCATGGCTCGGATAGCCTTTCTCACTACAGAGGAGTGGCAGGTCCGCCATGGAGACGCAATGGATGAAAATCCCTCGGCCTTTAGCTGCCTGAAGACTGTTAGGGAGAAAGCCTCGGGCTAGTCCGCGGGGATACTTCACGTGGATCAGCTGCTGTGCCTCTGTAAAAATTCCCGAGCGGATGTGTTGAAAAAGATGTCGAGGCAGATGGCATAGCTGAGTTCGGGATCAGCGGCACAGCCGGCATACTCTTGCCCCACAACTTGGTCAGGCCTAGGAGCTCTCTTCGTGGCCGGAGAAAGTTGGGGAAAGTACATCTGGCACCAGATATCCAAGATCCAGAGCGGACCAGATTGTGCACAATTCATGGGCACGGCGGATATCTGGTGCAGACAGCGGTAGAGGTGTGCTAGAACGCATTGGGCAAGACCAATCTCTTGGCCGGAATAAATCACCTCCGCCATACGGTGGTAGTGCTTGGTCATTTTGTTGGTGGTGGAGCAGAACACGAATTTGTTTAGCCAAAAGGACAGAAAGGCTATCCCGCTGAGCCTATCGTCACCCATCTGGGAGGTTTCGTTCCTCCACTTTTCAAACCCACTGGGCTCGAATCCCCAAACAAGGCTAGAGGGAGATGTCCTTTCGGGATAGTAGCCCTCGTCGAAGGCTACAGAGCCGAGAGGGAACCCGAAGCCGGCGTAGAGGTCTAGCAGGGTCACGGAGGCGTGACCGAATTGGAACTCGAAGGCATTAACCGTGGGGTTCCAAAGGCTGATCAGCGGAACTAGGGCGCACCTGTTGCCTCCTTTTGGGCTGAGGCTGAAGCAAAGCTTGATTGCATCAGCGACCCCGGCTTTCTTCCAAATTGCTCCGTCGAGAGGAAGCCGTTCTTCATACCAGGTGGTCATGTAGGACCTAACCAGAGGCCAGGCGGAGTGGTTTACGGTGCATTGATGAGCGTCTTTTTGAAAACTTGGGCACTCCGCCGGTTCTTCAGAGCGGAAGAGCGCCGGCAGCGGGCGCGCCGGGCTGTCGAGCATCTGGTGGGCTCCGTTGTTATCATCAGGATGATAGGCCACCACGAAGGGACCTAGGGTAGCACATTCCTCATGGGGAAGGCTAAGATGGGTCCGGTTCTCCTCTGCTTCAGAACATTTGAGGAGGGGGAGAAGTTGAGTCTGGGCTTGTTCCGCCAGGGGATAGCGGATATCAAAGTTCTTTTTGGGAGCCATCAGTCTCAGATCTGGGTTTCTTCTGATTTCGGGCTAGGAAAGAGGAAAGCAAGGTAGTACGAAGGAGAAACCGAGGGGTCTCTGTTGGAATTTATAGGAATCCGAAAGGGGTTCTTGTTTCGTGAGGCGCTGGGTTTCGCAGCAACCAAGGGTTTTAGGTGAACAGTGTTACCGTTTCGAATTGGGGAATCGTGATTGGCGAGGAAACCGCGCAACAGTCCAGTTATTTATTTAATGGCGATTGAGGTTCAGTCTCTCTTCTATCTCGCTATACTTCAATATCGGAGACTGGGGGGCAATGTTTGGACCACAATTGAATTTATGTCAATTGGGCTTTCGCCCCAAGGCCCAGTAGGGGTTTTGATCAGATTCAAACCCATGGAAATCGGGTTTTCCCGCTTCAACCAAAGAGGTTGAGCTCGAGGGAGAACGTGGTTGCTTCCTAATCCGATTGGGGTTGTTTCGTAACAATCCATCAGTGAAAATATTTGTTAAGATTGAGAAGCAATGTAGCAATGATTTCACTACCTACGCTGGGCTATCAATCACTAACAACTATGAGCCACGCTGCACCATGCTTTAGGGAGGTTGTTAGAGGAACCGGCCATACTGCGCAATGATGAGTGAGGAACAGTAACAGCAGCATAACAAGCAAGGTCAAGACGTGTTGCTCCGATCTTCGAAGCTTCAATACCAACTATACCTCTGATAATATCTTCGCTGATTTGATGGGAAGCAGGGTAGGGGAGGACATTCCTAATGAGTCTCAAGGATCCGCCAAACTGGAGTTGACAGCCCTAGGGGTCCTTGAGTCATATAAATATGAATCTGCCGGCATCTGGGAAAAGGTTCTCAACCAAAAACAAACAACCACAAGTTCTAGCGCAACGCTAACTTGCCAAAGCCTCTCCGGAGCAACTCACGCAACCCGCCTCCGCCCCACGATCGATCTAATCTCGTGCTTGTGCCGAGCGCTTTGCTGGGTCTACTCACGCAACTCGCCTCCGCCCTACGACGGATTCAACCTCGTACTTGCGCCGAGCATTTGCTGAGCCTCACGCAACCCTCCTCCGCCCTCTTACGATCGATCTAATCTCGTACTTGCGCCGAGCATTTGCTGAGCCTCACGCAACCCTCCTCCGCCCTCCTACGATTGATCCGCTCTCGTACTTGTGCCGAGCGTTTGCTGAGTCTATCGAGTCAGTCCGCCACCCCCGGTGGCAATCGAGTCTGTCAGTCCGCTACCCCTGGTGGCAATCGAGTCGTCACTCCGGTGGCACACCCGTGGTCTTGGAACAGCTCTGCTTTGCTTCTCCGGATCAGAGTAAGATCCTCAATCCTCAAGGGGTTGGGAAGAAAATCCTGGTAGAGAGTTCTATTCAGGTCTTGTTCGAGCCCTGTACGCCGGCTTAGTCAGCGCCCGCGTAACAGTCGCTTGACCAGGAAGTCAGAGTCGAATTGGGAGCAGACGAAGCGACTCGCTCAGGGGGTCGCGCGCAATCGAGTGGCACCGCTCCAAGGGTGCTGGCACGCCTAAGCACAACACAGAGACACAAACCAAACTACAACCGTGCTGACTGTTCGCCGGGTGCTGAACCCGCCACGAACACTATCTCCAACAAGCGGTGGTCGTGAGGTGGCTTGTGCTCCGGTGGTGGCTTCTCTCCCTTACCCTTTGGAGGTTGATCACGAGGGGTTAATGGCTTGTGCTCGGGTTGTGGCTCTTGCTTACTTAATGTGGTTGGAGGCTTATGTTTAGGGGGTTGCGGTGACTTTTGAAGATGAGAAACTTCCACCATTGGAGGCTTGTGAACAGGTGGTTTGTGGTGGTCGGAGGGATGGGTAGGAGGCTTGTAAATCGGTGGTTTGCGATGATCGTCGTGCTGATCAGCAAGAGAGGGAGTGGCAGTGAAAACCACCACTCCAAGAAGAAACAGAAGAAAATAGTTGGAAGCTGCAGGCATTGTGTATGTTTTGGGATGGTTTGGATAACTAGGAGGGAGTGGCGTTTTATAGTGAAGGGGTAACCTCAAAAATGGTGTCACGAGTGATGTCATTGTGTAATACCGTTGCAATTTGCAAATGGCAATGGGTCCTTATGTCTAGTTGAAACTTTTGACGATTTTAGTGTTCATACAACGTAGGAAGCGTTCACAACTCACATGCACAATCAGTGGCTTATAAACACTCACCCAAGAAAGAAGACTCAAACTCCTTCGAATGTACAATAGAAGCATTCTATTTTATTTACATATATAGCAATTAACACTAGCTAGGCAGCCTAGCTTTACTAATTTTCCCACTATAGGGACCTAAAGCATATGTATGAAACTGATTAGTTATATATGGAAGACGTACCTAAGTGAAAGTGGTTTAGTAATTAATTAAGTCGATTATGCATGTGGATGTGTAGAGATTTCATTCTATTATATCAAGGTTTGGCCAAGAAACACAATTGTACGTAGTCGGTGCATGTGATGAGCTAAGAGTGTGAAAGCATGTGTATGGTTTATGTGGTAGTCTTTGTAAATTCAGAATTCTATTTTTCATCTTCTCAAAAAAAAAAAAGGAATTTGAGTTTTTATCAATAAATACAATTTTCAGCCCATAATTATTAATAACAATATTATTTTTTTTAAAATTACTACTAACAAATTTCTATCCAATTATAACAGAATCTGTTAATCTATAAATTACGAAATTACCTTTTTACGATACTACTGAGGGTCAGTAACATTACACATTTCTGAGGGTCAGTAGCATTGCGCATTTCCGATGGTCACTAGTATTCCACCAACTGTTGTAAAACTAGTTGAATGTTAATCATATTGAGGGTCAGTAACATTACGCATTTATGAGAATCAGTATACTACTGTTGAAAACTATTTGAATGTTGATCATACTGAGGGTCAATAGTAAATCGCGTAATGATACTGACCCTCAATAATGTTGTAAAAAAAAGTAAAAAAAAAAATTCGTAATTACCATTTAACAGATTATGTTAGTTAAATGGATGAAAACTTGCTAGTGGTTTTAATTTTAAAAACAAACTTTTTATTAGTAATTATGAGCTCAAAAGTGTAGTTATTGATAATTTTTTATTTTCAAATTTCTAGAATCCTTTCGGAACCCTTTTAAGATGTAACTAGTTGTTCTTTGTTCAAAAAAAGAAAAGAAAAAAGAGGTAATTAGTTGTTCTACTTCTTGTTTTAGTTTGGCTTTTGGTCAATCCTCTGTTGTGTTTACTACTTTACTTCTTCAGTTTGTGTCTGTTCCAAATTCCAACGACCCTGCCAGTTTGCTGGGTTTGTAATTCTGGTTTGTTTTAGAGAAATTTGTTCTGCTCGCCAAAAAAAAGGAAAACTATAATCATGTATCCTCTAATTAAGATATATATACTTAATGTTTGTGCTCACATCTCCAGCCTAATGAATCTTTAGGATCCAGGGATAAGCAGAGAAGTTTCAATAAGAAACGGAAGCTAAAAACAATTTTGTAATTCGAACTAACACACACATATATAAGGTGTAACTATCACTGTAGACATATATTTCTACCCAAAGAAGAAACACAATAACAACTTAGTCAACTGTTCAATGACTTGAATCCGATGATGGAATATGTGAACTGCTCAGTGTTCACTGAAGTCTTCGCGGTAAATTAAAGGTCAAATTCCCGCCAATTCTTTGATTAACAGTGACATAACTAATATGTGTTGGGAGAATGGGTAGAATAAAGCTTGCTCTGTTGGTTCAAAATACAAATTGAAGCACCCTTTCTGCATCTCGAACTGAGAATGGTGGCCGGATAATCTTCTTAGTACGAAGATGGCCGGGCAAACCTATTTCCGATCAATTTTTTTAATTCTCACAGACTTTACCTTTTCTATAATTCTTTTTCTCTTTTTCATATTCTTTCTTATTCATTCTATAAGATTTAAACATATAAATCTTAAAATGTGTGCAGCTGTTAGACTACATCTATCATTCCAATATATGAAACGATTATAGCAAAAGTAAAATTAAACTGAAATTCAAGCTAGCTAGGGGCCCAAGATAACGGTATGTTTCTTACCTCCTGCTATCCTTCTCAGTTCTCCCATCCCATGCAGGCATGCAGGCTGCAGCCCATGCGTATTTAGCCGAAGAAACATATGGTTAGCCACTTAGCCCATGCGTCATGAGACATGTCATTGTGCATTACTGCATTTGGATATTTCTACAATCAAGTGCTTACCCTCCGTTTTTTGTGTCTCGCAAATTACAAATGAATTATCGAGTTGAAAAGGTTGACGACTGAAGTGTTCATATCCAGCTTTACATGTACACTCTTAGTGACCTGGGACACTCACTCTTATGGTAAATAGATAATATGAAACAGTTTAACGTTTTCTGTAAAAGCAATATGAACTTAAATTGCTGTATGTACTCTAATTATTTTCATAATCACACGGAAGATATACTTTTAATCATTTTATATCTCCATAGAATTAGCTTGATTCTAGTACCTGATAAGTGTGCTGGGCGGAAAGATCAACAATGATTTAAATTAAAATATCTTTATTTCGATTACTACTATCACATTTACAATAGTGGGTAGTCAGGCAGGGTAGCCTGCTAGGAATTCATGATTTATTGACATTGAAATGCAGAAAATGAAACGTAACTAAAAGGGCTTGAATGTCTACATCTTGTATTCAGAGAATATGAAATACATCACAAACTATTTATTGACTATGAATAATAAGAAAATTACCAAACTACTCTCATATGGTTAACATAGCCTACATGGTGTTTCACCTTTTCTTTCTAATTAGTTTGATCCCTTGTATTTCACAGCTATACAAAATCGTAAACAAGTTGTTTACTAATTAAATCGCATATGTGGTTTGTAATATATATTACTAATATATGACCATGTCCTTGTTCCATGCATGAACATTGCTGAATAATAATCTCCATATCATATATATATATATATATATATATATATATATATATATATATATCCTATTCGCTTTCAACTAATTACCGTGTGAAGTTCAGTTTTTAGCATACTTTTCGGTCATATTTTAACATTTCCACGTTTAGATGTTAGAACCTAATGTATAGATCGTCTCTGCCAAATTTCATTCAATTTGATGATCATTAAGGTATCGAAACTATATTAAATCAATGAACAAACCGCATTTGTACAACCTGAACTGTTCGTCTAAATCACTATAACGAAAGACCAAATGATTATCAAGTTGGATAAAATTATGCAGATATGATCTATACATTAGGTTCTAACATATGAATGGTGGAGATGTAAAAATATGACTGAAAAATGTGCCAAAAACTGAACTTCGCACGGTAAGTTCAAAGCAAAGGTTCACTCTGAATAGAAAGTATATGTGTGTGTGTGTGTATATATATATATATATAGTCCTTCCACTAAGGGATCTCTTATTTTGTCCATTTTAAGGGATCGGTTATTAGACTAACTTTTTTTTATCACATTTTAACATCTCCACCGTTCAATTACTAGGTTTGTATGTGTAGATCATTCTTGTAAGTTTTTAGCCAAAATAGTGATCGTTAAGGCATTTAATTAGATGAAATCAATGGATGTATGAAATCTGTCAAAGCTGAACCGTTCATGTTTTTATTTGTAAATTTCATTTTTGAATGCTCTAATGATTATCAACTTGAATGAAAATTTCCAGATATGATCTACTCATATAAACATGAAAGTTGAACGGTGGAGATGTTAATATGTGATCGAAAAGTATGTTAAATGATTGATCCCTTAAAATGGACAAAACAAGAGATCCATTAGTGGATGAGACATATATATATATATATATATATATATATATATATATATATATATATATAGTCCCTATTCAGAGCGGGGTTCCGCTTTGAAATTAAAGAGCGAGACTCCTTATTTGACTCACTTTCCAGTCAAATTTTTACATCTCCACTGTTCAGTATTTAGGTATATGTGTGTAGATCACTTCTGCAAAGTTTCATCAAATTTGATAATCGTTTGAACATTCCTAGTTTGTTCATTGATTATATATATATATATATATATATATATATATATATATATATAGTCCCTATTCAGAGCGGGGTTCCGTTTTGAAATTAAAGAGCAAGACTCCTTATTTGACTCACTTTCCACTCAAATTTTTACATCTCTACCGTTCAGTATTTAGGTATATGTGTGTAGATCACTTCTGCAAAGTTTCATCAAATTTGATAATCGTTTGAACATTCCTAGTTTGTTCATTGATTTTTTATCTTTTTTATACCTTAACAATCATCAAATGAGCTAAAAATTTGTAAGATGATCTACACGCATATACCTAAATACTGAACGGTGGAGATGTAGAAATTTGACCAGAAAAAATATCAAATAAGGAGCCCCGCTCTGGATATATATATATATATTGACTTAGCCTCGAAATTTAGCCAGAACGATGTTTCAGGGAGTTAAAGAGGGCTGAGTGATAGGCCAGAAACACACCTACATTATATCACAGTGGTTAGAAGAAGCGTCTTAGAACTTATCACAGACGAGCAAATATATCTTTTTGGTGCTTAAAATTCTGTTATTGAAATGTTTATTTGGTCGATGATCATGATTGTGTGAAATATGAACTTAAGCATTTTCATGTTTTTAATTTCCAAAATCTTTTCCGATTTCAAACAATAATTAATTAAAGGAGTACGAACAAGTCACCCTTTGTATTAATTTTGAAAAGGTACATGGAAAGGAAATCAAAATCGGGGTTACTACTGCTTGTTTATACATTCCAGGTTTATGAGTGGTCAGTCTCTTTGCTACGTCGTATTGAGGTGTGGTGTTATAGTTTTCTTTGGTCTAGTTCAATTGATAAACGTGTGATTTCTTTAGTTGCATGGAAATCTTGTTGTCAATAGGTGGATGAGGGTGGTTTGGGATGAGGGGTTACTACAGCTTGTTTATACATTCCAGGTTTATGAGTGGTCAGTCTCTTTGCTACGTCGTATTGAGGTGTGGTGTTGTAGTTTTCTTTGGTCTGGTTCAATTGATAAACGTGTGATTTCTTTAGTTGCATGGAAATCTTGTTGTCAACAAGTGGATGAGGGTGGTTTGGGGTTAAAGCAACTAGTTGTTCTTAATCGTTCCTTATTGCTGAAGCGTTGTTGGGAGATCTATTCATCTCCAGATGTGGGTTGTTCGTTTATTCGAAACAGATTTTCTCAACGTCGTTCATATGCCTCTTCCTCAATTTGGCCTGGAGTTCGGAATTTTTTGGGTGTTGTCAAAGAAAATTCTCAATGGTTAATAGGTTTAGGAGACAAGATCTCATTTTCGCATGATAATTTTATGGGCAAGCCTCCTGTTGACTACCTCAATACTCACATATATTTGCAAGGGAATAAGAATTTAGTTGTTGATTATATTGTTGATGGCTCTTGGGTGTTTCCAAATCTTCTTCAACTTCATCCAGCTTTGTGTAATAAAGTTAGGTAATTTCCTTTGGCAACCAATACATCAATGGAAGACACTCTCATATGGGTGCCTTCAGCTACAAGGACTTTAACAGCAAAAGAGGCTTATAGATTTTTGAGACATCCATCTCCTCCTATTTTTTAGGATAAGACTGTATGGTCTAAATTTATTTGCCTAAAATGTCTCTACATGCTTGGAAGGTTTTAAAAGGACGAGTTATTTGTGATGATCTTCTGCAAAGACGAGGAGTGACTGGGGTGTCAAGATGTGAGCTTTGTGGTGCATGTACCAACTCCATTCAACATATATTTTTGCATTGTCCTTTTACAACTGCCATATGGTCTTGCTTTTATGCTCTTTTGGATTTGGGAGATGAGATGACCCGGCCTTAGGGTGGATTGTGTGGACCTGACTTGACCTGGCTAGGGAAGCTAGCAGGTAGGTAGGTCACAAATCCCACATTGCCCGAGGGAGAGTGGATGCGATGCTTATATGTGCAGGGTTAGCACAATATGTAGAGACGCGTTTTGGGGGCTCAATGACTTCGGAGGGGATGGGAACTCCGAAGTTAAGCTTGCTCGCCTCGTAGCAATCCCAGGATGGGTGACCTACTGGGAAGCTAACAGGCAGACAGCTCCCGAAGCAAAACCGTGCGGGGTGATTCCCAAAGCGGACAATATCTCTACGGCGCGTGCCGGGCTGTTACAAATGGTATCAGAGCATGTCTTCGGTCGGAAGTGTGCCGACACGGACGTCGGACCCTATGGGGGTGGATTGAGATGACCTGGCCTTAGGGTGGATTGTGTGGACCTGACTTGACCTGGCTAGGGAAGCTAGCAGGTAGGTAGGTCACAAATCCCACATCTCCCGAGGGAGAGTAGATGCGATGCTTATATGTGCATGGTTAGCACAATATGTAGAGACGCGTTTTGGGGGCTCAATGGCTTCGGAGGGGATGAGAACTCCGAAGTTAAGCTTGCTCGCCTCGTAGCAATCTCAGGATGGGTGACCTATTGGGAAGCTAGCAGGCAGACAGCTCCCGAAGCAAAACCGTGCGGGGTGATTCCCAAAGCGGACAATATCGGTAAAGCAAATCTTAAAATGGACAACCCTAAAACCTGTAACAAACAAAAACACTTCTAAAGCAATTTCCAACCTCAACGCCTAGAGCCATCTGCTCCCCAAATCACAACAACTCCCATCAAAACAATAAGAAATTCAACTTCAGAAATAGACATTTAAAAATTATAACAACACACGATTACCATATTTGGGTCATAACCCATAAGTAAACAAACTTTATTTCACTACAACTCACAAACGTATCAGAGCGACTATACAAAAAAAAATAAAAAATACTACAAGTAGGTTAATTAAGTAACCTACGATTTCTCACAGCGGAAGAGGAACTATAAGTTTTGCGTCCTTCTAGTACCGAACGACTCTGCAAACTGGGCAGTTTAAAACAAAGAGCCCAGGGAAAGTAATTTAAAACATTAGCGTGAGTGGACAAAAATCAATAAATATAACTATATATTACTTTCCTTATTTTCATGAATAAAAACCATGATGCATGCTTCAACGAAACCCATTTATGTCATATATCGATAAAATAAAAACCCCAGCTCTGCTGGTTAAGAAACATATATATCAGTGAGCCAATCCTATTGGCTGTTTAAAGAAATCACATAAAATATAGGGGAATGTCAACCACCATATTATACTGAGCCTCCAAGATTAAGGGTCAGTCTCAAAGACTTTCTATACGCTGCCCGTACACGTCGACCACCGAGCGTGAATCTGACCTATATGGTCAAGTCGTCACCTCGTGTGGGCTCAGGCGACACTCTGCCCGTACACGTCGACCACCGAGCGTGAATCTGACCTATGTGGTCAAATCGTCACCTCGCGTGGGCTCAGGCGACTAAGCTAGCTAGCATCAATAAACATATTCGGACCTTGTATGGTGAAAATTCGAAAACAAAATCAAAGTACAATTCCCCTAATAAATCGTACATCAGTATGGTCCCCGACCACACTTTGAGGCTTATAAATATATTCAAACACAATTATAGCCTCGTAGAAAATAAATGAAATCCACATATCATGATATTCAAATTCAATAAAAAGGAAATCAGCAATTAAAATATATTATCGACCTTCGACAATCTAAATCATTTTCAAAATAAACCAATGAATATATAATTCCCAACGATATTAAAAGATTTATGCATGCATCAATTTAAAACAAAAGTCCACTCACTGTACGATTAGGTCTGTCGTTGATCCGAGCTCTCCTCACGTCGAGTCTCCTCTCGATCTGAAAAATATATATATTTAGAATATTCCGAACTCGGAAATCGAACTATAAAAACTTAATTTACAGGGTCCTCACTCGTACGAAACTCTCAATTAGACTTTACGCGTCAAGTTAGACAAGTTTACGACTGTTTAATCATTTACTAGCCACTTCGTCGTAAATTTCCATTTACTCGCAATTATTCTTCATTTAACGTGAGTTAAATAGTAAGTAATTTAGTTAAACAGTAACTCGTAATTAGGACAGTAACTTTCAAATTTAACTTTTACCTTTTTACTGTTACTGTCTTACTTTTATCATTTACTATTTACTGAGTTACCATTTACTAATTACTATTTACCATTTAACCCTCCGCCGCCGCCACAGTGGCAGCGCCGCCACCGCTGCAGCAGCAGCTCCGCCACAGGGCCAAATTCACCTCAATTTTCGTCCAACATAACCTTGGCCGCACAAAACCCTTGCAGCCGCCACGAAAGGCGGCCGACACGGCGGCCAAAAATCCCCAATTTACAAATTTTCCAAATTCCAACAATTCAACCATCAATTTATACAATTCCGGCTCCAAACAACATCATAAACTCAATTCCAATCTCCAATTACACCAACTTCCCAATTAAAATCACCCAAAACCGAAACTCCAAAACCCTAGAAATTCTAATTCGAATTTCTCCTTACCTGTTCCAAATTGGCTACAACCCTTTGAAGGGTTTGACACACGTCTCTCAGACTTCAAGAAGATGCACGGATTGCACCCGCTCGAGGCCGGAAAACGGAGCTCCGATCGGTCCAAGGCCGGACTGAAATCTGCCCGCTGCGTCCTCCTCGGGCCACAACACGTGCTACGGCTGGTATAGAGAGGAAGAGGAGGAAGAGACGAACTCGATGCTGGGGTTCTTTTTCCCGATCGTCACCGGACGGCGAAGGCGCGTGGAGGCGGTGGTGATGTCGGTGATCGCGCGTCGGGAGGAAGAGAGAAAGAAAAGATAGAAAAGAAAGAAAGAAAAGAAAAAGGAGAGAAAAGAAAAAATTTCCCATCTTCGGAAATTCCTTTTTCGACTATTTATACTCGACCAAAATTGGAAAGTTACGGTTTTTACATCGTAACTTTTTCATCCGAACTCCGAATTTAGTGTGCTACGTGTCCACGAACTCGTTTTAACGTGTGCTATCCCAACGTAGCAAGAAAATTCTCGATAGACTCAAATTATAAAAAGTCAACTTTTAAGAATTTCGTAACTGTAAAACAACTCCCGGGAACGTAAAAATAAAATAAAATTACTGAAAAGTTAAACACGGTTAGGGGCGTATCAGGGAGATCTCCCTCTTGCTCTTGTAGATGTATTTCACAAAGGTCTTAGTATGGGACATAGCTCACAACTTAAAGATGTTTAGCTGATCAGTTTCACATTGATCTTATGGTTTGTAAGGCATGCGAAGAACAAAACCAGATTTGACGGTAAGTCTTTTTTAGTGGTTTCAGTTTGTCATCTCATTTCAGGTCACATTAGAGTAGCATGTCGACTTGCAACGGGACCAATGAATAACTCAGTTCATGACCTGTAAATTCTAAAGAGTTTGGGTGCGGAGTGTCGATTGCGAAGAGTCCCAAGAGTTACTGTGATTTTTTGGCATCCTCCGGTCATTGGGTAGGTGTAGATTAACTCAGATGGTACTTGGAAGCATGCACAGGGGGTTGGGGGGTTTGGTGTTATTTTCCGTTAATTTAAAGGTCATGTTCTTGGTGTTTTTTTTTTTTTTCTAACATTGACATTCCGAGTTCCGTAGCAGCGGATGTGATGACAGTTATTACAGCTATTGTGCTCGTCTGGGTTTGGGATTGGAAGCATATTTGGTTAGAGGTTGACTCGTCACTGGTACTCGAATAGATACGCTCTCCTATGTTTGTACCTTAGCAACTTCGTGTTCGTTGGCTTAACTGCTTAAGCTACATATCAAATATGATTTTTCGATCTTTTCATATTTTTCGTGAAGAGAATAAAGTTGCAGACACTTTAGCGAATCACGGTACAACATTAACTCAGATAGTTTGGTGGGATGAGTCTCCTCTTATTTTATCATATTGTGATAGTGACCTTATGTGTCTTCCTCAATTTCGGTTTTCCTACTTTTGATATGTTGTTAGTTTTTCTTGAGAGGTTTTGCTTTGATCCCCTCTCTTTTCATTCATTTTTCTTTAATAATTCATTAGAGTCACTACCAGAAAAGGGGTTATAGCCGACGATATGGGAAAAAACGGCCGACGAAATAGTACCTCGTCGGCTATAACCCGTTATAGCCGACGAACTACTATTTCGTCGGCCACATCGTCGGCTATAATATTATAGCCGACGACTGCCGACAACTCGTCGGCTATAACTATAGCCGACGAAACGTTTTTAGTTATAGCCGACGAGGATGGTATTCGTCGGCTATAAGAGTTATAGCCGACGAAAAGTTTTTGTTATAGCCGACGAGGGGGGTATTCGTCGGCTATAACTCTTATATCAGATCGACCTTCTGCATCAGGGAGCTCATTCGTCCATGAAATCGTCCAAAACGCTCTGAAATCGTCCAAAACCTCGGCCATAAGCTTGAAAGGTACGTATATTGCTGTGTGTGTTGATTTAGTTGGTTATATGCAGAGGTGTATTAATTTAGAGTTTAATTAGAATAAATGTGTGATTAATTTGATATATATATATATATATATATGTGTTGAGATGAGATTATTAATGGGTTGATATATATGTTGTATTGGTTAGATAGAATTGAAGTTTTGTTGAAGATTAGTGATTGATTAATGTTGATTTATAGGTGATTTTAGATGAATTTGATGAAAACATGTATATATATTAATTAATTTAATTGTAATTAAAAATATATTGTTGGTATATATAAAAAATACATTGTGTTTAATTAATTAGGGAGATTGACGATGTTTTAATTAATTTAGGGATGCATGTGTATATATATATATATATATATATATATATATATATATATGTGTGTGTGTGTGTAATGATGAATTTTTTAATTAATTAGTACGTACGTAGTACGTGCATATATACATATCTATATATAGCTATATTTATTTCTTGAATTTACAGGATGGACAAGAGTTGGATTACCCTTGGAAGATGGGATCAGGCGTATCATGATGGAGTTAGGAGTTTCCTGGATTTTGTGATGGCTAACTGTGGAGACACTACACTTCATTATTGTCCGTGTAAAAAGTGCAAGTGTGCCACCCCACGTCACCGGTTTTCCATAGAGACAGTGGAGCAACACCTGGCTAGATATGGATTTTGGGTCCTATACACTAATTGGATTTATCACGGTGAACCAGAGTTTGCGGGTCGTCATGATCATGGACAATTTGCCGAGAGAGGGAGTTCCTCCAATGATCCGACAACGAACTGGATCAACGATATGTTTCCTCGTGAGAGCGGTGTCTTTGAGGAAGCACCAGATGTGCAACTCCCACCTCCGGAGATGGAGTGTTTCCCTGATATTGAGCCACTCGAGCCATTACCCCGATCTCCGGTCAACACAAGTGGTATGGAAAAGTACAACAACCTGATCGCATTGCAACAGACTTCGTTGTACCCCGGATGCAGTAAGACTGTCCTTGAATCTGTCATGGGAGTGATGAAGATCAAAACGGAGAACAAAGGCACTGTCAAATCGGTTGATGATTGGCTTCGGCTATGGGGTGGGGCGATGCCCCCCGGACATCGGCTTCCTACCAGTCATCATAAGGTGCGACATATCCTTAAAGATCTCGGCCTTTCCTACATCAAGATTCATGCATGCAGATACGATTGCGTTCTGTTTTACGGGGAAGGACTTGCAGATCTTGAATACTGCCCATTATGCAATACAGAGCGGTATAAGTTCACTCCTAAAGGGAACAAGAAAGCTGTGAAGATACTTCGGTACTTCCCGCTGATTGATAGGCTTGAGCGGTTGTTCATGTGTGCTTTCACGGCCGAAGCTATGAGATGGTGGGCTGAGAGGAATGTGCCTGACGATGACACCCTTAGACATCCCGCCGACGGAGAGGCTTGGAAGAAGAACGTGTTGGAGTTTCCCGAATTTGCATCAGAGGTTCGAAATGTTTGGCTAGGGCTATCATCCGACGGTTTCAACCCTTTTGGCAAGAAAGAGCTTCAGTACAGTGTGTGGCCAGTTATTTTGATTCCGTACAACTTTCCACCGTGGATGTGCATGAAGAAGGAATATAACATGCTCACATTGTTGATTCCAGGCCCAGGTTATCCGGGAAAGTGTCTCGATGTGTATTTGAGACCCGTAATTGAGGAGCTTCGGTACTTGAGTCTGAACGGCCACCTGGTCTACGACCGGTTCAAAAATGAGATGTTCCGGATGCATGCCATGCTTGTTGGCACGATCAGTGACTTTCCTGGGAGGGGTATGTTGTCGGGCAGCGTCACCAGGGGTTACAGGGCTTGTTCAGAGTGCATGACTGTTGATTGCTCCAGTCCTCATTGCAGCAAGATTGTCCAGATGCGTCACCGTCGTTGGCTTCCGCATGACCATCCATTTAGGGACGATGCACAGGCTTTTGATGGGACTGAAGAAAGGGGCTGGGCACCGGAGCAATGGACAGGGGAGGAAATATTGGCAGTGTTGAATGAGTATGACTTTGGTCCGCTTAGCAATCATCCCGATGTGTTGCGCACGATTCCAGAGAGGCCGGATCGGTATAGGTTCTGGTCACACAAGAGCATCTTATGGGAACTTCCTTATTGGGCCAGGTTGGCTACCAGATACTACCTGGATGTCATGCATATAGAGAAGAACGTGGGTGAAGCCGTGGTTGGCACAGTTTTGAATTGGGAGAAGAAAACAAAAGACACCCCCAAGGCACGCGTTGATCTGAGAAATATGGGACTGCGGGACCATTTGTGGTTGAGAGAGGGCAGGAGCAAAATGCCCCAAGCTCCTTACACCGTCACCAGGGACCAGAAACATGAAATCTTTGGATGGCTGAGTAATGTCAGGTAACTTTTTATTAATTAGCATGTATTCCCTAAAGAATCCATCTGTTGTTGGACGACTATATATGCATGAAATCTAATTGTTGTTAATGGCTATGCAGGTATCCTTATGGCTATGCGGGTAACATAAGCAAGTGTGTTAACTACCGAGACAACAAGATGTACGGATTGAAGAGTCACGACTGCCATGTACTGCTTCAACGCCTCTTCCCTATTTTCATTCGAGCCTACTTGGAGGATGAAGTGGTTGAGCCGTTGGTGGCGTTGTCAAGATTCTTCCAGAAGTTATGCGCTAGAGAAGTTAGAAAATCAGACCTCATGAGAATGCATGAGGAAATCGTTTTTATCTTGTGCAAGTTCGAGAGGATATTTCCCCCAAACTTCTTTGACATCATGCCTCACCTGATGATCCATCTTCCCCAACAATTGTTGCTTACCGGTCCCGTACACTACACTTGGATGTATCCCATCGAAAGGTACATGTTATTCATAAATTTGATTTATACATGTTTTTAAATAAAAGTTGCATGCTCTTAACACGCACTTGTTAACCTTGCAGACAACTTGGAGACTACAAGAAATATGTGCACAATAAATCTGCGCCTGAGGGGTGTATTGCTGAAGCTTACATTGCGCATGAGTGTGTAACGTACGCCAAGTTGTACTTGGGAGCGATGGAGGACCCCCCACAACATCCAAGTCGAGATGACCCCGAGTTCAACCTATCTATCGTCGCCAACTCTGTTGTACCATACGGAAGCTTCAAGAAAAAGGGTGTGGACAAGTTGCCTGACCATGAGGTAGGGATTGCCCACTGGTGGGTTCTAATAAACTGTCCGGAGGTACAATATTGGAAACGTCACCATCTTCACAGCAAGGAAGTTCGCGGTGATGTCGAGTACCACAACACGACGTTTGCAGACTATTTTCCACAATGGGTAAGTGTATAAATATATATATTAGATGGCTTTCTTTTACAGTTCCCTATTCTTTAATCATAAACACACCGAGTGATTTGAGTTATATTTTTCAGCTGATGCAAGTGGCTGCGAGGGGTGGTCATACAAATTACTCAGAGGAATTGAGGCTGTTGTCGATGAAGCCGATATCTTCCACAGTCCGCCCAATGTGTGATGTCAACGGCGTTAAGTATATATGTGAAGCTAGAGACGGGGAACGCAAAACACAGAATTGTGGGGTGATGGTCGATGGTGCAGAGGGGGGCGTGGATTTTTACGGTGTCCTACAGTCAGTTGTTGAACTCATTTATGGGAACCGCATGAAAGTCCACTTGTTCAAGTGTCGATGGTTTGATACTAGGCCGCACCGCACACGGATCGATCAGTACGGCATACTTTCGGTGAATACCGCCACTAGTGTGTATGAAGACGACCCCTTTGTTTTCGCCACAGCGGCCAAAAAGGTCTTTTATCTTGACGATCCTTTGAACAAAGGCACGTGGAAGGTAGTTAACCATGTGTCTCAGCGAGACATATACAGTGCTACCACACTTGGTGTGAGCACAGAGTGTCAAGAAGCGACCGCATACCAAGAGCCGGACGCCGGCGACATTCCGGAATCCTCCACCATCCGCGATAATAATGTGACGCCGGGCAGAGTGGTCCGACTTCCTAGGGGTCAGGTGCCCATGTATGATGTTAATCCGAATCGTCTATATCAGCCCGACGATGACTCAGACGACGAGTACGAGCACCGGTTGCCAGATATTAACTACTATACTACGTCTGACTCAAGTGATGAGGATGATTCTGATTATCATCCTTAGTATACTATTTATGTATGTATTTGTGTACGATGGTGCATGCATGTATGAAAATAATTTTTGTCCTTAATTACCGTTTTTCGAATTTATGGGAAATTGTATTGATTTGTTTGTGCGATATTCAGGAATTTATCAGGTGAAATAGGCAATTTTCAGGCCCTAAATGGCAAATTTTCAGAAAAATCAGCGTTATAGCCGACGAAATGGACCATAATTCGTCGGCTATAATGCCCATACTTTAGCCGACGACTTGCAATTCGTCGGCTATAATGCCCATACTGTAGCCGACGACTTGCAAGTCGTCGGCTAAAGTATATTGACCGAAACCATACGTAGACCGTTCAAATGCAAAAGTGTCGTGAAATAAGATACGACCGAAATATTGAAATACGACTACGGTTGAAAAATGGGAAGATTCGGACAAAATCTGTGTGCCGAATGTTGCGGTTAGGTGTTTTTTACTTCCGTTTTCCTATGGGTAGCCTGACGGTCGGTAAATATTTGGAGGAAAATTTTTATACGGTTAGTTGCGTCGCATCGATTTGAAACTATTCTCTGTTGAAGGTCAGGCCAAAAAACGTCATCTAGACGGGCCAATTGCCGTTTTAAAGCGTTTAGAGGTTTGACCAAGCAGTTTGACCGATCCGATCGACCCTTTAACGTTGTCAGATCTAGTTGTATTTTTTTTCATACATGTATTTAATCTTAACGGTGATATCTGACGGTTGGAATAGATTTTCAAAACTTTTAGATTCGAAATCGGAACATATGCACTAATGTTCCTTAACTTATTTACTAAGTGTTTAAGTGAATGTATAGTTTCAAATAGTTACCATACGTAGACCGTTCAAATGCAAAAGTGTCGTGAAATAAGATACGACCGAAATATTGAAATACGACTACGGTTGAAAAATGGGAAGATTCGGACAAAATCTGTGTGCCGAATGTTGCGGTTAGGTGTTTTTTACTTCCGTTTTCCTATGGGTAGCCTGACGGTCGGTAAATATTTGGAGGAAAATTTTTATACGGTTAGTTGCGTCGCATCGATTTGAAACTATTCTCTGTTGAAGGTCAGGCCAAAAAACGTCATCTAGACGGGCCAATTGCCGTTTTAAAGCGTTTAGTGGTTTGACCAAAACTTGACCAGGGAATAGCCGACGAAATCCTGAACTTCGTCGGCTAAACTCTTGCGATCCGCGCCGTTTCATTGTCCGCCGTTGGATGGGCGAGATCTGACGGCTGCTGAGAGCGTAAAGTATAGCCGACGAGATTCATATTATAGCCGACGATGTGCATATTATAGCCGACGATAGACTTAACTTCGTCGGCTATAACCGGCCCGCAAAGCCCAACTTCGGCCCGGCCCGGATTTCGGCCCGGCCCGTCAGAGTATAGCCGACGAATTTCGTCGGCTATAACTATAGCCGACGAATTAAAATAACATCGTCGGCTATAGTCCTTCGATTTAAACCGAAACAGAGGGCGCCTCCCTCATTTTCCAGAAATCCAGAAACCCTAAATCCCCACTGCCGCAGCCGCCCGTCCCTCCCCGACGCCGACCGACCACCACCGACGCCGACCGAGCCTCCCCCTCCCTACCCTCCCCCTCCCCGCCCCCTCCCCGTCGTGCCCGACCCCTCCCCGACCCGAAACCCCCTGCCGCCGCCGCCCCGAGCCAACGCCCCGAGCCGCCGTAGCCGCCCCTGCCGCCGTAGCCGCCCCTGCCTTGCGTCGCCTCTGCCGCCCCTGCTGCAGCCGCCCCTAGCCGATCCGAAACCCCCTGCCGCCGCCGCCGCCGCACCGCACCACCCGTCCTCGTCCAGACTGCACCACCATGTCAGGTAGTCCCGATCGAGCCTCATTTACGGTTTTTATTAATTTTGTCGAATTTTGTGAATTTTAGGGTTTTTGTGAATTTTTTGTGGAATTTAGGGTTTTTTTGAAATTTATGGAATTGTGTGGATTTTTTGTTAAATTTGTTAATTTTGTGGAATTTATATACTAATTTTGTGGATTTTTTGTTAAATTTACGGTTTTTATATACTAATTGTGGAATTTTGTTGAATTTATATACTAGTATACTAATTTATATACTAATTTATATATAATTAGGTATAAATATTTTTTTTCATTTTTATGACGATATATATATATATATTTTTCGGAATATATATATATATATATATAATTAGGTATAAATATAGTTATGTATATATATAATTAGGTGCATATATATTTAAAAAAGTTTTTTATTTTTTTGTGAAATTTAAGGAATTTTGTGTTATATTTCGGAATATATATATATAATTAGGTATAAATATATTTAGGTACGTATATATATAATTAGGTATATATACATTGAATGATGTTTTTAATTTTGTTTTGTGGAATTTTTGTGCAATTTATGGAATTTATATACTAATTGTGCAGGAAACCGGCGCTTTGTAGACCGATGGCTTGGCAGACGGACCGAGAGCGACCCCGACGCTCAGGCAGGATCCAGCCGTGGGGGGAGCGGATCCAGCGGTCGTCGGGGCCTAGGCCGGCCTTTGAGTCGACGAGAGGAGACGTTGATGGGATTGACGCCGAGCGATCCACGTGGGGGCTCCTCGTATGAGTCGACGGGAGCGGGCCCTGACTCGAGTGTCGGAGGAGGACGCAGAGCCACCAGACCCCAGTGCACTTCAGCACTGTTCCAGGATCGGCAGCCGACCCCACCGCGCGCCGATCTGGACCCTCCAGAGATGCTCCCTGTCCCCCCACAGCGACAGCGTCCACAGCTACGGGGCCCACCGTCAGGGGGAGCAGGCCCCTCAGGGTCCACGCCCCGTATGTCTCCGCCATCGGGGATGTACATGGTCCAGTTCCTCCCTGCCATCCCTGAGTACGACGCCAGGGGGAGGCAGATTTGGAGGCACGACCGGCCTCACGAGATTCCTTGGGAGGAGGCCTACTTCTACAGTCCTTTCGACTCAGAGGACTGCCGCGGCCTGTGGGCCGTTCGTGAGAGGGACAAGCAGTACAACGACGCAGGTAATTAGTTAGTTTAATTAATTATTTACATTGTTTAATTAATTATTTTATTAGTTAGTTTAAATAATTATTTAACTATGTGTTCATTTTAACAGGCGTCCTCGTCAATAAACCCGCGGGGACGAGACGGACCAGAGGGCCAGCGAACATGTCCACCCTGGAGAGGGAGCTGGCCGGTGGGATCAGAGAGATCCTGCCCGGTCCAGGTGAGGATGGACGCCCGATTGAGCGGAGAGACACCACCACCAAGTACATCAACGCGACGGGCATGCTCGTGCGGGACAGGGTCCCACTGTTGTGGCCCGACTGGGGCTCTGTGCCCGATGAGATCAAGGCGCGAGTGTACAATGCACTGTCGGTGAGTTAAATATGATTTTTATTATAGAAAATAAACAATTATGAATTCAGTCCTTATAACTATATAAAAATATTTTCTAATTAATTTATAATGTTGCAGCAATGGTTTAGAGTCCATCCTACCTTGGACTGGTGGAGAGACGAGCAGCTGAAGAACAGGTTATGTGTTTTGCTTTTTTTTGTATAAATATATTTATTGGCAGTGTACGAATATATATATCTAACAGTTGTGTTCTGTTAATATAGGTACTCCGAGTGGAAGAACGAGCTGTCCACGCACTACAGGACGTACCATGTGGAGCAGCGCTTGGGGCGAGCTGCAACCCCCCACGAGTTCCGGTACAGGGAGTACGAGTGGCTATGGCTGGTAGCCTACTTCGGGAGCGACAGGGTCTCGGTAAGAAAATTTAGCCTGGTAGTATATAACTTTTTAATGTTATTTAATAATTAAATTATGTAGTTACTTAATTCAATTAATTAGTTAGTTAGTTAGTTATTAGTTATTAAATTAAGTCAGTTGGTTAGTTACGTAGTTAGTTAGTTCGTTACTAAATTAAATCAAATTAAATTAAATAAAATTAGGTAGTTAGTAAGTTAGTTAGTTACTAAATTAAATTAGTTAGTTAAGTAGTTACTAATTAAATTAGTTAGTTAAGTAGTTACTAATTAAATTAAATTAGTTAGTAACTAAATTAGTTATTAATTTTATTTTGGTTAGTTCCTAATATTTTAATTTAGTTACTAATTTATATTTGCGTTTATATGTTTGTTGTTATAATACAGAAAATCTCGCGGACGAACAGCGACAACCGCAGGAGGAACGAGCACCCCCACCACGGCGGCGCCCGCTCCTGGAGGCAGTGGGCAGAGATGGCGAGGAGGGACCGACCGCTGAGGCCGTTGTCGTGGATTCATGCGCAGATATATCCGGGGCGTCCCGACCAAGTGGTAAGTATTCGTCCATCTTAAATAAAAGTGTTTCATGAAATTAATTTATATATATAATTTTTAATTCGTTTATTATATTTTCTTGTCAATTAGGCGGAAATAGATGCGGAGACCGACGCGATCACCTTCGGGATCGCGCGAGACACTCTGGGAGACGGGGCGTCCGACGAGGCGATCGCGGAGTTTGCCTCCACGATCGACACCCTTGAGCCGCGCTTGGCCTCTCAGATCATGCACGCGGCGGTAGGGACGGGGAACAACTACTTCTACCAGAGAGGCCTAGGCGCGGCGGGAGATGGGGTTCTCAAGTTCACGCCGGCCAATCCCAGCACGCAGCGTGCGGCTTCGACGAGAGGAGACTTGCAGACGCAGCTGCAGAGGACTCAGGCGGAGTTGGCGAGGGCGGTGGAGGCGCTCCAGCAGGCGGAGTTGGCGAGGGCTGCGGAGGCTTCGGCGCAGCAGGCCAGAGACGCATCTGTGGCGGAGATGTACCGATGGATGCAGCAGTCTTGGGAGGCCCAGCAGGCTGGACTCCAGCCCCCGCCTCCGCCACAGATGCCCCAGTTCGTCGTCCCCACTCCCCCCCCGCATCGGAGTACGCCAGCCGATCAGGACAGCCATAGCCACCGGAACTCGAACGATCCGGTCGACGACGCTACGCGTTTAGGGGGTGATGATGAGTAGATATATATAGTGGGTTAATTTGTACAGTATGTAGGATATTAGGGATGGATTGATGTGGATATTTGTTGGATATTTGGATGTTTGTTTGTGCATTTTCTGCAGCCCCCGAAGACGAAGAGAAATTGGGCCCGAGTAAAATTTTTTAATTTTTTTAAATATTTAGGGGTTATAGCCGACGATATTGGCATTATTTCGTCGGCTATAACAGTTATAGCCGACGATTTTTACCAAATTTCGTCGGCTATAACCGTTATAGCCGACGAACATGACATATGTCGTCGGCTATAACCTCCCGGCTTCCGGCAAAAAAAGCCGTTTCTGGTACCGGCGATTGTTATGGCCGACGATAGTGTCGTCGGCTATATTGGACGTATAGCCGACGATAGTGTCGTCGGCTATACTTCGGGTTAGGGGCAGTTACGTAATTTTTAAAGCCGACGATCTTCTCGTCGGCAATGTTCGAAGTATAGCCGACGACGCTTTTTTCGTCGGCTATACCTGGTGTTTCATAAGCCGACGACTTACCCCGTGTGTCGTCGGCTATACTATAGCCGACGGAGCATTCCCGACGAGACTATAGCCGACGATACGTCGTCGGCTATGACTATAGCCGACGAATTAATGGAAACGGCCGACGAGATGGCGTCGTCGGCTATGACGCCTTTTCTGGTAGTGAGTGTTAGAGATGTTATTTCTCTCTATCACTCATCTTTTAGTAAAAAAAAAAAAAACACGCAGATTAGTATCATCATGGGAATGAGGAGTTAATTCCATACCATGAGTATGTGGGAGGCTATTTGTGTTCCAGACGGGAATACCATTGCCATTACCAATTTGCCATGCCATATTACGAAGAAGAAGGGTCCTCCCATGTAATAAACTAGACCATATCTAAGATGGAGATGCCCCTTTGCGAGCGTGTTCAAAAGTTGTAGTAGGAAAGTTCCTTGCTTGCAGAACACGTACCCAGAGAGCTGTGGGATTACAGAGAAGCCTCCAGCCTTGCTTTGCAAGCAAAGCCTGGTTTAAATCAGCCAAATCTCTGAATCCCATCCCACCTTGTGATTTAGGTAAACTCAAACTCAACCATTTCATCCAATGAATACCAGAATCACCTTTATTGCCCCACCAAAATTTCATCAAGAGTGAGTTGATCTGACGACAAAGGGTTTTAGGAAATTCGAAATACATCATAGGATAAGCTGGAAAAGTCATAGCTACACACTTGATGAGGATCTCTTTACCAGGTTGTGTTAACGAACCATTAGAGAGGGCGGATTTAACCTCGAAATTTAGCCGGAACAATGTTTCAGGGCGATAGAGAGGGCGGAGCGATAGGCCGGAAACACACCTACATTATATCACGGTGGTTAGAGGAAGCGTCTTAGCACTTATCACAGACGAGCAAATATATCTTTCTGGTGCTTAAAATTCTGTTACTGAAATGTTTATTTGGTCGGTGATCATGATTGTGTGAAAGGACTTGCTTTATTGCACGATCCCACGATCACTGGTCGACATGCATGTGGCTGGTCTCGTTACATACTTCTTCATTTTTACCATTTTCGATTCCATTTCAACTTTCGACCGGACTCTTGTCTATATAATCCTGTTGAAACTTCACTTGACTGTGGAAATTTACCCGCAATGATGCCACTGTAAATAACTATATATTCCCTTGCGTGGCATGCCGCATGCACTTTGCAGAGGGTAGGTTTTTACTCCAGAGCTTCAAGATATATCCTACAATATTAGAGGCTGACCGGCGCTGCCGACATCTTCATTTTCATCGTCGAATAACTCGAATGGTTTGAACTATAACCAAAATTGGATTCGGGGATGCATCAAACCACAAACTAATTAAAGCTATATATGTTTATCGAACCAAAGTGAAAGTAGTAAAAACCTACCAGAAATGGATCATCTAAGGCGGCATATACCTGTAAATTGTGTTTTTCTACAAACAAAAGGATCAGAAAGCAGAGCATATTCGCCATGTTGGCTATTGATCAGAAGCCAGGGTTTACATCTTGTCGATCATCTTTATTGCAGAAAATGGATATATTAACAATCATTTTATTATCTGCTTAATTAGGAAGAGGCGGGTGGAAGGATACTGCATCAATTACACTACAAAGTGAACCAATCTTTTGCGATTCCGTAAGGATATGATCCATAATAAAGTCAAATTCATGCACTATAAATTTATTATGAATATCAATATGTTTACTTGGCGGTATTGCATGCTATATTCTACAAAGTGAAGGGATTACTCTGTTAATTAAGTCTGTTTAAAGCTTATTGCAACTTTCCTAGTCATAAAGTTTTCAGCTTAGAGTCAAAAATTTCAACTAAGTAGTATACTATCTACACTGCACTGTAAGAAGTCAAGTTGTTAATTTGATCGATGGATCACTGTTCTAATTTATCGTTACTGAATTATTGCAATTTCCGAATCGGTGGGAATCCAGGTGGTCCAATACCTTCAAAACAGAGCCTGAATATCACCTTCTCTTCGGTATAAATTAAGGACAACAATTACAATACAATCGACATGCATCCATGTGTTCAGTTCATAGCGAACTACAGTACGATATGGTCTGTATGGAATACCAAAAAGAAAGAAAACGAAAGAATAAGGCACTATAACCATTATAAAAGGCCAGCACCCTTCACTTGTTTTGCACCATCCACCACTCTTCACTGAGCTCACACTAGCCTAAGCACAATGTCCTCCAAATCCCTTGTTGTTTTTCTGTTACTTGGTCTGCTGCTTCTGATCACCACCACTTCCTCTCTTGCTGATCACGGCGATAATCATAAGAAACCTCCCCAGAAACCACCACGCAGGCCTCCGTCTTCCCTGGACTTGGACGTAGCTCAGCCACGGCCGATTTTGGCCGGCAAGCCTCCTAAGGGACCAGTAAAGCCACCACCCAAAAAGAAGCCACCCACGTCGTCCCTACTTATTGACAAAGATGACGGACACAAGCCACCGTACAAGTCGCCACGGAAGCCACCGCACAAACCTCCCACAGCCAACTAAGAGAGGGGCATCCATGCATGCCTTGAGCATTCTATGCTTACCTAGTTTGGTCATATATTAATATGAATTGTGTACGAAAATAAAGAGGTGGATGTGATCATGCTAGGCCATCTATTAGTACTTCTGGAATTCTGGTTAGTCCGAGTACTTCTAGACTGGTGATGTGTGCAAATCCATCTTGATTTACTCTTGTCATGTTATGTACTTATTTACGCATCATACAATAATACTCTCAGGCAGTGAGGCCCGATCCAAGGTATTCGACTATTTGAGCTTATGGTGAACTGTCAAATTACACAATCAAATAGTGAAATGATACAAAAACTCGAGACTACAAAAGAGGCCAGAACACTAAGCTTCGGTGGATATTCGTGGCCCAACGATTATGCGCACAGAAACACTAATCAACAAAAAACGTCAAGGAATGACAATAGTTTCTGACTTACTGTAATTTCGGCTCGAGGTAGCATCTTTTCAAATGACATGTCAATATATAGTGTTTACTTACAATGACAATAGTTTTTAGGTTTTTTTTGTTTTTTTTGTTTTTTTTCAAAGAATCTATATTAAGACATGTAAATTACAACGGTTCAAAATCTATAACAATTGAATTAATCCGGACTATAAAATTAGGCAACTCAATTCACAAAATTTTATAAAAGAAATCCGACTAAAAACAATAGAAAAAGAAAAGACGTAAATTAAAGCTAATTGATGAGCCATTCCCAATAGCGATTAATATGTTATACATACATACCTGAATCATGCAGGTTGGCAAGGCCAAAAGTGCCAAATTGGGAAACATGGCGAGTCCGCCTGAACCCTTAAGAACTCCTATCCAAGGTTTTAAAAAACGCGCCTGAGGCGCGCCTCAAGGCTCAAAAGGCGCAAGGTATAGCATAAAAAGCCTGAGCCTTGGCTGTCTAGGAGCCGAGGCGCCCAAGGCGCACCTTAAGGCGTTAAAGGCGCACCTTAAGGAGCTTAAGGCGTACGCTTCCGTTTTTTTTTTTTTTTTTTTACGTAATAAAACGACGACGTTTTAGTATAGGTCGAAAGCCTCCGCCCTTTCATTATCTCAGCCTTCTCCCGAGCTCCTCTATCCCATACTTTCTCTTCTTCTTATTACTCATCTTTGCTTCTCCAAAAAATCTTAAAACCCGCGAATCCAAAAGCTTCACCGGATTTAAGAACAGCTGGAGGTTGATTAATCAATCGCCGTTTTGTTTAGTTGATGGCTCAAATCAAGCTTTTGCTGGAGGTGAACCGGGTATGTCAAATCTTCATCCTTTGATTTGATTATGTGGTTTAAGGCTTTTGGGTTTTTGTTTCTAATTATGGGTTTCCTATTGTTTCTTTGATTATGTGATTGGATGCTATTTCTTTATGTTGATTCATTGTTTGTTTGTGATTGGATATGTTATAAGATTCCCAACTCAATCCTTCTGAGTTTTTGGAATATATATTTGGTGGCGGTGCCTTGATGTATATATAACTTTGACTCTTGGGAAGCAGCCAAGTGATAAGGCCTGCTTGATTAATGAAAAAGTTATTCTTATAGTGGATTGACTTGCAACTACAGCAATTGCAATTGCAATGACACACACGAGCCAATATATGATTTCTGCAAATATTAAACATTGGCATCTATCAGTAACAAATTATAATGAGTATGCAGAATCCATGCCATTGTTGAAAAATGTATTTGAAATTTAAGAGCAACAGACTTTTCATTGCATGAAATTCATCATCTATAACTTTCAGAGTCACACAATGATGATGATGATGATTTTGAAGCATGAAGTTAGTCCAATTATTATTTGTGTTCTTTGATCTTTAAAGCATTAACTAGTACTTTGATCTATGGATTTAGTTTATGTAAGAGAATTTGGTTAAATTGCATGGTTTAAGTGTGTACTTGTTAAGAATAAATGACAATTTATCATATTTATTTTGGATGTCAATTATACAATGCATGTTTTATGTATAACACTGATAAATGCATACATACAGGGCTTTTATTCTCAAGGCTTACGTATTTTGCCTCAAGCCTCACGCCTTGGTGAGGCTCTCCCGATAACGCCTTGACTACGCCTTAGCCTTTTAAAACATTGCTCCTATCCACAGATTCCACGCATCATGAAAACCACACACCAGCTAACAATGAATAAACCAGACCGACACACACAACAGACACAACAATCAACCCAAAATCTAGCAGTTCACCAACAACAAAACCCAACCAACAAAATCCTGTAAGCACAGACAAGAAGCCTAACAGCGAACCAAGAACACCTGTCCAAATAACAGGCTCAACAAGATGAGGCGTCGTCGACCAGCTTCGATGATAACAACAGTTAAGCGATTTGAAGCGATGGGTGAAGAAACAAAGTCGTATACTCAGACATACTAACTCTGCAAACTGTGCCGCCAACAAATCACTAGCCCCCAGAAACAGACCTGAGCCAACTCTCTAGTTTGTGCACCGAGTCTTCAACATAAGGGTCAAATACCATCAAGTGCATGTAACGAAGCACACACAATACTAGATCCCGAATTCCAAGAGGCCAGGACAACAGGGATTGGAGAGACAGGGTTATGAAGATAAAAGGCTTCAAGGAAACTGAAGGAAGAGAGAAGAGGAAAACGGAAAAGGAAAAACAACAGTAAAAAAACAGGAGAAGGAAAGAAAAAAAAGAGGATGGCGCCTCAAAATAGGAGACGAGTTCCGGGTAAGCGCCCCTTACGGATGGGGAAGTTTTCATGGACTCTCAAAGCGGCATTCTCAGTGAGAGAATCCACAAAGAGTGGAAAGAGACAGGGTCGGATGATTAGTGTTTAAGTTTGTTGATGTTGCGTTTTAGAGTAAAATAGTAACAATTACAATCTCTTTTATGTTAGATTTTACATGATTAAAAGAAACAGAAATGCTAAATTTCGAAAATAAAATTGTCTGAAAAAAAGTGAGGTGGATATTTAGGTTTGGTGGTAATGAATCCGCTCTTCTACTCACATACTTCGAGACGATGAACATGTTCGGATGCTTGAGCAAAATATAACGTAGGTCTAATTTTACTCTTACATAAGTAACTTTTTACGTAACTTATATATCACTTATTTTACGTATTTTCTTTAAATAAATTTACAGATACCCCTCTATATCAAAGGTGATTTTTTTTTAATTACATAAGATCTTCAATAACTACGAATCAATTAAGATGACACGATGAATAGCCATTGAAACCATCACCAAACCCAAACCACCACTTAGATCGAATGTCAATCTATTGAACAGACGCCATTTGGTTGAAGTGCTTGTAGGCTCTGACTATAAATTAAGACAACCAAATTTATTCACCAAACTTTACCGCCGTGTGGCGTAGAGTATGAGGGAATTTGGTGTGCTGCAGCTTCAGCGCCGCACTCACCCACCCAGCAGCCCCTTCTCCAGTTTCAAACATATCTCAAACCGCACTCACCCACCCAGCAGCCCCTTCTCCAGTTTCAAACATATCTCAAAATTTCAGTTCCATTTGCGGGTCCATTTTCCGCACTCACAAGTCACAACCCACCACTTTAACCCCTCTCTCTCTCTCTCTCTCTCTCTCTCTCTCTCTGTGATTTCTACTTTCTTCACCAAACAGAAACCCAAAATTCCAAAGAACATATTCCTTGCTTTTCATTTCAGCGTCCACCATTCGTTTGTTCCAAAGCTCCTCAGAGAACCCAACTCCCCTCTGTACCCATTTGATTTAAAGCTCTCATCTTTTTCACAGTCCCCCCTCTGCTTGCTTTTCTTCAAGGAATGAAAGTCTTTGGGGGCCAAAGCAGTGCTCTTTATTCTTATATTCGGCCTTTTCGTTTTTGGGTTTCCTCTGCTTTGTTCTCTGCTCTTTTCTTTGCTCTCAAAGATTGAGTTTTTGGGTTGTGGAGGTAAGTTGGGAGATGGAAACTGCGGTTCTTGATTCTATCATCTATAGGCTTCTTGAAGTTAGAGGGAAGCCAGGGAAGCTGGTGCAACTTCAAGAGTCTGAGATTAGACAGCTCTGTTTTGTGTCTAAGAATATTTTCTTGAGGCAGCCTAATCTTTTGGAGCTTGATGCACCCATCAAGATTTGTGGTAATTTTACTTGAAACCGATGTTGTTTTATCTTGGTACAATTTTATGCTGATGTATTTCGTATGGATTGATCATTTTCTGAGATTGAATTTGATATAGTTATCACGTCACTCATGTGTTCTGTGCTATGCCATTGCCTTAAGCCTCTAAGGGTATTTCACTGAATTTGTTGCAGAGTTTATTTGTACTTAGGAGTATAAAAGGTGTAGATGATTTTGATTAGCATGAACTGGTTTTGAAGATGAATAATTTGTGTTCATTTCTGGATTAAACTTGAGAAATGGTCTGTTTTCTTCACTGCGATTTCAGTTCTCTGTATTTTGACTTGACTGAATGGAACAAACTTGTCAACTTTGAAAGCTTGTGCCAGCTACTCATAATTGTTGAGGAGACGTAGAACACTAGTAAAGGCCTTCACTTTGTGGGGATATTTGGTCTATTTACATACAAATGATGTACATGCAAACTAGACCTTCCAATCACTATAAAAATAGAATTGAAGTTTTTATTTCTCTTTTGTAACTTCGCTCTTATAAAATGATAAAACCTTTAGCTGTCTAACAATTCGTAGGAACTGGGGTTTCTGTGTGGTATGTGGTGTTGCACTTTATTTAATCCTATTCTTCAATGGTACCATGCATCACTATCTGTACATCCTATTCTTGAGATATGTGACAAATTGGTTGAGAAAAGGAGTAAAGTGGCAATTGAGCAAGCAAACTTCACAGCAATATTTCATATCTCAAGCTACTATTGAACAGTTAGAATTATTCCCAATATTCTAGTTAGATGACTGGCCATTTGGTTTGATGAATGTTTATATCTGACCACAAACCCAGCTTGATGCATTGTTAGGACATGCATCTAATTTCAAGCCTGGTAGTTGTGGAATTGGGGATGATTTTTGTGGTCTTGCACATTAATTACCTAGAGATCAAAAGTTCAGTTTTATTCCTAGTTTACTTATGCACAGTATCTTGGAATAAAATGTTTAGTTGGACTTTAAATAAAAATAAGTCTTTCTTTTATGTCCAGTTCCCTTTTTATATGCTCTTATAGCTCAGTTTCTCTTTTTTTTTTTTCTTTTTTCTTTTCTTTTTCCTTTCCTGTGAATCTTTTTCATCTGCTTTATTCCTTTTGACAGAATTAACTTGGTGATATGGTTGAGCAATGAAAATTGCAAAATTTCATGCTCGGTGTGTAATGCTTTAAATTCTCAACCATAAAAGTGAAACTGATTATTTCTTTTCTAGTAGGTAGATCATGCATAGAATAATTCCCTGAAGAAATGACATGTTCTAGTGTAATTCTGGAAAAACTGACTACAGGACTTCATTATGTCACCCAGGTGATATTCATGGTCAGTATTCAGATCTTCTGAGGCTTTTTGAGTTTGGTGGACCACCTTCTCACTCCAACTACTTATTCTTGGGAGACTATGTAGATAGAGGAAAGCAAAGTCTAGAAACAATATGCCTTCTCCTTGCATATAAAATTAAATATCCTGAGAATTTTTTCCTTCTGAGGGGCAACCATGAGTGTGCTTCAATTAACCGAATATATGGGTTTTTTGATGAATGTAAACGGAGGTTCAATGTCAGACTGTGGAAAGTATTTACAGATTGCTTCAACTGCCTTCCTGTGGCAGCTCTCATTGATGAGAAAATACTTTGCATGCATGGTGGACTATCTCCCGAGTTAAATAATCTAAATCAAATTAAGAATTTACGAAGACCTACTGACGTTCCTGAAAGTGGTTTGCTATGTGATCTACTCTGGTCTGATCCAAGCAAAGACATCCAAGGCTGGGGACCTAATGACAGGGGAGTTTCCTTTACCTTTGGTGCTGAGAAGGTGACAGAATTTCTTCGGAGGCATGATCTAGACTTAGTTTGTCGAGCTCACCAGGTCTGTAACTCTGTATAGCATCTGTTTTTTGCTTGGAGGTGTAAATAATTTCAATTACAAAAGAGTCTGAAGAGTTGTTCCAAAACCATACATACTGATTAAATATTATCTATACTTGCAGGTTGTAGAAGATGGATATGAGTTCTTTGCTAATAGACAACTAGTAACCATATTTTCAGCTCCTAATTACTGTGGCGAGTTTGACAATGCTGGGGCAATGATGAGCGTGGATGAGTCTCTTATGTGTTCTTTCCAGATATTGAAACCTGCCGATAAGAAGCCAAAGTTTGGTTTTGGGAGTAGAGCGGCACCTAAACCGGGTACTCCGACGAAAGTGAAGGTACAGACTCATCCATTCCACCAAATGTTTGAAACTATCGGTGCATAATGTGACTATTTTTTTTTTTTTTCTGATACAAAAAATATTCTAATTGGTTGGCAACTGATAGATGAATAAACAATTATATAGTAATATTTAAGTGACCATATATTAACACTGCAAAGTGATAGAAAAGTGCATAATTTCGATAATGTGTAATTGACCACACCAACCCTGGAGGAACTATGCCAGACCCTTTTCATGGTTTTCAGAGAAGTTAATGTATTCATGTTGGACTTATGAAAGTTTTCCCCAATTGCTTTAGGTATGGTGAGCCTTCTCAAGTTGTGTGAAGAAACATTTGAATTTATGGCATGTGCATTTAAATACCAACTATCTTTCCCTATTTGGCCTTAGTCCAGTATTATGGGATAACACATTTGAGAATCTGGATTGGTTAAGTATGAATTTAGATGTGAATAAGAGTTTCAGACTTTCAGACATCAAAATACAAACAATTTTTTAATGATTTCCTTCTTTAAACCTTAAGTATTTAACTCTTGTTTTTGTTGATGTCCTTGTGTAAGTATTTAACTCTTATTTGTTTTTGTTGATGTCCTTGTGTTCTTGCTCTTCATCAAAAGAGAGTCTTCAAGACTTCAGTGGTTACATTATTACTGAGATATTTTCATCAATTCCCTACCAAAGTTTTGTCGGTAGTTTGTGTTGAGTTGATATGAGTTCTTATATTAATAATCACTTTTTAGTTGTCACTTGCAATACATTGTTAATTCCACATTGTCCATTTTCTTTTCAGTCATTTCTTGGCGGAATGATGTAAGGATTTCATTACAATGAGAGGTATAAAGAAAATATCTGCCTGTTGTTTTCAATACAATACAAATGGCAACTTCTTACAGTTAGGGAAAGTGCAATAGATTTTCTGTGAATGTCTGGAGTGACTCACTCCATGTATGTGAGCCAGAAAAGCCAGAAAAGTTGGAAGAGAGTTGGGTTGAATCATTTTTACATTTTCCTTCTGTTAATTTGAGTCTTGCATTTCCATGTAAAATAACAACAGTTGTAAGACTCGGTCTGATCATTCTCTGTTTGTTCAATCCGTCTTTTCAACCTGCGGTTTTGTTACGATCATAGAATGAAAATAGTGACTTGGGAGATTTTCAAATCCCTTCGCATTGTTTTGTACTTATAATGAGGATGTGTTGATTGATCAGCTTGACGTAATTCCCGTCAAAACAAAATGTCTTGTGAGTGATCATATCCTCCTTCGGAGATGTGGGATAATTTACTTCCAACTGAAAATATTCTTCAAGGTCAAAATCAAGAAACTAAAGGTAAAAACACCACTTAATTATATCTATACATTATCATTGAAATCTTGAAAAGACATGATAATCTTTGAATTAAAAATTACTAGACCAGAAAGCAAGGGAGTACCCAAAACATAACACGAACTGGGAATCACATTTGACATGCATACGTCCTCATCCAAATTCAAACATAGATACACCACAATGAATCTATCAGTATTCTCTTGTGAAACCGCTATGGTCAAATTTAATTGAACTCATTCCTTCTATATCACTATGGATTGACTGTATCTTTCAGTAAAAGCAATGAAATAAAGAAATTCATTTGAAGAATATAAAGTAAGAAAGGAAAGAAGATATTGTCAAGTTAATTGGTTCCGTATTCCAAAATGTGTTTTCCTTGGGTGCATGTATATATGCATATGAGGTTGCTACACTCCCTACATACTTACAACAATTAAACTTGTGCCTGAGATGATGAGGAATTCAATTGACAGCCTAATGTCACGGGCCTAGCCTTTTGGCTGCCACACTTGGCCCATGCGGCGCTCCCATCCTCTGGAAGCCAGCCTTGTCCACCGAGGCGACTACTGGTTTCGCCCTGCCTTGGGCTCATCAGGGGATCAGCTCCAGACCCCGACCAGTGTGTGTAGGGATACCCAATCCCTCCATCAGCGTCAAGTCCTTGACTAGCGACAAGCTCCCCAAACTTAACCGGGTCGGCCTGCCTGAACTCCGAAGGGACTCCCCACACGCACCTGCCTGGAGCTGCCCCACCAGCATCGCTCGACAATGACACTCCCGAATAAGCGGGACGTGACACTCTCCCCCACCCAAACAAGGTGTACGTCCTCGTACACAGCAACGCCTACTAGCCTTCGGCACCACGCTGCCCGAGCAACGAGAGGAGACTTCCCAAGATCGCCCAACAATGCTCCGTGTCGGATACGGTCCTCCTCCGCTGGTCTTCCCACGACCACTTACGAAGGCACCCTGCCTACTCGTCTCCTTCACATGGAGACCCCCTACAGTCGGGGACACCCCCTGGTGTGAGCGCTCGGCGACTTGCGGACATCCGAACCCCTGCCTACTCGACTCCTCTCCTCGGAGCCCCTCCTCTGAGGACACCCCCTGGTGTGAGCGCTTGGCGCACGAACGCAAATGTCGGGACGGCTCTGATACCACTTGTCACGGGCCTAGCCTTTTGGCTGCCACACTTGGCCCATGCGGCGCTCCCATCCTCTGGAAGCCAGCCTTGTCCACCGAGGCGACTACTGGTTTCGCCCTGCCTTGGGCTCATCAGGGGATCAGCTCCAGACCCCGACCAGTGTGTGTAGGGATACCCAATCCCTCCATCAGCGTCAAGTTCTTGACTAGCGACAAGCTCCCCAAACTTAACCGGGTCGGCCTGCCTGAACTCCGAAGGGACTCCCCACACGCACCTGCCTGGAGCTGCCCCACCAGCATCGCTCGACAATGACACTCCCGAATAAGCGGGACGTGACACTAAGCATTGCTGCCAAAACGCTGTGCACATTTGGCTCTCTTCTTTTCTTGTTTCTGTTCCTTCACCTCAATAATGTCGAAGGAATTCGGAGCATCCATGAACATGGTGAAGGAATGGATGATGTTGCTGAGTTTGAGGTTGATTATACTCCTGTAAGAACACACCCTCCAACTCCACACCCACCGCCGCCAAAGCAACAATGGATCCATGAACATGGTGAAGGAATGGATGCCGTTGTTGAGTTTGAGGTCGATTATACTCCTGTAAGAACACACCCTCCAACTCCACACCCACCGCCGCTGTCGAAAGGTGGTTTATATGGCAAAGATGAATTCCGAGCTGACTATTCCCTTCCAACATATCCTCCAGAACACGACCCAACCGGTGAATATATCTGTGATGATTACTCTTGTTTAAAGACACATCTTGCAAGATCACCTCCAAAACATGCAGGCATCTCATACATGCACAAATCTCTATAATATATGGCATGGAAAACATATCTACATAAATGATATCTTAATAACTGAGGAGAATGTTGTAACCAGAAAGATAAAAAAATGGAGGGGAATGTTATTTTAAGTTTTGATTCACCGGGTAAATCACTTTATCCAATCTGCAAATCTTGTGTTTTTATTAGGATCTTTAAAGTTTCTCTTTTTTCCCCAGGTTCATTTCGGATTATCAAATTAATATTATTTAGAACCCTTGAGTGAGAATCAATAAAATGACGATTAGTTGATGAATTTCTAATCAAATATTTGAGAGACTCAACTTTCGATCACATTTTTGGAAATCAACCATTACATGATAGAGTTTAATTACACGAGTAGATTATTTCCAAAAGTTTACAAAAATTGTTATAGTATCAAACAAAATCAAATCAATGAAAAAATCAATTATGTCAAACATGAATTCTCGCTCATTTTCATAATTGATATATCACACTTATATTGACTTCTTTAACAATTTTCAATTGAGTCAAAAATTTGCATAAATATTCTAAATACTATTATTTGGCCTAGCTAAATGTGATCTAAAAGTAGATGAAGAAAATTATTTTTTATTTACATCAAACAAATGAACGCGAAAGTTGACAATCATCTACTTGTTTGATTGTACCGCATGTCCGCATGAGTAATTGATATCTATTTATTTGCTTTTTACTACGATGATTTGAAAGATATAGCTAATGTATGATAGATAGAATTTAGAAGTACCCTTCTGGGTACTATATAGATGACAAATTTGTTGTAGTATATATATGAATGTCCCAAAATCAAAGGATCAGGAAGTACCCTTCTGGGCAACCATCAATTAAAGCGCCTAAGAAAGAAAAGAGTTGAGGAAGAGTACAATCTCAAAAGGGAGCTCTTCAAAGGTTCTGTACGTAAAATTTATGAAGAACTACAGAACCTAGCTGGAAGACAAGAAGCAATAACGATTCGCTCCCCTGATATATATATATTTTCATTCATTTGAAGCATCAAATCCAATCGATTGCATGAATATTACTCGTTTATTTTTGCTTGAAAAAAATGGTCGTGATCATCTGTGACCATCACTATCCATTTTTACTTGCCCGCCCTCATCATAAGAGGAAAAAATTAACCATTTCTAACTGATATCTTTAACTTTTATGTGTCATACATGTGATTCTATTATGATTTTATGCAGATCAAGTTTTTAGTTGATCATGTCCCATGTACTTATTGGCTCTACCCTCATCTTCATGCACGCCTAGCCTTTTGGCCTCATCTTCTCTCCAATTGCATGTGAAGTAGACGCTTCCAGTGTACGTATAAAGAGTTGTCCTAAGAATCTAGGTAGAAAGGACTTGGTGGGATTTGCCGTGCCACTTTACTGTGGGGAGGCGAGGAACTTATTCTGTTACAAACTAAATAGTGCTTTGGAATTTGGATGCCCAGAAATCTCAAATTCACTCTTCTCCCCCATCAACCTCAATTCCGTTAAGATAGAGAAATTATGGAAAATCGTTGAATGACTTTTGTCCTTAATTATGGGTCAAGGACGATTGATGTATTCTGGAGATATATACGTTAATCCCTTCTGTTCTAGAGAATGGGCAGCAGACTTGATTTAGGATCCCTGATTTGTTATCCTAATTCTTCTCATCAAATTTCCTCTTGTCAAGGGACCCGACCGGCCTATTGAGTTTCTTGGCTATTCTTGCTACAAAATATATGCTTTGCTTAATGAGACAGATCAAGAAGACCCAAATTGGATCAATTCAATCACCCTATAATGACTGATTTTTAATACTCGTTTTTGGAAACATGATCGATAAGTTGACAGCATCATCCTACTACGTTTTAAAATGTAGACGATGGTGACAATATGGATTTCACATGGTATCTATGAGCTAAAGTATAACACGCATTGAGTATCGTACGTTGACACTTGACAGAAGATAGGTGAGCCAACATAATTGAACATTAATCTTTGTCCAGACTCTAGAGTATTCATATCAAGGAGTAAAATATCGGATATCAAGGAAATATCGGCGTTTCAAAATACGGATATTTCGACGGAAATATCGATAAAATATCGATCCATTAGAAATTTTGACAAAAACGACGGAAACTATAAGAAATACATGGAAATTTGTATTGAAACTTTCTAAAGTTGTTTTATGCTATGTTATCAATCATATGTGAGAAGAAAATATTAATAAATTCAAATATATATCAATTTATTGAAATGTTATATGAATTACTATGTGAATAGAGCTGATATTTATTGAAATATGATTTAATATATATAATTTATACTTGAAACCTAAAATGAGACTAAACCATCACACCCTTTAACATTATTTGTACATAATATTTCACAAAAGCAACTACATGAAGTTTTTTTAAAACCATACAAAAATTGATATTATATAGTCGTTGACCCGTTGCTACTAGCTATTATATAGTCGTTGAATCGCTACATAAAAAAAAAAAAAAAACTAGCTTATTATAGAAAAATCATGTCAATAAAATTGTAATTACATACATTATCATGTAAAATGATTACACATTACTATTTTGATTATATGTTACAAAAATATACATTATAGTAAAATATATAGTGTAAGACACATTAATATTAAGCATGCACGAGTAAGAAACTTATTAGGAAATTATCAAAACAGAAGTATGATAAAATTAGCTCTTGAAGGTAAGTTAGAAATTAAAATTAGGTGTTGAAAATTATGTGTTTTAAATTGTTGAAAATTAGTTTTTGAAGGTAAGATAAAAAAATTCTGAAAAATATCGGAAAATATCGGAAATTTCGCGGAAATATCGGAAATATCGGTGAAATATCGGAAAATATCGGAAAATTTCGACGAGAAACTGAAAGAATTGAATCGAAATATCGATCCCACGGAAAAACGAAAATTTCGACGAAATTTTAGCGAAAATATCGATTTTGCATTCCTTGATTCATATTCATCTTAATTGTGTTAAGAAAATATTCATATATAAAATATAGAAGTGCATACCTGGGGGACATGAAACACTTATTCCGAAAGTACAAGGTTACAGAAATTATGTTTAGGGTTCTGAACAAGCTGCCTACTATCATTTGGGACAATAACATTCCTATTTTTACTATTGGCCTTAGTACGTATAGTTCCGCCCCTTTTTACACTACTATTATCTCAATGTAAAAGTCACAATCGTCGTATACGTACCTCTCGTCCTCTCCTCCAAGAGTCCAAGCTTAACGTAAGTAATACGGTATACGTATGTGACAGACAGGTACAGATCGACGATAATGGTACAATCATGTTAGACTCAAACCCTAGCTTCTATTATACACACTTAATTACGCGCTTTGAGGGGACGTTGACTCCAGTAAACTAGTAATATCACTGAGTATATCCTCTAATTATCCTAGCCAGCTTGGGTTTTCTTCCTACTTATATGTTTACATGCATGACATGATTGATCGGGCATTGTCTTCTTTTATTTCACACCATCTCAAAATCCAACAAGATGTTATAGTCTAGAAATAGCAATAGCAAAATCTCGTTGGCTGAATACGGTCGACATGTTTGACATGGTTGAGATCGATCCTTATTATTGTGTATTATCCGAAAGGTTTGGGGTGGATGATCCATTTGGCCGGTCATACTTCAATTCTAGTTGCCAATGTCGTGTATAGAATGACTTGTAATCAGTTTGATATGTTCTTCCTCTGAATACTGCTGGGGCAATAAGTTGATTTTGTAGAACTCTAGCATGAATTCAGCTCAGTAGCTCTGAACAACTTGCTGCTAATTGTGACTTATTCAATACAGTACTTCAAGTTCAACCCAAATTAAACTACGTACGCAAGCTACATTCAAAGAAGATTAACAAACTTAAATAAACTAACACCACTTACTGTATGCAGCGAAGGAATAACATCTAAAACACGAATATAAAGATGATCAAATTGTGGACATATATCTAATTACTTAAACAGTTAAACATACATACCCTAGAAAGTAGAAATTGTCGAAACACAGGCCTTATATATATGTGTAAATCTTTGTTTTCTTATTCTTTTTGCTTTCCCGATCTTCATTAATACATTAATCAGCCAGTGAAAATCAGACTTAAACTTTGATGTAGGTATTGTATATTCGTAATATGAAGTACGTATAAGATCGAGGATATTCTAATCGAAGTACAAATTCAGGACCTTAATTAATTAGTTGGGTATATATTTAGGTCATAATGTTCTAGATGACCCTTCCACTAAGAGATCTCTTATTTTGTTCATTTTAAGAGATCAATTATTAGGTTAAATTTTTTATTACATTTTTACATCTCAACCTTTCAATTTACTAGATTTATATGTGTAGATCATTCCTATAAATTTTTAGCTAAAATGGTGATCGTCAAGATACCTAACTAGATGAAATTAATGAACGTATGAAATCTGTCAAACCACAACCGTTCATGTTTTTATATGTAAATTACAATTTTGAATGCTCTAACGATTATCAAATTGAATAAAAATTTGCAGATATGACATACTCATATAAACATGAAAATTGAACGATAGAGATATTAATATGTTATCGAAAAATAAATTAAATAATTGATCCATCAAAATGATCAAAATGAGGAACCCTCATTAATTGAAAGAGTCTACTTGGATATATATATGTTAACTTGAGAAGTACATGATTAATTGATTATAGCCAAAATAACTGTCTTCTTACTTGGTACGTGAGATCATCTAATTTGCCAACCTTATATATGCAAGGGAAAAAGATCATTTGCACAAAAAAGAGTTAAAACTTGACCATTCCAATGTTACATACCCACTCCAATGAATCTTAATAAAAATACATAAATATCCTATATTAAACCCTAATATCGTCGTATCCTTTCTAACCAACAGACCTCTCTCTCTCTCTCTCTCTCTCTCTCTCTCTCTCTCTCTCTCTCTCTCTCTCTCTCCGGACGGACTACTCGAGGCCTGCCTTCACAATCTCTCTCACTTCTCACCGTCTATGCGGCTCAGATCTCACCGTTCTAAGCCTCCAAATTGCAGACGGTGCTTCACTCTCTCCCTCTCCTCAACTCTCGCCGCCTCTCCGCCCAAACCTCCTCCCTCCAATTCACTCCTACACGTGTGTCCGCCTCACTGAAACCAGCCCCACCCACTCCGCCTCCCCCATGTCGGCCCTCTTCCGTCGCAACAAGAAGAAGCACCACCACGTACGACGTCGCTCAGCTGATAGGGAAGAGGTGGAGGCGGAGGAGGTTCATAGTGGGCTGGCCGGGATCGGAGAAGGCGGAGTCGGCCTGAGAAAAGACAGTGAGCGACGGCGAAGGGGAGGTGCGGGAATGGGAGTCGAGGTCGGAGCCAACAACAGCGTCTCGATGATGGTATCAGAGTGAAGGAAGATTCATATATATTGACCGATTCGGAGGACATTCTTCTCCTCTGATCTTCCCCTCACTCTCTTTATGTTATTAAAGATGAGAGCATTGTTCTTGACTCTCCCCGAGTCTAGTTGATATAATTGACACATGTTATTTTGGTCAAATTATTTTGGGCTTATTTTGGTGGCATGTATATGCTTTTGTTATTTGGCATCTCTTCTTCAGTGTTTGATCTTCATTGGTCGAGTGGAAATCAGTTATTAGAGTTACTGATAGTCAGTAATTTATTATTAGCGGTTATTGGGGGCTAGTATCTGATTACTGACCCCAGTAACCACTAATATCCTAATTATTGAGGGTCAGTAACCTGATTACTAGAGGTCAGTAACATGATTACTTGAAATTTGGAATCTGTAAGTTGCTTACTGGGGATCAGTAACCTGATCACTAAGGGTCAGTAACTTGATTAGTGGGGAACAACAATCAATTACTGGAGGTCAATAATCGATTACTGGGGGTCAGTAATTGATTACTGGGGTCAGTATCATGGTTACTGGAAAATATGGAATCTGTAGCCTGATTACTGGGGGTCAGTAAATTGATTACTATGGGTCAGTCACGGGGTCAGTAACATGGTTACTGGAAAATATGGAATCTGTAACCTGATTACTGGGGGTCAGTAATCGATTACTGGGGGTCCGTAATTGATTACTAGGGGTCAGTAACTTGATTACTGTGGATCAGTAACTTAATTACTGGAAATTTGTAATCTGTAAATTGTTTACTGGGGTCAGTAACCATCGTCCAATAACCTGATTAAAAAAAAAAATTTAAAAATTCGGCGAAAAAAAAATTTGGTGACCGGAATCCGGCGACCGGCCATGGGAGGCCGGAGGAGTTGAGTGACATTTCGACAAAATTTATTTTTTTATCTTCCACTTTCTCAGCACATTATAATTCAAAAATATGTTAAATAAGACAAAATGACAAAAAAAGAAGAAAAAAATTAAATTTGAAAAAGATTTGTTCAAATGGGCAATAGAGTTGTTACCTTATGTTGAATAAGGGAGAAAAATAAAATGGTCATTGAAATGGGTAATGAGGGGGTCTTTTTTATACTAAATGGACATTTTCCCTATATACAGTATAGCTGATAGAATTCTGAAAGTTAGTACTCTAGCAAGCTTAATAGGATATATAAACCAATTTAAACAAAGAGAGAGAGAAAAAATAATCCCATGACTTTCCCGTACGGATTCACTACAATGTGTACGTTCTCTAGTTTGTCATTGAATATATATGATTTTCATTAACCTATTTGAAGATGATATTGTAGATATAAATACATTAGTCACATACATGTCACGTTTTTCCGCGTTTTGTAGAACATTCACTTGTACTGATCGATGATATATATATATATATATATATATATATATATATATATATATATATATATATATATGTTTCGTAACAGATAGATGGTATTTAATCTGAATTGGTACCGTCTTTCACAATCCACATCATATATAACACATGCATATATGGTCCAACTATAACATGCTTATCTGTTTCAGTTTAGTTGTCTCTAACTAATTAACTTTGCAGAATGAAGAAGTAGATGGCAAAATTTATTTCAGTTAGTAAAAGCAAGAAGCAGAAGTGAATGAAGATAAGTTTCAAAATTCTAAATATGACCATTCGAGTTGTGAAGGGATTAATTACCATCATGCAGAATGCAGATTACAGACGTATACAAATGTACGGGTCAACTAGTTGACTTGCAGCCATTGGATTTTTTAAGCTAATCATAAGATTATGCGGCTGTACACATGGGATTAGTGAGTTTATGAGTCATGGTAGGTCATGGATGATCGTAATTACCAAATCAGCTGGCAACTGAACATATAATTATGCTACTATTATATGAACAAGTGTACCAGTTAGGCAATTAGAGGAGATGGACTGAGGAACTATACACGTACACTACCTTGCGAGCAAACTCAAGGCATAACTTTGAAAGATGCTCTGGATAATTTGCATCGACTAGATCTTTGACTTTCTGTTTATAGAAAGTCAGCGATGTGATATGAGATATTTCATATATATATATATATATATATATATATATATGTTGGATGTGAATGTCAACGAGTATTGTATTATTTCACTAATCATCATCACCAAAAGCAAAACTTTTAATTTTACAGTACGTGAGCAAATTAAAGTGCGGTGTAGGTAGATGTTATATATTTTATCAGTAAGAACTGGTATTGAATCTTAGAGTACTTAGATTGATTCACCTACACCTCGATCGGTCGTTTTTAAAAGAAAAAAGAAAAATCAAATGAACTCATGAAAGTGAATAGATACTAGCCTTGCTGCTTCTTGCAACAGGCGAATAACTAGTGATTATAATTGGCCTACACCCTAGCTATTTTTTTTTTCTACTAATAATTTTCCATCGTATGAGACGTACATAATTATTTAACAAGGTTGCCATAGGCCATATATATATATATATATATATATATATATATATGACAATGGCAATATATATGTTCCCAAGTCTAGCTACGACGGTGACTTGTTACTAGCTTCTATCCCTGAACATTCTCAACGTAAAAGAGCAACTTGCTAGATTCCGTTTATATACATCAACACCATTTTATACGTTAATCCTGAATGCATTACTTGATACTTTCTTTTCATATGAATATCAGTTTGCATGTTTGCATCAGTCATTTTTTGGATAAACAGGTTGAGATTTCAAAAGATAGGAAAGTGGGCTCGATTCTAACCTTAACTTAGAATATCGTTTTTTATCTCTCTGGTTCGAGATTACTCGGAAATTGTTGGCAAATATAAGAAACTTCTCAGTGCCAAACCTAGCTAGCAACAGCGAAATTAGAGTTGGACCTATATATATACGTTAATTTAAGAGTAAATATTTTTTTTTTATGACATCTGCGATATGACAAATTAGACAATTCACTACCAGATATGGGAGAATAGCCGACGAAAAAAATTTCGTCGGCTATGTCAATTTTTCGTCGGCTATACCCTCTACAGACGAAATTTTCGTCGGCTATAAGTCGTCGGGAAAACCCCGTCGGTAATACAATGGCCGACGAAAAAATCAAATTCGTCGGCTATAGTAGAGTATGGCCGACGAATTTACCGACGAAAATATTTTTCGTCGGCTAAACCTGGGAGAAATTGCCGACGAATTTCGTCGGGTATTTTCGAGTATGGCCGACGAAATTCAGTAACTATAGCCGACGAAATTCGTCGGCTATTGTGTTTTAACTATAGCCGACGATTTATTAAACTTTCGTCGGCTATTTCCTTGAAGTATATTAATATTTTAATAGACATTAATTAGTTATAGCCGACGAAATACTAGAATTTTCGTCGGCTATACAACTTATAGCCGACGAATATTGGTAAAATTCGTCGGCTATTCTTAAATTTTAGGGAAAAATAAATAAATTATGCTTTGGATGGAGGAGGGGAAGGAGGAGGGGAAGGAGGAGGCCGGAGGAGGAGGAGGAGGGGGAGGAGGAGGCCGGAGGAGGGGAAGGAGGAGGAGGAGGAGGAGGGCGGAGGAGGAGGAGAAGGAGGAGGAGGGGAAGGAGGGGGAGGAGGAGGCCGGAGGAGGGGAAGGAGGAGGAGGAGGAGGAGGGCGGAGGAGGAGGAGAAGGAGGAGGAGGGGAAGGAGGAGGAGGAGGAGGAGGAGGCCGGAGGAGGAGGAGGAGGCCGGAGGAGGAGGAGAAGGAGGAGGAGGAGGAGGCCGAGGAGGAGGAGGAGGGGGGGGAAAGGAGGAGAGAAAAAAGGCGGGAGGAAGAGATTTAAAAGATTTAGAAGGAGAATAGCCGACGAAAATAAAAAATTTCGTCGGCTATATTTAGAGAATAGCCGACGATTTAAAAGATTTCGTCGGCTATACTTTGGAAGATCAACAGCCGTCAGATCTGAGCCATCCAACGGCGGACAATAAAAAGGCGCGGATTAAGAGTTTAGCCGACGAAATACAATGTTTCGTCGGCTATACTTAGAGAATAGCTGACGAAATACAATGTTTCGTCGGCTATTCTATGAAAACATACTAAACTGCCGTTTTGAGGCCCTAAACGAACTCGAAAGCCCGAAAAAGCCCACACGTCGTGGAAAAGCAACGCGTTTGATTCCTGGCGTCGTTCCCTTTCTGGAATGGTATCACAATCATCATTCGGACGCCGGACGCCAAATCTGCAGTAAACCAGGTTTTGACTGATTTCATTATTTCGGCACACAGATTTTATCGGAATCTTGTCATTTTTCAACCGTAGACGTATTTCATTATTTCGGTCATATCTTATTTGACGACATATTTGCATTTGAAGAGTGTACGTATAGTAACTATTTGAAACTATACATTCACTTAAACACTTAGTAAACAAGTTAAGGAACATTAGTGCATATGTTCCGATTTTAAATCTAAAAGTTTGGAAAATCTATTCCAACCGTCAGATATCACCGTTAAGATTAAATACATGTATGAAAAAAAATCCAACTACATCTGACAACGTTAAAGGCTCGATCGGGACGGTCAACCGGGTGAGTCAACTCTTTAAACGCTTAGAAATGGTAATTGGCCTGTCTAAATGACGTTTTTTGGCCTGACCTTCAACAGATAATAGTTTCAAATCGATGAGACGCAACTAATCGTATAAAAATTTTCCTCAAAATATTTACCGACCGTCAGGCTACCCATAGGAAAACGGAAGTAAAAAACAGTTAACCGCAACATTCGGCACACAGATTTTGTCGGAATCTTGTCATTTTTCAACTTTAGACGTATTTCATTATTTCGGTCATATCTTATTTCACGACACATTTGCATTTGAAGGACGAAACAATGATTTGTCGATAGTGATAGAAAATGGAAGCTGTTCTTTTTTTTTTTTAATCATAGCCGACGAAATCAAACCTAGTACTCGTCGGCCATACTTCCAAAAATTTTCGTCGGCTAAAGTTTCAGAGAAAGGCCGACGAAAATTCAAATCGTCGGCTATTCTAGAGGAATAGCCGACGATTTTTTTTTTAGCGACGAAAAAAAAAAATCGTCGGCCATTCTAGGGGAATAGCCAACGAATTTTTTTTTTAGCGACGAATTTTTTTTTCGTCGGCCATTCTTGGGAATAGCCGACGAAAATTTTATTTCGTCGGCCGTTTTTTTTTTATTTCGTCGGGAAAAGCCTTTTTTCTGGTAGTGATTGGTGCCTAGCAACATCTCAAGAACATCAAGTCCAACAATGAAGGCGATTGATCGATCAAACAAGGCTTTCCCTTAGTTGCCTCTCAATTTCTGAGAAATATATGCATATAGAACCTCTCAATCTCAAATTCTCAGCAACATTATTAAGAGGAAAATTATGAGAAGAAGAAGTTAAGAAATTAATGGGATCCATATTGAATGGTCTCAGTTAATTGATTAAGCAGAAGAAGTTATAAGATGAAAAGATGAACGTATAATTGTATGAACGTCTATTTTCAATTCTGCTCTATAGTGTGATGAAGTTGCGAAATTACGGGGGCCTACTGTATAATGTAACTCTTTTTAATTTTACAACAAAAAATACACGTCCTCTTTGTGCATGTATGTTGCCCTCCGGAAAGCAAACTCATGAGAACTTGAACCTACAATAAAGCTATAAATTTTAGGCCTTAATGAAATCACAAATCAGTTTCTTGATGCTATATAGTAACGATGTTTATGGAACAACAATACAGTAAATATTTCTAACTAAAAAAGAGGTATATAGCTATAAATTATGTTTATAGAACAACGATGCAGTAAATATTTTTAACTAAAAAAGAGGTATATAGCTATAAATTATGTTTATGGAACAACGATGCAGCAAATATTTCTAACTATAAAAGAAGTATATAGCTATAAATTTTATGCCTTAATAAGCTATATACCCTTTTTATAGTTAGGAATATTTGCTGCATCATTGTTCCATTAGCTAGTGGCAGGAGTAACGATGCATGCATGATTGAATACGAATATAATTTCCCACCTTCCCGAGTGCCTCATACCATGTTAATTTTTCGGTTAAAATTGTGATACTTACTTATTATATGAAAGTTATTCCATGGCAGAAAAGTATTTGAAAATAAGAAATCAAATCAAATTATAAGATGATGATGATGGTATGAGTATTAAATTAAGCAGTTGAGAATAAATAAGTTCCTCTCCTACTCTTACATTATAATATGCCATATGTTATGAGCAAGGAACCCAATTCAAGACATAATGGAGTGGCACGAAACTATTACCAGCTGCAATTTTGCTACCACTGGCATGGCGTCTGGGTTTTTGCTCTTAGACTATTTGAACATAACCGTGTGGCCGATCCCCTAATAATGAATATTGATCTACGTAAGTATCTAATTACACTAAATTTTGATCAAAATGTTAAATTGTCAGTGATCGAACGTACGAACAATTTTTGAAAATATTCTGCGCCAAATCAAAACAGATATATAGTGAAGAACTGATGGAGTTCCAAATTCAGAAGACATGGACTAGTAATTTCAAGAGATTATTCAATTCTAGGAGATACAAATGAAAGGGAACAGAAGATTGTGATGGACTTTGTAGAAGCGTTGACCTGAGCTAGAGCATAAGCATATGCGATTAGATGCTATAAGATTCTACTTGTATGAATATTCAAGTCAAGTTCATTCGCTCTTTAAATAGCCGACTCTAACTGCCTCATAATCCAGGCCATAACCCAATTTGCATCTCCTCCTTCAATGTGTGTTTCAAGAACAAGGTTAGTGATCACTCCTGCAAAAACAAGCTACACCAGCTGTTTTCTTTCTCTATCAATATATATGCATGCATGTTTTTATTTCCACTAAAAAGGATACCAGACAGTGATTCTGGGTACGTACTTAATTTTAAGTTTTTCCTTTTCAAACGATACGGTAGCTGGTGATCATTATCATATCAGCATGGTAGGGAAGCCAGCTGCCTTTGTGTTTTTTGTTTTGTTTTTCAGTACTGGGAAGTTGAAGTTAGGCTTTGTCTAGCTTCCAAGTTTGCTCTGGCTGGCTCTTCAAACCCAGTTTTGTTTCTGACTTTCTATTTTCTTTCTACGAAGAAATGAAGATCACGCATACGTATTCTTTCTTCACACTCCACATATGCTTTTGCCTTGTGAATTACGCACAAACCATTGTTAATATCTTTTACGTCCTATATAGGCATAGCTTCTCAATTTTATCATCTCTGCAGTTTCTAAACTATTTTATTTTCAAGGTTTATCCTCCATACTCGAAATTCATTTTAAACATCCTCTGGAAAAAAAAAAACATTTTAAAGCAAGAGTTGAATAAACCGAGTCCACACTAACTCAGAAAACTGTGTATTCAACTCGTAATTGAGAAAACACTAATTGAACTCTGAATAAGAAATTATATTTGGATCGGATAGAAGATGACAATAGCTGCATATTCTACTTCTAATGGTGACTAGAAGTAAAAATATATAGGAATCTGCTAGCTTCTAAATTAACTCTACATATATATATATATGTTTTTCTGTTTTCTTCCCTTTTTAATAAGCAATTGATGCAGTAGTACTAGCTACTTGGAAGTTCTAGGTCAACCCCATTTGGAAAAGCTCGTGACGTTTCTTTCATTCATTCAATCCTTCTAAGCCAAGCTTTAAATTCTTCACAGAAAATTCATTCAGTCTTTGCAAAAATAAATATATAAATTAAAATCACGCACATAAAAAAGTTTCTTGGCGTGTCTAGTTTTCTTTTCTTTTGTTTCATTATAAAATATCTCCATCCATTTTGGAGTTTGTACTACAATAATTCAGAAGTGAAAAGATCATATCGATTAAGACCTGGTTTTACAAAAAACAAAAACAAAAAAATAGCGTACCACACATTAGTACGTGTCTTATTTTTGGTGTAAAATTATCATTACTGTGAGTAAAATCCTAGCTGCAGCTAGCTATAAACCAAGTAGTTGGTCCATCAATTCCACCGTTGCAACTTGTAGGCTATAAAACAAGTTCCTTTGTTTATCCAAAAGAAGAAGAAAAATCACTTCGTTTGAAAATTCAACTTCTTCATACCGTAGTGAAAATTTCATTTCCTTTGTCTAGATCAATGCACAAATAGTTAAAATTGGTTCTCATGTCATGTCACTGCATGTCTTTCGTCAATTTATCACATATAAGTCATATAGCGAACTTTGTTTTTCAAGTGTCTAGGCTATTAAGGACTCGTGATTGTGATTGATCGATGATAGAAGGATTTGATTCTCTTTTAGCTAGATAACCGTTGTATAGAACCAACGTGTGAGAAGGCTGTTGTAAGTATTCTTGATTTTGAAGGCGTTTGTTTTTGTTTTCGTTTTTATGCAGGAATTAAAGCTTAAATATATTCAAATAAACAGGTGGTGGAGGACTAGTACTAGCAAGCAATGGCTAAAGAGCAGTTGGGAGTGCTAAATGCACTTGATATTGCCAAGACTCAATGGTACCATTTCACAGCAATTGTGATTGCTGGAATGGGATTCTTCACTGATGCTTATGATCTTTTCTGCATTTCCTTGGTCTCCAAGTTACTCGGCCGCATATACTACACCGACATAACTCATCCGAAGCCAGGAACGTTGCCACCAAATGTGGCTGCTGCCGTTAATGGTGTGGCCCTTGTTGGAACCCTAGTCGGCCAACTCTTCTTCGGGTGGCTCGGTGACAAAATGGGTCGCAAAAAGGTCTACGGGATGACCCTTCTCATCATGGTCCTCTGCTCGGTCGCATCTGGCCTCTCATTTTCTGATCATCCAACCAGCGTAATGACCACTCTTTGCTTCTTCCGCTTCTGGCTTGGGTTCGGCATCGGTGGCGACTACCCCCTTTCCGCCACAATTATGTCCGAATATGCCAACAAAAAAACCCGTGGGGCTTTCATAGCAGCTGTCTTTGCCATGCAAGGGTTTGGGATTTTGGGTGGAGGAATCGTGTCATTGATCGTCTCAACTGCTTTCGATAAAGCATTCCCATCTCCTACATACGGAGAGAATCGGGCAGGTTCTCTAGTCCCTCAAGCCGATTTCGTATGGCGTATAATTCTCATGTTTGGGGCTCTTCCTGCTGCTATGACTTACTACTGGCGTATGAAAATGCCCGAAACTGCTCGTTACACCGCTCTCGTTGCCAAAAATGCCAAGCTAGCTGCAGCAAACATGTCCAAGGTTCTCCAAGTTGAACTTGAAGCTGAAGAAGAAAAGGTAGCGAAATATACTCAAGAGGGATCCTCCAATTCCTTTGGTTTATTCACCAAGGAGTTTGCTAAAAGGCACGGTTGGCATTTACTTGGAACAACTTCAACTTGGTTCCTATTAGACATTGCCTTCTACAGCCAAAACCTTTTCCAAAAGGATATCTTCAGCGCAATCGGGTGGATACCTTCATCTGATAAAATGAATGCAATTCATGAGGTTTATAGAATTTCAAGAGCACAGACACTCATAGCAATGTGCAGCACTGTGCCTGGCTACTGGTTCACTGTGGCGTTCATTGATCATATGGGTCGTTTTGCAATCCAACTGATGGGCTTCTTCTTCATGACCGTCTTCATGTTTGCCCTCGCAATTCCTTACCATCACTGGACCTTGAAGCCGAACAGAATTGGATTTATTGCAATCTATTCACTAACCTTTTTCTTTGCCAACTTTGGGCCCAATGCCACCACATTCGTTGTTCCCGCCGAGATTTTCCCGGCCCGTCTGAGGTCGACTTGTCACGGAATTTCCGCAGCAGCCGGGAAGGCGGGAGCAATCGTGGGAGCTTTCGGATTCTTGTATGCAGCCCAGAACAAGGACCCGAAGAAGACCGACGCAGGGTACCCGGCCGGCATTGGTGTGAAAAATTCTCTGATTATGCTTGGTGTGATAAACTTTTTGGGGATGGCGTTTACTTTCTTGGTGCCAGAGTCCAAGGGAAGATCACTTGAAGAGTTGACAGGTGAGAATGATGATGGAGATGAGGCCACGGAGGAGCAGGCAGCTCCTGTTAATAGAACCGTGCCAGTTAATGTTTAAATACGGTGTGACATTTATTATCAGGTTCATTTGATTTTTGCAGTGCAATAATAATTAATTAATGTAGATATATATATTGCTTGTGGAAGCTTAACGGCAGAAACAACTATTATAATGTCGTTTTGGATATGTTTATTGTGTAATTTATTTATGTGGAACTTTGTTTCTGGCTTGATGTATTTACACCGTTTGTTTTGTAACATTGTTTTCAACCATTGTTTGAGATTCACTGCAACATACTCTTGGTTATTCGTTTTATTTTATTTTTCTTTGAGAAAAAACTTCAATTTACTCGTAGCAATACAACAATACATATATATGACTATAAAACCCTAGCCTATCTATTGACTGTCATACAGTTCTCTTCACACAATGAATTCGATCGAGAGAGTACCAAACTTCAGCAACAAGTAATACAACTGTTGCCTCCAGTTTTGATTATTCAAATTGCAAGTGTGCTACGCCCCATCATTGATAATTTTGTCAGGTTTGGCTGACCAACTCTAATTCTAGTTTGTGAAGCTTCGAGTCAAATTAAGAGCCGAATTGATCTGCATACAGCACAACCTTGAAACGATGAGATCGATCTACACAACTTGACTTAATGAATTGAGCAGATGAGGGTCAAACTAAGAGTCACACAAAGGTTGAAGATGCTCAACCTAAGGAATTGGGTGGAGACCGTTGAGCTAGAAATGGTGCATGGCTGACTCCTTACTAGCTTCATATGAACAAGGTCCTTAGAACAACATTTAATCTGAATTGACATCCAACCCTAAAATTCAAGTTCTATCTAGGTGCATGTTGTTATATGCAATTATATTTAATTAATTTATTTTTTTGTGAATTTTTTTTTTTAATAAACTCACATATCTTTTATATGTCAATAAAGTTTGAACATGTAACTTCAATAATTAGAATTTACAAGCATATCTGATATATGCACTAAATAATAAGCAGATAGGATTTAGGCCAAGGAAGCATATATATAGCTAGGGTTTAAAGCAAGATACATATGTATCATCAAAACGATGCTAATGCATGCGCAACTTTGTGCTTCATTTATTCTTAATTAGATTCAACCCTAGATAGAGGAGTGAGGTAAAACCCTAGCTAGGGCTGCCGCTTTCACTTATTAGTAACTATCAGCTTTTTCTTTCACTACTGCAGAAAGCCATGGAAGCGACGAAGATTGAAGTTGGACAATCAAAAGTCGTCGCTGGAACACATACAGGCGACCAATATAGGTTTTATGCAATAGTCGTCGCTTCCTGTTATCAGGCGACGACCTTTTTTGAAACTTTGTCGCTCAAAAATTATTGAAGCGACCAATATTGATTTTGTTCAATATTCGTCGCCACAAAAATACCGAAGCGACCAATATTGTCGATTCGTCGCTGTCTTATAATTTGAGCGACGACTTTTGGTCAATATTCGTCGCTTCGTTTTTTTCCACCAATCATTGTACTTCCACTTAAATGACAGCTGTTATGCATGAAAAAAAATCATTGGAATAGTTGCTCGGGTTTCTGCATCTTTTTTGGAGGAGAAGAAGGAGAAGAGGGAGAAATTAGAAGAAATTGTACATTATTGGACTTGGGTTGCTAATTCTTTGATTCTTAAGTAAGGTTAGTGCAATTTCCTTATATTTATCCCTCTTTGTGAGCATATTATGTATTAATTCAAGAGAAATGGTTGTTTATGTTGTTTAATGGAAGTTGGATTTAGGGTGTTCAATTTTGTGATTTGTTGTTGTTTTAGTGTTAGAATATGAAAATTGTGATAAACCATGGAATGGGTTCATTGAAAATGTTAGAATTTTGGTGAAATTTAGTGAAATTAAGATTAGGTTAGTTTGTGAAATTGTTAAATTTAGTGAAATTGAATGTTAGTGTAATTTAGTGAAATTTTCAAATTTAGTGAAATTGAGAAATTTAGTGAAAATGAAATTTTGTCAAATAGTGAAATTGTGTGAAATTAGAATTTTATGGTGGATTAAGTTGAAATTATTGATTAATGATGTAATCGGTTTGTGTTGTGTATAGTTTGTGGTAGTTAGGGTTTCTGAAACATGCGAGTGACTTAGTGAGGGAGTGTGGTGCCGTGTGTAAATTTATGTTTTCATATTATATATAATTGTGGTGTTTATCAGCTTAGAACTCCCGTTTGAGAATCAACAACGCATCTAGTTGATCGAGATGGGTTGTTGATTCTCGAATTGTCCCATTTTTGGACACTTTAGGCGAACACGAGTTTGTTCATCCTTCTGTTATTCATGTGGTTTCAGCTACAGTTTTGGGATATAGTTTCGACATTGTCTCTCTACAATGTTCCTCGAGTGCAAATTAGGTTGTTTAGATTTTTGTGCACTTGAGGAACTGTAGGGAGATGCTGCCGAAATTTCCAAAACTGTAGCTGAAACCACATGAATAGCAAAAGGATCAACAAACTCGTGTTCGCCTGAAGGGGATAGGACCCAACCTGGAGGAATAAGGAGAAGAAGTGTTGGGACAGGTTCTGATTGTATCATGAATGTTGTGTGCTAACCTTATGCATATTGTCTGTTTATGTTGTGACAGGAAACATGGACGATGTCCCCGACAAATCTTGGATGAATCTTCACTTTACACACCCTGATTACAGCACAGGCTTAGTTAACATCATCAATTTTGTGATGACTCGCACTGCTGGAATTGAGTTTCTGCCTTGTCCGTGCGCAGTTTGCAAAAATAGTCCTTATTATAAGAAACTCGTAGAGATTTATCATCACTCCGACTTACACAGTTTGGCACCTACACGGGGAAGTTTCTGGTGAACCGGCAATGATCAGTAAACGGAGACAGTGGCTTCAAGACAGAGTCCAGGCTTCCAATGTTGCCGGTCCTTCAGTGATCCCGCCTGTGGAGATTATACAAGATGTATTTCCATACTATCCTGGATACCATGCAGATGCAGATTATAATGCCGCTCAAGAAAACGCTGAAGTTCAGTTCAATGACATGGTAGATGATGATTATGCTAAGTACGAAAGGCTTCTAAAAGAGTCTCAAACCCCATTGTATGAAGGGAGTGAAGAAACTGTATTAAGTGACACATTACATGCAATGGAAATTAAAGTTGCAAACTGATGGTCGGATACGAGTATTGATAAATTATGTAAATGGGTGCATAAGTTTTTTAAAGTCAACAATTTTCCTGTGAGTTATTCGAGAATTAAAAAAATCATCAAGGATATTTCCCTTGGATATGAAAAAATTCGTGTTTGTTTGTTCCCTGGGTACTTGAACTGATTTTTGTTCTGTCCTTGAATATATGCTGCTCTGTTGCTCAGTTTTGAGTCTTGCATTGGTTTGTTTAGATTGCTGCGGAATAATGGAAGTTGTAAATGGCTTTGTTCCCTGTCTCTCCCATTGAACCGATTCTAATCATGAAAATGGCTTTGTTACTCTTTCTTAGATATACAGCAGAGGCATATATGATTGAGCATGTAAAATTACCAGCAGAGTTTTAAGGATTGTGAACTTTTGGATTACTTATAACCTGCGGCTTGTGTAATTGAGCATGCAAAAGATAGAAATTGTGTTGAACACAGCACAGAAATAAAACAGTCCCCTCCTAAATATTGTTTAAGTATTTTGTGCAGGGTTTAACAACATTTTGGTTAAAGGAAAGGACTGGAGAAGATAATGTTCATGCATTCTTTTTTCTTTGATAACTACTTATTTGACTGAAGTTCGTGCTTGTATGTATAGCTTTGAGTGGTATTTTTAGATTTATGTTTTCCAAATACTTAGACGCATATTGAAGGTTTTTTGTTTACTCTTTAACGACTTGCTGTAGAGATGTGTAGCTGAAAGTCATGTTTTAGGAGCAAATCTCGGTTACAATGCTAGAATAGTGTGCCAACTTTTTCTGTGAGGTTGAAATATGTCTTTTTTTAGAAGTTTTGTGGTTGATTCACCATCAATGGAGAAGATCATTATGGTGATTCATTTTGATTCCCAACAGGTTATTATAGCATTACCAGCAGAAAGTAAAGCTGCTCAATTGCAGGTTTTGTTCTCTTAAAATAAAGAATAGTCATGCATTTGCACTGTACAGCCTTTTCCTTGGATTTTTTAAAATGCTAAATCAGGCTGTTAAGGCATGGATGATTCAATCAGTTTGCAGCCTAATATGATCAGAACACTATTAATGTGGGCAGATTGGCCATTCCGGCTACAAGCTTCTTTATTGTTCAGTACACTTATATGCTCATTACCTGTTGTCGATTTTTAGGGCTACTGGATCCTGTTTTTGTTGTGGTTCAATGACAAGTTAGCTGTTAAGGACAATCTGCATATTATGAAACTTGTCAAACACTCTGCCGCTATTGTCATATTCTATTATGCTTCTTGTTAAGTTGCATCTTGATTATATTTTTAGCTTGTTGATCAAAACATTTCCTAGCTTGTAAATTTGTAAGGCATTGAAATGGAGAAAAAATGGTGGGTAGTCAAGCACTGCAGGCTGCAGCTGATTGCTGGGTTGTTTGACAGTCTCTGTAGGCAGGCTGCAGCTGAATGCTGCGTTGTTTTGCAAGTCTCTGTAGGCAGGCTGCAGCTGAATGCTGGTGGCTTGCTGCATACATTTATTTTAAGGCTTGCTGCATAGATTTGTTGATATAATGATTGTTAAACTGTGCTGAAATGCATGCTAGGTGGTATTGTGTAATCTTAGCCTCCAATCCTATAACTTGTAATAGGAATGAAGTTCCCCATTTGTCTAGATGAGATTATTAAGAGCCACTGTGTTGCGGAAATTATCTATAATTTACAAACAACCCTTATTTGTTTTACGGAACGTACTTTAGCTACCATATTGATATACTGTTTCTATTTCTTTTTTCCACAGAGCTGGTTGATATGAGAACGGGGAAGAAGGTGAAAAGGCGGAACCCAGATAAGCCTGGCATCTATACGGGCACGAAGACGCAGTGGTTGAAGATGATGAACAACAACCAACCTTTGAAGGTTGCTTACGCCGAGCAACACAAGGGTCCCGCAGAATTGAAGTGGAGGACTTTGATGTCCCGAGACATCGGGAGCGCCGTCCGGAGCAAAGTGCCGATGCTTGCGCCTTCATTTGCTGAGCTGAAAGAAGAGGATCAGGATACATTGACCACTTATATGGAGGTAAAACATTATTTTACAATTTTTTTACCATTATTTTTCAATGACATTATATTGAAATATGATGTTTCTAATGTTTTTTTTTATTTGTTTGTTACTAGACGCTCTATCACCTTCCTCCCACTGAGACAGGCATGTGGAAATACATTGACGAGACGGCTGGAAAGATTTACAAGGACTGGAAGTACGACTGCCACACACACTACGAGGAAGTGTCCAAGGCGACGCTTGCAGAGTTTATCCACCGACCGGAGCAGTGGGAGTGGCTCAAAGTGCACTTTGAGGACCCTGATTACAAGGTAATGTAAATTAATTAGAGGTTTTTGCAATTCACAAAACAGCTTGTTATACTCATATTTTTACTTCTTTTTGCAGAGAATGTGTGCCCGGAACGCCGCTAACCGAAACAACGCCAAGGAGAAGGGGACTGCAATGAACCACCACTCTGGCACCACACCCTACAGCTACCGGGTCGTTGCGAATCAGGAGAAAGGGCATCCAGCGCCTATACTGCAGACAGTTTGCGATGTTTATCAAGCATCGCAGAATGCGCAGGAGAAAGTGGTAAGTGACTTCCCTGTTGGTCCAACGATTTCAGTTATTTCGAATCAAAAAATATAATAACACAAATCAATGAAATTTTTTTTTGCAGGTAGCGGTCAAGAGGAAGATGGATGAGCTCTGTGCTTCTAGAGTGAGTGATGAAGCGAGCGGCAGTCACGTGACGGGTCCCGTTAGCGTCGAGGAGCAGATGGCTGTCGTCGAGAAGGAGCTGGGTGGGAAGTCGGACACGAGGGTCCGGGGTATATTTTCTTAAAACATCTTGTTCTGTTCAGTTTTATTATTTTTGATACGAAATCATTTTTAAATTTATTTTTTTGTTTTACCTTTTTTGCAGGGTTAGGGGATGCATTAAGACGCCCGCCCAAACCAAGAGGCGGTGCACGCGTGTCCCGCGACAGTTCGGAGGTTGAGGAGTTGAAGAGGCAGCTACAAGTCGTCACTGAGGAGAGCAGACGCGACAAAGAAGAGTGGCAGCAACGCGTGGCAACGTTGGAGGCTCTCCTCGGTCAAGTCATAACGGCCCAAGGCAATGCGGGGGTCAATGTGCCCGAACCAACTGCCACCGTCCCGGATAAATCCTCGTGTGCATCCAAAGGTAATCTCGAGTTCGACCACCTAGATTAGGATTTTTTCCCCTTGTAATGGAACATCTACATTACATGTATTATGGAACATCTACATTACATGTAGTGTGCTTGTATTATGTAGATTATGAAACGATGATATAAGATTTGAATGTAATCTACGTATTTCTAAAATGTAGTGTGCTTGTATTATGTTGGATATGTGTGAAATCTCAATTGAAATGCATTTTGTGTTATTTTTATGTGAATGGAATAGGTCCAAACAACACCAACAACAAGGTTTACTTCTCTGTAACAAACATAGGGGCGACGAATATTGAGCAATATTCGTCGCTTAAAGTTATAATACACAGATTTCATAAATTATGTAACGCGACCAATTTTGTTCAATATTCGTCGCTTATATTGTTTAAGGGACGACCAAAACTCGTCGCCTATATTCTAGTAGGGACGACTCAAAACTCGTCGCTTCGATTATGGAAACGACGACCAAAACTCGTCGCTGGTATTGTGGAAGTGACGACCAAAACTCGTCGCTGTTATCACGGAAGCGACGACCAAAAGTGGTCGCTTTTACTTGACGGCGACCAAGTTAGATGTCGTCGCTTACAAAATAAGGGCGACGACGTTTGCCCCAAAACTCGTCACTGCCTAGCGGAAACGACGAAAAGTAAGCGACGACTAAGAAGCGACAACTTTTCGTCTCTTTCATACGGAAGCGACGACTTTTGGTCAGAAACGACGACAAAAAGTCGTCGCTTCTCTTTGAATCTGCAGTAGTGTTTGGAGATATATCTGAAATATATGAAACATAAATCCTAATTATTGGGTTCACCACATAACAAATACATGCATATTTTTCTAGTTCATCACATTTTAGACTAAATTGTTGAAGTCGAGTCAAATGCTAAGCAGGAAAAGCAGCAAAGCAGCAATGCATGAAACTTCAACCTCTCGATAATTCCATTCACTTTCTGAAAACTAGCAAACTCTAGTAGAAAGAGATTTGAACCTCGGACCTTCCAAATGTGATAAATACGAACTAAATTCCTAGATCAATATGGTTATGATCTATTTGTTTTAAAAACGTATTAAGAGTTGACTGATTAAGATTAAGGGATGAAAGATAGGATCAGAAGTAAACACAAGGAAGCTAGCGTGAGAAAATAGGGGAATATGCTCGGTCAGAAGGCAGACTCGTGTCATTGAAGAAGTTTAGACTATTGATTAGAGCTGTTGCATTTAAATACGGATCCATTCTCGAGTCATATACATCAACGCCTCTCATTTCTCTCTCTCTCTCTCTCTCTCTCTCTCTCTTATCTCTCTCACAAAGCAATAGTTGAAAAATAAAAATTAGGCCACTCGATCACTCACTCTTTAAAGAGCATCTATCTCACCACTCTATACATTGCTCATTCTGTTTCTTTCAGTAACCTAGTGGATTGCAACATATATTCTTCTTCGACTGTCATCATTAGATCGTTCGTTTGTGTACGAGTTTTAAGGTTTGGCCCTATTTTCTTCTTTGCTTCATATGAATTCTTTTTCACTCTCCTGGGTTTTCTTTGTTTTGTCAATTGTTCTACTTCATTTCCTGAAACATAATTAATGGGATATGACTCGGGACCAAAACTTTCTTCCGGTTTTCGTAAAACGTATGAATCAATGACTGATTTATTAAAAGTTGGGTTGGAGATATCATATTTATTTTTCGTGATCGTATACATATCAATATATATATTGTAGAGATCAAACAGTAAACCTTATGCATGTTGCACATGTGTGCTTAGCATACACACTAGGCTTCTGCACGTAGTGAACTCAATTTTTTTCTTTCTTCCCAAAATGAAAAAGAAAAAGGTGTAAGCCTTCCTTCCTAGACTTGGTAATGTCTGGACACTTCGACAGTTCGCGTCTTTTGCTTTTGTTCTTCAAGAATATTCTTGGATGTTTCTCCTTTCTTCACGTCAGTTCCCAACGGAAAGTAGAGGAAAATTCAAGGAGCTGTTTCAGTTTCATTGATATGAAAACTGCAACTGAAAATCTTATGCTTAACTATGTCCCGCAAACATTTTTTTTGTTTCAAGATCCAAACCACGAAAGGACTTCAAAGAAAACATGTGATTGTTACATCTTTTGTTTTTTCAGGTCAATAAATTACGGCATTAGATCTTTCTTCTTCATCTTCGATCATCTTCTGTTTTTGTCTATCTGCTTGTATGTGCATCCGTTTAGAATTTAGAGCCAGGAAAAGATAGCATTTGTTGTAGAAGTTTGACCTCAACTCCGATCCAAATTAAACAATTTCAACTTAAGTGAAGTTTATCTTTTGAATACTGAACCAACAATAACTACTATAATGACAAATTATTTGGTTGAAAATCATGCATGTGTATCCATCGGTCTGCAAATTTAGCTACATCTGTTTTATTTTGTGACAGATTATTTACCTACCAATTCAACTGTTGACACATGAGTTCCTGTGTTTTGGGTCCTTTTCTCACGTTTCTTTCGGTTATCGTCATCAAGGGTTGTATGGTTCTGCTTAAAGTTCTAAGTCTTGACGTAAATTCATTTTCTGTTGCATCAACCAAATCCGCTCCTTTCTTGTTGTGGTGTCAAAAGTATAACATTTCATCACGGCTGAGACAACCCATGACTAGTCTTAACCACATTTCTGCAGCACAAATTTGATTCGGTTGTTAGACAGCTTTTCACACCTAACTGACTAAAATGATCTGTTATTGCCTAACATGGTATCAAACTTATTCCAGTTCAGGAGATTTTTGGGATGGTGGAACTTGCACAGTTTACATACGTCTGGTGACTATAAATAGCTAACTAAATCTTTGATCGTTCAAGCTTTTGTGGTCGGGTTCTTTTCTAATATGCTCCCATATTGAGTTTACAATTTTTACACACTTTTCCTTTTTCAGGTTGCCGATCATACAATTGAAAGAATAACCTTGTTGAGGGAAGTTAGTCATGGCTAAAGACCAACTGGAGGTGTTAAATGCACTTGATCTGGCCAAAACACAATGGTATCATTTCACAGCAATTGTGATTGCTGGCATGGGCTTCTTCACTGATGCATATGATCTTTTCTGTATTTCGCTTGTTACCAAATTACTGGGTCGCATATACTACCAACAACACGGTTCTGCTGATCCAGGAAGTCTGCCGGCAAATGTCTCGGCTGCTGTTAATGGTGTGGCCTTCTGTGGTACACTTTCAGGCCAGCTCTTCTTTGGATGGCTCGGTGACAAATTAGGCCGAAAACGCGTCTATGGAATGGTCCTTATGGTCATGGTGTTATGCTCCCTTGCCTCTGGCCTTTCATTTGGTAAATCACCTAAGGCTGTTATTTCGACACTATGCTTCTTCAGGTTCTGGCTTGGCTTTGGCATTGGTGGTGACTACCCTCTTTCTGCTACTATCATGTCCGAGTATGCAAATAAAAAGACTCGCGGGGCCTTCATTGCTGCTGTGTTTGCAATGCAAGGTTTCGGGATCTTGGCTGGTGGGATGGTTGCGATAATTGTATCTGCAATTTTCAAGGACTTATATCCTGCTCCATCTTATGCAGCTGATCCAGCAGCCTCTATTTTTCCACAAGCAGATTATGCGTGGCGAATAATTCTGATGTTTGGTGCAATCCCAGCTTTGCTTACTTACTACTGGCGAGCCAAAATGCCTGAAACCGCTCGGTACACTGCCTTGGTTGCCAAGAATGCTAAGCAGGCGGCGGCTGACATGTCAAAGGTACTGCGGGTTGATGTAGAAGCAGAACCGGAGAAAATAGAGGGACGCTCCCAACAAGGTAGAAATGATTTTGGTTTATTTTCAAAGGCTTTCCTTAGCCGTCATGGTCTTCACTTGCTGGGGACGACAAGCACTTGGTTCTTGCTAGACATCGCCTTCTATAGTCAAAATCTATTCCAAAAGGACATCTTCAGTGCAATTGGTTGGATCCCTAAGGCAAACACCATGAGTGCTATGGAAGAAGTCTTCAGAATTTCCAGAGCACAGACTCTAATTGCTCTATGCAGCACCGTTCCAGGGTATTGGTTCACAGTGGCATTCATAGATAGGATTGGGAGGTTCACAATTCAATTGATGGGATTTTTCTTCATGACGGTTTTCATGTTCGCTTTGGCCATTCCTTATCATCACTGGACTCTGAAGGCTAACCGAGTTGGGTTTGTTGTTATGTACTCATTGACCTTCTTTTTCTCCAATTTCGGACCAAATGCGACTACTTTTGTAGTGCCTGCAGAGATTTTTCCCGCAAGGCTAAGGTCAACTTGCCACGGTATATCAGCGGCTGCAGGGAAGGCTGGAGCAATTGTTGGAGCATTCGGTTTCCAATATGCAGAAAAGGGTATTGGGGTGAAGAACACCCTCATAATTTTGGGTGTGGTCAACTTGTTGGGATTGTTGTTTACTTTCTTGGTGCCGGAGTCAAAGGGAAAATCACTGGAGGAAATGTCGGGTGAACGAGACGAAGAAAATGGAACTGAAACACAATCAAGTCAGCAGCAGGCCTGATTGAACCTGGTTCTGGTTTTACATAGGGTCTTTCTTATCAACTCTTGTAGCATTATTAGATAGTAATGGAGTGTGCGTATGTCAAAGTGGCAAGGAGATGTATTGGTCTTATTGTTGTACGTTATCATCATGCTATGAAGCTTAATAGTGTGTTTCTCTAGGCTATGACAAGTTTCATTTTATCTTCCTATCTATGCAATCAAAATTAGGAAAGAAAATTCTATTGCTAAGTGCTCCTCATTCTTTAGTACGTTGTGTACGTGGTGCGGAGTGTTGGTACGGAGTGTCGATTGCGAAGAGCCCCAAGAGTTATTGAGGTTTTTTTGGCATCCTCCGGTCATTGGGTGAGTGAAGATTAACTCAGATGGTGATTGGAAGCATGCAGAGGGGGTTGTAGGGTTTGGTGCTGTTTTCCGTGACTTTAAAGGTCATGTTCTTGGTGCTTTTTCTTCTAACCTTGACATTCCGAGTTCCGTAGCAGCGGAGGTGATGACAGTTATTACAGCTATTGAGCTTGCTTGGGTTCGGGATTGGAAGCACATTTAGTTAGAGTTTGACTCGTCACTTGTGCTCGACTACATGCACATGCTTGTACCTTGGCAACTTCGTGTTCGTTGGCTTAACTGCTTAAGCTACATATCAAATATGACTTTTCGATTTTCTCATATTTTTCGTGAAAGGAATAAAGTTGCAGATGTTTTAGCGAATCACGGTACGACATTAACTCAGCTTGTTTGGTGGAATGAGCCTCCTCTTTTTATTTTATCATATTGTGATAGTGATGTTAATTATGGGTCTTCCCCAATTTCGGTTTTCCTAGTTTTAATATATTGTTGAGTCTTTTTGAGAGGTTTTGGTTTGGTCCCCCTCTCTTGTTATTCATTTTTTCTTTAATATTTCATTAGGGTGTTAGGGAGATTATTTCTCTCTATCACTCATCTTTCAGCCAAAAAAAAAAAATAGTACGTTGTGTGTGCTTGCACTACCAGATCTGAGTGAATAGCCGACGAAAAAAATTTCGTCGGCTATGCCAATTTTTTGTCGGCTATACCTTCTACCGACGAAATTTTCGTCGGCTATAAGTCGTCGGAAAAACCCCGTCGGTAATACCAATGGCCGACGAAAAAAACCAATTCGTCGGCTATAGTAGAGTATGGCCGACGAATTTACCAACGAAAATATTTTTCGTCGGCCAAACCTGGGAGAAATTGCCGACGAATTTCGTCGGGTATTTTCGAGTATGGCCGACGAAATTCATTAACTATAGCCGACGAAATTCGTCGGCTATTGTGTTTTAACAATAGCCGACGATTTTATCAATTTTCGTCGGCTATTTCCTCGAAATATATTAATATTTTAACATGCATTAATTAGTTATAGCCGACGAAATAATGTAATTTTCGTCGGCTATAACTGCATTTTGGGCAAAAAAAAAATACCGGATCGGAGGAGGAGGAGGCCGGAGGAGGGGGGGGGGGAAGGAGGAGAGAAAAAAGGCGGGAGGAAGCGATTTAAAAGATTTAGAAGGAGAATAGCCGACGATTTAATATATTTCGTCGGCTTTACTTTGGAAGATCAACAGCCGTCGGATCTGAGCCATCCAACGGCGGACAATGAAAAGGCGCGGATCGCAAGAGTTTAGCCGACGAATTCAAATATTTCGTCGGCTATACTTTTGAAAATCAGCAGCCGTTGGATCTGAGCCATCCAACGGCGGACAATAAGCTGATCGCAAGAGTTTAGCCGACGAAATATAATTTTCGTCGGCTATTCTATGAAAACATACTAAACTGCCGTTTTGAGGCCCTAAACGAACTCGAAAGCCCGAAAAAGCCCACACGTCGTGGAAAAGCAACGCGTTTGATTCCTGGCGTCGTTCCCTTTCCGGAATGGTATCACAATCATCATTCGGACGCCGGACGCGAAATCTGCAGTAAACCGGGTTTTGACTTATTTCATTATTTCAGCACACGGATTTTATCGGAATCTCGTCATTTTTCAACCGTAGACGTATTTCATTATTTCGGTCATATCTTATTTGACGACATATTTGCATTTGAAGAGTGTACGTATATTAACTATTTGAAACTATACATTCACTTAAACACTTAGTAAACAAGTTACGGAACATTAGTGCATATGTTCCGATTTTGAATCTAAAAGTTTGGAAAATCTATTCCAACCGTCAGATATCACCGTTAAGATTAAATACATGTATGAAAAAAAATCCAACTACATCTGACAACGTTAAAGGCTCGATCGGGACGGTCAACCGGGTGAGTCAACCCTTTAAACGCTTAGAAATGGTAATTGGCCTGTCTAAATGACGTTTTTTGGCCTGACCTTCAACAGATAATAGTTTCAAATCGATGAGACGCAACTAATCGTATAAAAATTTTCCTCAAAATATTTACCGACCGTCAGGCTACCCATAGGAAAAAGGAAGTAAAAAACAGTTAACCGCAACATTCGGCACACAGATTTTGTCGGAATCTTGTCATTTTTCAACCGTAGACATATTTCATTATTTCGGTCATATCTTATTTGATGACATATTTGCATTTGAAGGATGAAACAATGGTTTGTCGATAGTGATAGAAAATGGAAGGTGGTCTGTTTTTGTTTTTTTCTTTTAATCATAGCCGACGAAATCAAACCTAGTATTCGTCGGCCATACTTCCAAAAATTTTCGTCGGCTAAAGTTTCAGAGAAAGGCCGACGAAAATTCAAATCGTCGACTAAAATATGAATATAGCCGACGATTTTTTTTTTACCAACGAAAAAAAAATCGTCGGCCATTCTAGGGGAATAGCCAACGATTTTTTTTTTAGCGACGAAAATTTCATTTCGTCGGCCGTTTTTTTTTATTTCGTCGGAAAAAGCCTTTTTTCTGGTAGTGTTGAGGCTGTTTCATGACTTTCATCAACTGTTTTCATTTTGCATGCTCACAGGGCCGGGCTTCTTTTCCCGATTAAACAAACTGTACACATTGTTCTCTTGGGGTAAAGTGTGGCAAACGTGCACGTACAGTGCACTTGACATTACGGCAAGTTTCTGAGCCTCGGAAAGTCTGAAAACATTTCCGAAAACAGATCAGGCATAGAAAAGCTTAGGTTAATTTGGTTTCCCTTACGTACTCTTCTGATATTAGGGTACCTTAAAGGCTTAAAACCACATGCAGCAAGCACTACGCCATTTGTCACTTTAAGCGACGGACAATGTCCGTCGCTTAATTAGCCAAGTCCGTCGCAATCATGTTAACGAGACGGACACGCCGTCGCGTGTCCGAGGTCGGTTAAGTATCGTCGCTATAAAGCTTGCGCGACAAACATTACAAACTCCGTCTCTTAAACCCCTTTAAGCGACTGACATATATTCTGATATTTATCAGTCGTGATAACGTTTTAGCGACTGACCTTCGTGTTTGGTTAGTCGCATAAATGTTTATCTTATGCGACGGAGTTTGTACTCAATTAGCCGTCGCATAATTTGTAGTGCGACTGACCAAAATCCCTAATATCCGTCGCTTAAATGTTTAGGGTTTAGGGTTTAGGTTTCGCTTAGTGTGTTTAAGCGACTGACTTGTGTACTGTCTGTCGCTTAGTGTGTTTTATGCGACGGAAAAACACAAAAATCCGTCGCTTAGTGTGTTTTGAGCGACGGAAAAACACGAAAATCCGTCGCTTAGTGTTTGTTAAGCGACTGACTTTGAGTGTTGTCAGTGGCTTAGTGTGTTTTATGCGACGGAAAAACATAGAAATCCGTCGCTGAGTGCGTTTTGAGCGACGGAAAAACACCAAAATCCGTCGCTTAAGTGGAGTGTCTGATTGAGCACAGAATGTGCTTCTGTGTGTTGCCCTTTTACACAACCAAACCATTCAAACCTGCACATCCAAAACATATCAAACCAACACATTCAATTCACATATCCGAAACCAACACATTCATTCAAATATCCGAAACTAACACATTCAATCCAAACTCAATTGTGCTAGTACATAAAACTGTTTTTTAAGCACAACCTATATATACTAAACATATCTAGCAGTGGTCAAGAGCCTCGAAGTCGTGAAGTCACGGGTTCTGAGAAGAACTACCTGCACCCGCATCCCCTTGCTTTTGTTGCGCAACGAGCATCGCAATCATGGCTTCCATTTGACGCAGGCGCTCATCACGGTCTTCCTGCAGCGCCGCCATTCGCTCTTCCATTTGCGCCGTTAATTTTTGTTCAACTACACGAACCCGTTCCTCCACGATGCTATCAACATCCACTTGCCGGGCCCCTCCCCTCTTCTTCGGCGACCGCTGCATGCACCGTCCCACCCCTCGGACCTCGGTGCCTCTCTTGACCCCAAGTTGAGTGGATAGCACTTCAATTTGTTCATCAACGGGGAGAGGTTCTTCGGGGGCAATATCCGGGTGTAGGGTCGTCCTTTCTTCTACTAGTCTGTCCACATGTGCCTTCATCGCCTCCTACAATAACACACATAACCAATGTTAATAAGAAATACATAATTACGCTATTGTAACACAAGAAATGGAACAAAAAGAACTTCGGATCTCTCACCACGTGTGGACCGCCCACCGGGTCTTTTGCATATGCATCCTCGAAGGCACGGACAAACGGAGCTGGATGTCCTCGCTCCTGATGCAACTTCGCCCGGTAACTGAAGGCAGTCGTCCCAGAGTGGTGGTTCATCTTTTGTGGACGCGATCGGATCTCCTTCATTCTCGCACATAAGGCCTGCACCACATCATTTACAAACATTATATGTAGAGGTTAAACAACGCACCAATAGAGTATTAACATATTGTTAGAGCCGAGAGAGAGAGTTGATTACCGCATGATCTGGGTCCTTGAAGTGGACCACCAACCACTCCCACTGCGCCGGACGATGCATGAACTCTAGAGGAACGTCATCCCCCCACTCCAGCCAATGTTGGCGGCAATCGGATTTCCAATCCTTATACCGATCGGCTGCCGTTGTTTGAACATACTTCCACAGGCCATCATGATCTAGGGGGATCCAGTAGTGTGGCTACATAGACACAATGGACCCACATTAGTAACAAATCATAACAAAAATCAAATTAGTAAGAAAAGCAAAAACCAAAGAACGGAAATATTACCGAGAGGTAGTCGGTAATGATCCCTCGGTCACTGACGCTCAACTCTCTGTACGTGGGCTGTACCATAGGGACACTGTCCTTCACACAACTTCCAATGTCCCGAGAAAGAAGGCTGCGGACCTTGGGATCCTTGGGGCCTTTGTGGTACTCATCATACTCTACCACAATCTTCCCCCCCGTGGTCCGGACCAGCTCCTGTGTCTTCAATCCGACCACCACACCTCTCCTCCTTGTGAGTGGTGTATCTACACAGAAAAGGGGAAATAAGGTTATAAACGTTAAATCCTTAATTAGCGCCGATATTCTAAGCTTTCATATTATCTATTTCTATCCGTAATGAAATGAAACAAGAGAGTTGCCGAAATATACCGCTCGTCTCCAAGTTCTTGCAACGAATGCTGCGTGCAGTCGTCGAAGACCCGGTTGATGCAGAACCGGTACTGGGGCCGCTCGACGTCATTGGCGTCATTGATGGGAGTGAGGGAGCGCTGAGCTGCAAGGCCGATGGCGCATGTAAAGACGCAGCACCAGGAGCAGGACCATGAGCAGGAGCTGAAACAGCAGGGCGAGGAGCTGAGGGAGATGGAAGCGATGGAGTTGCAGGAAACTGTGCATGAGAAGTCGGTGAGAGCCCTGATATTTCTGTCTGCGGCGTCGATAGTGGTGGGGCTCGTAGTGATCGTCTGATCAACTCCTGCCGAAGCTCATGGTCCTCAAGCTCGACCGTCTTCTTCGTCTTCGAATATCGAGGTTTTGGAGGCATTGCTGATATAAGAGGTAATAAAATAAAATTACAAAATAATTATTCTTAAAGAAAATTAAGAATAATTATTCAAAAATTATTCAATTATTCAAAAAAATTACAGCAGTGTCATATACATAAAATCTGTGGCAGCATATACATGAAATTAATCTAAGTGTCATATACATAAAATCTGTGGCAGCATATTAAAATCTGTGGCAGCAATAATTTTAGATTAGGGTTTGAGCTAATAAGCTAGCTTACCTCAATTTGTTGACATTTTGAGCAAATAATAGAATGGTGTGTCTTGGGTTTGCTGATATCTATCTTACTATCACCTAGCTAACCCAAATAAAAGAGATTGCAATAATATATATATATATAGTGGCAGTCCCTGTTTTTTGTTTACTAAACTATGCAAAGTAGAGAAAACCTATAGTAGTCACTACAGTGGTAATTGGTAAAGCATCTCATAACCACACTAGATAAATGCTTGGTAACAGGTATGCATACAATGCCTAACATTTAGTTTTGCATGAAACGTTTCTAAACCATGCTGCAAAAAATGAAGTTTCAACATGATGAACAAAGTTTATTAATTGGGAAGCAGCATAGAGTCAATCAAGTCAAGTCCAGTAGGGTGCAAGGTTAGGGGTAGAGACAGACATTGCTTTGAAGTAAAGGTTCAGTAGCTAGCTTGACACCAATTTTCATTGCAAACAAGATGAACTAGATCGATTTTTGAGCATCCAAACAAAGGCGACTGGTTCTATGTAATAAAGAATGGCAATTGATGAACTCAAAGATTCTGTAAATTTGAAGCAATCACTATAAAAATTATGAATATAGATGAAGTCATGCAGTAAATAATTAATATCTGTCTTAGTTTGTCTTACTAGTCACAAGCTGCTCTAGTCACATTCATATATAAGCATATACTATTGTACTTGCGTGCCGAACGTTCAAACTCATGCATATAATTTAATCACATTAATTTCTTTTGTTTTTCAGATGGTCAGCAATCGCAGCAAGATTACCAGGAAGAACTGATAATGAAATAAAAAATGTATGGCATACCCACATGACATAAAAGTACATCTCCTTACATGTAAGAAACCACAAAAAGGATGCAGATAAATGACTGGGAAGAAACTTGAGGGCAATAGATTTGGCACAACCAATTTAATTAATTAGTCCGGCCACAACCCTAATTAACCGTAAACCCTAAGGCAATTTGAAAATTACAATCCTGCTTTATACAGTAAATTTTGTTATGCCATGAGTCATGAGTGACAAACTGACGATGATCGAGATTGATAGATCCTCAAGAGACAAGCCTGAAACCTGACTACCCTACCATAATGCCCTTAATCCAAACATGAAAGAAGACCAATGCATAATCACTATCAGTCATTCTAATCGATCAAGGAATCAAAGCCTCAATGTAAAAGTCATCTCCCTCCTTGAACTACCTTACCAAAGCATGACAGGAAATTGTGTTCTGACTCGCAACAATTCTGTTGAGGTTAGTGATTGGGGGGACTTGGTTGGTTCCAGCAAAACTAATGTACCTCTCTCTACTGTTCTTTCATCTTCAGGTTCTCGGTGTTCTAAGAAATGGGTAATCGGATAAGGGAAGAGGAGAAAATTGAAAGAATAATCCGTAGTCTTTTGAAGTTTCCTGAGAATAAAAGATGCATCAACTGCAATAGTTTGGTATGTCATCTTCTTTAGCCATTTTATTATCTCTTAATTAGGTGTGTCCTAGACTCTTTTAGTTTCATTTAATGTGAAGCTTCTATAGTATTTGTGTTCTGCAATCTGCAACTTATACTTTTGATTATAAATGCATTGCTTATGATGTTATATTTCTTTATTGCATTTAAAGAGGCAAATGACCAGCATTTTTCTAACTATGTACTCTTTATGCAGGGACCGCAATATGTTTGTGTAAGTACTGAAGTAACAGACAAATAATTGATTGAATATGTGCCAAATGGCTAGACAAAATTCTTTGCAATAAGACGGCATAAAGAAGATTCAAAATTCTTGTTCAAATCTATACTGTGTCACTTGGAGTGTGATTGCCATCTCTTTCATAGCACAGAGAACTTGTGGGCAACCAGGCTGGAAAGGTTTCTTATTATATTACCCAGAGTATTAAGCAAATGTTACAGATGTGCATAACAAACTTAGCAGAATTCATGGAGCAATGTCAAGCACTCAAGCAACAACAGAAAGCCAGAAAATCAACAAGCGTGATCTCTGTGCATAATGAGATGTCGAATTGTAAAGTGATGCCAATATTGCTAAATTTCGTCGGAAATGCTGGCATGTGGTGCTGCACTGTGTGCAAATGGTTCCAAGTTGTGGAAAAAACAATATGAATAACCATAAATATAAACTGACCAGCCATTAAAGAGAGAAGGGGAGAAGGGGAGAGAGAGAGGTACCTTTACGGAGGGAGTCGTCAAGGGTGGCGGAGACGGAGGCGTGGACTGGGGCGGAGTTGGGAGGGAGAGGACAGAGGCGCTTCACGGGGTCCGGTAGCTTTTAGGGCCGAGCGGAGGTCAGAGAAAGAGACAGAGAGAGTGAGGGTACCGAAGAGAGGGGAATTGGGGATTTGGATTGAGGGAAAGGGTGGTGGCCGGTGGTGGTGCAGAACGAAGACAGTGGTGGTAGGGTGGTGGCCGGTGGTGATAGTTGAGATAAGGGAATTAGGGATTCGGGGCCGGAGTGAGGGTGGTGGTGATTGGGGGCGGAGTGAGGGTGGTGGCGATTGGGGCCGGAGTGATGGTTTAGGGTTTGGGGCTGGACGGATGGTGGTGGCGATTGGGGCCGAATCGGAGTAGGGATTGGGTTTTACGGAGGTGGAACGTTTAAGCCATGGTCTTCTGTTTTTCGGGCTCTATATCTACTTTGAAGCGACGAACATTTAAATGGTTCGTCGCTTAAGAACGTTTAAATTTTTGGGCCAATTTTTGGCGCAAGGGACACGCGCCATTTCCAAAACTAATTAAGCAACGGAATATTCCATATCCGTCGCATTTAAAAAAAAAAAGTAAATTTCCAAAATTTTTGTTTCACCTAGTTACTATACATAGTCTCTTCAACTGCAAATATGTCGTGAAATAAGATATGACCGAAATAATGAAATTCGTCTACGGTTGAAAAATGGGAAGATTCTGATAAAATCTGTGTGCCGAACGTTACGGTTAGCTAGTTTTTACTTCCGTTTTCCTATGGGTAGCCTGACGTTCCTTAAATCAAAATCGTCAAATTTTTATACGACTAGTTGCGTCTCATCGATTTGAAACTATTATCTGTTGAAGGTCAGACCAAAAAAGGTCATTTAGACAGTCCAATTACCATTTCTAAGCGTTTAGAGGTTTGACCGGGCCGGTTGACCGTTCCGATCGAGCCTTTAACGTTGTCAGACGTAGTTGGATTTTTTTTCCATACATGTATTTCATATTAACGGTGATATCTGACGGTTGGAATAGATTTTCTAAACTTTTAGATTCAAAATCAGAACATATGCACTAATGTTCCTTAACTTGTTTACTAAGTGTTTAAGTGAATGTATAGTTTGAAACAGTTACTATACGTAGACTCTTCAAATGCAAATATGTCGTGAAATAAGATATGACCGAAATAATGAAATTCGTCTACAGTTGAAAAATGGGAACATTCCGGTAAAATCTGTGTGCCGAACGTTGCTGTTACCTGGTTTTTACTTCCGTTTTCCTATGGGTAGCCTGACGTTCCTTAAATCAAAATCGTCAAATTTTTATATGACTAGTTGCGTCTCATCGATTTGAAACTATTATCTGTTGAAGGTCAGACCAAAAAAGCATGTTTACAAATTACAGTTGACATAAAACACTGAATAAAACGATCAATTTAATGTCCGGATAAAACACAGTTGCCTAACAAGGGTTTACAAATTACAGTTTACATAAAACACTGAATAAAACGATCCATATTAATCAGATAGATCTTCCTCATAATCAGCATAATCATCCTCTCTATCACTTCCGCCTTCATCTTCCTCACTTCCGCCCTCATCTTCCTCACTTTCGTCGTCATCCTCGTCACCATCGTCGTCCTCTTCATCATTGTGACATTGAATGGGAACATCTATGTGTGGGAGCGAACCGAAGTCCATGGTGAAACCAAATATAGGAGTGTAAGTTGGGATCGAGTCCGCGGTAGGTTCTTGATACGGTTCATCGATTTCATTCCTCCTAGGAGGTATGTTAGGTTCCCTTGCAACTGTGGTAGCACTGTACGTACCTCTGTGTGACATCACATTAACCACTTTCCAAGGTTCACCAGCCTTCGGGTCATCCAGATAAAACACTTGTCTTGCCGTGGCGGCAAGAATAAATGGTCTATCCTCAAACCAGCTAGTAGATGTGTCCACTGATAAAAGACCGTGATCTAACTTTACGGACCCAGGCTCGGCAGGGTCAGTATCGTACCATTTACACTTGAACAAAACAACCTGCATGCCTTCTGAATATACAAGTTCGACTACGGCTTCAAGAATCCCGTAGTATGAGATGCCTTCCGTCTCTACCATGACCCCACTGTTTTGAGTCTTCAACCGTTGGTCTCGCTGCCACGTGACAAACTTAACTCCGTTCACAGAACATTGTGAATAAATACGGTGTGCTTGAGGGCGGCATGCTAAAATGTGTAGTTCAGGCGTATAATCCGAACTTCCTTCTGCTTGCAGTCGTGTGATCTGTAACAATAATACAAACCATTAGTGCCCTGTGACATCTCTGGTGGTTTATATAATGAGCAAATTATAGTGATTGTATACCCAAGTTTTAAAGTATGGAAGAAAGTTCTGAATACGCTCTTCATCAGTCATATGTGGATAGATTTGAGTTACTTGATTATTGTAAATCTGAATGAAGTCAGCCGCTTCTGTACAGTGCTCCATTACATTCCAGTGAGCCGCATATAGTTCTTCTCTACTTAAACGAGCCTTTGCTATGAAACTTTTGGGCTTCACGAGTTCGGAAACAACAGAGATATTGAATTGAGGCGCACTGGCAACGTTAGCATCTCCTGTTCCATCATCCATATAAAAACTGCAGTATGTCACACACTCATTTGTAAGGTATTGCTCAGCAATACACCCCTCTGGGAAACGTGTGTTTCTAACAGTCTTTTTGTAGTCCCCGAGTTGCCTGTCCAATTTTATAGTTAGTACAATACATATGATCCTGACCGTGTAGTGAAAATAAATAAAATAACGCATCACCTTTCCATAGGAAACATCCAGGTAAAATGTACTGGTCCGGTAAGCAGAACCTGTTCGGGAAGGTGAATCATGAGATGAACCATGATGGTGAAGAAAGCGGGAGGAAAGATCCTTTCTAATTTACAAAGAATCATGACTATTTCTTGCTTCATGTCACGGACCTCCTGGCTCTTCAGCTCTCTAGCACAGAGTTTCTGAAACCATCTGGACAACGCTATTAACGGCTCAACCACGTAATATGGCAGATATGGTCGGATAACCACTGGAAGAAGACGTTGCATGAGTACATGGCAGTCATGCGTCTTCAATCCATAAAACTTTTTATCATTCAGATTGACCTTATTCTTCAAACTTCCTGCATAACCATGAGGAAACTGTGCATCTCTAATCCATTCGAAAATCTCGGTTTTTGCCTCAGGAACAACTGTATACGGTGCTTGAGATACTTTCTCTTTATTTTTACTTGAACTGGGTTTCGATTTTTTCCACAGCCTCTTTCGTATCCCTAGTTGTTCCAGACCTTCACGAGCTTTTGGATCGACCTTAGTCTTTCCTTCGAGACCGAAAATGGTTCCGCTGATGTTGTCGTACACATTCTTCTCAATATGCATGACATCTAAGGTATACCTTATTCTCGATGTGGTCCAGTACGGCAGCTCCCAAAATATACTGACGTGAGTCCAACACAGTTTCTCTCTAGTTGCTCTGGGCTTGAACTTGGGATGCAAACTCTGAACAGGGTAGTCATGACAGAGGATACTGCTATAAATCTCATCCCCAGTCCATGAGCGTGGTTCTCCCCTTAACTCAACATTCCCATTAAACTTATCTGCTGCTCGACGCCATGGATGACGCCGGTCTAGCCATCTGCGGTGGCCCTGGTATGCCATTCTCCCTGTCAAGTTGCTTGAGTCAATATCTTCCAAACAAATGGGACATGCTTTGTACCCTTTTGTCTGGATGCCTCCCAACATCCCTAATCCGGGAAAGTCGCTGATGGTCCACATCACTGCTGCTCTCAGTATGAATGACTTTTGCTCATGTCGGTCATAAGTCTGAACTCCAATAGTCCACAACATCTTTAGCTCATCGATAACTGGTCTCATAAACACATTCAAACACTTTCCAGGAGACTTTGGACCGGATATTAACAATACAAGCATGTTAAACTCTTTTTTCATACACATTGAAGGAGGCAAATTGTAAGGCATCGCCACAACAGGCCAAGTGCTGTGAGGACTGCAGGATGCACCATAAGGATTGAACCCGTCGGTTGCTAGTCCGAGGCGCACGTTCCTAATGTCGTTGGCAAAATCTGGAAAATCCTTATCAAACTCTTGCCACGCTTCCCCATCTGCCGGGTGTTTAAGAAAATCTGGATCTGAAATCCTTTCCCCGTGCCACCGCATTTCCTTTGCTGTGTGCGGTGACATATATAGGCGTTGCAACCTGGGTGTAAGAGGGAAATAACGAACCTTTCGTACAGCAACTTTTATACCCTGTGCAGAAGATATCCATCTTGACTCATGGCATTTGGGGCAGTTGTCTAGTTCTGCATTCTCTTTGTAAAACAACGCACAACCATGCTCGCATGCGTGAATGATCTCATAACCCAGACCCATGTTCTTTAGGATCTTTCTTACAGTTCTGTATGAATCAGGACACTTGTTTCCTGGAGGAAGCGCTCTCTTGATCAACTCTATGTTGTCATCAAAACTTTTGTCTGACCATCTATTTTCCGTTTTTATCTTAATTAGTTTAAGGATGATGGTTAACACAGTCTCCTCACTACCATCATACAACGGAGTCTGCCCTTCCGATAAAAGCCTGCTATACTTCTCATAAGCATCTCTGGCAATAGAATCTAAATCATTTACATCATAAAAATCATTTAAACCACCAGCATTCTCTGCCTCATGAAATCTATCCATGAATGGGAAAGCATCATACAAAATGTCCATACTGGGGTTCATATGAGGACCCGCACTACCACTAGAAGAGGTTCTCTGCCGAAGATATTGTTCCCTCTGCTCATACAATGAAGGACCGCTTGCCACCTCACCGTGATGTATCCATGTAGTGTAGGTAGGCATCATACCGTTTTCCCTCAAATGCGTAAACATCTCATCCACTGTAATCCTCCGCTTATGCAACCGACAACGCTTGCACGGACACTTATGCACTTCTGTGTGACTGCTGCTATTTTGAAGAACAAACGCAGAAAAATCAATTACCCCCTGAATGAACTTCGGATCACCTCTTGATAAGCCGATCCAACTCTTGTCCATGTTTCCTGTCATAACATAAACATACAATATGCATAAGGTTAGCACACAACATGTAACTTAACAATCAAAACCTGTCCCAACACTTCTTCTCCTTATGCCTCCGGGTTGGGTCCTATCCCCTTCAGGCGAACACGAGTTTGTTCATCCTTTTGGTATTCATGTGGTTTCAGCTACAGTTTTGGGAAATTTCGGCAGCATCTCCCTACAGTTCCTCAAGTGCACAAAAATCTAAACAACCTAATTTGCACTCGAGGAACATTGTAGAGAGACACTGTCGAAACTATATCCCAAAACTGAAACTTAAACCTCATGAATACCAAAATGATCAACAAACTCGTGTTCGCCTAAAGTGTCCAAAATGGGACAATTCGAGAATCAACAACCCATCTCGATCAACTAGATGCGTTGTTGATTCTCAAACGGGAGTTCTAAGCTGATAAACACCACAATTATACATAATACCAAACAATAAATTTACACACGGCACCACACTCCCTCACTAAGCCACTCGCATGTTTCAGAAACCCTAACTACCACAATCCACACACAACACAAACCATTTTGACAATTAATTAATAGTGAATTTACTCTAAAATTCAATTGCACTTAATTTCACATTCATTCAATTGCACTAAATTTCACAAACTAAACTAAATCATCTCAAATTCACCAAAATCAACACAAACTCGATCATATATTCAAACACCCAATATTAAAAATAACACAAAGCACATTATAAACAAAATCCAACTCAAGATATTAAAAACTAAAATCAACCAATCAAATCGAAATATGGTGATTACAATGAAGATAAGAGATTATACTAACCTACAAAGCAATTGGAAGAGAAAACCCAAGCTTTTCAATCCCGAAATTGACGAAATCAGCCGTTGGGGAGATTTTTCGCCGGTAGCTACAGTGTTTTCTGCGTTTTCTTCTTCTTCTGCAATCTGTCCAAGCCAAGGGTTATATAGCTGATCTTAAACGTTTAAGCGACGGATTTCAATATCCGTCGCATAAAAGGTTTTAAGCGACTGACTCAAACCATCGATATTGAAATCCGTCGCAAAAAAAGGTTTAAGCGACTGACTTAAACCATCGAACCATATCTGTCGCATTAGCTACCTGTAGCGACGGACTTATCTTTATGGGACGGACATTTGTATCCGTCGCTTTTGGAATTTTGACAGCGACGGACGTAGTGTATGTCCGTCGCTTAAGGTCACAAATGGCGTAGTGAAGGGCACAGTTTCGAATCACTGGCCTTAGCACATGGAATTGGAGGACCGCGGAGGCTTAATTAAGAGCCCCAGAAACGCTTGAAGTTGAAAGGAACAGGGACCTTGGCGCACACAAGAATCTAAGACTATATATGGCAGCAGTTGGGTTGCATAATTGCTTTGTCCCTTTGCATTGCAATTCTACGGTCTACCCTCAAGCATTAACTATAGTTTTGTCAAAATTTGAGGATTAGGATTGGAGTAAATTAACAAAACTGAAAGAGGGTTCTATGTATAGTCTAGACGTATGACAAAAATAACTTTAGAAGATAGTTACTTGTCACAATACCACTAAGCTCCATCAATACCTATTATAACAACGGATTGGGTACGGAAAAACAGGAGAATGTGCTACATCCCCACCTTCATATGTCTCTAAGGTTGCACAAGCAACTATGCCACATTGCCTCCACAAAGGTAAGTGGTGAATGACGGGCTACTATGTCTGGGAAACAACTACCAAATCTGCAACTTGAAAGAAACAATACCATAAACTAGGGTAATTTTCGTGTCACAAATATTTATTGGTACTACCTAGCTACCGTACTTAACAATATTGTCACCCCAATATCCTAGCTTAAGTTATGATCGAGCACCAGCATGGACCCCCCTACTTTGGCTGGGATTTAAATTTAGAATTTACTAGCTAGTTATAACGCCGACTTCATGAGTGATCTATATGAATTATGATATGAGTAGATAGGTCACACTTCTGATGGAGTCCCACAAAGGCTTTCCTAATTATATCTCTCAAAATGACTTAATTATACCATGTCATTATATACGTACATGTCATTAGTATCCAAAATTTTCAACAGCTAAATAATAACTCCAAACCATATTGAAAACTCCGAAGCTTTCATTACACATCTCCGGCAACCAATACAGTACAATCCAAGCGCAGATATTAAAAACTCGCTCTATTTTTTTTTTTCCGAGAAAGCAACTATAGAGGCTTTCATTTCTTCCGTCGCCGTTACATATTTACAGTAGGATTATACATAATATCTTATATAACGAAGGTAATTAGCTTAATTAGATACTTGATTAGACGCTTCGTGCTTAATGATCAATCACAGCTTGATCTGTCCCCTCCCCCAGTTGTTATCCATGGGTGTCCTGTATTCCCAAACAAACAATCCTACATTAGGTTTGGTATCCTTCCATTTTCAGGTACAAAATTTAAGACTAATTATTGCATAACCAAATTTTTTTAAAAGACTAATTAAACTATTAGCTTGCTTTGTCAGTTTCCATTATATTATCTATTACTAGATTTTGAAAGCGGATTTTCTCCTACCTACCACCAAGTTCTCCCTCAACTGTCTCTTGAAAGACTGGAATATGCACAGAATCAAAGACAGATTCACCTACAGAACGTACGGAAATGAACCACTTACGGAGGACTTGCTCAGCTGAGAATCTTCTAGAAACGTCTTTCCAGAGCATCCTCCTCAACAACTCCTTCACCGACGGCGACACTGAGTGGAAATACCTCGCCGGAAACCTCAAGTTCGCCCTCCTTACGGACTCAAAGATCTCTGCCGCAGACTCGCCGTAAAACGGCGGGAAACCAGCCAGCATTATGTACAAAACGACCCCGGCGCTCCAGACGTCCACCTTCTCCCCGTACTCCCTCCCCGCGAGGACCTCCGGCGCCACGTAGTACGGCGTCCCAACGACCCCACTCATCAGCTCCCCCTCGCCGAACGTCTCCGCTGATCCAAAGTCAGCCAGGCGGAGCCGGCCCCAGCAGTCGAACATGACATTATCCGGCTTAATGTCTCTGTGAGCCACGCCGAGGCGGTGGCAGTGCGCAACAGCGTGCATGAGCTGAGACATCACCGAGGCAGCCTCCGGCTCGGCGAAGAGCCTAACCGTGACGCGTTGGAACAGATCCGGCGCGTCACACATGTCGAGGACTATGTGGAGTTGATCCTCGTCCTCGTAAAGGCCGTGGAGGCCGATCACGTTGGGGTGAGAAGAAACAAGCTGGAGGATCTTGGGCTCCGTTAATAGACACTGCGCGTCGAGCGAGTCGCCGGAAGCCAGACGCTTCTCGACTGACTTGACGGCGAAGATGTCGCCGTTCTTCATGGCCTTGTAAACGACACCGAATCGTCCCCGGCCGATCTCGTCGCAGATTTGGTAGTCTCGTTTCAGTTGGTCACTCATGAGTGGAATCAAACAAATTTCTTTCTGTTGTGTGGAGTCAAAAGGTTTGGTTGGTCCGATGGGAGTATTTAAGAACCAATAAATGTAGGCGAATTTTAAGGGAATATCCGGTTTCAAATAGTATCGTCCAGTCTGCGAGAGCCACGTATGAAATATCGAATCTAACGGCTGGAGATACGGAGGGAATCAAGGTGCTAGGGTTACACAGATTGACGGGAATACCCTTCTTAATTGATGGTGGGAAAGTAGATCGTGATTTCCGTACTAGTGGTTGTCCTTTCTAGTATGCCGACTAGGACTGGAACCTTTAGGTCGGCGGGTCGTACAATGGTACACGAGTGAACAGATCGTTCAAATTTAGTGAGACCTAGAAGAAAAATACTAAGATAGGAAAATCAATCAATAAAGTCATATACATGTACCACGAGCTGATATCATATAATAAATTTTTTGTCGTTAACACTTAATCAAGCTATTAGTTTCGTTTGGCGAAAGTTTACGCAAAAAACATGAAAAAATTAAGCTATTAGTTTCGCTCGTGTATCTCATCACAATACACGAGCGCATGATACACTTTGTTTACGATGTGCTTAAGAAATACCATTTGCTTATAAGAACAGGTAGGAATTTCAATTTCTTATTATTTAGTGTAATAAGCTCAAGTGTTTACGTTAAGGTGGAAGATTTCTAGTTCAAAACAATGCTAGTTTTTCATCTTAGACAATGTTAGTTTTTCATCTTCCAGCAGAGTAACAAGGTAACAAAGCAAAGTTGATAATCAATAATATATATGCATGCTTGGTCGGAAGCGGAGCATGATCGATTCAAGCACACATGAAACTCTTTAATCACTCATGTTCAGTGTGGTATACGTACATTTGAGGTACCCCTTTGGCATTAGTGGATAAAGGCACCGGATGTCTGGATCAACTTGACTCGATTCCAACCGGTCTGAGATAGATTTCTCAAAAGAAAAAGAAAAAGAAAAAGAAAAGAAGCTTGCGGCTAATACTAATTTGCATATTCAGTCATTATTGATAAGTCGAGGTATGGGACAAAGAGGGTCTGATCGACACTAACAAAAATCGACATTCGAGGGACAAATTGTAGAAATGTGAGGATGAGGAATCAAGCGACCTTTGGAGAAAGAAAAAGGTACAATGAAATCGTGTAGAGATATTCATGTTATGGAGTTGAACAATTTGTAAGGTAGAGTACAAGGCAATGATTTTCGAAAACGTTGTGGGATGCTTGTATAATTTTGTGGTTACTTCACATGGAAATTGCTATGTGATCGGTTGAGAGAGATGTTAATCTCATGGTCCGTGATCCATACCCAAAACTTGTATCCACATCGATCAGTTGTTAATTCATGTTGTTCTCCATTGTTCCATATATATGTATGTATGGCAGACAAGTTTGCTAGTGAATCTTCTGACTTTGGTGATGGATAGTGATGGTACTAGAGAAAGAAATATCTGTCTTCACAAGTTTAATTTGGAACTATTTGGTCGCAGTGTAATCCATTCTCATATTGAATCAGCTAATTAAGTATTCTTAGTCACCATTCATGCATGCCTTAAACTTGCAAGTTCGAATCAAGCTCGCTCAGGATGTTATGAACAAAATGGTCCACTCTGATATATACCATATTTGTACAGTTGACACAATCTGATAGGTACGTACGTATAATTTTATCAAAGAGCTCGGTGCATCTATTAGTTATATATCTGGTCACTTATATTTTTTGTGAGATCCTCCTCGATCGATCAGTACGTAGTAGTACTAAGTCTCACATTCACGATCCAAGAGCAATCCTTGATCTCCTAATTGCTTGAACAAAAGAAGATCATTTCATACGTGATTAGTGTCTATTCTCAAGACAAGTAATTGATTGACTTAAGTCGCATTATTTAGTTTAAGGGACTTGAATCAGACAAACTCCTGCAGTTAGATTAGTAATAGAATTTTGACATGCCTATTAAACTAAATATGTCATAGTTTTGCTACTTTTATTGTAACTATTAATTAAACAACAATGACCAACGATGTCATCCTTTGATCGATCAAATTGAAAACAGACCAAACAGAAGGTATCAACTAAGGAAGAAAGAAACAATGTGCATGAAATGTGGCATACACACTAAGCCATTTACTTTTTAAAGCGACGGACACGTACGGTCATAACAAAGGTAAAGTCTGTCGCTCATACTTTACAGGGACGGACAGCCAGTCGCACCACCACAGTCGCGTAAGGCTCGTCGCTTACGGTTTTCGGCGACGGACTTTTCAATCGTCGTCGCTGCGTGGTTCTTTACGAGACTGAGTTGACGCCGACCGGTTAAACAAGTCATTATTAAGCGACGGACTTTGAAGTCGTCGCTATAAACGTAAGCGGCTAACCTTTTATTTTGCTGTCGTCGCCTAAGTAGTATCTTAAGTGACTGACATTCTTATTCTGTGTTCGTCGCCTAAATATATAAGAATCATATTTTATTTTCTTGTTACCGACGGAATTTTGTTTATACGTCGCTTCACTTTAATCTTAAGCGACTATACTTATTAGTCACTTGAAATTTAAGTGACTACAAATGCTAATATATTGATTTTTACTGTACTCGTCCGCGACGGATATGTGTATTCTTAAGCGACATATATGTCATAGTTCGTCGCTTAATATCCACTTAAGCGACTGCGTTTATACTTTATACATCGCTTAAGATACACTAAGGCGACAGAATATGTCTTTGTACGTCGCTTAAGTGAGGTTTCTGCATTTAACACAAAATCTGCTTCTGTATGTTGCCTTTTTACAAAACCAAACCAATCAAACCTGCACAACCAAAACATACCAAACCAACACATTCTATTCACATATCCGAAACCAACACATTCATTTAAATATCTTAAACCAACACATTCGTTCGAAATTGAATTGTGCTAAGTACATAAACTGTTCTCTAAGTACTAGACATACATAGAAGTGGTGGAAAGCCTCCATGTCGTGAAGTCATCATGGGTTTTGAGATTAACTACCTGCACCCACAGGCCTTGACTGTTGTTGCGCCATGAGCGTCGCAATCATGCCTTCCATTTGACTCATGCGCTCATCATGGGCTGCATCTCTTTGGCGGTCACGCTCTTCCATTTGCGCAATCAATTGTTCTTTAATTTCACGAACTCGTTCCTCCACGATGCTATAAACTTCCACATGCCGGACCCCTCCCCTCTTCTTCGGCGACTGCTGCATGCACCGTCCCACCCCTCGGACGTCGGTGCCTCTCTTGACCCCAAGTTGAGCAGATATCACTTCGATTTGATCCTTGATGGGCAGAGGTACTTCGGGGGCAATATCCGGGTGTAGGGTTGTCCTTTCCCCTACTAGTTTGCCCACATGATCTTTCATCGCCACCTACGTACAATAACACACATAACCAATGTTAATAGGAAATACGTAATGACGCAATTGTAAAACAAGAAATTGAACAAAAAGAGCGGAAGTCTCACCACGTGTGGACCCCCCACAGGGTCTTTTGCATATGCATCCTCGAATGCACGGACAAACGGGGTTGGATGTCCTTGATCCAAATGCAGCTTCGCCCGGTAACTGAAGGCAGTTGTCCCGGAATGGTGGTTCATCTTTTTTGGACGCGAACGGATCTCCTTCATTCTCGCACATAAGGCCTGTACCACATCATTTACAACCGTTACATGTAGAGAGGTTAAAAAGCCATCAAGTTTAAATTGCAGAAACCAAAAACACACAGATTAAAACCCATCAAGTTTACATTCGTACTGGGCCTTGAGTTTGAAAGAGACGAAAGAGAGAGATTGATTACCGCATGATTAGGGTCCTTGAAGTGCACCACCAACCACTGCCACTGCGCCGGACGATGCAGGAACTCAAGAGGAACGTCATCGCCCCACTGCAGCCAATGTTGTCGGCAATCAGATTTCCAATCCTTATACCGATCGGCTGCCGTTGTCTGAACAAAATGCCACAGGCCATCATGATTTGGGGGGGAGCTCGTAGTGTAGCTACATAGACAAAATAAACCCACATTAGTAACAAAGCATAACAAAAATAAAATTAGTAAGAAAAGTAAAAAACATATTAAACAACAAACTTACCGAGAGGTAGTCGGACACGATCCCTCGGTCCTCAACGCTCAATTCCCTGTAGGTGGGTTTTATCGTGGGGACACTGTCCTTGATACAACTTCCAATGTCCCTAGAAATGAGGCTTCGGACCTTGGGATCCTTTGGGCCTTTGTGATACTCATCGTACTCCACCACGATCTTCCCCCCCTCGTGGTCTTGACCAACGCCTGGGTCTTTAATCCAACCACCACACCTCTCTTCTTTGTTGGTGGTGTATCTACAAAGAAAAGGCGAATATAACCATTAAATCCTTAATTACCGGACATATTCTAAGCTTTCATATCATCTATATCTATCTTTAATGAAATGAAACACCATAACCGAAATATACCTCTCGTCTCCAAGTTCTTGCTGCGTGCAGTCGTCGAAGACCTGGTAGATGCAGAACCGCTACTGGGGCCGCTAGACGTCACTGGCGCCATTGCTGGGAGTGGGAGAGCGCTTAGCTCCAAGCCCGGTGATGCAGCTAAAGAAACAGGAGCAGGTGCTGCAACAGGAACTGGAGCAGGAGCTGAAAAAGCAGGACCAGGAGCTGAAGCAGCTTGAGATGGAGATGGAGTTGAAGGACCAGCAAAAGAAGAAGGTGAGAGCCCAGAAGAATCAGCATGCGGCGTCGGTAGTGGTGGTGCTCGTAGTGATCGTCTCATCAAGTCTTGCCGAAGATCACGGTCCTCAAGCTCGACCATCTTCTTCGTCTTCGAATATCGAGGTTTTGGAGGTATTGCTGATATAAGAGGTATATTAAAAAAAAAATTAAAAAATGATGGTAAAATAGAAACATTGATCAATATAAGAAAGTCATCAAAGTACATCAAATAGAAACTATGTCTAACCTTGACCAAAAAGACAATAAAGAATTAACCAATTGCCTGTCATGCATGGCAACATTGATGCCGCTCAATTTGAAACCGGTGATGGGATGTGTGTCTACTGGAAATTAACTATTTTGACTAACTAAAATCTTAAACCAAATTAACTATGCATGATTAATGAATAAGAGACAGGTCCATGCATGATTAATGAATAAGAGACAGGTCCATGCATGCCAACTTGAATATATATATAGAATATAGAAGAATCTACATATACTGGTAAATTATTAGGGCCTATCATCATGTGAATATATAGAGGGTTAAGCATGCATGACAGCAAGATATATTGCTTGCTTGAAATGTCTTAAGCAGTAGTATATATTTTGGATGGACTGTACTGTCTGCCTTTAGCAATCTGAAGGACGATCTCGTCATGTGTGTATTATTTTCCTCACTTTTGCGAGGCTTGATCGTTTCATTGAAATCACAAGCGAAACAATTATTCGTATATTGCTTACTTTTCTTTAAGTTAGAGATGAAGTCTTTGTGACTGATCCAAGATCATTACTTATTAAAACTAGTACTATGCCTCTTTTTTTTTTTTTTTTTTTTTTTTTTTTGCCTCTGTTTACTTTTTTTTTTGGCTATCAAGTGCTTTTTTTTTTTTTTTTTTTTTTTAAGAAAAACAAGAGAGGGGGACCAAACCTAAACCTCTTAAGAAAACCAACAGCATACACAACAAAACTAGGAAAACCGAAATTGGGGAAGACCCATAACGTCATTTGCACAATATGATAAAATAAAAGGAGGAGCCTCATCCCACCAAACTAGCTGAGTTAATGTCGTACCATGATTCGCTAAAGCGTCAGCAACTTTATTCCCTTCACGAAAAATATGAGAAGATCGAAAAGTCATATTGGATATGTAGCTTAAGCAGTTAAGCCAACGAACACGAAGTTGCCAAGGTACAAGCATAGGAGAGCGAATGTAGTCGAGCACAAGTGACGAGTCAACTTCTAACCAAATGTGCTTCCAATCCCGAACCCAAGCAAGCTCAATAGCTGTAATAACGGCCATCACCTCCGCTGCAACGGAACTCGGAATGTCAATGTTAGAAGAAAAAGCACCAAGAATATGACCTTTGAAGTCACGGAAAACAGCACCAAACCCTCCAACCCTCTCTGTATGCTTCCAAGCACCATCTGAGTTAATCTTCACCCACCCAATGACTGGAGGATGCCAAAAAACCACAGAAATTCGTGGGGCTCTTCGCAATCGACACTCGGCACCCAAATTCTTTAGAATTTGCTGGTCGTGAGCGGAGTTATTCATTGGTCCTGTTGCAAGCCGACAAGCCGCTCTAATGTGACCTGAAATGAGGTGACAAGTTGAAGCCACTGAAAAAGATTTGCCTTCAAATCTGGTCTTGTTCCTCACATGCCATACAAACCATAATATTGACGTGAAACTGATCAACCAAACCTCTTTAAGTTGTGAGCTACGTCCCATCCTTAGACCTTTGTGAAATACATCCCAAAGAGTAAGACACTACCAGATACGGGGGAATAGCCGACGAAAATTTTTTCGTCGGCCATTCCATTTTTTCGTCGGCTATACCCTCTGCCGACGAAAATTTCGTCGGCCATAAGTCGTCGGTAATACGCCGTCGGTAATACCAATGGCCGACGAAAAAAAAAATTTCGTCGGCTATAGTTAAATATGGCCGACGAATCCAAAAATTCGTCGGGCAAACGTGGGAGAAATAGCCGACGAATTTCGTCGGGTATTTTTGAGTATGGCCGACGAAATCCATTAAGTATGGCCGACGAATTTCGTCGGCTATTGTGTTTTAACTATAGCCGACGATTTAATAAAATTTCGTCGGCTATTTCCTCGAAATATATTAATATTTTAATAGGCATAATTAGTTATAGCCGACGAAATACTAGAATTTTCGTCGGCTATACAACTTATAGCCGACGAAAATTGGTAAAATTCGTCGGCTATTCTTAAATTTTAGGCAAAAAAAAAATTAAATTATGCTTTGGATGGAGGAGGGGAAGGAGGAGGGGAAGGAGGAGGAGGAGGCCGGAGGAGGGGAAGGAGGAGGAGGGGAAGGAGGAGGAGGAGGCCGGAGGAGGAGGGGAAGGAGGAGGCCGGAGGAGGAGGAGGAGGAGGAGGAGGCCGGAGGAGGAGGAGGGGAAGGAGGAGGAGGAGGAGGAGGAGGAGGCCGGAGGAGGGGAAGGAGGAGGAGGAGGAGGGGAAGGAGGAGGAGGCCGGAGGAGGGGAAGGAGGAGGAGGAGGAGGAGGAGGAGGAGGGGAAGGAGGGGGAGGAGGAGGAGGAGGGGAAGGAGGAAGAGGAGGAGGCCGGAGGAGGGGAAGGAGGAAGAGGAGGCCGGAGGAGGGGGGGAAGGAGGAGAGAAAAAAGGCGGGAGGATTTAAAAGATTTAGAAGGAGTATAGCCGACGAAATCTTTTATTTCGTCGGCTATACTTTGGAAAATCAACAGCCGTCGGATCTGAGCCATCCAACGGCGGACAATAAAAAGGCGCGGATCAAGAGTTTAGCCGACGAAATACAATGTTTCGTCGGCTATACTTAGAGAATAGCCGACGAAATACAATGTTTCGTCGGCTATTCTATGAAAACATACTAAAATGCCGTTTTGAGGCCCTAAACGAACTCGAAAGCCCGAAAAAGCCCACACGTCGTGGCAAAGCGACGAGTTTTGTTCCTGGCGTCGTTCCCTTTCCGGAATGGTATCACAATCGTCATTCGGACGCCGGATGCCAAATCTGCAGTAAACCGGGTTTTGACTGATTTCATTATTTCGGCACACGGATTTTATCGGAATCTTGTCATTTTTCAACCGTAGACGTATTTCATTATTTCGGTCATATCTTATTTGACGACATATTTGCATTTGAAGAGTGTACGTATAGTAACTATTTGAAACTATACATTCACTTAAACACTTAGTAAACAAGTTAAGGAACATTAGTGCATATGTTCCGATTTTGAATCTAAAAGTTTGGAAAATCTATTCCAACCGTCAGATATCACCGTTAAGATTAAATACATGTATGAAAAAAAAATCCAACTACATCTGACAACGTTAAAGGCTCGATCGGGACGGTCAACCGGGTGAGTCAAACCTCTAAACGCTTTAAAACGGAAATTGGCCCGTCTAAATGACGTTTTTTGGCCTGATCTTCAATAGAGAATAGTTTCAGATTGATGAGACGCGACTAATCGTATAAAAATTTTCCTCAAAATATTTACCGACCGTCAGGCTACCCATAGGAAAACGGGAGTAAAAAACAGTTAACCGCAACATTCGGCACACAGATTTTGTCGGAATCTTCCCATTTTTCAACCGTAGCCGTATTTCAATATTTTGGTCATGTCTTATTTTACGACACATTTGCATTTGAAGGATGAAGCAATGGTTTGTCGATAGTGATAGAAAATGGAAACTGCTCTTTTTTTGTTTTTTTTTTTAATCATAGCCGACTAAATCAAACCTAGTATTCGTCGGCTATGCTATTCTTTTGTCGTTTTCTGTCAAAAATAATCGTATAATTATTTTTTTTAAAACTTATGGCCGACGAAATACTTAATTTTCGTCGGCCATTGTTCGTAAATAATTATTTTTAAAAAAAGTATGGCCGACGAAATAATTAATTTTCGTCGGCCATTGTTCGTAAAATAATTATTTTTAAATAATTTATGGCCGACGAAATAATTAATTTTCGTCGGCCATTATTCGTAAAATAATTATTTTTAAAAAAACTTATGGCCGACGAAATAAAAAAGTTTCGTCGGCCATTCTTCCAAAAGTTTATAGCCGACGAAAACTTTAAATCGTCGGCCATTATAGGAGTATAGCCGACGATTTTTCATTTTTACCGACGAAAAAAAAAATCGTCGGCCATTCCCATAGAATGGCCGACGAAATTTTTTTTTTGCCGAAGACAAAAATTTTCGTCGGCCATTCTTGGGAATAGCCGACGAAAAAAGTGTTTCGTCGGCCGTTTTTTTTTTTTTCGTCGGCAAAGTCTTTTTTTCTTGTAGTGAGAGGGAGAGCTCCCAAATCCGAGAGAGCATAAAAATAAGACCATATGGCAGCTGTAAAAGGACAATGCAAGAATATATGTTGAATGGACTCAAAACATGCACCACAAAGCTCACATCTTGACACCAAAGCCACTCCACGTCTTTGCAAAAGATCATCACAAATAACTCTTCCTTTCAAAACCTTCCAAGCATGTATAGACATTCTAGGCAAAATAAATTTAGACCATACAGTCTTACTCCAATTAGTAGGAGGAGATGGATGTCTCAAAAAATTGTAAGCATCTTTTGCTGTTAAAGTCCCCGTAGCTGAAGGCATCCATATGAGAGTATCCTCCATTGAAGCATTGGTTGCAATAGGAACTTGCCTAATTTTATCACACAAAGCTGGATGAAGTTGAAGAAGATCTGGAAACACCCAAGAGCCATCAACAATATAATCAACAACTAAATTCTTATTCCCTTGAAGATCCATGTGAGTATCGAGGTAGTCAACAAGAGGCTTGCCCATAAAATTATCATGCCAAAATGAGATCTTGTCTCCTGAACCTATCAACCATTGAGAATTTTCCTTGGCCACACCCCAAAAATCCCGAACTCCAGGCCAAATTGAGGAAGAGGCATATGAGCGACGTTGAGAAAATCAGTTTCAAATAAACGAACAACCTTCATTTGGAGATGAATAAATCTCCCAACAACGCTTTAGCAATAAGGAACGATTAAGAACTACAAGTTGCTTCAATCCCAAACCACCCTCATCCACCGGTTGACAACAAGATTTCCAGGCAACTAATGAAATCCCTCGTTTATCAATTGAACCAGACCAAAGAAAATTACGGCACCATACCTCAATACGACGTAATAAAGAGACTGGCCACTCATAAACCTGGAATGTATAAACAAGCATACTGTAAATCACTGACCTGATAAGTTGAAGTCTTCCAGCCATAGACAGAAAAGATCCCATCCAACTTGACAATTTAATTCGGATTTTATCCACAATTGGTTGAAAGTGCAACACCCGTGGCTTGCCTTTAAAAATAGGGGCCCCTAAATAAGTGAAAGGGGCTGAACCCAATGGGATACCCAAGAGACTCAAAATAGAATGCTAACTCTGATACATATACTTGCCAATGAATACCTGCGACTTGTCTTTATTAATTACTTGGCCTGATACACCCCCATAAATCTCTAAGAAACTCATAAGCTTACGCAAATTGCGCTTATCACCCCGGCAGAATACAATTATATCATCAGCAAATAAAACATGTGAAGGAGCTACAGTGCCTCTAGGGGAAGAAATACGATGAAGCTGCCCAGTTGAAACCATCTTAGAAATACCACGACTAAGAACTTCTTCTGCCAAGCAAAATAATAAAGGAGAGAGCGGGTCACCTTGACGAACACCTCTCCCACAAGAAAAAAAACCCACCTGCCTTCCATTAATGAGGATAGACAACTTGGCTGACAGAAGCAAGGAACACACCCACTGAACAAAAGCCTGATTGAAACCAAAGGCATGAAGCACATGTAGTAGAAAATCCCAAGATAAAGTATCAAAGGCCTTCGTGATGTCAATTTTAATCGCAGTATTACCTCCATAACGTTTAGAATCCAACAAATTAAAACATTCTGAGGTCGTGAGAATGCAGTCTGTTATGTTCCTACCCGAAACAGTACTATGCCTTTTTTAATAGTAAATACGATACATTATTAATTTTTTAAAATTTATTATCTCTATATATATATATATATATATATATATATATTGAAGAGGTGCATGCGACTCTTCCTTCTGTTTTATTTTTTTTGGTAATGAAAAGTTCATTGAAGAAACCTCACGAAGAGACAAAACAACAAGGACCAAAACACTAGTACCAACAGAAAGGAAAAAATAACTAAAACATCACAAACGAAAAGCAGTAACACTAATCCAACAAACTTCACGGAGGGGGAGAGGCTGCATCGAACAGGAGGATGCGCAAAAGGGAGGAAAAACTATCATTCACACGACACATAATATATTCCTTATATTGAATATACGTATGTAGCTGCTAGTAAGCCTAGCTAGCCTAGCATACTGATTGGAGTTTCAATTGAAAATGGATATTTACTAAGAGTTTCTAGTATATGCTTTTTCTTTTTTAACTTCTTGAAATTTCTATTTAAAGCATGTTTCTTTTTACCGTATGATTCTTGTTCCTGCTCCCTGACTCACTGGTCTGTGAGGAAGTAAATATAAAACCTAAGCTGCCAAACAACTTGTTTAAATTATCTCACTAAAACATATGAAACCCAGTAGCCCAGTAGGCAATCCCTGGCTCCTAATAAATTAACATCAAACTTATTTAAAGCTCATTGAAGCTATGTTCAATCTGAGTTGTTATCTGGTGCTTATAGGCTTATGCCTTAACTTCACAGCAGTCGTCATATCATAGATTCATAATATATCAGACCTCATTTAAAGTGATTGATATATGCACAATGCGAAGGAGAGAAGGGGAGAGAGAGAGGTACCTTCACAGAGGGAGTCGTCGAGGGTGGCGGAGACGGAGGCGGAGTCGGGAGGGAGAGGACAGAGGTGCTAAACGGGGTCCGGTAGCTTTTAGGGGCGAGTGGAGAGGAGAGATAGAGACAAAGAGAGTGAGGGAACCGAAGTCGATTACGGATTTGGGGTGAAGAGAGGGGAATTGGGGATTTGGATTGAGGGAAAGGGTGGTGGCCGGTGGTGGTGCAGAACGGAGACAGTGGTGGTAGGGTGGTGGCCGGTGGTGATAGTTGAGAGAAGGAAATTAGGGATTCGGGGCCGGGTTTTGCAGAGGCTGGAGAGAGGGGGATTCAGGGTTTGGGCCGGAGTGAGGGATCAGACAGGGTAGTGGCCGTGGTGCAGACCGGAGACAACACAGGTGGTGGTTGTGGCGATTCGGGGGATTCAAAAATTAGGATCGAATTAGGGATTTCTGATTTCTGAAGATTTTCAGTTTATATATGTGGTCTTAAGCGACGGACAGACCCCGTCTCTTCAGATGTTTTAATTTTTCGCCAAAATTTTGGCGCAAGGACTTTGCGCCATTTTCCAAAAAACTTAAGCGACGCAAAATTTAATATCCGTCGCTTTAAAACATTTAGGCGACACAGAAAATAGTCTGTCGCACTAAAAGCTACTGGTTTGGTTATTCCAAGGATCGAACGGCGAAACGATGTCTATTACGTCCCGATTTCTAACCATGTACCGTAATATACGTACATTTAACATCCAACGGTTAGTTTGTCTAAAATGATTATCTTTCTAAACTTTTAGTCCCGATCGATGCGGTCAACGATATTCATACTCATCTCTCTCTATGGGGAGGCATAGTACCGGGAGGCAAACGTTTCTGATTTTTTACACGGCTGCTTAGGTCTCATCTATTTGAGCGTTTAATCTTTGGAAGAGTCGAAAAAACGAGGTCATCTAAAGGTGCCTAATAGCGTTTTCGTGCGATCTGAATTTTTAAATGAAACTGGTTTAAGCGACGAATACTAAGAATGTTCGTCGATGTAGACATCTAAAGCGACTATATTTGCAATATTGGTCGCTTAAGTGAATAATTAATATTCAGAGTGCCATTTGAACATAGTTTTTGTGAATAGTGGGAATTATCGTAAGCGACTGATATGGAAACCTCCGTTGCTTCTATTTTAAACCATACCAAGTAGCGACGGATATGGGGAAAATCCGTTGTTGAATAGATCTTAAGAGACTAACAAAGACTGTACGTCGCTTTAAAACAATTAGATTATATTTTAAACCAACCCAAATAGCGACGGATATTGGAGAGCTCTGTCGCTTCATAGGTCTTCAGAGACTAACAAATAATAAATACGTCGCTTTAAAATATATCCTGTTTAAAAAAAAAAAGACATTTTGCAATTAGATTATATTTTAAAATATATCCTGTAATTTTTTTAAATAATTATTTTGTAATTAAATTTTATTTTTGAACTAATCGTTAAGCGACGGAGATGGAAAATCTCCGGCTTATTAATTTAAAGCTCTTAATAAGCGACTGAGGTAGGCTAAATCTGTACATTCAAAATATACTAGTTTTGTTTTTTTGCCTATTTTATGCAATAAAAGTAGAAGGCGTTAGTTATATGTTGATCAATCAAAGCTGTTGACAGTAGCCACAGAGGGGCTACAACAGGCCCACAGACCCGCAGCCAGGGCACCCTGGGCCGGCCTAGGGCCCGGGGCCAGTTCACCAGCACCCGGGCCCGAGGTCCAGCAGTCTACCTTGCGAGCAGGGGCCGGGGGCACCAACCTGCCAAAGAGGTCACCTGAGCTGCCCTTTGGTATGCAAACAGAAGGAAACCAGTCCCACATCGAAGAGTGAGGCCAGACCTCACGCTCGACCACCTATATAAGGGCCTCAACTACCCTCATTAATAGGTAACTGATCTTTCCTACCGCTTATATACGTGCTTAAGTTATATTCATTCCAACTGTACCAACTTAGGCATCGGAGAGGAGAAGACCGACCCGCCCGGTATTCCCCTTAGTAAGCAGGTTTACAGGAGATCACGCTTGGATTCATCTGTCTCTACCAGGCCCACGGGTTTGTGCAGAAACAATTGGCGCCGTCTGTGGGAAGCTTGGGACAACAAAACCACGTAAGCACTATCAATGGCAGAGAATTCGGAAGCAGGCCAGGAAAGAAATACCACCGAGGAGCAGCGTGTTGCACCAGTGCAAACGCTCGTCTCCACCTCGGTCGTTCTGCGGGAGCAGCGCGGCGACCAGGGCGATCAGGAAGGCGGGAGCTGTGGGAGGCGGGCCGGTACGCCGGGGCCATACCATGATAGCTCGCGCGGGAAAGGCCCGGCGGAAGACGACCAGCCAACACACCGGGGCTTCTCGCTGACATTCTCGAATGATCCGAGCGGCTGGGAGGAGAGCCCGTCTGGCAACAGTGACCAGGACACCACGTACTGCCCCGACCAGAGCGATATGGCGGGAGAGATACGGGCGATGGCAGCGGAGGTCGGTCGCCTGCGTGAGGAGGGCGACCGGGATAGGGCCAAGTCCAACGTCCGGTATGAGGAAATGGAGGCGGTGAACGCTGCCCTGGACAGAGGACAGCAGCGAAACGACGCTATGGCTAGGGCACAAGCACCCCCGCCAAGCCAGTCTCAACGGTTTGAGACGGGGCAATCATCAGGCAGGAGGCCCAGTGATCCCGAGCGAGCGGAGTCACCGGCCGGCACGGCCCCGCCAAAGAGCACGCCGGCGTCCCGCCAGCCACACACTTCATTCGAGGATGAAGTTGTGACCCCGACTGCACGGGCATTGCAGATACTCGCCGACACTATGTCGGATCTGAAGGCCCAAATGGAGGCCAACGAGAGAAGGGCGGCGCGGCCGATGGAAGGCGCGCGATTCAACGAGCGCATGGGCCATTTCTCGCACCGGGTTCTGGAATCGGGGAGGTCTGGTAACCAGAAATCCCTAAAGCTCACCTACTCAGGGTCCGGTTGCCTGTACCAGCACCTGGACAGTTTCCGATGCCAGACGTGCGCCAAGGGCTACTCCGATGCAGTATGCTGCAATATTTTCCAGGAAACTCTGTCTGGAGAGGCGCTCAGCTGGTTCTATGAGCTTCCGGCGAACTCAATCGAGGCATTCGAACAGCTGGCCGACCGGTTTGTAGGCCGCTTCATCCTCCGGGTCGAGGGAGCCCGGACATCAACCATCCTCTTCAACTGCATGCAAGCGCCCGGCGAGGAACTGATGACGTTCGTCAACCGATGGCAGACGGCGACGGCCGGGGTTCGGAACCTCGACAAGGGTATCGCCGAGATGGCGTTCAAACAAGGGCTCCGGCCAGGAAAGTTTTCCTACGCCGTACGGGTGGAACTCCCGCAGGGGTATGACGAGTTAATGGCAATGGCCATCCGGCACGCTCAGGCCGATCACGAGACATACGGGCAGCACCTGCTGAAGAGGAAGCGGGACGAGCAGCAAGAAGACCACCCCCGGGAGGAGCACCCCCCGCCTAGCCAAGAAGACAAGGCCAGCCAGCGGACCGAGAACCGAGCCGCCCGACCGGGCCGGCCCAACAGAAATTGGGGGCAACGGCAACAGAGGCCCTATCATGATAGACCCCAGGGCGAGCACAAGCCGGCGCAGTACTGGCAAGAACGCCCCCTGGCAATCATGCCAGCAGAACCGGCCGGTCAAGAGGTCTTCACCGCTCTCACCTCTTCATACGAGGACATTTTGCACGAGAATGGGAACATCATTCCCCCACCGCCCAGGAGAAAGTACCCGAAGGGGAAACTTACCACGGCGCAAACGGGCAAGTAATGCTCCTATCATGATGAAGCTACTCATCGAACGAGCAAGTGCTTTGCTCTCAAGACAGCGGTGGAGGGTTTGATTAGTAATGGCCAGCTCCAGCGGTATATAGGGGAAAGGAGAGCAGATCCCGACAGGGAGCAAGGCCAGGGCTGGTAAGCTCGCCAAGCCTCCAAGCGGTTAGTTTGGCATATCATCGGTTCAACCGCTGTAACATCACGAGAAATATATGCAAACTACTTTTGAGAAAAATTCCACTGGTTCCACCAGTTCAAGTATATTTATATTCAAGGAATAATACAAGCAGAAACCGTTCCGGCAAGTTTCCAAAAAGAGCAAAGGCAAAATCTTAAGGAGCCACACCTGCCCCCTCAGCGGGCAATCCACCAGCTTCTCCAGATGAAGCCGCCGCGCCTTCTCCAGCAATTTGAGGCCCACCCTCCCCTTCCGGTTGCTCCTCCGCCGACTGCTCATGGATATCCTCATCAGCTCCAGCCTTCGGCATTCGGGAGGTATCCAGGTACCCCTTCTCCTCTCACTCCGTGTACGCGTCCGCGATACCGGATTCCCTGGCCTTCTCCAGGAACGTAAGGAACTGATCGCTCTCATGGTATTTGAGAACAACCTGCTCGTAGAGTTCCGGGTCCTCTTCCCCGGCCGCAGCGGTAGTGGCGGCCCGCAGAGCGGCAACTCCCACCTGGAACTCGTCCACCTTGGCCTCCAGCTCGGCCCTCTCCTCTTCAGCCAGCTCCTTCTCCTTCTCCAGGCTCCGGACCTGCTCTTCTAGCTTGGCCACCTGCTTCTTGGCCCTCTCCTCCAATCTGGCCTTCTCCCACTCCAGCCGGGACTTCTCCACTTCCAGGCGCTCTCGGGCCTCTGTCAGAGCGGTCACCTGCCTCTTCAGCTCCGGCAGCTCCTCGCTCGGATCCGGCTGGTACAGATTGTACAGCAACTACATAACAACAGAGAGCCAAGATACAGGTAAGGGAGTTAGGAGCGAGAACCAAGGCGTCAGGCCCCCCTCCACTTCCCCAGGCACCATGGCAGTTCACCGGTTATGATCTTTCAACCGGCTGCATGGCATCTCCACCGCAAGTCACCGGTTATAATCTTTCAACCGGCTCGAGAGCATTGTTCCGGATATGAGCCATCCATCCGGCTCCACTGCAGTTCACCGGTTAGGTATCATTCAACCGGCTGCACGGCTTTTCACCGGTTATGATTTTTCAACCGGCACCATGGCAGTTCATCGGTTATGATCTTCCACCGCATCTCACCGGTTATAATCTTTCAACCGGCTCAAGAGCATTGTTCCGGGTATGAGCCATCCATCTGGCTCCACTGCAGTTCACCGGTTAGGTATCATTCAACCGGCTGCACGGCTTTTCACCGGTTATGATCTTTCAACCGGCACCATGGCAGTTCACCGGTTATAATCTTTCAACCGGCTCGAGAGCATTGTTCCGGGTATGAGCTATCCATCCGGCTCCACTGCAGTTCACCGGTTAGGTATCATTCAACCGGCTGCATGGCATCTCACCGGTTAGGTAACCAACCGGCTCGAGACCATCTCACCGGTTATGATCATTCAACCGGCTCGAGAGCATTTTTCCGGGTACGAGATCCACCCGGCCCTATGGCATCTCACCGGTTAGGTATCAGACAACCGGCTCCATGGCATGACACCGGTTATGAGAACATTCAACCGGCATGGGCTTTATACACCCGGGTGAGTTTACATCTAACACATGTACTCTTGTCCAGCAGGATAAAAACCCTGCATCGCACTGAACTGCGATCAATGTGGGGCTCCACGGCGAGACTTGTCAACTCAACGCCACCCCATTACCTCAACGCTTATTCCAACACAAGCTGAGAAGAACTAGCAAGTGTTGACCGGTGCTTCAACAGACCGCAACACCGGGGCCACCTCCCCGCAGCCTAGCAATATGGACTCGTACCGATTGGCAGAACGCCCGGTCGAGGTACCATACTCTCCGACTCGTACCGATTTGGCAGAACGCCCAGTCGAGGTCCCATACTCTCCAACTCGTACCGATTTGGCAGAATGCCCGGTCGAGGTCCCATGCTCTCCGGCTCGCTCTGATATGGCAGAACGCGGGGTCCAGATTCCATGCACATCTATTGCATGGCAGATTTCAACGCCCCATTATCATTCCATGCACACATCTATTGCATGGCGGATTTCAACGCTCATGGCACCACAACACTGGAGCCCAGTACTACTTGTATTGCAAACATACTCATAACTGTTGCACATCATCGGTAACAGGTACTCATCACGCCTCCTCTCATCAAACGCTCGGTCACGCCCAATCTTCAATACGGACTTGGGAGACTGGGCACCGGTAGGTTGGTAACCCTGCGGGTCTGCGGGACAGGAGCAAGACATTTCAAGTCCCCATTCAAGATTGCACTTGATCGGGAACTTGGTGGACTTGTTGACAGTACCCACAGAGGGGCTACAACATGCCCACATACCCGCAGCCAGGGCACCTCGGGCCGGCCTAGGGCCCGGGGCCAGATCACCAGCACCTGGGCCCGAGGTCCAGCAGTCTACCTTGCGAGCAGTGGCTCGGAGACCGGGGGCACCAACCTGCCAAAGAGGTCACCAGAGCTGCTCTTTGGTATGTAAACAGAAGGAAACCAGTCCCACATCGAAGAGTGAGGCCAGACCTCACGCCCGACCACCTATATAAGGGCCTCAACTACCCTCATTAATAGGTAACTGATCTTTCCTACCGCTTATATACGTGCTTAAGTTATATTCATTCCAACTGTACTAGCTTAGGCATCGGAGAGGAGAAGACCGGCCCGCCCGGTATTCCCCTTAGTAAGCAGGTTTACAGGAGATCACGCTTGGATTCATATGTCTTTACCAGGCCCAAGGGTTTGTGCAGAAACAAAAGCAAATGTCCAGTTATAGAGAATACCCGTTGCTTAAGTCCTCTTAAGCGACTAAGATACACCAATCGGTCATGTGTTGCTTAATTAGGGTTTACAAATTACAGTTTACATAAAACACTTAATGAAACGATCAATTTTCATCATATAGATCTTCCTCATAATCAGCATAATCATCCTCTCTATCACTTCCGCCTTCATCTTCCTCACTTTCGCCTTGATAGATTTCGTCATCGTTGCTTTCGTCATCATCCTCGTCATCATCCTCGTCTCTTCATCATTGTAACATTGAATGGGAATATCTATGTTTGGAAGAGAACCGAAGTCCATGGTGAAACCAGATATAAGAGTATAAGTTGGGATCGAGTCCGCGGTAGGTTCTTGATAGGGTTCGTCAACTTCATTCCTCCTAGGAGGTATGTTAGTTTCATCCCTTAAAAGTGTGCTAGCACTGTATGTACCTCTGTGTGACATCACATTAACCACTTTCCAAGGTTCACCAGCCTTCGGGTCATCTAGATAAAACACTTGTCTTACCGTGGCGGCAAGAATAAATGGTCTATCCTCAAACCAGCTAGTAGATGTGTCTACTGATAAAAGACCGTGATCTAACTTTACGCTCCCAGGAATGGTAGGGTCAATATCGTACCATTTACACTTGAACAAAACAACCTGCATGACTTCTGAATATATTAGTTCGACAATGGCTTCAAGAATCTCGTAGTATGAGATGCCTTCCGTCTCTACCATGACCCCACTGTTTTGAGTCTTCAAGCGTTGGTCTTGCTGCCACGTGACAAACTTAACTCCGTTCACAGAACATTGTAAATAAATACGGTGTGCTTGAGGGCGGCATGCCAAAATGTGTAGTTCAGGCGTATAATCTGAACTTCATACTGCTTGCAGTCGTGTGATCTGTAACATTAATATAAACCATTAGTGCAAAGTTCAATATCTGGTGGTTTATATAATGATCAAATTATAGTGATTGTATACCCAAGTTTTAAAGTATGGAAGAAAGTTCTCAATACGCTCCTCATCAGTCATATGTGGTTAGATTTCAGTTACTTGATTATAGTAAATCTGAATGAAGTCAGCCACTTCTGTACAGTGCTCCATTACATTCCAGTGAGCCACATATAGTTCTTCCCTACTTAAGGGATCCTTAGCTACGAAACTTTTGGGCTTCACGAGTTCGGAAACAACAGAGATATTGAATCGAGGCGCACTGGCAACGTTAGCATCTCCTGTGGCATCATCCATATAAAAACTGCAGTATGTCACACACTCATTTGTAAGGTATTGCTCAACAATACACCCGTCTGGGAAACGTGTGTTTCTAACAGTTTGTTTGTAGTCCTCGAGTTGTCTGTCAAATATTATAGTTAGTACAATACATATGGACAGGATCATGTAGTTACAATAAATAAAATAACGCATCACCTTTCCATGGGAAACATCCAGGTAAAATGTACTGGTCCGGTAAGCAGAGCCTGTTCGGGAAGGTGAATCATGAGATGAACCATGATGGTGAAGAAAGCGGGAGGAAAGATCCTTTCTAATTTACAAAGAATCATGACTATTTCTTGCTTCATGTCACAGACGTCCTCTTTCTGCAACTCTCTAGCAAATAGTTTCTGAAACCATCTGGACAACGCTATTAACGGATCAATGATGTAATATGGAAGATATGGTCGGATAACCACTAGAAGAAGACGTTGGAGGAGTACATGGCAGTCATGCGTCTTCAATCTATAAAACTTTTTATCATTCAGATTGACCTTATTCTTCAAACTTCCCGCATAACCATAAGGAAAATGTGCATCTTTAATCCATTCGAAAATCTCGCTCTTTGCCTCAGGAAGAACTGTATACGGTGCTTGAGATACTTTCTCTTTATTTTTACTTAACCCGGTTTTCGTTTCTTCCACAGCCTCTTCCGTATCCCTAGTTCTTGCAGACTTTCACGAGCTTTTAGATCGTCCTTGCTCTTTCATTCGAGACAGAAAATAGTTCCGCTGATGTTGTCGTACACATTCTTCTCAATGTGCATGACATCTAAGGTATACATTATTCTCGATGTGGTGCAGTACGGCAGCTCCCAAAATATACTCACGTGAGTCCAACACAGTTTCTCTCTAGTTGCTCTGGGCTTGAACTTGTGATGCAAACTCTGAACAGGGTAGTCATGACAGAGGATACTGCTATAAATCTCATCCCCAGTCCATGAGCGTGGTTCTCTCCTTAACTCAACATTCCCATTAAACTTATCTGCTGCTCGACGCCATGGATGACTCCGGTCTAGCCATCTGCGGTGGCCCTGGTATGCCATTCTCCCTATCAAGTTGCTTGAATCAATATATTCTAAACAAATAGGACATGCTTTGTAGCCTTTTGTTTAGATGCCTCCCAACATCCCTAATCCGGGAAAGTCGCTGATGGTCCACATCACTGCTGCTCTCATTATGAATGACTTTTGCTCATGTCGGTCATAAGTCTGAACTTCAATAGTCCACAACATCTTTAGCTCATCGATCACTGGTCTCATAAACATATTCAAACATTTTCCAGGAGACTTTGGACCGGACATTAACAGTACAAGCATGTTAAACTCTTTTTTCATACACATTGAAGGAGGCAAATTATAAGGCATCGCCACAACAGGCCAAGTGATGTGAGGACTGCAGGATGCACCATAAGGATTGAACTCGTTGGTAGCTAGTCTGAGGCGCACGTTCCTAATGTCGTTGGCAAAATCTGGAAAGTCCTTATCAAACTCTTGCCACGCTTCCCCATCTGCCGGGTGTTTAAGAAAATCTGGATATGAAATTATTTCCCCGTGCCACCGCGTTTCCTTTGCTGTGTGCGGCGACATATATAGGCGTTGCAACCTGGGTGTTAGAGGGAAGTAACGAACCTTTCTTACATGAACTTTTATACCCTGTGCAGAATATATCCATCTTGACTCATGGCATTTGGGACAGTTGTCTAGTTCTGCATTCTCTTTGTAAAACAACGCACAACCATACTCGCATGCGTGGATGATCTCATAACCCAGACCCATGTTCTTTAGGATCTTTCTTACAGTTCGGTATGAATCAGGACACTGGTTTCCTGGATGAAGCGCTCTCTTGATCAACTTTATGTTCTCATCAAAACTTTTGTCTGACCATCTATTTTTCGTTTTTATCTTAATTGTTTTAAGGATGATGGTTAAAACAGTCTCCTCACTACCATCGTACAACGGAGTCTGGCCTTCTAATAAAAGCCTGCTATACTTCTCATAAGCATCTCTGGCAATAGAATCTAAATCATTTACATCATAAAAATCATTTAAACCACCAGCATTCTCTAGCTCATAAAATCTATCCATATATGGAAAAACATCATACAAAATGTCCATACTGGGGTTTATCTGAGGACCCGCACTACCACTAGAAAAGGCTTTCTGCCGAATGTATTGTTCCCTCTGCTCATACAATGAAGGACCGCTTGCAACCTCACCGTGATGTATCCATGTAGTGTAATCAAGCATCATACCATTTTCCCTTAGTGCGTAAACATCTCATCCACTCTAAGCCTCCGCATGTGCAACCGACAGCCCTTGCACGGGCACTTGTGCACTTCCGTGTCACTACTTGAAGAACAAACACACATAATTCAATTATCCCCTCAATGAACTTCGGATCACCTCTAGATAAGCCGATCCAACTCTTGTCCATGTTTCTTGTCATAACATAAACATACAATATGCATAAGGTTAGCACACAACATTTATGATACAATCAAAACATGTCCCAACACTTCTTCTCCTTATACCTCCGGGTTGGGTCCCACTACCAGATACGGCCGAATAGCCGACGAAAATTTTTTCGTCGGCCATTCCATTTTTTCGTCGGCTATACCCTCTGCCGACGAAAATTTCGTCGGCCATAAGTCGTCGGTAATACGCCGTCGGTAATACCAATGGCCGACGAAAAAAAAAATTTCGTCGGCTATAGTTAAGTATGGCCGACGAGTTCAAAAATTCGTCGGGCAAACGTGGATGAAATAGCCGACGAATTTCGTCGGGTATTTTTGAGTATGGCCGACGAAATCCATTAAGTATGGCCGACGATTTAATAAAATTTCGTCGGCTATGGTGTTTTAACTATAGCCGACGATTTAATAAAATTTCGTCGGCTATTGTGTTTTAACTATAGCCGACGATTTAATAAAACTTCGTCGGCTATTTCCTCGAAATATATTACTATTTTAATAGGTATTAATTAGTTATAGCCGACGAAATAAGGCAATTTTCGTCGGCTATACAAGTTATAGCCGACGAAAATTGGTAAAATTCGTCGGCTATACTTGTTATAGCCGACGAAATAATGCAAAAATCGTCGGCTATTCTTGCATTTGGGAAAAAAAAATTAAATTATTTTCTAAATTACCATTCCAAGCAAGCTGCAAATCACAAAAACAATTCATGCATTTGCACCAACAAGAAACACGTCTAAATACCATTTTTATTAAATTCGTTCCAATATACATAAAATATAACCTTAATTATCCCCTAAACTACTAAAGTCTAGGATGTCATCTACAGCATCAGGCGCATCATCCTGCTGACCGAACTCGAGAGGTTCAGGCATTGGAGGCTCCACTAACTGCTGAAACGGGAGCGGGGGTGGACGGCCTTCTTGTTGTGCCGCGAACATCTCATAAACCCACTGTTGCTGGCCGTCGTAGTTGTATTGCCGAATTCTGGCGCACTCAGCATTCCAACGGACCATATCCAACTGATACTGCTGGTACTGCTGTTGTCTGCGGCGCAGCTCCTCTACTGTTTGGGACGAGGTCGCCAATTCTGCGGCCAATCGCTGCACTTCCCCCCTCATATGTTGGGTCTCCCCGCCTCCCTTCTTTTGACCTCCCTTAGTGGTCTTCAGGAGCCCTTGTCCAGAACCTCCCAAACCCCGGCAGTAGTACTCGTTGGACTGTTGTGGGAAGGCTGCGTTGAACATCCTCGCCGCCGTTTGGATATTGGTGCGGTCGACCCGGCGCACGGCTTCTTCCATATCTGCCTCTGAGATGTCCGGTTGTGTCTCCCGAACTATTTGCTCGAGCACCTCTTGTTCGGCCTGGGTCACCCGCTCCTAATTGGACGGGGAAAAAAAATTAATATTCTAACAAATGGATAGTTAAGTAAAATTAATAATTTAAATTTTAAAATCATAATGAACGACTTACGAGATCTTCTGTCGCTTGTGGATAAGCGATCTTGAACGTCTCCACGTAGGGGTTGCAATCAGGATGATCTCTGAGCGCCTCCTCCTGATATTGTGCAAACGGCCTTGAACCGCCGTGATGGAATATTGTGTTACGGCGGCGGTTCTCCGAGTTTATCCGAGACCGTTCCTTCAAACAAATAATAAAATATTAGAAAAATGCATCAAAAAATATAACTGAAATAATTATAAAATATTTAAACTAATAATTAAAATTTTAATAAAATAAACATTTATAGTGAAGTTTAGTATTTACCATCATAGCCGGGTTGTCGAAGACTACGGTCTTCAACCAACGCCACTCGTACTCCCTGAACATGAACTCTCTGGGAGTACCCATACGACCACGGTTGCCGTACTCGTTATAGTGGGAACGGAGCTCGTTCTTCCACTCTTTGAACCTACGAAAAAAACAAAAGTGCATTAGAAATATGATTAATATCATAAAATATTTCAAATTATCAAATAAGACATTCCCAACGTACCTCGAGCTCTGTTGGGAGTCCGCCCAACCCCGCTTGTGTTCCGCAACCACAAAGTATGTCTGAAAGATAATATTTTATTAGTTTTATAATTATAACAATATCGAAAATTTTTAAATATTACGATAAATAAATTAAATTTTTTTATTTACTCACCGACGCGGCGTTGTTCAACTCCATCTTGATTTCTTCGGGCACATCAGCCCACCGAGCCCACAACATAGGGACTCTGTCCCTAATGAGTGCACCCACGCAACCCGAGTAGTCGCGTTTCTTTTTCGCCCCAACCTCCTGATTAGGAGCTTCGTCAATCTGGATCCTCCCGCTCCGTTCAACCGTTCTCCTGAGCATCTCAAAACTGATGACACCTCTGGTATTCCTCTGGGTTGAACTGCTAGCGCCTGTCCCTATCACATAAACGACGATTGGTTAATAAAATTAAATATTAGTGCGTTAATTTTAATAAAACATTTAATTAATAAAATCGAATGTTACCTGAACCCGATGATTCGGTTGCCGTCGACTTTCCTTTTCTCCTCGCCGAAATCAGGAGGTCAGGGCTCTCCCATGGCTGCTGCTAGTATGCCTCCGGCGCACTCACGAACTGAGGCATATCAGGCCACTGGGGCCGACCCTGATAGTCGACCTCGGGTATCGCAGGAATGTTGTAGGGGAGGAAGAGCTGGTTTGGGAGAGTAGGCCCCTCAGTCGAGTCACCAGCAGACTGAGTCGGACTCGGCATCGGCTCCCGATGAACCTCAGGCATACGAACCTGAGGAACGTCGGCAGCTATCTCCTCGTGAAACAGCTGCCGACTAAACCTCGGCGCCACAGAGGGACCGACATGCGGAAGTGAAGTGCTCGACGGCCGCCCCGCCTGGAGAAGGGTCTGGTGCCGAGCACTCACACTCCGCCGCGGCTGGGCTGCATCCACACTCCTCCGCGGCTGGCTGGTGGTCCTCTCAGGCTGGCTAGCCGTCCTCTCGGAGTCTGGGGAACCGGCAGCATTTCCAGAACCGGCGACATTTCCAGAACCTCTAGATCTAGAACGACGGCCTCCGAAGAACTGCCTAAATGCATCGGCCATCTAAAGCCAGACGCATTAATACATTAATTAATATTAAATTATATTATATTAAATAACAAATTCTAATTAATATAATACCCAATAATACTAACATATTTTAATATTTACCGATTTATATAATAACCAATTTATACATATAAATTATACAATTACACCTAAATTATACAATTAAAATAAATTTTACAAAAATTACCTAAATTAACATAAAAACCTAAAAATTACATACATTAACATAAATACCTAAATTATAACTAAATTAACATAAATACATAAATTAACATAAATACATAAATTCTACCTAAATTAACATAAATACATAAATTATAACTAAATTAACATAAATACATAAATTATATCTAAATTAATATAAATACATAAATTATACCTAAATTAACATAAATACATAAATTAACATAAATACATAAATTATACACAAATTAACATATAAATACATAAATTATACCTAAATTAACAATTATATCTAAATTAACAATTATATATAATTTATTAACCATAATTTAATTTATTAACAATTAAATAACAAAAAAAAAAAAAAAAAAGGGAGGCCGGGTACCGAATCGGGGAGGAGGAGGAGGAGGGGGAGGGGGAGGTGGCCGGAACAGGGAGGAGGAGGGGCGGCCGGAACAGGGAGGAGGAGGAGGAGGGTCGGCCGGGGCTGCCGGAACAGGGAGGAGGAGGAGGAGGAGGGGCGGCGGATCGAACCAAGGAGGAGGAGGAGGAGTCGTCGGGCTGCCGAACCAAGGAGGAGGAGGAGGAGGCGCCGGGCTGCCGGAATAGGGAGGAGGATCGGCGGATGAAGGAGGGCCGGATTCGAGGAGGAAGATTGTTTAGGGAAAATCGGGCAAATGGAGGCTAGGGTTCGGCTGCATTTTACTTATACTCGATAGTATAGCCGACGAAATAAAGCGATTTCGTCGGCCATGCTATAGTATAGGCGACGAAATAAAGCGATTTCGTCGGCCATGCTATGTGTATGGCCGACGAAATTACATAATTCATTTTTCGTCGGCCATGCTATGGCATAGCCGACGAAATTATGTAATTTCGTTGGCTATAGTCTTCGTCCCTCAGCATCCGTCCGATCTCCCCCATCTAACGGTGGATAATGGAAAGGCGCGGATCACCAGACTTTAGCCGACGAAATATAACTTCGTCGGCTATACTTTTGGTCAAACTACAAAGTCAAACCTCTAAACGCTTTAAAACGGAAATTGGCCCGTCTAAATGACGTTTTTTGGCCTGACCTTCAACAGAGAATAGTTTCAGATCGATGCGACGCATCTAATCGTATAAAAATTTCCCCCAAAATATTTACCGACCGTCAGGCTACCCATAGGAAAACGGGAGTAAAAAACAGCAAACCGCAACATTCGGCACACAGATTTTGTCGGAATCTTCCCATTTTTCAACCGTAGCCGTATTTCAATATTTCGGTCATATCTTATTTCACGACACATTTGCATTTGAAGGGTCTACGTATAGTAGGTATTTGAAACTATACATTCAGTTAAACACTTGGTAAACAAGTTAAGGAACATTAGTGCATATATTCCGATTTTGAATCTCAAAGTTTGGAAAATCTATTCCAACCGTCAGATATCACCGTTAAGATTAAATACATATATGAAAAAAAATCCAACTACATCTGACAACGTTGAAGGCTCGATCGGGACGGTCAAACCGCAAAGTCAAACCTGTAAACGCTTTAAAACGGAAATTGGCCCGTCTAAATTACGTTTTTTTGCCTGACTTTCAACAGAGAATAGTTTCAGATCGATGAGACGCGACTAATCGTATAAAAATTTCCCTCCAAATATTTACCGACCGTCAGGCTACACATAGGAAAACGGAAGTAAAAACCGCCTAACCGCAACATTCGGCACACAGATTTTGTCGGAATCTTCCTATTTTTCAACCGTAGCCGTATTTCAATATTTCGGTCATGTCTTATTTCACGACACATTTGCATTTGAAGGATGAAGCAATGGTTTGTCGATAGTGATAGAAAATGGAAACTGCTCTTTTTTTGTTTTTTTTAATCATAGCCGACGAAATCAAACCTAGTATTCGTCGGCTATTGTTTTGTCGTTTTCTGTTAAAAACTTATGGCCGACGAAATATTTAATTTTCGTCGGCCATTGTTCGTAAAATAATTATTTTTTTAAAAACTTATGGCCGACGAAATATTTAATTTTCGTCGGCCATTGTTCGTAAAATAATTATTTTTTTAAAAACTTATGGCCGACGAAATACTTAATTTTCGTCGGCCATTGTTCGTAATATTATTATTTTTTTAAAAAATTATGGCCGACGAAATAATTATTTTTCGTCGGCCATTATAGGAGTATAGCCGACGAAAAAGTTTTTTTACCGACGACGGAAAAATCGTCGGCCATTCTGTGGGTATGGCCGACGATTTCTAATTTTTACCGACGAAATAATGAATCGTCGGCCATTCTATGTGTATGGCCGACGAAATTTTTTTTTGGCCGACGACAAAAATTTTCGTCGGCCATTCTTGGGAATAGCCGACGAAAAAATTATTTCGTCGGCCGTTTTTTTTTTTTCGTCAGCAAAGCCCTTTTCTTTTGTAGTGTCCTATCCCCTTCAGGTGAACACGACTTTGTTGATCCTTTTGCTATTCATGTGGTTTCAGCTACAGTTTTAGGAAATTTCGGCAGCATCTCCCTACAGTTCCTCAAGTGCACAAAAATCTAAACAACTTAATTTTCACTGGTGGAACATTGTAGAGAAACACTGTCGAAACTATATCTCAAAACTGAAACTGAAACCACATGAATAGCAAAAGGATTAACAAAGTCGTGTTCGCCTAAAGTGTCCAAAAATGGGACAATTCGAGAATCAACAACCCATCTCGATCAACTAGATGCGTTGTTGATTCTCAAACGAGATTTCTAAGCTAATAAACACCACAATTATATATAATACGAAATAATAAATTTACACACGGCACCACATTCCCTCATTAAGCCACTTGCATGTTTCATAAACCCTAACTACCACAAACACAAACCAATTATATCATTAATTAATAATTTCAACCTAATCTACCATAAAATTTCACTAAATTTTACTATTTCACAAAATTTCATTTTCACTAAATTTCACCAAATTACATTAAAATTCAATTGCACTAAATTTCACCAAATTACATTAAAATTCAATTGCACTAAATTTCACTAAATTACACTAAAATTCAATTGCGCTAAATTTCACAATTTCATAAATAACCTAAATAATCTCAATTTCACCAAAATCAACACAAATTTCATCATATATTCAAACACCCAACACTAAAAACAATACAAAACACAATATAAACCAAATCCAACTCAACATATCAGACAATAAATTCAACCAATCAAACTGAAATATGATGATTACAATAAAGATGAGAGATTATACTAACCTACATGTTGACAGTAGCCGCAGAGGGGCTACAGCAGGCCCACAGACCCGCAGCAAATGCACCAGGGCCCGGCCCGAAGCCCAAGACCGAACCACCAGCACCCGGCCTCGGGGTCCAGCAGTCTATCCTGCTACCAGGGACCCTGGGACCGGGAGCACCTGCCTGCCAAAGAGGGCACCAGAGTGTACAAACAGAAGGGAACCAGTCCCACATCGAAGGGTGAGGCCAGCCCTCACCCCCAACCACCTATATAAAGGCCCCAGCTACCCTCATTAATAGGTAACTAATCTCTCTCACCGCTTACATACGTGCTCAAGTTATATATTCCAACTATACTGACTTAGGCATCGGAGAGGAGAAGACCGGCCCGCCCGGTATTCCCCTTAGTAAGCAGGTTTGCAGGAGATCAAGTTGGATTCATTTGTATCTACCAGGCCCCAGGGTTTGAGCAGAAACAATTGGCGCCGTCTGTGGGAACCTTTGAACAAAAAGTCGTGTAAGCAACACCAATGGCAGAGGTTAAGGAAGTGAGTCAAGAGAGAGGTACCACCGAGGAGGGGCGTGTTGTATTAGTGCAAACGCTCACCTCCACCCCGGTCGTCACGCGGGAGTCGCGCGGCGCCCAGGGCAACGGTCAGGAAGTAGGAAGCTGTGGAGTGTCGTCCGGCATGCCGGGACCGGGACACCACGACAGCACGGGCGGGAAAGGCCTGGCAGAGGATGAAGACAGTCCGGTGCACCGGGGCTTCTTCTTAACATTTTCGGATGATCCGAGCGACCGATCTGAGAGCCCTGACAGCGACCGGGATCCTACGTACAGCACCGGCAAGAGCAGTATGGCAGGAGAGATACGGGCAATGGCCGCGGAGGTCGATCGTCTAAGAGAGGAGAGCGACAGGGACAAAGCCAAGTCCAACGCCCGGTACGAAGAGATTGAGGCGGTAAATGGTGCCCTGGTGGCCGCCCTAGAAAGAGGACAGCAGCGTAATGATGCTATGATCAAGGCCCAAGCGACGCCCTCGCCAGTCCAACCTCAGCAGTTCGAGGCAGGGCAATCATCGGGCGGTCGGCCCAGTGATCCCGTGCGGTCGAAGTCACCGGTCGGCGCAGGCCCGCCGAAGAGCACGCCAACCTCCCGCCAGCTCCACACTTCGTCTGTGGATGAAGTTGAGACCCCGACTGCACGGGCATTGCAGATGTTAGCCGACACTGTGTCGGACTTGAAGGCCCAAATGGAGGCCAACGAGAGAAGAGCTGCGCGGCCGATGGAGGGCTCCCGGTTTAATGAGCGTATGGGTCCTTTTTCGCACCGGGTCATAGAGTCGGGGAGGTCTGGCAACCAGAAGTCCCTCAAGCTCACCTATTCGTGGTCCGGCTGCCCGTATCAGCATCTGGACAGTTTCCGGTCCCAGACCTGCGCCAAGGGCTACTCTGATGCAGTCTGTTGCAACATCTTCCAGGAAACTCTGTCCGGGGAGGCGCTCAGCTGGTTCTATGAGCTTCCGGCGAACTCGATCGAAGCATTCGAACAGTTAGCCGACCGGTTCGTAGGCCGCTTCATCCTCCGGGTCGAAGGAGCCCAGACGTCGACCATCCTCTTCAACTGTATGCAAGCACCCGGAGAGGAGCTGAGGACCTTTGTCAACCGTTGGCAGACGGCTACGGCCGGGGTTCGGAACCTTGACAAGGGCATCGCCGAGATGGCGTTCAAGCAAGGGCTCCGGCCAGGGAAGTTTTCCTACGCCGTCCGGGTAGAGCTCCCGCAGGGGTATGACGAGTTAATGGCTATGGCCATCCGACATGCTCAGGCCGATCACGAGACATATGGGCACCACCTGCTGAAGAGGAAGCGGGATGAGCAGCAGGAGGACCATCCCCGGGAAGAGAACCCCCCGCCCAGTCAGGAAGACAAGTCCAGCCAGCGGACCGAGAACCGCGCCGCTCGACCCAACCGGAACAACAACAGAAACTGGCCGCAGCGGCAGCAGATGCCCTATTCTGATAAGCCCCAGGGCGAGCACAAGCCGGCGCCGTACCGGCAAGAAAGCCCCCTGGCAATCATGCCAGCACCACCGGCCGGTCAAGAAGTCTTCACCACTCTCACCACTCCCTACGAGGACATTCTGCTTGAGAACGAGAGTGTCATCCCCCCACCGCCCAAGAGAAAGTACCCGAAGGGGAAACTTACATCGGCGCAGACGGGCAAGCACTGCTCCTATCATAATGAGGCTACTCATCGAACGAGCCAGTGCTGTCCTCTCAAGACAGCGGTGCAGGGCTTGATTAATAACGGCCAGCTCCAGCGGTACGTAGGGGAAAGAAGAGCAGACCCCGACCGGGAGCACGACCCGGCCTGGTAAACCCGCTAAGTCCGAGCGGTTAGTTTGGCATATCACCGGTTCTACCGTTGTAAAAATAAATATATGCAAAACTGCTTTTGAGGAAATTCTACTAGCTCAGCCGATTCAAGTATATTCATAATCAAGCAAGTATACAAGCAGTTACCGCTCCGAAGAGTTTACAAGAAAAGAGAGCAAGGAAAATCCTAAGGAACCGCGCCTCCACCCTCAGCAGGCAATCCGCCAGCCTCTCCTGCGGTAGCCTCGACGTCGACCTCAGTTTCGGCATCAACTCCGGCTCGGGGAGACTTGGCACCGTTGGTAAAAGAATCCAAGTCGGAGCGAATCACTTCTTCCGCCCGGGATTCCTCCACCGGCTGCTGATCAGTGTCCGACAGCTCCTGGATATCTCCATCAGCAGCATCCGGCATCTGGGAAGTGTCCAGCCACCCCTTCCCCACCCATTCCGTGTACGCATCCGAGATGCCCGTCTCCCTGGCCTTCTCCAGGAACTCCAGGAACTCGTCGCTCTCCTGGTATCGGAGAGCGAACCGCTTATATTGTTCCGGGTCCTCTTCCCCGGCAGCGTCGCGCAGAGCGGTGGCTCCCATCTGGAGCTCATCCACTTTGGCCTCCAGTTCGGCCCTCTCAGCTTCGGCCCGCTCCTTCTCCCTCTCCAGGATCCGGTTCTGCTCCTCCAGCTTCTTGGCCCTCTCCTCCAGTCTGGCCTTCTCCCGATCCGAGCGGGACTTCTCCACCTCCAGGCGCTTCCGGGCCTCCGATAAAGCAGTTATATGTCTCTTCAGCTCCGGCAGCTCCTCGCTCTGGTTCGGTTGGTACAGACTGTATAGCAACTGCACAACAGAGACGGTTAATCAAGCAGCAAGATAAAACAAGCTACAGGCAGTATAATGGCACCAGTTAGTTCTTACCCGGAGGACGGATTCCTTGCATTTTGGACGGCTTCCGCCCGCCAGGACACCGGTCACCCCGGGTCTGTCCAGACCAAGGCTGGCCAGGTCCGCTGCCACCTGCCGGACGAATGCACTGTCCGGGCTTCCACTCCGTGCCTCCGCCGGCGCGGGACTACTCTGCCGGGCAGCGGCAGCCTTATCCCCAGCCGAGCTAGGTTGGGCACCGCTGGTTACCCTGATCCGTTTGGCCAGGTTCTCCCGGGACGACCCGCCGGTGAGCGTCACCAGCGCGGAGGAAGGAATCTCCCCGCCCCTCCGTTTCTCTCCCCGGCCCTCCGGAGAAGAAGAACGTGCGCCTACCCGGCCGACACGTGTCACGAGCGGCACAGACACCGGGCGGTTGGGGATCCTGTTCACCCCACTGGGAATCCTCACTGATCCCCCAGTCATCTTACCCTTTCCGGGTACCGCCTTGGGCGCAGCAGCATGGCTCTTCACTCGCCTCAGGATGTAGGCGCCTTCATCAACATCCATGGCCCTCGGTTTCGGATGAGTCATGAGCCGGCCGGACTCCTCGTCCACCGAGGTCCGCGAGACGGTCACGCCTTTCTCCTTCAGCTTGTTAAGGAGATCTTCCCCGTCCATGGAAATAGTGGTTTCGGGCTTGATGACTGCCCGAGAAGATGCACCTGCAGGGCAGACAAACAGTTAGTATCCTAAAGCAGAGCTGGCATGAGTATCACCGCTAGGGTTTGCTACACACCAGGATCCCGCCCGAGACAACAGTATTCCAGCACTTCTCGCCAGATGAAGTTATAAGAACTCTGTTCCAGGTCATCCCAACATCCGAGTATGGTCGAGATCCTCTCCTGCTCCAGCTCGGATAGTTCGAACGACTGGTCACTAATGGGTTGGAAGGCACCAGGAACCCGGTACATCTTCCTCCTCACCTGCCACCTCCCGCCCGCCATCACCACCTTCTTTCTCCAGCTGTTATCTACCCATGAAGGCATATTGGTGATGATCGATTGACCTGCCCGGGAGTTGAAGGACAGGCAACCCCGGGACCCCTGCTTCCTCGAGTAGGACAGCCTATACAAGGCCCGAAATTCATTTACCGTCGGCATACTCATTCCGGACAGCTCATATAGGCTACCAAGGCTCAGTAGCCGCCTCCACTGGAGCCCAGAAAGCTGCGCGGGCGACACTTGCAGCGCACTGAGCAGATACTGCACAAAATCTGGCAGCGGGAGCGAAAATCCATGCCGAAACTGATCCTGATGCACAACGACCCAACCTTCCTCCGGGTTGCAGGCTGATTCTCCAGGATTCAGTGGTCGCAGCAAGACCTCATCCGGGATACCCCACGTTTCCCGGAACGCAGCTATTTCTCCAGGGGTCATGCTACCCTCCGGTTCGTCACACACTACGGCACCTTTCCCTCTGCCGATGGTGTAGCTCACAGCCGGAGTACCGGCTAGGCGCACCCCGCGCGGTATTTCTGTCTCCGAGGATTCAGACCCGGAAGACGAAGACGGAGACGAAGCCTCGCCCTGGGAGCGGTCAGCGACTTCGGTCTCCGGGGCTTCCGAACCGAGCCAGTCCTCCAATCTCTCCGCATCATCCTCAATAGGACCTCTGGCAGCCGATTCGGAAGCCCCGTCAGAATTTGAAGAATACATCTTAACCTAGGGGAAGAAAGCAAAACCCTAGCGCTCGTCAGCAACAGGCTACAACAAGCGTCTTCTACAGCCCCTCCCCAAGTTTGCCGCAGAGCAACTCAGTCAGTGACAGAGATCCCCCCCGCCGCAAAACAACAAAAGCAAATAACACCGGGGGCAAAGAAGTCAAGAACTTACCGATTAATATGCTCAACCGAGGAAGGTCCGCCCTGCAAAAGCAGCGAGCAATGGTAGGAAGAGAGTAAGGAACGCTTGAGAAAACGGATCTCGTGGGCCAAGGAGCTCAGAGCTTTCGCCGAATTTCTCTCTTTCTCTTAGTCTCTCTAAAGCAAGAAGCAAAAGTAGAAAGGAGAGCAAAAGAGACCTATTTATAGAGGGGACCGGTGCCCTAGGCGTTCGAAATCCCCCCAAAACACGCAATCAGAGCAACTCAAACGCCTACGAATCCAGGCCCTCCATCTCAAGACCGCTCCCTGCTGGCACGTGTCCCAGCATTGGTAAACCGCCCATGCCATCATAACTGACGGGACTGATGGACTTCCTCCTTAAATGCATGTCAGCCACTTGTCCCACACGCTGGCGACAGGAAGGTAGGAGCAGGAACCGAGGCCTCAGACCCTCCCACACTTCCCCAGGCTCCACAATTGCACGCCATCATCATTGCATCTCACGGTTATGATTTTTCAACCGCCTCGAGAGTACCAATCCGGGTATGAGCAATCCGCCCAGCACTATGGCAGTTCTCGGTTATGATCTTTCAACCGGCTGCATGGCTTCTTCGCTGCAGATCTTGAAGACCTCTCACGGTTATGATTTTTCAACCGATTCGAGAGCTTCGTACCGGGTATGAGCCATCCGCCCGGTACCATAGCAGTTCTCGGTTATGATCATTCAACCGGCTGCATGACATTTCACTGGGGGACTCGTCTTGATATGGCAGGACGCCCGGTCGAGCTCCACCCAGCAACATCTCACCTGTGGGACTCGTCTCGATATGGCAGGACGCCCGGTCGAGTCCCACCGGTTACGTAACATTCAACCGGCACGAGACCATCTCCCCGGTTATGATCATCCAACCGGCTCAAGAGCATTTTCTGGGAACGCGATCCACCCGGCCTCATGGCATTTCACTGGGAGACTCGTCTCGATATGGCAGAACGCCCGGTCGAGTCCCGCCCGGCCCCATGGCTTGACCCTGGTCATGAGAACATTCGACCGGCATGGGCTTTATACACCCGGGTGAGTTTACATCTAACCCATGTACGCTTGTCGAGCAGGATAAAAACCCTGCATCGCACCAGCTGCGGCAAGCGGGGGCTGCAAGGCGAGCCTTGTCACCTCAACGCCACCCCCCCCTTACCTCAACGCTTATTCAACACAAGCTGAGAAGAACTAGCAAGTGTTCACCGGTGCTTCAAACAGCCCGCAACACCGGGGTAATCTCCCCGCAGCCTAGCAATATGGGACTCGTCCCGATATGGCAGAACGCCCGGTCGAGGTCCCACACCATGGACTCGTCTCGATATGGCAGAACGCCCGGTCGAGGTCCCATACCATGGACTCGTCTCGATATGGCAGAACGCCCGGTCGAGGTCCTTTACTCCACCTCGTCTCGTTACGGCAGAACGCCCGGTCGAGGTCCAGTACTTAAGTTCACCTGGGACTCGTCTCGATATGCAGAACGCCCGGTCGAGGTCTAGTACTTAAGTTCACCTGGGACTCGTTCTGATATGGCAGAACGCCCAGTAGTGGCCCAGTGAACTCCGCTCCGTACCGATATGGCAGAACGCCCGGTAGTGGCCCAGTGACCTCCGCTCCGTACCGATCAGGCTGAGTGCCCGGTCGGTATCTCATGCACCATCTATTTGCATGGCAGATTTCAACGCCCCACTATCATTCCATGCACCATCTATTGCATGGCATCACCGCATCATCTCATCATCTCATACACCCTCTGGGTTTCACCCCACTCCATGCTCATAGCACCACAACATTTGAGCACAGTACTACTTATATTGCTAACGTACTCATAAAAATATTGCTTACCATCGGTAACAGATACTTACCCCGGTCACGCCCAATCTTCAACGCGGACTTGGGGGACTGGGCACCGTTGGGTTGGTAACCCTGCGGGACAAAGAGCAAGACAGACTTTAAGTCCCCATTCAAGATTGCACTTGACCGGGAACTTGGGGGACTTGTTGACAGTAGCCGCAGAGGGGCTACAGCAGGCCCACAGACCCGCAGCAAGTGCACCAGGGCCCGGCCCGAAGCCCAGAACCGAACCACCAGCACCCGGCCTCGGAGTCCAGCAGTCTATCCTGCTACCAGGGACCCTGGGACCGGGAGCACCTGCCTACCAAAGAGGGCACCAGAGTGTACAAACAGAAGGGAACCAGTCCCACATCGAAGGGTGAGGCCAGCCCTCACCCCCAACCACCTATATAAGGGCCCCATCTACCCTCATTAATAGGTAACTAATCTCTCTCACCGCTTACATACGTGCTCAAGTTATATATTCCAACTATACTGACTTAGGCATCGGAGAGGAGAAGACCGGCCCGCCCGGTATTCCCCTTAGTAAGCAGGTTTGCAGGAGATCAAGTTGGATTCATCTGTATCTACCAGGCCCCAGGGTTTGAGCAGAAACAACTACAAAACAATTGGAAGAGAAAACCCAAGCTTTTAAACCCCGAAATTGACGAAATCAGCAATTTTGGAGATTTTTCGCCGCTGCTACAGTGATTTTTCCCGTTTTCTTCTTTTTCTGTGTTCTGTCTAAGCCGAGGGCTATATAGCAGATTTTAAACTTTTAAGCGACGGACATATACCGTACCGTCGCATTAAATCCTCTTAGGCGACTGAAAAAAGCCGTCGCAACATAATAGTCGCTTTAGCGCTATTCAGCGACAAAAAAAGGCCGTCGCATACTCCCCCCGTCGCGTAAGAGGTTATTCAGCGACTGATAAACACCGTCTATTATTACCCGTCGCATTAGATATTGTTAAGCGACAGACTTTTCCTTTTTGCGACCAGACATTTGTACGTCGCTTTAGAACATCTATATGCGACAGACGTTGTCAATGTCGGTCGCTTAATATAACAAATGGCGTAGTGACACCATTTGATTATAAGTTGTTCTTAATCGGGCGGCTTTCATTTGTGTCTTATACGAAAATTAGGGTTTAAGGTCGATCCTCCTCAGGTCCCTTCTCTTTGGTTTTATTGGTTTTGAGTCGTTGTGTTTTACGTACGAATCTTAATTGTAAAGAATATGTTTCCTTCCTTTCTTAGTCTCCTATCTTGATGGAGATTCTTAATTGTAAAGGATGTAAACTGTATATATTTCCCTCATACGTAATAGAAGATTCATTCCGCTAAACTATTATTCTCTATATGGTATCAGAGCAGGACATTTCCTGTTTTTTTCTCACTTGATTTCTTCCCGTTTCCTGGCGTTTTTTTTTCCGGCCCAGGCCACACTATTCAAACCTAGACCACACCAATTTGATCAGTACACCCAAGTTTTTGCTTTGGGCACCCAAAGCACGTTCTCGCCGTCATCATCTCTTCTGGCGTCGTCTATACCTTCAGCCCGACGTCGTCGTCAATCCCAGTATCGTCGTCGCGCTTCTCTCATCCGATTCCGGCGCCGTTCCGGATTCATCCATCATTCCCAGTCCGGCTTTGCTCAAATCAATTCCAGACCAGTCGAACCGGATTCATCGGCGATTTCTTTCCTCTAGACCGCTGCTACGTCGTCCGATCCCCGCTGCTCCGCTTTCCGGCGTCGCTAAATCCCAGAATCATCCCCGCTGTCGTCTTCAATTCCAGTTTCAGCCTTGTTCCCAAAAGTCCAGAACAGACCCATTCTGCCCGAATCCGACCCGCGTTCGACGACTTAGACTCGGATCCGACTCGACTCACAAATTTGCTGCCAGTACCGATCCACCTGTTTATTATTTTCTCTGATTACTATATCTCTTCATGGCTTGTGTTTCCAAATTTTCCATGTCTCCGGTCACCCCTAATCAGTGGATCATCGATAGTGGAGCAACCCATCATATTGTTAATTCATCAGACATGATTACTAATCGCAGCAAGTGCAATTCGTCAGTTGCTTTACCCAATGGTGTTAAAGCCCATATCTCCATGCAAGGATCTGTTACAATTAATAATGTTGTTCTACGGAATGTTTTATGCGTTCCGTCTTTTCATGTCCATCTTATGTCTGTTGGGAAAACCATAGATGATTTACACTGTTCGGTAACTTTCTTTCTGTCTTGGTGTTTTTTGCAAGACTTGACTACGAGGATGATGATCGGTGTGGGAAAGCGATGTGGAGACTTGTATTATCTAGTGGCGTTATCCTCTACTCTTCCCAATAAACACCCATTTACCAGTCATATCACTCTCTTTTCTGATCTCTGGCACCGTCGATTAGGACATCCTTCTTCTATCTGTTTGCAGCATATCGTCAATAAGTCGCTTCATTGTCACTTTGATTCCACAAGTAAGTGTGAAATTTGTCCTTTGGCTAAACAAACTCGCAAATCTTTTCCTTCTAGTTCAATATCCACATCTCGTTGTTTTTCTCTCATCCATTATGATATTTGGGGACGTTATAAGACACCTTCTCTTAATGGTGCTCATTATTTTTTGACTATTGTAGATGATTTCTCTCGTTTTACATGGGTTTTTCTAATGCGTCATAAAAGTGAGGCGCAACATTTGCTTCGTAAATTTTTCGCCTATGTCAAAACTCAATTTAATTCAAATGTCCAAACTTTTCGCTCTGACAACGGAGCTGAATTTCTCTCTCTGCGAGATTTTTTTCTCGAGCAGGGGGTTGTTTTCCAAACTTCTTGCGTTTATACACCTCAACAAAATGGTGTAGTTGAGCGCAAATATAGACATCTTCTAAATGTTGCTCGAGCTCTTCGTTTTCAATCACACTTACCACTTCATTTTTGGGGAGAATGCATTCTTACTGCTGCATACACAATTAATAGACTCCCTACACTTTTGCTTGATAAAAGGTCCCCTTTTGAGATTCTTTACAATAAACCTCCTGACTATTCTCGCATGCGTGTTTTCGGTTGTGTCGCTTTTGCAACTTCTGTTAATCCTTCATCAAAATTTTCTCCACGAGCTCACAAATGCATTTTTCTTGGATATCCAATGGGTCAGAAAGCTTATAAGCTATACAATCTTGAAACCAAACAGATTTTTACTAACCGTGATGTTATTTTTTTGGAAGACACCTTCCATTTCACGTCTTCTCCAGGAGTTTCACCATCTTCTTCTTCTTCATTGTCTTGTCCTATTTTTGACGACATTGTGTCTCATACTATACATATTTATCGTGGACCTCCCTCGTCCTCATCTTCTGGACCTCCATCGTCCCCACCAGTTTTAGAGTCATCAGGCTCGGTCACAGTTGCCCCTCCAGCTGAGAATGATACCTCATCACAATCCCCGCCTGATACTGATCTGTCTCTACAGTCCTCTGAAATCGATCACTCCTTACCTACTGAAATCGATCATCCTGCTTCTGATTCATCAGCTCCTGCCTTACGCCTCTCCACACGAACTTGTGTTCCCAATGTACGTCTCCGTGATTATAAGTGCTCGCAGGTGATTCTGCCACCACACCATCTATCATCTCCTCGGTCGAGTCCTCCACCAGGTACGCGTTACCCACTTTGTAATTTCATTTCATATCAGCGATATTCTTCATTACATCCTGCCTATGTCGCAGCTCTTATTAGGGATACAGAACCATCTTCCTATGATCAAGCCTCTTCTGATCCTATTTGGCAAACTGCTATGCATGAGGAACTTGCAGCCCTTACAGCCAATAATACTTGGTCATTAGTTCCTCTTCTTCCTGGTAAACGGCCAATTTCTTGTAAATGGGTTTATCGGATTAAGCGCAAGGCCGATGGTTCTATTGAACGTTACAAGGCTCGCCTTGTGGCGAAGGGTTTTACACAGGCTGCAGGTATTGATTACCATGATACTTTTTCTCCTACTGCCAAGATGATTACAGTTCGCTGTGTTCTTGCCATTGCAGCTTGTCAGAATTGGTCCCTTCATCAGCTTGACGTTAATAATGCTTTTCTTCATGGTGATTTACATGAAGAGATATATATGTCCCCTCCTCCAGGTCTTCAGCGACAGGGGGATAATTATGTGTGTCGCCTCCACAAATCACTCTATGGTCTGAAGCAAGCTTCTCGGCAATGGTTCTCTAAGTTCACTGAAGCCATACTTGCTGCCGGTTTTGTTCAATCTAAAGCTGATTACTCTCTTTTCGTACAAAAGGTTGGTGATTCCCTTACAATGTTATTGATTTATGTTGATGATATTCTCATTACCGGGAACAACCTAGACTCTATTCGTGCTACCAATGAATTTTTGCATTCTCGTTTTCGTATTAAGGATTTGGGTGACCTTAAGTTTTTCCTTGGCATTGAGATTGCACGTTCACAAAAGAGCATATTATTGTCTCAACGAAAGTATGCATTGGAGATTATTAAGGACACCGGTCTCTTAGGTGTCAAACATGTGGACTTTCCCATGGATGATTCGAAATTGTCAAATAAGGGGGAGTTGCTTAAAGACCCTGTTGTGTATCGACGTTTGGTTGGACGACTCATTTATCTCACAATCACCAGACCTGACATCACTTATTCAGTTCATGTCCTTAGCAGGTTTATGCATGAGCCTCGCCTACATCATATGACAGCAGCTCTTCGAGTTGTCAGATATTTGAAATCTTGTCCTGGTCAAGGTTTGCTTTTGAGTTCTAACAATGACCTTAGTTTGAAAGCATTCTGTGATTCTGATTGGGCAGACTGTCCTGTTACTCGTCGTTCTACAACTGGTTATTGTGCCTTTTTGGGCAATTCCTTAATATCATGGCGCACTAAGAGGCAGAGGACAGTTTCATTGTCAAGTGCAGAGGCAGAGTATAGAGCTATGGCTGGTACATGTTGTGAACTTACTTGGCTCCAGTATTTATTTGCTGATTTGCATATATCTATTCCTAGACCAGCTATTTTGCATTGTGATAATCAGGCAGCTCTTCACATAGCTGCAAATCCAGTTTTCCATGAAAGAACTCGCCACATTGAAATGGATTGTCACTTCATTCGAGATAAGATAGTAGATATGGCTCAGTCAGAACTCGATTTGTTGGTTCTTTGCAACAACTTGCGGACGTATTCACAAAAGCATTAGGCAAAGACGAGTTCAGATTTCTATTGAGCAAGTTGGGAGTTCTTGACATACACTCTCCAACTTGAGGGGGAGTGTTAGAAAGTATGTTGTCATTAATTAGGAAGATATGTTAGAATATTTTCTTGTATCAATTGTATCAATTAGAATATGTTTACTTCCTTTCTTAGTCTCCTATGGAGACTAAGAAAGGAAGTAAACATATTCTAATTGAAAAGGAGACTAAGAAAGGAAGTAAACATATTCTAATTGATACAATTGATACAAGAAAATATTCTAACATATCTTCCTAATTAATGACAACATACTTTCTAACACTTCTCTTTGGTTTTATTGGTTTTGAGTCGTCGTGTTTTACGTACGATTGTTTTAGAATAGATTAATCACAAAGCTATTGTAATTTAGCATCATTGACCTTTAATTCTTTTCGAACATTGACACCATGTACATCATAGAGGTTGTTGTAATCTGGAATACAATACTACGTACAACAGTGTTTTCTATATTTACTTGGACCTAATTAATCCCCCATATTGGCCGGTGTCATTTGTATAACAACCACCAATTATTTGATATATGTTACATCGCCTATGATTTACGTCGTATTCGATATGATACAATATTATTACGTATTTTTAATTTGTTTTTACTCTACACTCTGAAGTCTGAAATATGATTTCTGAACTTCATTCTTGTCTGAACGTTTAATTCATAGCTTAATGCATACTCAAAAACACTGGGTTAGAATACAGCATAATAATAAGATACCTTTAAACAACAAGATACTGTTACATAATAATAATAATAATAATAATAATAATAATAATAATAATTGTTTGAACGGGTTGGCAGCCATGCTATAACTCGACGTGCATGGTTTACATAACCTGCACTCTGGCCGTTCCCAGCTCGCAGGAGTTTGTAACAAGAAGGTAGCTAATGAAACTACTTAATTATAGAAGAATTTGTCAAGTTGTAAGTGTTTCCAAACTCATAGATAATTTTTTGGTTCCGGAATATATATGTGGAACGATGAAATTATTCTTTGTTAATTAGTTAAATGATAAAATTATTCTTCTAATACATTTACAATTCGCTAATAAATAGTCAATTAGGTGAGGCGTCGATCATCTGTGATATATATATATATATATATATATATATATATATATATATATTAATATATATATATATATATATATATATATGTGTGTGTGTGTGTGTGTGTGTGTTACTAATTGAGACTTATAGGAACTGTCCGTAATAACGAACTTGCATGTCCATGTGGGGATAGCATTTCTCTTTTGCATGTCCATGGAGTTTTGCAAATTCCAAACATCTCAGAGATAGAGAGGTAGGAATTTATCGAACGAACCGCACTCCTTCGTATACGTCAGGAGTCCATTGATGAGAAGGAGCTAGGGAAAGTTTGAACCCAATTCCTACAGTGATGAATATAAGCGCAATTGAAATTCCTGGGGAGTTATACATTTGTGTATTGATAATACGTTTGATTGAGATTTGTTAAATGAAAAAACTTCCCATAATATATATATATATATTTTGGTCCATGAGTTTCAGTTAGATTGCAATGGAAGTTATCAAGCGAAGCCACAAAGACACAGAGACATGTCTTCGACATATCTGGGTGGCGCTGGCTTGTTGCTAACTTTGTTGTAGTGCTTGCATTGCATGCCTGCATTAGATGTCTGCAATTTTCAAGGACAGCTGAAGGATGACAACTGATTGACCCCGGAGCTCAGCATCTATTTAACACTTGCATTCATCCTCAGGGCCGGCCCTGGGTATAGGCCCAGTAGGCACAGGCCTAGAGCCCCAAATTTGAGAGGCCCCAAATTTTTTTTTTTTTTTTTGCTGTATTGAAAAAAAAAATTGAATTGTTATAGAAAGTAGATCAGCCACAGTACGTATTCAAGAAAGAATCAATTGATGATTCAGTTTCCCATCACACCCAAAACGAATAGACTAATTAGTACTTTTGCTTCAAAAAATGCAAGAAGAGTAGTTTTTTAAAAGCATCAATCTGATGACTTTTGTATTACATTAGTGATTATGATCATCTTATTCATGTGGTTGAACATCAAAGCATATATAAATTGAAAGAGATTTTGAACATAGGCCCCATTTTTTTTTTTCGCCTAAGGCCCCCAAAAAGTCAGGGCCGGCCCTGTTCATCCTGAATCGGCCGCCAATCACCTCAGCAATTGTACCTTCAGAGTTGCTCCGCCGTGTAGGCGGCCTGTGATCAGGGCCAGGGTAGAGCCGCTGCTAAAGCTAAGACTACGTTGAACTTAATCGACGTCTTAATGTGCTTTATGATCATCACCAGACTACAGTTGCACAATGATATGAAATGACAGGAACTAATGGTTCTTATTTACTTGTGTATTTCATTAGGCATGCAAACAGAAGTGAAGCACTGCACACCTGTTACATGCCACAAAATTTGTTATATTTGAGAATGCCTACAAGTAATTTACTAGTCCAAATTAAGTTGAGGATTTTTCGAAAGTACCCACAATTTATTCAAGTCGCTCTACAAAAACATTTATGGGTGAAGGAAGCTCTCTGAAGACGTACATAAACAACCATGAACCCCATTTACATGTAGCTAGCAGATTGTTTCTTCCAAGCATGTTCTGAACTCAGTCTTCAATATCTGTATCTAATGTAATCTAGGAAAGATGGACATCTGAGTATCCAAGTAATCATTCACATTACTACGGAGTACACTCGAGTTGACAGTCATACAGGTACAGTTATACAATACACAATACTGTACAACTCAGTTGCAGAACCATCCTCTTTAGGGATGAACAGTACGCCAATGAATCCCGAACTAGAGGCATTCATCTTCCACAGCTCCTAAAAACCACCAGAAGTTACAAATAATGTAGATAGACTGACTAGCAATAATGAAATTAAAGACAAACGCAACTGTATAACAATTCTCAGCTTTTTCAAAAAATGATGCTAAACAACTCTGCATCCCTCATTTTACTAGGGAGAGTGTCAGCACCGCAATTATAGTGATCCCAATTCGGCCAAAAAGCATTTCCAATACTTCTGGTGTATCACATATAATACAGCTTTAGTTTCCTTGTAAGAAAATGAAACGTCATTTTTTATATCCCAATTTACAAGATCAAATATTTTATGAGAACCAAATAGTTATGACTTATAAAGCCCCTCTTCGATTCTCATACAATGATACACAGGAATATGAGCACCTTTCTTTCATATTTACTAAACCAAATCAGTAGTGCTCTATGGTTCTCAAATGTATTTTTGATGGTCAAGAAAATTCATGCTAAATTTTTCTTAATAGCCAAACCAGGAACCAAACTCTTGAAGTTTCTTCTATTTTTTAATACTATGCAGAAAACCTAATGCAACAGCCTATTATGCCTTTTAGTTCCCAGAACGATAATATATCATATTCAAAGAGTTCTAATCACTCACCATTTTTGCTTGAACTCTGTTCCATGTCAATCCGTTCTTGCCATGACTGCTTCATTTCAGAAGATTCAGACTCCAAAAAAGGATTGTTTTTTGAAGAGGAGCATGACTGTGGAACAGAAAATGAAGTTGTGCTGGTCGTCTGTTTCTTAAACATTGAAGATTCAGCTGTAGAGCTCATGTCTTCAATTGTTCTCGAGGTCGCTTCATTAGGATTATTATCATGCCCAATATCTGGTAGTGGCCGTTTTTGTGTAATTGTGGATCTCTTCAATTGATTTCCCTCAGAATTGTGACATGAAGGCACCTTCTGATCATTAGATGAATAAGTAGCACAAGGAGTGTTGTTCCTTAAGATCACCTTTGGGATCGGCAAGTTTTCAATCCCATCAGAATTATCAACAACAACTTCATTTGTACAATTTAGGTTCGACTCCTTTGCAGCTGCTTCCATTTCCCACATCTTGAATATGGCTTCAGTCAAACATTCCCTAGCCAAATCTATCTCGATGATAGGTCTTGGATAGTTCACTCCTAGCTCTACTCCTGAAACATGAAGGACATTATCGGGTGCATCCCAGGGATGATGGATCCACTCAGTTGGCAAACGTGATAACTCGGGCAGCCAATGTCGTACATACTCACCCTCTGGATCAAATTTTGAGCCTTGGACCTGAGTTTATTAAAATCATGAAGTGCCATTAGTGAACCCAATGACCAAGATTCATGATACCTCGTCCATTTTTGGTGGATAAGATTGACATTCTCACTCAAACTAGCAACTTGAGTATCCAAAAATAAAACTCTTCGTAGAATATTGATTTCACATTTATAACTCAACCTACTCAAAAGCAACAAGAATTAAACAAATTTAAACAAGAGCCTGTATCAAAAACCATACTAAATTATAATCTGTATCACACATGTAAGTTACATGCTTCTCGTTAATTGCTGCGGCATTTATGGTACCAGTTCTAATTAGAATAATTGAGACATAGTATGAGACTATAAGCAAGTCATTCACTGGAACTAAAGGGCTTTCTTTACAGATCACAACTCTTTTATTAAATTTCAGATATTCATTATATTTTGCTTTCTGAAATTAATGAATCAAGTACTTACCTCTGGACTATCCAAACGCTCAAGCTCATGGCCATCTGGTAAGCTCCCTGAGATATACTGCCAACCAAGGATATCACTTTCCAAGTCTGCATCCATAAGCGTGTCCCAGAAATATTTCATTCCCCATTTCCAAGGAATAAGTAAAACTTTCACGGCAAAACTTGAAACAATCACTCTTATTCTGTTGTGTATCCATCCTGTTGCCCAAAGCTCTCTCATTCCTGCATCAACTAAAGGGTAGCCGGTCCGACCTTGTCTCCAAGCCTTAAAACGTTCCTGGTCGGCTTTCCATGGAAAGAATCTCAAGTTGCTCAGCAGCAATCTCTCATGAGTGAATGGGAAGTTAAAACAAAGATAGCGAGAGTATTCTCTAAGCCCAATGGCCCGGAGAAAAAGAGTCAGACTCTCTTCACCTAGAGAGTTCCCTTCTTTTGCAAACAGAATCTGCTTCATTCGAGCTAACTGGAAAACTTTCCTTACACTCACTTCTCCAAAGTGAAGATATGGGGATAATAGTGATGTTGAGTTTGCCCCAAGTTTTGTCCTGTTCTTTGCATAGTCTAGGAGCTGCCTGTCAAAGAATTCAGTTAAAGCCTTATCACCTTGGCTCCAGCCTGGAGTCCATGCTCTTCCTAAGAGGGCATTGCTAGATTTTTCTGATTCATTTTCAAGACCCAATTCTTCGATTGAACATTTCGCCACCGTTCCTGGATAAAAGCCAAATATGAATGATATTCCTGTTCACTCATATCTTTGCCTAAAAAAACACATAAGAAGTAGAAAGATGTCAAGAACTAGAAGCGTACCTGGTGCCGGCAATAATTTCCACGGAGGAAGAAATGTCACAAGTTCCCTTTCCATTTCTAAGCACTTGTCCCAGTATTCCTTAAAGGTTGTAAATGTTTGTCCTTTTGAATCATATACTTCCCATGGTTCGTGCAACAAATCTGCATTATAGCTTTGCACAGAAATTCCTAGCTCTACCAGCTTTCCTTTGATGTTGTGATCGTGCATGAGTGAAACAGGATCTGAGATACAACAGCAAGAGTAAATATATACGATTCAAAACATGTAACTCTGCAAGAACCATCAACAATTTTAGCATGCCTACAAATTACACTACAGGCTTAAAGCCGATCCCCACTTAATAAAATGATTTTTCATTTGATTACTGATATTTACATATGTGAACCATTCTACAGACTAAAGGAGAGATCTTCATTATTTAAAATAGAGAACCATAAACTGAGAATGATGAGATTAGTGGCAGTATGTGTTATACAGGCTAATGCCTTTCACAACAGTAACAACTCTGGAGGGGATGTACATATCTAACATGACTAAAATCGTCTTCCACTAGCCAAAAATAATTGCAATAATTATAAACATAAAAAAGAGGGATTGGAATTCCTGGATGAGACACACAGGGGAACGAGAAGCCATACAGATAGATATATAGAGAGCGGATTACAAAATAAAATATCAAAGAGGTTGAAAATGGAATGTTTTCTCTACAGTTTTAGAGGAACAAAGTTATATCAGTTTACAGAAACAGTGAAACTAAGGAGAGAATAGGCTTCAGAACATACCATATAGATGGTTGAACACTACTTTTGTTGCTCCAATAGCTCGAATGCAGTCCAATAGAGCAGAAAGAGTACTGTTGGTTTTGATCAGCACAAGTTCAGCCCCAAGAGACTTCAAAGACTGATCCAAGTGCGCAAGAGACTGCTTCAGCCACCACCGCGAAACTCGACCTGGGTAAAACTGTTCGTCTTTCGGGCACCATATGTACACAGGAAAGACAGCACCATCCCTAGCAGCAGCAGCTAAGGCAGGATTATCCTCAATCCTCAGGTCCCTTCTAAACCAAACTATGGTCTTATTGCAGCTATCCATACTATAATTCACTATCTTCAGGGTCAAATATCAGCATCAAGAACCTTCAGAATTCAGATTCCTGGTGCTAAATATAAGAAACCCAGAAGCAAATCGTAATCATTGGGAAATGAACTGCAAATTCTCCTCTGAAATCAGATGTGAAGACTTCTTGGACCTCAAAATCATCAGCCACCAATTACTATCTCAAAGATACTTAATGACTCCAAACTATCTCTGCACCGACTGAGCGTTTCCTACGTATTCCCAAAAACTGAAACAAGTTGAAAACCCACCATTAAAGCAACCAAAAATGGCAGACACTTGACAAGATTCAAAGATCAGTTTATCAATTAGTGGTCCTTAATTACATAATTCAATCATCACAACACAAGATCAGATTTCATGTGACTAAAAACACTATGAATGTGAATCTGACCCCCTATTACCTAATCATACACAATAAACAATGATATCCATAAAGTCACAAACCAACTAGAATATCCTAGCAAAGACAATACTTAAAAGAAGAAAGAACCATACTTGAGAACTCAAAAGCTTAAACAATTCCCAACTCAGAATTCAGAAGAATATGCAGAAAGATCTTAAATACCCCAAAATGATGCTTTTACCAAATCTCAAATAGTCCAGAAAAGAGAAAATAGCAGCTTATCAATTCTAAGATTTTACAATGAAGTCATATATGTTAAACACAGTGAATGTGAATCAGAGAAATATGACTTTTTCTGAGTGCTTGATCATACCATTCAAGTGAATATCACGTGGAGGGAGATGGTGACAGTGATGGTGGTGGTGGACATTTCTCTTTGTCTTCTTTGCTTTGTGAACCCCACTGATAAAAGAGATAACCCTCCATTGAAGGCTTTTAACATCATCCACCTTCAATCCAAAAGACAAAAACAGTATTTACCTTATCGTTTCAGGAATATTTCAAGCAGCCTAACAATTAGGCCTCCATTTCAAGCATCGTTTGATTGATTGTGTTCTATATTCTTCAGCTTTTGTTCCAGCTTTGCCATATTTTTGATGATTTTGTTTCTAAATTCAGAAAGGCTTTAGCTTTAGGCTTTGTTCCAGCTTCTTCTAATTTGGTGTTGTGAAAACAAGTCTCAATTTGTTCCAGCCTCACAAGTCTCAATTGTCTTATCAGGCGGTGAGGAGATGAATAGCATAAGCTGTACATCAAGTTTGGTCATGTTTTGTCCCCAATGGACGGGAACCAAGATGAGTCTGGATTGTAGAAACCTTACCGACATGGATAAAAAAATGAAAAATGCTGTTAAATTCAGTCTTGACGTATCATGTACTATATAAAATGGGTTTCTTGCATGACCAACCTTACCTAATTCGATCATTATCCTATAAAGGCTACATTCTAACATAGAGCATATTCTTACAATCAATGTGATTTAACCTTCCTATTTGTTAGTACCCGTTTGGTGACGAAAATTAAAAGATTGATGATTACAAGTACTATGGTTTGGGGAATGGGAGTGAAGATGAATCACCCCCCATGAAAACGCAGTTGCCTTGGGCTGTAAAGATTCTACTAGCAGGTAGCTGCCCTTGTCTTCTACGTCTGAGAGCGCTGAAAGAGGTAAAACTCGATCCCTTTCGATGGTTTCCTCAGAAAACCTTGCCCCACCAACAGTTCCCCTATCTACCCAACAATCTTGATATGACCAAAGTATCTAAAACTTAAGGAGGCCAAGTTGAAATAAACTAAAACCTATGTCATACTACTCCAACCAACATTAACTAGTGTTTGACGGATAATTTCCACGAGTTGCATCACCAAAATGGTTAGGTTAGATGTATTACTTACAGATCTGCATACCATGTGCTATCAAATTAGTCAACTTCCTTCACCAGGGGAAACTCATGGTGTGAGACTCGGGAGTATGCTGTTAGGAGGATCAGAGAGCAGGGCAAAAAAAAGAAAGCAATATGATCCCTTGCCACTCAAACTAAAATGTAATGAAAGGAGAGATCATGCATAGAACTTAATACGAATCAAATTAGCATTAACCATTAACCATTAACCATATCCAATTTCACCTGAGAAGCATCATGGTAATAAGGAAGCACATATTCCTGCGCATAAGAATTCTTAGCCAGGACCCCCTAATCAGCCTTCCCAGGTGCTAATTATTAAATATATTAAACTACACCTTTTTTTTTTGGGGCAAATATAATGCACATATTCTGAAAGAAACCTCGGAACTTCTTTTGAAATGCCAAACCCTTTTTAAGTGCTCAGTGTGCACGCTCCTGAAGGACTTCAAGCTCCATCTCAGTGGGGTCAGTTGCCTGGATCTCATAATGGATACCGTCCAGCTCCCTCCTGAACCTGTCCTTCGACGTCGCATAGAGCATCTTAGCACGGATGCGTGACACAGAAGGTGACCTGAAAAAGAAGCATTCTGAGCACCACGAAAGTAAAATGGCAATAGCAAATTAAAAATGGGAGAAACTTTCACATAAAATAGGATAGATACAAGTATACAACCATAACCTAAGACATTTGGAAATTCTTATATTTAATAGAAAAACATCACACAGTGCCTCAAAATTAACAGAAAGACCAGAAGAAGGAATTAATCTTCAAACACACATAACAATTAAACTGAACACAACCTAAAACAGCAATTATCAATCCCCTTAGCCAGTTTAACGATTCAAGCGTAGGAAACCTCCAACACACCAACAGAAAAGGATGTCCAAACGGTTAGGCAGCAAAGCAAGTGGAAAATGTTTTGCCTCAATTTGCCCTTTGTAGGTCATCCTATTGGTGCAAGTGAGGCACAGAGTACATTAAATAAGCTATCATATATGGTCAGCATGCACCTATCTATGCTGGCATGCTGCAAAGTTCCCACAGATCATATTGTGATTATAAAAGTTCAAAGCATGCCATCATTTTCAATCAAAACATAGAACATATAGTGATTATAAACCGTCAAAGCACACTACATTTCAGTCAAACATAGCCAAAAGAACCGAACCATGAAATGAAAAAGATCTTGCTCTTCCGGCAATTCTCCGAAGTCACAAAATCAAAGTCGTAGATAGCATATCGGCAATCATTTTCAGGCAACGAAGCAGTGAAATCATCATAACTTGCAGCTGGGCCTCCTGTCTTCTCTACCACCACCTCTTTCTTCATCTCATCGATTTTAAAAACCACATAGCGAAAGGCCTTCTTTCTCTGCAGTTCCAAGAATGTGTTCCGGCAGTCCTCAGCAGCACCCATACCAGAGGAAGCATTTCCCTGAAGAACAAAAAACGCACAGTCAAATTCTCCAATCCACATTAACTACTAGTCCTCAATTTCTCACATCATAATCAAATTTAAGTTTAAAAGATCAATTAACAGAACCTTCCACAAAAACAAGAACCATACCGCGGTATTTAGTTCAAAAATAAACATAATGTTTAGAACCTGCTAACCTCAAAGATCTTTTATATTTCCTCCTTAGTCGGGTCGAGTGATTATGCTCTGTCCCCCAACTTGAAAGTGTTTTGAATAAACATCCAAACTTGAAAATAACCAATCGGGATTACAGAACCCTTCATGGCACTTTACAAAAAAAGCTTAAACGACAACCCAATTTCAATTCAAAGTCCAATACCCCATAACATGCAATGAAATAAATCCCATTCCCCAGATATATGAAGCTCAAAATTAAACAAATCCTGTGAGAAAAAATTACACCAGTAAGTAATTGCATCAGTTAACAGTAATTCCAATACAGAAAATTACGATTTCCTTTCAACCCTTTATAGTTTATACTTCACAAACATGGAATACTTCACAAACATGGAATACAGTGCAAACTGGAATCAAACTCTCTACTTGATCAAGTAAAGGTTAAAACTTTGGATACAAAACGCAGAAATAATCACAACCCACAAGTTATTTTAAGCACAAGCAAAACCAAACCCAGTAGTCAGACCATGAATATCAGTAAATCGAAGGAATTAGTGAGAGAACTTACTCTGAAAGCCATAGCTGTTTTGTGGGAGGCAGAGAGAGAGAGGAGGAATGTATGGAGAAGGAAGAAGGAGAATAGGCAGCCACCGAAGAAAAATAAGAGAGAAAAATATTCGCGTTTTGAGGGCGGTATATAAAGTTTTTAAGTGTATTTCCTTCTTTTTCTGTACTTTCTGCCATATGATGGTTTTATTATTTTCCAGACAAGTGACAATGAACTAGGCCTCATCATTTGGCCTTTTGGCGCTGGCCTGCCCTAAAGCCCGCCTTATCCTATAGGCCCGAAGTCCGGCGCGGCCCTCCATTAAAGCGGGTCGGCCCTAGCTCCTTTTGAGTAGGGTAGGATAACGGTCGAGCAAATTAAACCCGGCCCTATTCTACGCCCCGGCCTTATTGAGCCCTACCCGGCCCTAAAAGCCCAGCCCGGCCCTATCCTAAAATTTTAACTATTTTATATTACATAATACATACAAATGTCTTCACTAAGCGATTTGGGGCTCTAACTTGATTTAAATGCTTTTTTTACCATCACCATATTTCATCATAACGATCAAATGCTATTTCATAGCGTTTTTCAAAATTTGACTTCTTTTATACTAGCCTTTCTGCACGCGCGATGCGCTTGCGAAAAGGCCGCGCTCGCGCGTGCGTTTAAACATTTTTCGATAAATACGTTGAACATATACACAATTTTCTCTCTGTCGTTGTGGTTCAAATATTCTTTAAATAAAAAAAATTTATAAAAAAATCTTGTAAATTAACTAACTCTCACGCATGCAATAGACATAAACTACTATGCCAAAAACATGCATTAATATGAAAATATATAAAATTTTGATGGCTGGAACCCAGTGGGAGTCTAGACCATCACGCCTTTAAATAATTTTATTATAGTAACAAATTTCCACAAAAATAAAAATAAATCAAAAAAAAATCTATAAATTCAATGTGCTCCATTCAACTCCATCTCAGCCATCCATTTGTCAATTGTCGTTGTTGAAACTACAAATTAAGAGTAACACAAAAATAAAGATAACATAAGATAGTGTATCTATATATTTTCACTTTATATATGAAAAGATCTTTGATTTGCGATCTTTACCATGAACGCAGATAATTCAGTTATTGCACTACTCCTACTCCAATTATCTGAAGAGCTCTGAAGTTAACAAAAAGTGTTAAAAGTCATTCAACTAAGTATGCCAATTAAATCAATCCATTTAAATAAATTACCTCAATATTTTGCTTCAACTTTTCAACACACTTGATGTTCCACTGTATGTGGAAATAAAAATTATTGTCAGGAGAGTTCAGAATGGTGAAGTATCGTGCACAAAAATGAAATGTAACTACCTTAATTAAAAAGTTGTTTTGTTCATGATGCTTTTGCCTTCTGTAAATGTCAATTACAAATTGTAAAATAAAAAGCAAAGAAATTTGTACAAAATATTAAAGGGAAATATATATTAATGATCATCTTCGATACCTAATACGTAAAACATTCCTCATAGTTTGCTTAATGTGATTTATATCATGTTTCATCAACTCCCTGCGTGCGTTTTTGTACCGCCAACTGCAAGAATTTCAATTATTGACAATAATGTTATTAGTAATACTTAAAGAAGAAAGTAACAAAAAAAAAGGTATGTTTAAGAGTACATACTGTGCTTGCTTCTTTTTCTTCCATTCTTTCAAAATTAATTGGTTGAGATCAACTGTATTAATCTGGACTGATTTTCCCATGCGCCAATCAGATGAGAATAAGGAAACACGCCACCTAAAGCCCTCGTTTTCTCGTAACCATTTTATTTGAGGGCATTTATCTTGCAGCATCTCTACAATTATGAAAGTAATATACGAAGTTAGAGTTTATTTACACAAAGTAATTATATATATAAAAAAATACCATAATTAATTTCATTAAACCATTGAAGTACCTATGAACATGACATATCATTTGTATTCGAATGAAGTAAAACTTCCTTAAACACAACATTCTTGGTGAATACTCCATCTCTACCCATTATGGAACCATTTTTAACCAAAACCTTTGTAGTTGACTCCGACACGCCTCTCGACAATGCCACATACAGTTGTCCGTGACTAAAAACATTATCTGGAAGGTAAACACCTACGTGTGGGATAGTTTGGCCTTGAGATTTATTTATTGTCAAAGAGAAGCTCAGCTTGACTGGAAATTGCTTTCTTGTCAGTTTAAATGGTAAGCCCACATTTTCTGAACTGTTTAAACGGATTCTTAGCAGAAAAGCTCTTGTCCCAGCAAACTGTCTTGTTAGAATCTCTGCATCTATGAGATTTCGGTACGAAGTACGACATAACAATCTAGTACCATTGCACAATCCTAATTTTGGGTCAATATTTCTCAGAAGCATGATTGGAGCACCTATTTTCAATGTTAACTTGTGAGGCGGTAGCCCACCCGTTGTTAGTGAGTTTAGGAACTCCGGTTGGTACAAATTTCGGAAGTCATCTTCAACGGAGTCAAATGAATAAAATGAAATTTCTTCACCGGGAAACATATTGATGATCTTTTCATTCAACATATCTGCATCATCGTTTAAAGGAGTAACCAATGCCCTGTCTACCATGTATTTTGCATCGTTTACATGATCATGCAGATTCGGGAAAACTTTATTAATAAGTTGATTGATAGACTCTTCGCTTCGCCAGGGAACTACCATGCTTTCTGGTAGTCTTATCATTTCGTCATTGATGACTTGTTCACTCCCATCGCCAACACGTAACAGAAATTCTGCAAATTGATGGTCATTTATAGATCTCATATTCTGTTTCAACCTCAATATCTTTGTTTGTCTCCAAAATGATGATTTGACAATGGAGGCTTGAATTAGTTGAGTCCTCGTTCCTTTAGGAATAACAGGAAGGACTTGACGAAAATCTCCCCCAAATATCATAATTTTTCCACCAAACGGAAGCTTGACATCCATTACGTCCTGAAAAGTTTGATCAACTGCTTCAAAGATATCTCGATTTGTCATAGGCGCCTCATCCCAGATAATTGCAGTGGAAGCTTGTATCAATTGTGCTAGATCAGATTGTTTACTTATGAAAGACATGGATGTTGCATCTATATTGAGTGGAATCTTCAATCTAGAGTGAGCTGTCCTCCCTCCAGGCAATATATTTGCTGCTATTCCAGATGATGCAGTTGCTAAAACTATATGATTCATGCTTCTTAACTTGGCTAGCAACGCACGATATAAATACGTCTTTCCAGTTCCTCCTGGACCATCGACAAAAAATAATGCATTTTCTCTTAGCTCGATTGCAGCCACTATGGTGTTGAATGCGGCCCTTTGGTCATTGTTAAGGCGGTCAATTGCATCAACATCTTCTTGAGGGACAATAACTAAAAGTTCATCCTCAATAGATCTCGGCATTTGTAGACCATTTTCTGGCTCCCTTGTCATCTCAGGGAGGTCAAAATCTCTAATGCTCTTGTTAAATTGTTGAAGTATCCCGTTTAAATCCCGCAAGAGCCTGTTTCGACTCGCAATATCACCAGATAAAGGGTAATCTTCCACCATAAAAGGAAAAAATTCATCCCATAATGTTCGAACACCGGTTGGCACATTGTACACTAATATTGTAACGAATAATCTCCTCAAAGCTGATGGCATCCGTATTGAGGAGGCCTCCGTCAAACATATTCGAATGCTGTTGTCATTCTCAAGCAAACCTTGGTTCTCTGCTGCTTGTTTGAATGTTGGTTGTGGAACTCCATTAACAGTAAGCAATTCAGCAAATGATTGAGGACCTCTTACATGATTCAACAGAACACGCATAAAAAATTTCTCACCTTCAGAGGGTGAGACGCTGTATATTCGCCCAATAACCTTCCAATTTCTTATTCTTGCAACCCATTCTTTGTTATCATTATCCCACCTGTAATGTTCAGGAATTTCTCGATACAAATATACCCTTGCATTCTCATCATTTCTATTTAAAGTGAAAAACTCAGTAAGCATTGACATTTGTGGGCGCTCATTAGCCAGAATATCCTCTATAGGTCTTTCAGCATTGAATGTTACTTGTTGCATGTTGGGTAGATGTATTTGTAATCGCTCAACTGTTGGATATACTTTGTTCAATGAAAATTTAAATATTTTCCATAAAGCTTCTGGTGCACACACCCACCTTGCATCAACAAATTGGCTGATTTCATCAAACTCTGGGTTCGATTGCAGCTGAAATGACACTCTGTCAGGACCTTTGTAAATGTATTTATATAAGTACTTGACACTCTTTATGCTCCCACATATTTCAACATTGATGTGACAATTATAGCGCAATAGCAACCATGGGTTGTAGGGAACCACCCAAATGTTATCCACTTTGATATTTCCTCGTCTGCGCAAAGATATCGGTAAAAGACTTCTTCGTCTCTGATACACAGGATACGTGTCGTCCCCTTGCACTGTAAAATTTGCAAACGGTTTTGGGTATCCTTTATTGCAAGTCCCATTTTTCATACATGATTGTCTTGGATCAAAAGGTCCACATGGACCATGGATCATATGTGTACAAACTGCATCATAAAGTCGAGGCTCCTCATTGCAATCTGGTATTTCTGCTCTAACAATGCAGTCATATTCATCGGGGTTGTTAAGCTTGTCATTTTCTTCTAACATAACCAACATGTGAACATGTGGTAAACCTCGTTTTTGAAATTCAATAACGAAAGCATGTGCGGCTACTTTTCCAAGCACCCCCTTTTTTATTATGTCTTCTTTGAATTGCTCTAATTTTGCATGAAATACCCTGGTGACCAAATCAGGACGATCTTGTGGCTCTTGTCCTGGAAGTAGTTGACTTTTAACTTCTTCCCAATTAGGGTTACATGTCATGGTGATAAAAAGATATGGCCTCCTATATTTCTGGACCAAGGCCGTGGCATCTTGATATCGTTGGTACATGTCACGTGGGCTTCCTATAAACGATGATGGTAAAATTGTTCTACGTCCAACGTTACCTAGTAATATATTATGTTACATTTAGTCTCTCTTCAAAAACTCTTATTTCATATTATAAAAAAAAATTATAAAAAAAAATAAATAAATCAAACCTGCATTGTTTTCTCCTGCATGTAGAGAGTCTTCAAGTCCCTGACGAACATCTCTCCGAAATTTCTCTTGATTAGTACGAAGCCATCTTATCCTTTGGGATTCAATTTTTACATAATTATCTACAACATATTGTTGTAAGAGACGTCCTCCTCGATGTAGAGGATTTTCATGACCTTGGCGCATCTACAAAATGAAGATTTTTAAGTAAAGAACATTTTTGTGTTATACACCTTCTAAAACTTGAAGTAGATAGATAACCAACCTGTAACATATATGCGTAGTAGTCGCAACATGTCATTTTCTTGTCATTATTTCCATACGTGTTAATATCCCATCCATATGTCCCGTAAGGCAATAGTAACGGATACTGCATAGGGTCATAATAACCAACTGAGTCTTTGATGTTGGATAATCGTCCGCCTTTTGCTTGTACAATAAAATCTCTTCCATTCGGATTGATGTCATCAGCTCCTACTATGATAGCAGCAACTTGTGATGCAGTTGGTAAACTGTACTGGCGACGATCAGAAGGTTGCTCTCTTATAATGAGTCTACAGTTAGGCAAATCTTGACATTGTCCCAAACTTCTAAATGATTTAACAAATGGATTGTAGTGGTTAAGGATTTGTTGAATTTTTTCAACTGTCCCTCTGTCCAAAACTTCACTTTCAGACATTCTATTCTCAAGTTCATGCTCGATATCATATATATAAGCCTGCAAATACCGCGGTCTTCTCCCGTCTTCTGGTACCAGACCACCAATTTTATGATATATAGAACCCTGAGCGCGAAAGGTATAAGGTCCACGACCAAGAGTATTAATTCTGTCATCTAGATGTACACCCATTGAAGTGAAAGAGAACACATTGTTGTAGGCTCTAATGTTTTGTCTGAATTTTTTGCTCTCATTTGTTTGGTCTGAAAATAGTCGAACCATTTCAGGTGGTGATGGTATTAGACTCAAAACAATATTTCCCTTCATGCAACACAAACTAAAGGTCTCTCGAGGGAATAACCATGCATTGCAATATGGGCATGTTTTGGGTGGGGACAATTGACAATCTTGGGCACCCATTTGTTCATGGAAATCTCTAGCTGAATTATGTCTAATGCGCTCCCGTCTCATTCGCGGTACATGGTGAATGTTGTTTTGCGCCTCATGACCCCTTGCACGTGCATTGACATTATCTTGTTCTTCACCAGTAATCACGACTTGAATGTAGTTGGTAGCTCGGTCATCATTATGCATGACCGCATTCTCACTATGTTCTTCATCTCTATTTAAGGTAGAATTAAGTAACTCTGGATATCAATGAAAGTATTTAGTTTTATTAAAAGTTGTTTCTACAAATAACACACAATTTAACGACCATTGAATTCAATAAATTATGCTCACCAGAGCTAGCAGCATTCTGAACATTTTCATCATTTGCACGTGCCCCATTTGAACTGGCTAGCTGTCTTATGTGAGTTAATCGAACTCGTGAATGTACATGTTCTTGGTTGTTGGAATTTGATGAAATTCTCCAACTTAAGACTTGATTGTCAGTTACTCCTATCAAACAAATAAATTAATTGTAGGTATCAGTAGAAAACTCTAGACACAGGTATAAATATTGTGTTTTTTATTTATTTATTCACGTTTAGCTAACCATAGCGAGCAGAATCCTCGACTACTCCATCAGTTGCATGTGATAGAGTCGAAAGGGGTATTTGTCTTATGTGAGTCAATCGAAATCGGGAATTGTCTCGCTCTTGGTTGTCAGAAATTGATGAAATTCTTGAGCTTGTGCCCACATTGTCATATCCTGTTTTTGACACAATTAATTACAATTGGTATTTTTTGCTAGTTATTATGACATAATTTGGTAATTATACTCTAGCAAGGAAATTTCTATCAGTGGAAAACGGATAATATATAGAGATTGTAGCATTTCATTAAAAGATTTTAGTATTATAAAAGAAAGTATATATGGAAAATAATTAATACCTGGGTTTTGTTCAATCATATTAGTTGGCTCATTTTCCACTGTCGGTTGTTTTCCTTGAACTATTGTTAAACGTCGTGCCAAATATGCGTCATGTTCTGAAGAACTCATTTTTTCTCTCCTTAGTGCTTACCTTATTAAACAGTGCCTTAACTGTAAATTCGGAAATTAAAATTAAACAAATAAATGGTAGAACAAATTGCCCAAACTATTTCATTGCAATTAATAGGGTGGAAAATGTAATACTAAACAGAAGCCCATATACATAAAAGATGCTAAAAAATCAAAAGTAAGTGAAAGGTTGTACCATACTCTCGTATTTTTTTTTCATTAACGAATTACCAATATTTGCTGAATAAAGGACTAAAGGAGGGCAACGACCCTGGGTGGGACGCAGATCGAAACTGGTTACTATGAGAAATGTTTTACGTATTAGGTTAATCACAAACAGTTTGGCTTACAATTAGGATCGATGGTGAATACACTATATATCAGTTTAGATCACAAACAGTTTGGTTTTTGGCTTATGCAATAACTTCCCTCACAGGAAAGAGATTGATGGGAAGCAATTATGAAGCTGTGGTGTATTCTGCAGGGCCTTTGGCTTTTCGCCCTGAGCATTTCCCTCCAAAAACTCACTACTAATTTGTCATCCCAGTCAGCTTTTGTCTCGGAGTAACTTGATTCACTTAAGCAATGGTTTTTTTTTTTTGAATAATCCAGTTTGTAATCTGCAATGACTCAATGAGAAAGGTTTTTTTTTTTTCATTTGTCCATATCTTAATATTATAATACTAATTTCACAGTATGCTCTTTATAGTTTACACTGCAGAAAAACAATAATATAGCACCAGTACAGAGACAGAGAAACAAAATGCATTGATTTTTTTATCACTGAGATGTCCAAATTTCAAGATCTTAACGGGAAGAAAAGCTCAGTACATAATTCTACAACAACGAAATAGCAGAATCACATGTAGGAGGTGAAATGTACCTATTAGTCCAGTGACATTTTTTGCCTCAGACTTTCCAAGAATGACAATGTGTACAAACTTCCTCACTGCTGCATCGTCACACTGCAAAAACATCCATCGGACACGAAAGAGAAGGACATTGTCCACAAACCACATAATTTCTTAGGAATGAAACCAAGTTCTTAGGAATGAAATAAAGGAGCAAGAGCAAGGAGGAGAGACAAACCTATTGCCAAATCCGTTAATCTCAAGTTGTTCAGGTCTCTTGGTTTAATCACATGAACTTCCTATTAATTCACAATGAAAGAAATCAATTACAAAACTGAAACAATGAAACTCCCCCATATTCCAAAACACTCATTAATGCATATTCAATATCATTCCTAAACAGTTTAAATATCTAAGAAATCAAATCATTTGTCAAGGGAAGAAATCCTATTGGGAATCAATCCACAGATATAGACTAATCAAATCGTCAAATAAAATTAACAGTTAAATACTGTGAAGATATGATAAATCACAAAGGTATATCAAAGTTAAAAAAATCCCAGACTTAACTCTTATTAAGTTATTCTTTTGATCTCATGTTATGCTGAAGACACCCTCACAACCCTCTAATTACTCTGGACACCCACCTCTTATTTTCCTCTCGTGAATCTGTACCTATGTGTGGTCCTAGACCAGCTGGCTCTTAGTTGAGTAGTTTAAACTTTGTCATCAGCTACATATGCTTGTAACTTTGCCATTTGAGGCATCATGGAATGAATCTGCCTTTTCTCAGTTATTTAGCTTTTTATTTATGTCTATTTCCTGCATATCCTTCTGTTAAATTTCTGCATTTCAGTTCATTTTGCAATTCTTCACAACCCATATTAGTTGAATCCAACATGTTAATCAAATCAAAGTTCAATTAGAATCTAATAGAGTTCTTAAAACTGTAAACTAAATCAGATAGAGATTATTAATTGCAAGCCAAATTCATTAAAATTAACCCCAACTGAACTTCAGGCCCAAACAGAGCACAAACAAAACACAAACTCCTTTTACCTTGACAAATGAAGTGGAGTGCATGGCAGTTACGAAACAAAAATCATCAGGAAGACAAATTCCCTTGCCTTAATCCCTCCACCAATACCACTAATACCAACCTGAAAAATCAAATAGAGCGCAAGTACACTTCCTTATCATATCTTCACAGTATTTACTTTGATTATTACTAAAGTCCGATCTCAACTAAAACTTCCTAGTCTGAATAGGAAAGCTAATACCTTCACATATTCACCATTTGATGATAATGCAATTATGTAAGTGATGCAAGTTTGGAGAAAATACCTCCGATTTTGATTGCAGCAAGTACTTTCTTCCTTGGCTTGAATTTCCTAACTTCTGCTCATAATCATAGAATATGGGTACATTAGAATCACTTATCGAATGATTTTTTCTTCCACAAAGTTAATAGTAATGTTGGAGTACTTTAGAGTTTGTCATGTTAAGTTTTTATATATATTGCTTAAGACACTTATTATATAAACTGAGGTAATTTCACAGATGATGGAATTCGTAGCTACAATCCCAAAGGGACATAAAATCGATCAACTAATACAGCCTGGTGATTTAGGAAATGCCAACATATGAATTTGTGAAGTGAGAGATGAGAATGACTCAACTGTGGCTGAATGAAATGAATCGGGTCGGACTAATACAGCCTTAATGGCACTTTACAAAAAAAGCTTAAACGACAACCCAATTTCAATTCAAAGTCCAATACCCCATAACATGCAATGAAATAAATCCCATTCCCCAGATATATGAAGCTCAAAATTAAACAAATCCTGTGAGAAAAAATTACACCAGTAAGTAATTGCATCAGTTAACAGTAATTCCAATACAGAAAATTACGATTTCCTTTCAACCCTTTATAGTTTATACTTCACAAACATGGAATACAGTGCAAACTGGAATCAAACTCTCTACTTGATCAAGTAAAGGTTAAAACTTTGGATACAAAACGCAGAAATAATCACAACCCACAAGTTATTTTAAGCACAAGCAAAACCAAACCCAGTAGTCAGACCATGAATATCAGTAAATCGAAGGAATTAGTGAGAGAACTTACTCTGAAAGCCATAGCTGTTTTGTGGGAGGCAGAGAGAGAGAGGAGGAATGTATGGAGAAGGAAGAAGGAGAATAGGCAGCCACCGAAGAAAAATAAGAGAGAAAAATATTCGCGTTTTGAGGGCGGTATATAAAGTTTTTAAGTGTATTTCCTTCTTTTTCTGTACTTTCTGCCATATGATGGTTTTATTATTTTCCAGACAAGTGACAATGAACTAGGCCTCATCATTTGGCCTTTTGGCGCTGGCCTGCCCTAAAGCCCGCCTTATCCTATAGGCCCGAAGTCCGGCGCGGCCCTCCATTAAAGCGGGTCGGCCCTAGTTCTTTTTGAGTAGGGTAGGATAAGGGTCGAGCAAATTAAACCCGGCCCTATTCTACGTCCCGGCCCTATTGAGCCCTACCCGGCCCTAAAAGCCCAGCCCGGCCCTATCCTAAAATTTTAACTATTTTATATTACATAATACATACAAATGTCTTCACTAAGCGATTTGGGGCTCTAACTTGATTTAAATGCTTTTTTTACCATCACCATATTTCATCATAACGATCAAATGCTATTTCATAGCGTTTTTCAAAATTTGACTTCTTTTATATAGTTGTTTCAAAAAGTTGTATACTTAAGTATAATCTACTAATTAAGTTATACCGTATTAGTAAGCATGTTGTTATTATAATGTCTAAATTCACAAAATAAAAAATTTGACCGTCTGATATGATCGTTATAGTCATTTGAGTAGAGTATAAAAATCAACTTGTTTCGTGAATGTTCGATGCTCGATCGAAACGGTCAACCATATTTTCATAAAACTTATCATACGAAAACGCTATTACGTACCTTTAGATGACCTTGTTTCGTCGACTCTTCCAAACATTAAACTCTCAAATATATGAGACGTAATCATCCATGTAAAAATGTAAGAACGCTTACCTCCCGATACTATGACTCCGCATAGAGAGAGATACGTTTAAATAAGGTTGACCGCATCGATCAAGGCTCTAACTTTGTCAGATGTAAGTAATTTTTTTACCATCACCGTATTTCATCATAAAGATAAAATATTATTTCATATTATTTTTCAAAATTTGACTTCTTTTATATAGTTGTTTCGAAAAGTTGTACACTTGAGTATAATCTACTAATCAAGTTATACCGCATTAGTAAGTATGTTGTCATTATAATGTCTAAATTCAAAAAATGAAAATTTTGACCGTCTGATACGATCGTTATAGTCAAATATGAGTAGAGTATAAAAATCAACTAGTTTCGTGAACGTTCGATGCTCGATCGAAATGGTCAACTATATGTTCATAAAACTTATCACACGAAAACGCTATTACGCACCTTTAGATGACCTTGTTTCGTCGACTCTTCCAAACATTAAACTCTCAAATAGATGAGACGTAATCATCCATGTAAAAATGTAGGAACATTTACCTCCCTATACTATGGCTCCCCATAGAGAGAGATAAGTTTAAATAAGGTTAACCGCATCGATCGAGGCTCTAATTTTGTCGGATTTAAGTGATTTTTTTACCATCACCGAATTTCATCATAAAGATAAAATTCTATTTCATAGCGTTTTTCAAAATTTGACTTCTTTTATATAGTTGTTTTGAAAAGTTGTACACTTAAGTATAATTGATTACAATATTACATAAGAGTTAGGTAAAAGCCCGGTCCGACCCTAGTTTAAAAGACTGGCCCGGCCCGGCCCTGTTAGCCCTAATAGAATGGGCCTTAAGGGCGGGTAAGGGTTTACATATCGAAGCCCTAACTCGGCCCTAAGCTCTGTTGACTTAGTCAAAGCCTGACCCGACCCGACCCTAAGCCCTAAATTTTAGGGTAGGGCTTGGCCCGGCCCGGCCCATGATGAGGCCTACAATTAACCCATATTGTCAATATTCAAAACTAATATCTTTTGATTTTATTTGTTCTAAACGACGTCGTTAGGGTGGAATGCTAATATTAGAAAGATTGTTGAACGAAATTTCGAGACAATATTCTTAACACTATTGTTGAATCTAGACCGTGGTGAATTAGTGAGTAATGGATTAACTATTAGATATTGTATTGTCACATTCGATATTGTTATATTGATGAGGTCAAATAACAATGATATGGCATTATAACGGAAGGTTAATGTGAGAATTTAACATGTATATTAAAGATTTTCGGTACAAATTGGTGTTCTGTATTTAAATTTGGAATTAATTTCAGTTTACCTACTTGAACTTTGGCTCAATCATCACTTCAGTCCCTATACTTTTGATTTCATCAGCTACACCCCTGTACTTCCCTAAATTAATCAACTGATAGCAATTTTGTAATTTCGTCCAAACAATCTATCAATACCAAAGGTTTTTTTGTACCATTTTCTTACATTAATGAACTGTTACCATATTATGATTATAAACAAGGCTAAACAAATCATATAATCAAGTTGAACAATAGAAAACAAATAAAAACAAATCATATATGGTAAAACAAAAAGAAACCACCATATATAATTTGTTTTTGTTTGTTTTCTATTGTTGAACTTGATTATATGATTTGTTTAGGCTTGTTTATAATCGTAATATGGTAGCGGTGCATCAATGTAGGTAAAGTGTACCAAAAAGCCTTTGGTATTGATAGATCGTTTGGACGGAATTTACAAAATTGGTATCAGTTGATTAATTTAGGAAGTACAGGGGTGTAGCTGATGCCCAAGTATTGCTTCGTCGTTCGCTTCACCAACAAAGACATCGTCGCTTAGATCATCTCCGTCACCATTACCGGCGATCTCGTCCTCGTCTCCGCCTACGCTCACGAGCTCCCCTGCTACGGCCTCCACGTCGGCCTCACCAACTACGCCGCCGCCTACTGCACCGGCCTCCTCCTCCCCCGCCGCACTCTCAGAAAGCTCCAGATGGACGATGAGTACCAAGGCAACGTCGAGGCCACCGGAGAAGACTTCTCCGTCGAGCCCGGCGAGAACCGCCGTCCTTTCCGCGCTCTCCTTGACGTCGGTTTGGTCCGGACCACCACCGGATGTTAGGTCTGACAATGTCAAAGTTGTTAGAGTTGTTGTTTACTTCAGCTAATAAGCTCCTGTATACTAGGAGTCACTAGTTAGAATCTGTTTTGAATTAGTCTGTAACTAACATCACGCGCTCTCCTTGACGTCGGTTTGGTCCGGACCACCACCGGATGTTAGGTCTGACAATGCCAAAGTTGTTAGAATTGTTGTTTACTTCAGCTAATAAGCTCTTGTATACTAGGAGTCACTAGTTAGAATCTGTTTTGAATTAGTCTGTAACTAACATCACGATTTGTACGTGATTGTTACTGTTGCTTTCAGTATCTCATCTTGTAAAGGCTATATAAAGCCTGAAGTTGTTTAATAAACTTATCAAAGTATTTCCAGAACTTTGTGTGTGATTAAGAGCCTTTCATATTCTGGTATCAGAGCTTCGAAAGAGGCCTGATTGTGAGCAAGTTTCAAGTGAGTGAAACACGAGAGATTGGGAGTGAAACACTTCGAGTGTAGGTGAGTGTGACGATGGCTGAGGGTAACAGCTTTGCCCAAGCGTGCATCCCCAAGTTTGATGGGGATTATGATCATTGGAGTTTGATCATGGAAAATCTCCTTAGATCAAAGGAGTATTGGAGTGTCGTCCAGGGAGGCTATACAGAACACATCCAGCCGGTGAAGAAGCATTGACACCAGCTCAGAGGAAGACTCTAGAAGAAGCGAGGCTGAAGGATTTGAAGGCCAAGAATTATCTCTTCAATTCCATTGACAAGGCCATCTTGAAGACAATTACTTAGAAGGCGATAGCCAAACAGTTGTGGGACTCAATGAAAGTTAAGTATCAAGGGAATGCGGGTGCAACGTGCTCAACTTCAAACTCTTCGCAGAGATTTTGAGCTACTGGAGATGAGATCGGGAGAGACGGTCAATGATTATTTCGGGAGAGTGATGGTGGTAGCCAATGACATGAGAAACTGTGGTGAAGACATGCCGGATGTCAAGATCGTTGAGAAGATTCTACGTACTCTTAGCGAGAATTTCAATTACATTGTGTGCTCGATTGAAGAGTCGAAAGACATTGATAGTCTTTCGGTTGATGCCTTACAAAGCTCGTTGCTGGTCCATGAGCAGAAGTTTAGAAAGAGTGGTGGAGACGAGCAAGCACTGAAGGTTAGTTCTGATGAAAGAGGAAGCAAAGGCAGAGGAGCTGCGACTAGAGGCCGAGGGAGCGGCAGAGGGAGGCAATTTGACAAGGCCACTGTGGAATGTTATAAATGTCATCAACTAGGGCATTTTCAATACGAATGTCCTCGTTGGAACAAGAAAGCCAACTATGCTGAGATTGATGAGGAAGAAGAGATGCTTCTGATGGCTTTTGTGGAAACTAACAATGCAAAAAGGGAAGAGGCCGGGTGTGGTTCTTAGATTCTGGATGCAGCAATCACATGTGTGGGAAGAGACAGTGCTTCTCGGATTTTGATGGTACATACAGACATTCGGTGAAGCTAGGCAATAATACAAGAATGGAAGTGATGGGGAAAGGAAATATACGGCTGAAAATCAAGGGCGCAACTCAGGTGATTACAGACGTTTATTATGTGCCGGATTTGAAGAATAATTTGCTCAGTATAGGCCAACTTCAAGAACGGGGATTAGCTATTCTTATAAAGCATGGAGTATGCAAGCTTTATCATCCAAGAAGGGGTTTGATTATGCAGACATGGATGACTGCGAATAGGATGTTTGTGTTGTTGGCTAGTGTGGTACCAGAAAGCTCTACTTGCTTACAAACAATGACAGAAGATGAATCGCAGCTATGGCATCGGAGATATGGACATCTGAGCTATAAGGGGCTGCGGACATTAAGATATAGAGAAATGGTAAAAGGCATTCCACCATTAAAAGCTACAACTAAGTCATGTACAGATTGCTTGGTAGGCAAGCAACACAGAGAGGCGATTCCAAAAAGGAGTCAGTGGCGTGCTTCCAAGAAATTGCAGCTCGTACATGCTGATATCTGCGGCCCAATCACACCATCTTCTAACAGTGATAGAAGGTATATTTTAACATTCATTGACGATTATAGTAGAAAGGTGTGGATATATTTTCTGATTGAAAAGTCTGAGGCATTCACAACTTTCAAACATTATAAGAGTCTTGTCAAAAAGGAGTCTGGAGTACCTATATGTTCTTTACGCACTGACAGAGGTGGAGAATTCACCTCCACAGAGTTTAATACTTTCTGTAAGATAATGGTATAAGCAGGCAACTCACAGCAGCTTACACCCCACAACAGAATGGGGTAGCCGAACGCAAGAACCGAACTATCATGAATATGGTTCGGTGTATGTTGTCTGACTTGAAGGTACCAAAGAGATTCTGGCCAGAAGCTGCGAGATGGACAACACATGTTCTCAATAGAAGTCCGACGTCGGTAGTGAAAGAGAAAACACCGGAGGAGATGTGGAGTGGAGTTAAACCTAAAGTGGATTACTTTTGGATGCTTAGCCCATGTTCACGTGCCAGACCAGAAAAGAAAGAAGTTGGATGCTAAAAGCTTCCCTTGTGTGTTACTAGGAGTAAGCGACGAGTCGAAAGCATATCGGTTGTTTGATCCAGCAACCAAGAAGATAGTGACAAGTCGAGATGTGAGTTTTGAAGAAGATAAGGGCTGGAATTGGGGAAGAACAGCAGAAGAAGTGAGACAAGATGTATTGGTTTGGGAAGGTTGTGATGAAGATAAAGCTGAAGAGTCAGAGGATGAAGACCAAGAAGCTATTGTACCAGTGGTCAATCAAGAGGCACCAAGTGAAGTACCTCCAGCAGCAAATAGATCAAGGAGAGCTCCTCCATACTTGCAAGATTATGTATCAGGAGAAGGCCTTTCAGTAGGAGAAGATGAGTCAAACAATCTTGCAATGTTTGCTTCCTACGAAGATCCTTGTTCCTTTGAAGAAGCAGCAGTAGAAGAAAAATGGAGAAAGGCTATGGACTGTGAGATGGAGTCCATTGAGAAGAATGAGACCTGGCAGCTTACACCACTACTAGCTGGAGCAAATAAAATTGGTGTAAAGTGGGTTTTCAAGACCAAATTGAACGAGAATGGTGAGGTAGACAAGTACAAGGCCCGATTGGTAGCTAAAGGTTATGCTCAACAGCATGGGATCGATTACAATGAGGTCTTTGCTCCAGTAGCAAGATGGGATACAATTCGGACGGTTCTAGCACTAGCAGCACAAAAAGGTTGGAGTGTGTACCAACTTGATGTTAAAAGTGCGTTTCTTCACGGTGATCTGGATGAGGATGTGTATGTGGAGCAGCCATTGGGATATGTTCGTAAGGGTGAAGAGCAGAAGGCTTACAAGCTTCAGAAGGCACTTTATGGTTTGAAGCAAGCACCGCGTGCTTGGTACAGTAGAATTGAGGCTTATTTTCTCAAAGAAGGCTTTACACGGTGCAATTATGAGCATACTCTCTTTGTCAAGTCCGAAGAAGGAGGTAAGAGACTATTAATTATAAGTCTGTATGTTGATGACTTGATCTTTACTGGTAATGATGCTTGCATGTTTGAGAAGTTTAAGAGCTCCATGAAAGATGAGTTTGAGATGACAGATTTAGGGAAGATGAAATACTTCCTTGGTGTTGAGATTATGCAGAAACCAGAAGGCATCTATTTGAGTCAGAAGAGATATGCAGGTGAGTTGTTGGAGAGGTTTCACTTACAGAATGGAAATCCAGTCAAGAATCTGATTGTACCAGGTTCTAGATTCTCAAAGGAAGGAGGAGGACCTAAGGTGGATGCAACCTTGTACAAGCAATTAATCGAGAGTCTCATGTATATTACTGCTACAAGGCCAGATTTGATGTATGTGGCATGTTTGTTAAGTAGATATATGGCTAGTCCCACAGAGATGCATATGCAAGCAGCAAAGAGGGTGCTACGTTATTTGAAGGGTACTGTGTCTTTGGGTTTGTTTTACAAGAGAGGTGATGCAACAGAGCTAGCTGCCTATACAGATAGTGATTATGCTGGGGATATCGATGATAGAAAGAGTACGAGTGGTTATGTGTTTCTGTTGAATGGTGGGGCAGTTTCTTGGGCTTCGAAGAAGCAGCCGGTGGTGACGTTGTCAACTACTGAGGCTGAATTTGTTGCAGCAGCATCTTGTGCCTGTCAATGTGTTTGGATGCGGAGCAGCTTGGTTGTTTACAGTCACAGCCTACAACTATTCTATGTGATAATTCTTCAACAATTAAACTGTCCAAAAATCCAGTTTTACATGGCAGGAGTAAGCATATTGATGTTAAATTCCATTTCTTAAGGGATCTTACAAAGGAGGAAGTTGTAAGGCTTATTCATTGTGGCACAAAGGAGCAAGTAGCTGATATAATGACCAAGCCTCTGAAGCTTGATGTGTTTATAAGGCTGCGAGAAGAACTTGGAGTGTGTGAGGTACCACCACTGAGTTTAAACTGAATGTTATTGTGTTCAGTTTAGGGGAGGCATTGTTAGGTCTGATAATGTGAAAGTTGTTAGAGTTGTTGTTTACTTCAGCTAATAAGCTCCTGCATACTAGGAGTCACTAGTTAGAATCTGTTTTGAATTAGTTTGTAACTAACATCACGATTTGTACGAGATTGTTACTGTTGCTTTCAGTATCTCATCTTGTAAAGGCTATATAATACCTGAAGTTGTTTAATAAACTTATCAAAGTATTTCCAGAACTTTGTGTGTGATTAAGAGCCTTTCACCGGAAACTGAGTCTTCGGGGCTCTCAAGGGAGCTCTCGACGGCGGGTCCGATGTCCCTCACAGCGAGAAGAGTTTCGCCGGATTCTCCAATGACTCAAAGAGCCTCAACGCCGAGACGCACAGGAAGTACATCTACGGTGGACACGTGGCGGCTTACATGGGGACTTTGACTGAGGACGAGCCGGAGAAGTTCCAGACTCACTTCAGTGGTTACATTAAGAAGGGGATTGAGGCGGAGGAGATGTACAAGAAGGTGCATGCCGCTATTAGGGTTGATCCACTGGAGAAGAAGACGGCTAAGCCCGAGAGGAAGGAGCACAAGAGATTCAACTTGAAGAAGCTCACTTATGAGGAGAGGAAGAACATGCTCATCCAGAGGACGATGAACAGCTATGTGTTTGGGGACTCATTGGATGTGAACTCCCTTGGTTTTTGTTATTTAATGTTTGTCTGCTGGTTGAGTAACTTGTTGGGAATTTGATTGATGTCGTTGTTAGGTTGTTGTTCTCTTTGTTTGTTCTAGTAGTATATGTTGAATTGGTCATTGCTGTATTGATGATAGCATAAGCAAGAATGAGTGGTTTTGGTGCTAGCCATTGATGTTTGATCTTCAACATATAGTCGATCTCCACTATTCAGAAATTGTGTGTTAAGTTTCGCATGATGGTCTGTTGAGTTGGGTGTCTGAATGTGAATGTTCTATTTGGCTCTTCTAGTTGGGCCTTGTTGAGTTGGTCATTTCTGTATTGATGATAGCATAAGCAAGATTGAACTGTTGAATTGGTCTCAAACTAATAGTTGATCTCAACTTCTCAGAATTTGTTGGTTAACTTTCCCACATTGGTCTTTAGAGTTGGGCGTCTGAATGCATTGATGTTTGATCTCAAACTAATATTTGATCTCAAAAATTAAGAAATTGTGGGTTAACTATCCCATTATTGTCTTTAGAGTGGGTTGTCTGAATGCATTGATGTTTGATTTCAACTATTCAATAATTGTTGGTTAACTTTCCAATGATGGTCTTCAGAGTTGGGCGTCTGATGTGAAACAGTGAATGTTCTCTGTGGTTGTTCCAGTGCCTGTTGAATTGGTCGTTGCTTTATTGGTGATAGCAAGAGTTAGCTGTTCTATGGCATTGAAGTTTGATCTCAAACTGACTGAGAAATGGAAAAATGGAAATGGGTTCACTTTTCCTTGCCTATATATCTTTTTGGTCTCAGTTAAATTCCTGAATGTTAGTTTAAAAGGTCATTTGATTTTTGTAGAGCAGAGTATATGGATTCTTTGGTCGTGTTAATGTATTGATCTTGTATTGTTATTGCCGCATTTTGAACAACTTTACAATCTCCCTGGTCTCGACTTCATCACCATTCACCACCTAAGTGTTCCATGTGTCTTGTCTAATCCCTATCAAGTATGAAATACAACTTGAGCTCCCAAATACGTTAATAATACATGGACATTTTCCACATACCCGGTTGGATACCAAGCTACTACTGAAATCTGGCAATCACGGTGATTCAGATTTATTTATTTTTTATTTTTAACCTCCGAATGCAAATGACGAATGCCAATCTTTGATAGTTGTCGATTAAACCTTGTGATTGTAAATATTTTCTCTCATCAATCTCCTACGTGATGATACAACATCAAATAGTTGATGATTTGCTTACTATTTCACAACGGTCTGGTTGCTCTATTTATTTGCTGAGAATGGCTGAGAATAACTCTAGCTATCCCTTTGAAATAGTTAGTTGTAGTTTGTTGGAAGCTCATCAACAACGATCAAATGAAGTGAACGACTCAATCACAGTTTGCCCTGCTGGTGTGGGAATTGGTTCTATTTGTGGCCGACTCAATCACAGTAAATTTAAAATGAAGTGAACGAATATTTTAAGTTTGTTGGCTCACCAGATACAAACATAGTGACATTCTATATAGATGAGTCGACACTATTGACACGAACTCAAATTGGATCATACTAGGTATGGTGCCCGCGCTCCGCTGCGGGGTTAATAGGTCGACTAAAAATTATCTAAATGGAGCGAAACATGGAGATTGAAGTTTAATTAATAATCAAAAACAAAGTTTGATTAGAAAAAATAGGGGATGTCTTTAAATGGAAGAAAAGAGGCATGTTGTGTTGTTTAGCTGATCTTTAAACAACATGTTGTGTTGGTTTAAGGCTAACTAACTTGTGGTTGTCCTTATATATACACAAAAGGGGTTATAGATCCATTATATTTTGGAATAACATGTCATTGATATCAAAACTTCATGGTCCGTTAAACAAATCTTCCGTTGAATACTCTCCTTCATGATCTATAATTGTGACCTTATCTTCTTCTTCTACAACACCTTGGGGCTCTGATATAATCAATACTAAATCATAATGAATGACTAAAAACAATCATAATCTTATTAGCCATAGATATGGAGCTAAACTCTTATCTTTTGGCCAGAGTTTGCACCTCAAATTAATGACCAAGTTCTACAAAATAATATAAGTATGAACTAACTAATCTTACCGAGGATAGAAAATACAAATTCATTTTAACCACCCAATTAAAGTAGTATGCGCCACGAAGTCTCCACTTGAATGGGTCTGCCATGAAATTTAATCGAATGAAGCGGTTTTTTTTTTATCCTCGTCCTTTAACTTTCCCTGAAAAAGAAGATCGTGTAAACAAATCGGATATCTCTTGTAGGCATGCAACTAAGCCGTGGTTATAAACTAATTACCCAGAGCAAAAATAAGCAATACCTTTCTTGGGCTCCATAGAAGTTATGCTTGGCTGTTATTAAGATTTGTCTCTAAGCAAGTGCGACAAATCGATGTTTGAGTTAAATGGGGATGTCGTAATATATACTTTCTCTTTAAGAAAAAAAAAACGTGTTGAAAAGGTGTAAAAAGAATTTCATATTTAATCAAGCATTTTTTTTTTCCTAATTGCTTTTCCCATTTGGACGGATAGATTTTAGAACACGTCTTTATAGACTATGTTTTTTGTATATTTATTTGGCATTTCATCATTGTTATTTATTAAAAGCTTCAAGTTTTTCTTTGCTGTAACTCTCGATAATGCCACATACAATTGGCCATGAGAAAACACTGGTTCAAAAAGATATATACCAACTTGGTTTAGTGATTGACCTTGACTTTTATTAATGGCCATTGCATAACATGGTTGAACATGAAACTGACGTCTACTAAATGTAAATGGCCATTTTGTATCAGCTGGAGGACTTATATTAATTCTTGGTATAAAATATTTTTTACCAATATTGTTACCTGTTAGTATTTTTGCTTCTATTACTCTATCAAACAAATTTGTTATAATCAATCTTGTGCCATTGCATAAACCATTTACTTGATTTAGATTTCTTAATAACATTATTGGCATACTGGTTTTTAAGGTCAATTCGTGTGTCGGTAATCCGCTGAATTCAAGTTTATTTAAAAATTCTATTGGATATAAAAGATCGATATTTTTGTTACTACCACATTTGTTTGATATTGTATCACAACTATAAATATGTAGTTTTTTCACCAGGCAGTAAATTTATGGCATAATTATTTATATCATGAACAGTTGAATTACGTGGAGTAACAATAGCACGCTCTCTTAAATAATCAGTATTATTGTAGTTAGTAAAACAATTAGGATAAGTAGCAAAAAAAATGGATTCTATAGGATTTGTATAAGAATTCACTAATAAATCTTATGGAATTTCAATCCACGAAATGTCTTTATCATTTGTTTCTTGAATTGATTGGACACGTCCCTCGCCAATTTGTGACAACCAATTTGCGAAATCGGCGATATCTTTTTTTTTCTAAATCAGTTAAACCATTTTTTAGTAACCTCATATTTTATGTCAAATTAAATATTTTGAATGAAGACCAAAGATAGGATTTGTTTAATGAATCTTGAACAGTTTGTTCTTTGGATTCTGCCACTGGTAAAATTTGTCTGAAATCTCCACCTAATAAAATTGGTATTCCCCCAAAAGGTTCGATAGAATTTGGTAAAATATCTCGGAGATTTGTATCTAATAGTTGAAAACAATATTTTATTAGTCATTGGAGCTTCGTCCCACATAATCAAATCAGTTCTTCCAATAGGCTTTGCAAGATGTGTTCCTTTACTTATGGGACATATTGTATTAATATTCACATCGAGTGGTATTTTAAAACGTGAATGAGCAGTCCTGCCATTTGGAAGTAGTAATGATGCAATACCCGATGAAGCTACAGTTAAAACTATTTTCCCCTCTGATCTCAATTTGCTAGTTATTGTATGCCATAAAAATATTTTTCCAGTTCCACCACTGCCGTGAACGAAAAAGGTTCCGGGTTTTTTTTCTTCAACTGTTTTTATAATGTAATCATACACAATTTTCTGACAACTATTTAATTGAGCAACAAAATTTTCATGTTGAAGTTTTAACGCAGGTAAATCATAATTGAGTTCTTCCTTCAACAATGTATTTTTAAGCTCTACCACTTTATTTGCGTCTGGCATTGGCAATTGAAAATTTTATAACGAACTTGAGCACATGTTGAATATTTTCTCTAATTCAAATAAGAAATTATTTTTTAATTCAGACTCAGGCATAATAAGATTCGGGTTGCCACATTCTTTTTGAAATTTGTATGAAATATCATCAGACATGGTTAACCAATGCTCATCGAGTAATTTTTGTGGATTTGCCACTTCACAATGTAAAATAATTGTTGCAAATAGTTGACGCATTTCAGATATTGATGTAACAAACGAAGATTCTATTATTAAGGCATCACACCATTCTTTATCATCACCTAGTAAACCAAGAACTCGGCAGGCTTCTTGATAAGTAGAATATGTAGTACCATTAACTGTTTTTATTGAATCAAAGCTTTCACAACCTCTTTGAACTGTCAATAGAATTCTCATGAAATATATTTCACCTCTTCTAGGATTAACATGAGCTATTCGACCAATAGTTTTGTATCTTTCCCTTGGTTTCCATAATTTTCTCTGTTGATCCCACACAAATTTATTAGGGAACTCGGCATAAGTTAATTTTTTTGCTTCTTTATTTGTTCTATTTATTTTAAACTAACCAGTTAATGTAGTGTCATCAGTGGCTTGATACTTTATGACAGATTCAACGGGTTTTTTTTTGCATTGAAAACAACGTTATATTCTTCAGGTTGATGAACAACCAGATATTGTACTGCTGGATATATCTCATGAATTGAATAGTCAAATAATCTCCAAGCCGATTCATTTGGACTTAAATAGCGACAATTAAGGTATGTCAGAATCTCATCATGTTTGTTTTCATTAAATAAAATTCAAGCTCGGTCTGGACCTTTGTTGATATATTTAAATAAATATTTGATTAACATTGATTGGGAACATGATTCAACATTAATGTGGGCATTGTATCTCAATAGCAATTGGGAATTGTAAGGCACAACAAAATTATTTCCAAGATTGACTCCATGTTTTATTACAAATTTTGTGTTATCATCGCGTCTCTTATAAACTGGCGGTTTAATTTTTTCAAATGTCGTATCATCATTAAATGGCTTAGGGAAAAATTTAGAACATTTTTCATTTTTCATGCAAGGAGCTTTTAAATTCATTGATCCGCAAGGCCCATGAATCATACATTGACTAACAATTCTGAAAAGTTCCGGATCGATATTTTTGTCTGATAATTCAGCTGAAATGATTGAATCCACATCACCTGACGTATAACATTTGTACTCTTTTTTCAACCAAAATAACATGTGAGCATGAGGTAAACCTCGTTTTTGAAATTCAATTGTGCATACATGTGCTTCAACATCTCCAAAAGGTTCACTAGATTTAATGTAAGCGATCATATCTTTTAACTTTATTTGAAAAATTCTTGAAGTTATATCAGGTCTATCTTCTTGTTTACACACATGATTGTTTTGAAAATATCTGATAATTTCAGGCCATTGAACATTGCAAGTAAAAGTTATAAATAGATCTGGATTGCCATAATGTTTATAAATTGCCATTGCGTCATGGTAATTGTTGATGATATCTCGAGGACTGCCATTATGAGAACTTGGAAGGTAAATTCGTTTTCCTACATCACAACTTTCAGTAATTCCAGCTGAGCTTGCAGTAAAAATATCTTTGGATTTCTCGACTCTGTAATCATCTTGGTGATTTCTGATATAATCTAATCGATGTTCTTCAATAGTTGCGTAAGCATCAACTAAATACTGCTGAAATAACCTCCCACTTTTAAATAAAGTGTTTGATTCATTACTTCTATCATGAATTTGGTATGCAATAAAATTGCGCATGGACATTTTTTTTCTCTTATTATTTTTATTCGTTGGAGTTTCGTTTAATAATAAGCTAATCTTATACCCATCTACACCGTGTGGAAAAAGTATTGGGTATTGTAACGACATGTATTTTGAATGTAATTTTGAAACTCGCTGCAGATAACCATCATAAGATTGAATTACAATGTCCTTGTTTGAATCAAATTCTCCTATATCACCAACAATCAAACCAGCTAGTTGATCATTTGTTGGTTCTTCATATTGTTTATTATCACATGGTTGTCGGCTTATCATGGTCATACTTAATGAAGGTACAGAATCATCTTCAAATTTGTTAGGTATTTGTCCCTAACAGATCGAAATGTCTTGGTCAGTTCATTGATTTCATCAAACATTTGTATGAGTCCTTTCACAACATCTGGATCAATCTTTTGATTTGTATAAGATGGATCAATAGCATTGATACGATTTGAAATCTCGTTCTCAGTATCATAAACATATAATTGTGCAAATTTAGGTGATTCACCGTCAGGAGGCAACACAGATCCCATTAAGTGATGCACTTGTCCACATATTTTGAATACATAAGGAGCAAATCCATCGCTTATACCATAATCAATTTTTGCACCCATCGAAGTGAAGCAGAACATGGAGTTGTAAACACGTATATTGTCTCGAAAAAGTATACTCTTTGGACCATTGTTTGGATTTAATAAATGCTCGAGATACGGAGGAGTTGGATTTGATGTAGGCAGTTTCACTTGGCCTCGCTTACAACAACCCGTGTACACTCCTTGTGTATTTTCTTCATCCTCCCAGTAATATGAATTGCAATCAACACACTCAAAGGTACTATCACCAAAGTCCTTATAGTTGATAATAACTCCTGCATTAGCAATTCATTTTGAGTAGGTATACCATATAACCATTAATAAGAGAGAAATTGATTGTGGTCAAATATCAGTAGTCTGACCTTGTCTGCATTTCTGATAATGTGCCTGACCAAATAACGGCAGATTCTCAAATACATTTCTCACTGCAATTGATATAAATATAAACATTCATGTCAGCATCTATCTTAATATACACTAAAATGAATCTCAAAAGTCGTCTAAATGTTTACAACGTAAAGGTAAAAATGTGTGGGGTCGAATTGGTATCTTACATGTGCGTTGTGTGGTTGGGTTGGTTTGGAAACCAACGGCCAATGTAAGATCTTGCCATTAGTGGTCGAATTGGGATCTTACATGTGTGGCGGAAAGGATCTTGCCAGTAGTGGTTGAATTGGGATCCTTGTGGCATTTATTATCAGTTAGAACTCTAGTCTGTCTGTCTTGGTAAGAGTCGGTTGGGAATGACTGAAGTCATTGCCCCGTGTGCTATTCATTGGTTGATTGTGTGTTGTTTTCTTGAGTTTAAGATGGTAACATCTTGGCTTCATTTGGGATTGAGGGATTTCCTTTATGTTTTCATTTGTTTTCTTGTATTCTTGTTTGTGCGTGACTTCCTGAACTATGTTTTATGCAGGAGTCACAATTTTTAATTGTGTAAATTTGTATTTTCTTGAACTATGTTTTTAAGCAGGAAAGTCTGAATCTTACCTTTTACTTTGTGTGCTTTAACTTTATTCATCTTGAAATTGTCTGTTTTACTCACACGAGCTTTGAAAACTTACCGGGTTCGTTGTTTACAACCCGGTGCACCATGTGATGGTGTAGGGGTTAGACCTTCAGGTGAGGACCAGCAGCTAGGGAGTGTCATTTGAGTCGCACGGCTAGTAGGCGTGGACTTTGGTCTAGTTTGTTTTATTTTTGGGTTAGTGAGTGACAGCGTGAGACTCTACTGTTACATTCATGTTTTGTCGATGTAACATTTTTGAGTGGTTGAGCCACGCACTTAAACTCTGTTGTTATACTTAGTTATTGTTTTATAACTTTTAAGTATGGAGTTTTTGTGGTTTTCACATTATCGAAATTAGATTTTTATCATCCAATTTTTCGGGGTGTGACATCAGCGAAAGCATCAAGAAAAAGATCTAAGACTTCAAGTTCAAAGCATTCAAAAAATAAGGTAGATTGTTGGTGACTTTGTGTGTATTAATTTTAACTGTGGAGTTGGTGGGTGACTTGGTACTGAGTACATTGAGTAGGGTTGAGCAGTAGGGCAATAGGGCAGTAGGGCTTGTATTGAGTCATACTGTTTTGCTACTTAGTAGTTGAGTCACTTGAGTGGTGTTTGAGAAATGAAATGGTTTGTGATTTTGTGTTATATATAGTTTTCTAAAATGTCTCAAGTGATGGAGTTGGTGACTTGGTGTACCCTTTTTCTTTGCAGGGTATCATTGGTTGAGAGTTGCCTCGGCGCAGGGGCAGCAGGGCAGCAAGACAGCCTTAACGGAGTTGGCGCAGCTGCGCAGGGGCAGCAGGACAGCCTTGGTGCCGGGGCAGCCTTGGCGCTTGGCAGGTTTCTTCCTAGACTCCTAGTTAGTATGAACTCTTGAAGTCTTGAACATTTGAATACTTAAACTCTTGAACTCATTCATTTTTATGTTCGTAGTTTTGAACTCTTTAATCTTTATGCTTCAATAGTTCAGTATGTTGAATTTGAATATGGTATTGTAATATTTGAATCAGTTGTTATAATATTTGAATGATTGAATCAGTTGAATGGTTGAAATGTTGGTTTTATGTTTATGGAACACATCATGACCTGTTAAAATGTCAAAATACTGGGAAAGTTCCATTTCTGTTGAAAATGAGATTTTGTCAGATTTGAGCCCGAACCCGGTCCGAACGGGCTTTGCTCGATCCATGAAGTTTGGAAAGCCCGAACCGGCCCGAACTGAATTTTTCGGGCTTTGGGTCGGGTTCAGCGGATTGTACTAATAAGATAGTTTGGGGTTCCAATCCAAAACCAATTGGCAATATAAAGAGTACAACAAACTCTTATAAACCCACATGTTATATCTCATTTTCCCACGTGGGATGTATATTCTCAACACACGGACTAGCCATATATGTGGACAACATTTTAAGTGACGTGGAGTCTGTGTGGCCATTTGGACTTCACACGTGAACGTGGGTAACCTCGCTCTAATACCATGATAAAGTAGTTTTGGGTTCTAATCCAAAACCAATTGGCAATAGAAGAAGTAGCCCAAACTTTTATAAATCCACATGCTAGATCCTATTTTCGCATGTGGGATGTATATTCTCAAACATGGACTTGGGATTGGTTTTTATTTCGCAAATTAAATGATATCAACTGGCGCCACCAGCAATTGATAATTGTTTAAGGAGCAGGTTTATATAGTTGGCAGTTGTTAGAGTAGCCGGAGGGTGTTTGGGCCACAATTGGAGTTTACTTCAATTGGGCTTTTATTCCGAGGCCCAGAGGGGTTTAGGTTAAACCAAATCCAATATGAGCACTTCCTATTTCATTTAGGAAAGATTGCTTGGAGTGAAAGTATTGATTTGCTACCCGATCAGATTGGGGTTATTTTGTAGTAATCCAATTGCACAATACGCGAGTTACCTTAACGGATAATAAGGTGTAAACGCTGATTGGGATAACTAGGGATTGTTATGGGTAGCAATCCATTTGTGAATGTATCTTAGCCGAATCAGTGATTGATTCTCTTTGGACTCGATTTGGCTTATCTCGGCTTTAATTGAGTGATCTTGGCAATATACGTACGGTGCGGATTGAGTTCCCTAAGTAAAGGAAAAGACTGATCTCAATTTATTCTTAACCGATTTGATTGGAGTTGGTGTAAGGAAGGACAATCCTAGTCAATCTCGGAATCCGCCAGGCTGGATCTTCAAGCATTAGGGTTTCCGTGAAACATATAAATATAACTCTTTTGCAACTAAGAAAGGGTTATCAACCATCTACAAACACACACAAGTTCTAGCGCACCGCTAACTTGCCAAAACCTCTCCGGAGCAACTCACGCAATTTGCCTCCACCTGCGATCGATCACATCTCGCATTCGTGTCGAGCGGTTGCTGAGCCTATCGAGTCAGTCCGCTACTCCGGTAGCAATCGAGTCTTTACCCCGGTAACACACACCCGTGGTCTTGGTTTAGCTCTGCTTTGCTTCTCCGGATCAAAGTAAGATCCTCAATCCTCAGGGGGTTGGGAAGGAAATCCTGTTAGCTAGTCTATTCAGGTCTTGTTCGAGCCCTGTACGCCGGCTTAGTCAGCGCCCGCGTAACAGTTGCTTGGTCAAGAAGTCAGAGTCTATTGGGAGCAGACGAGAGGACTCGCCAGGGGTCGTACGCAGCCGAGTTGCACCGCTCTAAGGGTGCTGGCACGCCTAGGCACACAGAAGACACGCGAGGAGCACGCCTCCTCCGCCCCCAAGTGCTGACTGTTCGTGACGCAGTAGAAGGGTGGAAGGGTTGATCAACGTCGAACCCTCGATAGATGGAGAGCACAATCAACGTTGTACTCTATAGAACAAGTCTGGAATCCACCAGAAAATAAGAGACAAACTCTTAGGGTTTTATAAAATTTGATTAACTCCTTGTATGTGATCCCAAAGGGATGCTTAAATACTGAAAAGAAAACCCTAAGGCAACTCTAACAAGGAAACCTAAAGCCCAAGGGATTAAAACAAAATAAGTCCAAAACAAACTAGAAAACTTAAATCTTGAAAACATATTAAATTGCCGTTTTGAGGCCCAAAACGAACTCGAAAGCCCGAAAAGGCCCACACGTCGTGGCAACGCAACGAGTTTGATTCCTGGCGTCGTTCCCTTTCCGGAATGGTATCACAATCGTCATTCGGACTCCAGATGCCAAAACTGTAGTAAACCGGGCTCTATCCTTGATGGCGGATGACGTCTGGCGGATGTCGTCTGGCGGATATCGTCTGGCGGATGAACCACCCTTGGCGGATATCGTCTCTGGCGCGCAGCCTTTGACTTGCAACGGTCAATCTGTTCTTCAATGTTGGCTGCCATCCTTCCTACATCAGTTCGCCGGGTGCTGAATCCGCCCCGAACAGAGGGAATCAAAGAAACTAAGATTATATATGCTTTTGTTTTGAGAATGGATGCGCGCGCTCATCCATGTAGGTTAGTCGCATTCAGTGAATGCAGAATCAGGTAAAACCCTAAGACAGAAACAATCACAGGCTCAATTTCTACGTATCGATCCTTTCTCTACTATCGGACCAAATCAATACTTCTTTGATGATCAGAAGCAAGACAGTATATGAATAGAAATCCAGATTTAGCTAATGATCAACTGGTTCCGATCCAGTCAAGCGTTCTAGTCATATGCAAGAACAATATATAAACAATGAACAAAAGTATAAAATTATATCAGTAAGCAGGTTGCTGGGAAAAGATGAAGGAGCCATCAGCTAGGCATCAGACATTGACTGAATAATGCATAATTGCAATGGAAAAAATACGAGTAAACAGCGATGAAAGTTGCTCAAAGGGGACAGATATTACTGAAGAAATTCAGAGCCATCTAGATGACCAAGCCACTAAGTAAATGAAGAGATAGCCATCAACATCATCAACAGATCAAATTAAGGAAGTGGGATGACTAGAGTAAAACATCAAAACCAAAACAGTTGCACGGAAAATGGACTAAAGTTGTACTCGGATATATGGATGGGTTAGTCAAGGATACTGACACATACAAATTCTTTTTAAATCCACATACAATCAATCATGGACTTTGATTGGTGTTATATATAAGATAGTCTAGCAAACAGTTAATTAATTAATCTAGGAATTTGGTGGATAATTCTCTTAAACAGAACTATTACCCAGTCAAGTCAACATTGTGTTATTGCTCTTGATCATATTCAATGTATAACATGACCACACTTTCAACCAATTGTCACACTTTTTCTTTCTAATCCTCTATCATTGTAAGTTTCTTAAGCTTTGAAACTTTTTTGTTAAACTTTCTATTATTTACTTTCTATCTGCTTTGAAATGGTAAACTCAAGTCTACCTGGTGTAAGTATTCCTCAAACTACTTGTAGCTTTTCTGATTTCATATCCAATATCATTAGTTGTCACCCTTTTTCCAATGTAGGTATGTATAGCTTGACCGATTTGATGATACACCATGCTATTTGGCAAAGTTGATGTGTGTTAGTTCTTAGTTCACTGGACAAACTAATCATCGAACTGGATCAGTGTGGTTCGTTTCAAGGTCCGAAAATGTCGTCTATCTACTCGTACGTATTCTCTAGTATGTAGACGTACGTACTAGTATAGCTACATGTTCTCCCAATCACTAGCCACGTACGTACATCTTGATTAAGCCGGCCTCTAAGGCTTGCTGAGAGATAAGCTAGCTGTAAGAGTTGAAGTTTCTATTCGTGTATTAATTCATGGAGTCGAATAGCCAATGTCTGCAAGTTTTCCAAATTGTCAGCGGCAGAATGTAAGCGATTGAGACTGTTTCAAATATTAGATCATGCAGCAAGCAGAAACATACATCAGCTAGCTTCCATTCCTAATTCATATAACGCGTGAATCGATCTTCTTCAAGTCCCCAGAAAAGCTGTCATGCATCCCAACAAAAACAATAATCAAACTCTGAGACTTTTGCATTGATGTGTAATTTGTTGTTCTAGCTCTCCCGTTGACCTAACGTGTTGGATATTTTGTAATAGTCTACGTGATCTTAGTTTCATATATAAATAAATTGCACTCATTTTCATTGCCACCCTGGTGCTTAATTTGTTCTTCGATATATATAATGTGCATGCTAGCTAGTTGATCCAGTCCTTCAATCAAACCTGGTCATTAAGAGAAGTGGAGGGGTGTTTCCCAAATTAAATTTCTAATTATCATTACATCTTGATTAAGCTGTGATCATACTTTATCTTATATTTCGTAATTTATGGATTCACGTTAACTGTTTTAATCTTCTTTCCGATCCCTATAGCTTTCAGTGTGTCATTTTCATTAGTTCTTCATGTACGTACTCCTTGTTTAACAAGGAATCTGTCTACTTAAATAGTTGCTAATTATATTATCACAATAATAGTAATTCTAAATTCTTATACACAAAGCTAGCTATCTAGCTAGTTCTCAAACAAGTTGTAGATATTTTGTATGATGTAGATGTACGTAAGCATACCATCATTCTAATAGTTCATAGTTTCATACCACCCGTAGAAAACAACATTACCTATTAATTAGACAATTAAAAGAAAAGTAAGATGCACAAAGATTTCGTTTATGAACTTCATTCCTCATTTTGGAAACAGTCAGTACGTACATGCGCACTAACCTCGTTCCAAAATCTTTGTATGACTTTATGTAGCTAGGTGTAGTCATTTCAATGATCCATACGATCATACCAGACATTTCACATCAAGATGAATATGAAAGCATAGTTGAAGTCATGGGTAATATTCAATATACTCAGTCAAGCTAGTATAATTACGATGTCAAATTTTGGATGAATGAATATATGCTATATATACAAGTTTTCATTTTTCACCATGTTCTTGTTAGATTAATTTCTTCCATCCTCTCATGTACATAAAACTTTCGCTTAATTCCCTTGCTTGTTGTGTGAGCTCTAGTTTTACTTGTAGATTGTATGGCGCCTGATGAAGGCCGGGTTGAAATGGGTGGGTTTAACAGTTTACTTGCATTATATACTCCAAAACGTGATTCAAGATATCAAATATATATATTTATGAAGAATGGTATTTCGATCATGAAGGAATCTTTGCAGCTAACTGGTTTAGCTAGACAAGAACATATGCATCATTTTCTGATGAATAAATTTGGACAGTGAAGCTCCGTCAATCAACTGATGTCTTAGCGATCGATGATCAAGGATAAGCACGATCATAATGCTATTTTATAAATTATAACACATATATATATATATATCAAACTCAAATGCTCTCAGATCACTCTTTTATCTTTACCAGCTTCCCAAATCAATACAACATATCAACCTCAAACCGTCCCTAAATAACATAGCCAAACCACCCAAATATCTCTTTCATTCTTCCTTTTTTCCTTTTAATTTTTTTTTCTGGAATGAAAATGTTGGCTATTTAATTTGCTGACTGAATATTAAGGAGATTAATAGCTTGTGGAGCAGCTCTAGTGGCACTAATAATCCCAGTCGTCGGGTATTGACCTGAGCAAGGCCTTCTCCTCCAGCTCTTTCTATCATTGCTTAGCTATTTCTCCAAACGCATGACCGACCAATCATTTGTCACTATCTTGTTTCTGATTGGCACCTGCGTGTTTCTTTGACCCTTCGAAGAACATAAACAAAAAACTAGTCAAAACTGTTGACTTTTCCATGTACGTACCCATTCCCATTACGGCAAGTATTTTCATTTTTCATCATGAAGAAATAGAAACCTGATCATTATTTTCATTTTTGACCAAGCATATAAAAACTCCTTAATATACGACTATGCAAATTGAATTTGTTTATCAAAGGATTTGTAAATTGGATCATATAATAGGTCGAAAATGTCTATAATTCTTTTATAAAGTCGACTTTGTTTTGTCAATGCGATTCTCGTGTTTTGCGCAACGACTAATAGATTACTCAACCATGACTGAGGGAAATAATAGAACAAATTTAAAACAAATCGAAATTCTATTTTCGTTCATATTGATGACCGATAAAACAATGATGTATGATCTGCTATCATTATTTTTATTTGTATGTTCTTTGTTTTGTTATTACAAAACTAGACTACGAAGTTTGTAGTTAGCATTATGACTATTATATGTGTTGATGAGTGGATTACTGAGTGCAAATTGGAAAAACAGATCAAAGCCAACAAGGAAATTGATACATGTATTGTGAATTTTTTGACTCGGCTATGATTAGTGCAAATTGACTCATATAAATGAATGCAACTTGTGGTTCTATATGTTTCAAATGAACCCATTTGTCAAATACAGAATTTCATTAACCATTAAAATCCATAATAAAATTGATACAGCTGCAGTTCACACCAGTTAATCATTACATTGAGAATGGAAATATATAGTAGAATCTTTATTTGGTCACATAGCATTGTCCTTTTGATTCAAGAAAATCCTGAAAGTCCTTTTGATGTCACCAAGCCATCAAGGACACAAAGAAGATTTCTTGATATAGTTTACTCGATCATATCTCTTGTCATGGAATAGTGTCGCCCATGTTTTCATTGGAGTAAACATAATCGGTATATTTAAAGAGTTTCTTCATCGATGAAAATAAGATTTGAACTCCAGACCTCATTAGTGAGAATGTATAATTGGTACGTTAGTAGGTAATCGGCATCTATATGGATTATGCAGAGCAAGTATTACAACATGTATCAAATGTATAAACCATTTGCAGTAGCTCTTCAGGAGTGCTACAGATCAAATGAAGCAAGAATGTTATTTTCAAAGGTTCTACTATACATTTTGGCTGCTTCAACTATCCAACGTCACAGGCCACCATGTAACTTCTTAAGAGTACTAATCATATGAGATCATGGACCAGATTTTGTGTCTGTCGCACGTCCTCACTTTTACTAGTCATTATATGACAAATCTTGTAATCTGCAACTCGATATATAATATCTGAGTTGCTTAATTAGTCTGGATATTTAATGGGGCGGATCCTTCCTGGAAATTGCTTTTGCTTTTGAATAGAGCTAGATTCGTTTACTCATTTGTCTTTGCCTATTTGGTCTCCATTCAAAGACAGAGCCAAGGATAAATAGCCTGCCAGGCCCTCAAAAAAATATTGAGCTCAAACTCAAACTAAGCACTATCTCATCGTCTAAAATAGAGAGTAAAATAGTTCTTCATTACCTTCACTCAAACCAGAAAACATGGTGAGAGCTCCATGCTGTGAGAAAATGGGATTGAAGAAAGGGCCATGGACTACTGAAGAGGACCAGATTCTCATCTCCTACATCCAAACTTACGGTCATGGAAATTGGCGAGCTCTGCCTAAGCATGCTGGTAATTACACTTACACTTTGCTGTATATCGCGGTTTATTTTCTGGCCAGCTTCAAACAAAGTTGTTGACTGTTGAAGCTTTCGACTCATACTTCTTCGCTTGTTGTTCTTTCTTTTAGGCTTGTTGAGATGTGGGAAGAGCTGCAGACTCCGGTGGATAAACTATCTGAGGCCGGATATCAAGAGAGGAAACTTCACTAGAGAAGAAGAAGATGCCATCATCAACTTGCATGAAATGCTTGGTAACAGGTATGCATACAATGCTTAACATTTAGTTTTGCATGAAACGTTTCTAAAACATGTTGCAAAAAATGAAGTTTTAACATGATGAACAAAGTTTATTAATTGGGAAGCAGCATAGAGTCAATCAAGTCAAGTCCAGTAGGGTGCAAGGTTAAGGGTAGAGACAGACATTGCTTTGAAGTAAAGGTTCAGTAGCTAGCTTGACACCAATTTTCATTGCAAACAAGATGAACTAGATCGATTTTTGAGCATCCAAACAAAGGCGACTGGTTCTATGTAATAAAGAATGGCAATTGATGAACTCAAAGATTCTGTAAATCTGAAGCAATCACTATAAAAATTATGAATACAGATGAAGTCGTGCAGTAAATAACTAATATCTGTCTTAGTTTGTCTTACTAGTCACAAGCTGCTCGAGTCACATTCATATATAAGCATATACTTTTGTACTTGCGTAACAAGTGCCAAACTCATGCATATAATTTAATCACAATAATTTCTTTTATTTTTCAGATGGTCAGCAATCGCAGCAAGATTACCAGGAAGAACTGATAATGAAATAAAAAATGTATGGCATACCCACTTGAAGAAGAGACTACTCAAGCATGACAACACGACATCACCAACATGTAGCATTTCTAATCTCACAAGCCAATATGCAGAGCCAGAAAATGTGAATTTTGAGAGTACAACAAGTCATGCCTCAATGTCACCACGATCAAGTTCTAGTGAGGATGTTTCATCAGTCACTGAAGCCTCGGCTGCAACTGGTCACAATATGATCAAAGATGAAAAGATCGAGTTGGATGCAACCTTCCCCGATATCGATGACAGTTTCTGGTCAGAGGCACTTTCAGCTGACAATTCCGGCGACATCCCATTAGAGTTTCTGGAGGGCGCATATGATCAAGCACAACCCCAACTTCTATCCCCTTCAAACATAGGCGATGGCATGGAGTTTTGGTACGACCTTTTTATCAAAACTGGCCATGGGGGTACACCAGAAGTACCAGAATTTTGAATTCTTTCTTTCTTAATTATTTGGAGGAATTTTATTTGGCGGTTAGAGTAGTTTAAAGTACTTAAACTTCTAGATACCATTTGACCGTAACTTAACACTAGTAACATGGAAATTTCCGATGTGGGATGAATAGTTGTCACCTTTGCCTAAAGCTTGAGTTAGATGCATTGACAAAGAAGCTACAGATGACAAGTAGTCTACAAACAACTGAGAAGAATAAAGGGAGAGACAAAAAGATTGACTTGAGAAAAGTTTTGTATAGGAATGGAACTAGCTAGTTAGATTTGAGTGATTGTGGGGATAATCCTCCTGCATTGTCTTACATTTCCATCAAGCAATCAAGTTTATGGTTCTATAGAGTAGTATGGTCGATCAAGATTATGCAAAGATGATGACGATGGCAAAGAAAATGATGTAATTGAGTTTTGTGTTTTCTACCCAATGAAAATTTATATGCATCAATTCTTACAGTTTCTGTGCACCAATTGGTTTTGCGACAATTTGTTTGATTCTATACTGGAGAGTTGAATTTGGAATACTACTTGATGGATGCCAAAATCTTGTTCAACAAAAACCAAGATGCAGAAAGGTGTCAATTTTCAACTTAATACACAAATCGTTATGTTTGGAACCTTTATAATGCTTTCATTGGTAACCTATATATTTTGCAAAGACTTGGTTTTCTAGTAAGATAGACGAGAGATGACCCCATATAGAAACCGAAGTGATGACTCCTCTTTAGTCTGGAAAATCTAGGTTTAACAAATGTTGTTGTAACTAGATTTGAGTTTGTTAATATAGCCAATCACTCTCACTTAACCAGTAACACCCCCACTACTAAATTCTCTAGCACCTTTGTTGTTTTGCTAGTTTCTATATTAATGAGGACAAAAAAAAAGGTTTGTACAAAGTAAGAAAAAATAGGGGAGGCAAAGAAAGTTGGTTTGTCACCAATAAAAGAATCTCGAATCGCATTGACTGGTTGAGGAACATGGTTAGACTTGGGTAAAGTGACATCTATGTTTCACCAATCACCATATTTGGTAGGCTTTGGAGCAGTGGTTCTGATAAATTTGGCCAGAATTTTGTACACTGAAGAGTATATGAATCATAACCAAAGAGCAAAAAAGGTTTGAATCAAACTAGATGTCGACGACGACGACGCCGCAAATACACTCATAGCCACTAGTGTAAGATCATGCCACTGATACAATAGACAGGTATGAACAAGAAGTCCAATTTAACATGCATTTCAGGTCATTACAGATTTCATACTACATATCTCAGTTTGAACACAGCTATATACCACTGAACGAAAATAGAGACTTAAAGGCGTTTGGTCCTTACTCCTAACTGCAAGTCCCAGTACGTCAATCATATGCTCATGACCATACATGTACATTGTTCTAAGTCTTGCTAGGAGAATTAGTAAACTATAAATCTTCAGTTTTGGCGGACCTTGGAGTCCTACTTTACAAGTCATGTCTTAAAATTTTCCATTCCTCATACTATGTATCGCTTAGTCTTGATAGCTACTTCTTACTGAACGCACTTCAGCAAAAGAGAAAGTTAGCACTTTGAACAAGAACAGGAAGCTGTGACTCGGGGAGGATGACTGGTTAATATCTATAGCTATCGATTCACAAAGAGAAAACAATATCTCAGTGTTATTCGTCAAAGGTTTGCCTTAGTGTGGCGTCCTGATACTCTATTGCCTTCGGTATTTCTCCTAATTAGGCATGACAAATTCTACTAGCATATTTATGGGAAACAAAGATGTAAGAAACGCACATTTAGATATAATCTAGTAGATTCTTCTGTATATATGAGAGGCAATCTGGTAAAGACGTAACCCTGCTTTAGATACATACCATATTGAAGTCATCCACTTTCTACATAAGTTACTATTGCACTATAGTGGTGCTCATCTTTACTACGTACTCTGCATATCAGTACAACTTTTATATGAAACTACGATTCTATTAATATATATATACAACTTTATATATATATATATATATATATATATATATATATATATATAAAGTTGTATATATAACAGGAAATTGAACATTATATAATTTTGTTGCTTCAAATGTCACAGAAAGGCCTTCCAGTTCAGTCCTTTGCATCAGCAATGCCTCCTGCAGAATAACAATATATATGGGCCTAGCGTACTCCTGATCACATAGTCTCAGTTACAGGATCACATTTTCCTTTAATCAGAAACTGGTGTTTCAGTTAATCAGAAAAATCACAAAGTAAACTAACTAGTCAAGTATGAAAAGGATATTGTTTCGGCCTCAGGCAGGTTTGGGGCATCAAACACCATGCAGACGTGCTGTTCACCTTTGCCTTCCCTGAACATGAGCCTTATGGTTGCTGAACGGGCAAGCACATGTCCTCAGGCTGACTTCTTTGGATCAGATATGAACACTCCGCCACCAGGGTCAGCTGTCACTGCATGGCAATGAGATTCACCAATAAGCCTCTGAAAAGACATTTGCTGAAGTAATGGGAGCGCTAGAATTGCACAAATTGAAACTTAAGATCACCAACCCAATTAAGGTATTATATACCCAGTTGGTTTGCAGTTTCTGCCTATGTTTAATTTTGAAGAATGATTTAGCAGAGAAAGGCCTGGTCAATGATTGATTACCTTGGTTGGTCAGGTAGACAGCAATATTGAATTCCTCAGCAATCTTGATTAATCGGGAAGTCTATGCCAGTTTTTGATTAATCGGGAAATCTCGATACATAATTTATGTACATTTATGGACCATTATTACTAGGCGGTCACAATGGAACTAAGTGTTAGAATTAGGCTTGTCCAATACCTACTTCATGTAGGCTCAAAGCATCAATGCTTCTAACAAACACAGACTAGACAGATGCACTTTGCAAGCTTTAACTCTTCCTGTTGCCAAAAGTGCTGCCATTATAACACTCCCTCGTTCTCTCCATCTTCATCATCTGCAAAAATTACCATCTGCAACATCTTTTCAGTTAAGCATTTATTAGCTTAACAACTCCCAAAATTAAAGCACAAAAAGAAAGTAATATTGCCATCAAAAGCATACATGTAATGAAATCAATGAATATATAAAAGCACCTAGTATTACCATCAAAATATCAAAAAGACTATAATGGTCATTCTCTCTTATTTTGAACCAAGTAATAAAAGACAAAAAAAAAACTGAAATCAAAATAACAGAGCCTGAGTATAGGTATCCACGCCAGCAGGCAACAAAAGAGAGATTGTTATCTCTTATGCAGTATGCTACAGGTAAAATGCAGTAGCATATATAGAAACAAAATAGTTGAAAAAAAATGTGTAAAATGCATTTCATAGAGTAAAATAGTTTGAAAGGGAAAGGCATATCATAGGTAAAATGCATCATTTTTTCCTCATTCTCTTTCCTTTTTGGGACCACATTTCTTCCTCATTCTTGACCAGATAAGTACACACCAAAATCCTCTACAAAAAAAAAAAAAAAAAATGCACACCAAAATTTCTACCAGAGATTAAAATGCCAGAAGAGCAGCACAGGCCAATCATTGACCTAAAAACTTTCAGTAAACCAAACTAAAACAATAAACTTCTTAATATACCAAACCAGAATTCCTCATTTTCTCATCATCTAACCAACAACTAAAAACTAAAAACATAGTAATTAACATCTTAGAATAAATTACAATCAAATCTGGTAAATAAAATTACCAACTGTGAACTTAAAAACCTCCGAAAGAATGAGGCACAATCGCAAGGAGGTGTAGAAGTATCCAGTGATGGTCAGATAATTTGGTTTTATGATATTGTAAGACCAGGTCCGTCATTTTAACTTGCTAGACCAGGATGGAATGCCAAACATGGGTAAGTACATTAGTAATTTGAGTTTAGCCTTTTGGATCAGCTTATTTTCATAGCCTTTTCAAATATGTTCAAGAGAATAGGAGAAACTGAATAACATTAAGAGAAGCCCTTTCACCTCTGTTGATATATGCAGAAAACCAGAGAACAGCAAAATAATGACTTGAACGGAGCAGAAGTAAATGACCAAATGTTTGGGTAAAATGTTTAATACTCCGTCTCCAAGCTCCTTCTCTTCCCTGCTTTCTACATAAGCAAAAGAAACTGATCATAAACATATCAGAAAAAGGAATAGCAACATAAATCAAACCAACATGATTAGGAAACAAAGGAAATCTTTCCTTTACAGTAAAATCACCTGAAATTTGGTGGCCAAGCTGTTTGCTCAATATATGATCCTGACATCTGCAGTTCAGAAGTTCTAAAACCACTCACCTGCAATTGATACACAAAATTATATCAAGCTTTACCATTATATATCTGAACACTTCAGATTTTCCTCTCACCCCTACCTCCCCAAATCAAAGATCAGCAGTTAAAGTCTTCTGCTAGCATATGTTACTTTTACATATAAAGAGCTGCTGTAAGCTATTCTGCTCCAGAGCTGCCACCTGCAAATAATCCAGTTTTACTTTGCAACAAAAAATCTATACATTCAATGAAGTTTCTTTAACCAATTATATCACCATAATAACTAAAAGTATGATTGAATCTGAACTATTTTATCTGTATATTCAGTACTTGCCTATTTACATCCTTTTTCAACTGCAAATATATTGAGATTATATTTCTTGACCTACATTTAAAATTCTCTCAACTCCACATTAGATTACAGTTTCAATCTTCTACAACCATAAATATCATACCTTAAATTGGCTCGCTTCAGCATAGGGGCATTACCAGTAGCTCCGAAATAAATAATAACTGCACCCGACAATTCTGAAAGATTTAAACCCCTAATTTAGAACTGAAAATTAATGGGGCTTATAAAGCAAAAGGATCACCTTTTAATTTGATAAATTTGAGTCTCCAAACCCCAACTTATTCTAGAAGCAATACCCTTCTTGGCCTTGATAAAACTATCACTTCTAAGTTCTAAGAACAGCAATGGATCACAGACTCTGAAGACATCAAAAGAAATCGATCGGAAGAGGCGCACAGAAGACATACCAGCGAGGAGGAAACGAAGTTCCTCTACTCTCTCTCTGCTCTATCGAGCAAACAACCTTGCTTCCTCTCCCTCTGTTTATGATATTTGATGAAGACGCCAGAAAACCCAGAACAACGTGGTAGATCAGCAGACACACAGGTGGGAATGGCACACAGATGGCAACAACTCAATCTCACATCCGTTAACAAAGATTATATAGTGGCACCAACGTAAGTAACGCACATCCAAGGTAACATTGACTTTGCATGATAAATGAAGTAGCCATTCGCAATTACTAAACAGTCAGGGTCATACTCTATTTACAAAAGAAGTGAACAGTACTTTTGGTGTTCTCTTTTAGTAGTTATTAGTTGGAAATATATGTGCTTATGACATGACACTGAAATGACTCATAAAAACTTCAAGAAGAAGATAGCATCAAAACAAGCATATGCAGTGCAGGGAATCAATAGACCTGAACTGGCGATCTGCAAGCTCTCCTCTCCCATTAAAATCAACATGAAAGTGAGCAATCACTGAATCCACAATCTGAAAAACAAGAACGCATGCAAATTGAACAACAAGGTCTCTGGATGATTGTACCGTAAGAGAGTTTTAGTACAGTCTTGACGACAAGTCAAAGATTGTACTGATACTCATAAGTATAAGCAAAAATGATCTTTTGCAGCCACAGAAAAGGGCAAATTAGTTCACAGAAATTGTATCAGTAGTTCAACTGCTACAAATGAATAAAAGAAGCTTACATTATCCAGGATAGCTCCTGGGTCCATGCCAAACCTCTCAGCTACAATACGTTCAGGCCGGCTGCAATTGCACTGGGTTAAGAAGAAAACATACTGTGCTAGATAATAGTTCTCATCCTTTCACTGACAAAAAATTAAAAGGAAAAAATACTTGTTACTCCCCAAGTCCCTATACTATGCACCAAAAAACAGTTTTGTTCCTGAGTTGTCAAATTAAATCCCTGATCTTTCATTTGTCAACACTGTAATCCATTCCGTCAAATAAATCCATTATTGGCAAACTCCAGATGTTAAAATGACCAAAATACCCCTGCTGAAAATCTTTTTTATTTTTCCCTCTCTTTCAAATTTTTGTTGGGGTCTAATTAATTATATACCAAAAACCTAGTAAGTAGAACAATAATATCAAACCAAAAAAAAATGTATTGATTTTAAATGGGGGTATTTTCGTCATTTCAGAAATTTAATGGAATATTTTGACAGTCATGTAACGGAATGGACCAAAGTGTTGACAAATGAGAGATTAGAGATGTTTCAGATTAACTTGAAAACTTAGGGACGAAACTGTTTTTTCAGTAACAAGTATGTTGTCCAAATTAAAACATAGGGAATATTAATCAGGATGACAGCAAAAAAGATACAAAGTTCCTTCTGTATCAATGTAAGAAACCTTTCCATTCCCTCCATGCGGGTTAGTAGGCAGCTACACAGTAACAGGCAAACCAGTCACTCAGTCATCAAGGGTTTGATATATGCACAGACAAACATAGAGACATGGTGATATTTTAATCAAACAGCATATTCCAATATGTGAATTTTAGCTAGCTAGTAGTATTGACCTTCAACATAAATTGACATACCCACAGACAAACATGTGCGCACATATACACATACATAGCTGGTGATATTTAACTCAAACGGCATATTCCAATATGTAAATTTTAGCTAGATAGTCGTATTGGCCCTCAACAGAAATTGGTATGCCTTTGCAGCAACCAAAGCACTAACAATTATCAATTGATCACACATCACACCAAGTACTCAGTTTTCAAATTATAGTTTGAGAACATCACGATAACCACAGACCCCATATAACTTTTATATTAAACTAAACTCTAGGCAAACTGACAATGAAAGTCAATGTAAAGTTATAGACTAATATCACACTTTTCTTAAATCTCAAATGCCAAACTTGTTTCAGTATGTGAAGGAACACACCAGAGTTTTACACTACCACCAAAGAAGTTCCTTGTAAGGAGAGAGATGTACCTGTATAGACACGCAGAAAGTATGTGCCAGCTGTGTTTTTCCAGACCTGAAATTGGTGTTTAGATGGTCAGTAAAGAGGTATAAATTCAGAATATAGTTGCAATGAAAGCTTAGTAGTCAAATACAAGCTTAGTAATCACTTCCAGTAATATATCCAAAATTCTGAATAGAATAAAACGAAAATAAAACTCCATAAGTAATTTAACAATGTAAATCCACCAAAAAGTCTTAGATTAACATTTGAGATCATGCAATAGTTGAGCACTAATCACTATCTTCTCAGCAGCTTCATATATCTTATCCACTTTAGCCTCAGACAAACCTCCAATTCCAGTCAAGTTCTACCAAACACAATTCAAAATTAAGAAAATCGAACCGTAACATATAGTACTACATAAGAAAAAGAAACCTGTCTGATAATTGTGTGACCATGCCAGTCAGAAGATGCTGCTTTTAGTTGGGAATTGGTCAGATCCTAGAATCTGCGCACACACCAAAGCTCCACACATGATGGATTCAACAGTCAACACCATGTCCATCACAAGCAGAGCTGTTCTGTTGCTCTTGGTGATCAGGAAAACTTGTTATGACTAAAAAGAAATGAAATGCAAAAGGAACCACGATGTGAGAATGCTCTTCCCATAAAATAAAATTTAACTTAAAAGTTGCTCACATAAATTACAAAGACATGTGACCTTTCCTCCTAATGAAACTGCAGTCCTGATGGCCTAGTACCTCAAACTGAGTTTGAAGCATAAATAAATAAATAACAGTGATGACTGACCAAAAGACATATTCTTTCTTCCTACTCGATTTGGGGCATTAATAAGTGATACTGATACTCCTTCCTTCCCAATAGAACCGCGCTATTTCAGGCACATACAACATAGGCACAAACAGATAGATCAACAAGTCATTCTCCTCCTATAGTAGGAGTAGAACCAATTTCAATACCAAATAGTTTCAGTGTGTTGTGGGTGAGGGTGCTGTTGGCCATACGCATCAATACATCTGCTGCAGCTTCCTCAACTTGTGTGAGGCCAGTAGTGAGCCTCCGCTTTGCCCTTGATGAGTTTGAGTCCTCCTCCTCCTGTTTCGATTCTTCTGCAGCAGTGGAAGGATGCTTCGATACTTCTGCAGTCGCGGGAGGTTGATTTGATTCTTCTGCAGGTACGCAAGGTTGATTTGATTTTGCTGCAGTCGGAGGCAGTTGATTTGATTCTTCTGCAGTCGCGGGAGGATGATTTGATTCTTCTGCAGTAGCGGGAGTAGCAGGAGGATGTTTTGATTCTTGTGCAGGAATGGGAGGGGCAGCAAACGGAGCAGACTTCCTCTTCCTGTTGTTGCTAGCTGCTTCACCGGATGAGAATGCTGCTGCTGCTAACTTGTCATTCTTTCGGAGTCGACAAATGACATAATCTCCAATGTCAGCATCAAGCAGACTATACTCATCCAAATACCAACAAGCATGGTGTGGGGAACCAACTTTCTCATACCTCAACTTCCTCTTTCGGCCAATGGGATTTCCAGTTCTGTCATCAACAATGGGCTTGGACACATCTCCCTCGCTCCAAGTACCGCCGGATCCAACCTTGCGGCCAATGCGTGACCCCTTGGGGTTCACCTTCTTTAACTGTGTAAAAAAGAACAAGTCCTGGTTGCACAACTCAGCTCCCTTAAACATTTCCCATATCTCCCAAGGCTCTGTGCTCCCAAACAAATCAAACTCATGTAAAAACTCGTTCTCCTTCTTACCTACCTCCTCCACCTCCACCTCCACCACCGCCGTCTCCGCCTCCTTTGTCGGCTCATCTTCCTTGCTCTTCATGTATTCCAGTAACAGCATCGGCGCCGGCGCCGCTTGCCTCTCTTTCTCCTTCTTCTCCTTCTCCCCCTCAATTAACAGCACCACTGCCGCTTCGCCGCTCTCAACCGCATCGTCCTCGCACTTGTTGAAGCTCTTGTCTTCCTTGATTTTGTCGTCTTCCTCTGGCGGCGGCGGCAGTAAGGCCATGGTTTTGTCCTCCTCCTCCGCAGCGACCATGAACATCGACAGCCCCCTGCCGCCTTTACCCTTATTCTTATTATACAGAAAATAACAAATCAACTCCTGATCGGTAGGATGAAACCTAAACCCCACCGGAATGGGCCCAGAAGATTCCATCGACGCCGCCACCGAAACCGCCAGCAAATCCCTATTCCCTCCGCTCCCTCCTCCACCAGATCTGTTGTTCTCCCTCAGCCGGCAGATGACGTAATCCGCCGATTTGACCCCGTCGAGGCTGTACTCCTCCATGTACCAACACCCGTGCTGCTCGGAGCTCCTGTTCTCATACCGGAACTTCCTCTTTCTCCCGATTGGGGTTTTCTCGTTGTTTTTATCCTCCACGAAAATCGGGCGCGACGGCTCCCCCTCACTCCAGGTCCCCGTCCCGATTTTGCGATTAATCCGGGTGCCGTGGGGGTTCACCTTCTTGAGTTTTGTGAAGAAGAACAAGTCCTGGTCGTACAGATCGGCGCCGCCGTTGGCTTCCCAAATCGTCCACGGCTCCTCCTCGCCGTAAAGGTCGTACTCCGGCACCACCGCCGCCGCCTCGGATGCTTCCTTTGTGTCCTTGTTCTTCAGGTAGAGGTAGTGCCGGATGAGCTCCTCGTCGGTTGGGTGGAACCGGAAACCTACCGGAACGTTGGCCATGGTTGACTGGGTTGAGAAAATGGGAAATTGGGAGAGGGATTTTGAGTTCTTCAGGTGGGATTTTGTGAACAAATTAGGAGGATAGAGTTTGGGCAAAACCTAAAACCTCATTCGTATAGGAATTGCATTCCTTAAAGTGATAGGAAATTTCTTTATTTTCCCATTTTTCTTTCTTTTTCCACGCTGATGCCGTCTCCTTCTGCCATCTGTCCGAGATTTACCATTCTGCCCTCTCTCTCCTCTTTTGACTCTATTCTCTTCAGCCTATTCTCCGGACTCTTTGTTTTCTGTCCAAATTGATCTCAGCCAAAAGGCCGAGAAAGGTTCTGTCAAAATTCTCTGGACTCTCGAGCTCTAGCTGAAGCTGCTCTAGTCTACTATACACTGATAGCCACTAGTGTAAGAATCATGACAGGTATGAACAAGAAGTCCAATATAAACATGAATTTCAGGTCATCACAGATTTCATACTACATATCCCATTTTCAACACAGCTATGAACGAAAAATGGTGACTTGGAGGAGGATGACTGATTAATATATATTGCTATCGATTCACAATGAGAATATCTGATTGCGGTAAGGGGTCGTCAAAGATTTGCCTAGGATTATATAGCAGGATACTCTAATTGACGTTGAGATAAACAATAGACATAACTCTGAAGTAGCCACTTAGCGTAGTGTCCTAATATTCAATTTCCTCAGGTTTTCTCCTAATTAGACATAACAAATTCTATGAGCATGTTTAAGCGAAACAAGATGTAAGAAAAGCGCATTTAGATATAATCTAGTAGATTCTTTTGCATATGAGATAAGTACTCTGGTAAATAAGCAAGCCTGTTTTAGATACATACCATATTGAAGTCATCAACTTTCTACATAAGTTGCTATTGCACTATAGTAGTACTTTATACCAAGACTAGGTACTCTGCATATCATTGCAACTTTATATGAAACTACGATTCTATGACTATATATATATAGGTAACAGGAAACTGAACACAACATAATTTCTTTGCTTCCAGTTTCACAGAAAGGCCTTCCAGTTCAGTCCTTTGCATCAGCAATGCCTCCTGCAGTTATCTGGAAAACGTGCGTAATGTCAAGAATAACAACATATATGAGCCTAGCTTCACTCCTGATCACATAGTCTCAGTTACAGGATCACATTTTCCTTTTGGTGTTTCAGTTAATAAGAAAAATCACAAAGTAAACTAATTAGTCAAGTATAAAAAGGATATTGCTTCGGCCTCAGGCAGGTTTGGGGCATCAAACACCTTGCAGACACGCTGTTCACCTTTGCCTTTCCTGAACATGAGCCTTATGGTTGCTGCATGGGCTAGCACATGTCCTCCGGCTGGCTTCTTTGGATCAGATATGAACACTCCGCCACCAGGGTCAGCTATCACTGCACAAAAATGAGGTTCCATATAAGCCTCCAAAAGGACATTTGTTGTTGTAATGGGAGTGATAGAATTGCACATAATGAAACTTCTGATCACTAACCCATCCAAGTGTATTACATACCATGTTGTTTTACAGTTTCTGTCTATGTATAATATTGAAGAATGATTTAGCAGAGAAGGACCTTCAAAATTGGTCAATGATTCATTACCTTGGTTGGTCATGTAGACAGCAACATTGAATTCCTCAGCAATCTTAATTAATCGGGAAAGCATCTGTGCCAGTTTTTGCTGCAAATACCAATGTGCTTATGTCATGACATTGAAATGACTCTTAAAGACTTCAAGAAGAACATAGCCACAAAAACTAGAATAAGTAGTGCAGGGAATCAGTAGAACTGACCTGGCGATCTGCAAGCTCTCCTCTCCCAGTGAAATCAACACGAAAGAGAGCAATCACCGAATCCACAATCTGAAAAACAAGAGACGCATACAGATCAAACATCCACGTCTCTAGATGAATGTACCATAAGAGAGTTTTAGTAAAGCCCTTACTAGAAGTCTGAATGGCTCTTCAGCCATTTTGGCAGCTAGACCGAGAAGCAGATTGTACTGATGCTCATAAGTAAAAGCACGAGCATAAATGATCTTTTGCAGCCACAGAAAAGGGTACATTAGTTCACAGAAATTGTATCAGTGGTTCAACAGCTACAAATGAATAAAGAAGCTTACATTGTCGAGGACAGCTCCTGGATCCATGCCAAACCTCTCAGCTATTGGTATAATCCGTTCGGGCCGGCTGCAAGTGCACTTGGTTAAGAAGAAAACATACTGTGCTAGATAATAGTTCTTATCCTTGTCATTGACAAAAAAAATAAAACATAGAGAAAATTAAGAAGGATGACAATAAAAAGGATACAAAGTTCCTTCTGTATCAATGTAAGCAACTTTGCCATTCCCTCCATGCATGTTAGTAGGCAGCTACACAGTAACAGGAAAACCAGTCAGCAAGGCTTGATATATGCACAGACCCACACACAGACATGGTGATTATTTTAATCAAACTGCTTATTCCCATGTGTGAATTTTAGCTAGCTAGTAGTATTGATCTTCTAATGATACTGATATATGCAGACACATATACACACGTCCACACGCAGATATACATGCATAGCTGGTGATATTTAACTTAAGCTCCATATTCTCATGTGCAAATTTTAGCTAGCTAGTTGTATTGGCCTTCAACAGAAATTGCTATGCCATTGCAGCAGCCAAAGCACCAATAGTTATCAATTGATCACACATCAAATTAAGTTCTCAGTTACAAAATCACGATAACCACAGACCCCAACATAACTTCGGAAGTAAACTAAACTCTAAGCAAACTGACAATTACAGTCAATATATAGATATATTATAAAGTAAAATCGCATTATTCTCAAATCTGAATTGCCAGACTTGTTTCAGTATGTGAGTGAACACATCAGAGTTTTCCACTACCACCAGAGTTCCTAGTCAGGACTAAAGAGAGTGACATACCTGTGTAGACACACAGAGAGTATGTGCCAGCTGTGTTTTCCCAGACCTGAAATTGGTGTTTAAATGGTCAGTAAAGAGGTCTCAAAATAGAGTTTCCATAAATGTGTATTAGTCAGATATAAGCAACCGCAGCAATAAAATGAAACTGCGAAGTTTGCTTACCGAAATTCCCCAAATGCTTCAGTGATTGCCATAGTTTCAATCCCACCTGCAATAAATGAGCACATGAATTTATTCAAATTAGCAAAACAACACATAAACATACTCTAGAGAGTGAATGGACAGCTAAGACTGCAAGGTTACCTCCCAATAGTTCGTCAAGGGCTTGGCTTCCAGTTGTAATTTTAACGATGGACTTTCTCTGTACAAAAGAACATATATCAACTTCTCATATTCATATTAAGTAACTGGCTCAAGTCTTATATGATTCAGTCAAGCTCAAAACCGAAACAGCTATGAACTTACCTTGGTCAAGGCATCACTTCCAGTAATATATCCAAAATTCTGGAAAAAAAAAAACGAAAATAAAACTGGATGAGCAGGGTAACAAAATAAATCCACCAGAAAATCTCAGAATAACATTTGAGATCATGCAATAGTTAAGCACTAACCACTATCTTCTCAGCAGCTTCACATATCTTATCCACTTTAGCCTCAGACAAACCTTTGATTCCAGTCAAGTTCTACCAAAAACAATTCAAAAATAAGAAAATCGAAACCGTAACATATAAGAAATTTCACTGTATAAGAAATTTCAAATCAACTCATAGTACCTTCTTAGTAAGAATATAACAACCACAGTAAGAAATTTCAACTCGAACATTTTACGGTTTCAAAAAATTAGAGGTGAAATTCGCTATATACCTTCTTGGTGTGCATCATCAAGCCATTGCAGGTGTAGATCCCGGCGTCCTGAAGCTTCTTAACATCACCGGCGTTAATTCCCTGAGCAATCACTGCACAAAAAAGCGAATTCCGAATAGAAATTCCAGTTCATCATTTTCTCAAAGTGAATTTCACGCTAAAATTAGGCCTAAATGTACATCGGCGAACAAAATCGAACTCAGGTTAACTAAACAAAGCGGCACTCTTAAATTCCAGAAAGATTTTAGAGGAAAATGAAGCGAAATCATCAGAAATAAAAAACCGAGAGCGATCGAGCTTGAGACCATGAGTATAAGCGTAGATGAGCAAAAATCGAAATGATAGAAATCGCGAATTGAAATATGTGAACGGAAATTGAATATGAGCGAAGGCTTACGCTTATCGATCACTTCGAATAGGTCTTCTTCATCTTCGATCTCTTCGCGCTCAACGAGCTGCAGCTGGCCTTGATCTTCGGCTCTGAGAAGCATTGCAGAGAGAGGTTAGGTTGATTTCAAAGTGAAAAAAAGCTGATACGATTCGAATTGAAAAAATAGAGAGAGGAGTTTGCAGATCTGTGACTTACTTCATCTTCGCTCTCACTGGTTTAGAGTGACGAAACGGCGGCGTTCGGTGGTTACGGGAGAGTGGAGATCTTAGAGAGAGAAACAGAAACTAGAGAGAGAGAGAGTGTGGATTTGAAATTTGAATGGGAGAAAAGAGAGGGTGGTCTCAATTTAAAGGGCGGGAATAGAGAGCAAAGTTTGTTACGCGGTCCGTCCTGGCTTTTGTGTGAGACGCGTGATTTGTACATTCAACGGCTCTGATCTTGCCACGTCGTGGTGATGGGATTCAAGCTCTCATTCCAATGGCATGACCAGGCTTTACCTTTGTGAATGCTCTCTCGTCTCCAGCAAGCGGTAACTCAAATTGTACTGTGAAAGTAAATGCGGTGAATGCTCTATGCTACTTCCCGCACGCCACGCGATATGAGTTCGAAATTGGCTTGATATAGAACATTAAACGACACCACAATTAGAAACAATTTTGCGCATTGCCGGCGTTCGGAGATCAGAGTTTGTTTAAGCTAAGAACCCGGATTTTTATCTGAGATTATCAACTGCATTCTAGTAACCAAGGACAAGTTCCCCTACCCTTGGGTGTCGTAAATGCTCTCTGGTTTGAACTTTAGGGAAATGTTCTCTACTAATTTGGCTACTGCCCTAGTGCCATCCACAAACAAGTTCACAAACCAACCCACACAGGCACAATTGCACCAAACTCTGGAGTTTCAGTTTTAGGGGTAGAAACACACTTCTGTTGCAAACATTCCATGAATTGGTGAATAGTCTTTGTTCTGGACTATACGCCTCTAATCTAGAGACCTGATCCTTCTGGGGTGGGGATTGGCCACGGCTCGAACTAGTGTCCGGCCACAGCATAGAATTCACGTATACGGCACAAATACCACCGTAGACGGCACAAATATGTTAAGATAGTGCCTCTCCAAAATTACAGCACGAGGCAATAACAATTATTTATCAACTAGCAAAGCAGATATGGATAATTTTCAAGTCCATTGACATTCAAATATGCGATTACAATAGGAAAAAAGATCAAATATCCGCATATATAATGGGCGAAACAACGGTAAAAAAAATTAGAGAAGCCTCTCCATCATTACAGTTCTCCCTACCTTAACAATGGCATTATTTCAAAACTTCAGCCTAATTCCATTTGACAGACATCGATGCAAGTGTATGCCAAATTATAACCACACTGAGAAATACACAAGAACGATTAATTGATGCAAGTGTATGCCAAGGCCTTCTCCTCAGAAAGCTCATCGGCGGTGGCGTCCATCTTCTTCCTGGAGAACTCATCAATAGGGAGTCCTGCAAAATCGTAAATCATAATGAATTAAAACCCTGAACATTTCATGTGTGGTATAACTGTGAAGGGATGAGGACCCTGCTCTTACCTTGAACAATCTTCCAGTCTCCATTACAGCAAGTGACTGGGAATGAGTAAATGAGACCAGCAGGAACATTATATGAGCCATCAGAGTAAACACCCATGGAAACCCAGGTTCCCTGAATGTAAGGTCAAGTAAATCATTAAACATATTTAGTATGATCAAAATGTATCTGCAAACAAGACAACATAAGGCAAAGACGAGAGAGTAGTACATACCTCTGGGGTTCCAAGTACCCAATCCCGGATGTGGTCACAAGCAGAACTAGCAGCTGACAATGCACTGGAGAGCTTTCGGGCCTTGATAATTGCAGCACCCCGTTGTTGAACAGTGGAAATGAATTCTCCATTCAACCTAACACAGAAGGTTTTAAACAAAGTAAGTACCACAGTCAAAGGCCAAGCTAGCAGTCAAATATCTTTCATTCTCATACCAAGCATCATCAGCAACAAGCGCACGAACGGGTTTCTCTCCAGATGGTGTCTTGACAGTTGCATGGTTGACATCAGGATACTGAGATGATGAGTGGTTTCCCCAGATAATGACATTTTTCACATCAGAAACTTGAACGTTCAATCTCTCTGAAATCTGGCCTAATGCCCTGTTATGGTCGAGTCTAGTCAAGCAAGAGATGTTTTTCTCAGGAATTGATGGTGCAAATTCCTTCAAGATCAAAGCGTTGGTGTTTGCAGGATTAGCAACAACCAAAACCTGCAAAAGAAAGGAAACAAGATGGCAATTTGTAAGTATAACAATTTCAACTTCAATTTATCAACTACAATAATGCTCTTCATGTTATACAAGAAACCAATTATTATGGCAATATTATGGCAGTTTGTAAATATACGTGTTATGCATTCATTAGAACCAACCAAAGGAAATAAAAAAATAAAAGGACAAATATGTTGTACAGTATAGGTAAATAACAACCCAACAAATCTACTTGTTCTGCAGAAGAGTTAACTCAAAACCCTTCACAGAGGACACATGTTATATGGCAACCTAAACACTCTTACGCCATTGATTAGACCAACACCTAAGGACCATTTTGTTTGCATAGGCAAACAACACCACAACCAATCTATTTTGTTCTGCAGAGGAGTGGTCAATTGCACCCTACAGCAGATCAGGCCACACTCACAATGATGCATCATCAGGCATCTCAAGAATTGCATATGCTATGTGCATGTGAGCATTAAATTCTAAAGGATTACACTGAAAACAGATAAGATGCATATCATGGTACCAACAATTAGCTTTCAATCATAATCCGGGAATCAGTTACAATTCGAATGACCATGGAGCTGCCATTTTAAATGACACACAAATTCATAATCCATAACAATATACCTAAATAACTACAGCACACTCAATAACACATCTCAAAATTAATCTCGTTGCAGAGAAAGACAATTACCTTGCAGTTAGCAGCTGCATACTTCTCGAGTGCAGAAGCTTGGGACTTGTAGATAGAAACATTCTTCGACATGACATCCTTCCTCTCCATGCCCTCTTTCCTTGGGAAGCCACCAACCATGACAGCAATGTTCACTCCGGTGCATGCCTCCACAACATCAGTTGTAGCAATAACACCTGCAACAATCCAAGTATCAAATCAGTCTACAATCCCACTATCTACATACTATACACGAATAAATCGACTTTGTAGTTCATGTTCACCTTTGAGAAGAGGGAAGGCGGCATCGATTAACTCCATCTTGACACCATTCAATGCCTCGGCAGCGAATGGAATATCAAGAAGGTGAAGGATCACGGGCTGGTCAGCTCCGAGCATCACTCCCCTGGCGATCATAGGTACCAGAGCATATCCGATTTGACCTGAAAATTCAATAAAACCAATATTTAAATTCACCAAAATCCGGATCCACTCGACTGAAATTCATACTAACACGATCTACAATCATCGATCCAGTTACTACTTCACTGATCCTCTCACTCTCAAACAGTGATAATACACAATCAAGTATCAGATCTAAACCGCACATCAAACACATGCGAAATCACAAGCAAAAAGCATAAACAACTTCATTTCAGAAGCAAAACGTAGATCTAAACCATCTAATTAGCTCGTAACGAAATGAAGTTAACGGAATGAGCTACAGTACCTGCGGCTCCAGTGACGAGGACGCGAGTTGGTTCTTTGGCCATGGATTCCGATGAAGACGATAACGAATCGATCTGTGGATATGATCAGGTTGGTTTCAGTGAGAGAGAGTTAACAGTGAGAGTGGTGGACTAACAAGGCGGGGGGGTATATAATGGCGTGGGAGTGATATTGCCGAGGAGATTGCGTACGTGTACAAGGGGATAGCTTAAAACGGCGTCGCTTGGAGGTTGTGAAGGGGTGATTTAAACGACGACGTAGAGAGGGTTTGGACTATCAAGTTGACGCTTTTGACGGCGTTATGACTGGTGGAGGGATATTCTGTTTTTAGATTCGGACTCGTGATTTGTCCTAACGACAATGGTCATGATCCATGCCTTAGCGCTAAAAAGCAGGTTGGTTTTTGAAGTTTCTCTAACCATTGGTCTTGTTTGAGTGGTTAAGATACACCAACAAGTCAAATCGTGAGTGAAAACTGAAAAGGACCCCATTTGATAAAAAGTATGAAAGCTTTGACGGATAATACCTCAAATACCGGTCATTATGAATTTCCATATACCAACTTTCACATTAGTCATATAAGTTAGAAACCCCATCGAGCACACACAACGTCAATGATGTTATTAAGTGTTCATTATTATTCATTTCTTCAAGGATAGTTTTGTACTCTCCCACCCATATATCTCTCGCACTATCCAAAATGCCCCTCTTTCATCCCACCACTGCTACAACCTTGGGCTTTTGCAATCCGAGACTAAGTTTTGATTCAATATTCCCACACTCACTGACATAAGTCCATAATAAGCTTCTTTTCTCAAACCCAGATTTCTAATTATCAAATATGATCACGCGAATTGAATCGCAGCTTTAAGACTACTACATCTTCTTCCCTACCTAATGTTTAAAAAAGTGTGTTTTGGGAAAAGACGAGCCAATTTCGCTTCAAAACCCCGTGTTAAAGCCTTTTCACACAAAAGACGAGCTAAAGTGTCCCAAGACGCGCCGAGAAGTGCTAAGATGTCATGTTGACAATAGCCACAGAGGGCTACATAGGCCCACAGACCCGCAGCCAGTACGTCCGGGGCCGGACTGAGGCCCGAAGCAGGATCACCAGCACCCGGACCCGAGGTCCAACAGTCTACCTTGTGACCAGGGGCCCGGGGACTGGGGACGCCAGCCTGCCGAACAGGCCACCAAAGCTGGCCTTTTGTGTGCGAACAGAAGGAAACCAGTCCCACATCGAAGAGTGAGACCAGACCTCACGCTCGACCACCTACATAAGGGCCTCAACTACCCTTTTTAATAGGTAACTGATCTCTCCAACTACTTATCATTCTTGCTTAAGTTATCTATTCATCCCAACTGAACTAACTTAGGCATCGGAGAGGAGAAGACCGGCCCGCCCGGTATTCCCCTTAGTTAGCAGGTTCGCAGGAGGATATCACATCTAGATTCATCAGTTTCCACTAGGCCTACGGGTTTGTGCAGAAACAATTGGCGCCGTCTGTGGGAAACTTGTATAAAAGTCACGTAGGCATCACCAAATGGCAGAAAGCTCAGAAGCGGGGCAGGAAAGAAATACAACGGAGGGTCAGCGGGTCGCACCAGAGCAAGTGCTCATCTCCACCCCGGTCGCTGTACGGGAGCAGCGTAGCGACCAGGGCAACCAGGACGACAGCTATGGGGGGCCAAGCGGCACGCCGGGGGCATACAACGATAGCACGCGCGGGAAAGGCCCGGTGGAAGGCGACCAACCAACGCACCGGGGCTTTTCGCTGACATTCTCGGACGATCTGAACGACAAAGAGGAGAGTCTGCTTGGTGACAGCGACCGGGACACCACGTACAGTCCCGACCGGCACGATATGGCAGGGGAGATACAGGTGATGAGGGCAGAAGTAGGTCGCCTGCGCGCGGAGAGCGACCGGGATAGAGCAAAATTCAATGCTCGGTATAAAGAAATGGAGACGGTAAACACTGCCCTGGTGGCTGCCCTGGAAAGGGGACAGCAGTGCAACGCCGCTATGGCAAGGGCACGTACACCCGCGCCAGGCCAACCTCAGCGCCTTGAGGCGGGACAGTCATCGGGAGGAAGGTCTAGCGACCGCAGGAGGGCGGAGTCCCCGGGCGGCGCGGTCTTGCCAATGAGCACGCCGGCACCCCCGCAGTCGCACACTTCATTCGAGGATGAAGTCGTGACCCCGACCGCACGGGAGTTCCAGGTACTCACCGACTCTGTGTCGGATCTAAAGGCCCAAATGGAGGCCAACGAGAGAAGGGCGGCGCGGCCGATGGAAGGCGCGCGATTCAACGAACGCATGGGCCCCTTTTCACACCGGGTTCTGGAATCAGGGAGGTCTGGTAACCAGAAATCCCTAAAGCTCACGTACTCAGGATCCGGCTGCCCATACCAACATTTGGATAGTTTCCGGTCCCAAACGTGCGCCAAGGGCTATTCCGATGCAGTGTGCTGCAACATATTCCAGGAAACCCTGTCTGGAGAGGCGCTCAGCTGGTTCTATGAGCTCCCGGCAAACTCCTTTGTTATTGCCAATTACTGTGATTAAAATAGAGTACTCTGTGTAGTAGACCTTGAGCCGGTCTTGATCTCCTGTACTATTTCTATTGAGGATAATCTCTCTATAATATCTCTTCCTTCCATGAAATCAGAACAAAAACCAAATAATAAAAAGTAAGAGAAAAAAAAAATAACAAACTACAAAAGAGAAGAGACGGTGAAGAAAAGAGAAATACATAAGTTGGATCAGGCTTAATTACCCTAATTTTGGGATCAATAGTTATCCACCCCCATTTAATCTCGTTGAAAATTATTAAAATCTAAAATCTATTATTAAATATAAATAAAAATATTTAAAATATATATATATATATAATATATATTAATTTATTTTAACGCTTCCAAGACGTACCCGCTTTCAAAAAAAATTCAAAAAAAACTTTCCGCATTTCCAATCGCTTCACTTCCACGTACCCGCACCCGATTCCGTACAGCTTAGAATGCGGGTAGATATGACCGAAATAATGAAATACGTCTACGGTTGAAAAATGACAAGGTTCTAATAAAATCTGTGTGCCGAATGTTGCGGTTAACTGTTTTTTACTTTCGTTTTCCTATGGGTAGCCTGACGTTCGTTAAATCAATTTTGTCAAATTTTTATATGATTAGTTGCGTCTCATTGATTTGAAACTATTATCTGTTGAAGGTGAGGCCAGAAACAGTCGTTTAACTAGACTAATTTCCGTTTTTAAGCGTTTAGATGTTTGACTTAGTGGTTTGACCTATAGTTTAGCCGACGAAAATTATATTTCGTCGGCTAAACTCTTGCGATCCACGCCTTTTTATTGTCCGCCGTTGGATGGCTCAGATCCGACGGCTGTTGATCTTCCAAAGTATAGCCGACGACATTCAAAGAATAGCCGACGACATATTTTAAATCGTCGGCTATTCTCTCTGCGATCCGCGCTTTTTTATTGTCCGCCGTTGGATGGCTCAGATCCGACGGCTGTTGATCTTCCAAAGTATAGCCGACGACATTCAAAGAATAGCTGACGAAATCTTTGAAATCGTCGGCTATTCTCTCTGCTATAAAAGCTGAAAGCCACAGTCAGCCCGACTTTTTCCTTTCTCCTCCTCCTTCCCCTCCTCCTCCTCCTCCTCCTTCTCCTCCTCGATCCGTGGGTAATTTTTTTTTTTTTTGCAATTTATTTTAATTGTATAATTTAGGTATATAATTTAGATATTTAAGTGTGTGTTAAATTGTTATATATATTGGTTATTATATTAATTAGAATTTGTTATTTAATGTAATATAATTTAATATTAATTAATGTATTAATTTATTTATTTCCAGATGGCCGATGCATTTAGACAGCTATTCGGAGGCCGTCGTTCCAGATCTAGGGGTTCTGGAAGTTCTGGTGGATCCGGAGACTTCGAGAGGACCCCTAGCCAGCCTGAGAGGACCACTAGCCAGCCTCAGAGGATCGATTCATCTCAGAGATCACAGGAGCAACAACGCAGAACACAACAGTATCATATGGAAATGGAGCGTTGACATGCTGAATGCGAGAGAATTCGGCGACAGAACTATGTCGGCCAACAAAACTGGTGGTATGCTATGTTCGCGGCACAACAACAAGGCCTTGAACCCCCGCCCCCGTTTGAGCCGTTAGATGAACCTCGAATGCCGAGAGCTCCCGAGTTCATTCAGTAGGATGACGAGCATGATGGACAGCAGGATGGTGGCCAGGATGGAACAAATTAAATAATTAATGAAAAACGTGTTTCTTGTTGGATTGTCATTGTGAATTGCAGGTTGCTTGAAATGGTAATTTAGAAATTAATTTAATTTTTTTTCCCCAAAATATAAGAACAGCTGACGATATTGACATTATTTCGTCGGCTATCACTGCTATAGCCGACGATTTTTACCAAATTTCGTCGGCTATAACTGTTATAACCGACGAAAATGACATTATTTCGTCGGTGGTCTATGTTAAATAGTGACGGTTTCGTCGGCTATAACTAATTAATGCCTCTTAAATGGATGATTTAGGATTTGCACTTAGTTCACCCAAGGAGAACAACTTTTCCAAGAGATGCTCTTGGAATAAATCCTTTGGAAAGGTCATCTAAGTTTCACCTAAATGATCAGAGAGAAATTGGAATCCTCCTTTGTCTAATGCCTCGGCTGAAGCTACGTACTACTAGCTCCGATGCACTTTTCTAAAGCTGATGTATGTTAGTAATGTTACCGATGCAGGCTCGTGGTTATCCAATTTTGTTCATAAATATGATGAATCTGTGTGACAAAATATAATACATACTATTTTTTAGGCCAACAATTATTTTTCAATTTATTATAATAAAAAATAAAATACAAGCATGAGGGGAGGACACACCCTAATTCTTTTAAAAACAAACGACCAATGACTAGCTGAAGATCGAAGTGCAGATAAACAACATCTGCCCGTTCGCAAGACACAAATAGCTAGCTAGAACAACAATAGCCAATACGGAAGGAGCGAGGACTCCTAATGCCGAAGTACGAAACATAAATCATCGAAAAGGATAAATTGAAAAGACCCAATTTACCGTTCTTTCTATTTCAGGTCATGAGCCTGCTATGTCATGATACTCTTGTTATTCTTTCACCCATCAGTGAATGAAGAGACAAAGATAGCAAGGATACAACCGACGAGAATAAAACTTAGCTCACTTGGTCATCAAGATTTGATGATCTCTACCAAAGCTTTCAAGTCATGAGCTGACCGCCCATTTACTGCAACAGCCTCTTGAGCAAGTTGTTTAAGGATTCCAACTCTCTGTCTCATTTCTTTTCCTTGCCCAAGATAAAGCTTGTTCGCCTTGACTGCTCCAGTTTTAGTGAAAACGCCTCCCTCAATCCTCACACCGATCTTCCATACAACTTCCACACTCCGCATATACAAATTTTGATCAGCAAAGTAAGGTCTCCCAATCATAGGCACACCACCAGTTATACTCTCCAAAACTGAGTTCCAACCGCAATGTGTTATATGCACTCCAACCGAGGTATGATTGAGGATTTGCTCTTGGTTCACCCATGGAACTATTTTTCCTATGGATAACTTGTTTGTTCTTTCAATAAAATCCTTGTGGATAGTGCTGTTGATTTCCCCTATATGACCAAAGAAAGGGGAATCCACCTTCCTCTAATGCCTGAGCTAATGCTCCTATATCCATGGGAGGCAGTGCCCCCACACTTCCGAAGCTGATGTATGCTACTGAAGCAGGTTCCTGCTTATCCGACCACTGTGAGCAGCCATCCTCCTCTTCCTCCTCCTCCACATCATCATCATCTGATTGTATTGGCCGGACAAGATGTTGTGGCCCAACAAGGAGCAACTTCTGGAGTCTTTTCTTCAGTCCATCGTTTCGAAAGAGTTGATGACAACCACGGCTGTTTGTGGCAGCTTCTGTCCCATTTTATGCAACAATCTTGCCAGCGGCGGTTCTTCCTCTTCAACTGCAATTTCCTTCGATATGTCAGATGCTCGGAATTCCTTTGAGAATCCTGGAAGAAAGTCTAGAGTTTTGTCTTCTTGTCCTTTATATGTAGTTATGTACATACAGAAATGAATAACACAAGTGATAAATATTGTTCTACATATTAATACATTTTATATAAGGAAAGGAAGATGATGATGAAGAAAAAGTGTGATGATGAAGAAAAAGTATGTACTTCATTACTAGGGTTCCCACTTTCTCTTTAATTTTATCAGTCTCAATGTGCACAAGCAGCGAGCGTTGTCCAGAAATCCAAAAGGGCACCCAAGTGACATGCATTTTCTCCGCTATATATGTCACTCGCAAACCAGAGGAATGCATCCGCGATCAAGATGTCGAACTTAATTGTGTCTTTCAGCCTCCACCTCTTTGATTGCCTTCTCGAAGTTACTAATTATAAGTGCAGTGTCAAAGAACAACTCAATTTGCTCCGGTAGAGGATTTCCGGATGAGGGGGGGTGTGTAGCCATCCAGCAAACCATCCCACACGTTATAAGGCTTTATATTACCACTGCCCTTGTTGCTGGAACCCGAGAAGAGGGAGCTGTTTGATCTAGATATATATGTGGAAGAAGGTGAACTGCATGTCCGGGGCCAGCGTTGAAATGGATCGTACAAATCGGAGAAGAGAGGCGGGATGGGAGGTGAATTGAAAAACTAACACGGTAACATTTTGAGGACCAGTACTAGCAATTTTGTGGCTCATTTTCAAAACCTTCAAGGTGATTGAAAAGTGAAATGATTTGAAGAGTGATCGACTTTGAACGATGGGGTCGTCTATAATACCTTGATGTATACCATATCTTTAATTTACATCTAACTGAATAAAATTTACTATTTTTTTTACACTAAATTTATAATATTGACAACAAATTTACAATATATGTTTTATATATTTACATATAATTAAATAAATTTATCATATTGATAACTATTTATTTATAAACTTGTAAATATGTCGTAGGTAAAGTAATTACAACTAACAGAATTACAATAATCCAAAAAATTATTCTATTTACCATAATAATAATAAAATTTGTTATTAAATTTGTAAATAAAAATATTATAGTATTAAAAAAAAATTCTGAACGAAGGACTCGATGTATATAACTAATCCCGGTCCCCAAGTAACATGCAAAATGGTCACAACGAAATTAAAAAGGGCAAGTGGGAAACCTAATTCTGGGAAAGCTAATTAATTAGATGTATATAATTAATAAATTCTGAGTAAGAATTGAATTGTGTCATTCTCCTTATGTAATGCAATTGAAAAAATTGGGATGCGCGCCTAGATGAACATCATGATTGATCTAGATGTTGATTCATTTGAGGAATAGTAAATTGAATTTTACAGTAGGGACGTACCATTCAATATTTTCGATCATATTCGTGTTTATCCAATAAATCAATCATCAATAACAATCATTTTAATTTATGCTACAAACAAAACCGGAAAAGAAAGAAGAAAACGTTGCTAGAAAATACCTATATATAGTTTCTATACATGCATCTTCACTTTGAACACCAAAACAACAAACTCTCAAACACTTAAAGCTTCTTATATCACTTCCATATGTATATTTTGAATCAGAAAAGAAAAGGTGAAAATCTGAAATCTAATTAATTAATAGTGAACTCACAAAAGCAATAAATCTAGGCACTTCGAGCCAACCTCTCTTGGAATTCAAGGTCAGACCTCTCCTTCTGAAGCTTCATGTCTTGCCTAAACTTGTAAATAAACTCCTCCGCCCTCTCGTCCACTACCCGCAACTGTGGTGACCTAGCAACCACTGCCTGCCATGCATCTTCAACGCTATAAACACTCTTGCTGTTTCTTGTCGCAGTATTTCCTTCATCGAGCCCTTCTTTGCCTCTACTTGTTTCGGCTTGCGCATCTAAATGTTGGTTCTTGGTGTGCGCAATATTGCCTGCAGACTGTGCAAAGAGCTCGTCTATGTGTACGGTTGAAGCATTTTTATGGAGAAACTTGATGTGTTGGTAGTGGTAGTTGTAATATTGGTTTCGAGAATAGGTAGAGGGAGTTTTCGTGAGAGTGCGTAGTTTCGATGGGATAAACAAGCGCACATAGCGCAAGTTGAGAAGGCGTTTTGTGGTGGTTTTGATGGTTTTGGGGATGTTGAGCTCGCGGAGTTTCGACTCTACTTTCCCAGTGAAGCTCTTCCATGCCCTTTTAGCACGGCCGGGCTTCTTTGCCAGCATCCAGCGTGGCATCGAAGCTCTCGAAATCATTGGTGTTTTTCGATAGATGACAGAAGATTTGCGGAGAGAGTTCTAAACAAGTTAGGTTTCGGTTCCAAAGATGGGGAATGAGGGGATGATTGTACGTTCTTATGGAAGAAACTTTGATTCCCTGGCCAGTCGCACTCTAAGTAGTTAACATTTTCTGGAATGTGATTGTATGCTCACGCCAGCCAGCCATCTAATTAAGAATGATCAGTCATCTTTGGAATGGGAATAGCAAAGCAGCCATTAAAAAAGTTCAATCATGTTTGCTTAAACAACGTGGTTTTTCACTTTCGGCAAGCTTGGAGGCCCCAGATTGAAGCATTTCCTTGCGTCCTAAGTTTGGTGGGATATATACGAAAATCAAAGTATAATACTGTAAAGAACAACCATGTATTTGTTTTGGTTTGAATGGTGGGGCTTTTAGCAAGCCACCCCTCATGTGTTTGTTTTGTTAAGAAAATCTGTAATTTGGGAATTTTCTACATGACATATATATTGGTGTTCTTCCTTCTCTGTTTTGTTGACCAACTAGTGCTTGAAGAAAGTTCTAAACTTGAATTATAAGTGACTTTCCAACCAGGTAAAGTTGGCTGCTAGCTCCTCAAACTTTTAGGTGATTCAAATCCATGTCTTTGGGCAACATGAACCAAAGACAAGGCATTTTCTTTTATAGTTTGTGAAGCAGAAAATTGTGAACTAATTAGCTACTTTTTTGATGTAAAGGAATTGTCATTTTTCTTCTCATTTGCTTTCCATGTCAGTGGAGCTGTCTAACATAAAAGAAACCCTAACCTTTCAGACAATTATTTATTCATGATGGCGCTTTTGGTATGCTTGAAACCTTCTCCGGCGAGTTCCATGACTGTATGTGCTTCAATCTTTCTTTTCCTCATGACAAAGCGAATGAAATTTTGTAGCAATTTAATTTGTAGCATCCGTTGATGTATTCCTTAGATTAAAAATAAGTCAAAAAAGAAAAAGAAGAAGAAATTCGCTTCTGAACATCACACGAAAAATCGTTTGTGCCCCTAGAGACTTCCATTTGCCCCTTGTATTTTCAAATTTGACAAATCATAGACATTAATGTCTACATTGTTGGCATCGCGTCCACTCAGACCAATTTTTAGTTTTGGGGCTTTAATTTAGCCCTGTATGCATGTGTGATCCCCATGGCAAGTACATGGCCTGCTGTTTGATGTACCGAGGAGATGTGGTGCCTAAGGATGTGAATGCGGCTGTGGTCACCGTGAAGACCAAGTGTGCCATTCAGTTTGTGGACTGGTGCCCTACTGGGTTCAAGTGCATGTGGTATCGACTATATATATATCAACTACCAGCCACCCACTGATGTTCCAGGCGGTGACCTTCCTAAGGTGCAGAAGGCTTCGTGCATGATATCCAACTCCACCATGCCAGTGTGGCTGAGGTGTTCTCCTGCATTGATCACAAGTTTGATCTGATGTACGCCAAGCGTGCTTTTGTGCATTGGTATGTGGGTGAGGGCATGGAGGTTGGAGAGTTCTCTGAGGCCCTTGAGGATCTTGCTGCTCTGGAGAAGAGCTATGAGGAGGTTGGTGCCGAGTCTGCTGAGGGGGATGATGGCGATGAAGGAGATGACTACTGATTCTGTTGCTCTGTCTCGGTCGATGGTTATAGAACATCATGCTTCATGTGTCTTCCTATATTTTACTGCTATGCTATGGATCAAATTTAAGAGTGCAAGGGTGCGTGATATCGAATACGAAGTCGCGAGGGTTAAATGATTTTAGATATATGTAAAGTTTAAAGAGCTAATTTCCCTGAAGGGTCGTGTGGAGGGTGATTCTTCTCATCAGCGCTGTGTTACAAATAACCTTGGGATTCCATAGAGGCTTATCCATATGTATCACCAACGATATCAAGACTCGTTGCTTCTGGGTCTCAATCCAATTCATTCACTCAACTACATTTTTAGAGAGACCAATTTTGTTGTCAGAATAGCAGTCAGCACTTTGATTCTCTCTTGAGTTGGGATAATATTTTTCCCAACTCCTAGTACGTGTCACAAAATGCTGCTCGTTGTAATTTAGTCGTTTAGTATTGAAAAAGAATTACTATAGATAATTTGAAGAAAAAATTATATATGTAAACATTAATAAATTACTTGGAGCCAAAAATCAAAATGATTTTCAAGGCGACTTTTGGTGTGGCTTGATAATCTTAAAATCCTGACAATTACATTTTGGTGTGGCTTGATTTTATGGATTGTTCCCCCACGAACATCCATAAAGCAGGTAAAATCAGACCACCTTTTTATTTCTTTAAAAAAATTGTTGTTGTAATATATGAACTTTGTAATTACACTAAGAAAGTAGGGCCCACGAACCTGTTTCCCTCCTTGAAAAATCGGATACGAGTCCGCACCAGAGTCACACACGTACACAGTCTTTCTCTAACCCTTTGCTTTTCGGTAACGGTCAAATTCCCGAGAAACCCACCGCCATGGCCTCGTGCGCCACCGCCGCATTGACCTCACCTTCCTCTCCCGTCAGAACCAGGAACACCCTCCGGAGGCCGAGGAGCTCTTTCAGACCAACCTCCGTCACCGCCAAGCTGGACCAGAAGACGGCGCTGCAGTACCGGAAGCTCGGCGACTCCGACCTCGAAATTAGCGAGATCACTCTGGGCACTATGACGTTCGGTCAGCAAAACTCGGAGAAAGAAGCTCACGAAATACTCAGCTACGCTTTCGACAATGGCATCAACATCTTGGACACCGCCGAGGCCGTGAGTGCCGTTAATTAGTTAGAGATTTGAGTCGCGATCTTGTTTAGTGTCTAGTATTTTGAGTTGTTGTTGTTGCAGTACCCGATTCCAATGAAGAAGGAGACGCAGGGACTTACCGACCTCTACATTGCCAGCTGGCTCAAGTCTCAGCAACGTGAGAAGGTAATTCAATGGTGATTCATTAGTGGTAATCAGACTATTCATTTTCTTTATTGTGTTTTTGATATGTATGAAATTATGGATTAGATTGTTTTGGCAACAAAAGTGTGTGGGTATTCAGAGAGGGCCAGTTATCTGCGTGACAATGCAAAGGTCCTAAGGGTGGATGGTGCAAACATTAGAGAGAGTGTGGAGAAAAGCCTTAAGAGACTTGGCACAGATTACATTGATCTATTACAGATTCATTGGTGAGTGAGTCACTAACCAAACCTTAAAATGTTTACTAGTTTGTATGAGTGTATTCTCACCTGATTTCTGTTTCTGTGTAATTTGCATCTGCAATATGAGTTAGGATTAGCCTACATTTAAAACTGGTGATGTCTGTCAACTGTTTTTTACTTTACCATTCATGTGCATGGCTTGAGCACTCTACTATTTTTATGAATTACTGGAGATTACCCTTTCCTATAGGAAGTTGAGTCCCTTAGGAAGGACCCGGTTATTTTCTGTTTTCATATTGATGCTAATTAAATAAGTCTTCTGAACTCATATCAGTCGTCTGACTGATATGAGCACTTCACAAAACAAGTTTGTCCATTTTCCTATATTACATTGAAAGGAGTAGAGCTGAAAAGTTTATGTTAAGCTAATGAATTGGAGCTCCTTGATTGGTAAAAACAAAGAAAGCTCCAAAGCAACAGCATTTACAGAGGCTCCCAAATTGACTCATGATATGTTCAAATGATACATTGACACACTTGCTTTTCAAATTCCAGAAACAAAATCTGAAGCTTATTTAGTTTCTGGTGGTGGCTTTCGACAAATAAGTTATTGTGTTTAATCCAGGCCAGATCGCTATGTCGCACTATTTGGTGAGTATTGCTATGATCCTTCCAAATGGAGGCCAAGTGTGCCGTTTGTGGAGCAACTGAAGGCTCTTCAAGAAATGGTTGATGAAGGAAAGGTAAACAGTGAGCTATCCAACTCAACTTAAATTTTTTTACTTTCTGGCATAACTGTAAAGAACCTTCCACCTAGTGCAAATTGTATAGATGTGAGTAAGCTCTCATGACCTTTTATCATATGTAATTTGAAAGGAAACATTATCATCTTAGTGTATTGAGTTTCTCTCTTTAAGTCAGGTTCAAATTGGTAACTGCAAATTTAGTTTTAACATAAGTGTTGGTTTATGAGTGTTCCCAAGAAGCTAAACCTTAAAACTGCAAATTCTGGTAACTAGTGTAAATATGTGGAGTACCAGATGTTTCCTATAGCTTCTTCACATGCTGATTCACATTGACATAAAATCCTTTTTAATTGTATAGGTACGTTATATTGGTGTTTCCAATGAGACTTCATACGGAGTGATGGAGTTTGTACATACTGCTAAAGATGAGGGACTACCAAAGATCGTCAGTATCCAAAACAGTTACAGTTTGCTTGTTAGAACTCATTTTGAAAGTAAGTCGTATTCTGATTCTGTAGGTAGATAATTCAAAATATCTTGTATTTATATGTTAGAGTTTTGTAGATCAGAGATCTCACGTTAAATGTCACATTTGAGATCCCTCTTTAAATAGTTATTCTTGTAAGAAACCAATATCCCAACATCTTTCCCTTCTCTGAGTTTGTTTTCCTAATATTAAGATTTTACTCATGCAAGTATACACTCATATTGGATACTTAACTTTTTTGATTTCTGAGAACTATCTCATTGATCTAAATCTTCTATATATTATACCTTGGTTTATTATGTTTAGGAGAATGTGTATCTAGTGGTAATCTGGTTTTGTTGGGGCGATTAGTTGAACTAAGCAAACTAATCATCCAAGCATTCTCTGAAACTTCTTAAAAGTTTCAAAGCACTGAACACCTTTTCCTAAATTACGCCTAATCTTGACTGAATTGACGTACCAAGCAAACCAAAAGCCTAACACACCTAACCATTTTCGAGATAATCTTTAATTACACAAATTTATTTTCAAATTTGTAAGGCTTTTATTTCACAATAGCCCTCAAAGGCCGGCCCATGACTGAGACCTGTGATGCTTGCTTTTCATTTCATTTCACCAAATTCTGTCATGCAGTATTGCATGTTGTTTGCACATTGTATATCAGGCATGAATCCCCATTTGACTTCATTATTGTTTTCTTTCTGAGCATTCCCCTCTGATATACCAAAAATAGATTTTGGATAATGGTGGAGACCTCCATGAATGTATTATACAAAATGAAGACTGCCATGAATGTATTATACTACATAATGAAGACTGCTATGAATGTATACTACATAATGAAGAGTGTTGATCACCCATTTCTGTCATGTATATACGCATAGCCATGAAATTCCAACAGGATTTTGACTTTTGTTGTCTTATCTACCTGGGAAGCTTACACAAGTCCATATTGAAACAAGAATAAATTTTTTATTTTAGTTGTTTATGTCACTTTTGTACATTTTAATTATCATATCCTTTTATCTCAAACACATTAAGTTATTTGATAGATGCAACCTGCAGTTCCCTCTTTAATGTGTTGAGAAAGATGGTTGTGATGATGTGCCTAGCTTTCCCTCCCAGTTTTTCTAGTGCCAGTCTCTGACTTCAAAATGTTTTCTAATTATCACTTTTTTTTGGCAGTTGATCTTGTTGAAGTTTGCCTCCCACAACATCACAATATTGGGTTACTAGCTTATTCTCCACTTGCTGCTGGATCTCTCACTGGAAAGTACATTGATAGCAATTCTGATGCTGCAAGAAAAGGGAGGCTCAACCTCTTCCCAGGGTACATGGAAAGATATAACAAATCCTTTGCCAGGGTATGTTAAAAGCTCACATGGCTTAATGATGTAGCTCTCTATCATATTCAAATTAAAACCATGTAAATTGGATTACATATGCTGCACAATGAGTTATTAATTATTAACAGTCTCTAGAAACTATCAACATGTTTGATGTGAGGCTTATTATCATTCTGTCACATTTGGTAATGGAGCTGCCCAGCAGCATATTGTTTATGAGGGCAAAGGTGGCATCTGTTATTGAGAAGCAGCTTGTATTCTATTGACTAGGAAGAACTATATGACTAATAAATTTTGTTTATAAAAACCATGGCTGGAGTTTTTTTTTTTTTTTTTTTTAATTACTTTGTAGCCTTTATGTTGTAGAAATAAGTCAAATAACTGCTTGTTTTTGTTTCTTGATGAGTAATTAGATACAGTTGTGAATAGAGATTGCTAAGAACAATCTCCATTAAGCTTGTTGATTGCTTATTTCACTTCTGTATTCAGGAAGCTACAATGAAGTACATTGAAGTTGCCAAAAAACACGGGTTAACTCCAGTTCAGCTTGCACTTGGATTTGCACGGGATCGTCCATTCGTGACTAGTTCCATCATTGGTGCAACTTCTGTCGACCAACTGAAGGAAGACATTGATGCTTTTCTGTCAACTGAGAGACCATTCCCAGCAGAACTGATGGCTGATATTGAAGATATTTACAAGAGATACAGAGATCCAACCATATTTTGAAAATAGTAGTGTCATCATCATTATTTTAGTTTTCTATGTGGATCACAGATTAAGGATATTGATCTCCTTTGTTTTACCTGGAAAATTTTGGTGATCTGATGAGCAACTAGCATTGAGTTAACAAAGCTTCACCTCCCCCCATTCAGGACCCTTTTGTATCCTTGTTATTGTTCTCTTTTTGCTGTTCTGTTTGTGCGTGTAATTTTTGTTGGAGCATACTATCACCTCAACTTGTGCAACAGTACACCTTATATTATAGATAGAGAAAGTTGGCAAAGCATCTGTATATAAGTTACTCCATAAAACTTTACTAGTCATGGTAACTATTGCTACCTTACATTAACATGTTCTTTTTGGCACAGCATTGTTCTTGAGACTGATTCAAATGTTATGGCAAGTAAGGTTGCGACTTGCGAGTCATAGTATTGATGCTGGAGCTCCGTTGTCTAAGCAGGTATATCAATTTCTCTTCTTGCATGCCTTTCCCCTCCCCATAACAATAATATCTTCCATAAGTTTATGTCAGACATGAAAAACAAATCCAGTTGACATGGGTATTATACCAACCATATTGTATATATACTTTCATATTTTCTATTGCAGACAATAGGTCGAGCACTTGCTACTGCAAGCAAACATCCTGCAAGATCTCTTTTTAAGTGAGTTGATGCTAGGAGAAGCATGGAAAGAACATCATAATTTCTTATCCATTAGGTGTACTGGCTTATAGTATCGCGTTTGCTAAAATTACATACCTTCACTCTGTCAGAATTTATCACTTCCTCTTATGACTTCCTGCACCATATTAATCTCCTCTTATAGAACTCGAATGGGTAAACAGTTCAGAATTTAAGCAACGGATCTGAGATACTGACTTGCATGCTTTGCTGAATTGAATGCCAGCATCACATAGGGGCATTTTAGATTATTCAATGAATTCATGAGTGCCATTGAAATCGTTGTGTTTCCATTTCTATTGTAATCCTTGGTAAAAACACGATAACTTCATCAACTGATCTATTTTTAAATCTAAAATTCATCCTTAATAAAAGTTCTATTTTGGCTATTTCAGAAGTTAAAATATACCAGAATATTGATGTGTCAAATCTTAATTTACAAGAGTATCATATTTCAGTTATACCATGGGGATCACCAGTCTCCTAAGCTACTCTTCACATTTCCTTCCAAGTTGAAGCTACTTTTCCTACCAATAGGATCGAGCTACTTGTGCAAACTTTACTATCAGTTTGTATGGCTCGCATTCCATGAACCCTAAAAGTTACTTGGAATGCCTCGCATTCACTCTAGAGTCACTAGACAGACTTATGCTTCGATTGTTGACTGAATCCAATGTAGATTCGCTTGATGAAAAAGTAATATGTAGATTCGCTAGTGTTGTGTTTGGATGGAGGAAAAGAAGGAGGAATTTAATTAAATTCCAGAAATTTGATATTCCTTATCTCAAAATATCTTGTTTGGGATGAAATTCCTAGAAAAGTGAAAATTCCACGGGAAAAAATCAGGGGAATTTAATACATGTTTTCCCTATTTATTTTCCCTGAGAAAGAGGTGTCATTCTTCAATTCTCTCAGCTGTGAAACCTTTTTTCCATGGCGACAAACAAAATTGACATGCTTCTTTCAAGTTTAATATTTTAATGACTATATTTTGAATTTTCATCTACAATAATTTGGACCATGATAATAATTTATGTCTAAATATATTTTGTTCCTTACTCACGATTCAAAATTTTGTTTTTACTTTTTATTTTATTTTTAATCCAAACAAGAGAATATGTAACTCTAATTATTTTTGAAATTTTAATTTATAGTATCCAAACAGAAGAATTCTCAATTCCTAGATTTTTATATTACGAGAAATAAGATTCCATCAAAATAAAATTCTCATCAAAATAAAATTCCTCCATCCAAACACAGTATAGATGAAAAAGTAATATGTAGTCTGGTAGGCTTTGGATTAGTTTGGTATTGCTGTAACTAAAAAAAATTGTTATTATTGTTGTTGAATTAAATTAATTGTGAATTAAAACAGTTTTGTGTTTGGAAAATATTACTTTTAAAACTACTGTCAAACTATAAAATGTTTTTCTGTCTTTTCATGGCAGAAGTTTCTAAAAACAATTATGAGGTTGTTTTTAAAAGAGGCTACCAGTGACTTGTAATATTTTTTTTGTATATATATAAAAAAAAAAACTTTATTTGATTTACTAAAAAACACAATACAATTTAAAATTTAAACGTAAGCTGTTTTTTTTTTTATTATTATTAAAAAAGTTAAGCTATACTGTACTAGACCTTACTCTTATTATCCAGAAAATTGACAATAGTACGGATTTTAATTCTGGACTGATGCCTAGTTGCCTAGTGGACTTCTAATAAGATTGTTATCCTTCTGATATTGATCTAAACTTGAAAATTTCAGATAGTAATGAATGTAATTTAAATATCGATTTTATTTGATGAGAACATTATCCAAATGATCATGCATATTCTGGCTGGTGTTTAAGGGAGTGGCTTAGAGCATCAGTGGGGAGTTATTTTTAAGACTCAAATTTAGGTCTACATTAAGCCTGAATAGTAATTTGAGTCCACTGAATAGTGTATAACATGACTTATTATTTTCGGGTGCTATAGTGGTGCAGGACTTACTTTTAGACCCATATTTTGAATTCATTTTTTCAGACTATAAAAATACAAATTTTACCATTGTGGGGCATATCATACTTGACACTTTCATTTTATGTTTAATTTAAATTATAGGCATGTATACATATCGTGTATATATAATTATAAATATATTCATTCACATTAAGTTAACAAAAATTAAACATTAGGTCATGAAATTTTATTGAATTCATCACGTGCAGCATTTATTGCCATACCCTGTTGATACTGAACCAGGGTGAACCAAGTTAGAATTAGGACCTTGCTGATACTGATGATACTTAACTAGGCTGAACCAAGGTGAACCAAGCTAGAACTAGGACCTTGTTTCTTTAAGTTTAAACATAGTTAAGACTCAATATGGATCAGGATTCGGATCAACATGATAGTCTGATGACGTATCGAAGTCTGAGGCTACTGAGGGGTTACCTAAGCTGGTGGAATCTGAGGCCTGAAATCTCATTTTATTATAAGTTTCAGTTTTCTTATGCTCAAAGAATTCCCTCCACTGTTGAGGCATATAGGTCGTGTCGATCTTCAAATACTCCAAATCAGCTTTCTCTTATTCCCGTTGTGCTGATTCATGAAATACTCTTAGCATGTGTTTGTCCTTCTCCTTCTTCCTATTAGCTTCAGCTTCTATGATGATGTTATATCGTCGAAGTTCTTGAGTCATGTCAGAAGGGAAACATAATAAAATTGTTACCCAGCAGAAACAATACAGTCACAGCTGAACCCATAGATTGCTTTCAAAATATAGCCGTTATGAACAACGGTAGGAATAAACAAGCCCACATGGTGGGTCCCAACACTTTGGGTCCAAATTAAATCAGCTCCCCTCTTTGGGTCAGATTTGCTCTAATTATTAAGTCTGGGCTAAATTTGAGTCTATTTTTTTCTAACCCACTATAGCTCTTATTCCACATTTTTAGACCTAAAATTTGAATATTGACACAAATTTGGGTCTCCACTGCTGATGCTCTAAGAGAGTTATACGGGGCGAGACCTATAATTAAGGAAGAATTGTATTATGATGCTTTTACTCTGCTCTAAATCTCTAATAGGTTGAGATGGGCCGGGTCGGGTTCAAATGAATCGGTTATGGAGAGATCCAGTAACTCGAATCCGATTCGCTGGCGCGGAACCCATATATATACCAAGATAAACAGGTGATCAGATAATCACTGCAACTCTCTTCTGAGCTCTCGCTTGCTTCTCTCTGGCCCGATTGCTGCTTTCGCTTCCAGAAACGAAGCCCAGTTTCAGGTGATTTCTTGGGTTTACCTTTTATCTAATTGTCTTCGCAAATAGTAATCATTTTTGCAATTTTGTTTCCCTTAGCTGATGAATTATTTAGTTCCTATTTTTTATCATAGGCGTGAGAAACTGATAAATGTGTTAAAATTTAAAAGAGAGCGAATTTCTGCATGTCCGAAATTTGGATTAGGGAGTAATTTTTTTAATTAATATAGGGTTTGTGTTGGACCAACGTCTTTCATTTTGGTCATGCAGAAATTGTGATCTCTGGGAGATTTACATGTTAGTTAATACTGCTGTTGTGTGATACATGTCTGCATTTTTGATGGGTTTCGATGGATCTCGAAAGCTTGTGCCTCTTTGGAACTTGATTTAGAAGAAACATCTATTTGAGAACTGAACTTTATGAACTGTAAGTGTGTATTATGTTTGTGATTTGAATGCATGATTTTGAAAGTAGTTAATTTGTTGGCTTTATACTGATGGTGACATTTGGGAGTTGAAATAATCCTTCAACTTCACGGGATGAGCCTTGTGTTTGGACAGGCGTCAATTTTGGCATCTGATTTTGTTAAAACACTTGTATATATGCCTTTAATCATTGGCATTGTTAGATGTGTTGTATGGAGTTTGCTATTTCATCTGTCTGGTTTGAAATATGACCCTTCGATTACAGTTAGCATGTATGTAACCGTATCTGCTTAATGAGTTGATAAATCCAATCACGATTCGATCACAGGATGAGGTTTCTGTATAAAATCTGAAGTTGTGATTCAGTCTCATATGAGACACTTTCTATACTAATGGAAGTATTTACCATTCTAGATCCGGTGTAGTATGAACTGAAACCACTGTGGACTTTAGTCAAACTGATCAATTACTCAATAAGCAATAATTGAATCTGTTTGAGGTTACAAAGCTGTAAAAAACCAACAATAATATCTAGAATAAGGACTACACTGTTTCGCCAATTCTAATTAACTGCTTCTATAAGTTTTTATCACTTGATAATGAAAAGGATAATATGTTAAGCTTTTGTCGTGATCCATTTATCCAACTATTTAGTATGTCAAAGAGTAGTTGTGCTCCTATGTTTATGTCCTTGTTTTAAAGTTTTTATCTTCTGTTGGAGCTGTATATTATGCAGTATTTTGGCCAACTTACTGAAATTTTGTTCTTATTAGATTTTTACTTGCTGTTGCATATGGAGGCTTCAGAAGAACAGTATGCTGAATTTGAGGAGAAGGTCAAAAGAACTGTTTACCTTGACAACCTCTCACAACAGATCAATGAGTTGATTCTCACACAAGCTATGGATCAGTTTGGGGATGTGAAAAGTGTTCAGTTTATTCCAAATTACTTGGAATCAAAGAACATGCCACAGTGTGCACTGATTGAGATGGAGAACCAAACACAGGTCAATGCCATTGTCTCAGAAATAACGCAGAAGCCTTTCATGATTGGGGGGATGCCAAGGCCTGTGAGGGCACGTAAGGCTAAAATGGAGATGTTTGATGATCGCCCTGTAAAGCCTGGTAGAAGGATAGAGGTCCTTTGGGTGGACCCAAATGAACCTGATTTCAAGGTAGCAAAGAAACTGAAGGAGCTTGCTAAATTTCATGCAGCTGAAGCTGAATTTTTACTTAAGCAGCAACTGGAGGATGAAGAGAAACTTGACAAGCAGCACCAGGAATCCCTCAAAGCAACACACAAGAAGTATAAAGTGGTAGATAGTGTATTAGCTGATGGAACTCTTAAGCAATTGGCTCGCCATTATCATCTTCCAGTTGGAGATGACTGAATTCGAGTGTATTGATGTAGTTTCTAAAATATGTGTCTTCGTTTAGGTCTGGTAGCTTGGTTTTGGGTTTTGTAGATGTATTATCTCAGAGGCAGTGACCTTATTAGGTCTGGTACGTTTAGGCGTGTGTAGCCTTTAATATGTCTTTCTACTTATCGGATTTAACGGTTAAGAAGCTAGCTACCAAAGAAAACCCAGCTTTTTCAAATCATTGTGGTTTACCTTTCATCAGAAACAAGAACTTCGGTGAAAAGAAGCAACGGTTCTTTGTTTTAGCTTCATTTATAACACAGTGAAAGAGGAGTACACTAAGTAGTGGAATTACATGTTCCAACACAGTATTGCATGAAAATACAACCACCAGTACTCGTAATTTTGTTCACATTTTCTGTCAATCGAGACTACTACTAAACCTAAGCAATGCCGCAGAGTGTAGCCGGAAACAGACGCTATTGCACCGGTTATCATTGGTGACGAACCGACAATCAATCCTTCTCTTCCGGTGCCATCAGTTTGATACACAAGTTTACAATATAGTCTAGATCAGTCTTTAATTTACCTGCAACGTATCAATTGGAGCATGTTTCGGTTAACAATTAACAAGATTTCTTAAGAGATTACGAGTTTGGATTACGAGTAGGAAATAATTTTTTTTCTTAAATTGAGAAATTTTTGTTCAATTGAGAATATTTATAAAATATTAGTGTTTTGTGATTTGCAGTTGAATTTAGAAGATAGGATAACTGTACGAAATATAAATAAATAAATTATTATAGAATGACATGGTAGAATGCCTATATTTTATATTATTTTCTAATATTATAATTTGAAAAGTAGTTTAATTCGTTAGTGGACGTGGAGGAAGAGAAAGAGGCGCGCCAATATCTCAACTCCTTGTCTTTTGAGCTTCAAACTTCCCTAAACATGTGTGAGATCCCTTTTCTTACTGCCCTCTCATTTCCACTCCTCTCCTTCTCTCTCTCTCTCTCTCTCTCTCTCTCTCTCTCTTTGGGGTCAATTTGCAAGACCCAATTTCCAGAAACTCCCAACATTATTCCCCATATTCTGCAAAGAAAGGGAGTTTTATCAATTTTGCATTGATTTTTCGAAGCTGCTTGGTGGGGAATTGTGGTGGTTCTCGGAGTTTCAAACTAATGTGCATGGTGGCGTTGTTTGGTTAGAAGGATACCTTGGGAATTTTGATGAGAGCCAAAGTAGAAGAAAGCATATGCATCTATGAGGAAGACTGGTGAAGGGAAGTCGCCGATGCAGTTATCGGTCTCGAGCTTGCTTCTTCTTTGGTTCAGATGGAATGGCAGATCCTTCTATCTTTGGGAATATCGAGCGTGATTATGAGCAAGTCAGTATTTTCCCACCCATCACTTCTTTCTCTTTTTTTCTTCAAATTTTAAGGTGGTGTTTGCCTCGCAAACTAGGCAATTTTTTTGTTTTCCCCATTTGAATTATGTGTGAAAGAGGGTATAATTCAATGAAATATTGGTTCATACATCGTGTCGTGCAATGTGTTTGATGAAATGTCTCCTAGAAACCAACTTAGATATGATAGTTCTAAAATGTAATGTTGAAAATGCTGTAACAAGAAAATTAGTCTTTGAGCAATTTGGACTTTTGATGGATCACATAAAGAAAATAGATACTTATATTTTAGTGGTGAACTAATAGGCTTATGGATTACACATATGTGGTAAACTAAGAAGACGATAAGCAAGAAAGTGGCATGGCCGGATGAAATATAGCCGGGTTTGCCTTTGAAATCACATGGCAGATTACTCCAAATAATGGTTTCTTTGTATTGAAATTGAGAAAGGATTTGATGAAAAAGGAACTCTCCAAGTTATGTTTTATTTTTGCTTTCTTCACAACAAGTGTGATGTTAAACACCACAACTTTACCAGTTAAGTCTGTATAAAATATTCTGATATCTGTGCTTTTGTCAATATTCCATCTTCTAATTTTTTCTTCTCTTATGAAGGCACTCATTGCATTAAAAAAAGGAACCCAGTTAATCAAGTATAGCCGGAAGGGAAGGCCAAAGCTTTGTCCATTCAGACTTTCTGGGGTAATTCATCTTCCATGCAGTACGGATATTGGTTTTATTGCATACCAGCACAAATTATCGTTAGTTATCTCTATGGATTGTTGTTGTACATATCAACTGCTTGAATGATTTCAATTTTAGTACCATTAACAGGATGAGAAAACTCTAATCTGGTTATCACATGGAGAAGAGCGACAACTGAAATTAGCAACGGTCACTAGAATTATACCCGGACAAAGAACAGTGAGTTCTTAACAGTTACTTGATATTTTATGTTTCCTTATAGTAGTCCTGCATTCCAGTATACCTATGAACTAGTATTAGCTCATCTATGAAAATAATTGCTTATACTTTTGCTTGATAGGCTGTGTTTAGAAGATATTTGCGTCCAGAAAAGGATTACTTATCATTTTCTCTTCTATATAATAACGGTGAACGTTCACTTGATCTGGTAAGCAAAATCAAGAAGTGATTGTTTTAATATTGTCTATCACGGGCCATGAGATGAAAAGTCTAAAGTCATTAATCATCTTTATAGATCTGCAAGGATAAAGCTGAGGTAGAGATATGGATTGCTGGCCTTAAGTCATTGATTACTCCAGGACAGCAACGTACTAGGAATACAAGGAGTGACATTAGTGATGTAAGTTTCATTTTGAACAAATGCATTTAGGACTTTGTTCTTTAATGCTTTTTTTGTCTTTCATGCACGTTCTTGTTCTTCTGCACATATGAATACAAAGAAGAGAGAGTTCTGGAATTATTTTTATTTTGTTTTGTGACACCTACATAAAAAAATCATGCAAATTTTTGACTTTTGATTGGGGCATAGTCGGTTAATGCAGCAATAAACATGGTAGAAGCTATATTTCAATTCTCTTAAAGAGATTCTGCCAACATGGATATACAGAATGCTACTGTACCATGAAATGAATTCATGTTCAAACAGTTTTACAAACTTGTCTGTCAAGCATTTAAAATATAATAAAGGGCCATATAATTAAAGGTTTTCAAAAATGAAATTTTAAAATTTGTAAAAGTCCTTGTTGAAAGAAAATAGCCCAAAAAAGTTGAAAAAGTACAATAACAAGTAGGTTATCATCAGTTCATCAATATATTGAGCAGTTGTCTTCACTCAGCTTATGCATTATGAGAAATGTCCATTACTCATATAAGTTACACAAGCTTCTTTTTCTTTTTTTTTTAAATAAAACAAGCTTAGACATTTCTGAAATCATCTCCATCAACTACATTTTTTTAAAAAAAAAAAAAGGATCTGATTAAGTTTGTTAATGATTCAGTTTCAGGATGGAAGCGAATCTGTTAGCGGCCGTTCTTATGGCGGGTCCTTAGATTCTCCAAGAACTGCCCATGGTAGGATATCAGTTGATTCTCGTGAGTCAGTGAGTTTTGGAAGCTCAGATGTGGGTGCAGAACGTGCAAATATGCAACTAAGAACGAGTACAGGAGATGGTTTTCGAATTAGTGTTTCAAGCACACCTAGCTGTTCAAGTGGAGGATCCGGACCTGATGACATAGAATCACTAGGAGATGTTTATGTGTGGGGAGAGATCTGGTCTGATGGAAATGTATCAGATGGATCTACAAATGTGATCCCCTTAAAAACTGATGTGCTCATTCCAAAGCCCTTGGAGTCAAATGTTGTTCTTGATGTTCATCAAATTGCTTGTGGTGTTAGACATATTGCTCTTGTGACAAGGCAAGGTGAAGTTTTCACATGGGGAGAGGAATCTGGTGGAAGACTTGGTCATGGGATTGATAGAGACTTTAGTCGTCCTCGCCTTGTTGAGTTCCTGGCTCTTAATAATATAGAATTCGTTGCGTGTGGCGAGTACCATTCATGTGCTGTATCTATGTCTGGTGATTTATTTACTTGGGGTGATGGAACACATAATGCTGGACTTCTTGGTCATGGAACTGATGTTAGCCACTGGACACCTAAAAGGATTACTGGTCCTTTAGAAGGACTACAGGTTATGTCAGTTGCATGTGGTGCATGGCATTCAGCTTTGGCAACTTTTAATGGCAAACTCTTTACATTCGGAGATGGTAAATTTGGAGTTTTGGGACATGGAGATCGAGAGAGTGTTACATATCCAAAGGAGGTGCAGTCATTGAGTGGACTGAAGACTATAAAAGTAGCATGTGGTGTTTGGCATACTGCAGCTATTGTAGAGGTTATGGGACAAGCTGGTGTAAATGTTTCATCTCGAAAGCTGTTCACTTGGGGTGATGGAGATAAACATCGTTTAGGTCATGGAAGCAAGGACACACATCTTTTTCCTAACTGTGTCTCTTCACTCATCGACTATAATTTCCACCAGCTAGCATGTGGACACACAATGACTATTGCCCTCACCACATCTGGTCATGTGTTTACCATGGGTGGTACTGCATGTGGTCAACTAGGAAATCCTAGTTCTGATGGAAAAGCACCTTGCTTAGTACAAGATAAATTGGTAGGTGAGTTTGTCGAAGAAATATCATGTGGAGCCTATCACGTTGCTGTCTTGACATCGAGAAGTGAAGTATTCACTTGGGGCAAAGGAGCTAATGGAAGACTGGGACATGGGGACACTGAAGATCGGAGAACGCCAACTTTGGTTGAAGCTCTGAAAGATAGGCATGTGAAAAGCATATCATGTGGTTCAAACTTCACGTCTAGCATATGCATCCATAAATGGGTTTCGGGAGCTGATCAATCAGTTTGCTCAGGTTGTCGACAAGCATTTGGATTTACTAGGAAGAGACATAATTGTTATAATTGTGGACTAGTCCATTGCCATGCTTGTAGTTCCAAAAAAGCATTGAGGGCTGCATTGGCTCCCACTCCTGGAAAACCGCATCGCGTATGTGATTCTTGCTATGCAAAGCTTAAATCTGCTGAGGCTAGTAATTCTAGTTCTGTTAGTAAGAGAGCTACAATCAACCGTTCGATGGACAGAGATGGTCTTAATAGGGGAGAGGCTAGATCTTCAAGGATACTGCTTCCTCCCATTATAGAACCAGTGAAATATCTTGAGATTAAGTCAATGAAGGCTGGGGGAAGATCTGAATCTCCTTCTATAGTTAGGGCTTCCCAAGTTCCATCCCTGTTACAACTGAAAGATATTGCTTTTCCAAGTTCATTGAGTGTTCTTCAAAATGCTTTGAGGCCGGCAATACCAATAACACCTCAGTCTAGTACTCCAAATTCAAGATCTAGTTCACCATATACAAGGAGACCAAGCCCTCCACGTTCTACAACTCCTATATTTTCTAGGAGTGTTATTGACAGTCTAAAAAGGACAAATGACAGTCTGAGTCACGAAATATCAAAGTTGCAAAACCAGGTACTAGTTTTACACCATTTGTGAGTTACATTCTTGGTTGCCATATTATATGTTGATTTGTAGTGTAGAAAAATTGAAACCAAATTTATTTCTTTTGGTAAAGCGTTCCTCTCATCACTTCAGGTCAGAAGTCTGAAGCAGAAGTGTGATACTCAAGATTTGGAGATACGAAAACTACATAAAAATGCTAAACAAGCTAGTACAGTAGCAGAAGAACAATTCTCTAAGTGCAGAGCCACAAAGGAGCTTGTCAAGTCCATCACAGAACAGGTCTCTAAATTTTACATAGTATTGCGAAATTCCTTTTCTTATTATGATGTTAAATCTTCTTCTTATTTTTTTTTTCGTTTTTTAAAGTATTTTTCAATGAAGCAACACTCTGAGGCATGAATCATCTCTATTGACAAAACATCAATGATCTGGAAAAGAAAATCATATGCTCTTTTTATGCCATCTTTAGCCATTGATTTTTTTTATTATATTTTTTTTTCGGTGAAGTATGATGATGTTGAGTCCTTGTGAATCTTTCTATGATGTGCAGATGAAGGAATTTGCTGAGCGGTTGCCTCCAGAGGTTTCTGACAACGACAACTTCAAATCATTACGTGCTGAAGCAGAAGAATTTATAAACACATGTAGTGGAAGGTCAAGCTTAGAGCTTGGCCAACTAGGTACAGCTGATAAGTCTTCCAAGTCTTCTAAAAGGGTAGATAACAGAGCGGTTGACCTTGTAGTGTCTGCTGACCCTCAGAGCAGCTCAGGAAGCTGCTCGAAGCCACATGAACCATCAGCAACACGGACCGAAGGACAAAGGGAAGTCATTGAACAATTTGAAGCAGGTGTTTATGTAACTCTGCTTCAACTACCAAATGGTGTTAGGGTTTTTAAGCGTGTTAAATTCAGGTAAAATATTTAGTCTTACCAACATTCAGTGATTAGACAGTTGCATATGCACGTACAAGCACTCTTGACATGGCAAAGCAAGATTCTTTTTTTCTCGTTATCATCATTTGAAATATTTTTTTTTTTCACTGGCGCCCTCATGTCCATAATTCATAATTATTTATGATACTGTCATTGGGGCATAGTCTTCTCTGGATGCATTTAGTATATAATGTAATATGTAGTATATAAGCACATGGCTTCCCTTTCATTGTTAGGCAGTTTTGCAAGGATAATAGTTTTATAAAACTTCGTGTCTTCAATCTTTTTAATTTCACTCTCTTTCAATCTTCTTTTACATGCAACTGATACTTTTGCAGTAGACGGAGGTTTAGTTCGCAGCAGGCAGAAGAATGGTGGAATAACAACAAAGAAAGGCTACTTAAAAGATACAGTCAACCGAGGACAAGTCATCTTCCTCCGAGTGTACCATCATCATCCAACACTACAGAACCTCCTGAGCAACAAAACAGTTCCGAGGCAGCCTCATCTCCAAATCAAAACAGTTCTGAGGCAGCCTCGTCTTCAAATGAAAACAATCCTGAAGCAGCCTCGGCTTCTGATACATAGTTTGGTACTTAGTCTCTTACAGTAGGATCAACACTTTACTTTAGAACTGCATTATTGCATGAATCAGGTAGGTATAAATTAGAGAAAGAGCCTTTGTTTTGGTAGTGAAATGATAGAGAGGAGTTCTACTTCACCATGGAAAAAAGATAAACTTTAATACACCCAAAGAATCAGAACTGTTGGACTTGTGCAAACTTCTTTTTCATCCATATTATGGTGAATGTAATTCATTGGTTCTGCTGTATTTTGAAGTGGAATTCTCTAATCAGTTGTTAATTACAAAATGAATTTTATTGCCAAAACAGTTGCAGGTTCAATGCAAATTCAAGAATGACAGATATGTGTATTTATGCATAGGTTGGCTAGCTGGTGCGTGTTGTTGGGAGTTATGAGTTGGGTGAGATTTTGATTTTGATTTTGAATCAACTAATATCATATTATGACTTCTTGTTTCTAAATAGTATACTTCTCCCACAAATATAGGTTATTTTACTCAACTGGAAATATATGTGCAGGCCTTAACCTTGTCCTAGGATAGAAGTATCTTCCATTATGTTCTGTACATGGTTTAGTGCAAATCTAATTTGGCCAACCAAAATGTAGACCTCAATATTGTACAAGTGACAACCAAGATTGTACTTAATCTCAAATTCTTCTTTTTTCTGTATTATATATACTCCAGTAACAGTGTTGTGGAAACTTTGAATATCTAAGATCTCTATTTTTTTTTATAAGCATGAGTGACCTCATTAGCTTCTATGTGGTTGCCAGTGTCATTTTCAATCAATTTTAGGCCACCCATATCTTGTATAAATCATAATTAGCAACTCAAAAGAAAAATGACGATGACTTCAAAATTTAAGTTTCATGTCATTCCACCAAATACCAAATGGACACTAACTGGTTGTTAGTCTATTGTTCTTTTTTCTTTTGGTCTCTGTTCTTAGTTGTTCTGTTTCTCTTGCTGCTTTGCAGTTTAAATGAAAGTTTCATTGTTCCAAAAAAAAGAGACACTAACTGGGTTACATTTAATTAGCTTGCATATATCTCTAATGATTCATATATGTGATTTCAGCAGGTTAGGCAGTTCATTGAGGTCAACATTTTAACTAAGTTTTATCAACACGTTTAATAATATCAATTCGACCAATGAATATAACCTTCTCTTAAAAGGAGGTTAGAAATACTACTCTTATTCTCGTAAAATTATATAAACACACTTTATTATTCGAATTAATAAACACATTTGCACAAGACTTGACTGTTTCACGATTGCCTCAACGAAAACCATGTCCTAAAAAGGAAATAAATATTTTCATACCAAAATTTAAAAAAATTGTACGGATAAAACTTACATAAAATAGCTATCAGCAAAGCTAAGGCATATTTGACTAATAAAAATTAAATTAAATTTAACTGTCCCGACTTTGACCCTTAAACTAACTCTCTTCGTCGCTAAGGCACAGCATTCAATTATTTCTTCTTCTTCTTCTTCTCTTCTGCCTCCACTCGTTTAACATCAATTCTTCATTTTATATATATAAAAAAAAAAAACTAAATTGAATTTTCTCTGTGAATCCAAAACCCTAGGCCCCTCAAATTCCCAAATCTGAATTCGAATTCGAATTTGGGATGGGGCTACAGCAATCCAAAGACGAGCTTCTCTACGAGCAGGTCGGCTATGGCAACGTCGAGGGCATCAAATCGCTTCGCGCCCAGGGCGCAGGCCTCGAGGTAAATCGTAGCAATTGCAAGTTTATTTATTTATTTATGTCGATTTTCGATTGTTGAAAAGTTTGGTGGTGGTTTTTGGTGGTCAGTGGATTGATAAGGAGTGCAAGACGCCGTTGATTGTGGCGTGTATGAATCCAGGGCTATCGAATGTTGCCAAGACCTTGATCGAGCTCGGTGCTAATGTTAATGCTTATCGCCCCGGTATGATCAGAGTTTTAAAGTAATAGTGTTAATTGAATTTTGGTTAATTTGAAGTTTGAATTTTGTGGTTATGTTTGTGAAAATGTGTGTTTTAGGTCGCCATGCCGGGACTCCGCTGCATCATGCAGCTAAGAGAGGGCTGGAGGAGACTGTGAATCTACTTCTTTCGCGCGGAGGTTTGTTGTTTATGTTTTTTTATTGTGTTTGCATTGGATTTGTTTTAGAGTTGTGATTGTGTTGGATGTAAAGTTGATTGTTTGGATTTTGTTGTTCAGCGAATGCGTTGATCATGAATGATGACTGTCAGAGCCCTCTTGATGTTGCTAGAGCGAAAGGGCACAGCAACGTTGTTCGCGCGATCGAGGTATGTTTTAAGTTCAGTATGTAGTGTGAGTCTGTTGATGTGATGTTTAGTCATTTGGTTTGCTGCTTCTGAATGGTATTTCTTGTGAATATTTGTAGAGGCATATTTGCTTATTCTCGGGTTGGTTGCGCGAGTTTTATGGTCCTGGGTTTCTGGAAGTGCTTGCTCCTCAGTTGGTCTCAAGAAAAGTGTAAGTTATCCCATCTTGAAATATTTCACTGTTTATGCTTAGTTGTCTTGCATTTATATTCATTATCAGTATAGCAAACTGTCTTGAGAAATACGACAGATGCTTGACCTGCTCTCTAGAAAGTAATGTGGCTCTTGCGTGTTTAATGAATAGTCTGAATGGTCACTTATATTCATATTTATTGGATTATCTGCAGTTGGGTTGTCGTTTTGCCATGTGGTTCTCGCAAACCTACCAAGCCTTACAAGTTGGAGCTCGCCATATATTCCAGTCTACAGGTATTGACAAGTATATTCTATGATTCTTATGTAGTAGTAGAAGGTTAGATTTTGTTAGTCAGCTAAAGAATTTCATTATTCATATGAGTAATCTGGACTTGAGTTAGATCAGGACACGATGTATATTCTTTATTAACTTTCAGTGAAGTAACCTGCTCAATTCTTACAATATGCTCTGAATTTTGATTTGTGGTTGAGATGCGTTAGAAGCTATCACCATTTCCCTTTCACATCCTCTTTAATTGGAATTTAAAGGTGTTAAATTGCCTCTGCGTGTGAACTTGATCAGGAAATGCATCCCAATTCTACCTCCCGGAGGCAGAAAGACCTTCATATTTTTTTTTCAAGTTCAGCCCCTCTTGGCTGAATATTCTTCCCATGTAGATTTACAAGGAGGCACAACATTGCTTTACCTCCTGGTGTCATATGTTTACCAACTCAGGGCTTACCACCTGTGATTTGGCCTCTCAGAATTTAATTTTAGCTAGGTTGCTGGAATGGTGGTGGTGATTTATGTTGCCACTTTAAAGCCACTGGCTTCGTAGCTTTGGAATATAGTGTTCCTTGTTCGTCACGTTCAGTTTCTACTGTGATAAATACAAAGCATTTACCGCTTCTGTAACATATTTCCATGTTTCATATATTCTTGTTGGTGTTTTCTGGCGTGGGCTCATCTTCTATCACTTTGTAATTTTAAAGTCCAACATTATTGATATGTTTATTCTCTACTCTAGATTGAAATATCTTTGGTTCACTTATCTTGTGTGTTCTAATTTGCTTAATAGTTTGGGTGTATTATATTTTTTATATGATCCTTTTTTTTCCTGATAAGCAGGACGCCCAACCACGTACAGTTATCGGACTGTGGAAAGTCAATCTGGAAGAACCAAAATCTCACCAGTCTGATCCCTCAGTTATCATTCATGATATCTCCTCAAGTAATTCCTTGATTCTGAAACAATTTTTAGGCGTGTAATAAACTTTGTTTTTCTTAGGCCATAAATATGGGAGTTGATGTCATATCATTCCCCAGCCATATTTTAATTGAATTTTATGTCCATGCATAGTCCCAAGAGGCAGGAGGCGGAGACACAGGCATCAAAAGCCTAGTCGTAAGTATTGTTTGTTAATTAATCTTATTCAATTGAATTTGTAAGTGATTTTAGAATCAAAGAAATCAGATATCTTCCACATAAACTGCAGCAGTAATGCTGTGATGCCACTCTCCACCTCCTATAGTCCTTCCTAATCAAAATAATAGGCTTATTAAAAAAGAAATCTATTGTAGGCATGCTGCATGCAGTCTACGTAGCTAGGAGGAATTTAAGTTATACTATTATGGTTTCAAGTTAGCTCTGTGTTGGTTTTTGCTATTATGGCATTCAAAGTCTGCATGCTTTCTTTGCAGAAACACGTATTAGACTGGCATCTGGAAATGAAAATGACAAGCAACAACTTCAGTGGTTTAGCAATGCATGCAAAGGAATTCCACAGGTAAGAGTCATCTGTGCAACTTTTTTTTTTTTTCTTTCTATTTTTTATTCTTGCTTTCCATCTCTCTGAACAATGGAATACCTTACATGATAATAAGTGCACAAATTTGTTGGTGACATTGCTGAAGTAGCTGCAAATTTTATATGGTCACTACAATCAATTTCAAATCCTCTCTTTTGCGACTTAGAAATGAATAATATCACTGAACAGAAGTCGATTAACAATTTTTGAGACAGTTTTCTATGATGGGTCATCAAATTTCAGATATTCCCTAAAAGAGGCTTCTGATTATTCTTCCAAACAATGTATTGTGTGTTGCCAACATTAAGATTATGACCCTTGATGTGAATATGTGCAAAAGTTGTTTTTTAATCAGTTGAATGGCTCTCGTACTCGCATATGGGCGGTAGTCCCGACCTTTGAGATAATGAAGTTCTGTTTTACAGACTATTATGTAGGCAATGTATGCTAGGTTACACTGTTATATAGTGCTGATATCTTTTCCATCCTTAGTCTCCTTTTCTGGTAATGCCATATTTTGTCAAATGCTGCTTCTGTAAAATGGACCAATTATTGTTGGCTATTTTTTCCTGAAATACATGTCTTCTATAATAAGTCACCAATCGATCTTTGGAAAGATTTCGAGGAGCATATTCTAAATTAATTTTATAATTTTCAGGCACGACCTGCATTTTTGGGTAATAACAATCCAGCAACTGCACCACCAGCAACCGCAGAAGATATAGAGTTAGCAATGGCTCTCAGTGCCTCCCTTCAGTCTGCTGCACAGGAGAGACCACCCTTTCCTGATGCACACCCAACCTATGGATCAAGTGCCGCAGGCAGCTCCAGTACCTCTACGAATGCTTCTAACTTGAATGGTTGGAGTACGTCCACTGACATTGGGAGCTATAATGGTTGGGATGCACCAATTGCAGGTGCTTCTTCAAAAGTAAGTAGCAGCGAAGGGTCAGGTGTTCAAACTGGCCCAGTGGGCAGCTCGACTGGACATGCCATCTCTCCTACCCAAACAATTCCTACTTCTGATTTAGTTGTATCGTCAACACAATCAGCTGCAAACCCATCTGCTCCTTCCCCATCAGCTCCACCAGCTTTAGATGAAAGTCTAGATGAATATCCTATCCAGTATCCATCAATTGATGACAGCCCTATTGATCTATCAAACCCAACTGCTGAAAGTAATCAAAGTAAACCTCCCACAGTCGATGAAAAGAAAGGTGATGGAGCCTCTTCTTCGTGTGTGATTTGTTTAGATGCACCAGTTGAAGGAGCTTGCATCCCATGTGGCCATATGGCTGGATGCATGTCTTGTTTGACTGAGATTAAAGGTAAGAAATGGGGCTGCCCTGTCTGCCGAGCCAAGATTGAACAGGTTGTAAGGCTTTATGCTGTATGAGTCATTCCATTCAACCAGACTATTACCGCAACTCGGCCACCTAGAAGAATATCTGTGTCTCCATTAATAGATGAAGATATATGTTACGATCCCCCGGAGATTTTGATGTACATAGTCTATTACCTTTCACTACGGTTCTTTAAATTCCAGCAAGGCAGTAGCCTCTCTTCATTTAAATTTTTCGTGGTTTGTAAGCTCCGTATGTAAAAACAATTGCATTTCCCAAAAATCATTGGGACTGTCACAAAAGTTTTATGTTCATATTTACTCGTGGACGAAGTTATGATATCTACTTTCCATCTATACAACATATTTTGTTGCAACTATAGTGCTCTTGCATGGGTGTGATCCAATGCATTGTTTCTCAGCTGCATTATCCAACTTCAAACACAACGTACACCATTTGGGTTTAGGGTTCCTCCATTTAACTCGTCCAATTTTATGTCGTTCCTCTATTTTTTCTTCTTCAGCAAAAGCTTGCACATATGCTTTCTCGATTGATAAAGATTGCTGAGGAGTTCAATGTCGCTGTCTACATGACCAACCAAGGTAATCCGTCACTGAACCTCAGTCATGGATTTTTTTAGAATTGTAATTCTTTGAGTGGTCTTATAGTAATTTGGTGCATGTAAATTAGAGGCTCAAGGTGAATCTCATGACTGTGTAGTGATAGCTGACCCTGGTGGTGGAGTATTCATATCTGATCCAAAGAAACTAGCAGGAGGTCATGTGCTTGCCCATGCAGCAACCATAAGGCTCATGTTCAGAAAAGGCAAAGGAGAACAGCGTGTCTGCAAGGTGTTTGATGCCCCAAACCTGCCTGAGGCTGAAGCAATATCCTTCTCATTTACGGGATTTTTCTTATTATTTGTGATTTTTGTTATTACCTGCATCATCCTTTAAATCAGAGTCTGAGACCATGCATGTTTCATGAGTAGGATAGCCCCATATATCTTCTTGTTCTTGACAGAAATTAACGTTTTCCAGATAACTGCAGGAGGCAAAGGACTTAAGTGAAACGCCTTTTTCTATGGCACAAGAAGCAACAAAATACTGTAATTTTTTTAAATTTCCTCCTATATATTATCCTAGTTGGTATGAGGCATGATACGCTGAGAAGAGACATGTGGTATAGTGTGGCAATTAATGATAGCATGAATATAATGCTTTAGAGAAGAGACATGTGGTATAGTGTGGCAATTAGCGAGGTTCTCTGTGGTACGGGAATGTATACCATATAATTATTTAACAATTAGTTGAACACAATTATCACTTTGACAACAATTTTATTGAATTAAATTACGACTTCATCAACAAAATTATTATATTGATTTTACACATTTACATATAATTGAACAAAATTACCATATTGACAACAATTTGTTTAGAAATTTGTAAAAATGTTGTAAGCGAAGTAATTACCTATAGTTGAACTATATTTACCTAAATAATGATTTTTTTTACTAGAATGACGATAAATTTATTGTTATATATGTAAGTGTATGTATCACATACATGTGGGTACCTAAAAAATTACATGCTCTAACAACTCATGTTAGAATGAATGCCTTCAATATTGTATGTTTGAGTAATGTCACTTGACCCGAGTGCTTAGCTAGTGTGCTAAAGTATCTAGTCCATTACAAGTTCTTTGTTATGCACTTCTTGCTTATGTAGTTATATCTTAAGTTCGTAACATACTAAAAAATTAAGAATTGATATACTCTTTTTTCTTTGATTTTTTATATATTTTTAGGTTTTTTTTTTCCGACTACTTATATAATTCTAGTCTTAATCCTCAAAGTTATGAGTTTTTATAACTCAAACACGCATGTTAGTATTAATAGCATCAATCTCAACCGTTAAATACTAATTTCTAAATAGATTAATTCAATCCGAGTAAAATTTAAATCACTCAAATTGGGTGAATTTTATTTTTAATCGGAACTGAGAAGAGGATAATTAGCATTTCCTGTGTTAATGGAACAAATAAGTAGCTCGCAAAGATATTGATATCTTTATTTAGTAGCAGCAGAGTGAAGTACTTTAGTGGCAAGAATTAAAAAACCATTCGCAAACATGATGTCAGAAATCCTGAATCCCGTAAGAGAAGTTAATAAAAGTATAAAACCAATATGTGAACGTGGAGAGGGTAATAATTGACTTAAATACTAACAAAATTTATGAGATTTTAAACATACACCAACTCATCTAAGAGGTTTGTATTGTGATTCTGCGCGCGCAGGAGTGAGGGGTTAGTGGGGGGGTCATCTTTAAACTTATGATTAATGTATTCAAATATGCCAACGAGTATAGATTGATTTAAGGCTAGGAGGCAGCCCTGGACTGACGAAGCACTGGTTTTATTGATAGAGCTCACATTTCATCCAGTCCACTTTCTTCAGGCTCAATGGAATGGACATTTTTTTTTATATACATAAATATATATATATATTAGTTAAAAGCCTCCCAAAATCAATCAATATCCTAAGAATGACAAAAGTTTTTCACACACACAGTTCATGGTACCACTGAAAACCTAAAAATTAAGGGTACAAAAAGCAAAGCGAAACCTCTATCATCTTAGTGAGATTTTGACCAAAAACTAGCCACAGAATGCAAAGGAACCACTCAATAAACAAACACATAAGGCCTAACAAATACAATCCTAACTGCGCGTACAATAAACCTTCTATTAGTGTGTTGTCCAAGATATGAAACACTCGTAGATCAAGCTACATATATAAAACATGAACGAGGGGGTATATATGATCCGTTAGTTGAAAATAGAGATCAAAACCGTGAATCTATCGCTTTCAAAAAAGTCAAGAATGTCATAAGCAGAGACACCGGGAACTCAAAATGTCATAAACAGGTTTTCCAGTATGCTCAGCTCCACTTCTATCCCCCCAAGCATCTTGACATCAGGATGTAGAGGAGCAACAATAGGGACAAGTACTAGCCTACGGTGTGATCATATTAATCTCGTAGACCAATAATATCATTATTTTTTAGAATATTTCTAGACTACGTCGGCGTGAAATTACGCCTAACAGCGCAGTTGACGAAGGGGTGTTTTGGTTATTTTACCCTTATACGTTGTAATTGCAATTTTTACAGCAGAAGTTGAGTTTTACAGCACAGTACTATTCAACACCACCGCTTCGTCCAACCGAACACTTCCACCGGCACAGTACTATTCAACACCAGTGTTTCATCCAACCGAACACTTCCACCCACTACTCATAAGCTCCTCCACAAAAACACAAACCTCAATCTTATCAAAGAGTCTGATTCAAACTCATTCCCCAGGTTCATCTAATTCAAACACAATACCATCGGAGGAGCCAAGGAGGAGATCGACGGTGGGGAATGTGAATTGGGACTTCGCTTTGCCGATGACTTGCGGTTGTAGTGGTGATGCTAGTTGATGACGAGTTGACGGGGCTGGGGTGGGGTTGTAGAAAGAAGATGATTTTTGACTCAAGCACACCCTCGTCGGATCGTCGGGCTCTCCTGCCTCCATGCCCTCGCTACTTCTTATCAACCACCGGAAGTCTTGTAAAGTAGCTCCTCAAAACCAAATTATCAATTACACCTTAATTAAACACCACAGCTTTCCTCAATTGAATGATTGAGTGAGTGAGTTCACAAACCCCAAATTAACTTGTTGGGTTCCTCAAACCTTCAGCTCTTCTTCATCTCTCTCCTTTTCCTCTTACTCTGATCACCACTCATTGGCCACGTGTCATGCTATGATGGTGTATATTTTCTTTTTTTGGACTCAAGTATATTTCAGTCGTAATCGACATCAACAAAGTTCCTCCGCCACCGCGTGTCGACCCAATCATCATCTTCCTCTGATCTCCCACCTCGACTCCACCTCCGACGTCATGGTAGCAGGTTTCTCTTACCTTGTGCAGAGAGAGAGAGAGAGAGTACTGTGCCAACTACTGGATATTCTAACCGGTGGTCCTGCATTGTCGAAACCCCCTTCCCACCAAACGCCGTCCAAACCCCCGTCATTTGTGTAATGATATCACTGACCCTTGAAAACAATATGAACGGCTGGTAACGAGCCACGTGTCCTAAGCCCACACAAGCGTAAAACTACGCCGGGGTAGTCCAGCCCCTTCCATTTTTTTTGTAACTTTTTATGTCATTTTTCTAGTGAAGAAATAATGTATCTTTTGAAAAATTTGAATTTCATCCGGTCATTGGAAGATGAAAAAATATAATGTCATTAGCTCTCGCTGCATTCAATCATCCGATGATCGACTACTAATATGCACTTTGTTCTTAACGCACTCTTTCTTGTGACAAAGTTGAGTCAAAGTTCGATCAGCAAATTCTTCACCTCTATATTCTCGGCAAATTCTTTTGTCATCTTCAAACAAAGATCGAGTCAAATCATTTTTATTATATTTCCAAAAGCCTAATTCAGCATCTCCTTCAACATTAAACCCTTAGTTTATGAATCAAAAACTATGGAACAAAATAAAATCTAAGAATTATGAAGAACCAAATCATGATTTTGAATTCAATAAAATACTTTGAATCTTCTGCAATTTTTTCTTCTTCGAAGCATTGGCAAGAATATTTGGCTAACATGCGCATGGCGGTATTTGTTAATATTTTTAACACTTTCAAAGACCATCCTCAGAATCGGAAAAATTCTCATCACAAAATGGTTTTCATCACTGAGTTCGTTCACAAACGAGCTTAGTGAAAAACCCATTCGAGATGGGGCAATTGAGCTTCACATTTTCCCGACCTAGTGTTTCGGTGACGGAGCTAGTAGTGCAGCTTAGTCGTTTTCAGTCACCTTTTTTGCCGGTAACACAGTCTTTGCCTCTCTCCAAGACTCCAGTCGTTGATCTGACTGCTTTGGAGCTGGTCTCGGGGGTGAAGAGACTGGAAAGCATGGAAGCACGCTCCCTAAGTAAGCGACTGAGATCGAAGGGGGAGATGAAACAAGTTTAAGACTTGGGGCTGCTTTTTTCACCCTAACTGAGTTTGCCTCAGCAAGCAAGTGTGTTGTATATCTCTCCGGTTCTGCGTCACAAGGAAGGACGCTCTTGTGGGTTGAAATATAAGCCTATACTACAGAGTCAGGGGTTCAAGCTCAGATGCTCAAAGCGCTAAGAAGACAAAACTTTGGCGCATGTAAACTTGTTTATGATGGGACGGCTATGGTGATTGTTGCTGATGTCGACGGTGGCTCTTCTACTGGGGAGGCCCCTCCCTCATGAGGTGGTTCTATTCCTTTTCTAATAAATAATTTTTCTAACATGTTCTAGTTCGAGTATGTGCTTAATCTTAGGGTTTTCAGCATATATAGATATTGCTTTGTTTTAATTACTGTTACATGATTATTTTGTCAAAGTCGCATTCCCTACTAATTTTGTTCATCTACTTTCAATCAATATAATTAAGGCACACCACATTAAAAAAAAATGAGTCTGAAGTACGTACGTTAAGCTTTTCCTCACATAATTTCCTCACATAATGTCATTATATTTATAGAGGAAAAAGACCATTTGAACAAAATGGGTTTAAAAATTGACCATTCCAATGTTTATATCCCAAACCAATGAATCTTGGGAAAATACACAACTACCCTAGTAAATATAATTCAATCATTTACCCTACCCTAACCAGTACTAAAACTCTCTCTCTCTCTCTCTCTCTCTCTCTCTCTCTCTCTCTCTCTCTCTCTCTCTCTCTCTCTCTCTCTCTCTCTCTCTCTCTCTCTCTCTCTCTCTCTCTCTCTCTCTGCCGCCCTCAATCCTTCTCCACCACCTCCTACCCCCATGCTCCCACCGCCGACTCCAACCATAGCCCAAGCGCGGCCACATCTGCCACGTCAGCCCTACTCCAACCTCCGCCGCACTCTCTCCATCGACCTTGGGCAACTGTGTGGAGGAGCAGACGCCGTGGGCACCGGGATGCTGGGTCGAGGCGTTGGCCTGGGCAGGAATCAAAGCAATCGAGGTCGAGATCGGGAGGGAGGCCGAGATCGATGGGTGCCCAGATCAATCTGGGACTCAGTTGATAGAGGGATGCAGGGATTGATGGCCTCGGGTCCGGCTGGAGCGTCGTCGGCCAAGGCTAGGGTGAGAATCCGGTTGGTGCAGGCCTAGCGATGCTAGGATGGATGGTTGCCGGGCTACTGCTAGCGAGGCTAGCGGCAACGGCGACGGAAAGAAAAAAAACTAGGGTTTTCTTTTCTGTTTTTTTTTTCTCTTGGTTAGGGTCAGTAATCGATTACTGACCCTCAGTAATCGATTACCGGGGGTCAGTAATCGATTATCGGGGTCAGTAACCTGATTACTTCATGAAATCTGTAGAGTTTCATTGTATTGTATGTGCAAGTTCTTTATGTTATTGTCAAGTTATCAATGAAATCTTAGTACCAGTATAGTGTGGATGTTTTGTGATTAAAGTTTTGCAACTTCATGAACTCTGGTTATGGATTACTGGGGGTCAGTAATCGATTATTGGGGGTCAGTAACATGGTTACTGGAAAATATGGAATCTGTAACCTGATTATTGGGGGTCAGTAATTGATTACTGGGGGTCAGTAACCTGATTACTGACCGATTACTGGGGGTCAGTAATCTGATTACTGGAGGTCAATAATCGATTATTAGGGGTCAGTAACATAGTTACTGGAAAATATGGAATCTGTAACCTGATTACTGGGGGTTAGTAATCGATTACTGGGGGTCAGTAACTTGATTACTATGGATCAGTAACTTAATTACTGGAAATTTGTAATAATCTGTAAATTGTTTACTGGGAGTCAGTAACCATCGTCCAATAACCTGATTATAAAAAATAAAAAATAATTAAAAAATCCGGCGAAAAAAAAAATTCCAGCAAAAAAAAAATTTGGTGACCGGAATCCGCCGACTCCGGCGACCGGCCATGGGAGGTCGGAGGAGTTGAGTGATATTTCGGCAAAGTTTGTTTTTTTATTTTCCACTTTCTCAGCAAATTATAATTCAAAAATATGTTAGATAAGACAAAAGGACAAAAAAGGAAGAAAAAAATTAAATTTGTTCAAATGGGCAATAGAGTTGTTACCTTATGTTCAAATGAGCAATAGAGTTGTTACCTTATGTTGAATAAGGGAAAAAAATAAGATTGTCATTGAAATAGGTAATGAGGGGGTCTTTTTTATACTAAATGGACATTTTCCCTTATATTTATAGAGACATCTTATCTATATGCTCTTTGCCTACTATATTGTGCCCATAAATCTTGATTTTGACCTCTTGCTGTAAAATTGAAGTTTAATTGTCTGGCTTTTAAATATTGAACAAGAATCCTTTGCAGTCAAAGATTTGTACCAAGTTGAATATTGTCATCGAATAACCTAGCTCATTACTTAACGTGAGACCAAAGTAACTCTGCTCCTAATTACAATAAAATCATTCTAAAGTGATCCCCTATAAAGTGATAACTTCTCTCTAAACTGATAAAAAGTCTCGGTCTAAAGTCGGGACCAGTGTTAAAATTTAATAACCCCTCTATCGTGATAATTAATATTTTTTCAGAAAATCGTAGTGCTAAATCTCGGTCCCAATTTTCGCATAAAGTGATATTTTCGATTAAATAAATATTTTTTATATACTTTACAAATTTGAAAAATATTTTATGATACTAGTTTGTGCTAGGTTTGCTTGTCTAATAACTTAGAGAATGTTATCTAATTTATAAGTAATTTCTTGGGTGAAAATGTTAATTAACATACATGAATGTTAGTAAATCTTTTGAAAATCCAATAAACTATTGAAATTTTGGTGAGTTGAATATAGACAAAGAAATATGTATATGTATTTAGTGGCTAAAAATACAATTTTAATCAATTTAGAGCAAAAAAAATGTAAACCTCTCTTATGTGATAACCTTTCTAAAGTGATATTTGGACTCGGGTCCTAATAGTATCACTTTAAAGAGGTTTTACTATAACTCACTGTGCGTGACTAAGCTGAAAAAAGAAAGCATCTGAATCTTGGAATTATTAGCAATCAAAACATGCATAATGAACAAGCCAAGTCTGCTGTCTGCAACGTAAATATCTTTGATTTCCCACTTGGATTGATTCATTTCTTAAACCTCATCAACAATGGTGAAAGTGACCTAGCCTAATTAAATCCCTTTACTTGTTTGTTTGAGAACTTAATTCATCCGATCAATAATATAGTAAGTGGCTGCCCGTTCTCAATTATTATGTAATTATATGATCATCAGCTTGTTCCTATACATTTACAGTAATTTCCTCTTTCAATCAATTGATCTTGACATGACAGATGAAGATCTTGAGAGTACTTATCGCACACGAGGAAATTAAATAGAGCAATGAACCACCTTCTAGCATCTCATTTAGAATTTACTTTATGTGGCACAACCACGTCATTTAATGAAACACTCTGATTTAGTAATGACACATCATGTATACGTCACATAAGCTGACATATAAGGTGGGGTATAGAGATGCTAAAAGGTGGTTCATTTAGCATTATTCAATTAATTAATAGAAAATGACCATTTGTTACATTTTTGGGGTCTCTTTGCCCAAATCAATGACCACTTTTAAAAATTTCCTAAGCCAACACAAGATAAACAATCTATTGCCTAAATGATACAAAAAATTTTCTTTTTTATATTTGTTAGATTATTTTGCCCTCATCCTTATACACTCATATGAAGAGAAAGTGGAACGTAGAGAAGACTTTACCGGAAGGTCACTAAACTCCGCTAGCGTCCAATGACCAATAGCCGGTCGCCAGATTCTAGTCACCGGAATTCGATTGCTGAATTTCGATCGCCAGATTTCGATCGCCAATTTTTTTTTGCCGCAATATTATATTTGAAAAGCCAATGGAGTTGAAAACCACAAAAAGGATGGAGTAAGTTGGATAATAAGAAGCTATATTGGACGTCCCTTCAAGGGTGGTGGCTTAGTCCCATTTTTGTTCAAGTTTGTGTCCTGCCAAAGACCTCTTGGAGGGTTGAGTGCAACCTGAAAGGTTTCAGCCAAAAACCTCATGGGAATCAGTAGTAATCTATTATTAGAGTTTCTAGATGTCAGTATTTGGAGTTATGATCAGTAATTTATTATTAGTGGTTACTGGAGATCATTAATCGAGTTATTGATGGTTAATAATTTATTATTAGTGATTACTGGGGTAAGTAAATGTCTTACTGATTGTCAATAATTTATTATTAGGGGTGACGTACTGGGATAAGGAATTGTGGTACTAATGATCAGTAATTTATTATTAAAGGTTACTGGGCGTTTCCGGCGACATTTGGAAAAATATAGCTTTGCCTCCAGTGGTGTTATTTGCTGCCAGATGGGTTCAGAAACTTATCATCAACCTCAAAGAACTTTTGCTAAATCGAATGCCCGATATTGAGTAGATTCATATCTCCGATATTAGTTGCTACATAAACATTTCTGAAGGGTGGGCGGAGGTTTCAGATCTCCAATCTCATGGTACTTGGATTGTTGCTAACATGTCACATCCCGAACTCGATTTTACTGAATTATTGGGTTTTATACTAGTTACCGACGAACGTAATTGTGAATGGTAATTTAGTAAGGTAGTATTCACGGTAATTATCAGAATTTTTCTCGTTATTCAGGAATTAATCTCGGTGGTTCCAGTGTCATATAGTTTGACGATGCGAGTTTGTCAATAATTTTGAAATATTTTTCAGAGTCGGAATGTAAAAGTTGTAACGTAAAAACGATAATTTCCATTTTAGTCGTGAGTATAAAAAGAGAAATGGTAAGGGCAATTGGGGGAAGGAGAAAATTCATTTCCCTTTTCCCTTTCTTTTCCCCCGACCCTGAGCTCCCCACTGCCTCGTCGGAGTTTCTGCTGCCACGCCGCTTTCCGGCCACCGTTCGGTGCACCACCTGTGTCGTTCGGCTCGTCTCTTCTCCTTTTTTCAGTCTACGGTGGTGATTCAAGGTGAATCGCCGCCGTTTAAGCGAGCTAAAGTTGGAAAGGTTCGACTGTGTCAAACCGGAAACTCCCACGTCCAGCTACCTCTTGACCCGATTTTGGGTAAGGAAAGAAAGGTCTCCTCCCGTACAACAATTCTATGGAAGGAATTTAGTCCATTCGAATAAGGTAAGGAGGAATTGAACTTTGAAATTTTTAGGGTTTTTAGTGAATAGTGTCATTTTGGGAGTTTTTTTTTGTTTTTTATTTTTTTATTTTTATCAATTGACCTATTTAGACTTAAAATTATGATTGATGTAGAAGGGAAAGTTGATCTAATTGTTGCGTAGGAACTTTTGATAAATTTTGATGATTTTTTGTGACAGTGGCAGTGTTGACCACCGCTGCCGGTGGTGGTGCCGTGCCGCCGTGGGTGGTTTTTGAACCTGAAATTTCGTTATTTTATGCGGAATGTTATTCTTTGTTCCCAGTGAGTGGTTGCGGTTTGGGAGGAAAGAGATTTTTAGTTGGTTATTGGGTTATATTTCGGACCCGTTTCAGGTTTCCAAAGAAAATTATAGGACGGGTTCTCACATGACATGGCGGCTGCGACGGAGGAGGAGGATGAGGAGGAGGAAGGCGAGGCCGTGGTGGCGGAGGAGGGAAGATCTGCTTCTGCGGCGGCGGCGGCGACAGCGACGGCGGTGAGGCAAGATGGTTGATATGGGAGTTGGTTTGAAATTAGGATCGGAGAGAGAGTAAGAGAGAGTGAGATAGAGAGATCACTACTACAAAAACACCTTCAGATGACGCCTTTCAGATGACGCAAAAAAATTAACCGTCATCTGATTGATTTTGAAATAATCAGACGTCGGTTCTAGTTTGTCCGTCATCTGAATCGCTTTTAGACATCACATTTTCTCAGTTTATGTGGAAAACATCCAAAATTTAGTATTGGCAATGGTAGACATCTCAAAAACTCATCGTTCAAAAATTATACTTAATTCAGATGACGGTTGACTGTCATCTGAGGGTTTAGGGTTTCTACCAAGTTATAAGCGGGAAAATTCCCTCCCAAACTCAGCCTAGGTATGCCATCACATTTTCTCAGTTTATGAGGAAAACATCCAAAATTTAGTATTGGCAATGGTAGACATCTCAAAAACTCATCGTTAAAAAATTATACTTAATTCAGATGACGGTTGACTGTCATATGAGGGTTTAGGGTTTCTACCAAGTTATAAGCGGGAAAATTCCCTCCCAAACTCAGCCTAGGTATGCCATCACATTTTCTCAGTTTATGAGGAAAACATCCAAAATTTAGTATTGGCAATGGTAGACATCTCAAAAACTAATCGTTCAAAAATTATACTTAATTCAGATGACGGTTGACTGTCATCTGAGGGTTTAGGGTTTCTACCAAGTTATAAGCGGGAAAATTCCCTCCCAAACTCAGCCTAGGTATGCCATCAAAAATTGAAAGGTTGAAACATCAGACGACGGTTGCACGTCATCTAATGTTTGGGTGCGAAATTTGTTAAAACGCTTTAAAACGGAAATTGGCCCGTCTAAATGACGTTTTTTTGCCTGATCTCCAACAGAGAATAGTTTCAGATCGATGAGACGCAACTAATCGTATAAAAATTTTCCTCAAAATATTTACCGACCGTCAGGCTACCCACAGGAAAACGGAAGTAAAAAACAGTTAACCGCAACATTCGGCACACAGATTTTGTCGGAATCTTCTCATTTTTCAACCGTAGACGTATTTCAATATTTCGGTCATATCTTATTTCACGACACATTTGCATTTGAAGAGTCTACGTATAGTAACTATTTGAAACTATACATTCACTTAAACACTTAGTAAACAAGTTAAGGAACATTAGTGCATATGTTCCGATTTCGAATCTAAAAGTTTGAAAAATCTATTCCAACCGTCAGATATCACCGTTAAGATTAAATACGTGTATGAAAAAAAATCCAACTACATCTGACAACGTTAAAGGCTCGATCGGGACGGTCAACCGGGTGAGTGAAACCTCTAAACGCTTTAAAACGGAAATTGGCCCGTCTAAATGACGTTTTTGGGCCTGATCTTCAACAGAGAATAGTTTCAGATCGATGAGACGCAACTAATCGTATAAAAATTTTCCTCAAAATATTTACCGACCGTCAGGCTACCCATAGGAAAACGGAAGTAAAAAACAGTTAACCGCAACATTCGGCACACAGATTTTGTCGGAATCTTCTCATTTTCCAACCGTAGACGTATTTCAATATTTCGGTCATATCTTATTTCACGACACATTTGCATTTGAAGAGTCTACGTATAGTAACTATTTGAAACTATACATTCACTTAAACACTTAGTAAACAAGTTAAAGAACATTAGTGCATATGTTCCGATTTCGAATCTAAAAGTTTGGAAAATCTATTCCAACCGTCAGATATCACCGTTAAGATTAAATACGTGTATGAAAAAAAAATCCAACTACATCTGACAACGTTAAAGGCTCGATCGGGACGGTCAACCGGGTGAGTGAAACCTCTAAACGCTTTAAAACGGAAATTGGCCCGTCTAAATGACGTTTTTGGGCCTGATCTTCAACAGAGAATAGTTTCAGATCGATGAGACGCAACTAAACGTATAAAAATTTTCCTCAAAATATTTACCGACCGTCAGGCTACCCATAGGAAAACGGAAGTAAAAAACAGTTAACCGCAACATTCGGCACACAGATTTTGTCGGAATCTTCTCATTTTTCAACCGTAGACGTATTTCAATATTTCGGTCATATCTTATTTCACGACACATTTGCATTTGAAGAGTCTACGTATAGTAACTATTTGAAACTATACATTCACTTAAACACTTAGTAAACAAGTTAAGGAACATTAGTGCATATGTTCCGATTTCGAATCTAAAAGTTTGGAAAATCTATTCCAACCGTCAGATATCACCGTTAAGATTAAATACGTGTATGAAAAAAAAATCCAACTACATCTGACAACGTTAAAGGCTCGATCAGGACGGTCAACCGGGTGAGTGAAACCTCTAAACGCTTTAAAATGGAAATTGGCCCGTCTAAATGACGTTTTTGGGCCTGATCTTCAACAGAGAATAGTTTCAGATCGATGAGACGCAACTAATCGTATAAAAATTTTCCTCAAAATATTTACCGACCGTCAGGCTACCCATAGGAAAACGGAAGTAAAAAACAGTTAACCGCAACATTCGGCACACATATTTTGTCGGAATCTTCTCATTTTTCAACCGTAGACGTATTTCAATATTTCGGTCATATCTTATTTCACGACACATTTGCATTTGAAGAGTCTACGTATAGTAACTATTTGAAACTATACATTCACTTAAACACTTAGTAAACAAGTTAAGGAACATTAGTGCATATGTTCCGATTTCGAATCTAAAAGTTTGGAAAATCTGTTCCAACCGTCAAATATCACCGTTAAGATTAAATACGTGTATGAAAAAAAATCCAACTACATCTGACAACGTTAAAGGCTCGATCGGGACGGTCAACCGGGTGAGTCAAACATCCCAGATCTTCTTTTCGCAATTCTTTTTTTATTTTGTTTATTTTCCATCCTGCTCAAAATCAAAGCCCCCCGTGCTTGCCAGCTGCTCCACCAAACAGTCCCTTACCCCCAGCTCCAGATCCAACGGCCCACATTGCTTCTTCCCTTAACGCAATCATCGGTCCACTACCCCCAAAAATAACACACCCCACAAACCATTCCCCCTTATTAGTTTTCTGTTTTTCACTCTCCCCTCAGATCTAAAAACCATCTCCTTCTTCTTCTTCTTCTTCTTCTTCGACCTCTCTCGTTTCCCTCTCTGATATTCAACACTAGAGTCTACTCATCAGAGTCTCAGCCAGAGCCTCACCATCTCCCACAACCAAATCCAGAATCACCGAGCCTTTCTCTTACTCTCTCACCTCATGCTTCACCACCGAAACTCACTCCCACTCACCTCTCACTCTCCTTCCTCTCTCAACCTCCTCCTAAAACCGTCATTTCGCATCCTCAGGCCCTTCTCTGCTCTCCGCACCACCGAGCACGGCGGCGGCGGCAACTCCAACCCTCGACCCTCGCACAAGTCCAAGCCCTCCCCCTCCTCCTCCTCCACCGCGCCGTGGCTCAACAAGTGGCCCTCTCGCGGCGGAGGCGGTGCTCCGGCGGAGTCACCACATCATCGAGTCAACGATAGAGTCAAGGAGTCCAAAGAGAATAACGCGGCGAGGTACGTGGACAAGGACAAAGGCCAGAGCGCGATAGAGAGGATCATGTTCCGGCTGCGGAACCTAGGGCTAGGCGACGACGACGACGACGGCGGAGGTTTTGAATCGGACGGTTTGAATTCAATGCCGGCGGCGAGCGAGGAGGAGAAGCTCGGCGATCTGCTGCAGCGGGCGTGGGTGCGGCCGGACTATATATTAGCGGAGGAGAAATGAGACGATGACGTGGCACTGCCGTGGGAGAAGGAGGAGGAGTTGAGTGAAGATGAGGAGGTGAAGGAGATGAGGAAGATGAGGAGGTCGAAGGCGCCGAGCTTGGCGGAGCTGACGATTGAGGACGAGGAGCTGAGGCGGTTGAGGAGGTTGGGGATGTTCTTGAGGGAGAGAATTAGTGTGCCGAAAGCCGGGATTCAGATGACTGGGCTTGAGAAGATTCATGATAAGTGGAGGAAGGAGGAGCTGGTCAGGCTTAAGTTTCATGAGGTTTTGGCTCACGATATGAAGACTGCTCATGAGATTGTTGAGGTTCGTTTACTTCTTGAATTGAATGTGTTTCGGTGTCTAGTTTGCTTAGTAATGATGAACCAGTAGTGTATGAAACTGAATATATCAAAACGACTAGTTTGGTTAGTGATGAACTAGTGTAATGAGATGTTGGCATAACTGCACTGGGGCTTGTTATTTAGGCTACTCAGACCTAAAATTGTGTCGCTTAAGCAGATGTGGTGTGAGCCTCACCGTCTTCAGCTCCTGTTGTTAATTTCTTCTCCGGCCAGTTGTTTCTTGAGTTCATTTGGTAATATCTTAGCTAGGAAGATTTTAAAGTTGACATGCATTGTTTGTTTGCAGCAAAGAAATTCGGAGTTACTGAATTTGTGAATCCAAAGGACTATGAGAAGCCAATCCAGCAGGTCCTAGTTGATCTCACTGATGGTGGTGTTGACTATAGCTTTGAGTGCATTGGTCTGCTTCTCTCTCTTTCTCAGCTAGCCTTAACAGCAGTCTCCAATCTCCAATCTCCTCGCCTTGGTCTGCTTCTCTCTCTTTCTCTTTCGATCTAATTGCTTTTTGAATTTGGTTTTCAACTGCTAATCTAATTAGGAAGATTGGGGGTTTTGGGGTTCAGGTGGCTCGTGCTTCCGCATTCTCTCTTGGACTCGTCTATGGCAACACCAAGCTCAAGGTCCTCAAGGTACCCCACTTTTTGCCCTCTTCTTCTTTTCAATTGGATTTGTTAATTATCGCAGAGATGATTGTTCGCAGGCATTTTACTGGAAAGATAGATGCTGTATGTTTTCCTAAGTAACATTACTCTGCTTTCTTTTTCATAATTTGGAAATGCTATAACCTGCATTGACATTGCACTTCCAATACAAAGTTTGAATCTTATTCTATTGCAGGATATGATATGTGCTATTGCTGAACTTGAAAGTGATAGACAGCCCCTTGCTCAGCGGTATGACAAAAAACCCAAGGCCACTCACCGGGGGATCATGCAAATTTTACCAAAAACTGCCGATTGGCTGGCTAGGTATCCATCATATGCACTTATTTCATATTTGAGGGCATAGCTCTTCTTTACCGACCTTTTATGTTTTTGGACTGAAATTATGAGTTGCTTGCAGTGAGAAGGGTTACGGGGCATATCAATTGAACGGGAATGAACATTTCCTGTTCAGGCCTTTCGAAAGTATATATTTTGGTGCTGCTTATCTAATTTGGTTATCAAGCTTTGAACAGAAGTAAGTTACTAATTATAGAGTTGGCATGATCATTTTTGTGTTCGGTTGTTTTGTGCTCTAAATGAAGACTGGTGAGATCCATCTTCCGATTGTTTCCCACACGTTTAAATATTGTTGGTAAGTTGGTAACTGAAATGATTAGCTTCATTTGTTATAATGCGATATTGATGCTCGAGTCTTTGTTTGATATTGATGCTCGAGTCTTTAGATTACTTATGATGATCAGAAGCCGAATATAATGACTGTTTTGACTTATTGAACAGCTAATGGTTTTTGGTGCAGGTGATGGATGTTGTTAACAAGTTGTTTGTTACTATGTTTGACTATTTGAACAAAAATTGTGAGAAGGAACTTGAAGCTGTACGGAGGCAGTATCCCTTTGAACCACTGAAGGTTATAATTCTTTTTCATGTTAGATTGAGATTAAGTTTGGAGTGATATTCTTGTGAATAATGGTTACCTAAAGACCAACAATTGATTTCTCCGTCTATAGTTTGGATTCTGACTGTTTTACCTTTTCTAAATTTGCAGTACTTGCCTGAGACTCTACGTCTCACTTTTGCGGAAGGTGTTCAAATGCTAAAGGTTACTCTCTCTGCTACCAACTTACATAGAAAAACTAAAGAGATAGATGGTTGTAAACTTCTATAGAACTGCCTTATCGGTGACATGATTCTGTAGGTGCTTTAGTCCTTAGTAATTGAAGATAGAGGAAAGCAACTTGATAGTTATTTATTGGTGTGTATGATGTGATTGTTAATTGGTTATGGAGTAGTGGTCATGGTTAAACATACATCACCTGCTTCAGCTACTGAATTTCTGTTCCTTTTTTAAATATTATCTTAAGTTTGACCTGTTTGTGTAGGATGCTGGTGTTGAAGTTGATCCTATGGGGGACCTAAATACTGAAGCAGAGAGGAAGTTGGGCCAATTGGTTTTGGAAAAGTAATTTGCTGCAGAATTCTAGTGGTACCTATAGTATATGGCCAATCCTATTACAGTTATGTGGACTTGAATTGGTCATTTTTTTGCTACTGGTAGCTACAATTGTGATGGAAGAAGTTGATTTTGGTTTTGCTGCCAATGCATGTGTTTTTAGAAGTGTATTACTCATGGTTTAAAACAGATCTTGGTAGACATATAAATATGGCAGGTTTATTGAGTACTATACTACAGTTTTGGTTTATTTGCATGAAATTAGGTTTTATATGTGGAGATGGACCACTACTGTGGATTTGGTCAGTACTGTTCATTTGGTAACATATCAAATGAACACAAATGACAGACTCAGTCATAAAATAACTGACGTTAGAAACACATTCATATGACACAAACGAGTGACATCTGAACCAAAATCGTATGACACAAACAATATTATGCAAGACTGACGTCTAAGAGAGCTCAGATGACATACTATATGATAGTGTAAATGACATCTGTTCAAAATTCAGATGACATTCGCCTTGACAATATGACCGACGTTACATTGCACTTTACATGACGGTTTGAGTGTCATCAGGTTACATGTCATCAGACACAAGATGCGCACACCATGAATGCCAACCGTCATCCTTAGAAGATGTAAATGACAGTCATTAAAAATGAAAGATGACGTCTGAGAAGATATCACACGACGCTTGGTTTGATATATTAACTGACATAAAAAGTAGCATTAGATGACAGTCGACTGTCATCTCAATATATGCCATTCATCACTAAAAATGCGCACGTAAGTTGGCATCAGTTGGCACCATGAATGCCAACCGTCATCTGAATACAAAACTGTCATCCTTATGATCGGTAGATGACAGTTTTTTTTGGGTTTTAACCGTCATCTGAATGCGTTTTAATAGATGACATTGCGATAGATGACAGTTTGGGAGCATATGAGATGACGGTTAAAAACCGTCATCTGACTCGATTTCTGTACTAGTGGATATTTTAGTATCAGGAATGAGACATGTAATGGTTTGTTGATATGGAAATGTATGCAAGTCTTTTATCTAAGAATCATTAGAGTGGGTAAGTAACATTAAAATGGGCAATTTTTCTTCTAATTTTGACTAAATGGTCATTTTCCCATTAATTAAAGCCATATAAACATGGAGGTTTCAACTTTGTAGGTCTCGTGCTATTATCAGTAGATCAAGATGCCATAGCTTTTGACAGAAGACTCGAGTACTGTGTTGGAAAGAGGATGAAGAAGAAGTCTGATTTAAAAGCATACTGGTTACTGTAATATATAGTGTATATATGAAGCCTCATACTAGGTTTGACGCCACATTTTCCTCTACCTTAGGGCATCTCCCCTCGTAGGCCAAAGGCCAAATTCATATAACCTACCAAAACAAGTATATACTCTCCAAGATGCTCTTTTACCCTATCACCAAGAGTTTGATTTCCCACCATAGGCCATATTTCATAGGCTAAATTTTCAAATTTCCATAAAACGGCTAGTTTGACTGGCTACTTTATATACATAAATGTGTCTATATATATATATATATATATATATATATATATATATATGTAACGGCTAAAAACGGCTAAATTTTTTTTAAAAAAAATATTAATATTTTTTTATAAATAATATTATGATAATAATTGTGAATAACAGCTATATTCTAAAAAAAATCTATAAAAGCATGCAAACTATCCATTGTTTCCACCATCTCATTTTCACTCAATTCTATTTCATCTCTCTCACATTCAACTCACTACAATGGATCCATCCCAAATATCATATTCTTCTTTATCTTCAAATGGAACTTTTGAGTTCTATAATTCTGTATTAGCTACATTTGATGAAGAGGAACATATGTTGCTTGGCATGTATGCTAACAACAATATTCTTTTGGCGGAACATCTCAACGACGAAGAGGATGATGCTCAATCCGCAAGGAGAGGTGCAGTTCCTGGTCACATAAAAATTTTGGTAGTACATTTCCATTTGGATTTGGAGGAAGTAGTGGGTATGGTGGAGCTTCAAATGCTGGAGGAAGTAGTCAATTTGGAACAAATAGAAGTGAACATGTCCCTGAGGTCAATCAGAGCGGCCGATTTGAGAGAAATGATGGTTACGGCGGAACTGATGCTAATATACCGGAATATTAGTTTTTGTTTATGTTAATTTTATGAATTTAGTTCATGTTGTTGAATATGTTCTTATGCTTTTCTTCCTAGTACTCTTTTTCCCAGCTTGAAATTTATTTTCAAGTATGGTTTTGACGAGACTATCAATAAAATAGTCAATTTACTTGACCAATAACACATATGGGTATACATCATACAAAAAAAAAATATTTAAACACAAAATTATTAACATATCAAATATTATGCTCATATGAAACGTCACAACGAGATCATTACTATGTAATAGTTTTTATATTTAAAAATATTATAAATAACACATTTATATAACAAAATAATTATTTCTTAAATGCTAAATTTGATAACACAAAATAAAAATAAAAACTTTAATATAGTGGAACCCACAAAATAACCTATGGAATTCAAGAGTCAAATTTGGCCTGCCTTTGGCTGAAGGCTATTTTTATTTGTTGGGAATTGTGTAATTGACGTACGGGAGGAGAAGTTGTAAGGCATATATGCCTTTATAACCTATGGGGGGAGATGCTGCAAGAACTAATGGCTTTCGTGTTGTAAATATTGTTGTTCTAGTAACCGTTTAAATAGTTTCCGTGGTAAAACATCTTGAAAAAGAAAGGCCTCATCACATTTGCCTTGGGTAACAAATATCATATTCGATCATGTCAATGCATCATTTCTAAATGGCTAAATCTGTTCAGTTTGTATAGCATCAATTATAAACAAGACATTTGTCAACAGAATAATGACCGAAGAGCTGAAGAAGATAGTATTACAAATGGATTTGGAACACACATCATAGTGATCATAACAGCATTGAAATTGTGTTAAATATTATATGCAACTTGGTACTGATTACAGAAGAGGGCAAAGTAGTCATTGAAAATAAAAGGTGTTGTCAATCAATAGAAAAGGGTGAAGAAACAAAATCATGTTATTCCCTCTTAATATTTTTTAACCCCCAATACCTTTATCCTGTCTCCATCCCATCATCTCTCTCCACCTCACTGTCAACCTCTTTCCATTTCCTCAGAAACCCTACATGACTTGATACATCTTTTCCCACTTTCCCATTCTATTAATTTACGATCAAATCTCTCTCTCCCTCTCTATCTTTTCTGGAGTTGTAGGGCTATGAGGAACTGATCGAGTCGCTCTCCCATTTTTCGGAAAACAAATATCTGTCAATTTCTCTCGAAATGTTCCCATGAAACAAAGTTTGCAAAAGCAAAGATTTCTAGGTTTCTACGTTTGATCAAACCAAGATTCAAAGAAAACCTAGGAAGGAAGGGCAAGAGAGAAAAGTAAACAGTGATCATAACCCTACTGTGGTCTTTTCCATCTCTATATACCAAACCCCATCATCACCCTCATGAAAAACCGTGCTCAAATTTAGATAGTTCCGATCCAGCTCGATTTTGACGTCCTACTTCTAAGTTCTTCATTTTCTCTCTTTTTGATTTTGAGTTTTTGAGTGCTGGAATCCATGGATTCACTTCAAGGATTTGGTAGCCCTTCAGACACAAACAGTTCCTCAAGCAACATCAACCTCAACTCTTCTTCCTCATCCTCAAACCCAAGCTCTCCTACTGCAACTCTCAGCCGCTACGAGAACCAAAAGCGGCGAGACTGGAACACCTTCGGTCAGTACCTCAGAAACCACCGCCCGCCGTTGTCCCTCTCCCGGTGCAGCGGGGCCCACGTTCTGGAGTTCTTGAGGTATCTTGACCAGTTTGGGAAGACCAAAGTCCACACTCAAATGTGTCCCTTTTTTGGGCAGCCGAACCCTCCTGCGCCGTGCCCCTGCCCTCTGCGCCAAGCTTGGGGCAGCCTCGATGCCCTCATCGGCCGCCTCCGTGCCGCCTTTGAAGAGCACGGAGGGAAACCTGAGGTAAACCCTTTTGGAGCTAGAGCCGTGAGGCTCTACCTCCGTGAGGTTCGTGATTCTCAGGCCAAAGCTAGAGGAATCAGCTATGACAAGAAGAAGCGCAAGAGGCCACCACAGTCGGGTAGTACTAGTTCTTCACAAGCATTAATGCCAACAACTCCTCCTCCAGCTCCTCCTCCTCCTAGCAGTGCAAGTCAGTAAGAAATTACTAAGAAGTAGCTAGTTTGGTGACTTTGGTCTTTGGGATCAAACTAAGTCCTCATTACTCTGATCTCTAGCATTTATACATAGATATTTCATATCTCTTATAGTTAGCTAAATGTATGTTTAATGGTCTATTGACACTCTTAATTAATTTGTTCATCCTCCTGTTGCACTCTGAAATTAGTAATGCTAATTTGAAAGTTATCATATTCTTAAGGAGTGACAGAAACGTATGAAAGAGTGAAACTACTATCAATGATCCTTGTATCAAGTTGTAAGTCTATATCTATCATTTGCTTTAATTTTCAGAAACTATGCTTAGATTGACAGATAATATGTTGAAATGTTGCTAACTCCATGATTGCATAGTAATGCTGCAAAATAGCAGTAGAATTACTGTATAAGCAACAAGCAATAGTCAGAAACGGTGATCCAGTACGTAATGAATGTATATATACTAGCAGTCGATCTACTACTATGTGTGTACTAGTTAGTTGAGGAGTATGTTCATAAGCATAAAATATGTCATATACGTACTATAAAAGGTCATTATTATGACAATGCAATTGATTTGCAGATCATGTCTCATGTCTCTTTGAGTGTTTTTATATTTTCTGTTCTTTATTTTCTTTTAATGAGTGTTGGCAAATCATTCAGCTCATTGGTGGATCTAACTTTTGAGGGATTTGATCATTGTATATATGTGTCAGATTTGTCTAGCACTATATATAACTTGTTTTATGTCTTGGTATTATAGAGTTCATTTTCTTCCCCTGCTGAGGTTTATCAGATAAGTTGTTAAAATGTTTGGAGATATTATACTTTAAATTTCTAATGAATGAAAGATAATGTTCTTTTTCTCCTATACTTGCCCAGTTTCATCTTATAGAAGACTAGTAGAAAGCCTTCAATTAGGTTCGTAGTGCATATTGAGATGTTTGCTTTCAAACCATATATGATCAATCAAAACTTATTTTAGTATACATGTGAGAGATGGGTATTTGCCAAGATGAGCTGTGCTTCATTTATTTAATTAGGCAAATCCACACATTTGCCCCAGCTGTGTGATATCACTACTCTTGGATGTTCCCTAATGAGGAGAAATACATTAAATAAGAGAAGTACTACATGACGTGAACCCTTAGATATGATTTTTTTTTTTTTTTTTTTGGTGAAGCAACCCTAAGATATGATTGAAAATATTATTTACATGCTTTTAATTCAAAAAATATATTAAGAAGCAAGTAGTGTGGCAGATCAAATTGCCCACTTTAATTACTAGTCTTGGTCATGTTGTTGATGGTGTCATAAAAGAGCCTCCTACCTTCTTGACGGAACTTCTTTCAGAAGATCGTTGTAATATGGCTATTAACGCTTAGGGGTCAAGGCCTTAATTCCATGAGGGCAATATAATAAAACAAACTAACAAAGGCTTATAATTGCAGTATATGGTTTGTTTCATTGCAAAATTATGGTTTTAATTTGTCTTCGCATATTCTATGTTCACTATTATTGAATAAAGTTGAGTTAATTAGGAGCTAGGATTGAATCAAATGAATACAGTATGGAATTTTTTACATGCAAGTCGATATTAATTAAGGTCGATAGTGCGTACAAATGGGAGTAAAGATTAGTACTGTATGGTGACTGCATGTTGACTTGTTAATCGAGGATACTATTATTGGTATATTAATTGATTAGTTTACTCATCCTTGGTTAGTATTCAATTACTTGGATACCAAATCGAATTCTCTTTGATGAACTAAGTACGTGTTAGTAGTGTAGTAATGATTGGAATCATTAAACTGTTTGATCTTGTTTAAACTATATGTTGTTCAGTTGTTCATATATAAAATTATGTGTGATGAATTATATATATCTTATTACGGGACGGAGTACTAGTACTCATATTGTCATGCATGATGCTCAGTAAAGAATTGTGAGTGTGCTACAAAAGATAAACAATAATAATTCTTTGATATATCCAAAACCATGATGCATATCTCTCTATCGTCCTTTATACCGATCTTTAATATCTCCAAAACCTTGATCCTTCTTGGTTATCAGCAGCTATTTCAAACAATAAGTCATAATTTACATGTAGATATGTGAAAGACTGAAAGTGAATGACAACCCCATACCGTTTCCAAAACCAAATACTCCATATGTATCAACTATCAGGGGAAGGATATGACTATGTTTTGAAACTAGAGGAATATACGTACCTTCCACCACAAAGACGCCATTAAAATGCTATGCTGCAGATGCATACTACAAACGCCATGTCGCAATGCCATTATAAAGTCGATGATAATGATCAGTTTGATTTGGTTGATTTGCGCTATGTATACGTTAAATGAAGAACAAGAAACGAGGACGCGCCATAGAGATCACCAGCAACCAGGTCAGCTATGGTACCTCCTTATTCTCCCTGGACTCCACCATCTCCTCCTCCATACATTAAGATGAACTTCGATGATGCAATTAACCCCAAAAAAAAAAAAATTAATAAAAATTAAAACAGAATACCGTACCTGGTCTGGGATTATTTTCCTTGATTCAACGTACTGGTCATACGCTTGCTGCCTTAGCGCTTCCTCACGCAGGTCTTCTATCTCCTCGAGCTGCTGAATCACTAGCTCTTCTCTCCATGGTCTCCTTTTTGCCAAAAATCGAGGTTTTTCTCATCTTCAAGTTGGAGGAGATGCCCTTACTGTTCTGAAATCTCTTAGCAGCTCTGTGGAAGATCTCAGTAGTGGAGGTCATCTTCTTGATGATATTAATAGAGCTCGTCTTCGTTTGTAACCTTACGGTACATGGCAGTTTGTAAGGAGGGAAAGTAGATCGGTGGCTCAATCTCTCGCCAAAGCTGATCATTTGCTTTCCCCTTCTCTTTTTATTCTACCTCGAGTCTGGGCCTGGTTGGCTTACTGTAATTAGTGTCAATCATGACTTCTCCTGTGAGGTCTAACGGATCTTGGTTTTTCTTTCTCCTCTAGTTATTCGAATGAGGTCTTTCCCGAATCCACTGTATTCTTCGTTTCTCAATGAACTACTCCATTGATAAAAAAGATTTTTAAAAAATGAAGATGCACCCTTGATGATCTCGTTTGAGAGAAAACAAGGACAAGAGCATACCTATGGTTTTGCAATTCCTTTTACAATCGACAATTGTTTTATTTTCTTTTTTGTTAACCCAATAACTCTAGCTTAATTCTCTATTGATTTTCTCACTTTACGTTTTTGTATTATTTTGTAAGAAAGATCTTGGTCTCGTCCTCATTCTCTTATGTAAGGGAATATAATATATACGTATGCCCAATACATCTCCCGATATTTCCTTTTTAGAGAACCGATATATATATCTTGAAAGATTAATATATATTTATCTTTCACCGATATTTGTTTTCAATAGTTAAGATATTTAGAATTTATCTCTAATATTTTGAAGAAATATTTGTAAAATTTAAATGTAAAAAAAGATCACCTCGAAGATATATGTGAATATGGGAGAGGAGCAAGTAATTCTCTCGAGTCTCGACAGGATCGAGCGATATTGAAAAAATGAGTAACACATTATTCTCCTCAAATGATATATATGTGGACGAGGAGTGAGGGTTTCGAGGGAAATTTTGGGCTTCGAGGTATCACTACTACAAAAAACTCAATACACAACACAAATCAGACAACACTTTGAAAGTTACATGTTGTGTGAATCACTGAACTGTTTCACACGACCTAAAGTGAATAATTTGTGTTGTATGATGGTACACATTTTTCATATTCTGAATAAAAAATTTCCAGATTTTGTCACACAACTCTGAGACACATTTTCTGTTGTATGATTAATGAAAATCTTGGCGGCAGAATTCCCTCCGACATTGAAACTCAAATTTGGGCAAGGTCTAGATGGACAGACAACAAAGTTATTGTTTTGTGTTGTGTGATAATGTCACATCCTGCATTAGGTGTCACCAAGTGCAAAGTGACAAATACTTGTACAACAGAATTTTGTAGTTTTGTTGTATGAGTTGGTTTGCTTGTCATTGCCCCATTTTCATTTTGGCTCCAATGGCAGAGGTAGCATTTCTGAAAACGGGAAAGTTGCCTCCATGGTTTTTTGGTTTTGAAAAACATACATGTGCTACAATTCTCACAACAGTGTATTTTGATTCTGTTGTGCAATTGTTTTGTTGCTTCTACAAGAACACTCTTATGGAATACCTAGTATAAAGAAAAGTAAGTTGGTACAACTGTTTAAAAGTGTTTAGTTGTGTGAATGTAAACCTAATAAGGTCATGCCAAACTTGCCAAATTTTAGGAGAGCGGCAAATTTCCCTCTTCTCCAAAACATGTCAAATGAGCCATTAATAATTTTTTTTCTGTGGTGTTTGAAAGTTGGGTAAATTTGTAAGATGCATTCAATTGATCTATTCTCGGGTTCTCTCTCCTTACAAACTGTTTTCTCACACTCTCTTCTCTTGGAAACAAAACCAAACACAAGGCTCACTCACCCACAGTTCTCTTACAAACCCACAGCTCTTTCTCATCATTAAACCTTCGATATCTCTCGTCTCACAGCTCTTTCTCATCATTAAACCTTCGATCTCTCTCGTCTCAAACACAGCACTCGAAAACGGTAAGCCTTAAATTCGATTCTCTCATCCCACAGCTCTCTTCCTCGAATTTCTTTGATTTGAAGACACCCATTTCAGTTTTCTCTTCGATTTTGTAGGATTTCGCAAACCCTAACCCCTATTCTGTTTTGTTGATGCATGTTCATTGTTGGTTTGAATTTGTTGGTGAATGCTTCAAAGACTTGTGGTTTTCTTCGATTTCAAAACGGTAAGCCCTAAATTAGATTATGTCTTCCTCTCTTTCTCGATTATCAGGGTACAAAGCAAAATCGCCAAATCTGAAATGTCCAAACAATGAAGTCTTTAACCAACCTCCACAGGTCCCCCGATCACTGAAAAATGGAAAACCCAGACACCACAAAACCCACAAGATCAGATAAACAACTATTCTCCTTCGGGCGAAACCTTCGTGGGCTGTGAGAGCGGAGCTTCCCAGAGCCCCTGATCTCTTCGCTGAGATGTCCATTCCCCGAAGTGGGTCTTCTTCCTCCTCTCGCCGCCGTGACCTTGTTTTTGTCGTCAACCCTTCAGGTCTCTCTTTCTCTATTTGTCTCTGTTTGTTTTTGGTTTTTGGGGTTGTGTTTTTGAGGATTGGTGATAAGTGAAAGTGGGGAATTGGAGCAGGGCAAATGGGAGGACTGGTAAGGAGTGGAAGAAGCTGCTTCCGTATTTGAGGTCTCGTCTTGGTGCTGATTGCAATGTGAGCTTTTCTTGTTTCTCTCTTTGGTTTGTTGTAACCAAGTTTTGAGCTTGACCGAGATATTTAATTCTGGTTGACTACTGCATTTGATGTTGGAATATGGAGGCAGTGATCTTATGTCATTGTTGGTTGCTTGTAGATGTTGTTTTGGATTGGTTTGTGTTGCTTGTAGATGTTGTTTTGGATTGGTTTGTGTTGCTTGGTAACTGATATGATCAGTAGGGGTTTGTTTCTTCCATGAAAAATGTCTGTATGTTGAAAAGGGGTGGTCTTTTGGTAGAGGAGTGCTTTAACAGTCTGTTAAATTATGTTATATCTATGAAATTGAACTGAATTCGTGGTTTGAGGGTATAACTTTTCACTCTAATTTTAGTCAAGATTGATTGCCGTACTTAGTGCTATGTGGTTTGAAGTATTTTAACATGGTGGATTTAGCAATTGGCTTAGGGTACAATTAACATTCGCCACACTTTAATAATTAACATGGTGGATTTAGCAATTGAGGAGGAAGCTTCCCTCTTTGACATGTTCTGGTCCACATGTTTTAGTAATGGAGTGGATTGATGGTATTAGGTGCACTAATCCACAGGTAGAATTGTCAGTTGGAACTTGGAACAATGCTGTTGCCCATGATAAGATATCGTTTTTTCTATCAGTAATATCTCACCTTGTATTGCAGGCAATTAGAGAAGCTGGCATTGATGTAAATGGGTTCTTAACTGTTGGAGTCAGCGCACTGGGTGCTGGATTCTCTCCATTTGCTGAGCCAGTGTTTCAGAGGTGCATAAGCATCATACAGTCCCAACAAGTTGCAAAGGTAGGTCAGTCAGTGGGGGAGATATTGCTGAATTCAATGTCCTGTATATTTTCAAATTGAAAACTTTGTCGGTTTCTTGCTTTCCAGAAAGTAGGTTGGTCATGACTTTTTTTTGTATCAGTTGGAAGGAGAAATATGTGTGATATATGCCCAGTTATTGTATCTTGCATCTAACCTGACAATCAGTTTTCAGTAAATTAAACGTTAGTAGTCAGTGCACCTTCGATCACGTTCTCGATTATATACTGCAACAGCTTCTTTCATTTATTGAACTTAGCAATAGGGTCGGAATGCCTCATTGTGTTCTCAAGTCTCGCGTTGCATTCTAAATGTCCACTATATGCCCGCTTCTAGAAGTTGGAACGGAAATCTCTCTCAGCAAAACTACTACCACTGACATATGCTTATGTATGTTTTTCAAAATATGCTTGAACTCTCATATTCTACTTTGCAGGTTGATCCGGTCTCTTCAGGAGTCCAGTATGATAAAGAATTTATTGTATGCTCTCTTGATCTGCTTTCTGGACTCGCAGAAGGTCTTGGTAGTGGGATAGAAAGTCTGGTATTTTCTTTCTCCAAATATCTCCTGAAATACATATTAAATAGACTATTTATTATTGAAAGTTCTCTACCTTGGTTGTTTCTTTTTAAATTATATGGTTGCCGAAATACAATTTTTTGAAAGTTCCTTGCTACGACAGTATGTATACTCTTGGTTTTGGTTTTGTTTTTGTTTTTCTGTTTTTGAAGTCCTACACATGATACAGTAGGAAAATTCCAAGTGAAACAAAATAAATAATAAAATGACCAGACCTAATCCTAAAAAGCATCTTAATAACAGTCATGCTTGGTCTCAAGTTATTTGTAAAGTTACTTTAAATAAGAGATTGGTGCTTGTCGGACTTGGGACTTCAATCACTTAATGTTTGTGTTACAAAAAGTAAAACCACCAGACAGCTAACTCAAAATAAAGTATAAAATTCTAAATGAAAGAGAAACAGAGGAAGCTACCCAACCTGCAACCATCCGAATGGGCCATCTGAAATTAGCTACTGACCTTCTTACTGCTTGAGCCGCATCTATTGTTTCTTGCAAATTGTGTTCAGGTTTTTTTTTTTTTCCCTCTCTCTTCTTTTCCTTCTTCCAATAGCTTCTCATTGACACTTCTCGTCCAGGTTTCACAAAGCAATTTGAAGGACCTGCTTTTGAATTGTTGCATGGATGATGCTTCGGATGTCCGGCAGAGTGGTTTTGCCTTACTTGGGGATCTTGCAAGAGTAAGTTCTTGCCAAATGATATCTTAAATCTAGACCTATTTGAGAACTTAGACTAGAAGGATAAGCAGATGTTACAAGGTTATGTGGTAGAATATTGGTAGCTACTGGAAGCTGTATCACTTTTTATGCATATTTTGAATTGTGATTTTGATTAGGTATGCCCCATCCATTTGCGTCCTCGTTTACCGGAATTTCTTGATGCTGCAGCCGAACAACTGGTATGTGAAACCTGTTGACAATTCTAACTATTTGTTTTCACCATAATGTCTTATGTGACACATTGTTGCACAGAATACTCCTAAGCTGAAGGAGACTATTTCAGTGGCAAATAATGCGTATTGGGCCATTGGTGAATTAGCAGTGAAGGTAAACTTTCCTCTTTCATCCGTGATCTTTTTATTCTAAGTTAAAATAACCGGAGCACAGTCCATCGATTGGTGATTAGTTATAATTGTTGATGGTATCCTTCAATTAATAGACTTCAAAATTCTGTTTTAATAGTTCCAAACATGCTGAAAACTTTTGTGTGTGGAGTTGCTTTTGAGATGGCTGGGTAGTTCATAAAATCAAAGATGCATCTGATTGTCTTCTTTACAACATTCATTTTGGGAACCATGCATTATTTGATCATTCTGAGTGTCCCTTAGTACATAGTCTTACCTATTGGCTTTTGGAATTGAAATCTGAAATATGAGATATTTATTTAGGGTTCTTTCTTTAGATACATATGTATAATATGATCATATGGACGATAAACCAGTTCAACAATGTACTAGTAAACAAAAATATAACAAGTAAACTGTATCCTCTGATGTTCTTGTGGTATAACTAAATATGCATGTCAGAAAATCTGTCTACTAGGTATTTGAATGACTTCTGTTCTACACTTATTCTTGTGTTATGCTGCTGTTCTACATTTCGATTATGCTGCTTATTCTTGGTCATTTTCAGCTGCTTTCTGCTGCTGTGTTTGAATGACATGCTGCTGTGTTTGAATGACTTTTTGGGATAATGTTGACGTCTAATATTGTATACATTCGATTTCTTTTTCAGTGGGGCAGGAGAGACAATGGCCTACAGTACACACAAGATGAAATAGATGTGGTAAGGAATGAGTGGGCGAAGTTCATTGTCAGCAATTTGGTGTAGGAATGTTCATAGGGCTTCTGAAATGGGTTTGGCAGTGATGTTTATATGTGCTTTTGTTTTATAAACTTATCGGTTTAAGCTAGCTACGTATGTATGTATATATAGGACTAATGCTGGCAGATTTTGAACAATATCAGCTTGTGCCTTCATGGTTTCAGCTGAAATGCTAGCTAGGTACGTAGGATTATTGCTAGCAAATTTTGAACAATATCAGCTTGTGCCTTCATGGTTTCAGCTGAATGCTAGCTAGGTACGTCGGATTATTGCTAGCAAATTTTGAACAATATCAGCTTGTGCCTTTCATGGTTTCAGCTGAAATGCTAGTTAAGTTTTAGTTTGCTTTTGCTCTATGCATCTATGTGGTACATTAGTGTGCTCCGGCCACTTGAATGATATGTAGAATGGTTCAATTTATGTATAATTATTGTATCTGCAAAAACTGCTCTTCTGGAAATGGTAATGGTTCAATGTACAACAGTTTACATGCTTTTTGAGACCTCATTTCTTGTGTACTTGAGGCTCAGACAACAAAGTGGTCATATGACCAAATGCTTAAATCTATTGTGTGATAGAAACTTATACAACACTATAACAGCATTATGTGTTGTACAATATGACCAAAAGCCGAATCAAACCAGTGTCACAAACTGCTCAATTCTGTTGTCTGGTTGTCGAATAATACAACTGTAAAAATATCATATGTTGTACAATATGACTAAAAGCCACATCAAACCTGTGTCACAAAATCCTCAAATCTGTTGTTTGATTTGTAGAATCATACAACTCAATAAATATGAAACGAAATCAGTTGTCTGAATCAGACAACTAAATAAGTGGGAGATGAAATCTGTTGTGCGAATGAGACAACAGAATAAAATTGCAATATTCTGTTGTATGTTTAAAACTTACACAACATAAAAGTATGTATATTCTGTTGTATGAACTAGACATGTCAGTGCAGCGAATGCCAAGCCAGCCATGGCATGGCATATAAGTTGTACAACAGAAATTATAAGTTGGTTGTTGGACGTTTCATCACACAAGCTCGAGATATACGACGGTTTTTTCGAACTTACACAACGGTGCAGCACCGTTGTGTATTGAGTTTTTTGTAGTAGTGTATGTTGAGTGACGCAGTCACTAGTGAGGTGCAATTCATGATTAAAGTACTCCATTTGATATTGCTTCATTACCTTAAATTTGATTATTTCAGTTTAGACATAGAACACAAGGGAACGTCAAATGAATCACATAAAGACAACAAATTAATCTAGTTATATATAATGTTTATGCATAAGGAGATATGGTCAATATAGAGAAGTACATGACTACTCATTTGGTTGGATACATCCTCGCTTACTATTTCATTCTAGGGGAACAGTCGGCAGCTCCAAAGATATGTATGACTATCATGTTCATCACTCTAATTTGTATTATATGAGTAATATGTCTTGGTCGAGTTATTGTACTTTCATAGACCAGTGTGTGTCGTCTCTTTATGCTACTAGATGAAATTAATATTTGTGTCTATTTATATGTAAATTCCATAAATTAACAAAGTAAAAAATATATTCTCTCCCATTCTTGATATCTCCGATATTTTTTACTTAAAAAAAAATCCGATTAATATACGGATACCAATATTTTTCCTCTTATATAATACTTAATTCGATCCATTCAATTACACTTCGAGTTAAGAACAAATTTTCTCCCACTCACCTATTCAAAGAAAAAAAAAACAATTCTCTCTTAGTACGTGAGCTACCCTGAATGACTTATTATTGATTTTTTTTTTTAAACGGAAGTCAAAATTGTATTATAAAAACTCAACAGACAGTACAATAAATAACACACTCAAAAGGGCCGACAATAAGAGTTACCTCCTATGACTATCAAACACCTAGCTGCACCTAGGTTTCTAACAACTAAAAGTACATCAACATTCTCACGACTGTTTATAGAGCCTTTATTTCAGCAGACCCGTTCCATTTAGAAGCTTTGAATAAATTTGACCAACCAAGTGGAGAGCCTACTCTTCTATTCACAATTAGAATCTATTTTGGGCCATAAAAACCCAATTCAACCAAGTCAAGAACTCAATTGAACCCAAGAGTTCGGTGGAATTTGGTACACACAAAAATTTGTCTATAACATCATCCTCATCCGAGCCTAACAGTTTCGGCCTTACAGGCTTGGAATGGAGCCGAGCCCAGTAGAGACCCAGCCCACCCACGTTCACACGCTCGCTCCTATGAGCTTGCATCAAAGGTGTCGACCATGTCTCGTTGTCAACAGTCTCAATGGAAAATTCACGTCGACCACCACTTACCCAAATATGCCCAAACAAGACCCAAGCTGCAAGTCCAATGGACCCAAGCCCAGGCCCAGTCAGGATCAAAAGCAACCCTAGCAAAGAGACTGACTGCTCGCAAACTACCGCCACCACCACGCCTACAGCTACCGCCAGCACTCCGACCACCGCCGCCAAAAAACCACCGGCAACAGTCAAAAATCTACTATCGTTGCTGACAACAATACCCCTCCCTCTCGGCCCCTAGACCAGCCACCACCAACGTAGCTACCTGCCATTTCGCCACTGCCAGAAACATCTCCACAAAACCCTCGCATCGACGAGGAAGAGTTGGAAATGAACCCGAAAGAAGCCAGATGACGGCACCATTCTCGACCCACAAAACAGGTCGCCAACCCAACCCTCCTCCAGGGCCGCGTTGCACCATCGCCACCATCAACGGTACAAACTCAATTCCAAGAACGAGATTCGGCAACACACCATCGTAGACCAGCGGAATCCTGAACAAGAACAAAAGAAATTGAATCAGAAGCACACCTACTTCTCCAATAAGCTTCTTGTGATCCGCAAGAATGGACCTGACCCAAGAGAGGCGAACACCATCCGAGCAAAAACCCTCAAGAAGAGGAAACGAGAAGGGAGCGCCGCTGCTATCCCCAATCCTGTTTATAGATCCACGTTGTGGCTGAGAATTACCACCCTCACAGGGTAGCAAATTTTGAGATCCCCCGCCGACGGGCGGAGGCGAACTTAGGGTTACTCTATAGGACGAGAGCATTTTTTTTTTCGATTTATGTGAGACTTGATTTCACTTTTTGGTTTGATCTTATTCATACACTTATTATCGATTGTTAAACGATCTTGACACTCTCCCAATTATTTTAGAACAGCAAAAAGGGGAGAAGAAAATAGGAAAAGGGGGATGGATTATGACCATAAATGAAAAAGGAGGAGATAGACACAACAATAGATGTTGAAAAAATATGAATACCATTTCATTAGAAGACCTTGTTTACTAATAAAGAGTCCCATGTTCTTCAACATTAATCTTAAAATGTCTTGTCGAAAAAACATTAACCTTAAGAATGCTGGTTCATAATGCCCAAACATTGTTTAACCCTAAGATCCACCTCAAAGTTAGATTGTGCATTTAATAAAGGAATGGTGACAGAAACAATGGGATGTACAGAAGGACCATATCGACCTCGACGTAACAGTTCACACACGCCCCTCTCTCTTTTTACACAAAGACACAGACTCTTGAGACTCGCATCAGACATAGCAACACTCTGAGATCTGACCCTCTCTGCTTGCCTATCTCTTTGGGTCATTCCCTTTCCTTTTATAGCCTCGCTTGGATCCTCTCACCCATAAAAGCCGGGGTTCTTTTATGGACCACTCTCATATCCACCTCCTTATCTGATCCACAACTTCATCAGTAAGCTTCTTGTACTCTGCTTGTTTTGCTCAAAGTTTCAAACTTTTGCTGGATCTGAGTATATACTTGCATTCTGGGTTGGGTTCCTTTGGTGGGTTTGAGGCGTTGGTGTTGTGAATTTGGTAGTTTAGTGAGTTAAAGTTTGCTACTTTGTTTTCGTGTGATGAATGGTTTAGTGGTTCTTGATGAAAGAAAGATGTGATCTTGTTAACTGGTTCTTTGTCACAGATCTGTGAGCTGAACTTCACTTAGTAGGTTAGAGAGCTATCACTGTTTCTATTTCAATTCAAGTGCATGAACATTCATTCCCATTTGCAATTTGATTCCATTGCATATTTGGATCAATCACGTTCATTGCTTAGATGGTGATTCAGGAGATATAATGGTACCTCATTGGCAGGAAGTAGCTTTTGATTGGATGTATGAAATAGTATGAGGCAAATTAGCAACCTTTCGATTCAGTTTCTCAAAACTATGTACTGCCAGCTGGTTTTGAATAGGTGTTTGTTTACTTGAGCAGTTAAGCAAGGAACTTCAGTTTTTTTGTGTCTCTGTGTTCAATCTTTTTATTTCCATATTGTCTTGCCTTTGTGAACTGCTCAGATGTGGAATTGGTTGGGATCAGGATAGGTATCTTAGTGGTGGACCAGTAGGAATGCATATGCCCTAAACTTTTGTTTCATGCTTGGTATAGTTACTTGACTGCTTAAGTATTATTCCACATTTTGATTGCCAAGAATGAGCAGAATTTACTTTTGATTGTTCTTAATTGATGCATTAATGGATTGCACCTTTTGTCTTTGGGATTTTACTCTGTGTTTCTTTTTTATAGAAAAGCGTACAGCTCATATTGTGCCCCTTTTTGCTATGAGTCTGATGGTGTTCTTTTGCAATACTTAACAGGTTGTTCATTGTATCTAATCTGATCAATCGTCAAGGGAGTTTGTATCATTCTCTTCATACTGAAGCTTTGGAAAGGCAAGGGTGGGCATTTGCAGTTTTGACTTTGACAGGACATATTTTTAGTGAGAAGAGATATGCATTGCAATCTTTGAGTACTTCTTAAGTATATTAAATATAATCTTTCGAAGTACTTGAAAGCTGCATAAATGATGAGGGGAAGATCTGATCCATCCCAAAAGAAGCGGACAATCACCATTCTGTGTATTTTGGCACTCTTTCTTGTTTTCCTGTACGCGTATTATGGTTCCATCTTTGGATCTCAAAGTCATGGTGCATCTGCTTTAGAATATGGTAGATCTTTGAGAAAGCTTGGTTCATCTTATTTGGGTGGGGATGATGATACCGATGGCAAGCTGGATGAATCTTCAACAAAGTATGGGCAGGAAGATGGAGATGACGATGTTACAGTGAAAAGTTTCCCAGTGAGTCTATAATGCTTAACTTGGATTCCAGCACCTTCCTCCCCCTTTTTCCTTATAGTGATCGTCAAATTCTCAATACATTGATCTAATAAACTTTTTGCATCAATTTCCGTCCATTTTCTTTGCCTCTGTGTGAAGAAGAAAACGTAAAAATGTACCTGAAGGTATCTCACTCAACTTGTCTGCTGATGATTTTATTTTATTGTATTTTTTTTTAAAGGTTTGTGATGATCGCCATTCGGAACTTATTCCTTGCTTAGACAGAAATCTCATATACCAAATGAGACTGAAGTTGGACCTGTCTTTGATGGAGCACTATGAGAGGCATTGTCCTCCTCCAGAAAGGCGGTACAATTGCATGATTCCTCCTCCGATAGGGTATAAGGTATGTGCTAAAGCTGAGTAGTAAAACTAGTGTAACTGTCTTATTGTTGTTGAGTTATTTCTTATTCACAAGTTGATATAGTGTAGTAAACATTCCTTTTGTTATCGTGATATTGCAGGTCCCAATCAAATGGCCCCAGAGCAGAGATGAAGTATGGAAAGCAAATATACCTCATAGTTTCCTTGCTCATGAGAAATCCGACCAGAACTGGATGGTTGAAAGAGGTGACAAGATTAATTTTCCTGGGGGAGGGACACATTTTCACTATGGAGCTGATAAGTATATTGCTTCAATTGCAAATGTAAGATTGCTTCTTCTAAATTGTCTTTGTCGAAAGGGATGGCATAGCACCAATTGATATAATCTAGTTCTGAAGGGATTTAGAACAGAGAGGAAACTTAGAAAGGGAATTAGTGTTTCAGAGAGAATAAATAGAAGAATCAAGGATGGGGAGTGATATATTGGGGAGGCAGCAAGCATAGCATGAGGGGTAACCAAGAAGCTAAGTATAACTGTTTATTCATCAAGTATAACTGTTTATTCATCAAATGTCACATATCCTTGAATGACATTGTCTTCAAAGATTTTTATGTTTTGGCCGTATTTTATAGGATTCTGCATTCTTTCACATAACTATTTCATATGGGTTGAGATTTGAGTGCGTGTATCTCTATTTTGGGAATACAATACTTTACTTTTATCACAAGTTTGTTGTCATAAATGAAGCAATCTAAATGGTGTATTCAATTGGCAGATGCTCAACTTTACAAACAACAAACTAAACAATGAGGGCAGGTTACGTACAGTTTTTGACGTTGGCTGTGGAGTTGCAAGTTTTGGAGGCTATCTTCTATCATCTGATATTCTAACAATGTCCTTAGCACCCAATGATGTGCATCAGAATCAAATCCAATTTGCTTTGGAAAGAGGAATTCCAGCATATCTTGGTGTTCTAGGGACCAAAAGGCTTCCTTACCCAAGCAGATCTTTTGAACTTGCTCACTGTTCCCGTTGTAGAATTGATTGGCTCCAAAGAGATGGGATCCTTCTTCTTGAGTTAGATAGGTTGCTCAGGCCAGGAGGCTACTTTGCATACTCATCTCCAGAAGCATATGCACAGGATGAGGAAGATCTTAAAATATGGAGAGAGATGAGTGCCCTTGTGGAACACATGTGTTGGAGAATAGCTGCAAAACAGAACCAAACGGTCATTTGGCAAAAACCATTAACAAATGACTGTTATATGGAAAGAGAACCTGGCACTCAACCTCCTCTCTGCCGATCTGATGATGATCCAGATGCGATTTGGGGCGTGCCAATGGAAGCTTGCATCTCACCCTACTCTGATCGTAAGTAATTCCTTCTCGTGTGTGGTTTTTATTTCATTAGACACTCATTTGAATTGAACTGGTATCATTCGATAAAACAATATCATTAGCCCATTTAAGGAGATTTTGGAATAGTTCTATTAGTTTGATTGTTCTGGCCGCCTTCAAAGACTGGAGTCTTTTTCTAGGGTGGACACTGTCAAGATACTTTCAGGCTGTGATTACTGACATTAAGTCATTAATTGGTTGTCAACTATTTTTCATAGTGATGCCTCAGTTGAGTAATTCTAACCTGGCAATGAATCACACTACTTGACTAGTCTTTGTTTGGCATAATCAGATGACCATAAAGAAAAGGGGAGTGGATTAGCTCCCTGGCCAGCTAGATTGACAACTCCTCCACCTCGACTTGCTGATTTCGGTTATTCACATGACATGTTTGAAAAGGATATGGTAATGAAGTGGCAGCATGTTCTTGCATGTTTTAAATTGTTATTTAGCGGTCTGTGCTTCTTTAAATGTGTCATTCAGCCACATATTAACTGAATTCATTGTTCTGGTATTACTCTTATATGCAGGAACTTTGGCGGCATAGAGTTGAGAATTATTTGAATCTCTTGAGTCCAAAGATTGAACCAAACACTCTGAGGAACGTGATGGATATGAAAGCACACATGGGATCATTTGCAGCTGCTCTGAAGGACAAGGATGTTTGGGTGATGAATGTTGTGCCTGAAGATGGACCAAACACACTAAAGCTGATATATGATAGAGGCCTTATAGGCAGTATTCACAGCTGGTAAGTTACTCAAGAGATTGGTGTACATAAAGCATGTCATTTTTTCTGAAATAAGTAACTTGACATGATTTATTATTTAGTCTGGTCTGTCATGTTTTTTTTTTTTTTTTAAAGCATCTAGTCCATCTTTTTTTTCATAGGTGAGTGGGTAAAATCTGTAGAAGTTTCATTTCCCAAGTAATATGCAGCGGTCGGCCTTCATAAACTTATATTAATTCTTAAAACCATTTAGAGAAATAACTATACTGTGGTAGATTTGGCCAACAATGTTTGTAATTTGTGTAAATCCACTGGACGATCATTGCTATCATCTATGCTTTTTTTCAAAATCATGGCTTCAAGATTGTAGGATAAAAGGACATTCAGATTAAATGTACTGTGATTCACTGGATCTCTACTGTGACAGGTGTGAAGCCTATTCAACATACCCCCGGACTTATGATTTACTCCATGCTTGGACCGTCTTCTCTGACTTAGAGAAGAAAGAATGCAGTGGTGTGGATCTCTTGCTTGAGATGGATCGCATACTCAGGCCAACTGGTTTTGTAATTATCCACGACAAACAGTCAGTGGTTGATTTCATTAAGAAATACCTTCCGGCGTTGCACTGGGAAGTAGTGGCACAAACCGACTCCACTTCAGATTCTGACCAGGACGGAGACGACGTTGTACTTATAATCCAAAAGAAAATATGGCTGACAAGTAACAGCCTCAGGGATTCGGAATAGGAAAATGCCTCCTCAGCTCCCTATATCTCATTATTTATCTGCTGCCTCAAGGGATTAGAAGCATGTCCCAGAGCAGTGATCTGGTAAAAGTAAATTTTGTAGCAATCAAGTGATTACATGCTTTTTTAATTTATTAGTTTCTATATATCCTCGATTTTATATTGTTATACCAATTTAATCATTAAAGCATTGAAGTAACTACATCTATAGTCTGCTGTTCCATCATTCCCCCTATATGGGATATTGTAAAAGCTACTTAGCCTGCTTTGCTATTCATTAATAATTAAATCATAGAAGATGTACTGATTGGACTGCTGAAGTACATATATTTGTCAATTTTTTTGCTTCAGTTATTAATTATTAATGTGAACTGCTGAATCCCTTTCCAGCCTATGTATCTGACTATTTGTATCTGACTATCTGGTTCATATGAGCAGTTTTGACAATGGTACTCCTTAAGTTTCTAATACATCAAGAACTCTAATTTAATCCCAAAAATTGGTTTGCTGGTAATTCCTTGGTCAACCCAAATTTCTGCTCGCCTGAAAATCTCATCTCATTTCTTGTTCTTTCTTTCTTCCATGTCCCTATGTAATTCTGCTTGGCAATCACATTTATAAGTTTACCATAGATTTACTGAAAGTTGTAGGATACATTGGTACAGTACATTAGACCAGCTCTTTGTAATCTTAGAGAGGTGAATGAGGTCAAGTGAAGCTAGTCTACTAATGCACGGAGTCGGTCTACCTTTATTTGAACTAATCTATCTACTTGGCGTATAAACGGATCCAAGACTTAGCAAATCGAACACATTTCTTGAACGATTTCATTCGATTTGGATTCCGACAATCATTCATTCCAATCCTGTCGAATGTTTTGAATTCCATTTCTTATTGGATTCTCTTTTTCATTTGGTTGGATTCTCCACTCGAGTCCTTGACATACATCCATGTCGTTTGTCATGTGTAAGATAATGGGGCCAACTCACAAGTCACAACCGGCCAGATTCCCATGAGAGCTTGTTCCTGCAGTATGGAGAACAATCAACAAAGTAGCTAATGACATAAAGACAGATCGAATCATCCATGAAATATAAAGCAGAATTCAATATTCCACCTTTATTATGAATTTCCTTAATTACCAAAGACAAACGTTTTATGCTTTACTTTTACTCGTATTATTGAAAGCTATATATATGAAATTACTGACTAAGTGACTTTCTTCAAGTCTCCTGCTTTGGTTCTTGATCAATTATATGCATTTAGTTGTCTGTATTGGTGGATTATAAGGCACACTTGATGAACAATGTGTACGAAACTACGAATGAAATTTGCTCACATACCAAATAAATGTTGATCTCTTGGAACTGGCCGGGGGGAGTACGTCTATAGCTGTTTGAACGTTTTATTATCATGAGCGAAGGATTTTAAAGGGAAGCATGCTAGCTTGGAGTGATCTCTAGTCCTTAGTCTGCAAGTTTTAAGCAAAGTTCCGAAGATAATACACTTTTCTATGGTTGGAGTAAGCCAATCTATGCATCATTTCATTGAGTTGGATGATCACAAAGGTTGAACAGGAAGCGAATGGTGAAAGAGTACAGCTCAAACAGTTCTGTTAAACATATCTGTACAGCTCTTGTGATTTGAAAGCAGTGAATGGTGGAGTGGAAGAGTTGTTAATAAACGAGAAGCGAAGTGATCAGCTTAATGTCTAAGCATTTGCTGCCACCATTTTCTTCACTACAAAGACTACAGGTGGCTGCCAATCCTCCATCGAGTCCATTCTATAAATACTCCCATGCATTAAGGCGAGTCATTTTACTAGTTAATTAATAATTAGCTAGCTTAGCAAATGTTAACTACTGGTGACCAGGTCCAAGCATGCCTACTGCTCTTGTATAGCTAGCTTAGCAAATATGTTCCAGCTAAACTAGGCCAACACCACAGGGAGTCTCGATCACAGTGGAGGAGAATGTCATGGACATCGATCAACGAAATTATTGGAGAAGTCTTCCTTTGTCCACAGGCCGGGTTGATTTCGACGTGCTGTTTGAATGTCGCCTTCGGGAAGGAGACTGGTGTAGCCACTGCTTCCCTAATTTGCCAATCCTTGCACCAAGATGGCTCCTGTGTCGACATTTTGAGCTATTGTAACCCTAAAGCTTTGCCATCCCATTTACACCGTCTACAACTGTTTCAACCTGAAAGGGTCGAAGCCCTTCTTTACCACTTCAGGGGGTGGGGGTGAAGGGCCGGCCGTCATTATATCATGTAATGAGAAACTCCATTAATAGATTTCTTACTCTGTTCCCTTTGCGCACCGAATCAGACTTTGGAAACCACTAGCAGGGTAGAGACCATCACTAGTTGAAGTGTGCGAGTCTCATTGGTATAGAAGTAGAAAGATGATGATTAATGATTCATGTTAAGGTTGGGTTGTATAATGAACATTCAGAGCTTGGTCTACAATGATTAACGCTCACTCTAGAAGTGTAATCGTGATAGCTCTAGGTTCGACAATCCAAATGAAACAGTCCTTATCATAGATTGCTCTTAATTTGTCTTGAAATTCTTCCTACCATTATAAGACGAATTAGAAATAAGATTGCAAAAGGTGGAACTGTGAAGCCATTTATACTAATCCAGTAAATCCACCTCCACAGTTCCACAGCGAGGAATAGTGGTGGCTAATCATGGATAGTCTAATTACAAACAAATGAGCCCAAGATTTGCATGCAGAGCAATAGTTAAGACGCGCTGCACAAATTTTGTTTTTAACCATTCATTCCAATCCTGTCAAATGTTTTGAGTTTTCTTTCTAATATTATTTGCATTATGCTCTCTGTTTAATTGGGATTCTCGAATACATCCCCTCGAATTTGACACACTCACACACATCAATGTTGATTGTCATGTATATAAACAGATAACGAGGCCAACTCACAACCAGCCAGATGCCCATGAGAGCTGGTTGCTCTATAGTGTATTACAAACAAGTGAACAACAAAGTGTCCAATCATCCATAAAAATGAAAAATAATCAATATGGAATTCGAAATTAGACTGAATATTTCATTTGCCAAAAGAAGTGGTGCGTATGCAGTATGCTCTCTACTTATGGAGTGCCAGTGACTGGAGTGACTAATTTTACAGCTATTTTTGGGACGTGATCACCATCTTTAGGTTGGTTTTGGTGTGATTCGATCCTCTTTCTCTCGTTGTTACTTCCTATAATGATGACTATTCGGGTCTTCCTAGCTCGATTCCATTTTCGTAAAATTTTCATGTTTCTCTATCTTGTTTAGCTAAACCCTTCCTTCTACTCTCTTTTTCATCATCTTATTCTAGTGAAGATTTGAACTTGTAGCTTTTATGATGTCGGTTATTTCAAATAATTGGCAAAGCACAATTACCATCACTATTCCTTCTTTTGAGTTTAATTTTCATGAAGTGTTAATATAAGTTAGTCAGTTATTGCTTATTAGTCTCTTTATAAAATAAAGAAAAAAATAGAACATGCAATATAGGAAGAGAGATCTCAAATACCATCGATATAAGTCACACTAAGTATATATTGTTATATTTATGTCAAAAATGATAAAGTTTTAAGATTAAAGAATAAAATTTTGTTGGGAACCTTCTCAATGACGTCAAGACCTTTATCACATATATTTTAAGTGCTCAAGTTAGTCATGTGCATTGTGCACCAAGAAGCAAATGGTTATACGCATAAACTTATAGATTAAAATGTCGATATATCTATTTAAATTATTAATTTACATATAAATAGACACAAATTCAACTTCATCTACATCTAAAGAGAGATTTCAGTTCATGTCTTTGGTGATATTCAATATCTGAGAGCATTATTCCTTACTTAGATATTTCTCGACACTTTTCATCGAGATATCCTTCAAGGCTCCCACTTTTTATTTTGGATATCCCTCGAGAGGATTAATGATCAATCTCTCTTGGATATATATCTATTGAAGTGAATTTTTAAAAAATTATATTTCTTTAAAAATTTTGAAAAATTTTGAAAATACGATGAAAGATAAGATATTTACCATTCAAAAAACATATTTTATTGGTCAGTCGAAAAACAGAGATATCAAGGAATATATCAGATATATTATAGAGAATTTAATTTTTGCTAATTAATCTTACAAATGAGGGTACATAGTTGAGAGAGTCTCCTGACATAAGTAAGATTTAAATGAGGATGTACTTAATTTTGAGCACATATTACGTTCTCCATGAAGTCTGCATGGACATTAATTTTCCTGCTTCGACCCAGCAGAGGCCACAAACATAGAAATCACTGGGTGTTGCATATGTAATGTCTAATGTATGTACGTTAAATTGACAACCATTTCATTTATGTGGACATATATCATGTTGTTGACTGGAAATCTCCCCGTTCAATAGGACATATAGGACCCCAATTTTGAGTTCATGACCCTTCCAATTAGGGACTACCCACTTTCTCGTTTCTCTTTGTCCTTCCCTTTTTGTTCTCTTATGTCGTTTCAGTTGAATTCTCTCAAGAATCCATGTGATCTGTTCTTGTCTATGACATGTAGAATTTGAAATTACAATGTCTAGATTTGTCTCACAATGCAATATGATTAACTAATGTCACCTCCCTATTGGGGATTAAATGGATAAGGGTCCTTGACATGGGGTACTTTGATGAGATTTTGGTGTCTGTATGATCATTATCAAAACATAGTAATTATATATATATATATATATATATATATATATATATATATATATATATATATATATATATATGCAATCATATATGCATCACTTATCAAAAATTGTTATATATCAACGAAAAAAAATACATTTTTGGTCACTTAAGTTTTACTTGATCGACACTTTGGTCATTCAAGTTTCTAAATTGTCACTTAGGTTACTCAAGTTTGCTTCCGACTATTACTTTGGTCAAACAAAAAAGTTAAAACTTGCAATAAAGGAGTTGTTCAAGAATTTTGAACATAGGGACTGTATAAGACACTTATATAATAGCTTCAAGGGTGATAGAAATTGGAATTGAACCACTTCCATAAGAACATGAGTGACCAAAGTGATAGTCGGAGGTAAATTTGAGTGATTAAAATGACATTTTCGAAATTTTTTAGAAACTTCAGTGACCAAAGTATCAATCAGTTAAAAGTTGATTAAAACTGTAATTTTTTCTATTTCAACCATATATTTGGTTTACAATGATGACAGGCATATCCGAAAGTAAAACTAATCTTCAAAAACCATTTCTTAATATGTTGATGACCGAAAATAAATCTGACAACGTACATGATGTTTTAACTTGGTTTGAAGTCACCGAGTAATAGTCCTACTAAAAATGGTTCATCATGAGTACCATAGTTCTAAATGAACTTTCACACTACGCAAGCTGCAAATGTTGTGGGGCATTTCCATGGCTGTAGGACACGAATGGGATGAACAAAGTTAGTTTCTAATTTTGCTTTTTCACGTTGAAAAGGATTTAGAAACAAAATTAGAAGGAAAAAGCAATTCAATCGTTTCTCGACGAAGTTGCCCATCAAAGTCATTATGTTTTCTGCTTACAGCTGTTTTGGATTACTTCACTAAATTGCATGTTTTTAGGAACTAATGTACTTACTAGTTCCTTCATTAGTGCGATAATATTTGATTATTCTGTAGACTTCAGTGGTATATCTACTTCTGTAGACTTCAGTTGTAAATGCACTTTTTCAAGTGGGATCTGAGAATGAAAGTCTTGAAGCTTTTAGTGTTTTTCATTTTGTGTAAGTTGTCAATCTATGTACAATTTAAGGGTGAAAGTAAAACGATGGAAAATGTTGTTTTAACAAAAGGGTATGAATTAAAAAATTTATGAGAGATTTGAACCAGAAATTTGTTGTCAATGTGAGATATCTATCTGAAATATTTATTATATTTTTATTTTACTATAAATTTTTTTTGTTATTATGCTAAATATAGTGATTATTTAGATAATTTTAATCATATTAGTTGTAATTACTTTACAACTAAAACGCATGCTGTAATTTTGTTAAAAAAAATGCAAAAAATAGAAACAAAACGCCCTGCTAGGGTTTTATCTCCTAGCACCGTTTTAGCAGCACCATCAAAGACAAATAACAGCACCATCAGATTAGGTAGTAGTTGGTACGGCACCATCCGGGTTGTAGTGAGGTAGAGGGAAAAATACTTGTGTCCATACTAGTATGGACTGTGTGCGTCCATACTCTCTCTAATTTGTATATTTTAGGCAATGTAACCAACGATGTTAACCGTTCAAAAATTGAATTAATCAATAAAGATCATCTATGCAAAAATTCGAAATAAACCAAAATCGTTTGCTCATTCGATTGCATCAAACAAATGAACAGTTCTAGTGAAAGTTGGGAGTCTCATGATCAACCGTCCATTTGTTTGATACAATTGATTAAGCAAATGGAATTTATTTACATTCATTTTTTACAGAGATGATCTTTATTGATTGATTCAACTTTTAAACAGTTAAAATCATTGATTACATTGCCCAAGAAATGCAAATTAGAGACAGTATGAAGGCACACCGTCCATACTGGTATGAACACAAGTATTTTTCTTTATATAATATTATGTATTTATTTGATTCAAACAAAAATAAATATTTTTCTTTATTCACTTCTTTCCTTTTTTGAGGAGAGAGAGAATTCTAAAAAATAAATAATAAAGTTTAGAAATTTGTTAATAAAGTATACAAATTTTGAGAATTGTATAGATACAGAGATTATATTTTTTTTTTCCCCCACTTTTTATATTATAGAGATCGGTTATAAGAGCTGTTGGAGCCAAAAAAGAGTGTTTTTCTTGTAAAATAGAAAAAATTCAATTTTTACAAGAGCTGTTAGAGATGCTCTAAGAAGATATATATTTGATATGTGCCTCAATTGCACGTTTTTAACATGTGAAATATAGATGCCTATGATTTTGTCTTAGGAGGCGAGGTTTCCATAATCTGTATTAGGCTTGCTAAATGTGAGCATATGGATTTGTAATGAGCTGTAATGCTTGTGTAGAAGAATGATTGTTTACCAGTCATTTCTTTAACACAAATGTTATTAGTTTCTAGCCTAATTTGGCTGGTCATCTAATGATATGACCTTCTATTCTAAAACAAAAAAAAAATCTTGTAAGTCGTAACTTTTTTTTTTAAGGTTAAATAAGTCTTGATATTAAAAATTATCACCATAGCCGTACACAAAAATCTCAGAAGGTTTCAGAGCAAACTACCATCTTAAGTGGTTAATGAAATTAATTTACATTCCAACACCTCTTAGGCACACAAGAACATTTATTAACGATAACTTTATTATACATACCAAATCAAAATTTTTTTTAAGAGATCTATTATCTGCTTTGATTTTTAGCTAACATAACATATATGGTTTCCAATCTTCACTTGATGAAGGGCAGAAAGAAACTTCTCAATGAAACGAAATCTTATGGAAGGCAAAACCTTTTGTTACAGCTACATAGCTTGTAGACCGAATTTTAAGCCAATCACAAGCCTCTTTGATTTCCTCATAAGTTAGAGAATTGATTAGCACAAATAAGATTAGAAACTCTTCACAATCGGCCTCACAACATTTAGAGTGCACATCCATAGCATCATATGAGAACACTAGGCGGAGAAAACCTTCCTTCAGACAACTACTCGTCTGTCTGTATGTGGATCAACACGAGTTGTTCGGAAGATATCCTACATACATACAGCGGTTTTGCACCATCAAGGTCATTCTTTAAAGGCAACTTTGCCATGTTTGATGCCGCAAGATTGTAGCCACTCCATGTTACGACAATTTTTTTGAAGCTTGATGTAAGTTCATGTTCATTTAGAACATTTATGGCTTTAACGATGATGCTTTTATGGATATATAAATGGATCAATTGGCCACCCGAATAATTGTTCGCGTTGGATTTTACTTCTGTCGAACTATCAACACGTGGGGGTGGCGGACGTAATTTTCAGTCCTGGTGCGAGCGTACCAGTACCTTTGGGGTAGGTACAACCTTGGTGGCGGACGACGTCTGGCGAGCGAATCAACCCTGGCGAGCGGATGACTCTGGCGAACGTGTTCGTCTGCTCCCTGCTACCTGACTTCTTGATCAAGCAACTGTATGCGGGCGTTGACAAACCGGCGTAAGGGCTCGAACAAGACCTAAGTAAACAATTACTAGGATTTTTCCTCAACCTTTCGGTAGATTGAAATATCTTACTTCGATCCTGGGATGCAAAGCAGAGTTAAGTATCAAGACCGCGGATGGCGTTCGTCCAACCTTTGGCAGATTGGGAAAGACTGTTACCGGGGTAACGACTCGATTTGTCACAGGGCGTGACGACTGACACTTGGTGCTTCAGCGAACGCGGACACGACGCAAGTTTGCAGCTCTGATCGGCGCGAGTGGGCGACTTCGACTGGTGCAGGTATGCTGGGACGTGCGGATGCTGGAAGCGATAGGTCTTAGCGATGCTTCGACACGAAGGCAAGACACTTTCGACAACGGCGGCAAGCAAGGTTGCGGCAAGGTTGGAAGAGTGGTTGTTTGCTGTTGGTGGAAGGCAGTTCGCATAAGATTGCTCCGGAGAGGCTTGCAAGATTTGCAGGGCAAAAGCTTGTAGTTGTATGGTTGAGAACCCTTTTTACGTTGTCCTAGAGTTCTTTATATAGTGATCTCAAAACCCCAAATACATATGTAACAAGCATATGGATTCTGATATCGAATAGGATTGTATTACCCTAAATCATCTCCAATTCAGACTCTAAGAAGGACTCCAAACCCTTTCCCGAACGGAAACTGATTTAAATGAAATCGGATTACCCGCCAAAAGGGTGACCCTATGGGCTTCGGCCCAAAGTTTCGGATAAATGTTAATTTAGGCCCAAACATTGCCCCCCAGCCTTCGAAATGAAAAGCCCATTGAAATTGAAGAAGGTTGAGAAAGCCCACTCGGACTTGTTTAAAAATCTGAAGAATACGCCGTTCCCTCTAACCGATGCAACTTTACCAAATTGAGCTTAAACGACTGTTCAATAAACCCTTCAGATCATACCGATTCAGAAATTCAGAGACCCCCCTTCAAATTCTATAAAACCACAATCCGAGAACGTGAAAACCAATCCGAAACCCCAAATCGATCATCATCATGGTCCTAGAAATCAAGCACTCAGAAGCGCTTCGTGGCAAAGAAAGAATTCAGAAAGCCGTCACCGAAGTCGGAAGTCCTTGCTGCACCTCATTAATCTCACCGGATGACTATAATCGTGCCGGACTGGGTCCAAAACAAAGAGAAGTCACCCTTCAAGGCATGTCTTCATTCGCGGATTACTGCCGTCCGCCTCCAGTAGCCTTTCGCGATCAGGACATCAAACTCCAAAAATGCTCAAGCCACTTCGAGGCCCCCATCACCACCGGCTGCTGGCCTTTACCAACCGCAGACATGATCAAGTGGTACAAAGCCAGACAAAAGGTAGATGCCTTAAGATGGAAACGCGCTAGAATAACAGAAATCCTCGACCTCTGTTTCAATTTAAACCAGAAAGGCGGAAATCGATGCGTCTTCTTACCCCTAGTAAGTTTCTGGAATTCATCCTCCAACACCTTTGATTTTCGCTTTGGCCAAGCTAGCGTCACCCTCCTAGACCTATACGCCGGGCTACGATTTCCTTTGAGTGACAAACCCTTTGACGCGGATGACTATCCCCAAGACCGATTTCCCTCCACCGTCATCAACCACACCGGCAACTTCAGCTATCAAGCTTGGATGCATGAATTCAGCGAGAAGAACGATGACATCGGAGGAATCGCCTTCTTGGATTTTTGGCTCAACAAATTCATATTATGCTCAACCGCCTCCAAGATGTCAAGAACTTACAAAAGGATGGCAGAAATCTTTTACGCCTATGAAGAAATAGGCCTCGCACAAATAGTCCTTGCTCACCTGTACCGGGGACTTCACACCTTGACTATGAACCCCTTCAATCTCACCGTTCCCGGACCGCTTTGGATTCTAGATATTTGGGCGAACATGTACTTTCCGGGACTCGCCTCAGAGCCAAGAGACGTTGGTGAAAACAGAATCACAGGCGCAGCATATGTTGGCCAAGAGCCAATATATGGGCAAGGCTATGCAGCATGCTTCGACATAATCTACCGAACGAACGCGCCAGGCTTCTATTCAGAAGCTCAAATGCTGCTATCTCGCAAGCACCCTCATGCCCTGAAAACTGGCTTCTTCCCCTCCGCAGACCAAAGTAATGTAGGGAAAGCTCTCTTCTTGCAATGCATATCTATGGCGGATCTCCCTCTATTCAACTCAAACAGAGGCGGTCAGGGCTCAGAAAGTGTATGCCCCTCACCTTTTTGCTCGCCAGTTCGGTTTCACACAACATGCCCCCTACCCGCCAATCCAAAGCTGTAACATATTCTCAGCTTGGCGACCAAGCAAGAGCACTCCTGTGACTCCCAACGTTCCATGCTCCTCTTGCCTGCGTCCGACAATCCTCCGCCTTCCAGAAGAATGCTTGGAGCTAGTAATCTCCAAGGAAGCAACTGCTGACTACGAAACATGGTGGCAAGGAATTCGTGGGAAGAATTTTCAAAAGGAAGAGTCCCTTTACTATTTTGAAAAGGTATTCAGAAGACATCGCGAATGCCTTACTGACTATGACATCTTGGTGCTCGACGGGGGTAATCATTCGCTAAGTTATAACTCACCCTAATTTTAGATAAGAAAAACCACTAACTGATTTTTCATACTACAGATCTCAAAGAAAGTTCTTCCTGCTGTAAAGAAAAGGAAAACTCCTGCAACTCCTCCAACAGCACCCAGAAGCAAGAAAAGAGTAAAATCTCCTCTTCCAGTGGTTGAAGAAGAAGAAGAAGATGAGGAAGACAATGCGCCAGTAAGTCTTTATTAATCCGCCAAAATGTCTGCCATCCGCCAACTGTTCTTTTAGACCAAATTATTAACCCGATGTAGTTGACAAATTTTCTTCCCCAGGGACTAAACCTGAGACAGAGTAGGAGACTGGCTCCCAGTACTACTCCTGCCACGCCTAAACCAATTGAGATTTCCTCCGGTGAGTTCTCCAGCTCCACTAGTTCACCTTCAGGTGGTCCCGAGCCTGGACTTAGAGTTCCAGAGACTTGGGAAGAGATTTCATTCTTCTGGCGAAACTTTGAAACCTTTCTTGATCAAAGTCGGAAGAAACCTCCTACTGATGCGACTCCACTAAACTGGCTTCCTGCTGATACATGTACCATTCGCACCCCTCTGGCCGCTCTCGCAACTCCAGCTTCCAATAATCCTCTGACCCGTCCGGCCCTCTCCACAGAGAAAGCTGTGGAAGGAACAGCATCTGCCAGCGCCTCAACAGCACCAGCGATCGTAGCGAAAATGCCAAGGGTGACACAACCAGAACCAAACCCTGGACCAGAAGAAATCGGGGTACCTGTAGAAGAATATCTGGAAGCAAACCCAGATATAGTGATAGATGCAAGCCTATACCAAGAAGTGCCACCAGCTTCACCCCGAGGCGAATCTGTGGGGCGAACCATTCCAATAGTGGAAATTTCGACGGATACCCCTTCTAATTCAGAGGTACCCTTCTAACAACCCTTAACCAATTCAATTTTAGATTGTTAAAGTGCTAATGCTCCTTACGCCTGCAATTCCTTCAGGTGACAGAGACTCCTACTCAGCCTAGAAGTGCTGAGAGTGTTGGCGAATGGAGCCTGGTCCTGTTCTGCCCCCAGCCAAATGTCCAAGACAAGGGTCCATCCGCATCCAGCTCTCAGCAGACCACCACTCCTAGCTTTCAGTTCATCCCTCGGCCTAGTGATGATCCGCTACTGCAGCCGCCAACTCCTCAGCAAGACGCAGCCGAATTACAAGAAACCTGGGATCTCCTCAACCAGATATATCAAGAAGATCTTACGGATGAAAAAATTCGTGAAAGGATCCACAGTGTGCTGCAGACCGTGAAGAACCAACTTCCAAACCTGCCCGCCATAGCCCAAACCAGGATAAGGGAAATTCTAGAAATTCTCCCTAATCTTCTCGCCACTTTCCAGAACAAGGCGAGCGGTGTTCCAAGACAGGAAGCGACCATCAAGAAGAAAACTTCAAACCTGTCCAAGGTTGTGAACTCCTACTCCTCGCTAATGCTTTCTGTGGAACAAGAAGACGACGCAGAAATCAAGCGCCTGGAGCAAGAAAAGGAACACATTGACCGGAAGATAGCCATGGTGCGAGAAAGGCAGCAAAGACGTCTTGACACAGCCGCGGGACAGAGGATCCAGATTGCCAAGCTCAAAAGTGAAACAGAGCAGAGCCAAAAGGATGCACAGAAAACAAAGGCTGAGCTCCTGTACTTGAAGGCGAAAATAGCTAGGCTAAGTTTCGAAATGTTCGAATTTTCTTCTATGCCCCCCGAGTAAATTGGGCTTCCCTTGTAATATCCATTTTTGATAATATCGGATAAATATTAATCGAACAACCCATCCGCGAGGCCCAGACCTGTCTGGCCCGTTCAAGCATTAACATAGCCTTGATTAGTGCAAATCTACAACTGTCAATTTTCCAAGATACGGTCAATAGTCAAACTGACATTTAAAACTTGTGATTCCCCGTGCTACAAACGGTTGAGAACCATAAAAACCTTCATTATTTTGACAAGCCCGATGATGTGAAACCCTAATCCGTCCCAGCCGTTGGATTTCACTCGCCATTCGCTATAAAACGAAGCCCTTAGTATCGAAACTAAGATCACCTCTTATTTGTTGTTCAACATGTTTATTCTTTTCTCCAGTTTCTCCACCAAGCCTCTATGGATTCCTGAGTCTTTTCCTCCAGATCTTATGAAGATGTTTGTCAAAACACCTTGAGTCGCATAGTCTGGTATTAAATATGTTCTAAGTCGCATAATCTGGTATTATGTCCCCTGGAGAACATGGAATACAGATAGAATCTCCAAAAGCAGGAGCTCTTCTACTGTTCTCCAGGGTATAATAGCTGCTAGTGGCTTAGAACCCATCCGCCACCATGACGGTCACTTTTCTTCTGTGATCTTTCAGAATCCTGTTAGTGACCAGAGGTGACCGTCGGCTGGCATCCACATCCTCATCCCTTCGCTCTTCTCTCAACCTTCAAGGCCTTCCCTTTGAGGTAAGGTTCCAAAAACTTACGGGATGGTGCAAGCGATGAGGATTGGAGCAAGAGTTCGGAGGAGGAACGATACACATCTCTCTCCGAAAGAATCTGTGAAACAGATCCTCTTCTCTCTTTCGTTCAAGAAATTTAGAAGTATAGGCATAAATGTAATTCTGTACTTGTAAAGCTCTTGACCGCAAAGTCATTCTTGAAATAGAATCAATAAAAATTTCATATTGACCTTATCGAAAAACAAAAAATTTGCTGCTTTCCGTGTTGAATGAACAAAAAATTGTTGAAAACCATGAACATTGATTCTCAAACAAACTAAGTAAACGAACCTTAAACAGATTCATAACAAAAGAAAGCAAATTACCAAACTAATGAACCTCAAGTAGATTCATATTCTAAACTCTGTAAATCGTTGGCGATTCTAAACTCTGTAAATCGTTGGCGAGCTGAACTGCTGGCGGACTGAATCGCCAAGTCTTTTATGAAGAGTATCCCTTGTATTGCCCCCTAGTAACCTTAGGCTGAGGCGAAGTATGCTGCCAAAGCCAAGGGGACTAAGGCAGAGTGTGATTTGTTGGTAGGAGGTCTCTAGGTTGAAGCTTGCCCCCCGGTCACAACCGTAGCGAGCGGCTCTTCAAATTCCCAAACGCTAGGGAAGTATTTCTTAAGATGATGTCCATTGATAGGGTTACGATGGACCTCACCCTCCAAGTCTCGAAGTTGATACGCGCCTTTGCCAATAATCCGATCAATGACAAAGGGGCCCTCCCATTTGGGAGACCATTTACCACGTCCAGTATCTCGTTCGCCAAAGGGAAGCATAGCCTTCCAAACCAAATCACCTTCACCATAGGATTTACCCTTAGTGCGTTTATCGTAAGCTCGGGCGACCTTTTTCTTTTCCAAGACTATGTTCTGTAAAACGTCTAGTCACTGCTCATCAAGATCTTCATGTTCCTGAAACATAGCCTGAACGTAGTCATCCCCGATCAGTTGATGCTGCTCGCACACCCGGAGAGAGCGAACATTGATTTCCAAAGGAAGAACAGCATCATGGCCGAACATCAAGGCATAAGGAGTAGTTCCTGTAGGAGTCCGTTTGGACGTACGATACGCCCAAAGAGTATTGTCTAGCTCCGTATGCCAAGTTCGAGGATTATCCGCCAGCATCTTTTTGATGATAGAAATAATCACCTTATTGCTAGCTTCAGCTTGGCCATTTGATTGAGCGTAGTACGGCGAGGAGTGCAAAAACTGAATGCCATAATCTTGAATGAACGTCTGCGTACTCTCTGCCATAAACGCTGCCCCCCTGTCCGCCACAATACATTCGGGAATGCCATAATGGCAAATGATGTTCTGAAATATGAAGCGAATGACTGTTGCTGCGTCACAATGTCGAACAGGGATAGCCTCCACCCATTTGGTGAAGAAGTCTGTGCCAATCAGTATGTACTTATGCTGGAGAGAAGAATTTGGATGGATTTCCCCAACAAAGTCAAGTGCCCAACCCCTGGCGGGACAAGGTTTGATGATAGGCTGCATGGGGATATTAGGAATCCGTTGAACCGGTCCATGAATCTGGCACTCGATACAACCCTGGGCAAAGCTGATGCAGTCCTTGAGGATAGATGGCCACAAATAACCGTAACGGCGGATCAGCCACTTCATCTTCGATCCACTTTGATGCGAACCACACACGCCCAGATGAACTTCGCGCATTAACCTCTTGGCTTCTACGCCAAAGACACACCTTAGGTCCACACCTTCCTCGCCCCGGCGAAGCAACTCGTCACCCTTAAGTAGGTAATTTGTAGCTAAGTACCGGGTTCGCCTTTCGGATGGGGCAGAAGGATCTTGTAAATATTTAATGATCGGTTGCCGCCAATCAATATTAATAGTGTCGAGGGTAGCAACCAACCAATCGCCTCGCTGTTCCCTTCGTGCAGCAAAAGATGGAAGCGTCCTACGTTCTACTTTCAGGATGTGTTCTTTGACGCCATTGGCGAGGGTAATACCAGTGGCGAGCTGAGCTAACTCGTTGGCTGCAAAGTTCTTTTCACGAGGGACATAGTCGAGCACCACATCAGCGAATTGGTCTAACAACTCTGATTCTCGTTCCCAATAATGTATTAGGTGGAAAGATACGCATTTGTAGTCACCTAACAGCTGCTTGATGATTAGTAGAGAATCACCATATACTTCGATCTCTTTAGCGTCCATATCCAGTAGTAATTCCAGACCAATAATAAGGGCTTCGTATTCAGCCTGGTTGTTTGTGCAAATCCACTCCAACTGAAAAGAATAGGAATGGCTTATCCCTGATGGACTATGGATGCAAATTCCTGCACCCGCCAAAGAGTTTGTGCTACTTCCATCAAAGTACAGGATCCAGGGTACCGTGCCGACCATGTTGACGAAAGGGATAGGATCTTCAACCGATTCGTCTAAAGGATGATGAAGTAGGAAGTTAGTAACTGCTTGACCCGTCATTGCCTTGAGCGGTGCATACTGCAATGAAAACTCAGAGAGGGCCAAGATCCACTTGCCAATCCTACCACGTAAGATAGGTCGAGTAAGCATGTACTTGACCAAGTCTGTTTGAGCTACTACAATGGTGGTAAAGGAAAGCATGTAGTGACGGAGCTTGGTCGCGGCAAAATACAACGCCAAACAGAGGCGCTCGATAGGAGAGTTCCTTGTTTCTGCATCTAAAAGGGTTCTGCTGAGATAAGAAACCGCGTATTCGACTTTCTTACCCTCTGTAGTAGTTTCATCCTGAGCCAAAAACCCGGCCACATAATTGTCAGATGCAGAGATGTATAACTTGAGTGGGATCCCTGGTTTTGGCGGACGTAATACTGGCGAACTGGCCAAATATTCCTTAATCTTATCGAACGCCGCTTGATGCTCGGGTCCCCAAACAAAGCGCTCATCTTTCTTGAGTCGCAATAAAGGAGAGAAAGGAGCAATCTTCCCGAGCTGAGTTAGAAATGAAGCGTCGAAGAAAATTTATTTTGCCCAGCAAACTTTGAAGCTCCTTCTTGTTCCGAGGCGCTGGGGCATCTAAAACAGCTTGTGCTTTGTCTCCCGCTACTTCAATACCTCTGTCATGTACCACGAAGCCAAGGAAATCACCAGCACGAACCCCAAAAATGCACTTGGCTGGATTCATTTTGAGCTGATGCTTCCTCATCCGCGTAAAGACATCGCGTAGATGGCCAATATGGTCTATCTTGGATTTAGACTTAACCACCACGTCATCAATGTAAACTTCCAAAATGATTCCGAGGATGTCATGGAAGATTAAGTTTATAGCACGCTGATAAGTAGCCCCTGCATTTGTTAGGCCAAATGGCATGCTAAGATATTCAAAGGCTCCGGCAAAGCCTGGGCAGCGAAACGCAGTCTTGTGAATGTCCGGCTCGTAAATTGGTATTTGATGATAACCGGTCGTGCCATCCATGAATGATAACATTTCGTGCCCCGCAACTGCATCCACCAAAAGATCCGCAATAGGCATAGGGTATATATCCTTTGGTGAAGCAGCATTGAGATCTCTATAATCAACACAGACCCTGATTTTGCCGTTCTTTTTCTTAACAGGAACCACATTCGCCAACCACTGTGTATATTGGGCTGGCCAGATGATTCATGCATCCACCATGCTCTGAACTTCCTTTTTGACCGCCATAGCGGTTTCGGCGTTCCCTTCGCCTCTGTTCTTGCCTAACAGGCCTGGCGCCATCCCTAATAGGTAATCGATGGCACACCAAATCCTTGGACAGTCCAGGCATATCCTGATACTTTTCAGCAAAGCAATCCTTGAATTCTTGCTGCAAATTGATTAACTGCTGCCGCTGTTCTGGTTCCAGCTGCTGACTAATCCCAACTTCTAAAGGTTCTTCGAGTGTACCAAGATTAACCCTCTCCACCGGGTCCCGTACCTTAGGCAGAGTGTCGTCTAAAGCGGCTGGTGCTGGCGGAATGGCCTCTACCTCTTCAGTAGTAATGACATCGTCTTCATCGATACACTCAACTAGAGCGACCGTATCCGAGGCCAACTGCTCGGCTCTAAACATTGCCAATCGCTGTAGCAAAGAATTACAGCTTCTGTCTCTTCAGCTGTAAAATTGTCAATCATGTTGACCATTGGTTGATAGTCGATGGAGACAGGCCGAGAACAGTCTGCCTGAGCCTGAGCTAATCCCCACCGCGTCAAGTCAGTGGAGGTCACCCCGAGCGGACGACCTTTACTATCAACCCCATCAATCACAAGAAGACGCATAGTGCTGTAGTAATAATCCGACTCCAAAGTATTAGTTGCTATAGAAAAGGGGCGCTCGTCCGCCTTGACTAAAACTGGTTTATCGGAAGCTGAATCCCACATGAGCATCTCCTGATGTAGTGAAGATGGGACTGAGTATGTTTTATGGATCCAATCACGTCCCAAAATCATTGAATATGGGACCGTAGTCTCCGTCACGAAAAGACCCTGACAAGCGTTGGAGGGCCCGAGTTTAACCTTGAGCACGAGGAAGCCAGCCGTTTGAGCCACAGCGCCGACGAACCCTCTAACCCTAACAGAAGAGTTCTAGATCTTATCTGCGGGAATCTGAAGTCGCTCCACAGTACTAAGCGTAATAACACTCACCGCCGCGCCATTATCGATGAGTATTCTGTTCACCTGAACACCCTCTACCTCTGCTGTAACGTAGAGAGGTTTGAGATGTTGAGTCATTGTAAACGTAGGTTTAGAAAACGCCATATGCGAACTATCCAGATCAGCGACCCTCTCATGGTCACTATGTGTTGGTGAGGAATTTAAATCCTTGTTGGCGGGAAGATCTTCCTCGTCTGGCGCCTGAATAAGACAAACCGGTTTGTCCACCGCCTTCTCTTGTATAAAATAAGCAGTTGGGATTGGTTTGGTCAAAGCATAACTAGAGGATAATATGAAAACCATATTACAATCTAGAATTGGCTCGTCACCATCCGTAAAACCTTCCTCATCCTCCAGCATCTCATCATCCGCATTCGGCATGTCTCTATCAACCCCTGATGAGCTCGTAGGCGCCTTAGGTTGAGAAGTTATAAGAGCTACGTCTGCTTGCTTTACGGGAAAATCGGTCTTCAGCTGCTGCGCGATGAACTGATGAAAGGGCTGATCACCCTGTTGACCTACAGCCTTCTGACCTGTGAGAACTGGAATTGGCTTAGCCGATGACCTACTAAGGACCGAAGTAGATCCCTGAATTTCTGGTTGTAGTTCAGGAACCTTAATAGTTGTTGATGTAGAAACTGCTGTCATCCCCTTAGGCTGCCATTTCAAAATAACAGAATCTGTCTTCTCTGTTTTGTCAGAGGTTGTTTGGACAGATTTGAGTTTTGGGACCTCCACGGCTGGACGCAGTGGTGTCCTTTCTGGAGAAAATGCTAGCCTTCTGGGAGGAGTTTTCTGAGGTGCACCATCCGCCGCTGTAGGATGCGCAATCCTTTCGTGAACATTCCTCCTTCGAGTTGGCGATTTCTCCTCCTTTCGTACCCGACGAGAATCTATATAAGTCTTAGACTTATAATGTTTATAAGCGTCGTGTATGTGCTCGACAGGCATGGAGAGTTCGTCAGGAGTCACCTTCCCTTTGTTCAAAGCCTCTAAAGTCCTTCTCGCCTTGCCATACCGCTTCTGTACATTCCTAGTTGGAGGTGTGAGCTCTTCTACTATTGGCTTAGTTCCTGAAGGTCCAAGGTCTTGCCGGGACCTCGCTGGAGTAGTGAAAGCTGCTTTCTCCTAGTGATAATACTTGATTCGCTTGGGGTCGCCGGACCGAGAGCGTTCCGACCATGGATGAGTTCGTTTGGCCGTCTCAAGAGCCTTCTCTTTCGCCTCCTGAAGCGCCTTCATTAGCTCTTCGTGGGTAAGGGGTATTCGACAATTTATCTTACAGTCCAAGCATAACTGAGCCCTAGGTATCGTCACCATTTCCTCCTCTGCTGACGGATTCGCTTGCTTGTCCGCTCGGGAGGTACTATGAAGTTTGTCCTGATCGATGGCATTCACCCAAAAGTGTTGAAGGGTTGCCACCGCGGCATTATCAAATTGGAGGAATCCCTTATTCAACCACTCCTGGATTTGATCCTTCAAACCAATGCATGCAGATGTACCATGATCGTTTGAACGGTGGAAAGAACAATACGATCCGCCTGACCCATAGTACTCGTGTTGCTCCAGCATGCAGTTAGGAGCAACTGTCCCCTTCTGGCTCAAGGTTCGCCAGATCTCCACCGCTTTATGCGCATTGTAGGTATAAGTCTGGAATCTAGAACTCTGTTGACCAAGTTCCAGTTCATAACCTTCATGAGGAATCAGAGTAACCGTGTTTACGTCCGGAAAGGGTCGAGTCTCCGTCCAAGTAGGTTCCTTTGGAACGTCCATCACCATGCACTTATCGTTAATCCAAGTCTGGATCTGGTCCTTAAGCTTGACACAGTCTTTGGTATAATGGTTAGTCATGTTGTGGAAGCTGCAGTACTTCTTACCCGCCATATAGTCTGGCTTGGGTATGAAACCGCCCTCGTGTTGGAGCCGTCCTTGCTTAAATAAGTCAGCGAGGATCCCCGGTGCTTGATGAGCATTATATGTATATTTCTCAAAAGCGGACTTCAGGGGCAAAGAAGCCATAATCTTAACAGGTTCCTTGGCGAACCTTACACTTTTTGGTTGTAGGGGTTGGCGACCCAACACTTCTACAACCGCCACGTTTTCCTCATCCTTGGTATCATTAACCCAAGTGACCGGTGGCGCCGGTTCAGCTTCTATAGTCGCTACTGTTTTAGTAACAGGAGGAACATTTGTCTTAGGTTTCAGAGTACCGGGAAAATACGATATTGGGATGCCTTTCCTCTTACTGGTCTGAGCCCTTGTTTGGTCGAGGAAGTGCTAATGTTTGGCTAACCTATTGGTTAAGTCGGCCATATTCGTCACATACACTTGCTGGAAGTGCGCCTGGATATCTGGCTCGAGCCCCGCAATTGCCAGCTCGACCGTGGTCTCTTCCGTCAGCCTATCTCTGCATTTAGCTCGCAGGAGTTTAAAGCGCTTCAGATAGTCGATGGCGGACTCGTCAGGTTCCTGGTTAGTATCCGCCAGAACCTTAATGGTTATCTTAGCTTCGACAACCCCAAACATGGTCCTAAATAGGCCCTCCATAGATTGCCAATCTGGAATAGAACCTGGTGCTAGGTCTCTGTACCAAGCTAAAGCCGACCCGGTTAAGGAAGTTCCGAACAACTTCAACTTGAGGACTGGATCTTGGGCGTAAGGGCCACATTCGTTGTGAAAACGAGTTATGTGGGTCTCTGCGTCTTCAGAAGATTCGCCCGAGAAAGGGGTAAACCTTATATGCCTGAAATTCGCGGGCCATAGCGTCAGATTTATAGCTAGTGTAAGCGGATTGGTATAGGTTACACCGGGATCCGGCAAACCTTGCATGACCCTTAACTGTTCATGAAACAGCCTCTGTACTTCGTTGCGGGTCATAACACCCTCACCGTCCTCCTCTTGAGCTTCGCCTTCGTTGTCAGGTGGGGGGTTTATCAACCGACCACCTCTCCTCGGCTGTCTATTCATGTGAGCAGTGTCAGCTCCATTATTAGAAGGCTTGGCTGTCTTAAGTGGACCCTTCTCCACTGTCTTTGTGGGTTTTAGTGGAGGGGTCTGTTCGTTTAGTTCAGATGCCTCAGTCTCGAAACCCATCTGCACGACCTGCGCCAATCGCTCGACAGCGGCGTTGGTCTTTTCCATCTGTTCATGCTGCTGCAGCATATGGGCTCTGAACTCCTCATGTTGTTGCTAGAGTTGTTCACTGAAATCGGCCTGATGCCCCCTCACTAATCTATCAAGATTTTTAGTGAGAGAATTAATATTATCAGTATTCCTATGGGTGTGCTCCGCCAAAGCACGGATGTTAGTCATATGACCAATCTGTTCAGTCTTTAACTCCTTCAGCGTAGCTTCTATCTTCTCTAGGATCACATCAGTAGCCTGAGATTTGGATATTATAATGCCAAAAGACTCCATTATCTCGTCAGTGGAAGGTGTCCGAGTCGGGAACATTCCATCTCCATCATTGGCTTCAGTATCCAATGGAGCCACGGCGGCATTCGGGATATCGCCTTCCTGATGGCGATCGGCGACACCCTCCAAGTTTGCGGGAACTTGGTTACCTCCTTCGAGGACCTCAGTCAGATCCTCGATTTCAGGTCTGCCATCTCCAAACTTGGCTTGCAGTTGGGATTCAGACAGACCCCTACATGCAGCTGAGTTATGCTGTTTCAACAGCTGATGTTCTGGTTTCTTACAGAACGACATTGGTCGCTTATAGATATTGGCTTGCGCAATCTTGACACCAGTCCCACTGGGCGTGCCAAAAATGTTCGCGTTGGATTTTACTCCTGTCGAACTATCAACACGTGGGGGTGGCGGACGTAAGTTTCAGTCCTGGTGCGAGCGTGCCAGTACCTTTGGGTTAGGTACAACCTTGGTGGCGGACGACGTCTGGCGAGCGAATCAACCCTGGCGAGCGGATGACTCTGGCGAACGTGTTCGTCTACTCCCTGCTACCTGACTTCTTGATCAAGCAACTGTATGCGGGCGTTGACAAACCGGCGTAAGGGCTCGAACAAGACCTAAGTAAACAATTACTAGGATTTTTCCTCAACCTTTCGGTAGATTGAGATATCTTACTTCGATCCTGGGATGCAAAGCAGAGCTAAGTATCAAGACCGCGGATGGCGTTCGTCCAACCTTTGGCAGATTGGGAAAGACTGTTACCGGGGTAACGACTCGATTTGTCACAGGGCGTGACGACTGACACTTGGTGCTTCAGCGAACGCGGACACGACGCAAGTTTGCAGCTCAGATCGGCGCGAGTGGGCGACTTCGACTGGTGCAGGTATGCTGGGACGTGCGGATGCTGGAAGCGATAGGTCTTAGTGATGCTTCGACACGAAGGCAAGGCACTTTCGACAACGGCGGCAAGCAAGGTTGCGGCAAGGTTGGAAGAGTGGTTGTTTGCTGTTGGTGGAAGACAGTTCGCGTAAGATTGCTCCGGAGAGGCTTGCAAGATTTGCAGGGCAAAAGCTTGTAGTTGTATGGTTGAGAACCATTTTTACGTTGTCCTAGAGTTCTTTATATAGTGATCTCAAAACCCCAAATACATATGTAACAAGCATATGAATTCTGATATCGAATAGGATTGTATTACCCTAAATCATCTCCAATTCAGACTCTAAGAAGGACTCCAAACCCTTTCCCGAACGGAAACTGATTTAAATGAAATCGGATTACCCGCCAAAAGGGTGACCCTATGGGCTTCGGCCCAAAGTTTCGGATAAATGTTAATTTATGCCAAACAATAATATTGATCAACTTCGCGTTCATGTTGTTGTGAGTTTATATGATGAGTATCGAGGTTACACATGAATGCTAGTAACCCCATACTTGATTTTTACAATAGTCACTATTTTGATCACATGTATTGGGGGCACACTAGCGATTATACGTCCAACCATTATAAGCAATATTTACTAAGGTGGGCATGGGTTTCTGTTCCCAGTTTGTGTACCCCTTGTATTTGTTGTGCTGTAGAGCTTGAGGCCCTGGAATTGTGTGGTTGATCATATCAAGATGTAGATTAAAGAAGTATCTTACTATTTGCTTACTGTCACGTAAGAGCATCCGCATCTATGAAATGGTCTTTCTCAAGCAAATGGTGGGTCCAGAAGCAGAATTTGCTTCAAGCAAATAAAATTCAAATTTTGCTCAACCAAATCGATTTTTTCACACACCCATTAACAATTTGCTTGAGCAATTCAATTTTGTCTTGTTGTTGTGAAATGATTAAATTTTTTTTACCGGATAGATTTACCACCAATAATAATGTGCCACGTATCATTATCGACTCGATATTTCATCTTAATAAATAAATGACATTTTTATTTCTCGAAAATTTAAATTGAAGTAGTATTTATAGGTAAATTTTTAGGAGAGTTTTGAAATTTTTGGGATTTTTTACTATTTTTTTACAATTTTTGAAATTTAAATTGAATTCTGACCGTTTGATCAAAATTTCTGATTCAAATGGAAGGCCCAGATTGATTTGACCGTTGCAATTTTAATGGACCGGTCAAACTGCCACGTGGCAGCATGCCATTGGCCCTGTCTAAAACAGGTACTGTTCATCGTCTTCTTCCTCTCAACGCCGGCCTTCCCGGCCGTCATTCTCCGCCATCCGGCGACGCTAGCCGTCGTGCCACCCACCGAAATGACGGGCTCGACGCCCTCTTTCGTTTGAACCAAGACCTAAGTGGCTTTGCTCGATGTGGGAGGTGCAGCAAAGCTCGGGAGCGACCGCCATCTTCGAGGGCGGCGCTCGGCGTCATCTCCGGTCCTTCCTAGCTCGAGGCAGCGTCCTCCACACATCGTCGACCCTCTTCCAACAGCCGAAAAGCAAAAAAAAAAGGGTCCGGCCCCACCTCTTGCTCGAGCAAACGTCGGAGCAAAGTTTGCTCGAGCGAATGGGCGAGCACGAAGATCAGTTGACTGCTCGAGCAGTTTGCCTCCTCTTTCGACCCTGGTGCGCGCTCCCAAAAGCTCTTGCTCGAGCAACTCGTCTCGGCCCCACCTCCTACTCGAGCAAAGCTCCCCCGTTGCTCGCCGGTGCGGATGCTCTAAGAGAGGGTATTTAACTACCTTGTGCAGCTTCTCCTTGTAAGACTTTAAAAGCAGGCGGTGTTCGTTCTCATGTCATTTACTTTTCCTTAAACACTACTTCTTTTACATATGCGTACATTACAGCTCAAGGCTGAATCGCAGCCGCTGTAGTAGTATGCATGTTTGAGAATTTTGAGTTCTCAAATAGTTTTTTGTCTTGATCAATCACATCATTGCCACCACAACACTGACCGACATCAAACCTTCGATAAGCCACAATTTGCTTGTACCGCCGAAGAGCCACCCACAACCCTAGAACATAGAAATTAGAAGCCTCTATGTTGTCACTGTCATCAATACGTACCATCAACCAATTATCTGATTTGATTACCCGTCAAGCATAACAGGCCCTTTGACAGCCACCATCCGCCAATTCAACCTATCAAGATTCCAATCCCAATTCAATTCGCACCATGGCTGCCCACAAACCTTGAGTTTGTCACATGTTGTAACTTTGTTTAAAATAATGTAAATTCAGTTCAGATAAATAGTACCTTTGGTTCAATGGTTGTAAACTAAGAGGTTATGAACACAACAATGTACCGTAGAGTCTAGACGATCCCATATTTATCTTCTCGTTTTGGCTAGTCTTTCCATGATTAGTTATATTTTTTTTAGTATGAGCATCGAGTTGTCTTCGAACTGCTCAAGATTCACCTTATATGGTCGTTATGATTTATATTTGTGGAGATCATCGGTATTTAAGAAGAAGAAAAAATTCAACTAGCTTGATATGGATTTTCGAGTAAAACAAAAATTGCACTCAAATAAACTGGAACTACTAAGGGTGTGTTTGGTGCAGCTAAGTTTTTAAGTAAAAGTTGACTTTGTTGTAGGAGAAATAGATTGATAAATCTCTCTGTGTTTATTCATTGATAAGGAGGCCTTTATATAGGCATTACATCAAGTATCCCTGGCGAACAGGGATTCCCTATCTAATAGAGTATCTAGACTACAAGTCTTATTAGGACAAGACACACCACGGAAGTTACGGAGTTAACCTTCCTTGAACACTCCCCCTTGTGTCGCGTCCTCAATGGTGCATGAACCGTTGCCTCGTTAAAACCTTTGCCAGCAAACAAAAACCTCTTGGGCAAAAATAAAAGCATGGTCTAAGGAAAAAGAGTACAACGCACCAACTACAAGTATGTGAGACATGCATAACTAGGCTCCCCCTGAAGTCTAGATGAGAACTCCCCCTGATAGTCATTCAGTCTTTGAGTTCGGATAAGCGACACATTCCAATGCGCTTTACATGCTTCATAAATGTAGATTTGGGTAGAGACTTGGTGAACAGATCCGCTGCATTTTCTTCTGAGCTGACTTGCTTCACCTGGATATTCAAAGTCTCTTGCTGCTGCTGATTGTAGAAGAACTTAGGCGAAATGTGTTTAGTATTGTCACCCTTAATGTATCCCAACTTCATCTGCTCGATGCATGCAGCATTATCTTCAAATATGCAAGTTGGTCCCATCGTAGTAGACTCAAGTCCACTAGACTCTCGAATGTGAGATATAACTGAGCGAAGCCAAATACATTCTTTGACTGCTTCATGTAGTGCAATAATCTCAGCATGGTTCGAGGAGGTAGCAACAAGGGTTTGCTTGGTTGATCTCCAAGATATCGCCGTATTCCCAATGGTAAAAACATAACCTGTTTGGGAACGTCCTTTGTGTGGATCTGATAAATATCCAGCATCAGCAAATCCTACCATTACATCATTTGGTGTATCTGAGTAGGAGGGGGTATCGCCAAAGCCGTATCGGGACCACGACTTAGCATCCGCGGGTCCGGATAAGTTGGCGGATATGTCTGCAAGATGGCGGATGGATGAACCAAAGCCAGTCTTGGCGGATATGGCTGGCGGATGGCGATCCGAGCCATGGTTTGTGCTGTTAGATGCAAGAGATCGACTAGGTGTCGAATCCTGATGAGTGTATCGATAGTACAAGCCCATGTCAAGGGTTCCTTTAAGGTATCGGAAGATGTTCTTGATTCCAACCCAATGACGTTGTGTTGGCGCAGAGCTAAATCTAGCTAACAAGTTCACAGAGAAAGCGATGTCTGGTCTAGTACACTGAGCTAAGTATAACAAAGCTCCAATCGCACTAAGATATGGATATTCAGCTCCCAAGACCTCTTCGTCATCTTCTTTCGGACGAAAGGGATCTTTGTTGATATCCAGACTTCTAACGACCATGGGAGTGCCTGTAGGATGCATAACTTTGTCCATGTTAAATCGCCTGAGCATCTTTCGGACATATGCAGACTGGTGTATAAAAATTCCACCACTTCGGTGCTCTAGTTCTAAGCCTAGGAAAAACCGAGTCCTTCCCAGATCTTTCATCTCGAATTCGGATTTCAAATAGCTAGCGGTCTCATTGATCTCATTCAGAGTTCCAATGATGTTCATATCATCGACATAGACGGCTATAATGGCAAATCCTGAACTTGTTCTCTTTATGAACACACAAGGGCACAACTCATCATTCTTGTATCCTTTCCCAATCAAGTAATCACTTAACCGTGTGTACCACATCCTACCAGATTGTCGGAGTCCATATAGAGATCGTCTCAACCTGATAGCAAATGAACTTCGTGGTTTTTGCTCACTTGACTTGGGTAACGAAAGTCCTTCTGGCACTTTCATGTACATCTCCGTATCTAGGTCCCCATAAAGATACGCAGTTACAACATCCATAAGCTGCATATTGAGTCTCTCTGAGACTACCAAACTTATTAAGTATCGGAAGGTAATAGTATCCATGACAGGAGAATACGTCTCCTCATAATCAATTCCAGGGCGTTGAGAAAAACCTTGCGCCACGAGTCGAGCTTTATATCGCTGGACTTCGCCATTCTCATTGCGCTTTCTGACAAAGACCCATTTATGTCCAACAGGCTTCACGTTCGGCGGTGTAGGCACAACCGGTCCGAAAACTTGCCTTTTCTTTAGAGAGTCTAGTTCAGCCTGGATTGCTTCTTCCCACTTCGGCCAATCCGCCCTACGTTGACATTCATCAACAGTGCGGGGTTCCATATCGTCGTCGTCAATAACTTCTTGAGCAACGGCGTAGGCGAATGCATCATCGATATACATGGAATTTCTTTCCATCAGATTGTGCATGCATAAGTAGTTTAGTGAGATTTCCTTGTTCTCCAACATCAACAGTGAGTCTGAGGCGTCCCCCAGATGATTCAGAGTTGATTCTTGGACATAGGTATAGTCGGAGACAATCTCGTGTGACGGCGTCACAGTATCGATGATGAACGGATCGCTTTGTGCCTGGACACATGCCCTCTTTCTAGGTACATTGTCTTTGGAACCGATTGGTCTCCCCCTTTTTCTAGGAGGATCCGAAGTCGATGCCGGCTCTCCACTTGGAGGTGCCGAGCCTAGGCTGCCGATGGCACCTAGGGCTGCGGGTCCGAGACCGGCGGCGCGTGCTCGCGCATGGCGAGGAATGTTAAGCCTTGCAGGTACATTCGCAGCAGGTATGGTTGATCTTGTCACTTTCGCAATATCAGTAAAGGAGTCGGGCATCGTATCCGCCACCTTTTGTAGTTCTAATATGCGTTGTATTTCAGTCTCACACTGAGACGTACGGGGATCATAATGAGACATAGTGGGAGAGAACCACGTCAATTCCTGACGTTCATTTGGGACGGATGCGGCCCCATCTCCCCCTAACGGCGGGAAGGATGTCTCATCAAAGTGACAATCTGCAAATCTTGCAGTAAACAGATCACCTGTCATAGGCTCTATATAGCGGACAATAGTTGGTGCTTCATATCCAACATAAATAGCTGATCGTCGTTGTGGACCCATCTTGGTACGCAGTGGAGGCGTGATAGGCACATATACGGCACAACCAAAAGTACGCAGATGCGAAATATCAGGCTCGTAACCAGTTACCAACTGGTACGCACTAAATGGTTGGCTATCTGTGGGTCGTAGACGAATAAGCATAGCTGCATGTAATATTGCATATCCCCATGCCGAAACTGGCAAGTTTGTGGCCATGACAAGAGACCTAGCTACAAGCTGTAGTCTCTTGATAGCGGCTTCTGCAAGACCGTTCTGAGAATGAACGTGGGGTACGGGATGTTCAACTTCAATCCCAACTGACATGCAATAGTCATCAAAACACTTTGAGGTAAACTCTCCAGCATTATCCAGTCTGATGGACTTAATCGGATTGTCCGGGTGGTGAGCCCGAAGCTTAATAATCTGAGCTAGGAGTTTAGCGAATGCAGCATTCCTCGTGGACAACAACGCTACGTGTGACCAACGCGTTGATGCATCAACCAGAACCATGAAATATCTAAATGGTCCGCATTCTGGTGTTATAGGTCCACAAATATCACCTTGTATTCGTTGTAGAAACGGAATATTCTGTTTATTATCAATAGCAAAAGATGGTCTTGCTTGAAGTTTTGCTAGTGAACAAGCTTTGCAAAACGAACGATGAGCATTAGACATCGCTACAGAAGCATGAGAAGCAGGAGGGGGCCGAACCTCTCCTTGGAGCTGAGAGGCGGCTATCGACGGCACGGCCGAGCCGAGGCCGAGGCGCCCTCTGTGCTTTTGTGATCGGAAAAATGGATGACCGTGGGAGCATTTCAAAATACGGATCATCAGATCACGACCCGGATGACCGAGTCTATCATGCCAAAGCTTATAAGCATCAGAATCACATAATATAACAACATGAGATTCGTTGGCTCGAATGGTTGTGAAATACATGCCATTGCGAACTCGCTTACACTTCTCCACAATGCGAGTGCGCATAGATTGAGTGGAGGTGATCAACAGATATTCAGTTCCATCTTCAACATAAGTGCTGAGGTGATAGTCATTGTCACGCACATCCTTGAAAGCTAGCAAGGTTCTTGGCGCCTTAGGCGCATATAGGGCGTCCTCTACCCGAATCTCAGTGCCATTTGGCAGTAAGAATTGAGCAGTGCCACGACCCTTAATTACGGGTCCAGTTCCTGTCATCGTAGATAACGACGATTCTCTTGGCGTAAAATCCGAAAACAATTGCCGATTTCTCAGAATCGTGTGAGTTGTTGCACAATCCAACAAACACTCAATCTCGCCTTGATACATCTACAAAAACAATGTAAATTGAATCAATAGTCTACTTTAGACTTTGGCGAACACTTTAAAGTAAGTGTACTGAAACAATATATCATCACAAAATGAAGTGCATTAAGGCCAATAACATAGCCATGGCAACGACAAAATTTGAGAGAAAGAGATAAGCCGCATTTTAATCACCGAGTATCACCATTGATAATCATAGCCTAGGTCAGAGATTGAGACCGGACACCGTCGTAGGTGGCGTGGCCGAGCCAAGACCGAGGCCAAGGCAAAGGCCGGAGCCAAGCCAAAGCCGAAGCTGTGGTAAGGCCAAAGCGACCCAGAGGCCGAGCCGAAGCAAGGCGAGTGGTGAGAGTCGGTCAGGCATTGAGGCAATGCGATGCGACGGTTGAGCTAAATCCGAAGCATGGCGAGTCCGAAGACACTTCGTTGCCGAGCCATTGATGCAAAAGTTGCATTTGTTCGATAGGCTATCGATTGTTGGTTTCAAAAAAAAACGGATTCGGTGTTGAGCCAAGCTGGCGGATGGCCATGGCGAGTGAGGCCTAGCGAGTCGCGGCCAAGCGCTTATGGGCTTTGGCGAGCGAGGCATGGCGGATCGCAGCCAAGTTGGCGGATCGCTGATCGCGGATCTCGGATTAGTTGGCGAATAGCCATGGCGAGCGAGTCCTGGCGGATCGCGACCAAGTTGGCGGATAGCGGATTGCGGATCTCGGATCGCGGATCGTGTATCGCGGCTCGCGGATGGCATATCTCGCATCGCGGATGGCGTATCGCGGATCGCGGATGGCGTATCGCGGATCGCGGATGGCGTATCGCGGATCGCGGATGGCGTGTCGCGGATCTCTCCTTTTGTCTTTGTGATTTTTCGGATATGAGTTAACATCACCAGAATTTTGGTGAACTCAAAATGATTATGCCATTGAGAATTGGACGCATTGAACCAATTTTGCTTTCAGGGATGTAAAAATCTCAAATCATTCGTAGAATAAGATAGATTTTATTGATGACAACTCAAAAATACATCAAGGTTGTTCTAAATAGAACGACTTATCGAACAAAGTCGTGATTTATTGACTATTCTGTCAAAATAACAATCAAAATCAAACTTGAACACGTATCTCATGACCTAAGTCAAATACTTATTCATAGTCTGGAGTATCATACTCCTGAGTCCTACGTTTCTTGGTAGGTTGGAAGTCATCGATGGCGAAGTTCGTATTTTCCTCATCGTATACTTCTTCCTCAAAGTCTCCTACATAGTGTGCTTCTTGTTCTATGTATTGTTTGTGTTTCTTGTAAGCGGCTTGAATATCTCTGCTTGCTATGCAATCGCGTTGGAGATGATTCGTAGAACCACATTTGAAGCAAGGAGCCGAAGCATTGTTCGGCGGATGGCCACCACGCCTGGGACCGGAACCAAAACTGTTCCTCCCTCTGGGAGCGGCGGCTCTGCCATCATCCCTTGTCCAAGAAAGCGGTCGGCCACGGCCGACGCCTCTTCTCCCTCCTCGTCCGCCACGTATTGCTCTTGGCGTACGTGGTGGCGGTGCTTGACGTTCATGAGGTTGATGCTTCTGCTTAAAAGCTTTACCACGGGCTTGATGAGATTCCGCAATGAATTTCGGTCCTCGAGGCCTCTTATTGGTGGTAAGAATCAACTCATGGTACCTCTCCTTTCTTTGAAGCACATTCATCAAATCGCTGAAGGTTTTGATAGTGCCTTTCTCGCGGAGATCGCGGTACTGATGCGACAACATGGACGCAGATTCTGGGAACGTTGTGAAAGTCTTCTCCATCATATCATCATCGGTCTTTTCGACCCCACAAAAGCTCAAATCAGATTGCAAGTTTAGCATAGTCTGATGATATTCCTGGACGGAATCAAAATCCAGTAAGCGGATTTGCTCCCAATCAGACATGAGGTCTGGGAGTTGTGCGTCATGCACATTGTCGAAGCGGTCCTTGAGGATATCCCATAGCTCTTTGGGATCAGTTTTCCTCAGGTATTGCTTCTTGAGCGTTGGATGGATATGGCGCCTGAGAAACATCAGGGCTTGTGCTTTCTGTTCAGGAGAAGCGTGTAAGCTTTCATCCTCAGGAGGGTTGATGGTGGCAGTAAATCTTTTACCAATGAAAGTGTTCTCAACATCTGAGACCCACCTCTTGTATTCCTTGCCTTGGACATCCAAGATGTCAAATTCTGGACGCTGAGTGTCAGCCATCTACAGAACACAAACAGGGAGACGTTAGTATGTTTGAATACTAATCAAGTTTGATTGTTCTTTTAGAACAGTGCCAAGATATATCATGGTCACATAAATCGATGCTTAACGTGACTTCAAGTCACAATCGATATCTTCCCTTTGTTTTCTTTCCAAAAAAGAATAATACGTTATGGTTCACAGTGACATCACAGTCACAAGCATAACGGTGGCCGGTAACATCACAGTTACCCCAATAAACGTTGGCACCGGGGTGACTAAATCCCCGTATGCCGTCCCGAGAAGCGATAGAATCGGGATGAAGAAGCAGGGACACGGAAAGGTCCCGGAAGAAAACAAAACCCAACTATTGAAATTTTCATAAGCGGGAACGTTTATAAAAATATTTACCTCTTCAAGAGAAGCTTGATCAAACGAAACTTGACTCTTGGGGAAGCTTGTTTTCTTCGATTTTTCTTGATTTCTTCTCAACCACGAATAAGGGTTCGCGGATCGCTTGCTTGGCTTGCGAGCAATTTTGATCGTCTGGCGGATGCGTGCAAAAAGTAGCACGCAAGGGAGAGCTGCTGGCGAGCGGGTTGTCTGCCTAGAGGCAGAGGAGGAGCAGTACTCGAGGGTACAGTGCGGCAGGCGAACAGCGCAGATGCTGCTGAGAAGAGGCCGACGGTGCCGAAGGGAAGAATCGGCGGCCGACGGTAGGTTAGGGTTTCGAAAAAAAAAATTCGGAATTAGGGTTTCTAGGGTTTATTAGACGGGAGGCTAGAGCAATGTGCTGATAACGTGTTGTAGGAGAAATAGATTGATAAATCTCTCTGTGTTTATTCATTGATAAGGAGGCCTTTATATAGGCATTACATCAAGTATCCCTGGCGAACAGGGATTCCCTATCTAATAGAGTATCTAGACTACAAGTCTTATTAGGACAAGACACACCACGGAAGTTACGGAGTTAACCTTCCTTGAACAGACTTATATTTATTTATGATAATAAGTTATTGATAAGTAAAGTAGCTGAGTGTTTGGTAAACTGACTTTTTAAAAGTGATGTCAGTGGGAAAAGTTGTGTCAGGGTGTTAGGTAAACCAAAAAGTGACTTGCGCTTATATTTGTAAAATAACCTTTAATCCAATAAAGTTTGTGGCATGGAAGAATTGCTCTACATCCACCAATTCCTTGAGTTGTGTGAGGAACACCATTTGTCAATTAAACTCAGCTCATGAATCTTAAACACCTTCATTCCCTTCTTCATTGCAGCTCATGAATCTCAATTAAACTTGGATGAGGCTTTGACGGTGGCCATGACCGGAGGCTGAGCGACGACAACAAGCGGAGCTTCTTTAGCTCTTTTTGCTCTTAAACTCTCTCCGCTCATTTCATAACCAACAATGTCCACCTCTCCATTTCTATAGTCTGTCTCTCTCTTTCTCTCTCTCTCATCTTGGACTCCATTCTCGCTCTTCATCACCTACCTAATCCCTTCAACCTTCACCGCAATCCTCCCTCCTCAATTTTCACGCCCAATCGCTGCATCATAATCCTAACCAAATCCCCCACACCGCCTCAAAATATAACCTTAATTCGTCACATTCCCAAAGCCTTCATCTTTTCGAAACCTTTTGCCAGCTCATACAAGTCTTCAAGGCTGGTCCACGCCGCCGTCGCAAAGCAGTTAATGCTATCTTGGTTTGCGTCGGAATCGGCTTCGCTCCGTTCTGGTCTCCGGCGGCGCTCGCGGCGACTACGGTGGTGGAGAAGAAGGAGGTGAGTTACGAGAGCGAGGAGTACTCGGCGGTGACTAGGAGGCTGCTGGAGACAGCGGCTGTGCTGGTGAGGAGCGTGGAGGAGGAGGGGAGGAATGTGAAGGTGGTGAAGGAGGCGTGGCGGGCGGTGAGGGCAAAGAAGGAAGAGCTTCAAGTGGAGATATTGGAAGGGGTGCCTCATCCAAGTTAGTGGACATTGGCGTGAGTTTCTAACTTAGGTTTATATAATGGTAGTCTTGTAATTAGTACACATTATCAAAGATACCCATTGTCATATTTTTAAATTCATTAATTCGTGAAAATGAAAACACGGTGACTTATAAGTATAAGGTGGGTATGAGCAACTTCTCTTTTTCTATTGAAAATGACCCATACCTTTTCAAAAAGCTACTGACATGTGTTATCAAACAGAAAACTCTTTCGTGCTTATAAGCAGAGAAGCTTATAAGCTCCCCCAAACGCAACCTAAAGACACCCAACATTATCCCATCAAAAAGTACGTATATCAATCAAGAGCCTTAATTCCTTCAAACTAGGTCATCATCACCCCCTTAAATTTGACAACCCAATTAGCTAGGGTAGATAAAGTAATTAGAATCAGACTTTCAAGTGGTACCATCATTCTTTACTCTTTACAATGAAAGATTAAACATCCACATATATGAAATGGAATGCAGGGTAATTCTCCCAAATGATAATAGCATGGATTGGATATACAAAGACATGTGACCTCAGTTGGAGAGAGGTGATGTTGCTTTAGCTATACAAATTCCTTTTTGTAATCAATAAGGAAGAAAGCATGGAAGGTTTTTGAGTTCAATTTAGAAAGTGATTGCAAAGAAAATTGTTTGTTTTGGAGTTGCTGCATTTGAGGCGCAAGACAAGGCTTTGAGTGTACGTTTGGTACCCAGTACTGCATTACACCTCCTTAAGTTTTAAGACTGTCCTGTACTCACGTGGACTACCTTAAATTGTACTAATACTGAGCCATGTTTGGTGTTGCATGGGATTAGAAACAAAAACTTTAAAAATAGGGTTGTCCTATGTTTGGTGGTGCATCATATTGGACTACTTTTTCAATTTAGAATTACACAATGTTATGAAGTTGTGTTGTTCACAATATTTTTTTTTTACCATAATGGAGAGTTGTACATTCAAAAAACAAATGTCATCAACTACCAAAGTACATTAGTGATTCACATGTCGCAATTGGTTGCATGAACAACTCCGATTTTTATACAGCAATGGGTTCACTACTTCCACATCAATTTGATTTTGGTATCCCATAGCTTTAATGTTAAGTGTTTCTAGTCACTTAACCTTCTCATAAGATAGAGAGGTCTGGAGACATCATCCACCTCATCAAAAAACTTGAGCAAATTGCCAGATTTAGGATGATCCTGTGGGACTAAGAAATCAATTTAAACAACAAGTTTCAATGTATTCACAATACTGAAATCCATAAAAATACCAACACAATGCAAGAATAGAAGATTATAATCACCATAAGAAGCCACTAAAATACCAACACTCATGCAGTTCATTAGTCTAACTTAAGAAGCCACTATAATTGGATCTTCACAAGTTCACAAATTACAATTACCATAACAAAAAGCAATATATTTCACTGATGTTAAATGTTCATGATCAAAAAATCAGTGTTAGGATGTCAACCTATTTGTGGCGCAGCTTGTGTCTTGTGGATTTGTCTCAAAAGGTAATGGTCTTACACTACTTCATCTCTAGGCACCACCAGCTAATGATTGTCCATGAGTAAATTCTGAACAAATACCTCCTTAACCTCATCATCCAATGACTTAAAGATGGAAATGTTTTGTGGCTTCTCTAAGATGATTCTTAATGCAGCAATCTGATCACCAACAGATAGCCCCATGTTCTTCAATTCTTTGGCAATGTCAGAGCGATCTTCATTGCCCTTCATTATGGCCTCAGTCACCATTTGCATTCTTTTTCCGGATTCTTCAAATAATTTCTCCAAAGCAAGAACAATCTTATCAGCTTCATCAACTCTCTTCCTCTTCTTACTACCTTCAGATTGGCTACAATCTTGGTTTGACATGGGGCTGACATTATTCTCATTTACACCATGTTCAACATTAACATCATTATTGCTTTGCACATCTGCCATGTCAGCAGGGGCTTCCGCACCCTTTCCATTAGCACGGTCCTTCCCAAAAATCACAGCAAGACGATCATATATTGGATAACTTTTGTTTCTCCAACCTTTAGCACCTTTGTTATGCTACAACAAAAATAATACATTTTTCAGTTTACCAATTACCAACCAACAAAAGAATTTTCATGGTGCAGCATCCATTTAGTGTATATTATGTATACAATTTTGAATGTTCTCAAAAAAAAAAAAGTATACAATTTTGAATGAGAAAACAAGCTGTCGAAGCACATACACATGACAGACAATCTATAAAAATTAGAAGCATATCATATTAATTATACTTGAAAATTAATGGTTAAAGAAACAAATTACTTCTGTGCAGTCTACGTTTTAGTTAGAGGCACAACCCATGACAGTCCAGAATTAAAGACCTCAAAACTTCAAATCATAGATCCATCTAGTCACACAGTAGAGACTACACACAATTCTCCATAAGTTTCTATGCCTTACAATCAAACACCAACCTGCTAAATACCGACAAAGGTCAAGTATCACAACCAACTAATCCACAAAACTAAGGTTTACTAGACAAAGGTGGGGGGTTTGATTTTGACACCAAATACTAATCAACCAAGTAGACGTTGCAACAATTCTACTTATATGGCTCAAATTATATAGTATCACATAAGACTAGCTTTCATTTTCAGTTTTAGCTATTCAACTAGACATAAGCATAAGCATAACCATGTCATGTTAAAGAAAGACAATATAAACTTAAATAAATTTATTTACCTGAACATAAGTATCCCATGCATCATTGCTATCCACTTCAATGCATTTCTTAGCATCATTCCATGCAAAGCCACTTGTGTTTGACATGTCATAGACAGTACTATAGTTTTGTTTCCATTTTTTCAATTTTGATTCAATGTGTGGATATGCCTTGAGATTTGATTCAGGGCATAATTTCTCTAAGTCCTTCTCCATTTGAAGCAATGTTCCAGATTTGAAACTCCCTGTTTCACATCGCAGGCCACGAGCAACAAAGTCATCAAGGACAGTCAACAAGGCATCTTCCTCAAAATTTGTCCATTTACGCCTAGTTGCCTTTGCTTGCTCAGAATTGGTGTCACCATTGTCCATTTCTATTCATATTTAAACCAATAAAACAAATTAGAATTATGATCATGAACTAGAGTATAGATAAAGCAATTAGTATAGATAAACATAAGGAATGCAAATAGATACTTGATTCTATTTGATAGACATGCATTACAGTAAAGCTGAATTTCTGGATTGATGCACACGTATGGAAAGCCCTTGATGATGAGCCATGCATGTAATATTGATGATACTAACACTTATACAAGAACCTTTCTAGAAAGAAAAAAAAAAAAAACTATTCAAGGAAGCATGTGCATTAATTAGGGAATTCTATTGCAACACATATATATGCCTGAGATCAAGTGTCTTCGATTCCCAAACACAAATATATCATTCAGAAATATATCATCTACTGCAACAGTCACAAACACAATATATCATCTATTGCTGAAACACAAATTTAATTAACAAACACAAAATCAATTAAAAGATAAAGTTACTCTCCAGAAACACAAATAAGTATTTCAATGGTATAGTTCTGTGCACAGCAACTACTACAACACCCATATATCATCTATTACATTGCCATAAATAAGAATAATTGTAATCTAGGATACTACTAATCCAAATCACATCTAAGTTTGGCCTCTAGCATTTCTGCGTCTCCCCCAATCACCAAACATTTGGGAAGCCAAATCATTTCGCCATGCTGTCCATTGATCCGATGCTTCAACAGAGTCAAGCATATCACCATTTTCCATATTTGCTAACTCGTCATACTCAAATACTGCATATTCCATTGGATCAATAGACATTTCCCTTCTAATAAAATTGTGTAAAAGACAACATGCCGTAATTATACGACATTGTGTCTTAGTGGGATAAAAAGAAGGACTCCTTAAAATAGCCCATCGACATTTCAGCAAACCAAAACAGCGCTCTATCACGTTTCTTGCTTTCGCATGCTTCATATTAAAATACTCTTCTTTATTAATAGGCCTAGACCCTTCTCTCCATTCTGATAAGTGGTACCGTGTTCCTCTATAAGGTGCAAGAAATCCCTCACCATTAGTGTAACCACCATCTACAAGGTAATAATACCCTAACCAAAAAAAATAAGAAACCCTATTAGTTACATATATACAATATATAGTAGGAGTATAAAGTATTGTTGTCATAGCTAATTATGGCCTTACCAGTAGGAACTCTTAGTCCATTTGGCCTAGTTACTGCATCACGAAGTACTCTAGAGTCTGATGCAGAACCCTCCCATCCCGGTAACACAAAAATAAATTGCATGTCCCGTGCACAAACTGCTAAGACATTGGTTGCAATTTCAGACTTTCTAGTTCGATATCTTGGCTTGTCAGTAGCAGGTACACGCACTCTAATATAAGTCCCATCTAATGCTCCCAAACAATTCTAAACCAAAAAAAAGTAAAATTTTATTATAGCTATAAGAATTGCAGACCATAGTAAACCAAAACGAACCACTAGCAATAATTCCATCATAATTGTAATAACATACCTTAAACCACTTCCATCTAGGATCTGTTTCATTATCAAGAACAGGATTTGGCATTCTCAATAGGTTACCTTGTAGTCGTAATACCCCTTGCAATACAGAGTTGAAGTACCTACTTATTGTCTCTCCTGATCGGAAGAATCTACCACTAATAGTGCGATTCTTAACATGATGAGCAAGAGTATGTAAAAACATACATACTTGCTCCTCCACAGATACTAATCCTTCATTTTTTATCCTTCCAGCAGTGCGTAAAAGTTCACATAATAACCCAAAAGCCCTTCTATCCATTCTCAACTCATTCACACACTCAGTGTCACTATTGCCTATTATACTATCTAGATAAATCAAACGAGTCTCATATCTAGTAAATGATCGATTATCCAATGCTCTTTGTTCATCTCGTCTTCGCCTTAACTTTAACATCAATAATGTAAGGATTGTACAAGCAGACATACTCTCTAAATGCCACAGTTCCAACAACAAAATCAACAACAGCTTTCTTCCATCCATATCTATAAGTTAAAAAAAGAGAGAATAAACCATCTAATTCATATGAATGCTTACTGGAATATATATGGGACAAATAACACAATAGAAGATAATTTATATATATATATATATATATATATATATATATAGGGTTTGCTGAAAAAATTTATGGCTCCTGCCCAACACCCAAAGCACGTGCTTTCCCTTCTTTAACTATATATATATATATAAAGCCTTTATCTTTATCACCAAAGCTGAAAAATAGACCGGATCTTCTTCTACAGCCACAAGGCCAGAAACCCAGATCAGACTTATCACAATTCACCACTCTCATCCTTCAAGTTTCAATTTTTAGGTAATTTTATTGTTGACTTATTTATCTGTTAATAATGAATGATAGGTTCAGTTTCATAGAACATTTACTGATCACAATTATAAACTCATATAAAGTCTGAATCTTTTGCATCCGTGATGGATTCCATTGTAAGATTACAGAAGATCTGTGTTTCCTGCATTAAACTACTAAACATTACAGACTGACCACTAGCATAAGCACAATGATCCATCGGGTTCTCAAAACACACAAAATCCCAAGCCTATTACCCAATTTCAGATTTTATTTCTTCCCTTACGAGATTAATCATCTCTGGATCTATCATAAAAGAGAAACAAATGAATGAAGAAGTCAAGGCAGAGATGTAGAAATAGATGGAATTACCTTATGCGAACTGTGTAGTTGGGCGGCGAAGTGTTGAGCGAAGAGAGGAGATCTTGGCGAACTGTGTAGTTGGGCAGCAAAGAGAGGAGGCAGCGAAGTGTTGAGCGAAGAGAGGAATAGAGAAAGAAAGAGATAGGTTAGTCCGTCTTATTTAAGGGTGATGAAAATGAGCACCCAGCTTAACACCAGTTAAGGAGGTGAAAAGGAAAACACGGGCTTACGTAAGCCCATTTAAGTTTGTACTTTGTAACAACAAACATGGTATTAGCCATCTAGTACTCCTTATTTAAGACTATCCTGGCTAATCCCAGGAAACAAACATGCACTGAATGTGTTGAGTGAAGTCCTTGTAGTCTTAGGTATGGCAAAAGGAAAAGAAAAAAACAAAGTCTTTGTCTGGGAAATTCTTCTGGACAGTTTCCAAATGGATATATGTATCTGAGTGGTTGTTGGAATTGAATAGAGAAAATAATGTCTTAAGTGGTCCAGCTAACCATCACCTTCTTCTAATTGTTTTTATAAGACTAGTTACACTTGGGATCTCAATATCTAAGTCCCATTTTTATAGTGAAAGTAGCTTGTATCTCTTAACTTGATTATGATACATTGTGTTTAGTAATGTGAATTTATCTATTTAATATAAAATGTAACTTTTGTTGTACTTTATAAGAATAAATCAAGACTTTTTGAACAATATGTAATGTTTAAATATAGAATTTGCATCGTATAACTATTTTTGTTACTGCATGATTAGTTGCTCATGCATTTCGTTGTAATTTTACTTGTAATTTCCCTTCTATACCGATGTAATTGCCTTCATTTGATCAAAATGTCAAATAAGTATCATATGCTATGTGACCTTTAGAATGATGTCAGGGTCTTGATCGGGATAATTATTACGTCTTAATTTATTGTTAGAGTATTTACAGTATTTTGTGTTCATTTTATTTACGTTATTTTGCACACAAATACATATGTCCCGCTATTTATCTAGTGCATAAAAGAGAAAATCTTTGATTGTCATTGAGATTATATGTTATCGTAATGCTCAGTCTCAAAAAACAAAACAAAAATTATTATCTTAATGCCAATATCTTTTCTTTTCACGTTGCATACTGAAGATTACCTAAATCATCCTTTCCCACTAGGCCTCATCATGGGCCGGGCCGGGCCAAGCCCTACCCTAAAATTTAGGACTTAGGGTAGGGTCGGGCCGGGTTTTGACTAAGTCAACAGAGCTTAGGGCCGGGCCGGGCCGGGCTAGGGCTTCGATATGTAAACCCTTACCCGCCCTTAAGGCCCATTTTATTAGGGCTAACAGGGCCGGGCCGGGCCAGCCCTTTAAACTAGGGCCGGGTTGGGCTTTTAGGGCCGGGTATGAAATAGAAGTCAAATTTTATAAAAGAAGTCAAATTTTGAAAAAAAAACTATGAAATAGAATTTTATCTTTATGATGAAATACGGTGATGGTAAAAAAATCATTTAAATCCGACAAAATTAGAGCTCCGATTGATGCGGTCAACCTTATTTAAACTTATCTCTCTCTATGTGGAGTCATAGTATCGGGAGGTAAACATTCCAAAATTTTTACATGGATGATTACGTCTCATCTATTTGAGAGTTTAATGTTTGGAAGAGTCGACGAAACAAAGTCATCTAAAAGTACGTAATAGCGTTTTCGTGTGATAAGTTTTATGAATATATGGTTGACCGTTTCGATCGAGCATCGAACGTTCACGAAATGAGTTGATTTTTATACTCTACTCATATTTGACTATAAAGATCATATCAGACGGTCAAAATTTTCATTTTTTGAATTTAGACATTATAATGACAACATCCTTACTAATGCGGTATAACTTGATTAGTAGATTATACTCAAGTGTACAACTTTTCGAAACAACTATATAAAAGAAGTCAAATTTTGAAAAACGCTATGAAATAACATTTGATCTTTATGATGATGAAATACAGTGATGGTAAAAAAATCACTTACATCCGACAAAGTTAGAGCCCCGATCGATGCGGTCAACCTTATTTAAACTTATCTCTCTCTATGGGGAATCATAGTATCCGGAGGTAAACGTTCTCAAATTTTTACATGGATGATTACGTCTCATCTATTTGAGAGTTTAATGTTTGGAAGAGTCGACGAAACAAGGTCATCTAAATGTACGTAATAGCGTTTTTCTATGATAAGTTTTATGAAAATATGGTTGACAGTTTCGATCGAGCATCGAACGTTCACGAAACGAGTTGATTTTTATACTCTACTCATATTTGACTATAACGATCATATCAGACGGTCACAATTTTTATTTTTTGAATTTAGACATTATAATGACAACATGCTTACTAATGCAGTATAACTTGATTATTAGATTATACTCAAGTGTACAACTTTTCGAAACAACTATATAAAAGAAGTCAAATTTTGAAAAACTATGAAATAAAATTTGATCTTTATGATGAAATACAGTGATGGTAAAAAAATCCCTTACATCCGACAAGGTTAGAGCCCCGATAGATGCGGTCAACCTTATTTAAACTTATTTCTCTCTATGGGGAGCCATAGTATCGGGAGGTAAACGTTCCTATATTTTTACATAGATGATTACATCTCATCTATTTGAGAGTTTAATGTTTAGAAGAGTCGACGAAACAAAGTTATCTAAAGGTACGTAATAGCGTTTTCGTATGATAAGTTTTATGAAAATATGGTTGACCGTTTCGATCAAGCATCGAACATTGACGAAACAAGTTGATTTTTATACTCTACTCATATTTGACTATAACGATCATATCAGACGGTCAAAATTTTCATTTTGTGAATTTAGACATTATAATGACAACATGCTTACTAATGCGATATAACTTGATTAGTAGATTATATTTAAGTATACAACTTTTTGAAACAACTATATAAAAGAAGTCAAATTTTGAAAAACGCTATGAAATAACATTTGATCGTTATGATGAAATATGGTGATGATAAAAAAATCACTTAAATCCGACAAAGTTAGAGCCCCAAATCGCTTAATGAAGACATTTGTATGTATTATGTAATATAAAATAGTTAAAATTTTAGGGTAGGGCCGGGCTGGGCTGGGCTTTTAGGGCCGGGCCGTAGGGTAGGGCTGAGTTTAATTTGCTCGACCCTCACCCTACCCTACTCGAAAAGGGCCAGGGCCGACCCGCCCTAATGGAAGGCCGGGCCGGGTTTCGGCCCTATAGGGTAGGACGGACTTTAGGGCGGGCCAGGGCCAAAGGGCCAAATGATGAGGCCTATTTCCCACTATGGCCAGCCCAGATATCCATAGAGACGCATACATTCTTTCCCACTATTCAGATTCAATCAAACAGTTTGCTTCCCACTATGATCGAGCTATTGCTCATGTCAGAATCAACTTTTTTCATATGTAAAAATGTAAATAATGGTGTGTTAAACATTTTTTTATATTATTTCACGTAATTTAGAATTTCTTTCCATATATATTGATGATAATATACCAATCGTGTTTTCCGTCATCAATGAGAAATATTTGATTTTGATTAGATGCATCCCTTGAAATGACTCATCCATGAAAATCTTGATAAACAAAAACATATCTCTACGGTTAGAAAACCAAGTCCTTAAAAGTTTCATTAAATTGTGTTTTACCTAATTTACCTTTTATATTATAAAAAATAACATAAAATGATTAGCACATAAAAAAATACTTAATTCAGACAACATACGTGTATCGCATGGGTACGAAACTGCACGGGTACGAAACTACCGATTAGACAGAGAAGAAATGCGGAGACAATCACAGAAGAAAAGAAAATAAAAAATGGAGTAATAAAAGGAGTGAAAATTCCATATATAAAGCTAATGGAGTAATGGCTTAGCTATGAAAAGAGTCAAAGGGGAGTTAGCAACCTTTTGAAAAAAGAAAAAGGCAAAAAATAAAGAGAGAGAAGAGAGAGAAGAGAAGAGAGAGAATGGCAATGGAGGGAGGCATCAGAATCATCATCTCATAACTCATGAACAACAATAACAGCAACATCAACTCCCAAGTGCTCCACTACTTTCTTCTTCTTCTTCAAAACCGAACAACAACATATCCTTAGGGTTTCACTTCACTTCTGTCCTTACTGGGTTTGTACGCTAAACCATATATACTCTCTTTCCTTCTTTCTCTCTCTTGAATCCAAACTCTGATTTGCTCAGAATTCACTTCTGTAATGTAAAGTTTTGATTTTTATTCCCACTGTCGCTGTCTCTCATTGTCTGATTTTGTTGGGTTTGGTTTGTGTTTATTGGGTTTCTTTTTTTGTTTTATTTTATTTTGTGGCTTTGATCGGATTGTGGATTAGGTTGGTGGGAAGTGATTCATTTGTAGCATTTTGTCATTGGATTAGCTCTGTTAGATTGTTTGGATCGTCAAGTTTGATTCTTTTTTCCAGTTTTGGAATTGGTATGGTTTAGTTGTGTGTTTGATAGGTGGAAATGTTAGAAAGTAGTAAAGGTTGGGATGCTAGATTTGCTGTTTTTGAGTAATGTGGGTTTTTTTTTTGTGTGTGGGGTTTTCGGCTGATTTGAGGGTTTGGTTTGGTTGTTGTTATAGCTGAAAAGGTTAATGGATGAGATTGGTCAGATTTGAGATTTTCCAGAAGATTTGACTGATGTCAATTTGTACTCTTTGCTCTGGAAAACTAAAAAATGGGAAAAGGTGATGACTTTGTCGATTTGTTTATGTGTTAGTGGTAATGGGTTTTGTATCTGAGTAGTAATTGAGTGTTTTTGACTGGGATTGAGTAGCACATTGACTACACCAATGAGGAACTTCGGGCTCAGAGACCTGGGTTCCATTGTTTCTCGTTTTCTTGAGTAGAGGTGTTCTTGTATTGTCTTGTGAATGCTATTTGCATTGACTACAACATACTCTGGAGTCAATTGTTTTCCTCTTGTTTTTGTTTATAATTGGATCGAGATTCTAATTAGGGATGTGATTTGAGTTATAATTGGTTAAATAACTCGTGTTTGGTTTGTTTGTCAATGCAGGAAACTGCATTGCTCAATGTGGTAATTGATGATGAATGGACGTAGAGAAGTTTCTATGAGACTCTTATCTGATGACTTCTGTTCTCTTCAGTATCGGGGATATAAGATGTACATTTAACAGACTGGGTTTTGTGTTTAGGAATTAGTCACGTGAAATAAAAAATGGATTTTGTGAGGTCCTTGCTGAAAAAAATCAAGTCCAAAGAGAAGGTGAAGCCTTCAAAGAGCAGGGATACAAGAAAGAATGGGAAAGAGGCGTCGAAAACACCAACAGCAACGGAAGAAGTACCTTCCAATGTAACCAAGCAGAAGGTTGCAGCTGCAAAGCAGTATATAGAGAATCATTACAAGAAGCAAATGAAAAGTTTGCAGGAGAGGAAAGAACGGTATGGATTTAGTACTTCTCATTATATTTGTGGTGTTAGACGGAGTAACTCTCAGACCTCTTGCTGAAGTACTCAATGCTATTGTGTATAGTGGAGGAGTTTAACATTAATGGGACCAACCAATTTTTTTTTTTTACTTGTATCTATATCTATTACTCAGAGTGATGGTAGATGTTACTTTTCATTCAGACGTGATATACTGGAAAAGAAGTTGGCTGATGCTGAAGTCTCTGAGGAAGAGCAGAACAACTTGCTAAAGTACTTAGAGAAGAAGGAAACAGAATATATGCGTATTCAGAGGCATAAGATGGGTGCTGATGATTTTGAGCCATTGACAATGATAGGAAAGGGTGCATTTGGGGAGGTATACCTTTTATTAGTAAATGTAATAGTGTAGCACTGTTTTCCTGTTATATGCATATACCACGATTTAAGTGTGTATTCCATATTCTATCGAGTCTCTGAACGGGTTTTGAGAAAGCAAAGGTCATGGTGCAAATGAGTTTCTTTATAAACCTACATGTTTCTTATATTTCTCTTTCATCCATTTTCTTTGTGTTGTTCAACTTTAAATATTGCGGATGGCTTTCTAGGCGAGTTCATGATAGCAAGTACATTTAGCTGTATATGCACAATTATTATGATTATAACACATGTCCTTGGTTAGATCTGATGTGCCTGGAAATCACATTGCTGTGCCTGGATTTATTTTTCTCTGTCAAATGAGCTCTAGTAGCATCTCTTAAATTTTTTTTTTTATAAAAAATGTCATTGTTGCATGTATAGTGCTTAGATTGGAGTTTGTAGTTTGTAATAGACTAATGGTTTGACTGTTTGTGGCATACATAATGTCTTGATAAGTTGGCCTTGATTTCATGCATTGAGCCTTACAACCTTGTGATGAATTGCATATTGTTGCCTTTTCCTCTATATATATATATATATATATATATATATATATATATATATATATATAATCTGCTGTAAATAGATAAAAAAAAAGAATAAATGGAAAGAAGAAAAAGCATTGTAGCCAAGTTGGCGAGATAATTATTTACCTATTTTCTTTCTGTGGTGTAGGTTAGAATATGTAAGGAGAAAGCAACTGGTCAAGTCTACGCAATGAAGAAGCTTAAGAAGTCAGAAATGCTTCGGAGAGGCCAGGTATACAATTTTTCAGTCTTTGCCTCCCATCGAATTTGAGTTTTCCGCAGTTTGGTTCTAACAGATATGATTTTCTCTAGGTCGAACATGTGAAAGCTGAGAGGAATCTACTTGCAGAGGTTGACAGTAATTGTATAGTCAAGCTCTATTGCTCCTTCCAGGATGACGAGTACTTATATCTCATTATGGAATATCTCCCTGGTGGGGATATGATGACTTTACTTATGCGCAAAGATACACTGACAGAAGACGAGGCCAGGTTTTATGTTGGGGAAACAGTCCTAGCTATTGAGTCCATTCATAAACATAATTACATTCATAGGTATCTATTTATCTGAGTATGTGGATGGAAGACCTTTATATGCATATTATCTTTATCTTATGCATTGTCTGTGCTAATTTGTTTCAGAGATATTAAGCCTGACAACTTGCTGCTCGATAAACATGGTCACATGAAATTATCGGATTTTGGATTGTGTAAGCCATTGGACTGCAGTATTCTCCAAGAAAAGGATTTTTCTATGGGGAAAAACCTTAGTGGGGCGCTTCAAAGTGATGGACGGCCTGTAGTACCAAAACGTACGCAACAGGAGCAACTGCAGCATTGGCAGAGAAATAGGAGGATGCTTGTAAGTTCTAGTACTATGTTCTTGATATAGCTATCATTAGTATACTGCCATCTTCAGCATGCTTTTCTTGGAGTCTGTACTGTGAAGGTATTATATCTCATATGATCATTTGTTGGACTCAATATACTCCACTAAGAATTTATTTTGTAAAATGTACAAGCTTATATTGTTCAGAACAATTCCTATTTAAAGCTAGCTGGGGCTCTTTCCCTGAAACCATGTTGCTTAATTAGCTGTAAATGATGCTGCCTTGTGCTTCTTCAGTAACCATATGATTTAGCTTGTATACTACTTTCCATATCGATTTTCATCTCCTTTAGCTGTTTAAGATTACAAACTTGACTATTTTAATATCAGATCACTAATTGTTATTTTTTGTTTCTTATGACTAGATGTATTTCAAATACCATTTTCTCATCTTCTCAATATCAAAAGAGTATTTAGTTATTTACCATTCTCATATTCCTATAGATATCTCCTGTTTTATTGGTCTGAACCTATATCTCAATTAATATCTTCTCGTCACGGTTATTCAAAGCACTGTAACCATTGTTGCAGGCTTATTCTACTGTTGGAACCCCAGACTATATTGCCCCGGAGGTTTTGCTGAAGAAAGGATATGGAATGGAATGTGATTGGTCAGTGTTCAATTATATCTTTGACTTTCCAAACCTATTTTTTCTGTGATGCATACCAATGAGATATGTATTATACTGTCACAGGTGGTCTCTTGGTGCTATCATGTATGAAATGCTTGTGGGATATCCACCCTTTTATTCAGATGAACCCATGTCAACTTGTAGGAAGGTAATTTCAAGAGCACTTGTCTTATTTTTCATTCTTATGTGAACATCCACCATCATATGACTTTAGAAAACATTGGCAGTGGATGACACTGGTAAGATGTAGTTTGTATGGTCATGGTCCTGATCCTGGTCCATATATCATATGTCGAGCTTGGTTTCTAATGATTGGAGATTGATGTTGATTCTCACCAAGTCCCTTAGATTAAACAAACTTAGCATCAAACAAACTTCAGAATTCATTGCATGGTGGCATAGTCATATTCTTCTCTCTCAGAAAGAATTCTTCATAACTGCTAGTATTTCTCAGTTCTTTGTTCGTTGGGGCTCTTGCTTGGGATAAATTTTAAGCTACTAACATTTCATATCACATGTATAAAATTGGTTTTAGTGCCGACTAGTTCTTCAAAGCATTTTGTGAGTTATTCACACATACTGTTATGTAAAATTAAGTTATGGGGCTTGTATCTCTTGAGTGATGAAGAGGTTTTACCTTAAAATAAGACCCCATCTTTCAAATAATTTTACTGATCCATTCTATCTTTCTGTTTTTTTTTTCCTGGTTGTCGTCAACAACTGAAAACACATCGTTTCTCAATATGTGCAGATAGTTAATTGGAGAACTCATTTGAAATTTCCAGAAGAGGCCAAACTCTCACCGGAAGCAAAGGATCTCATCAGTAAACTCTTATGTAATGTAGATCAGAGGCTCGGAACTAAAGGGGCAGATGAAATTAAGGTGTTGTGTGGTGTGTTCTGTTCTAGAATCTCTATTCTAATGTTAGTATTGGACTGGTAATTGGTGTTAACTAGTTGGCACTGTTATTTTCAGGCTCACCCCTGGTTTAAAGGCATTGAATGGGACAAATTATATCAAATAAAGGCTGCATTTATCCCTGAGGTCAATGATGAAATGGATACTCAGAACTTTGAGAAGTTTGAAGAGGTAATTTCTTTTTTCATTTGCGCACATGTACACAGACAGAATCGTCCATTCTCAAGCATGTTTTAGTTAACTGTTTCCATATCTTTTGTGATTTGCTGGTAGCAGGCTGACAACCAAATTGAAACTTCAACAAGAGCTGGTCCATGGAGAAAGGTAGGTCCATCATGCTAAATTCTAATTGTACCCATCTACAATACTAGAGTTCTGCTCTGGTATATTTATGTTCCTTTCTTATAGTACTTCTGCTGCTTGGCCATCTCACCAACTAATCTTATCTCTATATCAATTGGATATGAGTTTCATAACTTTCATTATGATGTTAGTGGGTTAGTTCAAATCGGCTTATCAAAACTGAAGCCTCCTTCAACCTTACTCAAATGGTTTCAGATATCATTTTTCATCAAAAAATCGAAAGATAAATCTATATATAATGCAAAAATAACTTGAATGTTATCGTCAAACAAAATTACTTGAATGTTTTCTTTAGAGTGAATAGTAGCTCCTTTCTCACATCAAGTATGTACTCAATTACATAACCCCAAAGAGTGTTATAATGTGGCAATTGGATCATACCTTGTCATATAAAGACGGTGTCTTGGGTGTAGCTGTGTTGGCCAATGCTGCTTCTATATAGTCTCAGGTTTCCAGGAGAAGTAGTTTTGCATGAAAATGTGCTATAACAATAAATTAGAAGCTGTTTACTTTCTCTAATGTGTAAATGATGAGGTATAAATATCCTAATTGTGGTTTTGACTAATTGCTATTTTTGTTATAGATGCTGTCGTCTAAGGATGTTAACTTTGTGGGTTACACATACAAGAACTTCGAAATTGTAAATGATAATCAATTGCCTGGGATAGGTATTATTTTCCATCCTTTATATATGCGTACTCATGAACTCTATGTTCAAATTTCTTAATTGTATGCTATAATGCAGCTGACTTGAAGAAGAAAAGCACAAAACCTAAGAGGCCGTCTATCAAGTCCCTTTTTGGTAAGATCTTCTTAGTAATTGGTATTTTTGGCTGTGAAACCTAAGGGTTAGGATATGTGACTTAAAAAACTAGCAAAAAGAGAATTTGGGGTACCTTTATCCTGAACAGAAATTAAAACCCGAGTGATTCATAAAACAAAAGAAAAGGTGTTCTCTTGTTATTAATTCGGTTTGTTTATGTCAGATGACGAGTCAGCCACCAATCAACCTGTTCAAGGCAGCTTCTTGAAACTCCTCCCTCCCCAACTAGAAGTTCCTGAGAAACACAGTGGATCCCAGTGAAGTGCGCACTGGAATTCGCTGAACTCCCAGTGTCAGTAGAGATCCCAACCAATGAGAATGATTTGGTGATTAATTTATCATGTGTGCGAAAGATGGAAGGCAAAGGCCCTAACATTCAAAACAAGTGGTTTGGCATTTTAGTTAGCTTTTGGGTCTGCTAAATTGTTTTTGGTCATATATATCCTGCAAAGTAAATATGGGGTTCTTTTCTTTGGAAAATTGGTGTGTATTCTTTATATCTTTTTTCTTACATTGTCAAGACACAAAAGATCAGTGTACGATTGTCAAAATTTGTTCATGTATTTATCTTGTGTTGGTGATAATCCTACCAATGCTTTATAGAGAAATTGTTCGTTTGACCGTCTCTCGTATGGACCGGTTTTTCAGAGAAGACTTGTGGAATTCTGCATCTTTGCTTGCTCATTTGGGGTCAATGTTGAAAGATTGACAAATGCTGTTTTTGAATTCTGTTTTCGCATATCCGGTTATATCAAATTACTTGGCTGCAAACTGGAGACAGGTCGACATGCACTATTGTAGAATTACAGTTCTTCATCTAAAGCGCGTTACAAACTGGAAATGTAACACGTAGCACGATTGAAATGGTAGTATTCAAACAAATACACACACGTTTGAAATGTAACATGTATATCTCCAACACCGAGATTGGCAGAAAAACCATAAACCCAATCTCCATCACTATTTGGAATCAGCACCCAAGTCCCCAACTGCTATGGAACCATAGCCAGAAAATCTTGAAGCAATCAATCTTAAGATTTAGTACGTCACGAGGAAAAACACTAAGCAGTAAGCTTTTTTTCGAAAATAAAAAATGTTGAATTACTTCTAAATAAACCAAGAAAAGGTGTTGTTATATGTACCCAATAAATTTCTAAGTATACCCAGCATTAATTTATTTTTACCAATTTTATCGCTACTCAAATAATTTATCTCTTAAACTACAATGTCTTCGGGGAACTTCTCTTTTGCATGATTGTTGTTCTGATACTAATTGTATGACATAGGAAGATGAGTGCACAACTACCAAAAATTTTGATGGGTATATATGATTATAAATTAAACTGAACATGATTCGATCATGATAGGAGTATTGGGATGGACCCTGATATGAAGAATACTTATTGTGGTTGACGGTGGGTTGTAAATTTTGAGCAAAATTGCATCACACTAGAATTTATGACATTTTTTGTTTTCTAATTGTGAAGTCGTGATGGCTTTTTGGTTGGTGGTGCTTCTCTAAAACCCGAGTTTATTGACATTAGAAACGCTGAGGTGAAGAAAGTCTAAAATCCTAGATGGTTGGTACCCGAGGGAGTTGAAGTCACCATGTTCATGTTTGTACAATTTTACAAAAAATTATGACTTTCGTGTCCCGGTTAGCACTAAATCCTGGGTTTTCCTTCAATTCCTTGAATGAGCAATCTGCAGTGTAATAATGCTTTTAATGCTTCAAACAAGATTAAATGGGAAATTGAAGGAAAACCGATTCTAGTGTTTCTAATGTTTTTGCGCTAGAGTTTTGATATAGGACCAAAACAAATTGAAGTCAATAAAGATTGATGATAGGATGTAGAAACTATCTATTTTTCTTAATTGTGTGGTATTGATGAGCAATCTGTAGAGAGCACGAGGTACAGGTTTCTGTAATTTGTGTTGGGTAAAAATAGACATAGGGGCAAATCAAGAAAAATGTGGAAAAAAATTGATATGTTGGGACTACTTTACATATTTGCCGAGTACATTTAGAAGTACCCAACCAAGAAGTACAAGAGAATATGCTTTTGCACTAAATGGAGTTACGAAATCGCAGCTTTGCCAACAACCATTCATCAAATGTATGATGCTTCCTTTGCATGGCGTAGTATTATCTGCGTAGGGAAGTTCTTAAAATGGGGCTAAGATTCCAGGTCGGCAATGGGGATCATATCTCAATCTCGAGGGATCCCTGGCGGCCTGGCTGTATTTACTGTTGGCTTCGTCCTCTCCTTGATGAGTTGATGAGTTATTTCCTGCTGAAGAAGCGGAGGTAATTTCCCGCATGCCTTTATGTTGAGGAGGAGGGAGAGATGTTTTGGTGTGGCACTATGCATGATCGATCTGCATGGCAGCAGGTATACAGTGAAGAGCGGATATCACTTGACACCCACGATGGCTAACTTGAATTCTACCAGTGATGGTGGGGTGCATGCGTTACAGCAGTTTTGGACGAAGATATGGATAGCTAGGGTTCGGTGTGTTGCGTTTTCTGTGGGTTGGACGTAGAAACAGGCTTGTTAAAGCTTACGAGTCAATTCTCAGCTTCCACGTTATGGGACTGGATGTACTTAGTTTTACATAAGCTGAGTCTACACAGATCGATCTCTTTCTGATTCTGGTGTGGCCAGTATCCAGTATGGATCGATCGAGCGCAACAATGTCTTATGGAAAGGTGGGAGCTGTGACCCTTTTCGATCACATGTCGGTTTGGGCAAAGAAATTGCTTGATGATTATCAGATGGTGCACCCGGCTCCGGCAAAGAAGAAGAAACGGGGCAGAGCTAAGTGGTGCAACCCACCTAGTGGTCGTCTCAAGATTAATGTGGATGGGGCGTACTGCTGGGAGTCTAGAGTTGGGGAAATTGGTGTTGTGGGAAGGGTCGACAGTGAAGGGGAATGTGTTGCAGTGCTGGCGCGACATATCCCACATGCACAATCAGTGTTGAGATTGAGAGTGGAGGTCTTCTTATTGCGCTTCATTAACAGTGGGATGAGATTGAGAGTGATTGTGCTATACTGGTGAATACCATGCATAAGAAAGAGAATGAGGTGAGTCCATTTTACAAGATTGTCACCGCTATATTGCCGAGGTTAACCTTGTTTCCCTTTGTTCTTAGACATGTATATTGTGAAGCCAACCTTGCTTAAGAGTCTAGATGTGGACGAGTTCTAAGTTGATGTTGTTCCTAATATCATCCTTGATGCTCTTCTAGATGATAAATGTAATATGTCACGAGGTTTAGACCCTTCGTCCCTCTTGTTGTATTCTCCACTATGATGGGAACTACATTCCTGTCTAACGGGAAAAAATGAGAGGGACTGAGAGCATAGGGAGGAAATCAAAAGTATAATAAAAAGCTTACCTCTGATGTAAAAGGGAACAGAGTTAAGTTGCAAATAGATTTAAAACAGCCAAGAATAGTGATGCAAGGACTCCATGGTGATGTTTTAATGGAGCTCTTCCTCTGGGTGTTGGGTTTCCATATAATTTGTGCATTAGGATTGGTTTGGACATATCGCTCTGATTTATTACTCCTCACTACCTCCTTGCTAGCGGCGATGACGACGATAATGTTAGCGATAGTGAGTGTAGTGGATTTGATAGCTTTGTTGCATTTATGCTTTCGGTTATAAAGTCTTTGGCCCATAATTTCGCGAGTTGTTGGTCTCTTTTTACTCTTTCTAGCTTGATCAAGTTGGAGACTCATACTCTTTATTATTAGTTGTATTTTGGCTTTGTATTTGCAGCGTCTTGATTAATAAATTATTTATTTCTCTCCAAAAAAAAAAAATGAGAGGGACTGAGAGCATAGGGAGACAAAGCCACATAGCTTTATTTTTCTTTGCTCATTGGTAAGGACCTTGCTTAGAGTTTGAAGCCAGAGAAATATTTTAAAGCTTCCAAATGAAGCTCCATTGGACTTAACGGCAACAAAGACTGTAAGTAGACAATCCTCAGATACAAGCATCTTGTAGACCACTCTCAACCCCTAAGGGAATACTTAGATGCATACAGAGAGGGTAGTTCTTTTACTCTTTTGATTGAGCACAGCAATTGATATGTTTAGAAAAACTAGAAAGTGGTAGTAAAAAAACAGCTGAAGTTGGTTATTCTATGACCATGAAGAATTGAACTTGACGAAGCATCTTAAACCGTCGTGTTTGTCCCATGTCAAAACCTGACACCCTTCACTTCCCTTGGCGTTGATTCATATAAATGCTTCCTGTTGTTGTCCTCTCCTGAAGATAATATCTGAGTGGGTATTTGGGGGCACAAGGATTTCAATATCCTTTCTATTTTCTAATTAGTGAGGAGTCTTCGAAAGTAGTACACTTCACAATGGTTTCTTGGTAAGAGAATAGACCTCCCTATGCAGATTTTAAGCAACTGATTTTAGTAGGGGAAATAAGAACATGGAATTAATTCAGAGCCCATCTATCTCTGGTGTTTCTCCTAACCCGAGACGCGACGGGATTGGGTAAATATGATATTGGAACATACCAAACAGTCACAATCCCCAGCCTATCTCCAAGAACTATTCATTCCTATCTACCATGGAGAATCCTTCGACTTACTAACATATGCGCAAGCGGTAATAAAGGCAAGTCTCTACTGTCCACTCTTAAGAAAAAGAACAAAAAAACACAAATAAGTAAAAGTGAAGATGACAGCATCACAGATGTTTAAGCAACTTGATTTCTGACTAAAACAATGTATACCAAACAAAATTTCCTGCAATGCAGAACCTTTAGACATACAGATTCAGATCAGAGATCAATGACCAAATGGGTGCATAGGCTAAAAAACAAGAGAAGAAAAGTGCATCTTTAGTAAAAGTTACAAGGAAGCGGAGGGGCTAACAACTCACAACAAGTTATGAAGTACCGAACCTGGCAGCCGTTTGTGAAAAATCGGCTGTTTACTCATCGCTAGTATATAGATTCACTGCCTCGAACACAGCTAATACAACCACAAGCTTATCACTGTATATCCTCTAAACCACTTCCCTAAACAACCATATAATCACCTTTGCAGAACTGTCAGTTAACTTTTGGCTTTGGTCGTCTCGGCCTTAATACAAGATAAAGAACACCCAGGACAACCAAGAAAGCTGGAGCTGTAGACAAACTATACTCCACATCTACTCTCCTCTCTTTTGTACAATGAATGGGGTGGAGCTTGGCTATAGTTGCATTAACTTGATCAGCAAACTGTTTTGATCCATCCTCTAGGACATGAAGCATTCTCATGGCATCTGAATATCGCAATTCTCCAGTAGTAGTGGAAACTCTTCTCCATAGACTAATAACATAGTTGTACTTGTTAAGTAGATCCCGCTCCTCTGACAGAACAAGTTGAAAGATTTTTTCAGTTGTACGCTCCACGCCTAGAAGTTGAATGGCTGAATTGACAATTTGTATCGACTCTTCTAGAGTTGTGATGATATAGCTCCGAGCAATCGTATCAGACTGAAATTGTGAAAGAGTCCAGCCTTGAGAAGTAATGGAATGAGGGTTGCACCCAGCTGACCACATCCAGTACTCAATTGCAGTTTCATGGGTGTGACTGTAAGCTAAATGAAGGGGTAGTAGACCAGCAAGATGCTCAGAAGTAGCAGCCAATGCAGCTTTTATGGGCCTCCTCAAATCCCAGAAAAGCGACTGCCCATTGCATTGCAAGTGGCTTTCCCACGATGAAGAATCTGACTGAACAACAATAACCATATCAGAAAGAGCCTTTGCCTGATAATGCTTGTCAACTAACAACGGTTCCCCATGGATGAACCAAAAGATTGGAACTTCCAGTGTAGATCGGCTGTGGGCAAGCTTCCCTTTTAAGGAGCCTTGATCATTCAGCCTCTGCAACTGATACTGAACAATGGAGGAATCAAGATAAGCACGAACAGTTTTCCTGTAAGTTCCATTAACAAGCAACAGTGGGACAGCTGATGCTCTTCGTGCCACTGAAAAGGCCATTGCCAAAGCAGGATCCTCAGAAAGTGGTAACATGTGCTGACTAAAAGCAGGTGTCTGAGATGGTAACAACAATGAGGACAGTCCATGCTGGAGAGCCTGGAGATCCACAGGTAAATGTTTAATGTGTCTAACTTTCTCCTGTGTGATGAAGAACAGCTGAAATGATACGGTATCATAATGATGGAATGCACCATCTGCTACGGAAGGTGATATAATGTGTCTCATAGACCCCCACAGTGTTGCACCTAAATGTGAAAGAAAAGTATCACGAGCGACAGTGTAATTCTGAAATTCCTCCTGAGTATCACTGAATAAATTCCAGTTCTCCATTCGCTTTAATGCATCTACAGCCTTTTTCTTATGAGTATCATCATATTCTTCACCATCAAATCCTTGGAGCTCATTCTTTAAATCCCTCATTCTCTCATCGAGTTCTTCACAAAGAGCAAGTTTTACTTTCCTTCCTATGCAATGTTTGAAAGCAAAAAGCTCATATATATCAATCTCCGCTAGAAGAATATCAATAGCCTGATGATCTTTATCACCAAACACTGCAAACTTTTCCTGAATAGCATCTTGCAACCGATCTTCAGCTTCATCTTCTGTAATTTCAGAAACGGCACCAATCGTTTTTTGCACATTGGGAATACTTAGTTCTGTCCGCACACCCTCCCCACCGACAGTAGGTCCCCACGAGAAAGGGCCTGCACTCAAGTCAATAAACGCCCACCTCTCCCTTCCGATCCACGTATCCGTAAGACATTCCTCATGAAGATCACTAAAGTCTCCAGATTTCACTGCTTTATTGTACAGAAGCTTCATATCCTCATGCTTCCCATTCAACAACTGCACGACTTTGTTCTCAATCACATCCGCAGTTTCTTTCCCTTGGCTCAACTTTTCCACATCCTCCAGTGCCTTTTCGCACGCATTGTACCACTCCACCGTATCCGTGTCCTCACTCACAGACCACGCGAACTTCGCCATCGGATGCTTCTCATACAACGGCCTCTTACTCTTAACCTTATCCAGCGCAACCACAGCCTCCGGAACCTTCCCCGCCGACTCAAGAATCCTACTCTGCATCACACTCGCATTCCCCCTCACAAACCTCAACTCCGAATCCGACAGCCCTCTCCTGTAACCATACCTCACCCTCTTCGAGTCGCGCTTCAGATTCAACACGAAAATGTTATAGGCATTCTCAATCTCAAGATAACCAACCAGACTACTGAACATAACATCCATCATATCCACATCAACCTGCCATAACTCAACATCTCCATCACCACTGACGTCATCTTTTCGGGCCAAAGCACTCACCGCCTTCTCGAAAATCGAGGTCACCTTCTCCCCCATTTGAATCGCGTGAACAGAGAAATTATAATTCACATGACTAATTAGAGGAAAATGATGATTACGAGCCTCTTTATCTACACTAATCCTGTAAAAAGGCGTTAGGGTTTCCCCGATTTGCGGAACCCTAGTGTGCTCAAACACATGGTCAATCTTCGTGAACCAACGCTCAAGCTCCTCAGGGTGAAGTTTAAAGTCCTGGTTTCCTTTACCGTCAAATCCAACGAAGATGAAATTGATCGGGACCGGGAGGTACATAGACTCAACCGGAAGGAGTTTTAGGTAATTTGCGACGTTACCTGAAACGGTGAAGTTGGCGAAGCTGGTGGTGGATCCCGTCGCCGGAGATTCGAGATCGTCGAAGTCGCTGCGGATGACGGACTCGCTCCAGAAGCGGCTCTTCTGCTTCAGGTTGAAGAGAGAGAACACCGATGAGGAGGCCTTGCTGGCTCGGCGAGTTATGGTGGCGGGAAATCCGGAAGTTGATTGAGGCGTGGAGATGAGGAGGAGAGTGGAGATGATGACGGCGGCGATGGAGAGGAGGTGGCGACGGCGAGGGTGGGAACGGCGATCCATCTCGGAGGTATCGAATTTTTACGGTGAACTGGTGAGAGTGAGAGTCAACAGAGAGATTTATAGTGTTGGGGAAACTGGGAGAGTCTGCGGGTTTTGGAAATGATTTATTGTTTTTACAGTCCGGTAATTATTTAGTCTAGTTTCGTAAGTCTTTTGTCTCGAATTAAGAGGTTGTGGGTTCGAATGATAGAAAACTAGTCGTTGCAAGACTTTTTAAGTTGTTGAGTTCAGCCTCTTTTCAATGTGTTAAAGGTGATGGTTAAATCATGCCTATAGGCTGGGATTGGGCATTGATCGGGCTGGCGTATAGTGGCAATCAACGAACGACAAATCGTGTTTGTTCGTTGGTTTGGATAGATGAATGTAGAGCTTCTATTTGCCGGTTGAGAATGACCATGCTACATTGGGAGGAAGTGAAAGACCAAAAAATATACGAAAAATAGAATGTCCCAGAGAGGCTAAAGCATCAGCTAAAAGATTGGCTTATCTCCAAATGTAATTGAAAGCAACTGATTGGAATTTGGCAGAGGTCTTGAATGGGAAAGCAGCGGCATTGAAGAACATCAATTAGAGTCTTGGTACCCCTTTTTTTTTGTATTCAAAAGTTTCCTCAATTAAGTTTGGGCTGTTGCATTTAAATGTTTATTATGTTTATGAGTCTGATAATAAAGGCGATGTTTTGAAGACTTCTGGTGTAGCTGATATGGAGACAAGTCACTTGGTTGAAAAGGAGGCTCCTCCTCCTGATATGGTGACCGGTAACTTGGTAGGAAAGGAGCCGCCTCCTCTTGCTATGGAGACCGGTAACTTGGTAGGAAAGGAGGCTCCGCCTCCCCCTGTTAAATTGGATTGATTTTGAATCTAGTCACAGTGTTTAGAGTATTTGGTTGTTACCCTTTAATCTTGTTGCTAAGTATTTTAAACACTGAATTTCACTGTGTTTTATCGAGAGAAAAGGTAGGTGTATTTTTGGCTCTTTGGCCTAGTATAGGTTGGTGAGTCATAAGAGATAGCACTTATTGTCAGCTCTAAATGATTGTGTTATCTTTATACTGCTTACTAAATAATAAATTTCTTGACTTCCGATTCAAAAAAAAAAAAACAATTCAGTTTACCTCTTTTACTCAATAAATTAGTTGTCGTGTATATTCTCAATAAAGTAGAACACCTACAATCGTGTCTTTACAAGGCCGGTTCACATGGTTAGAGTTGTGAACCATGTAATGTAGCACATAGTTATTTGTATTGGTCATTTAACGTATTATAAAATCTTATTAATTTTACAATAAAGGGAAGCCCTCTAAAACTTCACCAAATTGTGAACTTTCATCTATAATTGCCCATTTTGAATTCATTGAAACAAATAGATACGCAGCACAGGGTATTAGATTATTGGTGAGAGAATTAGATCAGATGATCACACCGACTCATATAAGCCCAGCATCATAATTCATAGCAGCACAGGGTATCTAGTCAGTGGTATGGGAATCTTGTGCAGTAATCATTGAACGATGTACTGCTATTCTAAGTTACAACAAAGAAAAGTTAACAAAGAAGTTAGTTAATTGGAAGGCAAAGATACTCATTATGTTGCACAAACTATGCCTTTGTAAGTTTGTATGCGTCAATTGCTATCTGTTGCCTAAGGGACTATGGAGGAGCATACTTCAAGGGCAGCCGGTTTTACGGGACTGCAATTCATTGGCGTGTTGATAGTATGCAGACTGATATGTGAAGGACAAATGAGTACCTCAGTGTCAGCAACACTTGGTGCAGAAACCCCCAAACTGCCCACTTAAGTTTGTTTAGGAACTTATTGATCATGAAGGCAGGCGTTGGAAGGAAGAGGTAGTTCGTGCTACCTTTCTGCCGACAGTAGCAGATAAAGTTCTATGTGCCCCCGTAGTTGGTATGTTCTGAATGATAAGCTTTTTTGGAGTTTGAAAAAGAAAAAACAAGGTTTCTATTCTGTCAGAACAGCTTATTGGTTAGCTAGAACCAAGGTACCTAAGAATGCTCTTGCCTCCTACTCTCATGGCAACCCTTTTCAAAACTTGTAGCAAGAGCATTTGGAAAGCTTGTGTTCCTGGAAAAGTGCAGATATGCATATGACAAGCCTCTAATGATCTTCTCCCTACAAAAGACAGATAGCTTACTAAGGGTTATACTGGAGATATTAAATGTGTGTTTTGTAAGCACAGGTATGACGATATAACCCATCTTATGTGCCAATGCTATTGTATATAGTGGTGGAGTATAACATGAATGGGATTAATCTATTTTTTAATACTTTTATCGATATCTGTTACTCGGAGTAATGGTTTCTGGTACTTTTTATAGAGACGTAATATATTAGATAAGAAGTTGATGCTGGAGTCTCTGAGGAAAAGCAGAATAGCTTGCTAAAGTATTTAGAGAAGGAAACAGAATATATGTGTATTCGGAGGCATAAGATGGGTGCTGATGATTTTGAGCCATTGACAATGATAGGAAAGGGTGCATTTGGTGAGGTATAGCCTTCTTTTAGTAAATGTAATAGTGCATCACTGTTTTCCTGTTATTTGCACATACCACGACCTAATTGTTTATTCATATTGTATTGAGTGTCTAAATGGATTTGGAGAGAAAGCAATGGTCACGGTGCAAATGAGCTTCTGCATAAACCTACATTTTTCTCATTCTCCCACATCCATTTTTTGTTATTATTGTTTACCTATAAATATTGCAGAGGGAATCTAGGAGAGTTCATTACAGGCTACACAGTAAGTACATTTAGCTATATATGCACAATGATTATGAGTTAGGAGTTACAACACCTGTCCTTGGTTAGATCTGATGTGCCTGGAAAACACATTGTCAGATGAGCTCTAGAAGCATCTCTTAAATAAAAATGAATAAATAACTTCAATAAAAAGTACCATTGTTGAATGTATAGTGCTTATATTGCTAAGAGTTTGTAGTTTGTAACAGACTAATAGTTTGACAGTTTGTGGCATACACTATGTCTTGATAAGTTGGCCATGATTTCATGCATTACACCTTACAACCTCGTAATGTATTTCATTTTGTTTCCTTTTTCTGAAAAAAAAAAAATCTGCTGTAAATAGATATAAAAGAATGAATAGAAAAATAAAACACTGTAATCACAAGATAATAATCTGTGGTGTAGGTTAGAATATGTGAGGAGAAAGCAACTGGTCAAGTCTATGCAATGAAGAAGCTTAAGAAGTCAGAAATGCTTCAAAGAGGCCAGGTATACAATTTTTCAGGCCTTTTTCTCCCATCTAATTTGATTTTTCCTCAGTGTAGCTATATGTTATTCTGCATGTCGAACATGTGAAAACTGAGAGGAATCTACTTGGAGAGGTTGACGGAAATTGTATCGTCAAGCTCGATTGCTCCTTCCAGGATGACGAGTACTTATATCTCATTAATTATGGGATATCTCCCTGGTGGAGATATGATGACTTTACATATGCACAAAGAACACTGGCAGAAGACTTGGCCGGATTTTATGTTGGGGAACCAGTCCTAGCTATTGAGTTCATTCATAAACATAATTGCATTGTTAGGTAACCATTTATCTGAGTATGCGGATGGAAGACCTTTACATGCTTATTGCCTTTATCTTATGCCTTGTATGTGCCAATTTGATTCAGAGATATTAAGCCTGACAACTTGCTGCTCGATAAACGTGGTCACATGAAGTCATCGGATTTTGGATTGTGTAAGCCATTGGACTGCAGAATTCTCCAAGAAAAGGATTTTTCTATGGGGAAAAACCTTAGGCGCTTCAAAGTGATAGATGGCCTGCAGCACCCAAACGTACGCAACAAGAGCAACTGCAGCATTGGCAGAGAAATAGGAGGATGCTTGTGAGTTAAAGTGTCATATTCTTGATATAACCATCTTTAGTATATGCTGCCATCGTAAGCATGCTTTTCTTTGAGTCTGTACTGATTATATCTCATAGGATCATTTGTTGGCCTCGATATACTCAACTAAGAATTTGTACTGACCCATTCTATCCTTCCATGCCGAGTTGCTAGCAATCTATGAAGGTATGAAAATGGCTCAAAACGTACAATATGATAGAGTGGAGTTTCAAACTGATTGTATGTTGCTTGTTCATGCTTTGAAACAAGCGAGGGATTATTCTAGTATGGGTCTCATTCTTGATGAAGTAAAAGAGCTGATTAGTGGTCTTGCTCTCTACACTGTTAGTCATGCCACTATAGGTGCCAACAGTGTAGCTGTCATAGTGATAGCCAGTCATGGTTAGTCATGCCACTATAGGTGCCAACAGTGTAGCACATAGAATAGCTACTAATTCCTTGTCTGTCATAGTGATAGCCAGCCATGGTTAGTGATTGCTCCTGAATTTATAAGAGATGTCATTATAAAGGAGTCCTCTCGTCAAGTTTCGAAGTAATTTTATGCAAAAAGCAAAAAATAATTCACAATTGACACTTGGAGCTTCTGTTTACACCATAAGTCCATAATTCATAATTGGGAGCTTTGAGCAAGGAGTTACTGTATCGCAATGAAACCGAATCAGTTCCATTGTTTGTGCAACTGCCAAACAGAATTGGTTTATAAACTTTTATATATCAGGATTATAGAACCCATTAATAGATCTTAAAAACAATCACCACTGGCAATAGAAAGGAAAAGAAGCTGGTGCTAAGTACAAGTAAATAAGAACGACTGTGTAACCAATTTCTGCTAGATAACTACATGTTACAAACCCAGAGCTTAATAACATCTCATCAAAAGTTTTTAGTTCTCTGAAAAAAGATAAGAAAGCAGGTATTTATTACAGCTACGAGTATCTCAAATATATAAACAACTCCATGAAGTGAGATGGCTAATCTCTTTCTTGGGTGAGTCACCGAGGCGTTATAATGGCAAGAATCCATGGTAGTAATGATGGGTCCTTCTAAGCTGAGCTTTTCAACTATGAATGAACCCAACAACGGATACACATATACAAAGCATCTGTAGTAAAACCATTATAGTGCTGACATCTTGGGATAGATACTACAAAGGAACTTTGAGGAGGAAATTTCATTAGTCGACAGATGGGACTTTATTTCCTCTTTCCCGTACCAATAGAAAGGAGCTCAAAGCTCCTAAGTGCATCATCACGACCGCCTCTAGCAGCTGAAGTACGAGTATAAGACACTTTTGATTCATACCCAGGTGTCCTTTGGGTGGTTGACAGGCGACCACTGCTTGAGACCAGCCGGCTTGACCGGTTCTCGCTAGGCTCACCAGAGGAGCTTGGCCTACTGCTGGATATGACAGGCCTCTTTGAGGTGCTGCCATTTCTAGATGAACTCCGGGCTCTTTCTGACTCATGTTGCTGCAAGAAACATGCAGTGGAAATGTGCAACTGTGTTAGGCTTCTGTAGATATACTTTTCACTTAATCAATTTAAGGCATCCCTTAAGACGAAATCCAAATGAATATCCATAAGCTTCTAAAGGGATTAGGAGTACTGAAATCATTTAAAGACTAGATCCAAAACATACAGTTTGTAAGATGTTGGCCTACTCACCACATCTTTGGATGATGGCGCATCATCAGCTGATCTATGCCTGGAGTTATCACCAGGTAAACCATGCCCAGAACCATTCCTTCTAGAAAATGCTTCAACTGCACCTGAGAATCTATCTCGAAAATCTTGTCCCACTGACATATTAATATAAATAAAAGTTTAATCAACCAAAAACTATGCCACCATTGAATATTTGTAAACACCTTACACAGTACAGACTGAAGAAATTTCAAGCCTGGGTTGTAAACTTAAAGATACAAACCTGAAGGCCTTTCTGTTCTTTCGGCAGATGGTCCAGGATTCAAAGCTGGTTTTGCACTTGCCTGCTAGAATGCCATTCAAAAATGAATAACGATCATTACCAATGCAGATATACACACAAAAATAAAGGATAGTAACTTCCTTCATAGAAAACCCCAACAATTTGAAGTACTCACTCGTGATCTCGAACTGGAACCAATTTGTGGATACTTCAGAATTGTCCAATCAAACACATAGTCAAATTGATAACCTGCAGTAAATTACAAATTAATAACCCAATCATGTTTGTATATCTTTTTTATTAGATTCATCATTACAAATATTGTATCTAATGCATGTATGCTAACCTTCTCGAATAAAAAGGTCCCGGAAAAGTCTCTTCAGGTATGAATAGTCTGGTTTATCTTCAAAGCGTAATGAGCGACAATAATGGAAATATGATGTAAATTCTGATGGATATGATTTACACAGAGCCTGCAAAGTAAAATATTAGTACTTAGTAAGCATACAATACCGCAGTATGGGGATGCACAATTGCGAGCAGCATACCACTGTCGAAAAGGATGATTCAAAGTAGTCTCTTTTCTGCTAAAGAATATAAGAAGTACCAAGCCCAACATTTAAACTCCTCCCAAGTAGGGGGATGTAAGGAAAGAAGCGATGCTTTAACAGCAGACTTGTAGTATCATAGTATTGCTATTCATCCTACACAATTTTTATTTTCCTAGTTTCATTCATCCATACCAGCCATGGTATGAAAGGTCATTAGAGGATATAGGCATATACTAACGAGAAAATTTGACAATACCTCAATAGGGGTCAGCATCTTCTTTTCACTGATCTTGTCATATTTCTGCTTTTTGGTACCTGCTTTCAGGCCCTGCCAGGGAAGGCTGGAACCGAGAGTATACAACAAAGTCAGAATATGAACTTAGACTAAAGATACAGAAAAGATACTGTTAATTTAACCATCTCAGACAAAAATACAACCTTCCCCTCAGAAAATACATCAGCACATAACCAAGAGATTCCAGATCATCTCTCCTGCTTTGCTCTGCAAAAGATATTATTACAATCACATCTTCAAATATTAAAAATCGTCTAAAGCACAAACTACAATAAGTTTACATACTAACCAACACCAAGGTGAGTGTTAACACTTGCATAGCGAGCTGTTCCTGTCAGATTCTTATTTTCCCTGTCAGAAAGGTCGCAATGAGATTCTAAAGAATGAAAAGAAGAGAAGGTTCAAAAAAAAAAAAGTAAACCAATGCCACACTGAGATACTTATATTTTTGATGAACTGAGGTGTAGTAAAATGTTGCCGGCAATGTTGATCAAAAGGAATGATAATACAGCAAACAAGAGCACAAGAAAACAAAAACTAAGATGCCCAGTCTGAATAACGTTTAAGAATTTAAACATGTTGGAGAATAGTAATACCATATTTGTGTTCAGTAAAACTGGTAGACTAATCAGGCGTTTAATTAGTTATGATGATAAGTGACAGCGTACATGGATCTCTGATATAAGGACATCTCACAATTTGGAATCCACTTTGATTGGCTTCTTGTTTCCAAACATAGAACATGTTCAGCAGAAACAACAGTTCGCCATAAGCATGCTATCTCATATCACCATCACTTGAAAATAATAATGATAATAATAAGATATAAAAGTTAATAATAATACAAAAGAAGGTCACAACTTGTTCTAATTTTATATTAACCCATTATAATCAGCAACATTGTTTCTAAGATATACCAACTTCTCATCCGAGATGTCAGCAACAAGGTTTTATGGGATATTGGCTCGAATTTGGAAAACTAGATGCAGTTGGCTGTTTACCAGCCACCAAACAGAGAGACAATTCAACATCAATGTAACAAATCAGTGGATACAAGGGAAGTCACGATAATTAAAATATTATAGAAACGGAAATGACAAATACCTGTATGGTATGTGCTTATGCGTTTGAAGATCTCTATACTTTTTTGCAAGGCCATAATCGATAATATATACCTGCGGAAAAAACAAAACCCAGAAAGGAAACGTCAGACAATGCATGGTTCAAGGACATAGAAATGATGCACCCACTTTGATGGGATAAAGTGATAGATAGGATGATCAAGACTTTTATAGTGTGATAGACAATATGAAACTAATTCTAACATACAGGAATTCACGTTCTTATGTAGGAGCCATAGTTAAAAGCCGTAGTTCCTTCAAATCATATCCTTGATTAATAAGGCTCAGACAAGCAGCTCAGTTATTAGCTTCATCTTGAGAAATACAAAATATGACTATAAAAGTAACTTCTTTCATGTAAATTAACCAGCCATCTTATTTACTCCATTTTTCACTTTTGCACTTCAGATCAACAAAATCAGACGTCTTATTACTAAATTGTTTAGTTTATGTAAGAGCTAGAGAATATAAATGTGTAATAACGATACTAACATACTACAGATCTATACAAATAATAATCAACATAAAAAAGGTATACACAACAGAAGATTTGGATGTGACAATAATTAAAGGACATAGAAGATATATATTGGCTTTCTAAAAGAGTAAAAGTTGAGATTGATAAGTAGAAAAGCCACTTCTTCATAGCAGGACAAACGTGAGGAGGTTTGCTAACTTTGTTCTAGTTGCTTGTTTAAAGAACAGATTGACTAAGCTAAATTACACTCTGAATCAAATGAATACATGTTCATTTGAAAAGATTCCAATCAAGCATGAAAACACAAAGTTGTGACCAAGATTTGAGACAAGCAAAAAACTCAAGTACCTGATTAGCTTTACGCCCAAGACCCATTAAGAAGTTGTCGGGCTTTATGTCACGGTGAAGAAATCCTCGCGAGTGCATGTACTCCACTCGGTTTATCTACAGAAAAAGGGGGAAGCATAAGCATGAGAGCTATGTCAACAACCTACCAGTTTACTTACAAGAAAACATCAACCATCCTTTAATATAGTAACTTACTAATTGATCTGCAAGCATTAAAACTGTCTTCAGAGAGAACTTCCGGTTGCAATAGTTGAACAAGTCTTCTAGGCTTGGGCCAAGAAGGTCAATAACCATTACATTATATTCACCCTCAACTCCGAACCACTTAAGATGGGGTACTCCCGCTATATACATAACCAAATACATAAGTTTAATTTGGCTTCTAAGAATGAACACTTCAGGAAGAAGAAAATATATTATAGAGTAAACTCACTTCCTCCTTGAAGGAGCATGTACAACTTTGACTCATAGTGAAGCTGAGGGTGTTTTGTCTTCACAGATTCCTGAGAACAAATATAAATTCATATGAAGGCCCAGACAAAATACTCGGCAATGGGAACATACCAACCTCACATGCCACACAAATGTTAACGACTTAGATATCCACACACCGATCCAAGAAAACATACAAGATAACCATAGAACCGCTAACTGAAGAATTCATATTTTTCTTTAGAGTAACAAATAGACCAGATTAAAGCACCCACGGTAATCAGCCAGTGAGACCTAGTTTGTTTCTAAACCTGAAAACCTAATACCACACATCCTCCTAAACTAGATACACATATACCAGTAAACAAAAAGTCTAAAAGCATATACACCACACATCTTATCACCATCATCAATACCTGTCAACTACTTCTACCAGCACAAACAACTTATGGTGTTGTAATACAAAAGATGATGTATCACAAACCAAAGTTTGTCCTTGTGCCACTTATACATGCCATCAGAAACCACTCCAAACACTAATGCTTAGATTATTATATAATGCATTACCTAGCAAAAAATTTAGTGCAGAAATTGGTAAAGTAAAATTCTAGCCAAGAGTATGAATATTATTGTCATATCTACTTTTCATCTATAATCATAAATTTCTGATAGTAACAAATAAAAGTCACAATCAACCTATTAAATTTACAAAGTTTCAAATCATGGAACACACAAGAACCCTAATCCCATCAAAGAAGTAAATCAAACTCTCCCCAAAACTTGTCAAATAAAACAAGGATAAACAATGACATACCAGCTTCACAGCCACCTCCTCTCCAGTTTGTACATTAACCCCTGAAACAAAACCAATCCAACATTACTCTCTAACATCCCAAAAAACAAACTCAGCACTTCATCGAAAACTAAACCAAGCAAGCAATGCTACTAAAAACAAACCAACATTACATACCCAAATAAAGCTCTCCAAACGATCCACTACCGATCTTTCTCCCCAGCTTAAACTTGCCTCCAATAACATGCTCCATGATCTAAATCCCCAAACAAAACCCGAAAACCCACTTCACTCCTTGAAACTACAACCCAATCTTCCCTACACTATGATCCAAAAACCTCTTCTGGGCAACTCAAATAGCTCACTTCCTCCATGCAATCTATAGATCCACCAAATCCCATAAAACGAAAACCCCACAATCCTTATTGAAACCCAGAAACAATGCGCAAATGAATACCCTCAAAGACCCAAAATTTAGAACAGGGTTGCAAAATCTAAAAGATACCCACCAATCAGTGGAGTCCAAAGAACAAAAATTTGGGGGTGAAATCAAGAATGTGAAGAAGAAAAAGTTTCAATTTTTCATAAGAAAAATAAATGGGGGAGATTTCTGGGTGGGAAAAAGAATGAATTACAATATTCAAAGCCGGAAAACAAACGAAAGATGGAATCTTTGGATCTGGGTGTGAAGAAGATGAAGGGTTTGAGTTGGTTTTCCGGTGAAAGATTTGATCTTTAATCTTTTTCTCGTCGGCGAAATTGGAATATTGAGAGAGAAAAATAGAGGAAGAGGAGAAAAGTGGATATGAGAGAAAGAGTGGATGACTGAATGATGTAAAAGGAAGAGTTGGATTATATTATTGAGGTCTTATTATTTTTTTGTTTAAATTTTAATTTTAGTTTTGGAGGTTTTTTGTATTTATTGTGTATTGTTTAATGAGTTAGAGAGTCCAAAAGAGAGAGAGGTTAAGGATTGATGATGGATGAGGATCATTTGTCCCACTAGAGTTGAGCTCTCCGAAGCTCCCAACAAATCCAAATTGAGCATCACGACGCAACTTCACTATACGTGTCATTTATCTTTTTCTTGTATGAGGAAACCGACTGAAATATAATTAAAATATAAATATATATAAAAATTCGGAACACAATCTCATACTCATACTCATACTAATTATATTACAAACATGAGATGCTATTAGTCTTCTTTATTCCACAAGTACTTGGAGCTTCTTTCACTTCTACCTTCTTTGCAATGTAGCCCAATAGTTGTCCCAGCAGAAGTTCTGGTGATGCTAAATACTATATGGCAACCCTGCTTAATTTTATAGTGGTCACCCAAAATACACTCTTGCTCCTCTTCAACATTCTGGAGCACTTTATTTGTTAGCACATTCTCTTCGATCTCTTTCCCTCCAATAGAGATTTCCGGAGCCTCACCATCAGAGACGGATGATAGTTTGGGGCTAAGAGGGCTCTACCTTGGGAAACTTTCTCTAGTTTGTCTAATCATATAGAGATAGTAGTCTACTCTTCACTTAGCTGTATGATATTAACAGTGTAATATCAGGTTGGAATGATTAGCCCTGACTAATATCTAATCTTTAAAATGATTAGTCCATACTAATATCTACCCTTACCTCTGTCCCTCCTCACCATCTTATCATAACACATAAGGCCTATGGGTGCGTGGTGCTCACCTTTTACCCCCAAAGAGGAAAAAAAAAGAGAAAAAAGAACCTTGTTATATGAAACTTCTGTGAAAATTAAATTGTCTCATGCCTTGAGCTCTCCTCAAGTTAATTAGGTCCTGCAATTGCATAGTATACGAGACAGCCAAAGAGCCAAATGCCCAGATATATCCACTGTTCTACCTCTCATTAGAGATTTGTATATCTAGAGGGTTCAATATCCCTTATTAGTTCTATTGAGGCATTGAGCTACGTCCATTATACAGTCTACTTTCAGGCCTTCAGATTCATAGCACCAAAGGGCATTTGTACCAGCACACTTGAATAGTTAGATTACAGTAAGCATATTTTTTTGGTTATTTAAAAAAAGTGACACAATAAATATGTGGTTGAAATTACATAATAATTGATGGGTCATAATTTACACATTGCTGCATATGGAAGAATTTACGTGGTGTGATTACCTTACCTTTTTAGATTAATTAACATTATTAGCTACGTAAGCTAATCATTATCTTGATTAATTAACATTATTATTATACATCGTATTTATCTGGTATATAATTGATTTATTTCATTAATGTAGATGAGCTAGCTAGCCACCATTATCCCGGAAGTTTAGCTCATTCATAAATGTTTAACATGTTTTTTAAACAATACCAATCTTAATTTGTTTTTTATTACATGGAAATGATGATATCCATGTCCCAGATATAATTAACATAAATGCATGGATGCAAAAATAAATTACATGGATGCAAATGCGTGATGCATGCTATACTTAATTTCACTTACCTTAAAAGGATTTAATTGTCGATTTAGTGGTACAACATATGAAATCCTTGAATATTTTTCCAAACCAAATAGATTTCTTTGGCTGTGGCAAAGAGGATAATCAATAGTTAATATCCTTAAATACAGCTCTGAAGTTTAATGGTTAATTTGCTTAATTTTGGTGTTCTGGGAATTACGTAATTTCGATTACTGTCAAGTATCTAGTGGTGCCAGATTTATATATTAAAAGAAAAGACTTTTTATTCACTAATTTTCCTAGTTAGTCATGCATTTTGTTCTGTTTTAGTTAGAAATTGATTAGCATCAGTCAAAATAATTAATTTGTTGAAAGAACGCAATAAATTTCTGCTCAGGCAATAACATGTTACATGCAATGACAAGTAATTTCCTTCTGGATGCTACACACTTCTGCCCTATAAAAACATGATGCCTACGCCCTTCAGAGATGCACTAAACCAAAACCAATCCTAAAACCCTCTCTCGATCAGCTTTCTTCTTCTTCATCAACCATGTCTAGCAGCTCTGGAAAAACCTATATTGCGTGCAGAGTCTGTGAGAGTGTGTTCCTGAGCACCAAAGCGCTCATAAACCACTTAGATTCTCACCTCGTGAATGAGGGAGATGCCGCAAGAGTCAGGAAACAACTTCAGATCAGTCACCTCTTGTCTTCTCATCCAAAAGGGGGACTGATCCAACCTGGTCCTGCTACTACTGCTCTTCCTTTCCATCCCTCACCACAAATCCAGCCATATTCCAACCACAGCAAGCGGTTCTGCTCGCCAGTTCAAGTGCCACCACTCCCACCAGTGCCATATTCACAGAGAAACCCATTTAATCTTCAACCAATTCCTAACCCATATTCAAATTCAAATCCGAATCCCTTCCTTAATGCCCAGACGGCACCGGCAAGAAATTTGAACGCCGGATTTGGATCTGGATCTAAGAAACGCCCTTCGGTCTCGTTTTCCAAACAAACAACACAGCGTATGGCGGCAACGGATGATTCTCGTGGTGAAAGGCCGTTTTTGAGTCTCTTGGACTATCCTATTCCGCAGATGATGAATAGCAATTGTAACGGAAACTCAGATCATGAGCAGTTGGATTTGACCTTGAAACTTTAGAACATGTATGAAGAATTATTAATGGAGTCATGTTGTTGATCGAAATAATATCAACCCTAGAGCTAGGTAGCTAGGGTTTATTTCCAGATTGTACTTCTTGTTTTTCTCGTACATTGTTGTTGTTCTCGTACATTATTTACCTTGATTGAGAATTAATCTTTCTTATGATTTTCTGGGAGCTAGCAAAATATATCAGATATGACTGTAAGGTTGTTTTTGTTTCGATGATATATAACGTACGTCCGCATCGATAATATTGAGGATACAATTTAAATATAATTGGAACTTGAGTCGTAAAAGTAAATGCTACTAACCGTTAGAACTAGACCAACCTAGTTTGCACTGCGGTGTCTTATTGAATAATGCTAGATGAATCATCTTTTAACATCTCACTTAAAGCTCACTTTATGTATCAGGCTATGTGGTATATACATGACGTGTCACCACCCAATCAAAGTGTTTCATTAAATGGCATAGTTGTGCCACATAAGCTGACACATAAGGTGAGTTCTAGGTAAGATGTCAAAACGTAGTTCACTTAACATTTCTCGTGTCTTATTAGAACCTTGTTAGCCGTTTGACAATTTGCATTGGTTAGATGAAGTAAAACAAGTTTTCAATACGACTCTAGCTATTTCTTTAGTTTTAATCGGTTCAGCAATTTTCTTTCGAGTAGTTTTAAATACACTCCCCAAATTACTTAATACACATCACATACTTAATACACCACTCATTAAATTTCTCAAATTAATATTTTGCAAAATACACAACCCAAATTACCTAAAATATCCCTGATCTTAAAAACCATAAATTATATTATTGATCGAGGCAACCATTTAATCTATATATCAAGGTTTTCTAGTTAGATTTTTATAGATTTGTATTGATTGTTGAAAATACTTTAAATTTATTGCCTACAAATGGATTTTGTATCATTTGATTTTTGAAAATTCTATAAGAAAAAAGATGATTCTTGATAAATATAAAAATAAAATATTCTAATGATGGATTTACATGTATATGTTTTAAGCTTTAGCTAAACATTCAACAAAAGTTTATCATTTGACAGAACCATGAAATTGTCATCGAAAAACTCGTATAAATTGAACGTCATTGATCCAAAAGCTAAATCATATGGTTCTCACTCCATTTAATTATAAATTATTTAAGAAAAAATTACATCAGGTGTTTCCTAATTTTATTTATGTATTAAACACTACCAGAAAATGCATCATAGCCAACGAATTTAAGTCGTCGGCTATAATGGTTATAGCCGACGATATCGTCGGCTATAATTACCATTACCCGACGACATATCGTCGGTTATAACATCGTCGGAAATACGCCGTCGGTAAAACTATACCCGACGACGATATCGTCGGCTATAACCATTTTAGCCGACGAAATACCACTACAGACGACGAATTTCGTCGGCTATAATGGTTATAGCCGACGAATAAAGAGTTCGTCGGCCGTTTTTTTTCATATCGTCGGCTATGATGCCTTTTCTGGTAGTGAAATGAGGACGTCATGAAAAAAAAGGAAAAGAATTTATCTTTCTAATTATTTATTATAATTATGGGGTAATATATGGAAAATGTGTTTGACTATTTCTAACACATAGATGTAATATATTTTGGTCATTTAACATACCTATAAAATATTACTTGAAATATATAATATATGAGATGTGTACGTATTAAAAAGTTTAAGGAGTGTATATAAAATTTCTCTTTTCCTTCAACATAAAAAAAAAAACTAATTATTTAGCATCTGGCCATATCAAAAGGAAATTAGGACTTATTATGTTCTATATATGTATGTATAAAAGCCGTAATTTCATGTTGTATCGAATAAGCACACACACTTCTCTTATATATATATATATATAAAGTTTTTTTCAGGTGCGGACGTCCGTACGGTGCGGATGCGGCGTTTCCGGCCACCGGCGAGGCGGCGACGCCGTATCCGGCCACTGGGCTTTGTTCCCCGGTGGCCGGCGACCCCGTCTGTGCCGGCCGGAAAAGCCAAAAATGCAGAAAAATGACAAGTACTGTTCATTTTTCTGCATTTTTGGCTTTTCCGGCCGGCGATGGAGCTCGGGCCGGCACAGACGGGGTCACCGGCCACCAGGGAGCAAAGCCCAGTGGCCGGATACGGCGTCGCCGCCTCGCCGGTGGCCGGAAACGCCGCATCCGCACCGTAAACAGTGCGTGCGGACGTCCGCACAGGAAAATGACTATATATATATATATATATATATATATATATATATATATATCACGGAAGCCATATGTGCATGCATCTATAGCTAGCTAGCTTAGTGTCAACATGTCCGTAATCTCTCGCAATGACAGGCGTGTGTATATATATATATATAGCCGAGCCATAGCAATTAAACTTCTTCCCTAATTTGTTCATCTACTTTTTTAATCTGTTTTGAATTTAGACAGTTTTAGAAGTATAATTAATTGTAACAATAAGCCATTAATATATTAAGGAATAAGATAATAAATGATTACGACGTCCATTTGGTCAGATTTTTCTCTCTTAGGTCATGTTTACTAAACCGTAATGGGATTGACAAGAAATTTGAGAGAGAAAGAACGAGAGAGATGAAGAATGGGAGAGAGGAGGAGTCATTCCTAAGTCTGTTTTTACTTGCAATCTGGAATCAGATTCAATGTTAGGATTCATTCTCGTTCATGTATTTACTAACATGTAGGAATGAGAATCCAAAATGAGAATTATGTGTATTTATATAGGTAATTCTGGATTATCAATAAATAATGAGGATAATTTTGGAATAAAAAGTTGATTCCTCGACACTACCAGAAAAGGCGTCATAGCCGACGACGCCATCTCGTCGGCCGTTTCCATTAATTCGTCGGCTATAGTCATAGCCGACGAAGTATCGTCGGCTATAGTCTCGTCGGGAATGCTCCGTCGGCTATAGTATAGCCGACGACACGAGGCGTAAGTCGTCGGCTTATAAACCGCGGGGTATAGCCGACGAAACATTGCCGACGACAAGATCGTCGGCTTCAACAATTACGTAATTGCCCCTAAACCGAAGTATAGCCGACGACACTATCGTCGGCTATACGTCCGTTATAGCCGACGACACTATCGTCGGCCATAACAATCGCCGGTACCAGAAACGGCTTTTTTTTGCCTGAAGCCGGGAGGGTATAGCCGACGACATATGGTAAACATCGTCGGCTATAGCCCTTATAGCCGACGAAATTTGGTAAAAATCGTCGGCTATAACTGTTATAGCCGACGAAATAATGCCAATATCGTCGGCTATAACCCCTAAATATTTAAAAAAATTAAAAAATTTTACTCGGGCCCAATTTCTCTTCGTCTTCGGGGGCTGCAGAAAATGCACAAACAAACATCCAAATATCCAACAAATATCCACATCAATCCATCCCTAATATCCTACATACTGTACAAATTAACCCACTATATCTACTCATCATCACCCCCTAAACGCGTAGCGTCGTCGACCGGATCGTTCGAGTTCCGGTGGCTATGGCTGTCCTGATCGGCTGGCGTACTCCGATGCGGGGGGGGAGTGGGGACGACGAACTGGGGCATCTGTGGCGGAGGCGGGGGCTGGAGTCCAGCCTGCTGGGCCTCCCAAGACTGCTGCATCCATCGGTACATCTCCGCCACAGATGCGTCTCTGGCCTGCTGCGCCGAAGCCTCCGCAGCCCTCGCCAACTCCGCCTGCTGGAGCGCCTCCACCGCCCTCGCCAACTCCGCCTGAGTCCTCTGCAGCTGCGTCTGCAAGTCTCCTCTCGTCGAAGCCGCACGCTGCGTGCTGGGATTGGCCGGCGTGAACTTGAGAACCCCATCTCCCGCCGCGCCTAGGCCTCTCTGGTAGAAGTAGTTGTTCCCCGTCCCTACCGCCGCGTGCATGATCTGAGAGGCCAAGCGCGGCTCAAGGGTGTCGATCGTGGAGGCAAACTCCGTGATCGCCTCGTCGGACGCCCCGTCTCCCAGAGTGTCTCGCGCGATCCCGAAGGTGATCGCGTCGGTCTCCGCATCTATTTCCGCCTAATTGACAAGAAAATATAATAAACGAATTAAAAAATATATATATAAATTAATTTCATGAAACACTTTTATTGAAGATGGACGAATACTTACCACTTGGTCGGGACGCCCCGGATACATCTGCGCATGAATCCACGACAACGGCCTCAGCGGTCGGTCCCTCCTCGCCATCTCTGCCCACTGCCTCCAGGAGCGGGCGCCGCCGTGGTGGGGGTGCTCGTTCCTCCTGCGGTTGTCGCTGTTCGTCCGCGAGATTTTCTGTATTATAACAACAAACATATAAACGCAAATATAAATTAGTAACTAAATTAAAATATTAGGAACTAACCAAAATAAAATTAATAACTAATTTAGTTACTAACTAATTTAATTTAATTAGTAACTACTTAACTAACTAATTTAATTAGTAACTACTTAACTAACTAATTTAATTTAGTAACTAACTAACTTACTAACTACCTAATTTTATTTAATTTAATTTAATTTAATTTAGTAACGAACTAACTAACTATGTAACTAACCAACTGACTTAATTTAATAACTAATAACTAACTAACTAACTAATTAATTGAATTAAGTAACTACATAATTTAATTATTAAATAACATTAAAAAGTTATATACTACCAGGCTAAACTTTCTTACCGAGACCCTGTCGCTCCCGAAGTAGGCTACCAGCCATAGCCACTCGTACTCCCTGTACCGGAACTCGTGGGGGGTTGCAGCTCGCCCCAAGCGCTGCTCCACATGGTACGTCCTGTAGTGCGTGGACAGCTCGTTCTTCCACTCGGAGTACCTATATTAACAGAACACAACTGTTAGATATATTCGTACACTGCCAATAAATATATTTATACAAAAAAAAACAAAACACATAACCTGTTCTTCAGCTGCTCGTCTCTCCACCAGTCCAAGGTAGGATGGACTCTAAACCATTGCTGCAACATTATAAATTAATTAGAAAATATTTTTATATAGTTATAAGGACTGAATTCATAATTGTTTATTTTCTATAATAAAAATCATATTTAACTCACCGACAGTGCATTGTACACTCGCGCCTTGATCTCATCGGGCACAGAGCCCCAGTCGGGCCACAACAGTGGGACCCTGTCCCGCACGAGCATGCCCGTCGCGTTGATGTACTTGGTGGTGGTGTCTCTCCGCTCAATCGGGCGTCCATCCTCACCGGGACCGGGCAGGATCTCTCTGATCCCACCGGCCAGCTCCCTCTCCAGGGTCGACATGTTCGCTGGCCCTCTGGTCCGTCTCGTCCCCGCGGGTTTATTGACGAGGACGCCTGTTAAAATGAACACATAGTTAAATAATTATTTAAACTAACTAATTAAATAATTAATTAAACAATCTAAATAATTAATTAAACTAACCAATTACCTGCGTCGTTGTACTGCTTGTCCTTCTCACGAACGGCCCACAGGCCGCGGCAGTCCTCTGAGTCGAAAGGACTGTAGAAGTAGGCCTCCTCCCAGGGAATCTCGTGGGGCCGGTCGTGCCTCCAAATCTGCCTCCCCCTGGCGTCGTACTCAGGGATGGCAGGGAGGAACTGGACCATGTACATCCCCGATGGCGGAGACATACGGGGCGTGGACCCTGAGGGGCCTGCTCCCCCTGACGGTGGGCCCCGTAGCTGTGGACGCTGTCGCTGTGGGGGGACAGGGAGCATCTCTGGAGGGTCCAGATCGGCGCGCGGTGGGGTCGGCTGCCGATCCTGGAACAGTGCTGAAGTGCACTGGGGTCTGGTGGCTCTGCGTCCTCCTCCGACACTCGAGTCAGGGCCCGCTCCCGTCGACTCATACGAGGAGCCCCCACGTGGATCGCTCGGCGTCAATCCCATCAACGTCTCCTCTCGTCGACTCAAAGGCCGGCCTAGGCCCCGACGACCGCTGGATCCGCTCCCCCCACGGCTGGATCCTGCCTGAGCGTCGGGGTCGCTCTCGGTCCGTCTGCCAAGCCATCGGTCTACAAAGCGCCGGTTTCCTGCACAATTAGTATATAAATTCCATAAATTGCACAAAAATTCCACAAAACAAAATTAAAAACATCATTCAATGTATATATACCTAATTATATATATACGTACCTAAATATATTTATACCTAATTATATATATATATATTCCGAAATATAACACAAAATTCCTTAAATTTCACAAAAAAATAAAAAACTTTTTTAAATATATATACACCTAATTATATATATACATAACTATATTTATACCTAATTATATATATATATATATATATATATTCCGAAAAATATATATATATATATATCGTCATAAAAATGAAAAAAAATATTTATACCTAATTATATATAAATTAGTATATAATGGGCATACTAGTATATAAATTCAACAAAATTCCACAATTAGTATATAAAAACCGTAAATTTAACAAAAAATCCACAAAATTAGTATATAAATTCCACAAAATTAACAAATTTAACAAAAAATCCACACAATTCCATAAATTTCACAAAAACCCTAAATTCCACAAAAAATTCACAAAAACCCTAAAATTCACAAAATTCGACAAAATTAATAAAAACCGTAAATGAGGCTCGATCGGGACTACCTGACATGGTGGTGCAGTCTGGACGAGGACCGGTGGTGCGGTGCGGCGGCGACGGCGACGGCGGCGACGGCGGCAGGGGCAGCTGCGGCTACGGGCGGCTGCAGCAGGGGCGGCAGGGGCGGGCAGGGGCGGCTGCGGCAGGGGCGGGTAGGGGCGGCTGCGGCAGGGGCGGGTAGGGCGGCTCGGGGCGGCTCCGGCAGCGGCTTTCGGGTCGGGGAGGGCTCGGGAAGGAGGGGGCCGGGGCGGGGAGGTATCGGGTGGGGCCGGGGAGGGTCGATCGGCGTCGGGGAGGCTCCGTCGTGGTCGGTCGGCGTCGGGGAGGCTCCGTCGTGGTCGGTCGGCGTCGGGGAGGGGCGGGCGGCTGCAGCAGGTGGGGATTTAGGGATTTAGGGTTAGCAGAAAATGAGGGAGGCGCGCTCTGTTTCGGTTTAAATCGAAGGACTATAGCCGACGATCTAATTTTAATTCGTCGGCTATAGTCATAGCCGACGAAATTCGTCGGCTATACTTTTACGGGCCGGGCCAAAATCCGGGCCGGGCCGGAGTTGGGCTTTGCGGGCCGATTATAGCCGACGAAGTTAAGTATCTCGTCGGCTATAATATGAATGTCGTCGGCTATACTATGAATCTCGTCGGCTATAATATGAATCTCGTCGGCTATACTATAAGCTCTCACCAGCCGTCAGATCTCGCCCATCCAACGGCGGACAATGAAACGGCGCGGATCGCAAGAGTTTAGCCGACGAAGTTAAGTATTTCGTCGGCTATTCCCTGGTCAACTTTTGGTCAAACCTCGAAACGCTTTAAAACGGCAATTGGCCCGTCTAAATGACGTTTTTTGGCCTGACCTTCAACAGAGAATAGTTTCAAATCGATGCGACGCAACTAACCGTATAAAAATTTTCCTCCAAAAATTTACCGACCGTCAGGCTACCCATAGGAAAACGGAAGTAAAAAACACCTAATCGCAACATTCGGCACACAGATTTTGTCGGAATCTTCCCATTTTTCAACCGTAGTCGTATTTCCATATTTCGGTCGTATCTTATTTCACGACACTTTTGCATTTGAACGGTCTACGTATGGTTTCGGTCAATATACTTTAGCCGACGACTTGCAAGTCGTCGGCTACAGTATGGGCATTATAGCCGACGAATTGCAAGTCGTCGGCTAAAGTATGGGCATTATAGCCGACGAATTATGGTCCATTTCGTCGGCTATAATTCTGATCTTTCTGAAAATTTGCCATTTAGGGCCTGAAAATTGCCTATTTCACCTGATAAATTCCTAAACATAACACAAACAATTCAATACAATTTCCCATAAACTCGGAAAACGCTAATTAAGGACAAAAATGTATTCATGCATGCACCATCGTACACAAATACATACATAAATAGTATACTAAGGATGATAATCAGAATCATCCTCATCACTTGAGTCAGACGTAGTATAGTAGTTAATATCTGGCAACCGGTGCTCGTACTCGTCGTCTGAGTCATCGTCGGGCTGATATAGACGATTCGGATTAACATCATACATGGGCACCTGACCCCTAGGAAGTCGGACCACTCTGCCCGGCGTCACATTATTATCGCGGATGGTGGAGGATTCCGGAATGTCGCCGGCGTCCGGCTCTTGGTATGCGGTCGCTTCTTGACACTCTGTGCTCACACCAAGTGTGGTAGCACTGTATATGTCTCGCTGAGACACATGGTTAACTACCTTCCACGTGCCTTTGTTCAAAGGATCGTCAAGATAAAAGACCTTTTTGGCCGCTGTGGCGAAAACAAAGGGGTCGTCTTCATACACACTAGTGGCGGTATTCACCGAAAGTATGCCGTACTGATCGATCCGTATGCGGTGCGGCCTAGTATCAAACCATCGACACTTGAACAAGTGGACTTTCATGCGGTTCCCATAAATGAGTTCAACAACTGACTGTAGGACACCGTAAAAATCCACGCCCCCCTCTGCACCATCGACCATCACCCCACAATTCTGTGTTTTGCGTTCCCCGTCTCTAGCTTCACATATATACTTAACGCCGTTGACATCACACATTGGGCGGACTGTGGAAGATATCGGCTTCATCGACAACAGCCTCAATTCCTCTGAGTAATTTGTATGACCACCCCTCGCAGCCACTTGCATCAGCTGAAAAATATAACTCAAATCACTCGGTGTGTTTATGATTAAAGAATAGGGAACTGTAAAAGAAAGCCATCTAATATATATATTTATACACTTACCCATTGTGGAAAATAGTCTGCAAACGTCGTGTTGTGGTACTCGACATCACCGCGAACTTCCTTGCTGTGAAGATGGTGACGTTTCCAATATTGTACCTCCGGACAGTTTATTAGAACCCACCAGTGGGCAATCCCTACCTCATGGTCAGGCAACTTGTCCACACCCTTTTTCTTGAAGCTTCCGTATGGTACAACAGAGTTGGCGACGATAGATAGGTTGAACTCGGGGTCATCTCGACTTGGATGTTGTGGGGGGTCCTCCATCGCTCCCAAGTACAACTTGGCGTACGTTACACACTCATGCGCAATGTAAGCTTCAGCAATACACCCCTCAGGCGCAGATTTATTGTGCACATATTTCTTGTAGTCTCCAAGTTGTCTGCAAGGTTAACAAGTGCGTGTTAAGAGCATGCAACTTTTATTTAAAAACATGTATAAATCAAATTTATGAATAACATGTACCTTTCGATGGGATACATCCAAGTGTAGTGTACGGGACCGGTAAGCAACAATTGTTGGGGAAGATGGATCATCAGGTGAGGCATGATGTCAAAGAAGTTTGGGGGAAATATCCTCTCGAACTTGCACAAGATAAAAACGATTTCCTCATGCATTCTCATGAGGTCTGATTTTCTAACTTCTCTAGCGCATAACTTCTGGAAGAATCTTGACAACGCCACCAACGGCTCAACCACTTCATCCTCCAAGTACGCTCGAATGAAAATAGGGAAGAGGCGTTGAAGCAGTACATGGCAGTCGTGACTCTTCAATCCGTACATCTTGTTGTCTCGGTAGTTAACACACTTGCTTATGTTACCCGCATAGCCATAAGGATACCTGCATAGCCATTAACAACAGTTAGATTTCATGCATATATAGTCGTCCAACAACAGATGGATTCTTTAGGGAATACATGCCTAATTAATAAAAAGTTACCTGACATTACTCAGCCATCCAAAGATTTCATGTTTCTGGTCCCTGGTGACGGTGTAAGGAGCTTGGGGCATTTTGCTCCTGCCCTCTCTCAACCACAAATGGTCCCGCAGTCCCATATTTCTCAGATCAACGCGTGCCTTGGGGGTGTCTTTTGTTTTCTTCTCCCAATTCAAAACTGTGCCAACCACGGCTTCACCCACGTTCTTCTCTATATGCATGACATCCAGGTAGTATCTGGTAGCCAACCTGGCCCAATAAGGAAGTTCCCATAAGATGCTCTTGTGTGACCAGAACCTATACCGATCCGGCCTCTCTGGAATCGTGCGCAACACATCGGGATGATTGCTAAGCGGACCAAAGTCATACTCATTCAACACTGCCAATATTTCCTCCCCTGTCCATTGCTCCGGTGCCCAGCCCCTTTCTTCAGTCCCATCAAAAGCCTGTGCATCGTCCCTAAATGGATGGTCATGCGGAAGCCAACGACGGTGACGCATCTGGACAATCTTGCTGCAATGAGGACTGGAGCAATCAACAGTCATGCACTCTGAACAAGCCCTGTAACCCCTGGTGACGCTGCCCGACAACATACCCCTCCCAGGAAAGTCACTGATCGTGCCAACAAGCATGGCATGCATCCGGAACATCTCATTTTTGAACCGGTCGTAGACCAGGTGGCCGTTCAGACTCAAGTACCGAAGCTCCTCAATTACGGGTCTCAAATACACATCGAGACACTTTCCCGGATAACCTGGGCCTGGAATCAACAATGTGAGCATGTTATATTCCTTCTTCATGCACATCCACGGTGGAAAGTTGTACGGAATCAAAATAACTGGCCACACACTGTACTGAAGCTCTTTCTTGCCAAAAGGGTTGAAACCGTCGGATGATAGCCCTAGCCAAACATTTCGAACCTCTGATGCAAATTCGGGAAACTCCAACACGTTCTTCTTCCAAGCCTCTCCGTCGGCGGGATGTCTAAGGGTGTCATCGTCAGGCACATTCCTCTCAGCCCACCATCTCATAGCTTCGGCCGTGAAAGCACACATGAACAACCGCTCAAGCCTATCAATCAGCGGGAAGTACCGAAGTATCTTCACAGCTTTCTTGTTCCCTTTAGGAGTGAACTTATACCGCTCTGTATTGCATAATGGGCAGTATTCAAGATCTGCAAGTCCTTCCCCGTAAAACAGAACGCAATCGTATCTGCATGCATGAATCTTGATGTAGGAAAGGCCGAGATCTTTAAGGATATGTCGCACCTTATGATGACTGGTAGGAAGCCGATGTCCGGGGGGCATCGCCCCACCCCATAGCCGAAGCCAATCATCAACCGATTTGACAGTGCCTTTGTTCTCCGTTTTGATCTTCATCACTCCCATGACAGATTCAAGGACAGTCTTACTGCATCCGGGGTACAACGGAGTCTGTTGCAATGCGATCAGGTTGTTGTACTTTTCCATACCACTTGTGTTGACCGGAGATCGGGGTAATGGCTCGAGTGGCTCAATATCAGGGAAACACTCCATCTCCGGAGGTGGGAGTTGCACATCTGGTGCTTCCTCAAAGACACCGCTCTCACGAGGAAACATATCGTTGATCCAGTTCGTTGTCGGATCATTGGAGGAACTCCCTCTCTCCGCAAATTGTCCATGATCATGACGACCCGCAAACTCTGGTTCACCGTGATAAATCCAATTAGTGTATAGGACCCAAAATCCATATCTAGCCAGGTGTTGCTCCACTGTCTCTATGGAAAACCGGTGTCGTGGGGTGGCACACTTGCACTTTTTACACGGACAATAATGAAGTGTAGTGTCTCCACAGTTAGCCATCACAAAATCCAGGAAACTCCTAACTCCATCATGATACGCCTGATCCCATCTTCCAAGGGTAATCCAACTCTTGTCCATCCTGTAAATTCAAGAAATAAATATAGCTATATATAGATATGTATATATGCACGTACTACGTACGTACTAATTAATTAAAAAATTCATCATTACACACACACACACACATATATATATATATATACACATGCATCCCTAAATTAATTAAAACATCGTCAATCTCCCTAATTAATTAAACACAATGTATTTTTTATATATACCAACAATATATTTTTAATTACAATTAAATTAATTAATATATATACATTTTTTCATCAAATTCATCTAAAATCACCTATAAATCAACATTAATCAATCACTAATCTTCAACAAAACTTCAATTCTATCTAACCAATACAACATATATATCAACCCATTAATAATCTCATCTCAACACATATATATATATATATATATATCAAATTAATCACACATTTATTCTAATTAAACTCTAAATTAATACACCTCTGCATATAACCAACTAAATCAACACACACAGCAATATACGTACCTTTCAAGCTTATGGCCGAGGTTTTGGACGATTTCAGAGCGTTTTGGACGATTTCATCGACGAATGAGCTCCCTGATGCAGAAGGTCGATCTGATATAAGAGTTATAGCCGACGAATACCCTCCTCGTCGGCTATAACCAAAAACTTTTCGTCGGCTATAACTATTATAGCCGACGAATACCATCCTCGTCGGCTATAACCAAAAACGTTTCGTCGGCTATAGTTATAGCCGACGAGTTGTCGGCAGTCGTCGGCTATAATATTATAGCCGACGATGTGGCCGACGAAATAGTAGTTCGTCGGCTATAAGGGGTTATAGCCGACGAGGTACTATTTCGTCGGCCGTTTTTTCCCATATCGTCGGCTATAACCCCTTTTCTGGTAGTGCTCTATGATCAAGAATCAATACTACCTCCCCACAAGGGAATGAAAATGGGGAGTCAATCCTGAAAAATGTTGTGGGGCCCACATGAGGTTAGTAAACATCTATTTTAAGAGGGCATGAGAGTCACTCCCTATGGAGTCATTCCTTTTCCTATTTAGTAAACATACCCTTAGTCGACGAGAGAAATAGATGTAGGGAAAATATCATGATTTCTCTCTTTATTTTTTAATTAGGCGATTGATTTTTCTCTTTTTATTTTTTATTTGATTTCTCTCTTTATTTGTTTGCTTAAATGATTAAAATCTACAGAGTAAGAGTAATTAGGCGATTGAGTTAACTCCAGGAGTACGTGGAAATCAATCACCCAAAAACATCTAGTCAACTTTCTAATATTAGTCTTTTCTTCCAGATTCAATGGCAAAACGATCCTCCACTAATCGAGCTATTATCATGGTCTCCCATAGAATAATACTTGCTCTTGTATTAATCTCCTATCTCAGAAGAGTGCATGAGTTTTTTTCTACAAGAATCAAGCTTTTAATGTGTTTGGAGAATTGAGTTTGAGGCCTTATCAGAAATATATTCCTGAATTCCCAATTAATGTAATCGTATCCATATTAATTTCCTAGCTACTAATAACTGAAGCATTGCGTCAACAACTGATCGATATTCGATCACGCTCATGGTTACAACAGTTTAAGGAGTTGATTAGTGGCCGGAAACCATGTTCCTGGACAATTTGAAAAAGCAGGCCTCTCATTTCCTGCAAGAGAGATACAAAACTGCTAGACTGGCATTCACTGATGTTACTCCTGCAGAACTGTAAGTCTTAATTTGCATATGTAAACTTTGTTATTTTGAAGATTTTAAGACTCTGTTTGATTGATCAGTATGGCATATCAGATTTAATTTAACATTTTGGATGTCATGAAGATGGGCTGAGGAGGCAACAAATGGTGAACCATGTAGCCCTGATGCTAAGACAATGACTAAGATAGCTGCTGCCTCCTTTGAGATGGATAACTACTGGAGAATAGTTGACATCCTTCACAGAAAGTACTCTATTATTATCCTTTTTTTATTTTACTCTACCATAAATTTCAGTACGTACGTAGTATATTTTTTGTATATATATACAGAAGGTTAATTAATGTACGTACGTATACACAAAATCTAGGTTATATAACGTAGATTGGAAAGAATGGAGGCAATCCTATAAGGCATTGGTACTTCTGGAGTTTTTATTAACACACGGCCCTGTAGACTTTGCTGAAGAATTCCAAGGTGACAGCGAAGTCATCCAAGAGCTGGGATCATTTAAGTACTTTGATGACAGAGGGTAATTGCTAACTTGTTCGATCGTTTCTTGATATCTAGTAGATCATGTTGCACTCAAATGATCGAGGACCATAGTACTTGTTTGTTGAACTTGATATTTCTTTATCTTGATAGATTCGATTGGGGTTCTAGGCTTCTAGCATGCAAAAGAAATCGGACCAAATACTAATCCTACTAGGAGGGGGACCAACGCTGAGAGAAGCACGTTACAAAGCTCTCAAATTAACAAATGAAATCCAAGGCTTTGGGAGTTCACCATCTTCTCCTTCATGCTCAAGTACTCCTTCCTCTGCTTACTCTGAAACACCTAGAGCTTCATCCTTCAGCTCATTTTCTACCACAAGTTCTGTGTGGAATGAACTGAACAATGAGCTACTTAACAAGTCTCATGATCAACAATCACCAACTAAATCAGAAGCCATGGAAACCTATTCACATGGTGGACTGCCAGACGGTGATGATTATCATGATCGTTACCAGAACACCAGCAATTTCCCAGAAACAAGTGAAAGTAGGGAAGGATCACACATTTGGAATTGCCCTCCAATTGAAGAAAAAAGTTCGTTACTTGAATCCGACAAAGAAGAAGAAGATGATGATGATGATGGAGATGATGACGAATATTATGAGAAGGAGCATGGTATTATAAGTGGAATTCGCTCAAAGCTGATTAATCTTAGTCCTACAAGAGGAAATGGACCTTATGGTAACATTGGATTTAGGAGTGTTTCTGATGTTGGAATGGAGCTGAGGAAGAACAAGCTTGATCGCCAAACTTCGTTTTGGTATTGAAGAAGATCGAGACACGAAAGGAAGTCTGTGATTATATAGAGAAAAATATAACTAGAGATATACATGATATATATAGAACCATTCCATTAAGGGATTCTTTATTTTGTTCATTTTAAGAGATCGATTATTATACCAACTTTTTGATTGAATTTTTACATCCCCACCGTTCAACTACTAGGTTTATATATGTAGATCATTCATGTAAATTTTTAGCCAGAATGGTGATCATTAAGACATCTAACATGATGAAATCAATGGACGTATGAAATCTGTTAAATTTGAACCGTTCATGTTTTTATTTGTAAATTACAATTTTGAATGCTTTAAAAATTATCAAATGGAATGAAAATTTTCACATATGATCTACTCATATAAACATCAAAGTTTAACGATGAAAATGTTAATATATGATCAAAAAGTATGTTAAATGATCGATCTTTCAAAATGATCAAAATTATATATATATATATATATATATACAGAGAGCAAAAATTCGCTTTGAAATTAACGTGTGAAGTTCCTTTTTTGACTCACTGTTCGGTCACATTTTCACATCTCTACCGTTCAGATATTAGAATCTAATCTTAATAGATCATCTATGTAAAATTTCATATAATTTGATGATCGTTTCAGTCTTTTTTATGATGATTTACACGAACAGTTCATGTTGAATATATTCGGTTTGTTCATTGATTTAATACAATTTGGATACTTTTATGATCATTAAATTTGATGAAATTTTACAGAGATAATCTATACATTAGGTTCTAACATCTAAACAGTGAAAATATGAAATTGTGACCGAAAAGTGAGTAAAAAAAAATAACTTCACACGTTAATTTCAAAGTGAACATTCGCTCTTTATATATATATATATATATACAGGAATGTTGTATACTGTAGTAACTATTGGCTAGCCATATATCAAATGAAGTGATGTTGTGCTTGTTGATTGATTTTGATTCCTAATGGTGAGCCAAACCAAATAAGTAAAACCCTCATTGTCAAACAAAAAACAAAAAACAAAAAGGAAAACCCAAGGACACAGTAGCGCCAATTAGCACTGTGTGTTCAAATGTCTCACTCTCTAGTCTTTACGCAACATATGGGTCATAGTGTGGTCACAAAGCTAGCTTCATTTTCTGTGGAATCTATAAACTTTGTATTAGAAAGGCTTGCCGATAGAAAAGTTTAATCTTGGGTAGAGACGTAGGGCCTTCATTTTCCTAATGAACCTCTCCATACCCTATTCTCCAGTTGATGAGATTTTCCTGCATGTGTCTTCATAACAGAGCTAGAATACAATGGGATGTTCAGCATCATACTATATTTCATTATGTAGAAATGAAATTTCATTGAGAGGGACAAAATTTCCATCACATAGAGACTGAAACAAATATACAAATTAAGGTGTCAATTATTTGTATTCTTGTTTCCATTATTCTATAGATAGATCGAGTTTGAAATCTGAGGATTAAATTGCAAGTAAATTTACTGACCAACTCTTATCTACCGACCATTATTAAAAAAAAAAGAAACTCTTATCTACCGATCCCCTAACTAGTCGTTGAAATTGTGGTCAAGTTATAATTAAACGCACCGTATCATTTGAGCGAACACATCATTTTGTTTAGGAATCTTAGTGTTATCATTCACTAATGTCGTGTTGATACACACGTAGTCCAGCTATATACGATGATGAGTTTTGGTTGTAACGTACATATCAAAGATAAAGAAATAATCATAATTAATTTCTAACCTCTTTCTCAGTAATTCTATGTGGTTGAGGTGTTAGGGCAAGAATCCTAAACGAAAAAAATGATATAATTCCTATCTAAGTGTTAGAGAGAAACGAGAATATTTTTTTATTTTTATTTTCACAAAGAGTGAAGTCATGTATATGAGAGATCGAGGTGTGAGTTATTTGTACATGCGATGAATCATCCAATGCCGGCCTTGGGATTGAACTGAAAGTGGAGAAATCCTAGCTTTCGGCTAAATAGGCTCCGCTCCGCCTATAGCACCCAAATCAAAAGGGCCCCAAAATATTTGAGTTTGTGATGGTAACACATATTGATGTCATTCTTTGAGGTAACTAAATGATAATTACTGTAGAAGTGAAAAAATGTAACAAAATTGAACATAACGATCACCAAACTTGATAAAATTTAGTGACTAAAAACATTTTCTACCATATATATAAAGTATAAAGAACGCATTATAAATAATTATACTATTTATGCAGTTTACTCTTTTGAGCCGAGCTGAGCCAGCACATAAGACATTGATTATCAATGCTGTTTTCTGTGCTTGTAATGGGGCAGCCTGGATGTGGTATGGTATCTACTGTGGTGACATATTTATTTGGGTAAGATATCCTACTATTTGTTGTTGATCTTACTATTTAACCGGTTTTTTAAATAATTTTATTAATTGCTTATGTATAAAGCTGATAAGACAAGAGGTCTTGTGATTGGGCTTATGCAATTGGGAGCAATACTTTACAAGAGTCTGACCGGCTTGATGAGCTCGTCCGTCATGCATCTGAGCAAAAGAAACCAGCAGTGAAAGATGGAGAATGACCAGAGGGACAACCAGATACTCACTAGCGAATGACATGAAGATGATTAACATCAAAGAAGAGGCATTTGGTTGATGAACAAGTTGTGTTTATTTTGGTTTGTTATAAATTGGGTTGGAGTAGACATTTAGAGTTTATGACTGGTTTCCATCTTTTATTTGCTGTTTTTATTTTGCTTGTTCATCAAACTTTGCAGTGACATAGAAAAAGCTCGGTCTTTCCACTTAACGGTAGAATAGACTTCATTTCAAGTCTACTGACTTTGGTACGTTAAAATACTTCATCTTGAAGTCTTTATCTCATGAAGCCAAAATCATTATTCCACAGAAAAAAAAAAAAAAAACTAGACCATGGAGTTAATAAATAGACATAGAGCATAAGAAATATAGCATAAGAAGACTAAAATGTATCCAAATTCTATAACTCAGTCTTGATTAAAAACAATAGATTAATAGAGCAGTGATTAATTCAGTTGGGCCAATGAAAACTATAATTCATGGCAACGAACTGTAGATGTATGGTCTTTTTTCTCTCACTGCGAATTCGTGTTCTGTTGGACAATGCAAAATGAGCATATATAGGAGGTTTCACGGAAGATAAGTAGGTGGGTTTTGTTGGTTTTGTGGTCTATTTTGCATTATGTCATTCCTGGCCAAGCCTCCATTTAGTTGTTGGTTTTGTGGACTTCTTGCTTCTGTTCTGCTCAAGTCCTTATAAAAAATCTCTCATTCAGAAAATCAGAAGGCGAAAGACTGCCTCATGGCTGGGAGAGCGTCTATTGCAGCTTGGCCCAACATTTATCAAACTCGGACAATTATCTTCCAAAAGATCAAATCTGTTTTCACAGGAGTTTGTGGATGACCTTGCCAAGTTACAGGTAGTGATTTCGGTTAAAGTATATTTTTTGTTAAAACTGTGCTCAGAAATTTTATAAACTTATATTAATTTATGATTACTGTTCAAGCATTTATGCAGTTATGTTCTAAAAATGTCAAGGTTTCCTTATGCGAATCATGTGATTCTCCTGTAATTCAGGATAGGGTCCCTGCCTTCTCACCAGCCAAAGTAAAGGGCTTCATCGAGACTGAACCAGGAGCTCCCATCAATATATTATTTAAGGAGTTCAAGGACCAAATAAAAACTAAGCCAGTGTTGATAAGATTTCTTGAATTAGACAATAAGAGTGGTTAACTTATGTTTATTAAGATAAGATAATATGATGGTCATAGAAATGGGTAACGAGAGAGAGTCAAATTAGTACTAAATAGGTATCTATTAGTCCTAATTTGCGTAAATTTGTGCTTGTATAGTAAACGGTTATACAAACAATAAACTGTCACATATATCAAATAAATGAGTAATGTTGAAGGAAAAACGTATTATGTGCCTTCGTTAATGTAACTGACGATAGATAATTATGTAGTCATTATTGTCATTAATGTATTTCCTATTACCGTTGTAATACTCACCCTATATAAAGGGGATTATCAATGAAATGAGTAGACCAATTCCGATTATTCTACAACACGTTATCAGCACTTTGTTTTAGCCAGAAAAAAAAGAAAAAAAAACCCTAGGTCTTTGTCTCTGAAAAAAAACCCCAGCAAAACACTTCTGCCGGAAAAGAAGACCTCCTCACCAGAAATCCCTTCTGCCGACAACCACTTTGTCGGCAACGATGACTTCTGGCGACAACTCGTCGTCGGAAAAGGAAGAAAAATCCAGGCTACCACTCTACCGACGATAGGCTTGTCGGCAGAGCATAGCATCTCATCGGCACACCCAGAAATCTGCTCTGGGCACCTGCACCTCTCCAGATCGCCTCGCCGCCGTGCAGATCGGACTGCCCCAGCTCGGCCCGCCGCTCCTCTGCCCCAGACCGGCACCGACGCCACCCGGATCGTCCCCCCCCCACCGAGCCGTGCAGGTGACGCCTCCCTCTCCCGATTTCGATCCTCGCCACTGGCTGGTGTTTTTCTCCTAGCCATCGACGTCGACTCGACTCGATTCAGCCCAGCCTACTCCGATCGGGCACGAACCGGGGCCGCCGCAACCTCCCGCTCGGACCTCGACCGTCGACCCAGCAACCTCGGACGACGACGCGAACCCCTCCGATCTAACCTTGGCTGACAACTCCGGCCCACCGCCCTCGATGTCGTTCGAAACCAGCGCGGCTCTTCTCCTCTCTTTTGCAGACAAAGCTTCGTCGGCAGGAAGGATTTGGGCCTGATCCGACCCGGTTCGTTGGGCCTGGCCTTGACCCGGTTTTGTTGGGCCTGACCCGGATCTGCTGATCCAACCCAGAAAAAGGGGATTTTTAGGGGGTAAAAAATTTAAAGGTAATTTTTGAAATTACCGCACAGTAATTTATATTTACTTTACTGTGTGACTATTTACTTTATTACTATTTACTGTTTTACGAACTTAATGGTAAATGTGAAATTGCTTAATTTATATGATAAATGTGAAATATATATGATTAAAGTGACTAATCATATGAATATTGTTTTTATGTGGCATATCAATTACGATACGGCGATCAATACGTGACGATTACTTGGAGACGGAGATAAAACAATCGCTTCATATGCAGTTTATTTGGCAAACTTACAAGTAATATTTATATTGACGCTCTGCTTTTATTATATTTTGTTTCAGTTATTTATATGATATAATGCTCTATTAAATGTGAAATTGCATTAGTATTTTATATAAATGTGAAACATGAAGCGTTATATGTTCATTTCATTAGTGTTAAATAATTGTTTTATTTAACATATTATTTAGTTTGAACACTGCTCTGATAATGTAATTTCATGAGCTTCGTAATATAAAGAAAAAGTGACAAACCTATAATGTGGAAAAGTATTTTCACGAAGCAAGAAAAATATGACCATTACAAATTTCTCTCTAGAGATCCAATTTTTATTTATTGAAAATTTTTCAACATGGATATCTTATTTATTGTGTAGAAAGCAACGATAATGGAATTTCGTTAAACTTCACATGCAATGAAAATGGAAAAATCAAAATTTTATTGTGATAACGAAATTTCACGAAGCATCGGAGTTACCATAATGTATATTGGTTTATATTAGTCGTCGTGCATGTCATTTAGACTACGAGATTAATACATTATATTCTTCCTCTATTTTAAAGATGGTTTAACCATCACATTTTAGTTTTGACATATTGGACTCTGAAGAATTTGAGTACCAAATTCCCCTATTAAGCCGACTAAGGCTTGAGCATGGTATATTTATGCAAATTGCTTTATGTAAATAGCTAAATAAATAATTTCAATATCTTGAACGACAATGTAAGGTCTAAGAAAAAAATCCCTGAAATTTAATTATGCAAAGTAATGCAATCACCCTAAAACAAAGGGCAATGATGATGTAAGTTATGAGAAAACAAAGAGTAATGACGATGTAAGGTCTTAGACAAAGAAATTTCCTGAAACAAATTATGCAAAGTAATGCAACAACCCTAAACCAAAGGGTAATGACAATGTAAGGTATGAGAAAAAGAAATTTTCTGGAACACATTTTGCAAAGTAATGCAACAACCCTAAATCAAAAAACAATGACGATGTAAGGTCTTAGAAAAATATATATATATTCTTGAACAAATTGGGCAAAGTAATGCAACGACCCTAAAACAAAGGATAATTACCATGGACGTAAAATTCATATAATCATCCAAAAGTAAGTGGAAACAATGTAACATTTAAAAGATGACATAGGGGGCATGTCATGTGCAGTGAAGCACTCTGCCATTGTTGTAATTCAATGAACTATTGATACGTACATTATAAGCTAGCAAAGAATTAGCTACGACTTTCAATAAATATGAAGAATCATATGAGTACGCGGATTTTGGAAAAGTATCTTCAATATCCAACAGTAACATTGAAAATGAGTTTACAACTAAAAACATAATATCTGGGAAGAATATGTTAAATGACAAATCTCATCATTGCAGCTATTAAAAGAGCAAAAAGGATCTGGCTCAATCCAAGATAGACTTTGATTAGTCTACTTTAAAAATTTTAAGATATCCTTATAAAGGCCATTACGCCTAAATACGACTTTTGGTCCTAAATTAGACTTTTGGTCTTAAAATTTCTCTCTCTAAATTGGATAAGACTAAATGTAATCGTTGGCATGTTAATTTTTTGAATCTTCTCTAAAGGAATTGAGATTATTCAAATTTTATTCATAATACACATGATTCAATTTTCTACATCTAACTTTGCAAAGTATTGCATAAAGTAAAGCAACACATCATAATATAGGCATGAAACAAAGAACCGTGTGCAAAGAAACGCACAATGTAATCCCTAAAATAATAGTACTGAAGAACAGTAACACTATATCAATAGTATATGATAATGATTAGTATATCAAAGAAAGTGATAATGATCAGTATATATTTTCCTTTGGGATTCATAATACACCTGCCTAATTGGGATTACAATACCTTTTCATTACAATCCCCATCGATTTACTCTAAAGAACTTGAGTTACGTTTCGATGTATATATTGAGCATATGTCAAATTGACAATTTATGCGATAAAAGAAAATTGAATTTTGTTTTCCACATTATAAAGAAATTTACGCCACGATTTTTCATGTGAAAAAGATACAAGTGAGAATTCATTTGAGCTCCTTTGCATTACCTCTAAATGACTGCGAATGTAAACGAGTATTAGAGAAGATTATATGTCAACTTAGTAGGTTCTAAGTAACCGCTAATTAAATCCAACGTCATAAGAAAATGATCTTTTGGAATTCTGACATAGATTGGCTTTGATATGGTGATCCATACATTAAAGAAACTACTATGGACACCCATATTTTTGGATAAATAGAAGCAAACACCAGAAGAATATGGTTCACACACGAATCTGAGGACGATCAATGAACATTTTATCCTCAAATATTGTCATATAGGGTTAAAAACGTATGTTCAATTCCTAAATTCCGCCGCTCCCCCAATGTGGCATTATAATATATTTGATGCACAAGCATATGCATTTATACCTTATTATGCTTCTCCTATCCGTCATGATTTTATGGATAAAAGTACATCATTCAAAGCCTATTCGTTAAAGCAATTATGATTGAGATCATCATATGCAAAGGACACATGAGTTTCTCATTATGTTGTTATATTGAATCAAAAGAGGATTTAGTGGATCGATTCAACCAACTTGCGGACACCATAGATATTTTATGGTGTTGGTTGTTGTGTCGACACACTGGTCACGTGTCATGACACCATCCACAATTAAAATTTATGCTGCTTATGCTAGAAAGTCAAAGCACTTAGGCCGGGTTAATTTCCGTAGGTGTGATGATTTTATGGCTTATTATATGGGATTTGTAATGGACATCATATTCCTATATATAAAAACCCAATTGGTCTCACGGAAAACGACTACAGTAATAGTCTTAATATTGGTAAAGCACACCAATACTTCCGTTTTGGGTTATGCAATTTTTGCATGCAGCGTTACTTTTTCATCTATGGCCATCATCATTGAACCAATTTACACCATAGCTAGTGACTATGTGTGAGGATTTTAAAGGATTTCAAACGAACTTGTAATCCTTGAGCTCTTTTGGATTGACACGGATCTACAATCCTTGAGCTCCATTAAATGTTTTTATGTGCCAAAATTGCGCCGCCACAGAGCACAATGATGGGTCCATTGAGATGAATAAATATTTATGCTGGATATGAACTTCCAGCTATAGTCCGCTATGTCGAAACCTTGACAGGCGATCTCTTCACCGCTAGATTTGCGGAGTGTCACTTTGATGAGACAGTCTTCCCGTCGTTAGGGGGAGATAAGAACAAGCATGTTCAAGTGGAACGACAGGAATTGTCGTGGTTTGTCCCCACTGTGTCTCATCTCGATCCCCAAAAATCACACAAAGTAAGGTGTGTAGATATCTTATACATTAAAGTGACGAGATCACATAAACCTGCTGCAAATATACCTGCAAGGATTGTGTTTTATCAAAAGGACATGGTACCACCCAAGAGGAATTGGGTATTGCACTGCCACCATGGATGGTGGCATGGTGACGCCATAAGTGGCATAAATGGTGTCACATGCCGTGGCTCTCCAAGGAAGAGGGGGAGGCCACCTTAGGTTCGATACATACTTGTGTAAAGGAAGAAAACAAGTTTGGCACAACCTGATCTATTGATCAGTGATACTCAAATCCGTCTCATGAGAATATTTATGGATTGTGGTTATCATTGGGGGACGCCTCAAATGTTAGAACCAATCCTTAAAGTATAGAGATCTCTACAAACACATTACACTAGTGTACATGAGGACGTGGAATAATGAGTCTACTATCGAACCATACTTCGTTGAAAAATGTCAACTTAGTAAACTGGCCTAATGGAAAGAAGCGATCCAGTATAAACAAAGAGATAGGTATTTGGGCAGATGACGCCGACACCGCAAATATAAACCCTATCAAATATATCTTTGTTAGAATGCGTAATGAGAATAAGAGTATGCAAACTCATCTTATGGCGCAAGGTCTCTCAAAAACGCACTGGAATCGACTACGAGGAGATATTCTCTCGTAATGGACTACGATGAGACAAACTCTCGTAATGGATGTCATTGCACTCCACTACCTTGTCAGTTTGGTAGTTTCCGAAAAACTGAACATGCAGCTTACGAAAAGTGATCAAAACATACATCTCTATGGGGATCTAAATTAAGAGATATACATGAGGATCCTAAACGGACTTGATCCACCCAAATCAAGTGACTCTAGATCACATGAGTACGTTTGCAAAAGAAATTGAAACGTTCACTAAAGTGACTACTTGATTGGAAAGGGATTGATGAATTATGCCCTT